>OY997274.1:126797927-128178001 GCA_963921465.1 Triticum timopheevii
CATTCATTATCGTCTGCGAAGCCTTCCTCCGCGTCACTCCCCACTTCGGCCTGTGGCTGAAGACCTTCAATGTGAAGCCGAAGATGATCGGGGGGCGTCAAGCGGAGTGCGGCGGGGCGGCCATAAGCAAAAAGGCCGATGCCCCGTGGCCCGAGGGTTCCTTCCAAGAGGAACTCGGGCTGTGGCAGCAGGAGTGGTTCTATATCACCGCTCCGAGGGGCAGCAAACAAAAGCCGCCGCCTTCATTCTGCCCGGGACCTCCACGCCAACTGATGTCGTGGGTCAACCAAGGGCTCAATTGGGGTCCGTCCGAAGACGTGCCCTCACTGCAGGGCCGGATTCGAGACCTCCAAGCGAGGGAGATCAATCTGGTCGTGGTGATGCAGGTTATGCTAATCAGGCATCTTCTGCCCTGCAAACGCCGTCCTCTCCGTCTATGGGAGTTCAATCCGGAGGGACCTCGGATTCTCCAACACTTCATGGGTGCAACACCCGTGGAGATGTACAAGTTGTTCTTCAGACCGCAGGTGGCGTGTCCGGAATTAGCCGAGGACGCAGGCCTAAGCCGCAATCGCCCGGATACTCACGTAAATAGCTCAGAGTCCGGACATTCTGTTTATCTGCCTTTCTAGAGTTCGCCTCCTGACCCATTACTCTTCACAGGAGTGGGTGGCGCGATCAAGGCTGATAAGGTGTCCGGCCCCCCTCCCAGAGACCGCACTAGAGCCCGTGCTGGTCAGAATGTTGGAGGTCGCGCCCACAGAAGGGAGCGAAGGGGAAAAAGAGGAGCTAATATTTCGCCCAAAGGGGCGCCTGAAGAGGGGGGAATCAAGAACCCCTCCTTCCAGGGGGAGAAGAGGACCGCCTCCGAAGATCCGGAGGCCAAAGCCCCTAAACGGGGGAAGAGATCTTCCCCGGGGGGTCCGGCGTCCGGGGAGAATCCGGACGCACAATCATCGCCAAAGAATCAGCCCTCCAGCGAGCCATGAGTATGAAAAGGGAATTTCATCAGTAAGAAAATACCTCCATTTATGCTTCTGTGGGTGACCGAAATTTTTATTTTGCAGTTCGGATTTGCAGCCTTCGCAGATGAGTTCGTCTTCGGGGGACCTTCTTCCGGAGATGATGGAGAGCGAAACGCCCCCGTCTGCTGCGCCATCAGATAAGGCAGACGAGCCTGAAGTATCGTCATGGAGGGTATCCCCGAGTCCGGAGGGGCCGGAGAGTTCGGCGCCCGCTAGTATCTGGCCGGGAGAACTGAAGAATCTGCTTGAGAGGGCGTCCATCCCAGAAGATCATCGTGCGTTGATGCACATGGTGATTGGAAGGATTTCGTCCGCCGAGAGCGGATTGCGTAACGCTGCTATGAGTTTGCTGGCGGGATTTGAGGTACGCAAAAATGACGCACCTTCTATTTTTGACAGTTTTGCACATAAAAGTGTGCTCTGTATAGATAATAGCCCCTGAGACTCGGTAGGTTGTCGAAGACGACAGCGTGCCGAGTATCGAAATCTCAAGAAATGAATGTCGCCGTTCCTATGTAGGTGGCGGATAGTCCGAGGGCTAGCCGGACTAGTGGGGTTGCTGAGTTAATGCGGCAACTTGACGCAGCGGATGCGGACATTGCACTTGTCAACCGGCGACGTGACGAGTCACAAGGTAAATGAGTTCTCCATGGTCGCTTTATTAATGGGGTCAAAGCCCTCCTCTTGATAAATTATATGCTGTTGTACAGACGGTGCTGCTGCCGTGGAGAGCCTTCGGGCCGAACTTGCTCAAGCTAAGGAGCAAGCCCGAAGGAGTGACGCGGCTGCCTCGAGGGCGGCCGAGGAGTTGAAAGCCGAAAAGGCTGCTCACTGCCTAAGCAGGGAAGAAGAGGCCGAATTGGCCGTAAAAGTGAAAGATGCTGCCGACCGTAATGAGGCTCTTGAAAAGGAGCGCTTATCGGAGCGGGAAGACCTGAAGAAGGCCACCGCTGAGGCCAAGGATGCCCGCTCTGCAATGCGGGCGATGAGGGAGGAGTTGCGCCAGGCTGGAGATATCGTGGCTGGCAAGCCTTATCTGCTGCATCGCCGGTTTATGGATCAAAAGTATGCTCAATTTGATCGGCTGTGGAGTCCGGAGGATCCGTATATGGACTTAGCGGCAAGTGCGGCTGATGCCGTTGAGCACTTCCGGAGCCAGAAGGATCACAAGACGGAAGAGCTATTTTGGTCTCAATTCCATAGTCCGGATCGCTCACTTCCGTTGACCGACCGGTTGGCCGAATGGGCCGAGCTAAACAGGTTGTCCGGACTTGCCATGACTGACATCGTGGCTCATGTCTGGCCAGAGAGGCCCAAGGCGACGAGCTACTTCGGCTTACTGCAGCAATTCCTTGGAGCAGTGCCACATATCAAGGAGATGAAGCGGTCGGCCTGCATCGAGGGCGCGCGGATGGCACTTGCCCACGTCAAGGCGCATTGGACAGAGATGGATGCCACCGCTGTTGCCGCCCAGGGCTCGGATGAAGACTGGCTCCCAGCCGAGCACTATTTCGGGGAAGTTATGCGTGGCGCTCGTGTAATAGAGTCGCAGTGCTCAAAAAATGTCACGTTCAAATGAACGTTTTAGCTTGTAAAACAATGACTATGCTATAACTGCTTTTTATACTTGTGCGTCCCAAGTAGTAAAACTTCTCCTATGCGGCCGTTTACGTATACACTTGTATAACCTAAAAGATTGCAGTCTTCGGCTTCAGCCCCCACGCACAAGGTGCGGGGGTGTTCGCAAAAATAGCGCGTTTTCACACTTAATCCGACGTCTCGGTCCTGTTAAGGAGGTGGTAGCGTAGCGAACGAGGCAATCCGGACTATAATGCTTTATCACTTTCACTTAGCCAGTGGAGCTCGAGGGTGGGGCTACGATATAGCCCCTTGGGGCACCGCACTTCTCCGAATTCGGGGCGCGTGTGTGCCTGACCGGGAAACGGTCCTTCGTCAAAGCGGGGAATTCTAAACATTCCGGTGGTCGATCGAGTGGTTGACCAGTCTCTCGCTATATCATGACAATCAGTTTTCGGCTTTCTCTACTGAGGTGCTCGCCCAGCCGAGCTGGGGCACAATTGCAGTTGTTCTCCTGGTGCCGCGTTAGCCGATGATACGAAACGTAAGGCAGCAAAACACAGGAGCCGGGCAAACCCAACATTTGACCAAAGACATGATTCGGAGCTGATGCATATAATGCCTAACTCGAGACGCCGAACACTCCCTGAGGTGTTCGGTCTTTATGATAATGGGCAGAACAATGCCCGAAGCCCCTAGTGTCCAAGTACGGGCATGGTCTTCTGACGCGGCCGATGCCAAAACGTCAGGCTCCGCTTTGGCTATAGGAAGAAACCAAGGGAGAATAACAACAAGAGACATTTAAAAAAGGTCTACGCAGGGTCTTAATCTGAAAAGAATCCTCGCAACGGGTCCCTACTGCACGTCTGCGCCTGTGTCTCCGTTGCGCCGTTATCCTGGACGGGAATGCACGTTGTTCATCTGTAAAAAGAGAGGAACGCTCAGTTTGAAAACGATGTGTGCGAAAAAAATATGTGTAAAAGAAGAAATATAAATAAGTAAAGCGGGGTTTGTATGAACCCGCGGTTGTTTGTGCGCGCAGCCCCCTGTGAAGAGGTGTGCGGCTAGGGAGCCCCTAGTCTGCTGAAGCCGGACTCGTCTATCCGAGTCCGGGGTCTTTGAGTGACCCTCGCACTGAAATGATGCCACGCGGACCGGGCATCTTGAGTGTAAGAGACGCGTAATGCGGTATGGCGTTGAAACGGACAAAAGCCTTTCGTCCCAATAGTGCTTGATATCCACTTTTAAATGGGACGATGTGAAAAATTAGTTTTTCGCGCTGAAAATTGTTCGGTGATCCGAACACGACTTCTAGTAATATGGAGCCTGTGCACTTGGCGTAAGGTCATGGCGTCACTCCTTTGAAGGAAGTGCGGCTATGTCGAACTTTTGTAGGGTCTATCCCCATCTGACGGATTGTGTTTGAGTACAGCAGGTTTAAGTCACTGCCTCCGTCCATTAGGACTTTGGTGAATTGTAATCCGTCGATTATGGGACTCAATATCAGAGCAGTCCGTCCCGCGCTTCGAACGCTTCTGGAATAGTCTAGGTGGTCGAAAGTGATTGGTTTTGATATCAAATCTCTATGGTCTGCTGGGTTGGACCGTGCGAGGCTCTTTTTAGGAAGTGCCGCACTATTTTTCCGCATTATCACATGAAGTGAGTTTACTGCTTTGACCTCTTGTGGGAAAGTCTTTTGTTTTCCGGAGCTCTGCTGGTGGGGTTTATCTTCTTCGCTTGACGCGTCGAGCCCCTTGTGTTCGGCGTTTAGTCGGTCGGACTGTTCAAAAACCCAACAATCCCTGTGGGTGTGATTTGTAGGCCTTCCGGGGGTACTATGGATTTGACATATCCGACCCAAGATCTTGTTTAAGCTGGACAATTCATCGCCGTCATCCTTAAGAGGCTGTGTTTTGTTGTTTGGCCGCGAGCTTTTGAATCCGGCGTTGACTGCCGTGCTCTTTGGGCCTTTCTCTTTATTCCGGCGCTGCTCTTTTCTGCGCCGTGATTTTCCGTTTCCATCTCTTATCTCGGATGTACTTGGGTCGCTGGTGCTGCATCTTGCTAGCCAGCTATCCTCTCCCGCACAGAAGCGGGTCATGAGGCTTGTTAGTGCGGACATTGTCCTCGGTTTCTCTTGGCCGAGGTGCCTGGCAAGCCATTCGTCTCGGACATTGTGTTTGAAAGCTGCTAAGGCTTCGGCATCCGGACAGTCGACTATTTGGTTCTTTTTGGTGAGAAACCTGTTCTAGAATTTCTGCGCTGACTCTCCGGGCTGTTGAGTTATATGACTTAGATCATCTGCATCCGGAGGGCGGACATAAGTCCCTTGAAAATTTGCTCTAAACGCGTCCTCGAGCCCTTCCCAACTTCCAACAGTGTTTTCTGGGAGGCTTTTAAGCCAATGACGGGCTAGCCCTTTGAGCTTGAGGGGTAGGTATTTTATGGCGTGGAGATCGTCTCCTCTGGCCATGTGTATATGCAGTATATAATCTTCTATCCAGACTCCAGGGTCTGTTGTTCCATCGTAGGCCTCTATGTTTATGGGTTTAAATCCTGCTGGGAACTCATGGTTCAGCACCTCATCGGTGAAACATAGTGGGTGTGCGGCGCCCCTGTATTTGTGTGTGCCGCTATCTTCGGACACTTGACGTGTTGCCTTGCTTCTTGGGGCCTTCTTCTTTGGCCCGTAGATGGACCTGGCTGGGCCATCTGTCCTTCCAAGTTCGTTGGTTGGTTTATGTGTGGCGCCGCTTTCAGAATTTGGCCTATCATCTGGCCGTCTATCCAACCAGACAACCTCTTTATTTTTTGACGGTGGAGGCTCTATGGCCTCCTCGTCGAATTCTGGTAGCAGCTTACGCTTCGGGTAGCTCTTTGATTGGTGGCCATTGCCGTATTTATCTGCAGTTTTGAGCACTTTGCTCCATCTCATTCTGAGGGTGTCTTCCGCTGTTTTGAGCTTCCGCTTTTCCTTCTTCAGGCTTCTTGCAGTGTTGACGAGTCTTTTCCGAAGGTTTTTGCTCTCCGGCGGCGTGTCCGGCATGAGGTCGTCCGGACTGTCGTTTTCGCCGGGCCTGGACTGATTATCTGACTCGTCATGTTCGGACGGTTGCTTGTCTGCATGTTCGTCGTCCAATTGTGAGCCCTGCTGTATTACGGGCTTATTGGGAGCGTTGTTGTCGTCGAGGCGGGACTTAGGGCGGCGTCTGCGTCGCCGTTTTGGTTGTTTATCGGCGGGGTTATCTTCTGTCGCGGCCCGTTGGTCCTCGTCATCGTTCTCCTTTGGGGTATCCACCATGTATATGTCATATGATGAGGTGGTCCTCCCATGCCTTATAGGCTCTGTTTCTTGTTCGTCTCCGGCATTGTCGTCCATAGTGTCGATGTCGTCGGAGTCGTAGTCTAGCATGTCGGTTAGATCGTCGACAGTGGCTACAAAGTGGGTGGTGGGTGGGCTCTGAATTTCTTCGTCGTCCGCATCCCAACCATCCTGGCCATAGTCTGGCCAGGGCTCTCCTGATAATGAGAGATGCTTTAGTGAATTCAGGATGTCGCCAAAAGGGGAGTATTGGAAGATGTCCGCGGCGGTGAATTCCATAACCGGCGCCCAACCCGAATCGATTGGCAGAGGCGTGGGAGGTTCGGAGTCCGGCAAGGAGTCCGGCACCTCGGAATCACAAGTTTCACGGGGGACAAGATTAATGTTCGGCTCCATCGCCGAGGAGGTTGAAGCCCCCGAGGCGGTGTCTATCCACCGATCCTCTATCCGGGCGATTGGTTCCGGACTAATGGCCGGAGCGGATTCGTGTGCGGCCACCAAGGCACTGTTCGGCGGCAGAGCTAGATCATGCCCATCGCAACAGTGCGGCGCGCTTGGCTGTGGCTCGGGTCCGTCGAAGATCAAGTCTCCGTGGACACCGGCCGTGAAGTTTAGGCTTCCGAATCTGACCTGACGGCAAGGGGCGTAGCTTTCGATCTGCTCCAGATGGCCAAGCGAATTAGCCCGTAGTGCGAAGCGGCCGAATACGAAGATCTGTCCGGGGAGAAAAGTCTCACCCTGGACAGCATTGTTGGTTGAAGATGCCATCAAGCCTATCGGTGATGACACAGAGGAACTCTCAATGAAAGCACCAATGTCGGTGTCAAAACCGGCGGATCTCGGGTAGGGGGTCCCGAACTGTGCGTTTAGGCGGATGGTAACAGGAGACGAGGGACACGATGTTTTACCCAGGTTCGGACCCTCTTGATGGAGGTAAAACCCTACGTCCTGCTTGATTAATATTGATGATATGGGTAGTACAAGAGTGGATCTACCACGAGATCAAGGAGGCTAAACCCTAGAAGCTAGCCTATGGTATGATTGTTGTAATGTATGTTGTCCTACGGACTAAAGCCCTCCGGTTTATATAGACACCGGAGGAGGCTAGGGTTACACAGAGTCGGTTACAATGGTAGGAGATCTACATATCCGTATCGCCAAGCTTGCCTTCCACGCCAAGGAAAGTCCCATCCGGACACAGGACGAAGTCTTCAATCTTGTATCTTCGTAGTCTTGGAGTCCGGCGGACGATGATAGTCCGGCTGTCCGGACACCCCCTAGTCCAGGACTCCCTCAAGTGGACTCCATGTTAGTGTCGTCTAGGGAACGGTAGAGATCGGGTGCTTACCCCGGGTACTTGAGGTACCGCGGGTCGTGGCTGACATGGAAGTTCCCCGGATCTTGTGGGTACAGTGTGCAACCTCTGCAGAGTGTAAAACTATTCGAATAGCCGTGTCCACAGTCAAGGACAGTTGGGCGGTGCTGCTTAGACTACGTCCATATGTTTCTGAAAAAACAACACAGTTTGGTGATATTGATGATGCGACTCGTGAGGAAGTCATGATGAGCTTGAGCATGAGTTGTTTATAACTCTTTCTCGATGATGATGTCTGAAACCTCCTGATACTTGTTGCAGACACAGTCATGCCCTTGATATATGTTGATCATACTTGCATGAGAAAAACTAGCTTTCTGCAAAAATTTACCTATATCATGCATTGTTGTATCTTGAACCAAAACATGGGTTGCTTGCGAGTACATTCAAAGTACTCATTGGCTTGCCACTGGTTATTTTATTGGCCAGGCATGAAAGAACAGGATATGATGAAGAATACTTCGGTGACGAACATGCGAGCTAGGACGCTTCCCAGTCAGAATGCCTGTAGGGTTAAGGCAGATGGCATGGGTCCAAGTTATCGACGAAGATTTCCGCTGCGATGCTATACTCAAGACTCGACCATAATGGTCCTACTTGTGTAATACGGTATGTATGGATGTAATACTCTTGTTATTCAGCTTCTGTGTGTTCAGTGAGCATTGATCTCTAGGATCACTGTACACGTGCATTTGGTGATCACGACTTATGAGTCGGGGTCCACACAGAGCTGGTATCAGAGCCATCCTGACTATAGGAAGCCTTAGTTAGCATGGTCGTTAGTTAGGGTAAAACTATTTCCAAAACTACTACTAGTTTTCAAAACTATCTATACTTCTCCTCCCTTCTCAGTTTTTCTAAAAACTAAGGTATACTTTCCTTATTGATCTCTTCCCCTTCAAAACCTTTGGTCGCTAGAACCCTTATGCCCCTGACCACTGGATTCCTTGTAATCCTCATGGATAATCTAGAAGGAAGATGCCTTGCCAGACATTCACCCACATCTCCTGAACACAAGATTGGCGACATCACAACAAGACGATACCAACAGAAGATACATCCTCGAGGAATGAGGACCTGAAGACCCAGGAGATGGTGACACCCTTGACACTGCCCCAAGATGATGCAACCTTAGCCTACGATGATGAGGGCATAGAATATGCAAGATCATGATATACATCGCTAATAGAGTAACCCTGTCACTAACGTTGTTGTATCGGCAACCACCGATGGATGAGAACCTAGCCATTTGGTCCGCCTCACCATAGTGAGCAGGAAGACGGTTCTCCTCATCCCCCGCTCTTGGTGTCGATGTTGTCATCAACGTAACTGACATGATGGACACCTACTACGCCTTGATAATATCATTGCATAAAGGATTACCTACTTGGTACCATCGACGGCTTAGAAGACAACAAGGGATCGTCGTGATTAAGAAGACAATAGAAGACCAAGTCAATGCCAGTTATGAGGAGCCACCTTCACCCCATCACTTCAACAGGCAAGAAGTTGTTGAAGACTCTTCAAGCTCAACCGGGATCGTTTCATCAAACAACTACAAGAGACGTAGCAGCACCTGAGGAAACCCGGGAGACTGCATGAGGCACAAGGCACGACTACTGAGTCCGAGAACCCCTAGGGTAGGATGAGTCGTGTACCCCCTATGCGTAGTCGAGTCCGTATGATGGTTCGAATAGAACCATGATTGTGTGTTGCTTGTTTTGATTTGTTTGTGTTTTGATATCAGTCGCCCTTTTTGTCCTAGGCAACAAGTACGCAACTATATCACCTGCCTTATTTTGTTGTTTGTGTTTGGCCTTTTTGGCACTTGTTTGTTTGCACTTGCACTATAGAACCCCCTTTAGGCATTCCCCTCCTCTATGCTGCTTTTCCCTCTCATATCTTTCCTCAACTGAAGACAAGCAAGACAATATGCACCAAGGATTCCACCTCGGCGACCAACAAGCACTGAAGACTTTTGCTACAACCTCCTCGACCAAGTATAACCCCGTATGTTTACACCTCAAGATTAGAAACCCATTCCTAGACCCTTCAAGACTTCATAAGATACCCCAGCTCGAATCCTTAACCATGTGCTTAACCCACAGAATTGCAAGAGAACCTGTTAAGCCTCCATCACCTTGCTTATCACTGGGTTCATTATGGAACTAGTGGACATAGTGAACGAGCACATTATCTTCCTAAGATAGCACCAAAACTGACGATGCCATAGGGAAGACCAATCAGAGGATATAGGAATAGAGGAGAAATGACTTGATGAGTTTATAGCAATGACTTGAGGAATTATATGAGATGGATTATGAGGCTTTGATCTTGGTAGATGAACATGGTGGGATCATGACTATAGAGTAGCATAGCTTTCATTACCCCTGAGTAAATTGGATTTAATAGGACAATTATGATCGCAAGCTAAAATTCTTGGAAGTATTTGGATCTGTCTTAGGCAGGGGATATTGATAGGAGACAGTTGTCATTACGTAAATGACTTGGGGGAAACATGTAGGAATCCTCGTTGGACACAAGATTTGGATTTAAATAGGTGATCCTAGTTGAGTATAGATGCTGGGTAGTCTGCATGGTTCGGAGTAAATTGGAATTAGACCGATAATATTGATCGTGATACCATGTTTCTCGGTGGACAATAAACTAGGAGATTGGGTTAATGGTCAGAGTTGATATAAACTTGACCTCGTAGGTTACTTGACCATGATAATGGAAAATTTGGTGGACTGACTATAGTAGAAATAGCCCTTTCAAGTATCTGGGGATTATAGGAACCTTAGGAGATCATGTGGAACACCATAAACATTGGATTTGTAGAATTAAATGGATTATGTAGTGATTGATGGAAGTTAATGGGCTGTTGGAGTTGATTCATAGGAACGAAACAAGATCTTGGAGTGGCTTACGACGTGTTTCCTTAGGGTAGAGGTGCTTTATCTTAGACCTTGGAAGAACATGCTGAGCACTTGGATTGTCACGTTCAAGCTTAGCAGCTTATATGTTCTACCCATGGATTTTTAGGGGTAGACATACATATGAGTTTGGGGATTGTAGACATATATGATTTTGTTAGACCTTCTCTCGGGAGCCATGAGGATATGAATAACATGAGTGATGATTGGAGTTGACCTATACGAGTTGATTCTTTTGGTAATATGATGTGAAGACTAGGTAGACTATTGGCATCTCAGAAACCGTGCTTAAAGATAAGATGATAAATGTTCACTCGCACACTAGAATCCTTGAAACCCTTACGCACTACCAAGCCACAACATGGTCGGATCATGACCTTGGGTTTCTGCTCTAGATCGATAAGACCTTGGCCCACACTCAACAAGACTACCACTAATGCCTCAGCCCACTTTACGTACCCCATAGACTTCATGGAGTGCTTAGACGAGATAGTTGTCATCATCATTTGGTGACCTACCTATCCACCTGAAGACGGAAGAAGAGCCGTTCAGCTAGTCAAGGAACATTTGAAGACCACCATGCCAAGGAGGAAGAACTACACCCACCACCATCGTCAAGAAGTAAACCTCCGCGTCAAAGACCAGGTGTATCTATGGGCCACTTCTCTCTAAGGAACCAAGCATTTCCATGACAAGGAGACCCACACCAAGATTCATCGGCCCCCTTCGAGATCACTCCAAGATTTAACAACCTCTTCTGAGATCACTACGAGACGAAGAGAAGACAGTTAGCAGATGGAGTTGCCACCTAAGTTACCTGGGTGCACAATGCTTTCCATGCATCACAACCCCGGAAGTGTTTCCAACTTCCTAACTTGCCCGATCTCTACGAGGGCATTGACCACCGAGCCATCGACCCCTAGCCCAATCTAACCTACCGCGAGCTACCCACTAGCAACCTAGATCAAGAAGAGTGTCATACACGAGCCACACCATCAAGTACTTCAAGCTCAATGGAGCACTACACGGAAGCAGAAGCGACATGAGGACTTGAAGACTACCCCAGATCCAAGTTTCCATACTCCTTTCCGCGCCTAGTCTGGGAATCTCGGGGACGAGATTCTTGTAAGGGGGGTAGGTCTGTCACACCCTGATTTTCATGCCACAACACTTAAGCTAATAAATCATGATAAAATGTGTTTTGACAAAAACTTTTGAGTGCTTTGGACTTTGCTTGATTGGATTTTTGTTTGCTGTTTGCAAGTGCTCTAAAAATCAAATAAATCCTCCAACTCCTATACTTCATCTCCTTGATCCAAAACCTTTTCCCAATGATCATGCCATGTGTATAGAGCAATATAGTATTTTCTTACAAAAATAATTTGGCCAAAAAGTATTTTCAACAATTAGTTTTCCAAAAACCCCTGAATTGAGGTTTGCACTGCAAGTACTTAATTAAAGGCAGTAAAAATCTTTATAAAAATATATTTTACTCCTATTAGATAGAGGATACCCAGAAACCACAAAAATATAATTTTTAAAGTTATTTTCCTATTTTATTTAAAAGCTTTTTCTTAAGGCCAGAAATGGTCTTTAATAGGGAAAAATTATTTTATTGCTTCAAAAATATTTGACAAAATTTAGGGAAACTCATAGGACATATATTGTCCATATATAAGAGTTTCAACACATGGTCATGTTCAAAATATTGGTCAAATACCTCAAAAACCCTTTCTGGATTTTTCAAGCTTTTGAAATATTTACAAAGGAAAGATTCCCCAAAAATTCCAAGAAAATTCTATCATGTCACATATGACATATTTGGTGATCTTGCCAAGTATCATGTCTTGGAGAACAAGATAACATCATCAAATCCTCTCAAAACCATTTCTGTCCATTTTGAAGTTTGAGCAACTTTACATTGCCAAACATGTCCAAATGTTCTCAAACCTTGTGAACATGCTCAAATGCTCTAATAATTCATCTAGACCAAATGGCACAAGTTGGAGAACAAGTTAACTTGATCAAAGTGCCCCAAAACCCTTCCTGTCTAGAACCAAATTTGAACAACTCTACATTGGCAACTTTCTCCTTTTGATCTCAACTTTTGTGGACATGTTCATAGCCTCTAATGATGGCACTACACCAAGTGGTGCATCAAGGAGAATAGATTTGCATGACTAAATCTTGGAAAATCCATTTCTGTTCATTTCTAGGATTCACAAAAGTTTCATTGTCAACTTTGCTCAAATGAGCTCAAAATGGGTGGAAGGCCCTAATTATGTGTTCCATTTCACCCTGTGGATACTCATGACAAATGGAAATCATCTTCTTGCCCAAACCAACAACAAACACCTTCTGCCATTTTTCCAAAATCATCATTTTGACCACTTCCACTCTTCTCCATGGCCTCAACTTTTTACCACAACCCCTCCTAGTCCCCTTGCACCTCCAGTAGCAACGGCAGATCCATAGCTCAATTATTGGAGGGGTAAAACCCCACTTTCTCTCTCTGGACAGCCCATTTCCCTCTCTTCTTCTACCTCTCTCCTCTCCTACTGGCTCACCAGGGCATCCAAGGCCACCACCCCTTTGTTTACTCCTCCCCTGACCCCCTAGACACTAGTGGCCACACACTGGGCGCCAAAAAGATGCCAATGCCAGCCATATGCGTGCTCTAGAGCACGCTACAGTGCGCCCTAGCACTGTAGCCGCTCTCTGCCCGAGCCACCGGACCACCTAGGGCCTCCCCCTCGTGTCCCCCGAGGTCGCCTCGGCGTCCGAGACACGGCAAGATGTCGGGCCCCTCCTGGACCTCTCTCCTCCCCCTTCTGCGGAGCTCACCAAGTGCGTCCGTGGACGCTGCCCACGGAGCACCGGCGCCTCCTCCATATAATCCATCCCCCGAGCTCTCTCTTGCCTCGTTTGGACCCCTCTCTCTCCCGTGCACCTCCTGGACAGCATCCCCCTCCCTCTCGTGCCCTCCAGCACCCAGCATGGCCGAAGTGCCGCCGCTGGCCTCCACCTCGATTCGGGCAAGGACGAGCTCCTTGGCCTCTCTCTCTTTCCCCTACCCACTCCAGTACGCCCTCAATGCACCGCCAGGGCCTCTTCCGCCGCCATTTTCTCCCTCGTACGCCGTGTGCTCGAGGCCGATGCTGGCCGGCGATCTCCTCCGCGGTCACCCAAACCGTCGCGGATACAACGTTTCCCGGCGCAAGAGGAGCAGACCAGTGGGTGCGCCCCCCCGCGCTGATCACTCCGATGTCCGGAACGCCACCGGGGATGGCCTGAGCCGCCGGGGCGAGCATCGGCCGTGCACGGCCACGCCCTCCTCTGCCCCGCGTCGCGCGGTAGGAGACGACCAGGGGCGACGGGGCGACCTGCAGGCGGGCCCCGCGGGTCAGCGACCCGCCAGCTGCCACGTCATTTAAGTATAGGCGGGTACTGCTGCTTACCGCCTCCCCCACACCGTTGGCACGTTCCCAAAGTGCGCCATCGACGTTGCCTGGGCGCCCCGCGCAGCTGGGCCACCCGGCCGGCCCGTCAGCTATCCCTCGCCCAGCGCGCAGAATAAGTGGTATAGACTTTTTCCTTACTCTTTTTCCAGTCAACTTCAAAAACCCATAAACAATTCAAATGGACTCCAAATTTGATGATTCAAATTTCTAGTAGTTTCTAAAATCACGCCCTACCACATGGTGCTGTTGTAATATTTTTACAGGAGCATTTCCTTCACAAATATTTATCAAAACCCCATTTTTCCATTTCTGTGATGAACTTTAGAAAATCACAGAGAGCTCAATATTGATCCAAATGCCATGATTCAAATTCCTAGATGCATCTAAGTTCATAACTTAGTTTATGAACATTTTTATTAATACTTTCTGTACCCCACAAAATAATGAGCCATTTCTTCATATTTGACAATTTTGCAAATTCATAGGAAAATCATCTCAACTCCAAATCCAGTGAAACCAATTCCTAGATGCTTCTAAAATCATCCTTTGTTAAATGGGTGACTTTTCACATTTTTCAAAAATATATTTTTGTACACTTCTTGCAATTCCATAAACCCCTTGATTCCATCATGTCGAAATGTTCAGAGATGTCCATTGATCAAATCCTAATGAAACCACTTTGGTCATCCCTCATATGACCAGAGGTATCCCAGAAAAGTCCAACTCATATTTTTAGAGCACTTTTATTTCCTGCCTTGTTGTGTTGCTTATTGTGTTTGTTTCCGACGTTAGTTGACGAAGTAGACGGAGTACTTGGAGAAGGACCAGAAGATTTCAAGACTCTGATGAACCAGGCAAGCAGCCCTTTGACCATGATGAACCCTTTTTATCATAGCAACATTTCTTTCCGTGATTGTTGAATGCATGATATCTTGAATGGCAACCTTGCTAGGTTTGCCTTTGTTGCATACCCCGTTGATACTTGCATTGATCATGACTCTATCCTTGTTTAGAGTTGTGTTGGTGGGTTGTAGAAATATGCTATAGTTGTTGGCTGAGCAAAATGGGTCGGGGTTATGCATGGAAAGAAACCAAGTGTGGTTTGACATACTTGCAAATAGCCCAGTGGGTGCCAGTAATGCCCCTGGGAGTTGATGATGAACTAGGTCACTACTTGGTGGAGAGGTAGTGTACCGAGGCTTGTTGAAAGTGTTGTTTATAGAGACGGATTAGATTTAAGATTTGTCGACTGTCCCAACCTTACATGCGCAACCACTCTACCCTTATATGGGAAAGGGCATTATTGATTACCTAGGCCGATACTAGCTTGGAGCCCGCATTACTAGTGACGGGGGAGAGTTGGTGCTCTCTCTCGGGACGGGGTCGTGCCAGGTAGGGCGGCCATGACCATTTTTATGGGGCACAGGACACACCGTTGGTACCCCGTGCCAGTGGTATGTGATAAATATGGGAGCAAGGCTCCACGAAAATGTTATGTGAAATGTTGGGCACGGGGGTTACTGCCAATCGAGTGGACTCCATGTTAGTGTCGTCTAGGGAAAGGTAGTGATCGGGTGCTTACCCCGGGTACTTGAGGTACCGCGGGTCGTGGCTGACACGGAAGTTCCCCGGATCTTGTGGGTACAGTGTGCAACCTCTGCAGAGTGTAAAACTATTCGAATAGCCGTGTCCACGGTCAAGGACAGTTGGGCGGTGCTGCTTAGACTACGTCCATATGTTTCTGAAAAAACAACACAGTTTGGTGATATTGATGATGCGACTCATGAGGAAGTCACAATGAGCTTGAGCATGAGTTTTTTATAACTCTTTCTCGATGATGATGTCTAAAACCTCCTGATACTTGTTGCAGACACAGTCATGCCCTTGATATATGTTGATCATACTTGCATGAGAAAAACTAGCTTTCTGCAAAAATTTACCTATATCATGCATTGTTGTATCTTGAACCAAAACATGGGTTGCTTGCGAGTACATTCAAAGTACTCATTGGCTTGCCACTGGTTATTTTATTGGCTAGGCATGAAAGAACAGGATATGATGAAGAATACTTCGGTGACGAACATGCGAGCTAGGACGCTTCCCAGTCAGAATGCCTGTAGGGTTAAGGCAGATGGCATGGGTCCAAGTTATCAACGAAGATTTCCGCTGCGATGCTATACTCAAGACTCGACCATAATGGTCCTACTTGTGTAATACGGTATGTATGGATGTAAGACTCTTGTTATTCAGCTTCTGTGTGTTCAGTGAGCATTGATCTCTGGGATCACTATACATGTGCATTCGGTGATCACGACTTATGAGTCGGGGTCCCCACAAGTCTCTTCGAATTATCAGTTTGGTTTGGCCTACTGGATTTATCTTTCTTGCAATGGGAGAAGTGCTTAGCTTTGGGTTCAATCTTGCGGTGTCCTTTCCCAGTGACAGCAGGGGCAGCAAGGCACGTATTGTATTGTTGCCATCGAGGATAAAAAGATGGGGTTTATATCACATTGCTTGAGTTTATCCCTCTACATCGATGATCCACAAGTGTAGGGGATCTATCGTAGTCCTTTTGGTAAGTAAGAGTGTCGAACCCAACGAGGAGCAGAAGGAAATGACAAGCGGTTTTCAGTAAGGTATTCTCTACAAGCACATAAATTGTAGGTAACCGATAGTTTTGTGATAAGATAATTTGTAACGGCAAACAACAATGAAAGTAAATAAGGTGCAGCAAGGTGGCCCAATCCTTTTGTAGCAAAGGACAAGCCTGGGTAAGTTCTTATAATGAGAAAAGCGCTCCCGAGGACACATGGAAATTATCGTCAAGCTTGTTTTCATCATGCTCATATGATTCACGTTCGTTACTTTGATAATTTGATATGTGTGTGGACCAGTGCTTGGCTACTGCCCTTTCCTGGACAAGCATACCACTTATGATTAACCCCTATTGCAAGCATCCGCAACTACAAAAGAAGTATTAAGGCAAACCTAACCATAGCATGAAACAAGTGGATCCAAATCAGCCCCTTACGAAGCAACACATAAACTAGGGTTTAAGCTTCTGTCACTCTAGCAACCCATCATCTACTTATTACTTCCGAATGCCTTCCTCTAGGCCCAAATAATGGGGAAGTGTCATGTAGTTGACGTTCACATAACACCACTAGAGGAAAGACAACATACATCTCATCAATATATATCAAACGAATACCAAATTCACATGACTACTAATAGCAAGACTTCACCCATGTCCTTAGGAACAAACATAACTACTCACAAAGCATATTCATGTTCATAATCAGAGGGGTATTAATATGCATTAAGGATCTGAACATATGATCTTCCACCAAATAAACCAACTAGCATCAACTACAAGGAGTAATCAACACTACTAGCAACCCACAGGTACCAATCTGAGGTTTTGGTACAAAGATTGGATACAAGAGATGAACTAGGGTTTGAGAGGAGATGGTGCTGGTGAAGATGTTGATGGAGATTGACCCCCTCCTGATGAGAGGATCGTTGGTGATGACGATGGTGATGATTTCCCCCTCCCGGAGGGAAGTTTCCCCAGCAGAACAGCTCCGCCGGAGCCCTAGATTGGTTCTGCCAAGGTTCCGCCTCGTGGCAGCGGAGTTTCGACCCGTAAGCTTTCTTATGATTTATCCCGGATAAAAGACTTCATATAGCAGAAGATGGGCACCGGAGGGCTGCCAGGTGGCCCACAAGGTAGGGGGCGCGCCCAGGGGGGTAGGGCGCGCCCCCACCCTCGTGGACTGTGGGTGGCCCCCCTCAGGTATTTCTTCCGCTGAATATTTATCATTAATTCCAAAAAAGACTTTCGTGGAGTTTCAGGAATTTTGGAGCTGTGCAGAATAGGTCTCCAATATTTGCTCCTTTTCCAGCCCAGAATCCCAGCTGCCGGCTGATGCCTACTACACAACCTTCTTCTTGTAGACGTTGTTGGGCCTGCAAGTGCACAGGTTTGTAGGACAGTAGCAAATTTCCCTCAAGTGGATGACCTAAGGTTTATCAATCCGTGGGAGGCGTAGGATGAAGATGGTCTCTCTCAAACAACCCTGCAACCAGATAACAAAGAGTCTCTTGTGTCCCCAACACACCCAATACAATTGTAAATTGTATAGGTGCACTAGTTCGGCGAAGAGATAGTGATACAAGTGCAATATGGATGGTAGATAAAGGTATTTGTATTCTGAAAATATAAAAACAGCAAGGTAACTAATGATAAAAGTGAGCGTAAACGGTATTGCAATGATAGGAAACAAGGCAAAGGGTTCATACTTTCACTAGTGCAAGTTCTCTCAACAATAATAACATAGATAGATCATATAACAATCCCTTAACATGCAACAAAGAGTCACTCCAAAGCCACTAATAGCGGAGAACAAACATAGAGATTATGGTAGGGTACGAAACCACCTCAAAGTCATCCTTTTTGATCGATCTATTCAAGAGTTCGTAGTAAAATAACATAGAGCTATTCTTTCCGCTTGATCCATCCTAGAGTTCATACTAGAATAACACCTTAATACATAAATCAACGAAAACCCTAATGTCACCTAGATACTCCATTGTCACCTCAAGTATCCGTGGGCATGATTATACGATAAGCATCACACAATCTCAAATTCATCCAACCAACACAAAGTACTTCAAAGAGTGCCCCAAAGTTTCTGCCGGAGAGTCAAGAAAATGTGTGCCAACCCCTATGCAAAGGTTCATGGGCGGAACCCGCAAGTTGGTCACCAAAACATACATCAAGTGGCACATGATATCCCATTGTCACCACAGATAAACATGGCAAGACATACATCAAGTGTTCTCAAATCAAAGACTCAATCCGATAAGATAACTTCAAGAGGGAAACTCAATTCATCACAAGAGAGTAGAGGGGGAGAAACATCATAAGATCCAACTATAATAGCAAAGCTCGCGATACATCAAGATCGTGCCATAGAGAGAACACGAGAGAGAGAGAGAGAGAGATCAAACACATAGCTACTGGTACATACCCTCAGCCCCGAGGGTGAACTACTCCCTCCTCGTCATGGAGAGCACCGGGATGATGAAGATGGCCACCGGTGATGGGTTCCCCCTCTGACAGGGTGCCGGAATGGGATCCCGAGAGGTTTTTGGTGGCTACAGAGGCTTGCGGCGGCGGAACTCCCGATCTATCTTGATCCTCGATGGTTTTAGGGTACGTAGGCATATATAGGCGAAATAAGTCGGTCAGGAGGTGCTCGAGGGGCCCACGAGACAGGGTGCGCGCCCAGTAGGGTGGGGGGTGGGGGCGCCCCCTATCTCCTGGCCTCCTCGAGGATCTTCTGACTTGAAGTGCAAGTCTCCAGGATCATATTCTTCCCAAAAATAACGCTGCCGAAGGTTTCATTCCGTTTGGACTCCGTTTGATATTCCTTTTCCTCGAAATACTAAAACAGGCAATAAAACAGCAATATGGGCTGGGCCTCCGGTTAATAGGTTAGTCCCAAAAGTAATATAAAAGTGTATAATAAAGCCCGTAATCATTCGAAACAGATAATAAAATAGCATGAATGCTTCATAAATTATAGATACGTTGGAGACGTATAAGCATCCCCAAGCTTAATTCCTACTCGTCCTCGAGTAGGTAAATGATAAAGAAAGAATTTATGAAGTGTGAATGCTAGAAGGTGCACAAGTTTGATCAATGATATTCCAATCACCTTTTCTAGCATGATACTATCTCATAACAGTAGTTCATCTCGTAAAACTTCTCATGATAAAGTACAAGCAATTCACATGTCAAAGCATAGACCATAAACTTTCTTGAAAACTAGCAAACTTCATTGTCAGTCATCAAACAATTGCAATTCATCTTATTTTCAGGAATAACAAACTCCACATACTCAACTATCATATAGTCTTCTACAATTGCTAACACTCACGCAATACTAATGGTTATGGAGTTTCAATCGAACACTGAGAAAGATAGGGGCTTATAGTGTTGCCTCCCAACGTATTCACCTTTGGGTGATGTCAACAATAATTTCATGCTAACATACATCCAATTGGATATATATATCAAGATCACCCCAACACAAAGTGCTTGCCAAAGGATAAAATGAAAAAGGGAAAGGTGAAGATCACCTTGATTCTTGCCTAAAGTAAAAGACATAAAGTAAAAGATAGGCCCTTCGCAGAGGGAAGCAGAGGTTGTCATGCGCTTTTAGGGTTGGATACGCAAAATCTTAATGCAAAAGAACGTCACTTTATATTGCCCCTTGTATATGGACCTTAATTATGCAGTCCGTTGCTTTTATTGCTTCCCTAACAAGATCGTACAAAGCTTATTTTCTCCGCACTAATAAGTCATGCATAATTAGAGAGCAATTTTTATTGCTTGCACCTATGACAACTTACTTGAAGGATCTTAGTCAATCCATAGGTAGGTATGGTGGACTCTCATGGCAAAACTGGGTTTAAGGATATTTGGAAGCACAAGTAGTATCTCTACTTGGTGCAAGGAATTTTGGCTAGCAAGAGGGGGAAAGGCAAGCTCAACATGTTTGAATGATCCATGACAATATACTTTAACCGAGATGTCGGAAAACATAAACCATTACGTTGTCTTCCTTGTCCAACATCAACTCTTTAGCATGTCATACTTAATGAGTGCTCCCAATTATAAAAGATGTCTAGGATAGTATATTTATATGTGAAATCTCTCTTCCTTCAATATTCTTTCATGAATTGTTTAAATGACCAATACAATGCTTGCTAACCTTCAATAAATTTACAACCTCTACTTCTTAGATGTGAAGTCATTACTCCCCATGGGATAAGCAAATGAAACATATATAATTTCAGATTTATGACAATCAACTCATTCAACAATTTACTCATAGGATATAAGTGAAGCACACGAGTAAATGACAAACTACTCCAAAAAGACATAAGTGAAGATCAATGAGTAGCTAAATAATTATGTAGCTATATGAAGACTCTCTCTCATTAAAGAATTTCAGATCTTGGTATTGTATTCAAACAACAAGCAAAACAAAATAAAATGACATTGCAAGGATAGCACAACTCATGTGAAGAAGCAAAAACTTAGACTCAACCGATACTAACCGATAATTGTTGAAGAAGAAAGGTGGGATGCCTACCGGGGCATCCCCAAGCTTAGATGCTTGAGACTTCTTGAAATATTATCTTGGGGTGCCTTGGGCATCCCCAAGCTTGAACTTTTGTGTCTCCTTAGTTCCTCTCATATCATGGTTTCTCTTTTTATCAAAAGCTTCACCCACGCCAAACTCAACAAGAACTCGTGAGATAGGTTAGTATAAACCAATGCAAAACCTTATCATTTTCTACTGTAACAAATCACTAAAATTATTATTCCACATTGCATACTAAATGCCTCTGCATATTTAATACTCCTATCCTCAAATAGAATCATTAAACAAGCCTGTAAAGTCTGTAAAGAATGCAAGAGTATCAATACTTCCCTAACTCCAAAAATTATGAAAGAAAATTCCCACTGTAATAAATTTATCAGAGCTCAATATGCAAAAAGTTTCAACATTATACCATTCTCTGACTTTTCTAGGGAATTTTTGCAACAGCGGTAAACTTTCCGTTTTCAAACAGCAACATGTATACTAGCAAAATAAGCATGGCAAGGGCTATCCTTGACTTTTTTATTGAAACTAAAGATGCAAAACATTATTCTAACTAACAGAAAACAAACACTAACAAAAGAAAATGACGCTCCAAGCAAAACACATATCATGTGGTGAATAAAAATATAGCTCCAAGTAAAGTTACCGATGGACGAAGACGAAAGAGGGGATGCCCTTCCGTGGAATCCCCAAGCTTAGGCTCTTGCCACTCCTTATTCCATAGTCCATCGAATCTTTACCCAAAACTTGGAAACTCCACAACACAAAACTCAACAGAAAACTCGTAAGCTCTGTTAGTATAAGAAAATAAAATCACCACTTAGGTACTGTAATGAACTCATTCTAAATTCATATTTGTGTAATATCTACTGTATTCCAACTTCTCTATGGTTCATACCACTGAATACTAGCCATAGATGCATCAAAATAAGCAAACAACACAATTAAAACAGAATCTGTCAAAAACAGAACAGTCTGTAGTAATCTGTACCAAACGTATACTTCTGGAACTCCAAAAATCCTACCAAATTAGGAAGTCCTAAGAAATGTGTGTACCAATCCAGAGCAAAAAGAATCAGATCAGAAGCACGTTTCTGTGAATTAACAAAACTAATTTACTGGGTACAAAAGTTTCTGATTCTCAGCAGGATCAACACAACTATCACCGTTAGCTATCCTAAAGGTCTTACTTGGCACTTTATTGAAACAAAAGCTATAAAACATGATTACTACAGTAGCATAATCATGTGAACACACAAAAACAGTAAAGTTAAATATTGGGTTGTCTCCCAACAAGCGCTTTTCTTTAATGCCTTTCTAGCTAGGCATGATGATGGCAATGATGCTCACATGAAAGATAAGAATTCAAACATAACGGGAGCATCATGAAGCATATGACTACCACATTTAAGCCTAACCCACTTCCTATGCATAGGGATTTTGTGAGCAAACAACTTATGGGAACAATGATCAACTATCATAGGAAGGTAAAACAAGCATAAGTTCAAAAATTGAAGCACATAGAGAGGAAACTTGACATTATTGCAACTCCTACAAGCATATGTTCCTCCCTCATAATAATTTTCAGTAGCATCATGAATGAATTCAACAATATAACCAGCACCTAAAGCATTCTTTTCATGATCTACTAGCATAGAAAATTTACTACTCTCCACATAAGCAAAATTCTTCTCATTCGGAATAGTGGGAGTATCATAAGAGACTTGAACACTAAAAATTGTTTCCACATTAAAAGAGTAATGTTCAAAAAAAGGGTAATCATAATCATGACAAGATTTGTAAATATAATCATCACTACTTTTTATAGCGTAAGTTTCATCACAATAATCATCATAAGTAGCAACTTCGTTCTCATCATAATCGATTGAAACCTCTCCCAAGATAGTGGAATCACTAAATAAAGTTGACACTCTTCCGAACCCACTTTCATCAATATAATCATCATAGGTAGGAGGCATGCTATCATCATAACAACTTTGCATATCAAAACTTGGGATTCTAAAAATATCATCTTCACTAAACGTAGCATCCCCAAGCTTGGGACAAACATTAATTTCAGCAAATATATTCTCAAATATTTCATCCTCATCAAACATAGCTTCCCCAAGCTTGGGTCTTTTCATATCATAAGCATAATCACTCTCATCATTAATAGTATGGATAGCACCAATAGTATAGCAATTATCATCATCACAATGAGTAGTAGGAGCAACATCATTTGGGAGGGATACCTTTTTACCTTTGTTGCCCCTTCTTTTCCTTTTCCTTTTCACATTATGTGTGAGTTCAACCTTCATCTTTGAGCTCCTTATTGACGAGATTGGTTGAATAGAAAGCTCCTCCTCGTTACCTGATTCATCATAAGAAATAATAGGAGGATATTGGGAAGTCTCTTCCCGTTCATTAGTATTCTCATCATCTTCTGTTTGCTTTCTTTTCTTTAGGTAATTGGCAATATAAGGATTTTCAATGCAATTCTCCGCACAAAACATATAAATCTTTTCTAGATCAATATCAAGGAAATGCTTAAGATTAAATTCTGGAATAGGCTTAGTTAAACGTTTCAACTCTTCATAACCCAAAAGCAAACTAAGTTCATAGTAATGTGCAAGGGAAATCAAATCATCACAATTTTTGGACACGATTTGGTCATGAAACAATTTGCATTAGAGATGTAAATGACCACGTTCATTGCAAAGTTCACAAGTACAGCAAAGGAATTTTAAATTTTCAGCACTCACATCTAGCCTTTCTCGCAACCATTTAGTTTCTAAATGCTTATGCCTCTTGCAATAAATATCTTCTCTATTTGGGGTGTTCATGCAAACATGCACTCCACAAAAGTTGACATGCCCATAAGAGATATTTTCATCATGACTAGAGAAATCATCATTAATACTATGGATATTCAAGGAGTTCATACTAACAACATTGCAATCATGCTCATCATTCAAAGATTCAGTACCAAGCATTTTAATGCACTCTTCTTCTAGCACTTGAGCACAATTTTCCTTTCCATCAAACTCACGAAAGATATTAAAAAGATGAAGCGTATGAGACAAGCTTAACTCCATTTTTTGTATTTTTTCTTTTATAAACTAAACTAGTGATAAAACAAGAAACAAAAAGATTCAATTGCAAGATCTAAAGATATACCTTCAAGCACTCACCTCCCCGGCAACGGCGCCAGAAAAGAGCTTAGTTGACGGGGTGTGAGTGAGTGCCGCTTACCTAGCCTCCCCGGCAACGGCGCCAGAAAAGAGCTTGATGTCTACTACACAACCTTCTTCTTGTAGACGTTGTTGGGCCTGCAAGTACACAGGTTTGTAGGACAGTAGCAAATTTCCCTCAAGTGGATGACCTAAGGTTTATCAATCCGTGGGAGGCGTAGGATGAAGATGGCCTCTCTCAAACAACCCTGCAACGAAATAACAAAGAGTCTCCTGTGTCCCCAACACACCCAATACAATGGTAAATTGTATAAGTGCACTTGTTCGGCGAAGAGATAGTGATACAAGTGCAATATGGATGGTAGATAAAGGTATTTGTAATCTGAAAATATAGAAACAGCAAGGTAACTAATGATAAAAGTGAGCGTAAATAGTATTGCAATGATAGGAAACAAGGCAAAAGGTTCATACTTTCACTAGTGCAAGTTCTCTCAACAATAATAACATAGATAGATCATATAACAATCCCTCAACATGCAACAAAGAGTCACTCCAAATCCACTAATAGTGGAGAACAAACGTAGAGATTATGGTAGGGTACGAAACCACCTCAAAGTCATCCTTTTTGATCGATCTATTCAAGAGTTCGTAGTAAAATAACATAGAGCTATTCTTTTCGCTCGATCCATCATAGAGTTCATACTAGAATAACACCTTAAGACACAAATCAACCAAAACCCTAATGTCACCTAGATACTCCATTGTCACCTCAAGTATCCGTGGGCATGATTGTACGATAAGCATCACACAATCTCAAATTCATCCAACCAACACAAAGTACTTCAAAGAGTGCCCCAAAGTTTCTACCGGAGAGTCAAGAAAACGTGTGCCAACCCCTATGCATAGTTTCATGGGCGGAACCGGCAAGTTGATCACCAAAACATACATCAAGTGACACATGATATCCCATTTTCACCACAGATAAACACGGCAAGACATACATCAAGTGTTCTCAAATCAAAGACTCAATCTGATAAGAAAACTTCAAGAGGGAAACTCAATTCATCACAAGAGAGTAGAGGAGGAGAAACATCATAAGATCCAACTATAATAGCAAACCTCGCGATACATCAAGATCGTGCCATAGAGAGAACACGTGAGAGAGAGAGAGATCAAACACATAGCTACTGGTACATACCCTCAGCCCCGAGGGTGAACTACTCCCTCCTCATCATGGAGAGCGCCGGGATGATGAAGATGGCCACCGGTGATGGGTTCCCCCTCTGGCAGGGTGCTGGAACAGGCTCCCGAGAGGTTTTTGGTGGCTACAGAGGCTTGCGGTGGCGGAACTTCTAATCTATCTTGATCCTCGATGGTTTTAGGGTACGTAGGCTTATATAGGCGAAAGAAGTCGGTCGGGAGGTGCTCGAGGGGCCCACGAGACAGGGGGGCGTGCCTAGTAGGGGGGGGGGGGCTCCTATCTCCTGGCCTCCTCGAGGATCTTCTAACTTGAACTCCAAGTCTCTAGGATCATATTCTTCCCAAAAATAACGCTGCCGAAGGTTTCATTCCATTTGGACTCCATTTGATATTCCTTTTCCTTGAAATACTGAAACAGGCAATAAAACAGCAATATGGGCTGGGCCTCCGGTTAATAGGTTAGTCCTAAAAGTAATATAAAAGTGTATAATAAAGCCCGTAATCATTCAAAACAGATAATAAAATAGCATGAATGCTTCATAAATTATAGATACGTTGGAGACGTATCACCGGCATGCTCCCTCTTCATGTAAACCTTGTAAAATAAGAGAGAATAGCCATAAGTATTGTGACATAACGTGAAATAACAGCCCATAGTGCAATAAATATCGATATAAAAGCATGATGCAAAATGGACGTATCATACTTCATGTCATCTTTCTTAATGCGTTACTCTGTTCTTCATGAACTTAATACTCTAGATGCAGGCAGGAGTCGGTCGATGTCGGTGTCAAAACCGGCGGATCTCGGGTAGGGGGTCCTGAACTGTGCGTCTAGGCGGATGGTAACATGAGACGAGGGACACGATGTTTTACCCAGGTTCGGGCCCTCTCGATGGAGGTAAAACCCTACGTCCTGCTTGATTAATATTGATAATATGGGTAGTACAAGAGTGGATCTACCACGAGATCAAGGAGGCTAAACCCTAAAGCTAGCCTATGGTATGATTGTTGTAATGTATGTTGTGTCCTACGGACTAAAGCCCTCCGGTTTATATAGACACCGGAGGAGGCTAGGGTTACACAGAGTCGGTTACAATGGTAGGAGATCTACATATCCGTATCGCCAAGCTTGCCTTCCACGCCAAGGAAAGTCCCATCCGGACATGGGACGGAGTCTTCAATCTTGTATCTTCGTAGTCTTGGAGTCCGGCGGACGATGATAGTCCGGCTGTCCGGACACCCCCTAGTCCAGGACTCCCTCAGTAGCCCCTGAACCAGGCTTCAATGACGATAAGTCCGGCGCGCATAATGTTCGGCGTTGCAAGGCGGGTTCCTTCCTTGAATAATCCAGAGAAGATCATGAACACCAGGATAGTGTCCGTCTCTGCAAAATAAATTCCACATTCCACCGTAGAGAGAATAAAATGTACACCAGTCCAATCTGCTGACGTATTATGCGGCGTGACATCACACCGCTACCAAGCCTTTGTTTGAATCGTTTTTTACTATACCACCTCAGCACGTTTAGCGAAGCGGTTTCCTTGGCACGTCTTGTCGAAGCAGAGATCGTGTTCCCCTTATTCCGGGATTCTCATCAATACGGACGTGGGTAACCCAACCGCGCCATTGATGGTGGCGCTTGGGAGATAAGCGAGTTTTATCAGGCCAGTGGGGACGCATAGTTTTCGTCCGCCTATATATAAGGGATAAGGATTTACCTTCTCACCTACGCCTTCTTCCTCCTTTGCTTATCCATCTTCGCGTACTCAAGCTCCAATGCCCAAGCTCGCGCATCCCGCCCCAACCGTCTCCGAATATGTCCGGAGCGGGAGGCAAATGGTTGGTCTCCACCGTTAAGGAGGAGCATATCACCAAACTGCGAAGCGCCGGATACCTTTCCGGCGATATCGCGCATCGGCTGCCCGACGAGGGGCAGCTCATCCCTACCCCTGGGCCCCATGAGAGGGTTGTCTTCCTCCCCCACTTCCTCAGCGGACTGGGCTTTCCACTACACCCATTTGTCCGGGGGATCATGTTTTACTACGGCCTGGATTTCCACGATCTGGCGCCAAACTTCATCCTCAACATCTCGGCGTTTATCGTCGTGTGCGAGGCCTTCCTCTGCATCCGGCCTCACTTCGGCCTGTGGCTCAAGACCTTCAACGTCAAGCCGAAGGTTGTGAAGGGCACTCAAGCGGAATGCGGAGGCGCCATGTTGGGAAAGTTGCCCAACGTCCTTTGGCTCGAAGGGGCCTTCGTGGACTCCGTCAAGGGGTGGCAATCGGGGTGGTTCTACATCATCGAGCCGCGCAAGCCCACATGGGTGGTGGCCCCCGAGTTTAGATCTGGCGTCCCCACGCAGCTCACCTCCTGGAAAGAGAAGGGCTTGTTGTGGGGCAATCCGAAGGAGC
Organism: Triticum timopheevii; assembly: GCA_963921465.1. Classification (NCBI taxonomy): domain Eukaryota; kingdom Viridiplantae; phylum Streptophyta; class Magnoliopsida; order Poales; family Poaceae; genus Triticum; species Triticum timopheevii. The sequence goes on from OY997274.1 coordinate 126,825,610, forward strand.
TGACGGGACTCCGAGCCTGCATCCAGAAGCTGGTGAGCGGTAAGCTCAGGCTCGTCGACGTGGTCCAAGTCATGCTCATCCGCCGGATCCTCCCATGCTAAGAACGGGCATTCAATCTGTGGGAGTTTAATCTGGAACAGCACCAGGCGCTAAGCGGGCTCTTCGATACGACATACGAAGGCGCCTGGAGGGTGTTGTTTAAGGGCGCCGAAGCCCCTGCATCCGCGACAGAAGATCGCGAATTTCGCTCGCAGCATCCGGCTGATGAGGTAAGTGATTCAACCCCTTTACGGGACACTTGTGGTAATCAAATTGATTCTAAAGGGGTTACATTCTTGTCTTTTCCTTTGACAGGAATGGATGGAGAAGGCCAAGCAGGTCATCAGCCCGGCTCCCATGCCAGAAGACCCAGAGAACGCCCGCTTAGCAGGGCTGCTGATTCCGGCACCGCACGTGGTGCCGGAGAAGAAGGCCAAGAAGGTGGCCGCGGGGACTCGAAAGAGTTCCCGCAATCAGGCGTCCGACGACGAGGCGTACTCCTCCCTTGAAGACGAGGAGGAGGAGGAGTACTCTCTCTCGGAGGAGGGAGAGAAGAAGAGGAAGGCTTCCCCAATAGGGGAGGCCGAAGGGTCCAAGAGGGGGAGGACTATCCCCCCGGACAGTTTCGCCAACACCACCGTTGGCGAGGATGAGTGGCCTCCAAGGGCCAGGCGTCCGGCAAGATCGTAAGTATCCTGATCCTTTATATGCAATTTCTTTCGTGTCGCATAGTGTCCTTAATGCCGCATTCTGTCCGTAGTCCAGCCGATGACGATCTCCCCGACTCATCGAGTGGGTCGTTGGCCCCGTCGGATGTGGATTCACTTCCGACTGCCTCTACCCCACGCGCCGACGAGGACGCCGAGGTGGGATCCCAGAGAGGGACCCATCAGGAGGAGGCTCCGGAGGTGCCGTCAGGCAGCCTCCCGGACTTTGCGCCGGACTATACATCGGAACCTGCAGTGGTTCCAGAGTTCGGCAAGCAGCCCCTTCGAAAGAAGGGCAAGACCGTGACACCGGCGACCTCCGTCCAACCGGAGGCGCCGGATAACTTGCTGGAAGCGCTTAAAGGCGCTTCCATCGAGGAAGAACACCGCACTATCATGAGTGCGGTGATTCAAAAGGTTCAGCTTGCTAAAAGCGGGCTGACCGACGCCTGCAGCAGCCTTCTAACAGGCTTTGAGGTAAGAAGTTAAAATTATGTAATGTAATACCGCATAGACAGTAGCCCCTGATGCTTAGTTCAGTGTTTGGAAAAGAAAAGCCGGACTGAGGATCTAACAAGATATACGCAGGGTTGCTTAAAATATGTCAATATGGGTTTGCAGGCTGCGCTGCTGACCTCTGCCGCACTATCGGTGGAGGTCGATGTGTTGAAAAAGGATCTCGAGCGGTCCGAGCAAGAGCTCGGCCATGCCAAGAAGCAGCTCGAGGACAAAGAAGGTGAGTCACACCTCTTTTAAATTGTTACCTTACAGAAAAGGATTTTGGTTGCAACAAAATTAACAAGGATAATATGGGTATTGCAGGGGCCACGAACGAGGTGGCAGCCCTGAAGGAGGCTGTGTCCGCGGCCAAACGCAGTGCGGCCGCGGAGCGGGAAGAGCGAGAGAAGCAGGAGGCACGGGTGGCGGAAGTACGGCAAGAGCTCCAGGCTCTCATGGAGAAACAGGAGAGTTTGGAGCGGGACTCCAAGACTCGAGAGTCTGAGCTTGCCTCGGCTCTCGAAAGTGCCAAGTCCGCCAAGGCCGAGGCCAATAAGGCCCTTCAGGAGGTTGAAGATGTAAAGAGGATAGCGGCGGGTAAGGCATTTTTCATGCAAAGCAAGCATGTTAATGTAAAATACCTGACACTTACCCGCATTCGGAGCTCTCCTGGGGTGTTTGTAGATCTGCCGCGTAGTGCGTCCAATGCCGCCGCATTCTATCGTGGCGAGGAGGGGAGCTCGATGGAAAAAGTTTTCTGGTCTCAGTACGCTGAGGCCGGACACACGGTGCCCCCAAGCGACCAGCTGAAGCAGCTGGTCGAACTCCACAAGGTAGCTGAGGAGGCCATGAAGGGCCTTATAGTCCGGCTGTGGCTTGGAGAGGCCATGCCTGGGAGCTACTTTGGCCTCGTGCGGCGGCTGGTGGATGCATGCCCCTGGGTTGAGGTCATCAAGTGCTCCGCCTATATTGAAGGTGCTCGTCGGGCCCTTGCCCGCACAAAGGTGCATTGGAGGCAGGTTGGATGCGGAGAAGCTTCTCACGGACCCACCGCCACCGGGCAAGGAGTATCGTATGCCTGAAATGTATTATAAAACTGTCCTAAAGGGAGCCCGCGATATTGCGGATGAGTGCCCCAGAAATGTAATCTTTGAGTAGACTCGCTATCTATTATCCTTTGCGCTGAGACTTTGTTCATGTGCGCATTAAGCAACGCTTGTTTAATTTAAAATATTACCTTCTGTGCGGCCGTGTATAAAATCTGAGAGATGGCAAGTCGTTGGCTTCAGCCCCCAAGCCACGAGTGATGGGGTGTTCGGGATAACCTTGAGCGCTCTTGTTCCCATTTTTGGGTCCATCTAGGGAGGCGCTCAACACAGCGAACAAGGCAACCAGACTTATAATGCTTGAACACTCTCACTTAGCCATAGAATTCTATAATTTTAAATTTCGGCGAAGCCCCTGGTATTCGGAAGGCCGAATCCGGGGCGCTATCCACGCCTTCGTCGGACATTGTCCGGAACTTCGCTCGAAGCGGCATGAGTCTTTAAGGACCCGAAAAAACCTCTCGAACAGCGACCAGTCTCTCGCCTTATCATGCCAGTCAGTTTTAGCTTTCTCCACTGAGGCGCTCGCCCGGCTCAACCGGGGCGCAATCACAGTGGTTCTCCCAGTGCCACCTTAGCCGACAGAACGGAACGTAAGGCACCAAAATGTGGGAGCCGGGCAAACCCAACTATTGACCCAAGACATGATTCGGAGCCGATTCATATGATGCTATAAGTTCGGGGTGCCGTACTTGTGAAAGTGTTCGGACTTATCACACCATAATGCGGGGAACACAAGCCCCTGGTATATTCAGCCGTACCAAAATGTACGGGTGCAAGATGTCGTGTAATGAACATATATATATAAAAGGTAATGTAATTGCAGTCGAAAAGTGCTGCATTATTTATTAAAGGAAGTCTGCTATAAGTGCGGACTGATACAAATAGTGCGGTAAGCAAGGGATTTGGACTAAGTAAACATGTCCCCCTCCAGGGGTGAGCCGCGGATTTGGCGTATATAATCGAATTTAATGCTCGAAATTGAGACCACCTGAGTGTTCGTCGCAGCCTTCTTTCGTCCCTGACTGTTGCATCACGAGTTCGGCAGGTTCGCCGCCGGACAGGGCCTCTGGTTACCGGAGTCCTGTGTACATAAAGAAGGAAAATAATAAATAAAAAGGGGGCACACTTGCGAGCCCCTGGTGTGGTCGAACCGCACTCTGGGTCCATTGCGATCGTGCCCCTTCCCCTGCGCCCATGGTATCTCCAAAGCGTAATGATGTACGCGGAGTGTTATTCTTGCGATCATGCGCGGGCGGGGGTCGGGGCCGCATTGCTACGCGTGCTCTGATCGCGCCAGGTGGTCTTGGTTGGTATTGCTTCGAGCGCGTTTTGCTGTATCCGACCGTTTAATGGCCGGACTTGAGAATTGCCTTAAGAGGCTGCTCTGTACTTCTGCCGCGAGAGCCGCTGTATGTTCCTCCGTTCGGAGGGAGCGTTCTGTATTCCCGTTGACCGTGATGACCCCGCGAGGGCCTGGCATCTTGAGCTTGACGTATGCATAATGCGGCACCGCGTTGAATATGGCAAACGCGGTTCGTCCGAGCAGAGCGTGATAGCCGCTGCAAAACGGGACTATGTCGAAGATTAACTCCTCGCTCTGGAAATTGTCCGGGGATCCGAAGACCACTTCCAGTGTTACTGAGCCTGTACAGTTGGCTTCCACACCTGGTATGACACCTTTAAAGGTTGTCTTTGTAGGTTTAACCCTTGAGGGGTCTATGCCCATTTTGCGCACTGTATCCTGATAAAGCAGGTTCAGGCTGCTACCGCCGTCCATCAGGACTCTCGTGAGGTGAAATCCATCGACGATTGGGTCTATAACCAATGCGGCGAATCCGCCATGGCGTATGCTGGTCGGATGGTCTCTTCGATTGAAAGTGATCGGACAAGAGGACCATGGATTGAACTTCGGGGCGACTGGCTCCATCGCATAGACGTCCCTTAGTGCGCGCTTCCTCTCCCTCTTGGGTATATGGGTTGCGTAAATCATGTTCACCGTCCGCACTTGTGGGGGAAAACCCTTCTGTCCTCTACTGTTCGGCGGTCGGGTCTCCTCCTCGTCATCGCTGTTTAGCCCCTTGTCATTGTTTTCGGCGATGAACTTGCCTGCCTGTTTGAACACCCAGCAATCTCTATTAGTGTGATTGGCTGGTTTTTTAGGGGTGCCATGTATCTGGCATAAGCGGTCGAGTATTCGATCCAAATTGGACGGACCCGGAGTGGTTCTTTTGAATGGCTTCTTCCGTTGACCGGGTTTAGAGCCTCGGAATCCGGCGTTGACTGCCGTATCCTCCTTGTCGTCGCCGTTAATGCGGCGTTTGTTTTTGTTTCGACGTGACGTGCCGTTGTTGTCCTTAGTATCCGGACTGCCAGAATTTTTACGGAGATTGTTGCTGCGAGCTAGCCAGCTATCCTCTCCCGCGCAGAAGCGGGTCATTAATGATGTGAGGGCTGCCATAGATTTCGGCTTTTCCTGTCCCAGGTGCCGGGCTAGTCATTCATCGCGGATGTTATGCTTGAAGGCTGCAAGGGCCTCTGCATCCGGACAGTCGATGATTTGATTTTTCTTCGTCAAGAACCGTGTCCAGAATTGTCTGGCCGATTCGTCTGGCTGCTGAATGATGTGGCTTAGGTCATCGGCGTCTGGTGGTCGCACATACGTGCCTTGGAAGTTATCAAGGAATGCGGCCTCCAGGTCTTCCCAACACCCAACTGACTCTGCAGGCAAGCTGTTAAGCCAATGCCGAGCTGGTCCTTTAAGCTTGAGTGGGAGATACTTGATGGCGTGGAGATCGTCGCCGCGGGCCATATGAATGTGGAGAAGATAATCCTCGATCCAAACCGCGGGGTCTGTTGTGCCATCGTAGGATTCAATGTTTACGGGTTTAAACCCTTCGGGGATTTGATGATCCATTACTTCGTCAGTGAAGCATAGTGGGTGTGCGGCGCCTCTGTATTGAGCAATATCACGATGCAGCTCGAGAGAGCGCTGTCTGCCGTATTCGGCCCGGCCGGGGTTATTATATCTGGTACGACGGTATTCGTCATGGGTCGTGGGGCGCCCACGTGATCCGTAGATGGATCTGGATTGCCTTGCTTTGTCCTCCAATATATCTCGCAAGTCCGGCGCGTTCCCTCTTGGCTTCGTACTTTTGGAGCGATGCCGGGGTACTGTCTTGGCTGGGGGCCTGGATGCCTCTCTGTCACGACCGCGGGGTGGTCGGTCAGCCGTATCGTGCGCTGGTGATGGAGGTATGTATGCTTCCTCCTCTAATCAGGGGAGCAGCTTGCGTCTTGGATAGCTTTTGGAGGGGCGTTCGAGTTTATACTCTTCAGCCACGAGGACCTCGGTCCATCGATCAGCCAGCAGGTCCTGATCAGCTTGAAGCTGCTGCTGCTTTTTCTTTAGGCTGTTTGCCGTGGCGATAAGCCTGCGTTTAAAACGCTCTTGTTCGACGGGATCCCCGGGCACGACGAATTCGTCATCGTTGAGGCTTGCCTCGTCTTCGGAGGGAGGCATATAGTTGTAATCCTCAACCTCTTCGTCCGCCGCCCTCTCCTGAGGGCTTGCTTCTGCATCCTCCTGCGCTGAGTCTTGCTGGAGGGGGTTGTCTTCGGCACCTTCTGGGGTATTATTATCTCCTGTGCCGGAATCTCCATTCTTGCTATGGCGGGATTTAGAGCGGCGCCGCTGACGCCGGCGCTTGGGCTATTTCTTTAAAGAATCTGCCTCCGCTGTTTCCTCACCGTCCCCATCTTTTGGGGTATCCAGCATGTATATGTCATATGACGAGGTGGTCTTCCAGTGCCATGTAGGCGCTGGTTCCTGTTCGTCTCCGGCATCGTCGTCCATAGCGTCGATGTCTTTGGAGTCGTAGTCTAGCATGTCGGTTAGATCATCGACAGTGGCTACAAAGTGGGTGGTGGGTGGGCTCTGAATTTCTTCGTCGTCCGCATCCCAACCATCCTGGCCACAGTCCGGCTAGGGCTCTCCTGATAACGAGAGATGCTTTAGTGAATTCAGCATGTCGCCAAAAGGCGAGTATTGGAAGATGTCCGCGGTGGTGAATTCCATAACCGGCGCCCAATCCGGTTTGATTGGTAGGGGCGTGGGAGGTTCGGAGTCCGGCAAGGAGTCCGGCACCTCGGAATCACGAGTTTTGCGAGGGACAAGATTAGTGTTCGGCTCCATCGCTGTAGCAGTTGAAGCCCCCGAGGCGGCGTCCATCCACCGATCCTCTATCTGGGCAGTCTGCTCCGGACCAATGGCCGGAGCGGATTCGTGTGCGGCCACCAAGGCACTGTTCAGCGGCAGAGCTAGATCATGCCCATCGCAACAGTGCGGCGCGCTTGGCTGTGGCTCGGGTCCGTCGAAGATCAAGTCTCCGTGGACATCGGCCGTGAAGTTTAGGCTTCTGAATCTGACCTGACGGCCAGGGGCGTAGCTTTCGATCTGCTCCAGATGGCCAAACGAATTAGCCCGCAGTGCGAAGCCGCCGAATACGAAGATCTGTCCGGGGACAAAACTCTCACCCTGGACAGCGTCGTTGGTTGAAGATGCCATCGGGCCTATCGGTGACGACACAGAGGAACTCTCAATGAAAGCACCAATGTCGGTGTCAAAACCGGCGGATCTCGGGTAGGGGGTCCCGAACTGTGCGTCTAGGCGGATGGTAACATGAGACGAGGGACACGATGTTTTACCCAGGTTCGGGCCCTCTTGATGGAGGTAAAACCCTACGTCCTGCTTGATTAATATTGATAATATGGGTAGTACAAGAGTGGATCTACCACGAGATCAAGGAGGCTAAACCCTAAAGCTAGCCTATGGTATGATTGTTGTAATGTATGTTGTGTCCTACGGACTAAAGCCCTCCGGTTTATATAGACACTGGAGGAGGCTCGGGTTACACAGAGTTGGTTACAATGGTAGGAGATCTACATATCCGTATCGCCAAGCTTGCCTTCCACGCCAAGGAAAGTCCCATCCGGACACGGGACGGAGTCTTCAATCTTGTATCTTCGTAGTCTTGGAGTCCGGCGGACGATGATAGTCCGGCTGTCCGGACACCCCCTAGTCCAGGACTCCCTCAGTCGATGTGTGGAGTAATAGTAGTAGATGCAGAATTGTTTCGATCTACTTGTTACGGATGTGATGCCTATATACATGATCATGCCTAGATATTCTCATAACTATGCACTTTTCTATCAATTGCTCGATAGTAATTTGTTCACCCACCGTAATACTTATGCTATCTTGAGAGAAGCCACTAGTGAAACCTATGGCCCCCGGCTCTATCTTTTATCATATAAGTTTCCCATCTACTTTTATTTGCATCTTTACTTTCCAATCTATATCATAAAAATACCAAAAATATTTATCTTATCTTATTATCTCTATCAGATCTCACTTTCGCAAGTTACCGTGAAGGGATTGACAACCCCTTTATTGCGTTGGTTGCGAGGTTCTTGTTTGTGTGTGTAGGTACGAGGGACTTTTGTGGAGCCTCCAACTGGATTGATACCTTGGTTCTCAAAAACTGAGGGAAATACTTATGCTACTTTGCTGCATCACCCTTTCCTCTTCAAGGGAAAACCAACGCAGTGCTCAAGAGGTAGCACTCTCCGTCTGCGACTCTGCTCCCGCGTCTTCCCATCTCTGGCTCGTTGCTGTCCGGGGCCTCGCCCTCGTCCACCACCTTGGATGCGCTCGGCGTGGAGTGGTCAATGTGGTGAACGAACGATACCATCGGAAGTAGGCTGTGCGTGGAGAGGCTGACAACTAGGTCCACGGCCGCACGCAAGGAAATGCCTCATTATTACGTGCAAAATAATGATTCCTCCACCTGACAGCTGGACCCACCAGAAGGGCCTCTGTAGTTCGCGAAGAAAACGTTCCCCCGCTGACAGGTCGGACCCACCAGCTATATCTTCACACGCAAGGAAGTGCCTCCTTATTACACACAAAAAATGAATACCCCCTGCTAGCTGGGACCCACCATAGTGGGAGGCTGACTTGTGGGTCAACTAAGTTGACGGGGACGGAGGGCTTTGTCAACTTAGTCAATATGAACGATTCTAGCTCTAGTGACCGTACGATGTCCATCCAATGTCCGTAGTGCTTCTTCAACCTCTGGTCTTCTTGCTCAAGCCACCCAAACTAGCGCCGATCATGACGCGTGCTCCTGCCTCCCGTAGCCGGCTGTGATGCCGTGGAGGCCTCACCGCCCCTACTACTCCCATCGTTGGCCAGACCATCCCTCTACTCACCCACACCCCCTGTTATTTTACGGCGATGACAACCTCACACTGCAGTCGAACCAGTGAACCCTCATACTCCTCTACGCGTGGGAATCCTCTGTTGCGTCTTCCTCGGCTTCGCGTCGTCCCCTTCGTAGGCCTCCCCGTCGTCCACCACCCTGGTGCTCTCGGCGCGGCATGGTCAACGTGGTCAAGGAACGACTTCCATTGGAAGAGTACTGTACGTTGATAGGCTGACTGCTGGGTCCATGGCAGCTGCAAGGAATTGAGCTCCTTATTACGCGAAAAATAATTATTCCTCTACCTGACAGCCGGGACCCACCGTACGGGCCACTGTATTTTGCAAAAAAACGTTCCCCCCTGATTGCTGGGACCCAACAGCTACATCTTCGCACGCAAGGAAGTGCGTCCGGGCAAAAAAAAAAAACGATTCGCCCCCTGACTGCTGGGACCCACCAGCTACATCTTCGCACGCAAGGAAGTGACTGACAGTCGGGACCCACCTGGTCGAAGCGTATGTATCGTTATCATTCTGGTCGCGAACGTGTACGTACATACTGGTCGATGTAGAGACGCGCACGTGTCGTAGTAGAGGCGCACACATAGCATATACACATACGTACAACGGCCAGGGTGCAAGAAAGTAAATACGGCCACGTACGTACATACGGGCGGGGTCTCGAACGCCTACTCGCGCATACATATGGCCATGGCTCGTGTACATGGCTGGGTCAGAACGGAGAAACTGCGTCGTCGTCATGTTCATGGGGTGCCAACCGGCTGGGTCAGAACGGAATGTGTCGTCGTGTTCATCGGGAGGGCTTGGACGGAACAGCCGATGGAAACAAGGCCTGGCATACCGCAGAATGGAGGAAACGGCCTTGTGTTCGACCGACCATGGTTGAAACGGGATCCTGTTCATCCGAAGGGGTTTGGCGTACCACAAAACGAAGGAAGCAAACTTCTGTCGGACCTCCTACGGTCGAAACGGGGTCCTATTGATTGGCAGGGGTGTAGCGTACCGCAAAACAGAGGAAACGGACTTGTGTTGGAGCGCTACGGTCGAAACGGGGGTCCTGTTCATCGAGAGGGGTGTGGCCTAGCGTAAAACGGGACCTCACGAGATACTGTTCATCTCCACAATCGACCTCCTTGATACGTCTCCAACGTATTTATAATTTTTGATTGTTCCATGCTATTATATTACCCGTTTTGGATGTTTATGGGCTTTACTTTACACATTATATCATTTTTGGGACTAACCTACTAACCGGAGGCCCAGCCCGAATTGCTGTTTTTTTTGCCTATTTCAGTGTTTCGAAGAAAAGGAATATCAAATGGAGTCCAAACGGAATGAAACCTTTGGGAGCGATCTTTTTGGAACAAACATGATCCAGGGGACTTGGAGTGGACGTCAAGCAACAGAGGAGGCGGCCACGAGGGTGCCCGGCGTGCCCCCTAGGGCTGGGCACGCCCCCCACCCTCGTGGGCCCCTCGAGCGTCCACCGACCTACTTCTTCCTCCTATATATACCCACGTACCCTAAAACCATCGAGGAGCACCACGAAAAACTATTTCCACCGCCGCAACCTTTTGTATCCGCGAGATCCCATCTTGGAGCCTTCACCGGCGCTCCGCCGAAGGGGGAATCAACCACGGAGGGCCTCTTCATGATCTCCAAGGCCCTTCCGATGAGTTGTGAGTAGTTTACCATAGACCTTCGGTTCCATAGTTATTAGCTAGATGGCTTCTTCCCTCTCTTTGAATCTCAATACAAAGTTCTCCTTGATCTTCTTGGAGATCTATTCGATGTAACTCTTTTTGCAGTGTGTTTGTCGAGATCCGACGAATTGTTGGTTTATGATCAAGTTTATCTATGATAAATATTTGAATCTCCTCTGAATTCTTTTATGTGTGATTAAGTTATCTTTGCAAGTCTCTTCGAATTATCAGTTTGGTTTGGCCTACTAGATTGATCTTTCTTGCAATGGGAGAAGTGCTTAGCTTTGGGTTCAATCTTCGGTGTCCTTTCCCAGTGACAGCAGGGGCAGCAAGGCACGTATTGTATTGTTGCCATCGAGGATAAAAAGATGGGGTTATATCATATTGCTTGAGTTTATCCCTCTACACCATGTCATCTTTCTTAATGCGTTGCTCTGTTCTTTTATGAACTTAATACTCTAGATGCAGGCAGGAGCCGGTCGATGTGTGGAGTAATAGTAGTAGATGCAGGCAGGAGTCGGTTGATAACCCGCAAGTATACGGGATAAATGTAGCCTATTTCGATAAGTAAGAGTGTCGAACCCAACGAGGAGCTAAAGGTAGAACAAATACTCTCTCAAGTCCTACCGGCCACTGATACGACTCTATGCACGCTTGACGTTCACTTTACCTAGAACAAGTATGAAACTAGAAGTACTTTGTAGGTGTAGTTGGATAGGTTTGCAAGATAATAAAGAGCACGTAAATAAAAGCTAGGGGCTGTTTCGATAAAGAAGCAATAAAGTAAATATACCGAGTGTGGAAAAGTGGTGGTAGGAGTTGTGAAATTATCCCTATGCAATTGACTACTAGACCGATAATCACTATTGCAATTCTATTTGAGGGAGAGGCATAAGCTAACATACTTTCTCTACTTGGATCATATGCACTTATGATTGAAACTCTAGCAAGCATCCACAAATACTAAAGATTTATTAAGGTAAAACCCAACCATAGCATTAAAGCATCAAGTCCCCTTTATCCCATACGCAAACAACCTACTTACTCGGGTCTGTGCTTCCGTCACTCACGCCACCCACCATAAGCAAATCATAAACATATTGCAAACCCTACAGCGGGAATCCCGCACGCTTGCGCAACACGGAGGGCCCAATAGGACAACACCAATAATAAAACATGCAACTCAAACCAATCATAGCAATTCATCAATCACCGATAGGACAACGAAAATCTACTCAGACATCATAGGATGGCAACACATCATTGGATAATAATATGAAGCATAAAGCACCATGTTCAAGTAGAGGGTACAGCGGGTTGTGGGACATTGGACCACTGAATATAGATGGGGGAAGGTGATGGAGATGTTGGTGAAGATGATGGTGGTGTTGGTGAAGATCGCGGTGATGATGATGGCCCCCGGCGGTGTTTCGACGCCACCGGAAGCAAGGGGGAGAGAGCCCTCCCTTCTTCTTCTTCTTCCTTGACCTTATCCCTAGATGGTAGAAGGGTGTCCCCTCTGGTTTTTGGATCCCATGGCTTGGGAGGGGCGAGAGCCCCTCCGAGATTGGATCTATCTCTCTGTTTCTGCGTTCTGGAATTCTGCCCTGGCACCATTTCCTTTATATCTGGAGATCCGTAACTCCAATTGGATTGAAACCTTAACCCAGATCGTTTTCTAAAAATTAGCTTTCCTGCAGCCAAAGAAGGGCATCAACCGCCTTACGGGTGGCCCACAAGAGGGTAGGGCGCCCCCCCTGGAGTGGTGGCGTGGGCCACTCTCGTGGCCACCTCGGGCACCGTTTCGCGTTGATTCTTCCTCCCAAAAATCACAAATATTCCAAAATAATTATTCGTCCGTTTTTATCCCGTTTGGACTCCGTTTGATATGGGGTTTCTATCAAACATAAAACATGCAACAGACAGGAACTGGCACTTGGCACTGGATCAATATGTTAGTCCCAAAAAATAGTATAAAAAGTTGCCAAAAGTATATGAAAGTTGTAGAATATTGGCATGAACAATCAAAAATTATAGATACGACGGAGACGTATCAGCATCCCCAAGCTTAATTCCTGCTCGTCCTCGAGTAGGTAAATGATAAAAAGATAATTTTTGATGTTGAATGCTACCTAGCATAATCTTGATCATATGTCCAATCATGGCATGAATATTAAGACACGAGTGATTCAAAGCAATAGTCTATCATTTGACATAAAAACAATAATACTTCAAGCATACCAACCAAGCAATCATGTCTTTTCAAAACAACAAGGCCAAAGCAAGCTTATCCCTACAAAATCATATAGTTTGGCCATGCTTCATTTTCGTCACACAAAATGCCCCCATCATGCACAACCCCGATGAAAAGCCGAGCAATTGGTTCATACTTTTTAACGCGCTTCAGCTTTTTCAACCCTCACGCAATACATGAGCGCAAGCCATGGATATAGCACTATATGTGGAATAGAATATGATGATGGGGGTTTATATGGAGAAGATAAAAAAGGGAGAAAGTCTCACATCGACGCGACTAATCAACGGGCTATGGAGATGCCCATCAATTGATGTCAATGCGAGGAGTAGGGATTGCCATGCAACGGATGCACTAGAGCTATAAGTGTATGGAAGCTCAAACTGAAAACTAAGTGGGTGTGCATCCAACTTGCTTGCTCATGAAGACCTAGGGTGTTTGAGGAAGACCATCGTTGGAATATACAAGCCAAGTTCTATAATGAAAATTCCCACTAGTATATGAAAGCGACAACATAGGAGACTCTCTATATGAAGAACATGGTGCTACTCTGAAGCACAAGTGTGGTAAAAGGATAGTAACATTGTTTTTCTTTTCTTTTTTTTTCTTTTTTTTTCTTTTTTTCTTCGGTGGGCTTCTTTGGCCCCCTTTTTTATGTAGGCTTCTTTGCCCTTTCCTTTTTTTTTCTTTTTTTCTTTTTTTTCATGGGGCATTGCTCTATAATGATGATCATCACACTTTTATTTACATGCAACTCAATATTACAACTCAATACTAGAACAAAGATATGACTCTATATGAATGCCTCCGGCGGTGTACCGGGATATGCAATGATCTAGCGTAGCAATGACATAAAAAAAACGGACAAGCCATGAAAACATCATCCTAGCTATCTTACGATCATGCAAAGCAATATGACAATGAATGCTCAAGTCATGAATATGATGATGATGGAAGTTGCATGGCAATATATCTCGGAATGGCTATGGAAATGCCATGATAGGTAGGTATGGTGGCTGTTTTGAGGAAGATATAAGGAGGCTTATGTGTGATAGAGCATATCATATCACGGGGTTTGGATGCACCGGCGAAGTTTGCACCGACTCTCGAGGTGAGAAAGGCCGGCACCGAAGAGGCTAGCAATGATGGAAAGGTAAAAGTGCGTATAATCCATGGACTCACATTAGTCATAAAGAACTCATATACTTATTGCAAAAGTTTATTAGCCCTCGAAGCAAAGTACGACTACGCATGCCCCTAGGGGATAGATTGGTAGGAAAAGACCATCGCTCGTCCCCGACCGCCACTCATAAGAAAGACAATCAAAGAAATACCCCATGCTTCAAATTTGTCACACAACGGTTACCATACGTGCATGCTACGGGACTTGCAAACCTCAACACAAGTGTCTCTACAATCCACATCCACCCACTAGCATGACTCTAATATCACCATCTTTATATCGCAAAACTATTGCAAGGAATCAAACATATCATATTCAGCGATCTATAAGTTTATGTAGGATTTTATGACTAACCATGTGAGTGACCAATTCATGTCATCTCTCTAAATATATATAAGTGAAGCAAGAGAGTTCAATTCTTTCTACAAAAGATATGCCCATGCTCTAACAAATATAAGTGAAGGAAAAGAGCATTCTACAAATGGCGGTTCTCTATGTGAAGAGAAACGGGCAATCCAAACTTCAAAAGATATAAGTGAAGCACGTGAAGCAATCTATAAAGCCACACTCAAAAGATTTAAGTGAAGTGCAATGATCATTCTATAAATCAATCAAGGACTATCTCATACCAGCATGGTGCACAAAAGAAAAGTGAAAACTAAATGCAAAAGACGCTCCAAGACTTGCACATAATGCAGACGCTTGAGTATCCTTGAATATTTACTTGGGGTGCCTCGGGCATACCCAAGCTTTAGCTCTTGCCTCTCTTCCTTTTCCTCATATCGAGACATCCTCGATTGGACACTACATCCACACAAAACTTCAACAGAAAACTCGGTAAGATCCGTTAGTATAATAAAGCAAATCACCACTCTAAGTACTGTTGCAAACCAATTCATATTTTGTTTTTGCATTGTGTCTACTGTAATATAGCTTTTCCATGTCTTAATCCACTGATACAAATTGATAGATTCACCAAAACAAGCAAACTATGCATCAAAAACAGAATCTGTCAAAAACAGAACAGTCTGTAGCAATCTGAATATCCACCATACTTATATTACCCCAAAAATTCTACAAAAATTAGGAAAAATAAACAAGTTGTACAGTAAGATAGTGCAAAAGGAATCAGAACCGTTTGACTTTCCAGTTAAAAATGTAAAATCGCGCACTACAGCCAAAGTTTCTGTCCTGCACCGTACAACCCAACAAGCATTGTAAACATCCTAAAGGCAAACCTTGGCACATTATTTTTATAATACAATGGAATTGTACAAGGGAATAATTATTTTTGTTGAAAAGTTTCTGTAATTAAGATTCACAAAGTTTCTGTGAGCATGAACAAAGTTCAAGGCTAGCTCCCACTTCAACAATGCTTGTCTTTCTCACTTTCACTTTCCTTTTTGAAAAGTTTTTAGGTTCCCCTCTTTATTTTTTTGTTTTTAGACTATATAAAAGCACTCAACAGAAATAAATGACTCTCTAAAACTTCTGGGTTGTCTCCCTGGCAGCACTTTCTTTAAAGCCACTAAGCTAGGCATTTAGTGCTCAAGTAATGAATCCACCCGGATCCCAAGGTATATCAAAGCCAATTTTAATTAACAATGATTTGTAATTTAGTAGAGAGAACAAAGTAACATATATCATGCAACAATGAAGTCTAACTCTCTTCCTATGCATCGGCATGTCATAAAAGAACAATTCATGCACACCAAGTAAAGGCCAATGCATAGTATAAGCAGTTTCTTGCAATTCTATCGTGTTGGAAACATAGAGAGGTGGAGATATAGTTCCTCTCTCATAATAATTGCAAGTAGGAGCAGCAAGCATATGCATATTATATCTATCAAAATCATCATGTGCAACGGTAAAAGGCAACCCATCAATATAATCCTTAGTAAGCACAAACTTCTCCGATATAGTGTAGTTGGGAGAGTCAAAAAGATAATGGGACTATCATGCGTGGGTGCAATAGCAACAATTTCATGTTTAACATAAGGAACTATAGCAAGTTCACCTCCATAAGCATAATTCATATTGGCATCTTGGCCACAATCCTAGCAAGCATCATCAAAAATGGATATTTCAAGAGAATCAACGGGATCATAACAATCATCATAGCAATCATCCTTCGGTAAGCACGAAGGGGAATAAAACAATGCATGAGTTGAAGAGTTACTCTCATTAGAAGATGGGCACGGGTGATCAATCCGCTCTTCCTCCTTTTGTTCTTCTCTCTCCTCATCATCTTTTTCATCCAATGAGCTCACATTTTCATCAATTTCTTCTTCCATAGCTTCCTGCAAAATATTAGTCTCTTCTTGGATAGCGGAGACTTTCTCCATAAATGCATTAATATAGTAATTGTATTCATAATTTTCATAGCAATATCTAAGTATAGCAAGATTTTCAGGCCTATAAACACCATCATCATCAAAAGCTTCATACTTTTCAAACAAAGATTCAATTTCATAAGCAGCCTTAAAAGCAACAAATTCTTCTATTTGTTCAACATCATAGTAATCATATATACCATTAGCATAAGAAGCTAAGGTTTCATTATCATTAAATTTGCATGAAAAGGGAAGGTGTGGAGCCTTCATCCTAGAGAAACAAGTAATATCATATCTCAAGCATAGATCCCGGGCATACCAACGCAACATAATAAATTAGTCCCATAATAGTTTCCCTTTTTGTGTCAAGAGATAATCCCGAAAGTATTCACGTTGATCGAATGTGTCTCCCATTATAAAGTTGAATGGGGTTTTCTCAGGATTATCAAAGTAGTACATAATATCTTTCACATAATGAGAATCGAGGGTTTTAGGAGTTACCCCATATCCATGAGTAGCAAGTACACCTAATTTTTTGGTATTTCGTGTTCCGTATCCATAACTAAAGATAGAGAACAACTTATAACAGCAAATAAAAATTACTTAGTGATAAAGCAAACAAGCACACACGAGAATATTCACCCCATGCTATGACTCCCCGGCAACGGCGCCAGAAAAAGGTCTTGATAACCCGCAAGTATACGGGATAGTTGTAGCCTCTTTCGATAAGTAAGAGTGTCAAACCCAATGAGGAGCTAAAGGTAGAACGAATACTCTCTCAAGTCCTATCGGCCACTGATACGACTCTACGCATGCTTGACATTCACTTTACTTAGAACAAGTATGAAACTAGAAGTACTTTGTAGGTGTAGTTGGATAGGCTTGCAAGATAATAAAGAGCATGTAAAGAAAAGCTAGGGGCTGTTTAGATAAATAAGCAATAAACTAAATATAGCGAGTGTGGAAAAGTGGTGGTAGGATTTGTGAAATTGTCCCTAAGCAATTGACTATTTTACTAGACCGATAATCACTATAGCAATTCTATTTGAGGGAGAGGCATAAGCTAACATACTTTCTCTACTTGGATCATATGCACTTATGATTGGAACTCTAGCAAGCATCCGCAAATACTAAAGATTCATTAAGGTAAAACCCAACCATAGCATTAAAGCATCAAGTCCCCTTTATCCCATACGCAAACAACCTACTTACTCGGGTATGTGCTTCCGTCACTCACGCCACCCACCATAAGCAAATCATAAACATATTGCAAACCCTACAGCGGGAATCCCTCACACTTGCGCGACACGGAGGGCACAATAGGACAACACCAATAATAAAACATGCAACTCAAACCAATCATAGCAATTCATCAATCACCGATAGGACAATGAAAATCTACTCAGACATCATAGGATGGCAACACATCATTGGATAATAATATGAAGCATAAAGCACCATGTTCAAGTAGAGGGTACAACGAGTTGCGGGAGAGTGGACCACTGAACATAGATGGGGGAAGGTCATGGAGATGTTGGTGAAGATGATGTTGGTGTTGGTGAAGATCGCGGTGATGATGATGGCCCCCGGCGGTGTTCCGGCGCCACCGGAAGCAAGGGGGAGAGAGCCCTCCCTTCTTCTTCTTCTTAATTTACCTTCTCCCTAGATGGGAGAAGGGTTTCCCCTCTGGTCCTTGGCTCCCATGGCTTGGGAGGGGCGAGATCCCCTCCGAGATTAGATCTATCTCTCTGTTTCTGCGTTCTGGAATTCTGCCCTGGCACCGTTTCCTTTATATCTGGAGATCCGTAACTCCGATTGGATTGAAACCTTCGCCCAGATCGTTTTCCAAAAAGTAGCTTTCTTGCGGCCAAAGAAGGGAATCAACCACCTTACTGGTGGCCCACGAGAGGGTAGGGTGCACCCCCTGGAGTGGTGGCGTGGGCCACTCTCGTGGCCACCTCGGGCACCATTTCGCGTTGATTCTTCCTCCCAAAAATCACAAATATTCCAAAATAATTTTCCGTCCGTTTTTATCCCGTTTGGACTCCATTTGATATGGGGTTTCTGCGAAACATAAAACATGCAACAGACAGGAACTGGCACTGGACACTGGATCAATATGTTAGTCCCAAAAAATAGTATAAAAAGTTTCCAAAAGTATATGAAAGTTGTAGAATATTGGCATGGAACAATCAAAAATTATAGATACGACGGAGACGTATCATCGATCTACTTGTCACGGACGTGATGCCTATATACATGATCATGCCTAGATAATCTCATAACAATGCGCTTTTCTATCAATTGCTCGACAGTAATTTGTTCACCCACCGTAATACTTATGCTATCTTGAGAGAAGCCACTAGTGAAACCTATGGCCCAGGGTCTATCTTTTATCATATAAGTTTACCATCTACTTTTATTTGCATCTTTACTTTTCTAATCTATATCATAAAAATACCAAAAATATTTATCTTATCATATTATCTCTATCAGATCTCATTTTCGCAAGTGGCCGTGGAGGGATTGACAACCCCTTTATTGCGTTGGTTACGAGGTTCCTATTTGTTTGTGTAGGTGCGTGGGACTTTTGAGGAGCCTCCTACTGGATTGATACCTTGGTTCTCAAAAACTGAGGGAAATACTTACGCTACTTTGTTGCATCACCCTTTCCTCTTCAAGGAAAACCAACTTAAGCTCAAGACGTAGCAAGAAGGATTTCTGGCGCCGTTGCCAGGGAGGTCTTTGCTCAAGTCAAGAGATACCAAGTATCCAACACAAACTCATCTCCCTCGCATTACATTATTTGCCATTTTCCTCTCGTTTTCCTCTCCCCCACTTCACCCTTGCCGTTTTATTCGCCCTCTCTTTCCCATTCTCCTCTCTTTTTCGCTTGTCTTCTTGTGTGCCTGTTTGCCCTTATGGCTTTGCCTAAGAACGCCGACCTTCATCTTAGAAGGTTTGAAGAGATTGAATCAAACATTGGAAGTTTTATGACTTTACAATTTGAGCATTATAGTTTCTTCAGAAAAGAGCTTAAAGAACAAAAAAGCTTTATGTAGTATATGAACAAAGAGCTTGATGATATGTCTAAAGAATTTTATGGTTTGAACTCTCAAATTACTCGTCTTGAAAAATCAATAGCCCAAATTTCTGACAAGCAAGCCACCTTGGTCAATAAGATGGCTGCCAAACCGGAAGGATTAGGGGAAAATAATGATGAAGATCTAAAAGTTATTGATGTGTCCCCTATTAAATATTTGTTTTGCAATATGAATCTTAATAATGATGGGACTGGAGATGAGTCAACTTTAGTTAAAAGGTGTCCCAATGATTCAGAGTTTTTAGATCTTGATGCTAAATTTGGTAAAAGTGGGATTGGAGAGGTCAAGACTTTAAATAGAATTGAACCCACTATTATGGATTTCAAGGAATTTAATTATGATAATTGTTCTTTAATAGATATTATTTCCTTGTTGCAATCCATGTTGAATTCTCCTCATGCTTATAGTCAAAATAAAGCTTTTACCAAACATATTGTTGATGCCTTGATGCAATCTTATGAGGAAAAACTTAATTTGGAAGTTTCTATACCTAGAAAACTTTATGATGAGTGGGAACCTACTATAAAGATTAAAATTAAAGATCATGAGTGCTATGCTTTGTGTGATTTGGGTGCTAGTGTTTCCACGATTCCGAAAACTTTATGTGATATTCTAGGTTTCCATGATCTTGATGATTGCTCTTTAAATTTGCACCTTGAAGATTTCAACATTAAGAAGCCTATGGGAAGGATCAATGATGTTCTTATTGTTGCAAATAGGAATTATGTGTCCGTAGATTTTATCGTTCTTGACATAGATTGCAATCTTTCATGTCCTATTATTCTTTGTAGACCTTTCCTTAGAACGATTGGTGCAATTATTGATATGAAGGAAGGGAATATTAGATTCCAATTTCCATTAAGGATAGGCATGGAGCACTTTCCAAGAAAGAAAGTTAAATTACCATATGAATCTATCATGCGAGCTACTTATGAATTGAGTGCCGAAGATGGCACTACTTAGATCTATCCTCGCTTTTATGCCTAGCTAGGGCGTTAAACGATAGCGTTAGTTGGGAGGCAACCCAATTTTATTTTTGTTTTTTGTTTTTGCTTCTGTTAAGAAATAAATATTTCATCTAGCTTCTGTTTAGATGTGTTTTCATATTTTAATCAGTGTTTGTGCCAAGTAGAACCTATAGGATAACCTATGGTGATAGTTAATTTGATTCTGCTGAAAAACAGAAACTTTGCACGCATGAAAATAATATTAGTAATTCACAGAAACGTGATTTTGCGTTGATTCTTTTTTCTGTAGATCAATAGACAAATTTCCCAGGACTTCCTATTTTTGTAGGATTTTTAGAGTTCCATAAGTATTCGAGAGTTACAGATTTCTACAGACTGTTCTGTTTTTGACAGATTCTGTTTTTCGTGTGTTGTTCGCTTATTTTGATGCATCTATGGATAGTATTTGTGGGTATGAACCATAGAGAAGTTGGAATACAGTAGGTTTAACACCAATATAAATAAAGAATGAGTTCATTACAGTACCTTATGTGGTGGTTTTTCTTTCTTGCACTAACGGAGCTTATGAGATTTCCTGTTGAGTTTTGTGTTGTGAAGTTTTCAAGTTTTGGGTAAAGATTTGATGGACTATGGAATAAGGAGTGGCAAGAGACTAAGCTTGGGGATGCCCATGGCACCCCAAGATATTCAAGGATAAACAAAAGCCTAATCTTGGGGATGCCCCGGAAGGCATCCTCTCTTTCTTCTCCATCTATCGGTAACTTTACTTGGAGCTATATTTTTATTCGCCACATGATATGTGTTTTGCTTGGAGCGTCTTGTATGATATTAGTCTTTGCTTTTTAGTTTACCACAATTATCCTTGCTGTACACCTTTTGGGAGAACCCCATTTGATTAGAATTTATTAGAATACTCTATGTGCTTCACTTATATCTTTTGAGCTAGATAGTTTTGCTCTATGCTTCACTTATATCTTTTAGAACACGGCGGTGGCTTGATTTTGTAGAAATTGTTAATCTCTCATGCTTCACTTATATTATTTTGAGAGTCTCTTAGAACATCATGGTATTTGCTATGGTTATAAAATTGGTCCTAGAATGATGAGCATCCAAGTTGGGTATAATAAAAACTATCATAGGAAGTGAATTGGATGCTATGATCAATTTGATACTTGATAATTGTTTTGAGATATGGAGGTGGTGATATTAGAGTCATGATAGTTGGGTGATTATGAATTTAAAGAATACTTGTGTTGAAGTTGGCAAGTCCCGTAGCATGCACGTATGGTAAAAGTTGTGTAACAAATTTATTGCATGGGGTGCTCTTTTGATTGCCTTCCCTTGAGTGGAGGTCGGGGGCGCGCGATGGTTAACTCCTACCAACCTCCCCCCCTGGGAGCATGCGTAGTAGTACTTTGCTTCGAGGGCTAATAAAACTTTTGCAATAAGTATATGAGTTCTTTATGACTAATGTGAGTCCATGGATTATACGCACTTTTACCTTTCCATCATTGCTAGCCTCCTCGGTACCGTGCATTGCCATTTCTCACCTTGAGAGTTGGTGCAAACTTCGCCGGTGCATCCAAACCCCATGATATCACTAGTAGAAAAAGGGTCAAACGTGCAGCACATTAGTGCCGGTTTGTATTAGAGCCGGCACAAATGTATACATTAGTGCCGGTTCCAATGGCTAGCCGGGCCGCTCTCATTAGTACCGGTTCGTGGCTAACATTTAGCACCGGTTCGTGCCACGAACCGGTACTAATGAGGGTGGTGGCAGGATGTTGTCAGTCTGGGCCCCCTCCAGCACCTTTAGTACCGGTTCGTCCCACGAACCGGTACTATAGGTCCTCCTGCATATAAACCCTTCGTCCAGCTCGCTCTGTTCTTCCCCCTTTCCCCTCTCCTCTCCTCTCTGTTCTTCCTCTTCCCCTCGAGCTCATCACACATTTTGCCCAAAATTTGTCAAGATTTGAAGGCCCCCATCCATTCAAGTGATCACAAAGGTTAGCAAATTTGTCCTTTCATCTCTCATTGCTAGATTAGCTCTTGCAATGCTTTATATAGTTACTAATTTGTGAGTTTAGTAATTTGGGAGGAAATATATATATGTGCTAGTATTTGATTTATATGCAATTTGAGGTCAAAAATAACACTTAGTTTGCATATGTAGGTGTGGTTTACTTAGTGCCTTCTAAATCTCCGTCGTAACCACCGTCGATCGCCCGCACCGTCCCGTCGCCGGCACCACCTTGTGGTGAGCCTCTTGTTCATGAAATTTTATATAAAAAATTGATGTTTGTGTGATTTGGATATATAGTTAATCATGTAATAATTATCTTACCCGTACGTTGTTTGTTATACATAGTGCCATGGTTTTGATATCCGTCCCCGTCGGCCCTCGTCCTTGTTATGATTCAGATGTGGTATATTCTCTTTTAAAACTATTTGTTGCATTTCGTGTTTATGACAAATTATGCCCATCAAGTTGACATAGATATTTTTATCTAGGAGGTATGTGAACCGGAAATTCCAACCGACCCTATTGTCGAGAGGTTAAATTTAGTTGAAGGAGAAAACGAGTACTTGAAAGAAAAATTGAAAAGAATTGAGGGGGAGAAGATGGAATTGGAGTTGCATGTTGCCGATGTCGTCGATGATCACAAGATCAAGATGGAGAAAATGCGCTTGAAGAATAGAAAGATTAGAAAATATGCCATCGATAGTGAGGCTTGGTATCATTATGCTGTTGGATCAATTGTTACCTTAGTTGCGATCTTGATCGCATTTGTTGTTGCATTTAAATGCTTTAGCTAGAGAGTTATTTGTTTGTTGCATTTAAGTGTTGTATGAACTTTATGTATGAACTTGTATTAATTTGGTCTATTCGGTGTTGTGTAATGAAGATGAGCCGGCATTGGATGTACGATGACCGATGCTCTCCCCAGTTCGTTGAGGGCGTGCATACTTTTCTGCTTGTAGCAGAGGCAAACAAGCGGGCGGATGGTTTTATGCCTTGTCCATGTGCTGGCTGTAAGAATGGTCACAATTACTCTACGTCAAGAACCATTCACGTCCACCTGTTTGAGTCCGGTTTCATGCCCCACTATAATGTTTGGACCAAGCACGAAGAAAGAGGGGTTATGATGGAAGACAATGAAGAAGAAGAGGACGACGACAACTATCCTGGCCATGGGTTCCCTGAATACGATGATACAACAATGGGAGAAGAAGCTGAGCCGATAATGCGGGAAGAAGCTGAGCGGGCAATGCGGGAAGAAGCTGAAGAAGAGCCATCAGATGAGCCCGTTGATGATCTAGGTCGGGCCATTGCCGATGCAAAGAGAAACTGCGCCAGTGATTTGGAGAAGAAGAAGTTGTAGCGCATGTTAGAGGATCACAAAAAATTGTTGTACCCGAATTGCATAGGTGACAAGAAAAAGCTGGGCACCACACTGGAATTGCTGCAATGGAAGGCAGAGAATGGTGTATCTGACAAGGGATTTGGAAAGTTGCTGGTAATGATAAAGGATATGCTTCCAAAGGACAACGAATTGCCCGAGAGTACGTACGAAGCAAAGAAGGCTGTCTGCCCTCTAGGGTTAGAGGTGCAGAAGATACATGCATGCCCTAATGATTGCATCCTGTACCGCGATGAGTACGAGGATTTGAACGCTTGCCTGGTATGTGGTGTATTGCGCTATAAGATCAGCCGCGATGATCCTGGTGATGTCGAGGGCGAGCGCCCCAGGAAGAAGATTCCTGCCAAGGTGATGTGGTATTCTCCTATAATACCACGGTTGAAACGTTTGTTCCAAAACAAAGAGCATGCCAAGGCGATGCGATGGCTCAGAGAAGACCGTAAGAAAGACGGAAAGTTGAGAGTACCCGCTGACGGTCGCAGTGGAGAAAAATCGAAAGAAAGTACGGGAAGGAGTTTGCAGATGACGCAAGGAGCGTATGGTTTGGTCTAAGCGCAGATGGCATTAATCCTTTTGGGGAGCAGAGCAGCAACCATAGCACCTGGCCTGTGACTCTATGTTTGTATAACCTTCCTCCTTGGTTGTGCATGAAGCGGAAGTTCATTATGATGCCAGTGCTCATCCAAGGCCCTAAGCAACCCGACAACGACATTGATGTGTACCTAAGGGCATTAGTTGAAGAACTCTTACAACTGTGGAATGGAACAGGTGTACGTGCGTGGGATGAGCACATGGGGGAAGAGTTTGACCTAAAGGCGTTGCTGTTCGTGACCATCAATGATTGGCCTGCTCTCAGTAACCTTTCAGGACAGACAAACAAGGGATACCGTGGATGCACGCACTATTTGGATGATACCAATAGTATATATTTGAATAGTTGTAAGAAGAATGTGTACCTGGGACATCATCGATTTCTGCCGAGCAGGCATCCCGTAAGAAAGAAAGGCAAGCATTTCAAAGGTGAGGCGGATCACCAGACGAAGCCTCGCCACCGTACTGGTGCTAATGTACATGATATGGTCAAGGATTTGAAGGTGATATTTGGAAAGGGTCCTGGCGGACAACCTGTTTCGAAGGACGCGGACGGACGCGCACCCATGTGGAAGAAGAAATCTATATTTTGGGACCTGCCATATTGGAAAGACCTAGAGGTCCGCTCCGCAATCGACGTGATGCACGTGACAAAGAATCTTTGCGTGACCCTGCTTGGCTTCTTGGGCGTGTATGGGAAGACAAAAGATACACCTGAGGCACGGGAGGACCAGCAATGTATGCACGGAGAAGACGGCATACATCAGGGTCATGCAAGCTACGCTCTTACCAAAGAAGAGAAGGAAATCTTCTTTGAATGCTTGCTCAGTATTAAGGTACCGTCTGGCTTCTCGTCGAATATAAAGGGAACAATAAACATGGCAGAGAAAAAGTTCCAGAACCTAAAGTCTCATGACTGCCACGTGATTATGACGCAACTGCTTCCGGTTGCATTGAGGGGGCTTATACCGGAAAACGTTCGATTAGCCATTGTGAAGCTATGTGCATTTCTCAATGCAATCTCTCAGAAGGTAATCGATCCAGAAATCATACCAAGGTTACAGAATGATTTGGTGCAATGTCTTGTCAGTTTCGAGTTGGTGTTCCCACCATCCTTCTTCAACATCATGACGCACGTCCTAGTTCACCTACGCGAAGAGATTAACGTTTTGGGTCCAGTATTTCTACACAATATGTTCCCCTTTGAGAGGTTCATGGGAGTCTTAAAGAAATATGTTCATAACCGTGCTAGGCCAGAAGGAAGCATCTCCAAGGGCCATCAAAATGAGGAGGTCATTGAGTTTTGTATTGACTTTATTCCTGACCTTAAGCCGATTGGTGTTCCTGAATCGCGACATAAGGGCAGACTGGATGGAAAAGGCACGCTAGGAGGGGAACAAATAATATGTATGGACGGACATTCTCTCACTGAAGCACACTACACAGTTCTACAGAATTCCACCTTGGTGGCTCCGTATATGGATGAACACAAGAATTTGCTACGCTCCAAACACCCGGAGCGGTCTGATGACTGGAGTACACGTGAATAAACCAGGAGTTTCGCCAACTGGTTGCAGACACGTACCATGCATGACACCTCTATTGAAGATGACCTGTACTTGTTGTCCCAGTTACCATCTTCGAATATAATGACTTTCAAAGGGTACGAGATAAATGGTAATACATTTTACACGATCGCCCAAGATAAGAAGAGCACCAACCAAAACAGTGGTGTCCGCTTTGATGCAGAAACCAAGACGGGAAAGGAAACATATTATGGTTATATACAGGACATATGGGAACTTGACTATCGACGTGGTTTAAAGGTCCCTTTGTTTCGGTGCAAATGGGTCAATATGACACGAGGCAGGGTAATGGAAGACCCGCAGTACGGAATGACAACAGTGGATCTCAACAATCTTGCGTATGCAGATGAACCATTCGTCCTAGACAATGATGTGGCACAGGTTTTCTATGTGAAGGACATGTCTACCAAGCCAAGAAAAAGAAAAGATAAGGAAGCGAATGCATCGTACGATGAGCCAAAGCGGCACATTGTTCTTTCTGGGAAGAGAAACATCGTGGGAGTGGATGACAAGATAGACAAGTCAGAAGATTATGAAAAGTTTGATGAAATTGCTCCATTCACAGTGAATATTGACCCGACCATCCCGTTAAATGATGAAGATTTTCCATGGTTATGGCGCAAAGGGACACACGCGAAGAAAAATTTCACACCCAAAGATCTGGGATGTGATCGGCTTCACTATCATCAATTTCTTCTGTGTTTCACACCCAGGAGGGAATGTCTATAATAGTTAAGGTAGTTATGTGTTTTGGCATTTGAAACGCGAAGAAATTTTATGTGCAAACAAATTCTTTTCATGCATTTACTAATTTTTTTCCCAGCTAAATGACCCTGAAATTGAAAAACAATTCAAATGAACTCAGAAAAGGTTGAAAGTTGGCATGGTATCATAATTTCATACAAATAGCATGTGCAAGAAAGTAGAGAGGGTTATGGCAAAAACTGGATGCACTTCGTGTACAAAATGGACAATCTCTTTCAAAGTATCAGGGTTTTCGACGAAAACTGAACTGTTACAAAGGCATTTCATTTTTTAAATAACCTAAGCATTACTAAATTGAATATAATGATAAAACAAACTAATATTAAACATAAGAAAAAAGAATCACTAAAAAACTTTTTTCAAAGTTAAGTTATTCACAAACTAGTGATTCACACAAATTTCAAATAATTCAAAATTTAAACTATTCAAATTTGAAATCTACCGGCACTAACAGAAAGTTTGTAATTTTTTGTACCTAAAGCAAAAATGTTCACAAAGAAACACTAAATACAGCAAAAAAACAACTCAAAAATAAATAAAACAAAAAAATAAAGCAAAAAAATAAAAAAAAAAGCCCGCCTACTGGGCCAAAGCGGCCTGCATACGACTAGCGACACACCTTTCGTTGGGCCAGGATGCAGGCCCGCGAAGGCCCAGTAGGCCCACTAGGCGAAGAGGACAGGTAGGCCCAGTAGGCCTGGTTAGGAGAGGAGCTCGAGAGAGCTACCGCACTGGGGCTTATAAACCAGTGTGGTAGCCCCTCGACTAACGAGGTGGGACTAAACTTGCCGCACCGCACCTGCGCCAGCGCACCCCCTTTAGTACCGGGTCGTGGCACAAATCGGTACTAAAGGGGGGGGGGCCTTTAGTACCGGTTTGTGCCACCACCCGGTACTAAAGGGGGTCGCTTCCCGCCGCTTGGCCTGGCCAAAACAAGCCTTTAGTACCGGTTGGTGGCTCCAACCGGTACTAAAGGTGCCTTCTATATATACAACAGCTATGAAAATTTCAGTTTCCCTCTGTTTGTTCCTCTGTTCCGTCGTCTCCATCGCCGTCGCCGCCGCCCTCGATCGTCTCCGTCGCCGCTCGTCTCCGTCGCCGCCCCCGTCCCCATCGCCGCCCCCATCCCCGTCGTCGCCCTCATCTCCGTCGCCGCCCCGGGCCCGTCCCTGTCGCGCCGTCCCCGTCCCCGTCGCGCCGTCCCCGCCATCGCCGCCCCGGCCGTCGCCTCGCCGTCGCCTCACCGTCGCCTCGCCTCGACGCGCCTCGCCGTCGCCGTCGCCCGCTGTGAGCCCTCCGGCATAGGGCCCGTACACACACACACACACACACACACACACAAGCATGTTTAATTAGTTTAGATAATTAGTCTTTAATTAGTTTAGATTATTTAGATTATTATTTTGTATGTTTAATTAGTTTAGATAATTAGTGTTTAATTAGTACACACACACACACACGTATTTTGTATGTTTAATTAGTTTAGATTATTTAGATTATTATTTTTTCACTATTATATATGTATGAATGCATGTTAGATGGATATAATAAGTGCTTAATCAGTTAGAAATTAGTGTTATATAGAAATGTTAGAAATTAGAGTTATATAGAAATGTTAGAAATTTTAGTGTTATTTAGATATTTAGATTAGCATAATTAGTGTTATATAGAAATGTTAGAAATTTTAGTTATCAAAATCCAATCATTAAAAAAATGTTACTTTTTGCGGGCATATAGCTAATATTTGTTCTCGACGATGCCCGGCCCGCATCCTCGCCGTCGACCCGTCCGCGACGACATCCAGCCGACCCATGTCCGGGACTGGGCTCCGCCGGGCTGGCACTGGGAGGTGCTGCTTGGAGGGGCGCGCCGCTTGATGAGGAACCCGGCCCCGGGTCCCGTCGTCGACCCTGATCTCGTTTGGTGGCGTTCGCGTGGGCCAGTTTCGGTGCAGAGGGACCCGGCCCCTGGCGGCGGTGGTACGTCGCCGTGTCAGGGAGGAGGACGAGCACGTCCATCGCTACATGGTTGCATTAGAGGGCGGCAGGTTCTCCAATACGTGGCAGTATCTTCGGGGATCTCACTTCAGCTATGATCCTGTGAGGGTTCCTTCTCTTTGGGTGTCCACCGCCGGCGCTGGAGGAACCGCGAGTGTCCTAGATTCTTCTATAGTATTCGAGCTTTATTAGCTAATAGCCAGTGATGTACTATTCAATATTATATATTATTCGAGACGATGTATTCGAGATTATATCTATTATTCTAGACGATGTATTCGAGATTATATCTATTATTCGAGATGATGTAATTTGAATACTAAATTGTTTTATATTTCTTTTGTATTAGTTAAACAAAAGCTATGGCAGACAATACCGACAGAGAGGGAGAACAGACCATGTTCGATATGATACGCGGGCCAGATGATAATCAGAATGAAGAAGATTATGACGGCTCCAAATTTCTAAACAACACCGGAGAGGGTGATATGATATTCGATCGCGACGACGAAATTGATGAAGTCATGAACTACGATTATGACGATGACGAAGAACATGTTGATCCTGAAACAACAAAGACCGGCGAAGTATATATATTTATATAAGCAGACATCTGGTGATCATCACATGTTTTAAATGACTTGAAGATATATTAACGAATTGATCTTTGTTCTTTCAGCCATCCGGATCGAGCAAATCTTCAGGCAAAATGACGAAACGAGGCCCGAACAAAAAGTTGAAGCCGGGCGTAAAGTACAATATCGAGGCATGCAGCCCTACTGGCAAACCATTAGCGCCTAAGAAGATTGCGGACAAGTTCGTTCGTCAGTGCGGAGTTCTTGTGAAGGACCAACTCCCGATCAAACTTCAAGAATGGAGAGAGCCAGCAAAGCCACGTCCAGATGTTACTTTTGTCGACAAGAATCAAAAAGATCTGCTTTGGGATACTCACATGGAACATTTCACCCTACCAGATCATTTCACAGAAGCAGATGTGCAGAAAGTCAAGGAGGCTGCTCTTAGGATGACGGCGATTGCATTAAAGAACTACAAGAATCGTGAATGGAAGAAGTACGTCAAGGGAGGAAGGAAGACTCCAGTATTCAAGGGAACACTAGAGAACCAACGTGATCATTGGGACGATTTCGTGAAATTCAAGGATTCGGAATTAGCTAAGGAACGGTCGAGAATAAACAAGAAGAATGCCGAAAAAAGGATAAGTTCCATAAGCTGGGGCCAGGTGGCTATGCGGTGGCAATGCCTAAGTGGGATAAGTCTGAGAAAGAGATGGAGGATGCAGGTGTCACTCCGGCTACTAAGAGCTGCCCCCCCAGGGTCAGGACTTGGTTCTATGCGCATGGGGGGGGAGTTGGACCCGGAGACAGGCAATTTTTCGACGAGGGCAAGTCTGAAGGGAGCCGACGATGCGATACTTGTTGCAATAGAAGAGGCACGATCGGGGGTGTTCCAGCCCAACAGAGAGAACGACGAGCTTACGTGTGCCCTGGGAAATCCTGAACACCCGGGAAGAACACGAGGCAAGGGCGCTATGCCGTGGTATGAGGGGTTTTTAGAATGGAACACCGACTACAAAACCCGTGCAATAAAGAAGATTGCGGAGGAGAAGAAGAGGAAGATGGAGGAGGAGCAGAGGAAGCGGGACTATGAACGCCTTCAAGGCCTAGAAGCAAGTCAAGCGGAATTGGCAGTCAAATTCCAGCGGCAGCAGGAGCAGATCGACTCACTTACCCATCAAAGGGGGTCCCAGCATTGGATAGCACCGGCCCATCCATGCCGAGAAGCAGCGTGGGTTCTGTCCCGGATGACGCAATGCTGGGTAGATACCCCGTGGATGACATCACGGAGAACACTAACTGCGAGCTACACGTCAAAATGAAGAACATATCCATGAAGGTGGTGGACGGCTTTGCTTTCACAAATCCCCCCGAGGCAACCTTCCATTGCAACCCGATTCCTGCGAGCTATGCTCGTGTCTTGGTTGATGAGGTGGTGGACCCACCATATTCTGGGCTACAGCTTGACATTGCTAGAGGTGACGGCAAGCGCTTTCTCGGAGAGGCCAAACATCGTATCATCCTATGGAAAAAGGATTGCATCATCTTTCGAAGGCCACCGACACCATGTCAGTCGAGTCCTCGTCGAAGTCCGCCACCGAGTCAGCAGACTCCCGCTCCTGCAAGTCCACCAAGTCCGGCAAAGTGTCAGGCCACTCCTCCTCCTCCAAGTCCGGCAAAGTGTCAGGACAATCCTCCTCCTCCAAGTCCGCCACAGCGTCAGACGTCCACTCCTCCTCCAAGTCCGGCACAACCTCAGGCCACTCCTCCTCGTCCAACTCAGCCCCGTCAGCCGTCTCCGCCGCCTCAGCAATCGCAGTAGAGACACCCCGCAGCTATGGTGCGTAGCGGTACGAGTCGAGGTAGTACAGGAAGTACAGGCGGAGGCAAGCGATATAAATATGGTCCAAGCCTCAAGCCTCTTCCGCAGAGGTCTTATGATAGGTCCGAGGAGGAAATCACAGCCATATCGAAGGCCGAGGTGGAAGCCCATTTTGCACCAAAACCGCCACCGCCGCCAAGGGAGAAAGTGCCTGAGGAAACGATTGACCACTTCATTCGTATGGCTCAACCACCAGCTCCCAAGCCTGTTGACACAGACTATGAGAGCCACATCAGGAAGTTAAATCGAGCACATCTACAAAGGGAGGCGAGCACGTCTACATCAGGATCGAGCAAATAAGAAGCAGCTGCCAAAAATGCGGGAAAACCATTCCCCAGCTGGGAGAACAGGCGGCGCAATCGATCCCCTCACTTGTTGTGCCAACAACAGGTGACAGTACGCGCGCCCAATATTATTGTTGGCAAACAGTGCATGTTCCCGAGGTGGGCAATGTGGTAATAACGGAGGAGCATATAATGCAGGCTGAAGTTCTCAATATCACTGTTGGACAACTCCTCGAGATCGAGCCCATGCCTTTGCTTAGAGAGGATGAAATAAAACGGAAATATGTCCGGGGCCAACCTTTGGTCGCGCCAGAAAAGGTCAAGAACCTCCCAACGAGAATGTATGAATTGCATCAATGGTACATGAACATTGCCAAGATTTCAGATCGATTGTCCCTCATGGTGAATGTCAAGCAGGACCATTACTACCATGAGAAAGCTGTGTCCGTTGAGTATTTAGAACTGTTCCAGTTATACAATCAAGACGCACTCGACAAATCTATCGTCAGTTGCTATTGTCTGTAAGTGATTTCTTTCTATAATTTAAGTCTCAAGCTAGCTGTAGTGATCCTTTTGATCAATCATTACCTGTAATTATCCTCACTATATTCTTTTCTGTGGTATTATGCAGGATGAAGATATATGAAATGAGAAAAGGTGGACGCTTTGGCATTGGGTTCATTGACCCAAACACCGTTAATGAATACACCTGGAAGATAAATGAACGTCAGCAAAAGTATGTAGAGGACAGCATGCTAGAGTTCTTGAAGCGCCTCAAATACAATGAAGATATACTACTTCCTTACAACTTCCAGTGAGTCACACTGTCTTGTGCTACAAATTCTCTGTTTCTGCCTACTAGCTAGCTACATGTTTTTGCTTACATATGCCCGCTTAATTAAGACATGCAAACGTGTGTGCATGCAGATTTCACTGGGTCTTGTGTATCATTAAAGTTGACACCGGAATAGTTGAAGTACTGGACTCACTAATCTCAAAATAAACTGACTATAACATCTTGTATGGGATAGTCAACAGGTAATTTCAATCATTATTAACTATATATCTCGGCCTATTTAGTTCATCATTTCATGATATGAACTATTTAATAACACCTTTATTCATTTTCTTTGTCGGCGGGCAGGGCTTGGCAAAGGTTCATCACCGTCACGCCCGGCGAATGGAAAAAAAAGCTTAAATGGTTTCGACCCAAGGTAAGCAATTAAGAAGTACTAGCTAGCTAGCTGCCATCTCTTTAATTATCATGCTTGATTAATTTTTAACTAATCAAATTCCATTCTCGTAAAGGCCCTGAAGCAGGCGCAGGGGACTGATCTGTGTGCATTCTGCGTTTGCGAGAACATTCACATGATGGCGTCCGAAAGGAGCAGATCTCAAAGACAGGAATGGGTACGCTTGTCAGAACACCATTCACAATTTTACACCATTATCGATATCTAGTCACACAACTAATACACATGCATATTGATCTCCTTCTTAACAGTTCAAAGAGGTGCGGGAGAAGCTCATAGAAACGGAGCGCGTAGAAGCACTTCAAGAGGAAATAGCGGGATTTTTGCTCGACCAGGTCATAAATCCGAAGGGAGAATTCTATTACCCGCTACCGCCCCCATGAAAACCAGTTCCAATTGTCATCGTGCTCCGAAGGCACCAATTAGGCTAATGCCACTGGCTCCGAAGGCAACATTCATATGTAGGAGAAATTGTATATAGCTATACATGTGTGTATGTGTGAATTAATTAATATGGTGGTTTGTGAGACATTGATGATATATATATGCATGATTGGTTCTACTAGAAATTCTATATATATATATATATATATATATATATATATATATATATATATATATATATATATATATATATGCATAACGTGTACAATGTGTAGTATCGTAAAATACCAGCAAACAAAAAAGAATTAAAATGGAAACACAAAATTAAATGAAAAAGAAATCATAAAACTAAAAACCCCCCAAACCTTATAGTACCGGTTGGTCTTACCAACCGGTACTAAAGGGCTCCAGGCCCCCGGAGCTGGCTCGTGCCACGTGGTTGCCCTTTAGCACCGGTTCATGCTGAACCGGTACTAAAGGGGGGGGGGGGGCTTTAGTGACCACAATTTAGTGCCGGTTATGTAACCGGCACTACAGGGCCTTACGAACCGGTGCTAATGCCCGGTTCTGCACTAGTGTATGATACACTCTATCACACATAAACCTCCTTATATCTTCCTCAAAATAGCCACCATACCTACCTATTATGGCATTTCCATAGCCATTCCGAGATATATTGCCATGCAACTTTCCACCGTTTCGTTTATCATGACACGCATCATCATTGTCATATTGCCTTGCATGATCATGTAGTTGACATCGTATTTGTGGCAAAGCCACCATGCATAATTTTTCATACATGTCACTCTTGATTCATTGCACATCCCGGTACACCACCGGGGCATTCATATAGAGTCATATCTTGTTCTAGCTTTGAGTTGTAATTCATGAGTTGTAAATAAATAGAATTGTCATGATCATCATTATTAGAGCATTGTCCCCAAATAAAAAATAAAGAAAAGCCAAAAAAAAGAAAGGCCAAAGAAAGCCCAAAGAAAAAATAAAGGCCAAAAAAAGGAAGGCCCAAAAATAAAAAAAAGGAAAAGAAAAAAAGGGGGCAATGTTACTATCCTTTTCCACAGTTGTGCTTCAAAGTAGCACCATGTTCTTCATATAGAAAGTCTTTTATGTTGTCACTTTCACATACTAGTGGGAATTTTTCATTATAGAACATGCTTGTATATTCCTATGATGGGCTTCCTCAAAATGCCCTAGGTCTTCGTGAGCAAGCAAGTTGGATGCACACCCACTTAGTTTCTTTTGTTGTGCTTTCATACATTTATAGCTCTAGTGCATCCGTTGCATGGCAATCCCTACTCCTCATGTTGACATCAATTGATGGGCATCTCCATAGCCCGTTGATTAGCCTCGTCAATGTGAGACTTTATCCTTTTTTGTCTTCTCCTCACAACCTCCATCATCATATTCTATTCCACCCATAGTGCTATATCCATGGCTCACACTCATGTATTGCGTGAGAGTTGAAAAAGGCTGAAGCGCGTTAAAAAGTATGAACCAATTGCTTGGCTGAAACCGGGGTTGTTCTTGATGGGAGTATTTTGAGTGATGAAAATGAAACATAGCCTAACTATATGATTTTGTAGGGATGAACCTTCTAATTCCATGTTATTTTGAGAAGACATGATTGCTTAGTTAGTATGCTTGAAGTATCACTATTTCTTATGTCAATATGAACTTTTATTTTGAATCATTTGGATCTGAACATTCATGCCACAATAAATAAAATTACATTGAGAATTATGCTAGGTAGCATTCCACATCAAAAAATCTGTTTTTATCATTTACCTACTCGAGGACGAGCAGCAATTAAGCTTGGGGATGCTTGATATGTCTCCAACGTATCTATAATTTTTGATTGTTCCATGCTATTATATTACCCGTTTTGGATGTTTATGGGCTTTACTTTACACTTTTATATCATTTTTGGGACTAACCTACTAATCGGAGGCCCAGCCCGAATTGCTGTTTTTTTTTGCATATTTCAGTGTTTCGAAGAAAAGGAGTATCAAACGGTGTCCAAATGGAATGAAACCTTTGGGAGCGATCTTTTTGGAACAAACGTGATCTAGGGTACTTGGAGTGGACGTCAAGCAACAGAGGAGGCGGCCACGAGGGTGCCCGATGCGCCCCCTAGGGCTAGGCGTGCCCGCCACCCTCGTGGGCCCCTCGAGCATCCACCGACCTACTTATTCCTCCTATATATACCCACGTACCCTGAAACCATCGAGGAGCACCATGAAAAACTATTTCCACCGCCGCAACCTTCTGTATCCGCGAGATCCCATCTTGGAGCCTTCGCAGGCGCTCCGCCGGAGGGGGAATCGACCATGGAGGGCCTCTTCATCATCTCCAAGGCCCTTCCGATGAGTTGTGAGTAGTTTACCACAGACCTTCGCGTCCATAGTTATTATCTAGATGGCTTCTTCTCTCTCTTTGAATCTCAATACAAAGTTCTCCTTGATCTTCTTGGAGATCTATTCTATGTAACTCTTTTTGCGGTGTGTTTCTCGAGATCCGATGAATTGTGGGTTTATGATCAAGTTTATCTATGAGAAATATTTGAATCTCCTCTGAATTCTTTTATGTATGATTGGTTATCTTTGCAAGTCTCTTCGAATTATCAGTTTGGTTTGGCCTACTAGATTGATCTTTCTTGCAATGGGAGAAGTGCTTAGCTTTGGGTTCAATCTTGCGGTGTCCTTTCCCAGTGACAGCAGGGGCAGCAAGGCACGTATTGTATTGTTGCCATCGAGGATAAAAATGCGGGGTTTATATCATATTGCTTGAGTTTATCCCTCTACATCATGTCATCTTTCTTAATGCGTTACTCTGATCTTCATGAACTTAATACTCTAGATGCAGGAAGGAGTCGGTCGATGTGTGGAGTAATAGTAGTAGATGTAGAATCGTTTCGATCTACTTGTTACGGACGTGATGCCTATATACATGATCATGCCTAGATATTCTCATAACTATGCACTTTTCTATCAATTGCTCGACAGTAATTTGTTCACCCACCATAATACTTATGCTATCTTGAGAGAAGCCACTAGTGAAACCTATGGCCTCCGAGTCTATCTTTTATCATATAAGTTTCCCATCTACTTTTATTTGCATCTTTACTTTCCAATCTATATCATAAAAATACCAAAAATATTTTATTATCTTATTATCTCTATCAGATCTTACTTTTGCAAGTTACCGTGAAGGGATTGACAACCCCTTTATCGCGTTGGTTGCGAGGTGTTGTTTGTTTGTGTAGGTACGAGGGACTTCTGTGGAGCCTCCTACTGGATTGATACCTTATTTCTCAAAAACTGAGGGAAGTACTTACACTACTGTGCTGCATCACCCTTTCCTCTTCAAGGAAAATCAACGCAAGCTCAAGATGTAGCACTCCTCCAGCCTCCACGGGCTACTGTTCATCCACCGCCGACCTCCTCTAGCCTCCACCTGCGACTGTTCATCCACGGGCTCCTGTTCATCCATCCTCCACCGGGTGCTACTTCACCGGCTACTGTTCAACCAACCCTCTCCACGGGCTCCTGTTCAACCACCCCTCCATGGGCTACTGTTCATCCAGCCCTCCACCGGCTACTGTTCAACCAGCCCTCCACCGGCTACTGTTCAACCTTCCCTCCACGGGGTCCTGTTCATCCAGCCCTCCATGGGGTCCTGTTCATCCACGCCCAACTGGCTCGATCAATTGGGGTCCTGTTCATCCAGCGGCAACACCACGGGGTCCTGTTCATCCAACCCCCCTAGCAATGCTCACTGTTCATCCAGAGGCAACATCGACCGGCTTCAGTTAGCAGCAGTAGCGAAGGAATTGCTCGATCGCTCGGGTTCAGTAACGCGTAGCCTGCAGTGTAATCGCTCGGGTTCAGTTAGGCGAAGCCTCGCTCATGTTCAGTTAGAGCCCAATGCCTCGCACCCACGCGCGTACGGTACGAGAGAAACGCGCATCGCTCGGCCCCCGACCACCCACCGTAACCAGGAACTCCCCGATATTTTCCTCACCCTTGCTTCTACCACGGTTTTTTCCGTCATGGACGGCCCAAAGAATGTCATGCAGCTGCGTCTCCGGCCCGCCCAGGACGAAAAACACATTTTTTGTCATGATTTTTTGATATAGAAGTAGGAGTCAACCACATCTATGATGATACCGGGGTTTGTCACAATTATCGTCATAGAAGTGTCATAAGTATGACAGAAAAAATTCATTCGGCCCAAAATGTCACAGATGTGTCTTTTTTTTGTAGAGAAGAAGAAGAAGAAGAAGAAGAAGAAGAAGAAGAAGAAGAAGAAGAACAATAATAATAATAAGAAGAAAAAGAAGAGAAGACTAGCTAGAAGTAGAAGAAGAAGGAGAAGAAGAAGGAGAAGAAGAAGAAGAAGAAGAAGACTAGCTAGAATAAG
This sequence comes from Triticum timopheevii, assembly GCA_963921465.1. NCBI lineage: Eukaryota > Viridiplantae > Streptophyta > Magnoliopsida > Poales > Poaceae > Triticum > Triticum timopheevii. Next base: position 126,862,967 of record OY997274.1, read on the forward strand.
AAGAAGAAGAAAAAGAAGAAGACTAGCTAGAAGAAGAAGAAGAAGAAGAAGAAGAAGAAGAAGAAGAAGAAGAAGAAGAAGAAGAAGAAGAAGAAGAAGATGAAGAAGAAGAAGACTAGCTAGAAGAAGAAGAAGAAAAAGAAGAAGTATAAGAAGAAGAAGAAGAAGAAGAAGAAGAAGATTTTTTTTTCTTCTCTTTCTTTTTCTCCTCTCCTCTTCTTTATCTTCTTCTTCTTCTAACTAAGGTAGGTAAAAATGCCATTTTATTGCTAAGCTAGGTAAAAATGCTAAGTGTAGGTCATTTTAGAGCTAAGCTAGGTAAATATGTCATTTTGGAGCTTAGTAAGGTTATTATGTCATTTTCGAGGAAAATAAGCTAAGTCTATATCATTTTGGAGGTAACAAAGATTATCATGCCATTTTTGACCTAAGTATGCTAAGTATGTCATAAATGAACTGAAGAAGCTAAGTGTAGCTCATTTTTTTGTCTAACTTAGGTAATTATGCCATTTAGGAGGAAAGTAAGCTAAGTATGCATTTGTTAAGCAAAACACTAGAGAAAACTTACCCTCATCACAACAAATGTGATGAAGAACGCAATAAGGTAATAATTGATCCAATGGCATAATGATACCAAGCCTCATTATCAACGACATATTTTCTAATCTTCTTTATCTTCAAGCGCATTGCATCCATCTTCAAAAGCATTGCATTCATCTTCATCTTGTGATCATCGACGACATCGGCAACATACAACTCCAATTTCATCTTCTCTTCTTCACTTGTTTTAATTTTTTCTTTCAAATACTCATTTTCTTTTTCAACTAAATTTAACTTCTCGACAAGAGGGTCGGTACGGGCGACGGCATCAGGACCCACTGGCTCCACCATCTATCCCCTCGACGACTGGCGATCCACGACCGGTGACCCTCGACCCCTCGACCATCGGCGACCCTCTTTTTCTACTTTTCCTACTTCTTTTTTTTCATCTTCTACATCTACTTCTTTTTTTCATCTTCTTCTTCTTCTTTTTCTTCTTCTTATACTTATTGTTCTTTTTTATCTTCTCCTTCTTCCTCTTCTTCTTCTTCCTCTTCCGCTTTTACTTCTTTCTATTCATCTTTCTTATTTATTCTTAAAAAACAGAAAAAAAAACCCTAAAATAAACTATAAACTAATTGTAACCTAAAATAAACTAAATTAACCTAAACTAACCTAAACTAAACTAACCTAAACTAAACTAAACAAACATAAACTAAATCTAAAAAAACAGAAGAAAAAAGCAAAACAACTCACCACAAGGAGGGGCGGGGCGGTCGGCGAAGGGGGTGGCGCGGGGCGGCGGCAGCGGCTCGGGCATGGTGGCGGGGTGGCCGGTGATGGGGGGTGACGCGGGACAATGGCGGCTCGGGCGGGGCGTTGGGGCGGCAACCGGGGCGTCCGGGCGCCGGGACGGCGGGGCGACGTTTTTTTTAACCTTGAAGACTGCAGGGCTTGCACCCCACAACATTTTATTAATGCAAAATAGAAATAGAACTAGTACAAAGTTTCCTCAAGAATTGGGGTGACGTGGCTGGGGCGGCGGTGCGGGGCGCCGGTGCGGCATGGCGGGACGGGGCGGCGCGCCGCGGCAGCGGGGGCGGCTCGGGCACAGGGTCGGCGGCGCGGGTGTAGTGAGGGGAGCGAAAGAGAGGGGTGGGGCTGGCCACTTTTTAGTTAGGTCACAGCTCTTTGCTGTTTGCTAGCAAATGGTAAAGAGCCTAGCTAACGAACGTTAGCTTGGCCACTTTCTTACCGTTCGCTAGCAGATGGCAAACAATCTTTGCCATCTGCTAGCAGACGGCAAAGAAAGTGGCCGTCACGTGGTTCTCGCTAGTGGGCCACCCTCCCTCTTTGCTGTCTGCTAGTAGACGACAAAGGTTCTATGCCATCAGCTAGCAGACGGCAAAGAGCAGGTGAGGGAGTGCTGGACTAGGGGGTGTCCGGATAGCCGGACTATCATCATCGGCCGGACTCCAAGACTATGAAGATACAAGATTGAAGACTTCGTCCCGTGTCCGGATGGGACTTTCCTTGGCGTGGAAGGAAAGCTTGGCAATACGGATATGTAGATCTCCTACCATTGTAACCGACTCTGGGTAACCCTAGGCCTCTCCGGTGTCTATATAAACCGGAGGGTTTTAGTTCGTAGGACAGGCAACCATTTCAACAATCATACCATAGGCTAGCTTTTAGGGTTTAGCCTCCTTGATCTCGTGGTAGATCCACTCTTGTACTACCCATATCATCAATATCAATCAAGCAGGAGTAGGGTTTTACCTCCATCGAGAGGGACCGAACCTGGGTAAAAACATCGGTGTCCCTTGTCTCCTATTACCATCCGCCTAGACGCACAGTTCGGGACCCCCTACCCGAGATCCGCCAGTTTTGACACCGACATTGCTGCTTTCATTGAGAGTTCCTCTGTGCCGTCACCGATAGGAAGGATGCCTCTTCCTGTCTTCAAAGACGGTAACTTCGCCAAAGGAGCCTTGGCCGCCGGACAAACTATCTGGCTGGGTGGTTTTCTCATGACCGCCTGTTCGGCCACCGCTTCGACGATGACCTCTCGGGTCATCAAAAGCTATCTTCATGTCAACTCGGAATTCGCCGAACAGCTGGATCCAACAGAGCTCTCGTCCGTAAACGAACTCTTGGATCGCATCGCCGCCCTGGGATTCGCTACAGACTACAATCAGATTGGGCTTAAAACCGATCTGAGAGAGATTAACTCTCCCCAGGTTACCCACCATGTTGCGGTGGTAGAGGAACAACGCGGCGACTCTTCTCCTATATTGAAAACTAGTCATGTCCGGGCTTCCGAACCCTCCATGCCGGATTCCCGCGAGGGGACGGACTTCGATCAAGCACTGAACCTAAAGTCAGGCATCGGACCGGACTCGTTGGATAACGTTCAATGATCTGAGCTTCTAAATTCGGAAACTTCTCGGCCCTTGAGCCTCGAGATGGGTAGGATTCCGGACTTAATTCCGCCCACCCACCCAAACATATGCGATCTATCTCAAATCAGGCAAGAGCTCGATGAAATAGTACATCATTACTGGGCCAGATTCCTCCTGGTTATGGACAGGATAAAGGACTGCCGTGAGGAAAACACAATTTCAATTTTCTGCAATAATTGCACGGACAAGGGAATTTTGAACGCCGTAAGTCGTCGAGAAATAACACGCTTCGCCGATATGGCGTCCATAGTATGAAAGTACTGTGCGATGGAGAGTTTCCGGAAAACCTAAACTAAGTTTTGGGACAATCCGGCCCCGAATACAACCCTAGTCTGAAGTAAAAGGGTGTATCACACTCAGGAAACATGTACAAAAACCCAAAACCAAAAACCCTGTAAAGGGCACGGAACCGTACTGGAAGGTTGGCTCAACGGACCCTGTAAAATTCACAATACAGAAGGCGCCACTCCAACACATAGCCTTCGAGCGTGTTGGATATTGCGGCAGGTGGCCAAAAGTGGCGAAGAGCTTCTAGCCCCAGAGTTCCACTCCAATAATACCAGTACGGTGTCAACAGTCTTCGAGACTTTCGCATCGAATAATATGCAGAAACGAACAATCCGTAGCCTCGCCGAAGTCTACCAAGTAGCAACAACAAATCCATGGAGCGACACGGCCATCACCTTCAACGCCAGCGACGAACCTAAGTTCAGAACATCCCGAGCACCTGCCGCATTGGTCCTTAGTCCAATAGTGGATGGCTTTCGTCTTACCAAGGTACTCATGGATGGCGGTAGCGGACTAAACCTCATCTACGAGGAAACTCTTCAAAAAATGGAAATATACTGGAGCCGCATTGAGCGAAGCAGCACAACCTTTAGAGGAATAATCCCTAGTCGGGAAGCGCGCTGCACAAGAAAAATCACACTCGATGTGGTGTTCGGCTCGGCGGACAATTACAGGTCCGAAGAGGTAACGTTCCAAGTGGCCCCGTTCAGCAGCGGATATCACGCTATATTAGGACGAGAGGCATTCACAATTTTTCAAGCAATACCCCACTACGGGTACATGAAGCTTAAGATGCCTGGGCCCGGCGGAATAATCACTGTCGTTAGTGATCCGGACATAGCACTCCGCGCTGAAAACAAGACAGCCTCATTAGCCCTAGAGGCACTATCCGAAGCCCTAGCGGCGGAGGAACTTACTGCACTGCGCTCTACGGTGAATAGGGACGATGTGATACTCGATAAGAGACCCAAGTCCACCTCTTTCAAACCAGCGGATGAAATAGTCAAATTCCAGGTCCATCCAACAGACCCAACAAAGACGGCCTCCATCGGGGCACAGTTGAACCCTGATGTAGATGCCGCACTGCGAGAATTCCTTCGGGAAAATTGGGACATCTTTGCCTGGCACCCTTCAGACATGACAGGAATCCCACACAGATTGGCGGAACACACCCTAAACATCCTAAAAGGATTCAAGCCAGTCAAACAGGCTCTTCGGCGATTTTCCGAACCCAAAAGACAAGCAATGGGAGAAGAACTAGCCAAACTACTAGAAGTCGGATTCATCAGAGACATCAAACATCCGGACTGGCTAGCAAACCTGGTAATGTTACCAAAGAAGGATAAATCCTGGCGCCTATGTGTCGATTTTAAAGACCTCAACAAGGCCTGCCCAAAGGACCCCTTCCCCCTTCCCCGCATCGACCAAATAATCGATGCTACTGCAGGGCACGATTCATTGTGCTTCCTTGACGCATACTCCGGTTACCATCAAATTAAGATGGCGGAGGCAGACCAAGCCGCAACGGCATTCATTACTCCATATGGACCATTCTGCTTCAACAGGATGCCCTTCGGACTCAAAAATGCCGGCGCAACATATCAGCGCATGATTCAGACATGTCTGGCTACCAAGATCGGCAAAACAGTAGAGGCATACATAGACGACGTAGTCGTCAAAACCAAACACGTCGAAACACTAGTAGACGATTTGAGGCTCACATTCGACATCCTTAGGGCATATGACATCAAGCTGAATCCGGAAAAATGTGTTTTCGGCGTACCAGCCGGAAAGCTCCTGGGCTTCATCGTATCCAGTAGAGGAATTGAAGCAAACCCAGCCAAGATCCGAGCTCTGTCACAGCTGGACATTCCAAAAGACCTCAAACAAATACAAAAATTGACCGGATGCGTGGCGGCTCTAAGCCACTTCATCTCCCGTTTGGGAGAAAAGGCATTGCCCCTCTATCGCCTCCTCAGGCGCACCGAACACTTCGAGTGGACGGATGCTGCCACTGCCGGACTCTAAGAAATAAAAGCCATATTGCCAACAAATCCGGTCCTGGCTGCGCCTAACCTGGGCGAACCAATGTTGTTGTATATCGCGGCAACACATCAAGTTGTAAGCGCGGTACTCGTCGTCGAACGAGAAACAGAAGGGCACAAATTCCCTCTTCAAAAACCAGTGTACTACGTATCCACTGTCTTAACTCCCTGCAAGTCCCGATACCCGCATTATCAAAAGATAGTGTACGCGGTGTTCATGGCATCCCGGAAGCTCCGACACTACTTTCAAGAGTGTTCGATAACAGTGGCCTCCGAAGTGCCCCTCAACGACATTATAAACAACCGCGACGCAACGGGCAGGATTGCAAAATGGGCCATTGAGCTCTTACCATTTGATATAACTTACAAACCTTGGCGAGCTATAAAGTCGCAAGTCTTGGCCGACTTTGTCGCCGAATGGACTGAAGCCGAACTCCCTAAAGAGTACGGCGCATACTCCAATTGGATTATGCATTTCGACGGCTCCAAAATGTTGGCCGGCTTGGGGCTGGCGTTGTATTGACGTCCCCAACCGGGGATACAGTCCAATACGTACTTCAGATAATGTACACGGACTCCAACAATGCAGCCGAATATGAGGCCCTCCTACATGGCCTCCGGATGGCAATCTCCATGGGCATTCAACACCTAGAGGTGCGCGGGGATTCAAACCTTGCAATATCCCAAGTAAACGGAGACTTTGATGCCAAGGATCCGAAAATGGCAGCCTATCGTAACGTTGTCCTAAAAATGTCAGCTCGGTACGAAGGACTCGAATTCCACCACGTAGCCCGGGATAACAACCAAGCAGCCGACGTATTGGCACGCATCAGCGCGAAACGTGACGCTGTCCCTCCAAACATCTTTCTGGAACGGCTCTTTAAGCCATCCGTACTATGGGAAGAGGAGTCAGGAAATAGCATCCCAGAAGCAGCCGCACTACCCGACACAGAACAATCTGACATAATCGGCGGCTCAGCCGACGAAATAACACCTTCAGCCCACGAAATAATGGCAGTAATTGCCCCGTGGACAGAGCCATTCCTAGCCTACTTAATTAGGCAGGAACTTCCCGAAGACCAAAATGAGGCCCGCTGCATAGTTCGGCGATCTAAAGCCTACAAGGTACACGAGGGAGAACTGTATAAGAAAAGCACAACCGGAGTCCTTCAAAGGTGTATCTCTGAAGAGGAAGGGTGAAACCTTCTGGCTGAAATTCATGCCGGACTGGGCGGACACCACGCCGCAGCTCGGGCCCTTGTAGGCAAGGCCTTCCGTACAGGATTTTATTGGCCGACGGCCCGGGCAGATGCTCAGGACTTAGTCCAAAGATGCGTCGGTTGTCAGCTCTTTGCTAATCAGAGCCATATGCCACCCACCGCCCTCAAAACCATACCCATTACCTGGCCGTTCGCGGTCTGGGGGCTTGACATGGTTGGACCCCTTAAAAAGGGAACCCACAAGCAAAGGTACCTATTGGTCATGGTGGACAAATTCACCAAATGGATAGAGGCCAAGCCAGTTAAAACGGCAGAGTTCGGACCAATGATAGACTTTATATCCGGGGTAGTACACCGTTATGGTGTCCCCCATAGCATCATTACCGATAACGGCACGAACTTCACGGCCGACGAGGTTAAATCATGGTGCAAAGATATGGGCATTAAGCTCGATTACGCTTCAGTCTATCATCCTCAAACCAACGGTCAAGTGGAACGAGCAAATGGTCTAATAATGAGCGGCATCAAACCCAGACTAGTGCGGTCCCTTACGAAATCTGACACGCACTAGGTAGAGGAGCTCGACTCCGTACTCTGGGGGCTGCGGACAACGCCCAACCGTACTTCCGAATTCACACCATTTTTTATGGTATACGGCGCAGAGGCAGTTTTGCCCTGCGACATAATTCATGACTCACCTCGAGTGCGCATGTACGAAGAAAGAGAAGCCGAGCTTGATCGGCAAGACAGCTTGGACGCACTGGAGGAAGAACACGATGTGGCAAAGGCCCGTTCCGCATTCTATCAACAGCAGGCTCGAAGATATCAAAGCAGAGAAGTACGGGCCAAAACTTACAACATTGGCGAACTAGTTCTACGCCTGCCGGACAAGAAAAAGGACAAACTCAAACCCAAATGGGAGGGTCCCTTCATCATCGACCAAGTCCTGATCGGCGGAGCATACCGTCTACGAAATGCATCGGACAACCGACTCGAGCCGAACCCATGGAACGCGGCCCGCCTCCGAAGATTTTATGCCTAGCACCGGACTAAGAGTTCGTTTCCTTCCTCCGTCCATATTTTTACACTTCAGCCGTCTTTTTATTTCTCTCTTTTCTCTCACCTGTTTCATAAAAGCCCTTAGAGGCCTATTTGCGCATTGTTCGCACACACTTGATGTGCTATCCGCACTCATTATACCTGGGGGCTTCTTTACCGGAAGCTTACTTATCTGGGCTTCATGTCCAACACATGTGTCAAACTTCCACATGTACCTTTTATTCACCATTATATGCATCGATATGACTTAAGTTTTGGCCAAGCTGGGTTGCCTGGCTCCTGTGCTTACCCTACGTTCCCGATTGTTCGGCTAGGAGCTAAAGGGAGCACCTCTGCGATTGTTACTGCCGGGTCAGCCGGATGTGTACCTCAGACTGGGTGAAGCCGAAAGCTACCGTTCTTAAGGGAATATTCGGTCGGTCACTTGAAAGATGATTTTTTTACCTATTTATTTATCTGCCCCCAGATGTTTTCCTGCTCTTTTCGCAGTTCGGACATGCACTTTAGGGCATGCCTCCCAGGGGAAGGAACCCTTAACGGAACTATTCTCCCTGGAAGATGTTTCTTACTAACCATGTAATATAACATAACTAGTCGGGCACTTGTCTGATAAAGCACTAATGACCCCTACGCCTAGTCTCCATGCATGCCCCGGTTGTTTCTTAACCGAGAAGGTATTCAGACACACTCCGGACTCTAGGGTCCCGAGGTCGAAGCGAAAAGGTCGGCAAAGACAAACAATCTACAATCCGGCTAGAAGGCATTTTACATGTCATTTTAAAATACATTGTCAAATCGACTGACTGTATTCCTCCTCAATCCCGTCTAATAGGCTGTCTAATTTACAGTCCCGTTGGGAATATTTAGCGGCCAACTCTACTTGGCCGTACACTAAACTCACAGGGATCTCCTTCCCATCGGGCCCCACAGGTCCGACCTCGGCCATGTGGTTGGGATCCGCCTTCTTGTACCGCGTCTTCACCATGGCCCAGGCCTCCCTGGCACCTTGGCGGCAGGCCGATATCTTCCATAAATGGAAGCGCTGCCGCGCTCCCTGAAGCTTCTCCGCAAGATCTCCAAGGCCCTCGGGTAGGGAGAGGGACGGCCATAAAGCCTGGACGACACCGCTCATCGCCTGCCGAACTCGTTCGAGCAGCCGCACCAGCTCGGGAAGTTGATCACCCGTTGATACGGGCATCTCCTCCGCAGGGGCGACCTGTGAGCACACCTACAGACATATTTCTGTTAATCGACTTCCTCACCGAACTCTTCTTTTCCAAGGAGTTCGCTCAAGCACTTACTGTAGATGCCGCGACGAAGCCGCTGATTCTCCTTCATGGAGCCAGACAGCTCGGCCTGAACACCTTTCAGCTCCTCTCCAAGCTGGGCATGGGCATCCTGGAGCTTGTTCCTTTCCTGCTGCACCTTCGTCAGCACCCTCTCGCCGGCCTTCAGCTGGCGCAGTAGTTGTTGCTTGTGCGGATCCAGTCCGAGAACATCTGCAATATTATTGTCAGACTTACATGCACGCCGCACACCACTTATCTTTTTGAAATAATGTGTTACCAGGAGGGGTCTCAGTGTCTCCTCCTGCGGCAGCAAGCGCGGCCTCAAGTTGAGCCTTGCACCCTTGTAGCTCCTAGGACAATTGGGTATTCTTCTCTGTAAGATCCTGCATATCAAATGATCCTTAAATCAGTTACCCTAACTACTTTAAGTCTCGGGGGCTACTGGCATATACAACTATTAAAATCTCTTACCCGTATGTCTTTTACATACTGCTCCGCGGCTCTGGTCAAACCATCTTGAGCAGCGCGGAGGTGCGTGTCCCCCGCGTTAAAGGCATTCAACGCCTCCGGGGAGAAGCACGCATCATGAAAAACTGTCCGGCGACGCCTATGGTTCATGGCGCTCTCCACCTCAGACTTGGTGGCGGACAGTCTGTCGGCATCCTCCGTTGGAGGAGTATCCGGCTCGCGCCTTGCGCTCGCCTCCCCCTCCAGACCAGGTGTTGGAGCCTGGCTGGCAGAGGCTTGGTTGGCAACCTCTCCGCCCGCAGTCTGGCGAGCACTTTTTCTCCTGCAAAAGTTATGAGCATTCAAACACCTCCTTGGAACTTTGTCCCAAACAATGGTCGCGAGCTATACCGTTGCGGTGATGTTTCGATTTGCACCCCACCCCTCTTCCTCCTGTGGGGCCAGACTGACCCCTGTGGGTCAGCCGCCGCGGGTTCGGTTTCCCGCCTTGAAGGTACCTCCTGCGAGACACCATTGTATACGGTGGTCAGAAATGCGCAAGGACGAAATAATGGTGACAAGACTTCGGTCACAATCACCTGGGGAGCCGGAGATAGGCCGGGGTAGTCAGCCGTAATGGCGACTAGAGCATTATCCATGCTGAGCTGGTGAAACACCCCGTCAATTAGCTCTACCTTTATGTCCGGATCCTCTTCGGAGGATGGATCAAGGGATCTTTCTGGATCCTCGGGCTGTGGGGCTGGGCTATGTATGCTCTCCACAGTCCGGCGCAGATCCTGCGTCAAAAACCATAAAAGTTAGGTACTTAACTTTGAAAGCGTGGGTCGGATAAATGAACATCCGCTTACCCAGCTCCGAGGGTTGTTCATGGAGAACCCATTCAATGGGCTCGTCTGGAGGAAGTCCTCCTTCTCCCCCTTGTACAGGCCGGACAGAATCTTCACCAGATCTTCGGCCGATCCCGGCCCTTGGCGGCCATGACGAGCGGCATCATTCTCCCCATTGAAATCCCACATGGGGTGGCCCCTGTATTGCAGCGGCTGCACCCCCCGCATAATGCATGTGGCCATGACTCCAATCATGGTCAGTCCGGAATGGGTCAGTAACCTTATCCGGCCCATCAAATAATGGACGCTCTTGTCTTCCTCCAGCTGAGGGCTCCGCGGGCGCCAACTCAGGCGTTTCTTCAGAGGAGCATTGCTAAACTCCGGGAGACCGATCCGAACTGGGTCCGGCAGTGGAGCGTCTTCTACATAAAACCATTCTGAAGGCCAGTCTTCGGACGCCTTCTTAGGGGTTCCGGAGGGATATCCAGTCCCGGCGATGTGCCATATTTCGGCACCGCCCACTTGATATATTGACCCCTCATGAGATCGGGGTACGAGGCAGAATAGCCTCTTCCACAGCGCAAAGTGGGGCTCGATGCCCAGGAATAGCTCGCAAAGAGCTACGAAACCCGCTATATGCAAAATGGAGGCGGGCGTGAGGTGATGGAGCTGGAGTCCGTAGAACTCCAAAAGCCCGCGGAGGAACGGATGTATAGGAAATCCAAGCCCCCTTATCAAATAGGGGACGAAGCATACCCGCTCCCCTTTGTTGGGACTAGGGGTGGCCTCCGCTTGCTTCCCACCTTTGTAGGTGGCCAGCCCGGCTCGGACTGGGACCATAAAGGCCGGGGGAAGATATCCCCCTGCTTGGAGCGTCACCAGCTCGTTGTGTGGGACAAAACATCTCCTCCAATCTCCGGGCAGAAGGCTAGGAGCGCGAGAAGAGGGGCCGCGTCGACGGTCCATCATGGAATGGATTCTTGGTCAGAAGCGCTCCGATGAGTACTCGCGGAAGGAAGATGGTGTGACTTGGATCTGGATTCTTATCTCTCTTATAGGCAAATTATTTGCGCAGCTAGGGGGTAAAACATAAAAGATACCCTGGCTTTTCTCATTCGTGCGACGTGTGGAAGAGGGCCATTATTGGGCGTGGAAGCCAAGGAGCGCAACATTCATAAGGGAGCCGGACACTATTCGGCAAGCACATGGAATTTGGAGGAGAACCCGCCTTGCAACACCGAAGACTATACATGCGCTGGAATTGTCGTCATTGAAGCCTGGTTCGGGGGCTACTGAGGGAGTCCTGGACTAGGGGGTGTCCGGATAGCCGGACCATCATCATCGGCCGGACTCCAAGACTATGAAGATACAAGATTGAAGACTTTGTCCTGTGTCCGGATGGGACTTTCCTTGGCGTGGAAGGCAAGCTTGGCAATACGGATATGTAGATCTCCTACCATTGTAACCGACTCTGGGTAACCCTAGCCCTCTCCGGTGTCTATATAAACCGGAGGGTTTTAGTCCATAGGACAGGCAACCATTACAACAATCATACCATAGGCTAGCTTTTAGGGTTTAGCCTCCTTGATCTCGTGGTAGATCCACTCTTGTACTACCCATATCATCAATATCAATCAAGCTGGAGTAGGGTTTTACCTCCATCGAGAGGGCCCGAACCTGGGTAAAAACATCGTGGCCCTTGTGTCCTGTTACCATCCGCCTAGACGCACATTTCGGGACCCCCTACCCGAGATCCGCCGGTTTTGACACCGACAGCAGGCTGACGGCAAACACCCTCTTTGCCGTCCGCTCTTTCTTTGCCATCAGCTTTCTGTAAGCTGATGGCAAAGACCTTCTTTGCCGTCAGCTAGAGCTAGCTGACGACAAAGATCCTAATTCCAGTAGTGACACGGTATTTTGTTTATGTATCCACACATGTATCAAGTTTCCGGTTAATACAATTCTAGCATGAATAATAAATATTTATCATGAAATAAGGAAATATAAAATAACAACTTTATTATTGCCTCTAGGGCATATTTCCTCTAGTCTCCCACTTGCACTAGAGTCAATAATCTAGTTTACATCCCCATGTGATTTAACACCAATAGTTCACATCGTCATGTGATTAACACCCATAGTTCACATCGCCATGTGACCAACACCCAAAGGGTTTACTAGAGTCAATAATCTAGTTCACATCGCCATGTGATTAACACCCAAAGAGTACTAAGGTGTGATCATGTTTTGCTTGTGAGACAAGTTTAGTCAATGGGTCTGTCACATTCAGATCTGTATGAATTTCACAAATTTCTATGTCTACAATGCTCTGCATGGAGCTACTCTAGCTAATTGCTCCCACTTTCAATACGTATCCAGATTGAGACTCGGAGTCATCTGGATCGGTGAAAAATCTTGCATCGACGTAACTCTTTACGAAGAACTCTTTATCACCTCCATAACCGAGAAATATTTCCTTAGTCCTCTAAGGATAATTTTGACCGTTGTCTAGTGATCTACTCTTGGATTACGATTGTACCCCCTTGCCAAACTCATGGCAAGGCACATAACAGGTCTGGTACATAGCATGGCATACTTTATAGAACCTATGGCTGAGGCATAGGGAATGACTTTCATTCTCTCTATCTTCCGTCGTGGTCGGGCTTTTGAGTCTTACTCAACTTCACAATTTACAATACAGGCTAGAACTCCTTCTTTGACTGGTCCATTTTGAACTCCTTCAAAATCTTGTGAAGGTGTGTGCTTTGTGAAAGTCTTATTAAGCGTCTCGATCTATCTCTATAAATCTTGATGCCCAATACATAAGTAGCTTTACCGAGGTCTTTTATTGAAAAATTCTTATTCAAGTATCCTTTTATCCTATCCAAAAATTCTATATCATTTCCAAATAATATGTCAACCACATATAATATCAGAAATGCTACAGAGCTCCAACTCACTTTCTTGTAAATACATGCTTCACCGTAAGTCTATATAAAACCATATGCTTTGATCACTTCATCAAAGCGTATGTTCCAACTCCGAGATGCTTGTGCCAGTCCACAGATGGATTGCTGGAGCTTGCACACTTTGTTAGTACCTTTAGGATCGACAAAACCTTCTGGTTGCATCATATACAACTCTTCTTAGAGATATCCATTTAAGGAATGCAGTTTTGACATCCATTTGCAGATTTCATAAAATGTAGCAATTGCTAACATGATTCGGTCAGACTTAAGCATCGCTATGGCTGAGAAAGTCTCATCATAGTCAACCCCTTGACTATTTGCGACAAGTCGAGCTTTGTAGATAGTAACATTACCATCGGCGTCAATGTTCTTCTAGAAGATCCATTTATTCTCTATGGATTGCCGATCATCGGGCAAGTCCACCAAAGTCCCCTCAAGCCATCCGTCGGAATCTGGGATCATAATAGCTTCTTCATAGTTTGTAGGTTCTCCATGGTCTAGTAACATGACCTCCAGGACAGGATTTCTGTACCAGTCTAGTGCGGATCTTGCTCTGGTTGATCTACGAGGTTCAGTAGTAACTTGATCTGAAGTTTCATGATCATTATCATTAGCATCCTCTCTAGTTGGTGTAGGCATCACGGGAACGGTTTTCTGTGATGAGCTACTTTCCAATTCAAGAGAAGGTACACTTACCTCATCAAGTTCTACTTTCCTTCCACTCACTTCTTTCGAGAGAAACTCCTTCTCTAGAAAGGGCTCATTCTTAGCAACAAAGATTTTTGCCTTCGAACCTGTGGTAGAAGGTATATCCATAGTTTCTTCAGGGTATCCTATGAAGACGTACTTCTCCGATTTGGGTTCGAGCTTACCAGGCTGATGCCTTTTGACATAAGTGTCACAACTCCAAAATTTTAAGGAACGACAACTTAGGTTTCTTGCCAAACCATAGTCCATATGATGTCGTCTCACCGGATTTAGATTGTGCCCTATTTAACATAAATGCGGCTGTCTCTAATGCATAACCCCAAAAAGATAGTGGTAAACCGGTAAGAGACATCATAGAATGCACCATATCCAATAAAGTACAGTTATGATGTTCGGACACACCATTACACTATGGTGTTCCAGGTGGTGTGAGTTGTAAAACTATTCCACATTGTTTTAAATGGAGGCCAAACTCATAACTCAAATATTCGCCTCTGCGATTAGATTGTAGGAACTTTATTTTCTTGTTACGATGATTCTCCACTTCACTCTGAAATTCTTTGAACTTTTCAAACATTTCAGACTTGTGTTTCATCAAGTAGATATACCCATATCTACTCAAATCATCTATGAAGGTCAAAAAATAATGATACCCGCCACGTGCCTCAATACTCATCAAACGGCATACAACGGTATGTATTATTTCCAATAAGTCATTGGCTCGCTCCATTTTTCCGGAGAACGGAGTTTTAGTCATCTTGCCTATGAGGCATGGTTCGCAAGTATCAAATGATTCATAATCAAGTGATTCCAAAAGCCCACCAACATGGAGTTTCTTCATGCGCTTTACACCAATATGACCTAAATGGCAGTGCTACAAGTATGTTGCACTATTATTATCAACATTGCATCTTTTGACATCAATATTATGAATATGTGTATCACTACGATCAAGATTCCATAAACCATTAACATGTAAACATAATAACAATTATTCTCTATCTTAAATGAATAACCGTATTGCAATAAACACGATCCTATCTTGTTCATGCTCAATGCAAACACCAAATAACATTTTGGTTCAACATTAATCCCGAAAGTATAGGGAGTGTGCGATGATGATCATATCAATCATGGAACCACTTCCAACACACATTGTCACTTCACCCTCAACTAGTCTCCATTTTTTCTGCAACTCCTGTTTCGAGTTACTAATCTTAGCTACCGAACATGCATCAAATACCCAAGGGCTACTACGAGCAGTAGTAAGGTACACATCAATGACATGTATATCAAATATACCTTTGTTCACTTTGCCATCCTTCTTATCCGCCAAATATTTGGGGTAGTTCTGCTTCCAGTGACCATTTCCTTTGCAGTAGAAGCACTCAGTTTCAGGCTTAGGTCCAGCTTTGGGCTTCTTCATGGGAGTGAAAACTTGCTTTCCATTCTTCTTGAAGTTCCCTTTCTTTCCCTTGCCCTTTTTCTTGAAACTAGTGGTCTTGTTAACCATCAACACTTGATGCTCTTTCTTGATTTCTACCTTCGCCGATTTCAGCATCTTGAAAAGCTCAGGAATCATTTTCGTCATCCCTTGCATATTATAGTTCATCACGAAGTTCTAGTAGCTTGGTGATAGTGACTAGAGAACTCTGTCAATCACTATCTTATCTGGAAGATTAACTCCCACTTGATTCAAGCGATTGTAGTGTCCAAACATTCTGAGCACATGCTCACTAGATGAGCTATTCTCCTCCATCTTGTAGGCAAAATACTTGCCAGAGGTCTCATACCTCTCGACACGGGCACGAGTCTGAAGTATCAATTTCAGCTATTGGAACATCTCATATGCTCCGTGGCGTTCAAAACGTCTTTGAAGCCCCGATTCTAAGTCATAAATCATGGCACACTAAACTATCAAGTAGCCATCATATCGAGCTTGCCAAACGTTCATAACGTCTGCATCTGCTCCTGCAATAGGTCTGTCACCTAGCGGTGCATCAAGCACATAATTCTTCTATGAAGCAATGAGGATAATCTTCAGATTATGGACCCAGTCCGCATCATTGCTACTATCATCTTTCAACTTAGTTTTCTTTTGGAACATATAAAAAATAGGGGAGCTACAACGTGAGCTATTGATCTACAACATAATTTACAAATACTATCTAGACTAAGTTCATGATAAATTAAGTTCAATTAATCAAATTACTTAGGAACTCCCACTTAGATAGACATCCCTCAAGTCATCTGAATGATAAGTGATCCAAATCAACTAAACCATGTCCGACCATCACGTGAGATGGAGTAGTCATCAATGGTGAACATCTCTATGTTGATCATATCTACTATATGATTCGCGTTCGACCTTTTGGTCTCCAGTGTTCCGAGGCCATGTTTGTGCATGCTAGGCTCGTCAAGTTTAACCCGAGTATTCCGCATGTGCAAAACTATCTCGCACCCATTGTATGTGAACATAGAGCCTATCACACCCGATCATCACGTGGTGTCTCAGCACGAAGAACTGTCGCAACAGTGCATACTCAGGGAGAACACTTATACATTGAAATTTCAGTTAAGGGATCATCTCATAATGCTACCGCCGTACTAAGCAAAATACAATGCATAAAAGATAAACATCACATGCAATCAAAATATATGAAATGATATAGCAATCATCATTTAGTGCTTCTGATATCCATCTCCAAAGCATAGTCATGATCTCCATCGTCACCGGCTCGACACCTTGATCTCCATCGTTGCGTCGTGGTCGTCTCACCAACTATTGCTTCTACAACTATTGCTACCGCTTAGTGCTAAAGTAAATCAATTACATGACGTTTGCATTTCATACAATAAAGCGACAACCATAAGGCTCCTTCCAGTTGCCGATAACTTCTACAAAACACGATCATCTCATACAACATCGTATATCACATCATGTCTTGACCATATCACATCACAACATGCCCTACAAAAACAAGTTAGACGTCCTCTAATTTGTTGTTGCAAGTTTTACGTGGCTGCTATAGGCTTCTAGCAAGAACCGTTCTTACCTACGCATCAAAACCACAACGGTGATTTTTCAAGTTTGTTGTTTTAACCTTCAACAAAGACGGCCACAGTAAAATTTGATTCAACTAAAGTTGGAGAAACAGACACCCGCCAGCCACCTTTATGCAAAACTAGTTGCATGTCTATCGGTGGAACCAGTCTCACGAACCTGGTCATGTAAGGTTGGTCCAGGCCGCTTCATCCAACAATACCGCCGAATCGAATAAGACATTGGTCGTAAGCAGTATGACGATCAACGCCCACAACTCTTTGTGTTCTACTGTTGTATATCATCTATGCATAGACATGGCTCGGATGCCACTGTTGGGGAACGTAGCATGCAATTTTTTTAAAAAATTCCTATGCTCACCACTACTAGGAAAAGGCCTGCTAGTGGCGCACCTATTTTGGCTACTAATGGCGCACTACAGGTGCGCCACTAGCATCATGCCATTAGTAATTAATACTAATGGCGCACCAGGGAGTGCGCCATTAGTATATCACATGGTGCGCCATTAGTATGCCTCCCAGGGGGCCATATTTACCTGTGTGCTCTGGCTTACTAATGGCGCACTTGTAGATGATGCGCCACTAGTGTGCTTATTGCAGTGCGCCACTAAAGTGAAGAGTGGTGCGCCACAAGTATGAATATTAGGGTTTTTTTCTTTTCTGATATTTGCACAGGGTTACAAAACATATTACTACACAGAATATAGACGTCACAACATATAAACAGCAGATTTATCGAATACAATAGAAGATTAGTCTCCGAATACAATTCATCATATTAGTCTCCGAATTTAAAATACCGAACAAAGTTAGAACATTACAAGTCTCGAGACCGCGAGTAGCGAGTTTGTCTTCACATTACAAGTCGATATCAATCATCTAAACTACCATCACATATAAGAGAGCTGCAGTCATCACGATGAGCATCATCGCGATGAAACTGGTCTTCATCCGGTTCCTCCAACGCTCCCTCCTCTCTCCCGCTAGATAGCGTGCGTATCTAACTTCCGCCTCCGCCCTAGTTGTGTACCCTTTGCAACTGTTACCGCTGAAACGGTGAACCTGTCTCCGACACTCCTCCCAGTTGTCGTAGACTCAGGGAACCTTACCCTTGTACACGACATACGATGGCATCTCTATGCACTAGCCAAACAAAACGTTAGTAGCAATTCATAGACAATACATAAGGGCAACATATCTTATGCATCCGGGGGTCTCCGTGTATCCTATGCATCCGTCCATCTAGAGCCGTGTGATCCAAATCGCACGCACAACAGCAAAAACATGACTAATTTACAGTTACCCGCCACATAAGCACCCAAGTCATTGTGTCTTTGCGATAAGATCCGGTCAAGTGTTTCTGCAGATCGAACAGATTGATTCATGCCAGGATCGACCAGCGGGCTGCACACCGGAGGCGACCACACGATGCGATGATCTGGTAGGTAGCGGTCACCAGCCAAGCATAGAACATGGCGGCACCGCGGATGGCCACAGATCGCGGCGGTGGCGGCGGTAGGGCGGATGGCCACACAATGCGGTGGCAGTCCGACGGATGGCCATACAACTCGGTAGCCGGCGGCCGCTACTGGCGGCCAACAGTCCAGTCTAGAAGGACCCATGACATGCAATACAACCTCACGTGCCAGTGCTACCTAGAACTAATCAGAGCACCACATGTGCATATGATCCGATGTTCCTGTCTTTGCAAATTGATGTCAATGTGGCACTTCCTGTGCTATATCGATCACATGGAGAGGCGAACATGCATGCGAGGAACCTTTGTGAGTTCCGTTGCTTGATATTTGAGATCTAATTCATCGCCGGAACAAGGGACGAAGCCGCCGATGTCTTAATCAAGGGGGTTTATTGCAAAGAGACAATGACTTGGATGATTAGGCGGGCGTGTAATTGCATATTAGTTGTGTTTCTCCTGTTGTGTGTGCGATTTGGATCAGAGGGCTTGAAATGGATGGATGCATGGATACACGAAACCCCCGGATGCATAGGATATGTTGCCATACATAAGCAATATATAAGCATGCAACAAAAGGATCGGAAGAGAAAAGCAACACATTAATAGCACGATTCATGGTCCTACTAATAAATAGCATCGATTACAAATAAGTTGAACGACTGTCCAAACCAAAGAGACATACAAGTTCATTAAAGTTTAATATTACAACATGAGCCAATCGACATTTCAGAACTACATAGCATCACTACTTTCGACTCGACTCAGGGATTGGAGCGTGGATGAAGCTGCCGTCTTTCATGATGGTCATGAAATCACGGGCGTTGTCAGCCTGCATTTGTAGCGTTGTTTCTATCTCACCGTTGGACGGTTGATATCTGAGGTAGAACTGCCCCGAGGTACGAAGGACATCTTGATGGATGATTTCCGCAAACTCCGACTGGATGCGATAGAATTCTTGTCTAATGTCCGCGTCCTGGATTGCCGACAAGCGTGTGGCCCAATCTTTGAGATTATTTACGATCGCCCGCATGTGATGGAGGGCGTAGTAGGCATCCTTCTGACTGCCAGGCAGCTGCTTGATGCGGGGGAACGTCGTATTGTGGGTGAACATGTGCTTGCCGTACCTATGAATTGTCCTGCTAAAGGTGCCTCCAGATCTGGCGTAGCCGGGGAGAACATCATCAAGAACTTTCTTGATATTTGTGTAGTCTTTCTTCGACTGATGGTCCGAGTCGAGATACATGGCCATGGAATATTTCGGGCTTAAGAGGATGAGTGTGCAATGTGTGTCACCGCACAAAACACAAAATGTTAGAAAAAAAAGAACGATCAAAATCTAAGAAATCATATGTTACGGGGTGGTGAGTGGATGACTTACTCGGGAAAGTAAGGCACGAGGAAGTTATCCTTATCTGGGTTTGCCATAATGACGCCTTCGAGGTGTGAACTCGCGACTTGCCGGTCCCCAGCGCTGCCCAAGATCTTGGCACGCATGTAGAAGGGGTCGACTATCACGATGTCCGAGGTCTTGTCTCTAATGATCCGCATCTCCATACTCAGCGAAAATAGCCGAACAAAGGTGTAGTGCAGTGGATGAAGGCTAAACATAGCGAAGATGTCACCAAACCGCAGGACGATCATACCCCTGATGGCGCTATCCACAAAGCCCTTGCCCTCTGTCACCTTGGACATAAAAACCGGGTATGCCACATCATTCCCGGAGAGACACTGCTTCTCCAAAGAAAGAACACTGTCATGCAGACTTCGCATAGCACCGGTTGCAGCATTGAGCAGATTAGTCGGTAGCATCGGCCTACCCGCCACATGCACCCTCCTCGAGATATCCTTAGGTGAAGGTGGACCGTCCTGAGCACGGATCGTACTCGGTGCCAGCTGGCTCGCACCGCCCTTGTTATTCTTTCGTTTCTGTCCCTTCTACTTCTGCTGTAATGGGATCGAGTTCTACTCAGAGACCGCCTTCTTGAGTGTGTTGGGGCTGATAATATTTCACACCTCGGCTATCTGAGGCTCGGTGAAGGCGGCAGCTGGAGGCGTTTCCTAAGAACTGAACACCAAACGACGCCTGTTGCAATTGGGTTTCTCCGTGGTACCAGCTAGATCGTGGTCGTCTTTTGCAGGGTTGTGTTCTTGAGAAGGAGGCCCAAAGAATTCGTCACCATACCCATGTTCGGCAAAGTACTTATCGACGTTGGTAAATGTACCATCGTCGTCGTTGTTGTCCGGATCCTGTGCCATATGCATGTCCGGATCCTGTGCCATATGCATGTCCGGCATGTCCGGTAGCGTTGCAGCGGTATTGCCATGGCTTGGCTCCGGCACGACTGGCGGTGTTGTCTGTGGGGTGGTGTCCCCCGCCCCCAAACGAATATGGCTCTTCGGCCAAAGCAGGGGCCAGCTTACGCAGGCGCTGAGAGTCATCACATCATCTTCGTCGGCCCCAGCGGTTCGAAATGGAGGTAACAAGTCGTCGCAGCCTGGCAGCACCCGAACCAGTTCAACCCTATACACGGTGGGTGGCATCGGATTACCGTGGAACACGGGGTTGCCCGGTTGAACGATTCTGCCCTTGGCGACATCGATCAACTCGCAGCCCACGAAGTGCAGGAGAGTGCATGGAACGTCGGCGCCGGCGCCCTGCGAAAACATGTAGGGCGTCAGGGATGGCCAGTCAAAGGCAAGGAGATGAAGTCATTGGCCGAGAGGCTTAGTTACCGTGATGGCGTCGAGGTCGGCTAATGTCGAGGCACTGCCAACGGCGGGCGTGCAAGTGACGGAGGAGCCGCTTGCTGCCGAGGTGCCGGCCGGCGTATTCTTTATTCTTCACACACCCGGGTGCATTAAGCTCCAATGCCCGTGCCGGCACCGGAGACACCAATACCGCCTCCGCCGGAGACACCAATGGCGCCGCCTGCGCATTGTGCGAGTTGCTGGCCATGAAGCTGTGAACCGGGGGCGGCCCCTGTTGGCCGCCCGCAATCCACGCCTATAGCCTCTCAATCAACGTAGGCACAATGGCGGTGAGCGTCGTTCCCAGTTGGTATTGCACTTGCTCTTGGACCATCTCCAGAATCCGCGCCACTTGTGCCTTGAGTTCTTGAACCTCGCGCGACTGGCTTTCCGAGATGGTCTTTCTCTCCTTTCGCCCACCAGCATTATAGTATGATGACCATTTCGTGGACAAGCCTTTGCCGGCCACACGACTAGCTGACGATGGCTTACTGAACTTATCCTTGTTTTTCATTACATTCAACGCCCTATTTAAAGTGTTGTCCCAAGGGGAGCTCTGAGACGACCCCGCGCTACTGCTTTCAGTGTCCTGCGGAAGGAATGTGAACCATTTAGAAATTTGGCTTCATTAATTAGAATGCAACCATATGGAGCTAATTACATGGGGGTGTATTCCTTACCATAACATGCTCAAGCGCCTTGGTCTTCGCATCCGTGGTAAGCTCCTTTGTTACCGGGTCCTCCTTGTACCGGGCCCTGACATAGTTCCTGGTCTGCTTGTCATGGTATTTCTCGAAGCGGGGCGGTAGGCCTTGCTCGGCACGCTCCGCATCCTCCTTGTCCCATATAGGTTCCGCCACTCTGTAACTGCTGGGACCGAGTTGGTGGACCCCTAAGTTCAAGTCCCGCATATCTTTCCCCCACTGACTTGATTCCACGTTGCGCTGCTCTCGCACTTGATCTTGAACTCCTTGTAGTCATCTTCGCTGATCGAAGGATTTTTCGCCTTGATCTTCTCATAACTATCACCTTTGTCAATCATTCTCTTCACCACGCTTCTCCAAGTAGACAGGGTCGTGCTCATCTTCGTGAGGGCGGCACTGTTCACTTTATTCCCTGAGAGGCGTGTGTCTGTGACGCCACCAGGGAACTTGTATCGTTCGTGCAGCTTCGTGAAGAGTAGGCCGCGCAAATTCCCTCGGTCAGGATGCCTTAGGTTCTCGGTGTTGATCGAGACGGTGCTCCAGAGAATGCACCCGAGCTGAACCGCGTACCCCTTGACTAATTCTTTCGGCGCCATTGGATGCCACTCAGAGGACACTTCAGTAAATTCCTCCTTGATGGTACCGAGCACGTTCGGGCGCCGGTCCTTCCGTTGCCTCTTCGGTTGGCTGCCATCTGTGCATGCACCGCCATCATCAGTGGTGGCATCATCGGCGGCACCATAAGTGGTGTCATCCCCTACGCCACTAGGGGTTGTGTAGTCAGGATCGGTGTCTTCTGCGGCGTCCTCATAGCGGTGAGGTTCTTCCTCCATCTCCTGGGACAGCTCCCAGAATTGCTTGCCCGAACCGCCGGCCTCATCGTTGTAGGCCATGTTTCGCTCTAAATAGGAAAAAAGTTTGGTCAAAAAGTTGGTTATTGTCAAGGAACAAGATCATGGTCTCATCATTTAGGGTTTGTCGACACCGAGGCATCCTAAAAGCTAAGCTTTTATCATTTAGGGTTTGTCGACGCCGAGGAATCCAAAAAGCCTAAGCTTTCATCATTTAGGTTTTTATCTACACCGAGGCACCCTAAAAGCCAAGGTTTTATAATTTAGGGTTTGTCGACGCTGAGGCACCCTAAATGCTAAGTTAAGTTTTCATCATTTAGGGTTTATCGATGCCGAGGCACCCTAGGTTGACTGATATATATGGGTATCTTCTAATAATATACCCTATCAAGAAATGGGAAGGAGAATTCTAAGTTGGGCCTAATCACTTGGCTCTATTGCCACCTATGGTTTGATGCAGCAAGAATAAAGGGGCAGTTGATCCTACTTAATTAAGTACTAAGATACCCCGGCCCATGCATTAGTCGCAAGTACCCCATATGTCCTATTTTTAGCAAAGTCATGATAAAATTCACGGAAAATTTCAGCATGACCTTTGCTGAAAATGGGACATATGGAGTACCCGAATTTGCCGAAACGGAAGTTAATCGACATTCCGGCAAACTCAAGGGCCTCTCGGGGTACCTGCAAAATCATTATCCCCGCGTAATGAAGTCGCCAATGGGTCATTTCAGAAGATCACAAGTAGCATCATCACAAGTACAACATCATCACAAGTACAGCAAAACTGTCAAAAGCAAAGGTACTTAGGATTTAATAAGGTGGATAATTTGTGCAAAAAAAGGAATGTTTCAGACTACAGTGTTGCCTCGTTTAATTAACTACTGTCAACAACACAAGTAAAACGCAAAGACCATCAAGGGTTTGAATGTTACTAGTGAGGCCAATCCCCCCTGCTAAGCCAATTCCACCATTTTACAAGCTAAAACTCATACCACATTCGTGGTAACTACTCACTAGGTATCTAAATAATCCAAGAGAATACTGTACTGCCACAACAATGCTCTATGTTCTGCTACGTTGGTAATCATGTCATGAAAGTAAAACATTTCAAAGTCCATATGTTACACCACATGTGAGTCGCAGATCAAGTGCTTGTAGCATCTTCATATCCCAATGAGCTAGAGATACACAAAACTGCACTAGAATATAAATTAGGATATGCTGACTCAAAGTACATCGTATACATGGGCATAGACAGGTACATGGTCCAGAAAATGGAATCATTCTCAGGACAAGGAGCTTTGGTTCTCGCTGGTTATGATAATCCAAGAGAACACTAGGCTAATGAATAAATGCCGTATATTCTGGCACGTTACTAATGCATAAGAAAATATATAGAAGTAACTAGAGTCTAGAGCACTGGACATAAGAAAGGCATTTGCTTCTTCAATCAATAGAGCACAGTGCAGCTAGTAGCATAAGATTTACAGACAACAGACGGCAAAACTGTCAAAATCAAAGGTACTTATGATTTAAGATGGATAATTTGTGCAAAAAAACAAGGAATGTTTCAGACTACAGTGTTGCCTCGTTTAATTCACTACAATCAACAACACAAGTAAAACGCAAAGAGAATTGAGGGCTTGAATGTTACTAGTGAGGCCAGTCCACCCTACTAAGCCAATTCCACCATTTTACAAGCTAAAACTCAATTGAGGGCATTCATGGCAGTTCTAGCTACAACATCAAAATCAAGTAGCATCAACATCAAAACCAATTACGGTAGCCAGAATAGCAGAGATGGCTACTCACATCTGCTTCTGGTGGGTGTTGAGGTAGGACTTCTCGCAGTACTCGGAGGTGGAGTAGAGTTGCGGCCGCAGGTTCTTGAGCTCCTGCATCAAGCATGGCCACAACACTCAGTTTATCTACCATAGACAGTTCGGTTTAATTTACAAAGGCTGAGCACAAAGTCCAATGTCGAAACAGACTAAACTTTTAATGAAGTGACAAGGTTCAACACAAGTCAAAGGACTGACCACTAGATTCATGTGAGGGAGCACAAAATTTTAAAATCAGCACAACTACAAAACCTACACATTGACAGCCACCAGTTAATCACAATGTAAATTCAATAAACTTGCAGTTCATGAAACCATCAAAAAGCAAGATTGGCTGCCTAGGAGTAGTTTTTCTTGCAGGTCGTTAGTATTACTAAAATTGCAGCTCGCTCCGGCAGCCTAGATGCAACGTCTAAGGGAGCATGAGCATGGGTAGAATCTGAGGTCGGGAGGATATAACTTGGGAGGAGCCCAGGAGCTCATCGGTGTTGAACCAGCGTCGTGCTCGCGAGAGGTAGGCATGGTGGGAGGGGGCAAGAAAACCTAGGGGGGAGGAGGGGATGAGAGAGGAGGAATCACCTAGAGGAGAACGACAAGCAGCTGTAGGAGGACGCCGGTGTCGAGGAGGCTGCGGGCAGCGACGCGTCGAGGAGGCGACACGTTCTTGCTTCCCCGAGGACCGAGACGGCGATGCGGGGCCGGCGGCGGCGCTGGAACCCTAGCGCTGGTCCTGCTCGAGTTCGAGCCGAGCGAAGGAGGGTTGTTCGCCTGTTCGGTCGGAGCACCTCCTCGGAGCGGGCGCGGGGGTCGTCGGAGCGGGTGTGGAGCGGGCGCGGGGGTCGTCGGAGCGGGCACGGGGGTCATCGAAGTGGGTGTGGCGAGGGAGGGAAGGGGGATCTGGCGAGGGAGGGAAGGGGGATCGGGCGAAGGGGGGATTAGCTAGAGGGGGGAAGGTTAGTAATGGCGCACCCCCTAGCGGTGCGCCATTAGTAATCTTTTTTATAGCAATGGCGCACCCCCTAGCGGTGCGCCATTAGTAATTTTTAAGGATTTTTTGTTGCCTAGCGGAGGGCTGGCAGCGGCGGCTTGAACCCTAGGTCTCGCTCGGGGGGGAGGGAGGGGTGGGCGGTGCGCTCGACCAATTCCGTTCGGGGGAACCGAGCGAGGAGACAGGGGAGGGTGCGGGGGGTCGGCGGCGGCCGTGGAGCGGGGGAGGGTGCGGGGGGTCGACGGCGGGGGAGGGTGCGGGGGGTCGGCGGCGGCGAGGGGGATCTGGCGAGGGGGGATAGCGATCGAGATGGAGGGGGATCTGGCGCGGGGGGTGCGCCATAAGTAACTTTTTTTATTATTTTTAGTTGCTTCTAATAATTTTTTAGAAAATGGCGATCAAATTTGAAAACATTTATGAATGTGAAAAAATATGATCAAATTTGTTATTTGAAATTATTTATGAATATGAAAAAATATCATCAAATTTGTTATTTGAAAATATCATCAAATTTGTTATTTAAAATATCATCAATAGTTTTTAGGATTTTTAGTTGCATTCTTTTGTGAATTGGTAAAACATTTACGAATATGAAAAATATCATCAAATTTGAAAAAATATTCATGAATTCAAAAGGTGCCCATGAAATTTAAAAATATTCATGAGTTCAAAAAATATTAACAAATTCAATACTTTTTGTGAGTTAGAAATTCAATACCATAATAAACATAAATAAATATTCATGAGGACACTAGAACAGAAGAAATATCATTTCAATATGTCGAAATACAATCGAGAAATGAAGGCTACAATTTAAATGCAATCGATCTTAGCTAGCTATCTGTTCACAATCTTCTTGCCCTTATTTTTCGCAAATGGAGTTCTTCTCTTGAACGGACGTCCTTTAGGTAGGGTGGTCCTGCTTCTTCTTGTGGTGTATGCTGGTACTTCATCATCGTCGTCATGTTCCATCTTCGGGTCGCCGTACTTGTCAAAGTATTGCTCATTGGCGACTCCATCCATTCCGATGATCTTCCTTTTGCCTCTCCTCACGACAACACGACTGGGCTTTGATGGGTCGGTAATAAAGAAGCATTGGTCCACTTGGGAAGCCAGTACCCATGGCTCATTTTTCACGGTGACGTTTGCGCGCGCGGTCTTGGATTTGGCTTCGGGTATAACCATGGTGGTGAAATACCGGTCTTCTTTTAGGACGCTCTTGGCCCATCTGACACGGAACATTGGGACCTTCTCTCCAGCATAGCTCAGCTCCCAGTTCTCCTCGATCCTTCCATAGTATCTGTCCTTGTTGTTACCTGTCGTGGAATAGTCACGTCAGATGTCCTCGTGAAAGGACTTAGTTGTGGAGCCATCGCAACTAGGAAGCTTGAAGGGGTTAAATCGGGACAAAGGACACGAGAGGGTTTATACTAGTTCGGCCCCTTACGGTGAAGGTAAGGCCTACGTCTAGTTGGGTTGGTATTGATGTTCAATGACCAGGGAGCGAGATACGCTATGCCCGGCTCTCGATGAGTTGTTTCTTGCCCTAAGCCGCCAACAGGTCGTCCCCTTATATACACGGGTTGACGCCCTGTGGCTTACAGAGCCCCGGCCGGCTTATAAACAGTGTCCGGCTCGGTGACTAGTTAAATCTACCTTATGTTACAAGTCATGCCATCATGGCGGTTTACTACAATGGGCCTTAAGTCGCCTGTGGGCCTTGGGCCCTTTATAAACCGCCATCTTCATGCTTGGTCTTGGGCTTCCTCTGATGAGTCCTCCTTTGTGTAACCCGGCCCCTCCTGGGCGGCTTACACAAATAGTCATATCCCCAACATTAGGCCCCAGATTGAGTTGAACCTGTTCATGTTAATCTTAAAATATACTTCTAAAGAATAAATCTTCAGTCTTCTAACTGTACATAAGGCTTTTTCTTTTACCCCGCCATGACGTCATCTTCTGGATCCGTCTTAACCCGGCATGACGTCATCTTCTCTTTAATTCATTTTCTATTCCGTCGTATCCTTCAACGGATCTCTGCCTTATTAAGTGTTCTGAAAATCGAGGCATCGGGGCCGCTGGATATTAATTCTTATCTCCTCATTTCTCGCGCCATCTCAGTTATCCTCTCCCTATAAATAGGCACGACTTTTAGTTCTTTCATTCTTCTCCTTCCAGTCGTCTTCTTCTTCTCCTTTCTGCCACTCAAGCTCCGCCGCCGCCGCCGTTGAACCCCTTGTCTTCATCGACTCAGGCCGCTGCATTAGCCTGACTTGGACCAGAAAGCGACGGCGAACCTCCGCAGCTCGAGTTCATCCGTGAGTTCCTCTCCTTTCCTTTCTTTAGATCTGCATCGGAACTTTTCTGAGTTTGTCGGCGTTCATCACCGCCCGATGCAAACCCTTCCTAGTTTGCACCTCCACAGCCTGTTTAGATCGTAAAAACAGTGCAGAACTGTTGCGGTAGTTGTTGTGTTGATCTTGCATTGAAACAGATCTCCTTTCTCTTATTTGGAAACCTCCTCTGAATGCATGAACTTATCTGCCCTGTTTTTAGGTCTAGAAAATTTTCTCTTTCAGAGCCATAGTTTGATTCACAATAATAGCTGTCGTTCGTGAAACTTGTTTCTATTACCCGGAAAGCTTCTTCTGGAAAACCTGCTTTTATCACCACTGTCTAGGTGTCCGGTTTAAATAAATGACACTGAACTGTGAGCCTTGCCTCCCTCTTAAGAATTTTTGAATGACTCTTGATACTGATAGCGGCTTAAACTTTACTGCACAATCACCCTTATATCATTAGGCCCCTTGCTTATATCACAAATACTGATAGCTGCTACTTTAAATAATTTTGAATATTTCTCCCGGGTTAAACTTGAACAGGAGCTTTCTCACTTTGTCGTAGGTCACTGCTGTTATGGCTCCTAAGGCGGCCAAGGCCCCTGTGACTTGCAATTGGGTTCCATCCACAGTAACCAAAAGCAAACTTGCCGAGTTTGTAAAGTCTGGCCATCTGCGAAAAAAGTAGGCCATGTCCTATCGTGCTCCTCACCCGTCTGAGGAGATACCTCAACCCAAAGATGGGGAGGTAGTAGTTTTCACAGACCATATGAACCGGGGATTTGCCCCTCCCGGCTCAAAATTCTTCAGGGAAGTTCTGGATTTCTTTGACCTGAGGCCTCAAGACATTGGACCCAATTCCATGTCCAATCTGTGTGATTTCCAAGTCTTCTGCGAGGTATACCTAGGAGAGGAACCAAGTCTGCTGCTGTTCAGAGAACTTTTTTACTTGAACCAGTAGAATGAGCGTGCCAACGGGCCTAGTCTTGAGCTTGGTGGCATCTCAATCCAGAGGCGGAGAGACTGCCTTTTTCCTTACGTTGAGCTGCCGAGTCAACCAAAAGACTGGAACCAGACGTGGTTCTATTGTCAAGACACCTCTCCGGCTAATAAAAAGCCCCTGCACGGCTTTCGCGCCCTGCGACTTGAGTCCAACCATCATCTGGCGGACAAGTTAACTGCTGTGGAGCGCCTGCCTCTTAACCCCACCATCAGGAAGATCAAAGCCCTTTTAGGCAACGGGTTAAATGGCATTGATTTGGTCCGGGTCTGGGTCACCTGGCGGATACTACCATTAAGCCGCCGCTCCGGCTTAATGTGTACTTATACAGGCGAAAAGGAAGACCCAATGCGTCATAGCCCTGAGGACTTACCATATGATGTGGTAGATGCTACAGTCCAATCGCTATTGAAGGAGGGCATTGTAACCAGTAATACCTTCAGTTTACTTCCCTTCTGCAAGAAGAATCCGGCTCCTGCGGTAAGTTACTAATCTTCACAAATACTCTTTAATATGTTACCTTTTGGTACTTATGATTCTTTATCTTTTTCCACAGTACAATGATAATTTTTGGAAGGTCAAGTATAACCATGAGGCTGCAAAACAGGCCAGGGCGGCCAAAAAGACCGAAAGGAAAGCCTCCAGGACGGGTACCTCTAAGAAGAAGAAACCCAGCGCCTCTGATATGTTTAAATTGGACAACTCTTCTTCAGATGAGGAAGAGGTAAATTTTTTTTGATTTTCCTTAACTCCTTTGCCGTTACCTTACTGACATTTGATCCTTTCAGGAGGATACTGGGAACAGTCAAGCAGCTGGTGAAGAGGTAACTATAATTTCCTCCGACTCAGAGCCTTTGCCAACACAAAAAATCCGAAGGGTGACCCGGAAAGTAAGGTTTTCACACCCTCTAGCTTACCAAGATCCTCAATTTCTTTTGAAGCAACAACAGCTTGAAAACCGGCGGCAGACTCGGGCCAACTAGGACACAGAGCTTTCCTCCGGCTTACCCGACGTAACGAGGAAGCGTCGGACCGAGGTTATCTCCGATTTACATTTTGTTTATCCTTTGACGGGTTTGATTCGCCAACCTCTCAATTCATCTGACTCCAACTATCGGGATACCTCTCCTTCTTCTGATGAGTCCATGCAATCAAACATGCCAGCTTTCAAAACGGCTCCGGGTAATATAACCTTTCTTACCTTAAGTTTTTCCATACTTATACTTTGATGCTTATCCTTCCACTTTGATTGACAACTTGCAAGTAAAACCTAGCAAGAGGGCAAAGAAGGATAAACCGTCCCAAGACCCGGTGGTCACTGAGCCGGTGCCTGACTCATCCGTTCCTGACAGCTCCACTCACCAGCCACCACCTGAACCGGCTTCGGATATTCCGGTGCCAACTTCTGACCCTCCTGCAGAGGATGTTATCCACAACTCGGATGACTTGGAAACTGTTGGGGAACGTAGTAATTTCAAAAAAATTCCTACGCACACGCAAGATCATGGTGATGGCATAGCAACGAGTGGGGAGAGTGTTGTCTACGTACCCTCTTAGACCATCAAGCGGAAGCGTTATGCCAATGCGGTTGATGTAGTCGTACGTCTTCACGATTCGACCGATCCAAGCACGGAACGTACGGCACCTCCGTGTTCAGCACACGTCCAGCTCGATGACGTCCCCCGGGCTCCAATCCAGCAAAGCGTCGGGGATGAGTTCCGTCAGCACGACGGCGTGGTGACGATGATGATGTTCTACCGATGCAGGGCTTTGCCTAAACTCCGCGACGATATGACCGAGGTGGAATATGGTGGAGGGGGGCACCGCACACGGCTAAGGAATGATCCGTAGATCAACTTGTGTGTCTATGGGGTGCCCCCTCCCCCGTATATAAAGGGGGAGAGGAGGAGGGGGGCGGCCAAGGGGGAGGCGCGCCCTAGGAGGGGGAAACCTACTCCAAGTAGGTTTGCCCCCTCCCTTTCCTATTCCAAGACGGAAGGGGAAGGAAGGAGTGGGAGAGGGGAAAGGCAAGGGGGGCGCCGCCCCCCCTTCCTTGTCCTATTCGGACTCAAGGGGAGGGGGCGCGCCTCTTGCCCTGGCTGGCCCCTCTCTCTCTCCACTAGGGCCCAATAAGGCCCATTAGTTCCTGGGGGGTTCCGGTAACCCTCCGGCACTCCGATTTTTTCTCCGAAAACACCTGGAACACTTCCGGTGTCCGAATATAGTCATCCAATATATCAATCTTTATGTCTCGACCATTTTGAGACTCCTCGTCATGTCCGTGATCACATCCGGGACTCCGAACAACCTTCGGTACATCAAAACTTATAAACTCATAATAAAACTGTCATCGTAACGTTAAGCGTGCGGACCCTACGGGTTCGAGAATTGTGTAGACATGACCTAGAACTATTCTCGGTCAATAACCAATAGTGGAACCTGGATGTTCATATTGATTCCTACATATTCTACGAAGATCTTTATCGCTCAAACCGCATAACAACATACGTTGTTCCCTTTGTCATCGGTATGTTACTTGCCCGAGATTCGATCTTCGGTATCCAATACCTAGTTCAATCTCGTTACCGGCAAGTCTCTTTACTCGTTCCGTAATACATCATTTCATAACTAACTCATTAGTTACAATGCTTGCAAGGCTTAGGTGATGAGTATTACCGAGAAGGCCCAGAGATACCTCTCCGACAATCGGAGTGACAAAACCTAATCTCGAATTATGCCAACTCAACATGTACCTTTGGAGACACCTGTAGAGCACCTTTATAATCACCCAGTTACGTTGTGACGTTTGGTAGCACACAAAGTGTTCCTCCGGTAAACGGGAGTTGCACAATCTCATAGTTGCAGGAACTTTGTATAAGTCATGAAGAAAGCAATAGCAACATACTAAACGATCAAGTGCTAAGCTAACGGAATGGGTCAAGTCAATCACATCATTCTCCTAATGATGTGATCCCGTTAATCAAATGACAACACATGCCTATGGTTAGGAAACATAACCATCTTTGATCAATGAGCTAGTCAAGTAGAGGCATACTAGTGACACTATGTTTGTCTATGTATTCACACATGTATCATGTTTCTGGTTAATACAATTCTAGCATGAATAATAAACATTTATCATGATATGAGGAAATAAAAAATAACTTTATTATTGCCTCTAGGGCATATTTCCTTCAGTCTCCCACTTGCACTAGAGTCAATAATCTAGATTACATAGTAATGATTCTAACACCCATGGAGTCTTGGTGCTGATCATGTTTTGCTCGTGAGAGAGGCTTAGTCAATGGGTCTGCAACATTCAGATCCATATGTATCTTGCAAATCTCTATGTCTCCCACTTGGGCTTGGTCCCGAATGGAATTGAAGCGTCTCTTGATGTGCTTGGTCCTCTTGTGAAATCTGGATTCCTTTGCCAAGGCAATTGCACCAGTATTGTCACAGAAGATCTTCATTGGTCCCGATGCATTAGGTACAACACCTAGATCTGAAATGAGCTCCTTCATCCAGACTCCTTCATTTGCTGCTTCCGAAGCAGCTATGTACTCCGCTTCACGTGTAGATCCCGCCACGACGCTTTGTTTAGAACTGCACCAACTTACAGCTCCACCGTTTAATAAAAATACGTATCCGGTTTGCGATTTAGAATCGTCCAGATCAGTGTCAAAGCTTGCATCGACGTAACCATTTACGACTAGCTCTTTGTCACCTCCATATACGAGAAACATATCCTTAGTCCTTTTCAGGTATTTCAGGATGTTCTTGACCGCTGTCCAGTGACCCACTCCTGGATTACTTTGGTACCTCCCTGCCAAACTTATCGCAAGGCACACATCAGATCTGGTACACAGCATTGCATACATGATAGAGCCTATGGCTGAAGCATAGGGAACTCCTTTCGTTTTCTCTCTATCTTCTGCAGTGGTCGAGCATTGAGTCTGACTCAACTTTATACCTTGTAATACAGGCAAGAACCCTTTCTTCGCCTGTTCCATATTGAACCTTTTCAATACTTTATCAAGGTACGTGCTTTGTGAAAGTCCAATCAAGCGTCTTGATCTATCTCTATAGATCTTAATGCCCAATATGTAAGCAGCTTCACCGAGGTCTTTCATTGAAAAACTTTTATTCAAGTATCCTTTTATGCTATCCAGAAATTCTATATCATTTCCAATCAACAATATGTCATCCACATATAATATTAGAAATGCTACAGAGCTCCCACTCACTTTCTTGTAAATACAGGCTTCTCCAAAAGGCTTTATAAAACCATATGCTTTGATCACACTATCAAAGCGTTTATTCCAACTCCGAGGGGCTTGCACCAAACCATAGATTGAACGCTGGAGATTGCACACTTTTTTAGCTCCCTTAGGATCGACAAAACCCTCCGGTTGCATCATATACAACTCTTCTTCCAGAAATCCATTCAGGAATGCAGTTTTGACATCCATCTGCCAAACTTCGTAATCATAAAATGCGGCAATCGCTAACATGATTCGGACAGACTTAAGCATCGCTACGGGTGAGAAAGTCTCATCGTAGTCAACCCCTTGAACTTGTCGAAAACCTTTTGCAACAAGTCGAGCTTTATAGACAGTTACATTACCGTCAGC
The DNA here is from genome assembly GCA_963921465.1 of Triticum timopheevii. NCBI lineage: Eukaryota > Viridiplantae > Streptophyta > Magnoliopsida > Poales > Poaceae > Triticum > Triticum timopheevii. Next base: position 126,896,490 of record OY997274.1, read on the forward strand.
GTCGGTCTTCTTCTTAAAGATCCATTTATTCTCAATGGCTTGCCGATCATCGGGCAAGTCAACCAAAGTCCATACTTTGTTCTCATACATGGATCCCATCTCAGATTTCATGGCCTCTAGCCATTTTGTGGAATCTGGGCTCATCATCGCTTCCTCATAGTTCGTAGGTTCATCATGGTCAAGTAACATGACTTCCAGAATAGGATTACCGTACCACTCTTGTGCGGATCTTACTCTGGTAGACCTACGAGGTTTAGTAGACACTTGATCTGAAGTTTCATGATCAATATCATTAGCTTCCTCACTAATTGGTGTATTTGTCACAGGAACTGATTTCTATGATGAACCACTTTCCAATAAGGGAGCAGGTACCGTTACCTCATCAAGTTCTACTTTCCTCCCACTCACTTCTTTCGAGAGAAACTCCTTCTCTAGAAAGGTTTAGCAACGAATGTCTTGCCTTCGGATCTGTGATAGAAGGTGTACCCAACAGTCTCTTTTGGGTATCCTATGAAGACACATTTCTCCGATTTGGGTTCGAGCTTATCTGGTTGAAGTTTCTTCAAATAAGCATCGCAGCCCCAAACTTTAAGAAATGACAACTTTGGTTTCTTGCCAAACCACAGTTCATAAGGCGTCATCTCAACGGATTTAGATGGTGCCCTATTTAATGTGAATGCAACCGTCTCTAAAGCATAACCCCAAAACGATAGCGGTAAATCAGTAAGAGACATCATAGATCACACCATATCTAGTAAAGTACGATTACAATGTTCGGACCCACCATTTCTTTGTGGTGTTCTAGGTGGCGTGAGTTGCGAAACTATTCCGCATTGTTTCAAATGTAAACCAAACTCGTAACTCAAATATTCTCCTCCACGATCAGATCGTAGAAACTTTATTTTCTTGTTACGATGATTTTCCACTTCACTCTGAAATTCTTTGAACTTTTCAAATGTTTTAGACTTGTGTTTCATTAAGTAGATATACCCATATCTGCTCAAATCATCTGTGAAGGTGAGAAAATAACAATATCCGCCACGAGCTTCAACATTCATCGGACCACATACATCTGTATGTATGATTTCCAACAAATCTGTTGCTCTCTCCATAGTACCGGAGAACGGTGTTTTATTCATCTTGCCCATGAGGCACGGTTCGCAAGTACCAAGTGATTCATAATCAAGTGATTCCAAAAATCCATCAGTATGGAGTTTCTTCATGCGCTTTACACCGATATGACCTAAACGGCAGTGCCACAAATAAGTTGCACTATCATTATCAACTCTGCATATTTTGGCTTCAACATTATGAATATGTGTATCACTACTATCGAGATTCAATAAACATAGACCACTCTTCAAGGGTGCATGACCATAAAAGATATTACTCATATAAATAGAACAACCATTATTCTCTAATTTAAATGAATAACCGTCTCGCATCAAACAAGATCCAGATATAATGTTCATGCTCAACGCTGGCACCAAATAACAATTATTTAGGTCTAAAACTAATCCCGAAGGTAGATGTAGAGGTAGCATGCCGACCGCGATCACATCGACTTTGGAACCGTTTCCCACGCGCATCGTCACCTCGTCCTTGGCCAGTGCTCGCTCATTCCGTAGTCCCTGTTTTGAGTTGCAAATATTAGCAACAGAACCAGTATCAAATACCCAGGTGCTACTATGAGCTCTAGTTAGGTACACATCAATAACATGTATATCACATATACCTTTGTTCACTTTGCCATCCTTCTTATCCGCCAAATACTTGGGGCAGTTCCGCTTCCAGTGACCAGTCTGCTTGCAGTAGAAGCACTCAGTTTCAGGCTTAGGTCCAGACTTGGGTTTCTTATCTTGAGGAGCAACTTGCTTGCTGTTTTTCTTGAAGTTCCCCCTTGTTCTTCCCTTTACCCTTTTTCTTGAAACTAATGGTCTTGTTGACCATCAACACTTGATGCTCCTTCTTGATTTCTACCTCCGCAGCCTTTAGCATTGCGAAGAGCTCGGGAATTGTCTTGTTCATCCCTTGCATATTATAGTTCATCACGAAGCTCTTGTAGCTTGGTGGCAGTGATTGGAGAATTCTGTCAATGATGCTATCATCCGGAAGATTAACTCCCAGTTGAATCAAGTGATTATTATACCCAGACATTTTGAGTATATGCTCACTGACAGAACTATTCTCCTCCATCTTGCAGCTGTAGAACTTATTGGAGACTTCATATATCTCAATCCGGGCATTTGCTTGAAATATTAACTTCAACTCCTGGAACATCTCATATGCTCCATGACGTTCAAAACGTCGTTGAAGACCCGGTTCTAAGTCGTAAAGCATGGCACACTGAACTATAGAGTAGTCATCAGCTTTGCTCTGCTAGACGTTCACAACATCTGGTGTTGCTCCTGCAGCAGGCCTGGCACCCAGCGGTGCTTCCAGGACGTAATTCTTCTGTGCAGCAATGAGGATAATCCTCAAGTTATGGACCCAGTCCGTGTAATTGCTACCATCATCTTTCAACTTTGCTTTCTCAAGGAACACATTAAAATTCAACGGAACAACAGCACGAGCCATCTATCTAAAACATAGACAAGCAAAATACTATCAGGTACTAATTTCATGATAAATTTAAGTTCAATTAATCATATTACTTAAGAACTCCCACTTAGACAAACATCTCTCTAGTCATCTAAGTGATCACGTGATCCAAATCAACTAAACCATAACCGATCATCAGGTGAGATGGAGTAGTTTTCAATGGTGAACATCTCTATGTTGATCATATCTACTATATGATTCACGCTCGACCTTTCGGTCTCCGTGTTCCGAGGCCATATCTGCATATGCTAGGCTCGTCAAGTTTAACCTGAGTATTCTGCGTGTGCAAAACTGGCTTGCACCCGTTGTAGATGGACGTAGAGCTTATCACACCCGATCATCACGTGGTGTCTGGGCACGACGAACTTTGGCAACGGTGCATACTCAGGGAGAACACTTCTTGATAATTTTTAGTGAGAGATCATCTCAAAATGCTACCGTCAATCAAAGCAAGATAAGATGCATAAAGGATAAACATCACATGCAATCAATATAAGTGATATGATATGGCCATCATCATCTTGTGCTTGTGATCTCCATCTCCGAAGCACCGTCGTGATCACCATCGTCACCGGCGCAACACCTTGATCTCCATCGTAGCATCGTTGTCATTTACGCCATCTATTTCTTCTACGACTATCGCTACCGATTAGTGATAAAGTAAAGCAATTACAGGGCGTTTGCATTTCATACAATAAAGCGACAACCATATGGCTCCTGCCAGTTGCCGATAACTTCGGTTAGAAAACATGATCATCTCACACAATAAAATATAGCATCACGTCTTGGCCATATCACATCACAACATGCCCTGCAAAAACAAGTTAGACGTCCTCTACTTTGTCGTTGCAAGTTTTACGTGGATGCTACGGGCTGAGCAAGAACCGTTCTTACCTACGCATCAAAACCACAACGATAGTTCGTCAAGTTGGTGTTGTTTTAACCTTCGCAAGGACCGGGCGTAGCCACACTCGGTTCAACTAAAGTTGGAGAAACTGACACCCGCTAGTCACCTGTGTGCAAAGCACGACGGTAAAACCAGTCTCGCGTAAGCGTACGCATAATGTCGGTCCGGGCTGCTTCATCCAACAATACCGCCGAACCAAAGTATGACATGCTGGTAAGCAGTATGACTTGTATCGCCCACAACTCACTTGTGTTCTACTCGTGCATATAACATTAACGCATAAAACCTAGGCTCGGATGCCACTGTTGGGGAACGTAGTAATTTAAAAAAAATTCCTACGCACATGCAAGATCATGGTGATGGCATAGCAACGAGAGGGGAGAGTGTTGTCTACGTACCCTCGTAGACCATCAAGCAGAAGCGTTATGACAACGCGGTTGATGTAGTCGTACGTCTTCACGATTCGACCGATCCAAGCACCGAACGTACGGCACCTCCGTGTTCAGCACACGTCCAGCTCGATGACGTCCCCTGGGCTCCAATCCAGCGAAGCGTCGGGGATGAGTTCCTTCAGCACGACGGCGTGGTGATGACGATGATGTTCTACCGGCGCAGGGCTTCGCCTAAACTCCGCGACGATATGACCGAGGTGGATATGGTGGAGGGGGGCACCGCACACGGCTAAGGAATGATCCGTAGATCAACTTGTGTGTCTATGGGGTGCCCCCCTCCCCCGTATATAAAGGGGGAGAGGAGGAGGGGGCCGGACAAGGGGGAGGCGCGCCCTAGGAGGGGGAAACCTACTCCAAGTAGGTTTGCCCCCTCCCTTTCCTATTCCAAGAAGGAGGGGGGAGGAAGGAGTGGGAGAGGGGAAAGGCAAGGGGGCGCCCCCCCCCCCTTCCTTGTCCTATTCGGAATCAAGGGGAGGGGGCGCGCCTCTTGCCCTGGCCGGCCCCTCTCTCTTTCCACTAGGGCCCAATAAGGCCCATTAGTTCTCGGGGGGTTCCGGTAACGCCTCCGGCACTCCGGTTTTTTCTCTGAAAACACCTGGAACACTTCCGGTGTCCGAATATAGTCATCCAATATATCAACCTTTATGTCTCGACCATTTCGAGACTCCTCGTCATGTCCGTGATCACATCCAGTACTCCGAACAACCTTCGGTACATCAAAACTTATAAACTCATAATAAAACTGTCATCGTAACGTTAAGCGTGCGGACCCTACGGGTTCGAGAACTATGTAGACATGACCTAGAACTATTCTCGGTCAATAACCAATAGTGGAACCTGGATGTTCATATTGATTCCTACATATTCTACAAAGATCTTTATCGGTCAAACCGCATAACAACATACGTTGTTCCCTTTGTCATCGGTATGTTACTTGCCCGAGATTCGATCGTCGGTATCCAATACCTAGTTTAATCTCGTTACCGGCAAGTCTCTTTACTCGTGCCATAATACATCATTTCATAACTAACTCATTAGTTACAATGCTTGCAAGGCTTAGGTGATGAGTATTACCGAGAATGCCCAGAGATACCTCTCCGACAATCGGAGTGACAAAACCTAATCTCGAGTTATGCCAACTCAACATCTACCTTTGGAGACACCTGTAGAGAACCTTTATAATCACCCAGTTACGTTGTGACGTTTGGTAGCACACAAAGTGTTCCTCCGGTAAACGGGAGTTGCACAATCTCATAGTTGCAGGAACTTTGTATAAGTCATGAAGAAAGCAATAGCAACATACTAAACGATCAAGTGCTAAGCTAACGGAATGGGTCAAGTCAATCACATCATTCTCCTAATGATGTGATCCCATTAATCAAATGACAACACATGCCTATGGTTAGGAAACATAACCATCTTTGATCGATGAGCTAGTCAAGTAGAGGCATACTAGTGACACTATGTTTGTCTATGTATTCACACATCTATCATGTTTCCGGTTAATACAATTCTAGCATGAATAATAAACATTTATCATGATATGAGGAAATAAATAATAACTTTATTATTGCCTCTAGGGCATATTTCCTTCAGAAACTCCTAGCCCGGCCAAGACGACTGACCCGGAGGTTGAGATTGTGAAGAGCCAATACGTTGAACTGGGCCGGCCTACTGCTCTTGCTCAATGCACCGCCAAGGAGGAGTTTGCCCCGCGCGGGAAAGCCAAACAAGATATCACCGATTATTCTCACCTAAGTATTGGTGATATATTCTCGGGCTATCTGAACCAAGTGCACAATAGTCGTGACCTGGAAATTGATATGGTGAAACAAATACAGCATAAATCTGAGGTAAAATTTGAGCTTTTACTCTGAACCTTACTTCCTGTACCAGCCCCCAAGTCTATTGCTTATGAATTAATATGCTGTAGACTTAATAATTTGGTTACTGTTAGTTTTGTCCGGTTTAACTTGAATATGCTTAACCTGGTGATAGCATGAGACTTTGAATTTGGGTTACACATTAGCCCCCAATTGTCAAGTACCTTTACTTGTAAAGTGCTTGAGACTTAATATATATGACTCGGTAAAATAGTTTAAAAAATTCTTTAAGCATACATTAGCCCCCAAGTGCCAAGCATCTTTACTTGTAAAGTGTTTGGGACTTGAATGCTATCTTACCATGACTCTTACCATGACCTAATGTCGATGCAGGCCACCATAAGTCAATTTGAGGCAAAGATTGCTGATCTAAAGAGCCAGTTGAAAACCCAAGAGCTCGAAACTCAGAAAGCCAACTCCAAGTTTGAATTCAGTGTCTCTGAACAAGAGAAGATGAAGAAAAATTTTGAGTCGGAAAAGAAAGCTTGGGTTGATGAGAGGGCTTCCCTGGTGACTCGGGCCGAAACAGCACAAGCATCTCTTGCCGAGGCAACAAACGAGCTGTCCGACTTAAAATGGCAGATATCCCAAATGGTCTCAACCATCTTCGGTAAGTCAAAAAACCTTAAATATTGTAATCTTCCAAAACTTACTGTAATAGTTACTTCTGGCTTACTGTGATACTTGTGAACACACAGGCGCCAGGAGCACCAATCTTAAAGAAAACATGTTGATCAAGCTTAAAGCGGTGTATACCTTAGTAGAACAGCTGTACTCCGGGTCACAGCGTGTGCGCTGGCCGTTGTGGCCCTATCAAATACCACTCCTCGGCTTCTACAAGATGTGTTGAGGCATCTTTCGGTGCTACCGCAACGAATTCAGGACTTAAGGTGAGCCTCTGCAAGAGCCGGAGCCGTGGCTGCATCGAGCTGAGCGAGAGCATGGGTGCCGGAACTTGACCTTGCTGACCTCTCTCTCGGATATCCAAGCCTTAAGGAGGACGGTACTGCTTTTGACGAGCAAGACTTCACCGCCTATGTTAAAGTCGTATGTCCCCTGGTGACTCTCACTGGGAATGATACCGATCTCACTAAGTATTCGCCGGGTTACGATAATGAGAACCGGAGAATCCCAAACGCCCCATACGACCAAGTCAGCCTGATCCCTCCAACGCGTAAGCATACCTTTGCCCCTGAAGTGGACCCGGCCGGTTTAATAGATGATGAAGCTGAATTTGAAGCCTTGAGCGGCATTGACTGGGCCTCGTCCACCTTCCAGGACAAAACAACCAAAGGAGAGGCGGGGAAGGATAACCCGGAGTCATCAAGCCAGCCGGAAGAATGAGCCGCCAGCCGGGTTATAATTTTTGCAGAAAACAATGCTTCACTTTTTTAGACTCGGGGAGTCTTGTAATAGGATAGAAAAAACTCCTTAATGCTTGTCATGCTTCATGGTACCGATTGCTTTTGTTAAGCCGCCATCGCTAAATTCCTCTGGCTTATGTTAATCATGTGTTTCCTGGATATTTTAACTTGCTCTGTTTTATCCTGTGACCCTTTTAATAGTCTCCTCAGCTTATATAAAGCTTCACCCGGCCCTTTCAGAACCAAAAGGTAATCAATATGAAAACCGGAAGGATCCAAGAACCATCTCCTCAAGAAGGTTTCAATGATAGTTAAAGTAATCATACTTATAAGCGATGTTCACAGGCTCCTGATTCGAATACGATCAGAGAACCGTCCCAAAGGGGTTAAGCTAAGATTCGGATATGATCATATAGCCCCCAGTGGCTTTGGTGATGCCGATCAAGTGGGTATCGACAGCTGTGTTCTCTTTGGTACGAATACGACCTATGTTTGAACAGGAAGCCCCCAAGTGAACATAAGAGTTGTTTAATGACGCTAATTCAAATACGATCCACGTCAGACCCAAAGGGGTTAAGCTATGATTCAAATATGATCAAGAAGCCCCCAAGTGGGTTTGGCAGTATGCCGATCAAGTGGGTATCGACTGCTATGTTCTCTTTGGTTTGAATACGACCTATGTTTGAACAGAAAGCCCCCAAGTGACCATGGCTAGATTTAGATATGATCATAAGCCGGACCAAAGGGAAAGCCAGATTCAGATATGATCCGTCCCCTATTGGCAGTGTCCATCACCTGATAAAGAAGACATGAAACATTCTTTATGGAAAAAAGGACATAGGTCCTGCTTTATTGCTTTACATAATATGTACATCATAAAAGGTATCTTAAAAACTGGCAACTTAAGTATAGTAAGGCCGGACATGAGCTATGTTCCATGGTCGGCGGGTCTCCTCCTCCGATTTAAGTGAGTCCTTGAGCTCTCAAATATCGATGAGATAATATGACCCGTTGTGCAGATTATTGCTGACCACAAAGGGCCCTTCCCAAGGCGGGGATAGCTTGTGCATGTTAGACTGATCCTGGATGAGCCGGAGCACCAAGTCGCCTTCCTGAAAAGTTCTTCTCTTAACCCGGCGGCTGTGATAGCGATGTAGGTCTTGCTGGTAAATCGCCGAGCGGGTTATTGCCAAGTCTCGCTCCTCATCCAACAAGTCAAGTGCATCCTGACGAGCCTTTTCGTTATCCGCCTCAACGTAAGCCGCCACACGGGGTGAATCATGCCGGATGTCACTTGGCAGGACCGCCTCTGCTCCATAAACCATGAAGAAAGGTGTGTATCCCGTAGATCTGCTAGGCGTGGTGTTGATGCTCCATAACACGGAGGGTAACTCCTCCACCCAACAACCCGGAGTCCGCTATAAGGGGAATAAGAGCCGGGGTTTGATACCTTTCAGGATCTCTTGATTAGCTCTCTCTGCTTGACCATTGGATTGAGGATGAGCAACGACCGAAATGTCAAGCCGGATATGTTCTCTTTGACAAAACACTTCCATGGCACCTTTAGAGAGATTAGTGCCATTATCAGTTGTGATGCTATGTGGAAAACCAAAACGAAAGATCACCTTTTTCATGAACTGAACGGCCGTGGCTGCATCACACTTACTACCGGTTCTGCCTCAATCCACTTGGTAAACTTGTCTACTACCACCAGTAGATGTGTCTTTTTGTCTTTAGACCTTTTGAAAGGTCCAACCATGTCAAGCCCCCAGACCGCAAACGGCCAAGTGATTGGGATCATCCTCAACTCTTGAGCCGGCACATGAGCTCGTCGTGAGAACTTTTGACAACCATCACATTTACTGACCAGATCCTCTGCATCAGCATGAGCCATCAGCCAATAGAAACCATGACGGAAAGCTTTGGCTACAAGAGATTTTGACCCGGCATGATGGCCACAATCTCCTTCATGGATCTCACGAAGTATTTCTTGGCCTTCTGTAGGTGACACACAGCGTTGAAACGCCCCCGTGACACTTAGGTGATGTAAATCGCCGTTAACAATCGTCATGGATTTGGAGCGCCTGATAATTTGTCTTGCCAAGGTCTCATCCTCTGGCAACTCACCCCGGGTCATATAAGCCAAGTAAGGCACTGTCCAATCTGGCATAACGTGAAGAGCCACCACCAGCTGTGCCTCCGGGGTCAGGCACTGCTAACTCCTCCTCGGTAGGCACCTTGACAGAAGGATTGTGTAACACATCGAGAAAGATATTGGGCGGCACCGGTTTACGTTGGGATCCCAACCGGCTTAAAGCATCAGCCGCCTCATTCTTCCTTTGATCGATGTGCTCCACTTGATAACCCGTGAAGTGACCAGCCACAGCATCTACCTCACGACGATAAGCTGTTGGGGAACGTTGCAAAAAATTAAAAATTCTCCTACGGCTTCACCAAGATCCATCTATGAGTTCATCTAAGCAACGAGTCATGGGAGAGAGATTGCATCTACATACCACATGTAGATCGGGTGCGGAAGCGTTCAAGGGGATGGTGATGATGGAGTCGTACTCGCCGTGATTCAGATAACCGATGACCAAGTGCTGAACGGACAGCACCTCCGTGTTCAACACACGTACGGGACGGGAGACGTCTCCTCCTTCTTTATCCAGCAAGGGGAAGGAGAGGTTGATGATGATCCAGCAGCACGACGGCGCGGTGGTGGATGTAGCAGAACTCCGGCAGGGCTTCGCCAAGCTACTGCGGGAGGAGGACGAGGTGTAGCAGGGGGAGGGAGGCGCCAATGCACAGGGTGTTGCTGCCCTCCCCCTTGCCCTCCTTTATATAGGCCCCCAGGGGGGGCGCCGGCCCTGGGAGATCCAATCTCCCAAGGGGGCGGCGGCCAGGGGGGTGGAGTGCCCCCCAAGACATGTGGTGCGCCCCCCCCCCACCCTAGGGTTTCAACCCTAGGTGCAGGGGGTGGGCCTAGGGGGGCGCACCAGCCCACTATGGGCTGGTTCCCCTCCCACTTCAGCCCATGGGGCCCTCCGGGATGGGTGGCCCCACCCGGTGGACCCCCGGGACCCTTCCGGTGGTCCCGGTAAATTACTGGGTGACCCCGAAACTTTCCCAATGGCCAAAATACCACTTCCTATATATAATTCTTTACCTCCGGACCATTCCGAAACTCCTCGTGACGTACGGGATCTCATCTGGGACTCCGAACAACATTCGGTATGCTGCATACTCATATTCATACAACCCTAGCGTCACTGAACCTTAAGTGTGTAGACCCTACGGGTTCGGGAGACACGTAGACATGACCGAGATGACTCTCGGGCAATAACCAACAGCGGGATCTGGATACCCATGTTGGCTCCCACATGCTCCTCGATGATTTCATCGGATGAACCACGATGTCGAGGATTAAACAACCCCGTATACAATTTCCTTTGTCAATCGGTACGTTACTTGCCTGAGACTCGATCGTCGGTATCCCAATACCTCGTTCAATCTCGTTACCGGCAAGTCACTTTACTTGTACCGTAATGCATGATCCCGTGATCAACCACTTGGTCACTTTGAGCTCAATATGATGACGCATTACCGAGTGGGCCCATAGATACCTCTCCGTCATATGGAGTGACAAATCCCAGTCTCGATCCGTGTCAACCCAACAGACACTTTCGGAGATACCTGTAGTGCACCTTTATAGTCACCCAGTTAGGTTGTGATGTTTGGTACACCCAAAGCACTCCTACGGTATCCGGGAGTTACACGATCTCATGGTCTAAAGAAAGATACTTGACATTGGAAAAGCTCTAGCAAACGAACTACACGATCTTGTGCTTTGCTTAGGATTGGGTCTTGTCCATCACATCATTCTCCTAATGATGTGATCCCGTTATCAATGACATCCAATGTCCATAGCCAAGAAACCATGACTATCTGTTGATTAACGAGCTAGTCAACTAGAGGCTCACTAGAGACATATTATAGTCTATGTATTCACACGTGTATTATGATTTTCGGATAAGACAGTTATAGCATGAATAAAGACAATTATCATGAACAAAGAAATATAATAATAATACTTTTATTATATCCTCTGGGGCATATTTCCAACATAAGCCGCCATAAGGGGGTCCTTGGAATCCCACTTGCCTGACACTTGTTGAGCCACAAGATCTGAATCGCCCAAGCATCGTACCCGGCTTAGGTTCATCTCCTTAGCCATCCGGAGACCATGGAGTAAGGCCTCATATTCAGCTGCGTTGTTTGTAAATGGAAACATAAGCCGGAGTACATAACAAAATTTGTCACCTCGAGGGGAAGTTAACACCACTCCAGCCCCCGAGCCTTCTAGCTGCCTGGACCCATCAAAGTGAATCGTCCAATATGTGTTATTCGGCTTCTCCTCAGGGGCCTGTAACTCTGACCAATCATTGATAAAGTCCACCAAGGCCCGAGACTTAATAGCAATATGTGGCATGTACTTCAAATCGTGAGGACCAAGCTCAATGGCCCACTTGGCGACTCGTTATGTGGCCTCCCTGTTCTGAATGATGTCTCCCAAAGGGGCAGAACTTACCATAGTTATGGGGTGGCTTTGAAAGTACTGGTTCAACTTCTGGTTGGCCATGAACACTCCATAAACAAGCTTCTGCCAATGTGGGTACCTTTGCTTGGATTCAATGAGCACCACACTGATGTAATAAACCGGCCGTTGAACTGGATGCTTCTTTCCAGCTTCCTTACGTTCCACCATGATGGCAACGCTGACGGCTCGTGAATTGGTAGCCACATATAATAGCAAAGGCTCCTTATCAATTGGAGCGGCGAGAACTGGCGGTTCAGACAATTGTCTCTTTAAGTCCTCAAAAGCAGCATCAGCAGCCTGGCTCTAGACAAAAGTGTCAGCTTCCTTCATCATCTGATACAATGGAAGGGCCTTCTCACCTAGCCGGCTTATGAACCGACTTAAGGCGGAAACACGACCCGCCAGTTGCTGAACATCATTGATGCATGCCGGTTTAGCCAGAGAGGTGATTGCCTTAATCTTCTTCGGGTTAGCCTCGATGCCTCTGTTGGACACCAGAAAGCCCAAGAGCTTGCCCGCAGGAACGTCAAACACACATTTGGCCGGGTTAAGCATCGTCTTGTAAACCTGGAGATTATCAAAGGTCTCCTTTAAGTCGGATATCAAGGTCTCCTTTTCTCTGGACTTCACCACAATGTCATCCACATAGGCATGAACATTACGCCCAATTTGGTCGTGCAAACAGTTCTGCACACACCGCAGATAAGTCACATAGGCACTCTTGAGTCCAAACGGCATAGATACATAGTAGAAGGCTCCAAACGGAGTGATGAAAGCTGTCTTCTCCTGGTCCTTAACTACCATCTTAATCTGATGATAACCGGAGTACGCATCCAAAAAACTCAACCGCTCACAACCCACCATAGCATCAATGATTTGATCAATACGGGGAAGAGCAAAGGGATCAGCCGGACAAGCCTTGTTTATGTCCGTGTAGTCCACACACATCCGCCAGGTGACGTTTTTCTTGAGGACGAGCAACGGGTTAGCCAACCACTCCGGGTGAAAAACTTCGATGATAAACCCGGCCGCTAAGAGCCGGGCGACTTCTTCCCCAATAGCTTTCCGTCGCTCTTCGTTAAAACGCCGGAGAAACTGCCTGACTGGCTTATAATTTGGATCAATATTGAGAGTGTGCTCAGCAAGTTCCCTCGGTACACCCGGCATGTCAGAAGGTTTCCATGCAAAGATGTCCCGGTTCTCACAGATGAACTCGATGAGCGCGCTTTCCTATTTAGGATCCAAATTGGCACTGATACTGAACTGTTTAGAGGCATCTCCTGGGGTAAAATCAACAAGTTTTGTCTCAGCGGCTGACTTAAACTTCAACACCGGGTCATGGGGGGCGGCGGCCAGGGGGGTGGAGTGCCCCCCAAGGCATGTGGTGCCCCCCCCCCCACCCTAGGGTTTCAACCCTAGGCACAGGGGGTGGGCCTAGGGGGCGCACCAGCCCACTATGGGCTGGTTCCCCTCGCACTTCAGCCCATGGGGCCCTCCGGGATGGGTGGCCCCACCCGGTGGACCCCCGGGACCCTTTCGGTGGTCCCGGTACATTACCGGGTGACCCCGAAACTTTCCCGATGGCTGAAATACCACTTCCTATATATAATTCTTTACCTTCGGACCATTCCGAAACTCCTCCTGACATCCGGGATCTCATCCGGGACTCTGAACAACATTCGGTATGCTGCATACTCATATTCATACAACCCTAGCGTCACCGAACCTTAAGTGTGCAGACCCTACGGGTTCGGGAGACACGTAGACATGACCGAGAGGACTCTCGGGCAATAACCAACAGCTGGATTTGGATACCCATGTTGGCTCCCACATGCTCCTCGATGATTTCATCGGATGAACCACGATGTCGAGGATTAAACAACCCCGTATACAATTCCCTTTGTCAATCGGTACGTTACTTGCCCGAGACTCAATCGTCGGTATCCCAATACCTCGTTCAATCTCATTACCGGCAAGTCACTTTACTCGTACTGTAATGCATGATCCCGTGATCAAACACTTGGTCACTTTGAGCTCAATATGATGATGCATTACCGAGTGGGCCCAGAGATACCTCTCCGTCATACGGAGTGACAAATCCCAGTCTCGATCCGTGTCAACCCAACAGACACTTTCGGAGATACCTGTAGTGCACCTTTATAGTCACCCAGTTACGTTGTGACGTTTGGTACACCCAAAGCACTCCTACGGTTTCCGGGAGTTACACGATCTCATGGTCTAAGGAAAGATACTTGACATTGGAAAAGCTCTAGCAAACGAACTACACGATCTTGTGCTATGCTTAGGATTGGGTCTTGTCCATCACATCATTCTCCTAATGATGTGATCCCGTTATCAATGACATCCAATGTCCATAGCCAGGAAACCATGACTATCTGTTGATCAACGAGCTAGTCAACTAGAGGCTCACTAGGGACATATTATAGTCTATGTATTCACACGTGTATTACGATTTTCGGATAATACAGTTATAGCATGAATAAAGACAATTATCATGAACAAAGAAATATAATAATAATACTTTTATTATTGCCTCTAGGGCATATTTCCAACAGTCTCCCACTTGCACTAGAGTCAACAATCTAGTTACATTGTGATGTATCGAACACCCATAGAGTTTTGGTGTTGATCATGTTTTGCTCGCGAGAGAGGTTTAGTCAACGGATCTGCGACATTCAGATCCGTATGTACTTTGCAAATATCTATGTCTCCATCTTGAACATTTTCACGGATGGAGTTGAAACGACGCTTGATGTGCCTGGTCTTCTTGTGAAACCTGGGCTCCTTGGAAAGGGCAATTGCTCCAGTATTGTCACAGAAGAGTTTGATCGGCCCGAACGCATTGGGTATGACTCCTAGGTCGGTGATGAACTCCTTCACCCAAATTGCTTCATGTGCTGCCTCCGAGGCTGCCATGTACTCCGCTTCACATGTAGATCCCGCCATGACGCTCTGCTTGCAGCTGCACCAGCTTACTGCTCCACCATTCAACATATACACGTATCCGGTTTGTGAATTAGAGTCATCCAGATCTGTGTCGAAGCTAGCGTCGACGTAACCCTTTACGACGAGCTCTTCGTCACCTCCATAAATGAGAAACATGTCCTTTGTCCTTTTCAGGTACTTCAGGATATTCTTGACCGCTGTCCAGTGTTCCTTGCCGGGATTACTTTGGTATCTTCCTACCAAACTTACGGCAAGGTTTACATTAGGTCTGGTACACAACATGGCATACATAATAGATCCTATGGCTGAAGCATAGGGGATGACACTCATCTCTTCTTTATCTTTTGCCGTGGTCGGTGACTGAGCCGAGCTCAATCTCACACCTTGCAACACAGGCAAGAACCCTTTCTTGGACTGAGCCATTTTGAACTTCTTCAAAATCTTATCGAGGTATGTGCTCTGTGAAAGACCTATGAGGCGTCTCGATCTATCTCTATAGATCTTGATGCCTAATATATAAGCAGCTTCTCCAAGGTCCTTCATTGAAAAACACTTATTCAAGTAGGCCTTAATGCTGTCCAGAAGTTCTATATCATTTCCCATCAAGAGTATGTCATCTACATATAATATGAGAAATGCTACAGAGCTCCCACTCACTTTCTTGTAAACGCAGGCTTCTCCATAAGTCTGCACAAACCCAAACGCTTTGATCATCTCATCAAAGCGAATGTTCCAACTCCGAGATGCTTGCACCAGCCCATAAATGGATCGCTGGAGCTTGCATACTTTGTTAGCATTGTTAGGATCGACAAAACCTACCGGCTGCATCATATACAGCTCTTCCTTAAGATGTCCGTTAAGGAATGCCGTTTTGACGTCCATCTGCCATATCTCATAATCATAGTATGCGGCAATTGCTAACATGATTCAGACGGACTTCAGCTTCGCTACGGGAGAGAATGTCTCATCGTAGTCAACCCCTTGAACTTGTCGATAACCCTTAGCGACAAGTCGAGCTTTATAGATGGTAACATTACCATCCGCGTCCGTCTTCTTCTTAAAGATTCATTTGTTTTATATCGCTCGCCGATCATCGGGCAAGTCTGTCAAAGTCCATACTTTGTTTTCATACATGGATTCTATCTCGGATTTCATGGCTTCAAGCCATTTGTTGGAATCTGGGCCTGCCATTGCTTCTTCATAGTTTGAAGGTTCACCATTGTCTAACAACATGATTTCCAGGACAGGGTTGCCGTACCACTCTGGTGCGGAACGTGTCCTTGTGGACCTACGAAGTTTAGTAGCAACTTGATCCGAAGTACCTTCATAATCATCATTATTTTCCTCTTCAGTTGGTGTAGGCATCACAGGAACATTTTCCTGAGCTGCACTACTTTCCCGTTCGAGAGGTAGTACTTCATCGAGTTCTACTTTCCTCCCACTTACTTCTTTCGAGAGAAACTCTTTTTCCAGAAAGGATCCGTTCTTGGCAACAAACATCTTGCCCTCGGATCTTAAGTAGAAGGTATACCCAATGGTTTCTTTAGGGTATCCTATGAAGACGCATTTTTCTGACTTGGGTTCGAGCTTTTCAGGTTGAAGTTTCTTGACATAAGCATCACATCCCCAAACTTTTAGAAACGACAGCTTAGGTTTCTTCCCAAACCATAATTCATACGGTGTCGTCTCAACGGATTTAGACGGTGCCCTATTTAAAGTGAATGTAGCTGTCTCTAGAGCGTATCCCCAAAATGATAGCGGTAAATCGGTAAGACACATCATAGACCACACCATATCCAATAGCGTGCGATTACGACGTTCAGACACACCGTTACGCTGAGGTGTTCCAGGCGGCGTGAGTTGTGAAACGATTCCACATTTCCTTAAGTTTGTACCAAATTCGTGACTTAAATATTCTCCTCCATGATCTGATCGTAGGAACTTTATCTTTCGGTCACGTTGATTCTCTACCTCATTCTGAAATTCCATGAACTTTTCAAAGGTCTCAGACTTGTGTTTCATTAAGTAGACATACCCATATCTACTCAAGTCGTGAGAGTGAGAACATAATGATATCCTCCGCGAGCCTTAACGCTCATTGGACCGCTAACATCGGTATGTATGATTTCCAACAAGTTGGTTGCTTGGTCATTTTGCCCATGAGGCATGGTTCGCATGTGTCAAATGATTCATAATCGAGAGACTCTAAAAGTCCATCAGCATGGAGCTTCTTCATGCACTTGACACCAATGTGACCAAGGCGGCAGTGCCACAAGTATGTGGGACTATCGTTATCAACTTTACATCTTTTGGTATTCACACTATGAATATGTGTAACATTACGCTCAAGATTCATTAAGAATAAACCATTGGCCATTGGGGCATGACCATAAAACATATCTCTCATTTAAATAGAACAACCATTATTCTCGGATTTAAATGAGTAGCCATCTCGTATCAAATGAGATCCAGATACAATGTTCATGCTCAAACTTGGCACCAAATGACAATTATTAAGGTTTATAACTAATCCCGTAGGTAAATGTAGAGGCGGCGTGCCGACAGCGATCACATCGACCTTGGAACCATTCCAGACCCGCATCATCACCTCGTCCTTCGCCAGTCTCCGCTTATTCCGCAGCTCCTGCTGTGAGTTACAAATATGAGCAACGGCATCGGTATCGAATACCCAGGAGTTACTACGAGTACTGGTAAGGTACACATCAATTACATGTATATCAAATATACCTTTGGTGTTGCCGGCCTTCTTATCCGCTAAGTATTTGGGGCAGTTCCGCTTCCAGTGACCCTTCCCCTTGCAATAAAAGCACTCAGTCTCAGGCTTGGGTCCATTCTTTGACTTCTTCCCGCTAACTGGCTTACCGGGCGCGGCAACATCCTTGTCGTACTTCTTAAAGTTCTTCTTGCCCTTGCCCTTCTTGAACTTAGTGGTCTTATTGACCATCAACACTTGATGTTCTTTCTTGATCTCAACCTCTGCTAACTTCAGCATTGAAAATACTTCAGGAATGGTCTTCACCATCCCCTTCATATTGTAGTTCATCACAAAGCTCTTATAGCTCGGTGGGAGCGACTGGAGGATTCTGTCAATGACCGCCTCGTCCGGGAGGTTAATGTCCAGCTGGGACAGGCGGTTGTGTAACCCAGACATTTTGAGTATGTGCTCACTGACAGAACTGTTTTCCTCCACCTTACAACTATAGAACTTGTCGGAGACTTCATATCTCTCGACCCGGGCTTGAGCTTGGAAAACTAGTTTCAGCTCCTCGAACATCTCATATGCTCCGTGTTGCTCAAAACGATTTTGGAGCCCCGGTTCTAAGCTCTAAAGCATGCCGCACTGAACGAGGGAGTAATCATCAGCGTGAGACTGCCAAGCGTTCATAACGTCTTGGTTCTCTGGGACGGGAGCATCACCTAGCGGTCCTTCTAGGACATATTGTTTCCTGGCAGCTATGAGGATGATCCTTAGGTTCCGGACCCAGACCGTATAGTTGCTGCCATCATCTTTTAGCTTGGTTTTCTCTAGGAACGAGTTGAAGTTCATGTTGACATGAGCGTTGCCCATTTGATCTACAAGACATATTTGCAAAGGTTTTAGACTAAGTTCATGATAATTAAGTTCATCTAATCAAATTATTCAATGAACTCCCACTCAGATTAGACATCCCTCTAGTCATCTAAGTGTTACACGATCCGAGTCGACTAGGCCGTGTCCGATCATCACGTGAGACGGACTAGTCATCGTCGGTGAACATCTTCATGTTGATCGTATCTTCCATACGACTCGTGTTCGACCTTTTGGTCTCTGTGTTCCGAGGACATGTCTGTACATGCTAGGCTCGTCAAGTTAACCCTAAGTGTTTTGCATGTGTAAAACTATCTTACACCCGTTGTATGTGAACGTAAGGATCTATCACACCCGATCATCATGTGGTGCTTCGAAACGACGAACTTTAGCAATGCTGCACAGTTAGGGGAGAACACTTCTTGAAATTGTTGTAAGGGATCATCTTATTTACTACCGTCGTTCTAAGTAAACAAGATGCAAAAACATAATAAACATCACATGCAATTATATAGTAGTGACATGATATGGCCAATATCATATAGCTCCATTGATCTCTATCTTCGGGGCTCCATGATCATCTTGTCACCGGCATGACACCATGATCTCCATCATCGTGTCTTCATGAAGTTGTCACGCCAACGACTACTTCTACTTCTATGGCTAACGCGTTTAGCAATAAAGTAAAGTAATTTACATGGCGTTCTTCAATGACACGCAGGTCATACAAAAAATAAAGACAACTCCTATGGCTCCTGCCGGTTGTCATACTCATCGACATGCAAGTCGTGATTCCTATTACAAGAACATGATCTCATACATCACAATATATCATTCATCATTCATCACAACTTCTGGCCATATCACATCACATGACAATTGCTGCAAAAACAAGTTAGTCGTCCTCTAATTGTTGTTGCATCTTTTACGTGGCTGCAATTGGGTTCTAGCAAGAACGTTTTCTTACCTATGAATAACCACAACGTGATTTTGTCAACTTCTATTTACCCTTCATAAGGACCCTTTTCATCGAATCCGCTCCAACTAAAGTGGGAGAGACAGACACCCGCCAGCCACCTTATGCAACTAGTGCATGTCTGTCGGTGGAACCGGTCTCACGTAAGCTTACGTGTAAGGTTGGTCCGGGCCGCTTCATCCCACAATACCGCTGAAGCAAGAAAATACTAGTAGTGTCAAGCAAGTTGACAAGATCCACGCCCACAACAAAATTGTGTTCTACTCGTGCAATAGAGAACTACGCATAGACCTAGCTCATCATGCCACTGTTGGGGAACGTTGCAAAAAATTAAAAAATTTCCTACGGTTTCACCAAGATCCATCTATGAGTACATCTAAGCAAAGAGTCATGGGAGAGAGATTGCATCTACATACCACTTGTAGATCGGGTGCGGAAGCGTTCAAGGGGATGGTGATGATGGAGTCGTACTCGCCGTGATTTAGATCACCGATGACCAAGTGCTGAACGGATAGCACCTCCGTGTTCAACACACGTACGGGACGGGAGACGTCTTCTCCTTCTTGATCCAGCAAGGGGGAAGGAGAGGTTGATGATGATCCAGCAGCACGACGGCGTGGTGGTGGATGCAGCAGAACTCCGGCAGGGCTTCGCCAAGCTGCTGCGGGAGGAGGACGAGGTGTAGCAGGGGGAGGGAGGCGCCAATGCACAGGGTGTTGCTGCCCTCCCCCTTGCCCTCCTTTATATAGCCCCCCAGGGGGGGCGCCGGCCCTGGGAGATCCAATCTCCCAAGGGGGCGGCGGCCAGGGGGGTGGAGTGCCCCCCAAGACATGTGGTGCGCCCCCCCCCCCACCCTAGGGTTTCAACTCTAGGCGCAGGGGGTGGGCCTAGGGGGGCGCACCAGCCCACTATGGGCTGGTTCCCCTCCCACTTCAGCCCATGGGGCCCTCGGGATGGGTGGCCCCACCCGGTGGACCCCCGGGACCCTTCCGGTGGTCCCGGTAAATTATCGGGTGACCCCGAAACTTTCCCGATGGCCGAAATACCACTTCCTATATATAATTCTTTACCTCCGGACCATTCCGAAACTCCTCGTGACGTCCGGGATCTCATATGGGACTCCTAAAAACATTCGGTATGCTGCATACTCATATTCATACAACCCTAGCGTCACCGAACCTTAAGTGTGTAGACCCTACGGGTTCGGGAGACACGTAGACATGACCGAGACGACTCTCGGGCAATAACCAACAGCGGGATCTGGATACCCATGTTGGCTCCCACATGCTCCTCGATGATTTCATCGGATGAACCACGATGTCGAGGATTAAACAACCCCGTATACAATTCCCTTTGTCAATCGGTACGTTACTTGCCCGAGACTCGATCGTCGGTATCCCAATACCTCGTTCAATCTCGTTACCGGCAAGTCACTTTACTCGTACCGTAATGCATGATCCCGTGATCAACCACTTGGTCACTTTGAGCTCAGTATGATGATGCATTACCGAGTGGGCCCAGAGATACCTCTCCGTCATACGGAGTGACAAATCCCAGTCTCGATCCGTGTCAACCCAAAATACACTTTCGGAGATACCTGTAGTGCACCTTTATAGTCACCCAGTTAGGTTGTGACGTTTGGTACACCCAAAGCACTCCTACGGTATCCGGGAGTTACACGATCTCATGGTCTAAGGAAAGATACTTGACATTGGAAAAGCTCTAGCAAACGAACTACACAATCTTGTCCTATGCTTAGGATTGGGTCTTGTCCATCACATCATTCTCCTAATGATGTGATCCCGTTATCAATGACATCCAATGTCCATAGCCAGGAAACCATGACTATCTGTTGATTAACGAGCTAGTCAACTAGAGGCTCGCTAGGGACATATTATAGTCTATGTATTCACACGTGTATTACGATTTTCGGATAATATAGTTATAGCATGAATAAAGACAATTAGCATGAACAAAGAAATATAATAATAATACTTTTATTATTGCCTCTAGGGCATATTTCCAACATAAGCCGCCATAAGGGGGTCCTTGGAATCCCACTTGCCTGACACTTGTTGAGCCACAAGATCTGAATCGCCCAAGCATCGTACCCGGCTTAGGTTCATCTCCTTAGCCATCCGGAGACCATGGAGTAAGGCCTCATTCAGCTGCATTGTTTGTAAATGGAAACATAAGCCGGAGTACATAACAAAATTTGTCATCTCGAGGGGAAGTTAACACCACTCCAGCCCCCGAGCCTTCTAGCTGCCTGGACCCATCAAAGTGAATCGTCCAATATGTGTTATTCGGCTTCTCCTCAGGGGCCTGTAACTCTGACCAATCATTGATAAAGTCCACCCAGGCCTGAGACTTAATAGCAGTACGTGGCATGTACTTCAAATCGTGAGGACCAAGCTCAATGGCCCACTTGGCGACTCGTCCTGTGGCCTCCCTGTTCTGAATGATGTCTCCCAAAGGGGCAGAACTTACCATAGTTATGGGGTGGCTTTGAAAGTACTGCTTCAACTTCCGGTTGGCCATGAACACTCCATAAACAAACTTCTGCCAATGTGGGTACCTTTGCTTGGATTCAATGAGCACCTCATTGATGTAATAAACCGGCCGTTGAACTGGATGCTCCTTGCCAGCTTCCTTACGTTCCACCACGATGGCAACGCTGACAGCTCGTGAATTGGTAGCCACATACAATAGCAAAGGCTCCTTATCAATTGGAGCAGCGAGAACTGGCGGTTCAGACAATTGTCTCTTTAAGTCCTCAAAAGCAGCATCAGCAGCATGGCTCCAGACTAAAGTGTCAGCTTTCTTCATCATCTGATACAATGGAAGGGCCTTCTCACCTAGCCGGCTTATGAACCGACTTAAGGCGGCAACACGACCCGCCAGTCGCTGAACATCATTGATGCATGCCGGTTTAGCCAGAGAGGTGATTGCCTTAATCTTCTCCGGTTTAGCCTCGATGCCTTTGTTGGACACCAGAAAGCCCAAGAGCTTGCCCGCAGGAATGTCAAACACACATTTGGCTGGGTTAAGCATCATCTTGTAAACCTGGAGATTATCAAAGGTCTCCTTTAAGTCGGATATCAAGGTCTCCTTTTCTCTGGACTTCACCACAATGTCATCCACATAGGCATGAACATTACGCCCAATTTGGTCGTGCAAACAGTTCTGCACAAACCGCTGATAAGTCGCCTGGGCACTCTTGAGTCCAAACGGCATAGATACATAGCAGAAGGCTCCAAACGGAGTGATGAAAGCTGTCTTCTCCTGGTCCTTAACTGCCATCTTAATCTGATGATAACCGGAGTACGCATCCAAAAAAACTCAACCGCTCACAACCCAGCGTAGCATCAATGATTTGATCAATATGGGGAAGAGCAAAGGGATCAGCCGGACAAGCCTTGTTTAAGTTCGTGTAGTCCACACACATCCGCCAGGTGATGTTTTTCTTGAGGACGAGCACCGGGTTAGCCAACCACTCCGGGTGAAAAACTTCGATGATAAACCCGGCCGCTAAGAGCCGAGCGACTTCTTCCCCAATAGCTTTCCGTCGCTCTTCGTTAAAACGCCGGAGAAACTGCCTGACTGGCTTATACTTTGGATCAATATTGAGAGTGTGCTCAGCGAGTTCCCTCGGTACACCCGGCATGTCAGAAGGTTTCCATGCAAAGATGTCCCGGTTCTCACGGATGAACTCGATGAGCGCGCTTTCCTATTTAGGATCCAAATTGGCACTGATACTGAACTATTTAGAGGCATCTCCTGGGGTAAAATCAACAAGTTTTGTCTCAGCGGCTGACTTAAACTTCAACGCTAGGTCATGCTCAGTAGTTGGTTTCTTGAGGAAGGTCATATCCGTCGGGTCAACATTGTCTTGATAAAACTTGAGCTCTTCGGCCGCACAGGCCGACTCAGCATAGGTCGCGTCGCCTTCTTCACATTCCAGTGCCACTTTCCGACTTCCATGCACAGTGATAGTGCCCTTGTGACCCGGCATCTTAAGCTGCAGATAAACATAACACGGTCGGGCCATGAACTTAGCGTAAGCCAGCCGCCCAAATAGAGCATGATATGGGCTCCTGATTTTGACCACCTCAAACGTCAACTTCTCAGCCCTGGAATCGTGTTCGTCTCCGAAGGCCACCTCCAGCTCAATCTTGCCAACTGGATAAGCCGACTTACCTGTAACCACTCCATGGAAAACAGTGTTGGATGTTCTCAGATTCTTCTCAGTCAACCCCATGCGCTGAAAGGTCTCGTAGTAGAGGATATTGATGCTGCTTCTGCCGTCCATGAGCACCTTAGTAAATTTATATCCACCAACCTGGGGTGCCACCACCAGGGCTAACTGACCCGGATTATCGACCCATGGAGGGTGATCCTCTCTGCTCCACACAATGGGCTTCTCTGACCACCTCAAATAACGAGGAACTGCCGGCCCAATGGAATTCACAGCCCTCTTATGAACCTTCTGGTCACGTATGCACAAACTAGTGGTAAACACATGATACTGTCCACCACTCAACTGCTTCGGATGACTTTGATAGCCCGACTGCTGCTGCTGCTGTCCCCCTTGACCAGACTGCTGCTGATTGTTACCACCCGGATGCCCCTGAAAACTGGAATTTGAGCCACCGCCCGAGCCATGAAAGCCGCCGGCCCCTGAGCCGCCACCAGACCCATGACCGCCACCGAAGGTGTTAGAATTTTTGAATGCCTTCATGATCGTGCAACCCTTCCATAGATGGGTGGCGGGGTGCTCCCGGGTGCCGTGTTTTGGGCAGGGCTCATTGAGTAACTGCTCAAGAGATGGGCCTGACCCGCCGGACCGAGGCGGCTTACCCTTATATCTCTTATTGTTACCCCGTGCGTTGGCATTGGCCACAAACTTCGGGTTACCGTCCGTCTTATGCTTATTGCCGCCTTGATTTCCCGGGTTATGCTGCTGACCCTTTCCATTGCCGTTCCTTTTTCCCTTCCCTGTCTTCTCATCGTCAGACGCGGGATCCTTGGTACTATCAGAATAGGCATATTTGACTAAAGCCGCCATCAGCATACCCATATCCGTGAGGTCACGTTTAAGGCGCCCCAGCTTCTGCCTTAGCGGCTCAAAGCGGCAATTTTTCTCCAGCATAAGAACTGCAGAGCCGGCATCCATCTTATCGGAGGAATGAATTATCTCTTTTGACCCGGCGTACCCAATGGGTGGTGGATTCACCTTCCTCTTGCTTGCAATCCATCAAGTCCACAATCGACATAGATTGCTTACAGGTGTCCTTGAAGTTCTGGATGAACCGGGCCTTTAACTCGCCCCATGAACCAATGGAATTGGGTGGCAAGCCTTTCAGCCACGGCCGGGCCGTTCCATCTAACATCATGGTGAAATATTTAGCCATCGCCACGTCACTAACTTCCAACAACTCCATGGCCATCTCATAACTCTCAATCCAGGCTCCGGGCTGTAAGTCGGCCGTATAATTTGGCACCTTTCGAGGCCCCTTGAAGTCTTTGGGCAACCGCACATTCCGCAAAGCCGGAATCAGACAAGGGACACCACCGGTTCTAGTGGCTACTCCTGCCTCAATGGAAGTTGTTGGATACTCTAGAAATTCTTGAGCCGCCGCCTGAGCCGCCTGCTCATTCTCCTGACGTATTCGATCCTGCACTGGATTATAGCCCCTGGGCTGGTTACGGCTGTTGGGGAACGTAGTAATTTCAAAAAAATTCCTACGCACACGCAAGATCATGGTGATGGCATAGCAACGAGAGGGGAGAGTGTTCGTCCACGTACCCTCGTAGACCGTAAGCGGAAGCGTTAGCACAACGCAGTTGATGTAGTCGTACGTCTTCACGATCCGACCGATCCAAGCACCGAACGTACAGAGCCTCCGAGTTCAGCACACGTTCAGCTCGATGACAATCTCCGGCCTCCGATCCAGCCGAGCTCCGGAGATGAGTTCCGTCAGCACGACGGCGTGGTGACGATGATGATGTTCTACCGGCGCAGGGCTTCGCCTAAACTCCGCGACGATATGACCGAGGTGGAATATGGTGGAAGGGGGCACCGCACACGGCTAAGGAACGATCCGTAGATCAACTTGTGTGTCATGGGGTGCCCCCCTGCCCCCGTATATAAAGGAGCAAGGGGGAGGGGGCCGTCCAAGGAGAGGAGGCGCGCCCTAGGGGGGCAATCCTACTCCAAGTAGGATTCCCCCCTCTTTCCAAGTCCTACTAGGAGAAGGGAAGGAAGGGGAGGAGAAGGAGAAGGAAGGAGAGGGAGGAGAAGAAGGAAAGGGGGGCCGGCCCCCTAGTCCAATTCGGTTTGGGCTAGGGGGGCCGCGCGCCCTTCCTCCTCTCTTCCACCACTTGGCCCATGAGGCCCAATGCTTCTTCCTCGTATTCCCGTAACTCCCCGGTACCCCCGAAAATACCCGAATCACTCGGAACCTTTCCGAACTCCGAATATAGTCGTCCAATATATCGATCTTTATGTCTCGACCATTTCGAGACTCCTCGTCATGTCCCCGATCACATCCGGGACTCCGAACTCCTTCGGTACATCAAAACTCATAAACTCATAATATAACTGTCATCGAAACCTTAAGCGTGCGGACCCTACGGGTTCGAGAACTATGTAGACATAACCTAGAACTATTCTCGGTCAATAACCAATAGCGGAACCTGGATGCTCATATTGGCTCCTACATATTCTACGAAGATCTTTATCGGTCAAACCGCATAACAAAATACGTTGTTCCCTTTGTCATCGGTATGTTACTTGCCCGAGATTCGATCGTCGGTATCTAATACCTAGTTCAATCTCGTTACCAGCAAGTATCTTTACTCGTTCTGTAATGCATCATCTCGTAACCAACCCATTGGTCACATTGCTTGCAAGGCTTATAGTGATGTGCATTATCGAGAGGGCCCAGAGATACCTCTCCGACAATCGGAGTGACAAAACCTAATCTCGAAATACGCCAACTCAACATGTACCTTCGAAGACACCTGTAGTACTCCTTTATAATCACCCAGTTACGTTGTGACGTTTGGTAGCACCCAAAGTGTTCCTCCGGTAAACGGGAGTTGCATAATCTCATAGTTACAGGAACATGTATAAGTCATGAAGAAAGCAATAGCAACATATTAAACGATCAAGTGCTAGGCTAATGGAATGGGTCATGTCAATCACATCATTCTCCTACTGATGTGATCCCGTTAATCAAATGACAACTCTTTTGTCCATGGCTAGGAAACATAACCATCTTTGATAAACGAGCTAGTCAAGTAGAGGCATACTAGTGACACTATGTTTGTCTATGTATTCACACATGTATTACGTTTCCGGTTAATACAATTCTAGCATGAATAATAAACATTTATCATGAAATAAGGAAATAAATAATAACTTTATTATTGCCTCTAGGGCATATTTCCTTCAACGGCATTGAGCATTGCTTGACAAAGCTTCCGACTCCATGCGTCTGCTGTAACTCGGGCTCCAGTTCTGGCGAGGTAGTGCTATCCAGGGCGGCGGAGTTGAATGAATCCTGTCCCAGCTGTAAGAATAGGTCTCCTACTGAGCCAGGGCCGTCTAGAGGAGCTCTCTGACCCTCCGGGTTTCCACTGCCGCCTGGTTATCACCTTCCATAGGAAGAGCCGCTAAACGTGCTGAAGCTGCGATCAAGTTCTCCATGGGGTTGGAAAAGTGACCCGGTGGAATCGGCACATAATGTGGCGGTGGCATGCTCACGTGAGGCGGTACCATATCCCGAGGCTGAGCCGGTCCTCCTGTTCCGGCTGTCATAAGCTGATCGGCCTCTGGCGGGTTACTAGGGCCGGCTCCGGGTGTAGCAAAGAGAACTCGGGGGTCATAATTCGGAGGTAAACGAGACTGCGTTTTCTGATGTCTTCTCCTCATTACCTCATTGGATGCGTTTAAGCTCATCGTGAGCTGGTAAGCTTCTGACTGCAAGCGTTGTGCCCGGGCGTGGAGAGTCGCCCGCTCTGTAGCCAATCTAGTATCCTCAGCTGCCAAGGCCTCCTTGGCCTGAGCTATCTCCTCGCGCACCTGTGCTACCGCTGCGTCATGCTCATCTTGGTTTGCAGGAATAACCGTGGCAGTTAACAGGGCCGTAAGCTTGTCCATGAGATCCATCAGCACCTGAGCCGGTGGGCGCACGGGGCCGCCTGCCCCGGCTGCTCCTGATCCGGACGTGATTGCTGCGGCTGCTGTAGAGTTTGAACCAGGATGAGTTCCGGCCATGAAGATCCCGGCCTATCTTGGCGGCTCATGGGGGTCCGGAATACTGGTGCCATCGGAACAGCCCCCGAGCGCGCCGTCTTGTACCTGATATAACGAATCTGTTGAGCCGGCGGACGAATCACCGTCTGAAAGAGCGGCCGTCTCACCTCCATCTTCAGATCCAGAAAGTTCTTCTCCGTGGACGCAGCCCACGAAGGCACGCCTCATGACCGGCTGAGCCCGGGTCTTCCTCGTACGCTGAGCCGTCTTGACGAGGTCGGTGCAGCTGTCCGGCTCAGGTCCCGGCTCACCGATCCGGCCGATGAAGACGTGGATTCCGCCGAAGGGGACCCGGTATCCGTACTCAATTGAGCCGGCATCGGGACCCCAGCCTTCATCGTCGATGTAGATCTTGCCGCGACGACTCTTGGTCATCCGGCTCACCACGTATCTCTTGAGCCCTTCGAAGTTGCCCTTCAAGAACTCAAATCCACCGTGTGCTGGCCCCATGGTGGGCGCCAACTGTCGTGGAATAGTCACGTCAGATGTCCTCGTGAAAGGACTTAGTTGTGGAGCCATCGCAACTAGGAAGCTTGAAGGGGTTAAATCGGGACAAAGGACACAAGAGGGTTTATACTAGTTCGGCCCCTTACGGTGAAGGTAAGGCCTATGTCTAGTTGGGTTGGTATTGATGTTCGATGACCAGGGAGCGAGATACGCTATGCCCGGCTCTCGATGAGTTGTTTCTTGCCCTAAGCCGCCAGCAGGTCTTCCCCTTATATACACGGGTTGACGCCCTGTGGCTTACAGAGCCCCGGCCGGCTTATAAACAGTGTCCGGCTCGGTGACTAGTTAAATCTACCTTATGTTACAAGTCATGCCATCATGGCGGTTTACTACAACGGGCCTTAAGTCGCCTGTGGGCCTTGGGCCCTTTATAAACTGCCATCTTCATGCTTGGTCTTGGGCTTCCTCTGATGAGTCCTCCTTTGTGTAACCCGGCCCCTCCTGGGCGGCTTACACAAATAGTCATATCCCCAACATTACCGGTGTAGGATTCCATCGTTACCCCAGAGTTCTGATAACCATCGCTCTTCATGTCCTTTCCCTCGGTATAGAATGTGTAGCCGTTGATATCGTACGCCTCATACGTCATCAGGTTGTGCTCGGCGCCCTGTGACAAGGCGAATATGAGTTGTTCTTCCACGGAAGAATCCTCATGTAAAGGGTCCGACAGAAGCTTCTGCTTGAACCAACGCGTGAAACATGAGTTGTGCTCTTTGATTATATCTCCATCCGTCCTCTGTTGGCCTCGGTCATCGTACGTCTTCTTAATAAAGGTTTTGTGCTCTACCACCCAAGGATCGACCACGTCTATGTGTTGTAGCGTGACTAGGTTTGCTCTTTCAAAGTCGGCGAGTCGACCCTCGAAGTCGACATGCATTTCGCGACGACCCTCACGATGACCCCATCCAGCGAGCCTGCTGAGGTGCCTGTTGATAGGCAGGCCAACGGGGTTCTCGATGCCTAGATAATTCGTGCAGTAGGAGATGCACTCTTCGGTCAGAAAGCCCCTGGCTATGCTTCCCTCTGAACGTGACATGTTTCGAACGTATCCTTTGATGACACCATTCATCCTTTCGAACGACATCACGCTGTGCAGGAACGTCGGCCCGAGTTGGATGATATCCTCCACGATATAGACCAGCAGATGCACCATAACATCGAAGAATGCAGGCGGGAAGTACATCTCAAGCTCGCATAGTATCACCACGATCTCTTCCTATAGCCTTCTAAGTTGCCTCACGCCAACCGACTTCCGAGAGATGACGTCGAAAAAGTTGCATAGGCCAAATAGTGTTTCACGGACGTGCGCGTCCATGATCCCACGGATTGCAACTGGAAGTATCTACGTCATCAACACGTGATACTCGTGAGACTTCATCCCGCTGAACTTCTGCTTCGCTGAGTCTAGGTATCTGCTTATCTTCCCTGCATAACCATAAGGAAGTTTTACTCCTACGAGGTAGGTGAAAAACTGATCCCTCAAAGAACCAGCTCGTTGGGGAGTCGTTCGCCCTCACGACTACCTCCACGTGATACTCCTTCTTGGTGCTGTTGACCCAGTGCTCGTGGTAGGAGAAGGTGGGGGCTCGAGTGAACTGGCACTTCCTGAGGCTATCCTCAAGAAGCACGGGAAATCCGGTGGTCAGGAAGTCCTCAGGTACGACGGCCATCTACAAAAGTGGAAGGGGAAGGGTCAATAAAGGGAATGTGACCTATGTTTGGGATATTATCATAAAACATAGGTATACGGGTAATCTTGTGGATAGTCTCACTCTAACTAACGTCCATGCTAACTAAGGCTTCCTACAGTCAGGATGGCTCTGGTACCAGCTCTGTGGGGACCCCGACTCATAAGTCGTGATCACCGAATGCACGTGTACAGTGATCCCAGAGATCAATGCTCACTGAACACACAGAAGCTGAATAACAAGAGTCTTACATCCATACATACCGTCTTACACAAATTGTGACCATTATGGTCAAGTCTTACATCGATAAAGCCTTAAGGGCTGAACATCAAATGAAACATAAGCAGCGGAAATCGTCGTCGATAAGTAGAACCCATGCCATCAGCCTTAACCCTACAGGCATTCTGACTGGGAAACGTCCTAGTTCGCATGTTCGTCTCCAAAGAACTCTTCTTCGAACTCCGGTTCTTCCATGCCTGGTCAATTAAATAACCAGTGGCAAGCCAATGAGTACTTTGAATGTACTCGCAAGCAACCCATGTTTTGGTTCAAGGTACAACAGTGCATGACATAGGTAAATTTTGCAGAAAGCTAGTTTTGAGTGCAATGACATGTTCAACATCTATATAAAGCATGCATCAAGAGAGTTCAAGTAACCATGAGGAACGGTTACAGATATCAACATAAATAGAGTGGGCACCAACCCATCTATCATAAGCAGAGTGGGCACCAACCCATCTCAATCATGTCAAGTCCTTTGACTTGACCCGAGTAGTTTTGTCAGCTCACACACATACGGTTGAAAACTCTGGACATAGTTTAAGCAGCACCGCCCAACCGTCCTTGACCGTGGACACGGCTATTCGAATAGTTTTACACTCTGCAGAGGTTGCACACTTTACCCACTAGATCCAGGGAACTTCCGTGTCATCCACGACCCGCGGTACCTCAAGTACCCGGGGTAAGCACCCGATCACTACCTTTCCCTAGACGACACTAACATGGAGTCCACTCGATTGGTAGTAATCCCCGTGCCCAACATTTCACATCATAAGGTTGTGGAGCCTCGCTCCTATATTCATCACATACCACAAGCACGGGGTACCAACGGTGTGCCCGGTGCTGTAAAGACAGACATGGCCGCCCTACCTGGCACGACCCCGTCCCGAGAGAGAGCACCAACTCTCCCCCGTCACTAGTAATGCGGGCCCCAAGCTAGTATCGGTCTAGGTACTCAACAATGCCCTTTCCCATATAAGGGTAGAGTGGTCGCGCATGTAAGGTTGGGACAGTCATCAAATCTTAAATCTAATCCGTTTTCGAAAACAACACACACTTGCCTCGGTACACCACTTCGTCATCAAGTGGTTACCCATCTCATCATCTCCCCCGGGCATAAGTGGCACCCGATGGGGTTTTCGAAAAGTCTTTTGAAAATACTTGTCTCCATCACCATGCATATCCCCGTCCCTTTTTGCGTAGCTCTACTTAGCATCCTATCTACTCCCACCGGCATAACCCTCATAAGAAGGTAGGGCCATGCACAATGCAAGTATCAACGAGAATATAACGGAGGCAACCAACCCACGTGGTTCACCATCTCACCATGATTCCGATGCAACAATAATAAAGAGCTATATTTATGACATGCGTAAAAAGGGGTTCCATAGACATGGTCAAAGGGCTGCTTGCCTTGGTTGGCTTGATCTTCAAAGTCTTCAGGTCCTGCTCCTCCTTCCTCAGCTACCTCGTCAAATACGGGATCTAACATTGCAAGAAAATAACGGGAAAATAAGACAATAATAAAAACAGAAAAGTCAAAGTGCTCAGAAAAATGTCAACTTATTTTTGTAAAATACTAGGAGGAAAACTAGGAAGGGGAAAAATTCTTGGTTTTGAATTTGGAGCTAGGGACACAGAGTTGTGGATTTTCAAACAGAAGTTTTATTGTTCAAATTTGAATTTAAATTTGAATAGAGCAGAAAAGTGTAATGGATGGTCATGAAAGTTATATCAATAAATAGGTGGGATTTTCCTGAGATTTTAGGAGTTGGAAATAATTCATTTGGACAAATATTTTGTTCTGTGGAATTTTTGGAAAAGAGACAGAAAAGAAAAAGGGAAAAGGCTCCTGTGCTAGCTGGGCCAGAACAGCCGCGGGGCAGCGGCCCAGCCAGAGGGGCAGCCCAGCGCACCGGTGCACGCGCGTGCGCCAGGTTTAAACCTGACGGGCGGGGCCCAGGCGCCAGCGAGAGAGAGAGAGAGCGATGGGGGTGAGGGGCTGACAGGCAGGGCCCGCCTGTCATCCCTAACCCCGAGTCCAGAGGGCCGGCGTGCTCACCGGCGACGATGCAAGGCACGGCGAGGTCGGGCGAGGGCACTGCTGGGCTCAGCGACGTGTCGCCGTTCGGGTGGTGGTGGTCGCGGTCGCCGGGGTGGTCTGCTTCACCGGCGACGAGGTCACGCGGCGGAGGCGCTTCGGGCGTCGGTGGCTCCGGCCGTTTCCGGCTGCAAAACAAGGGGGAAAGAGAGGGGAATGGATCGGTGACGCCTTGCGGTTCCAGATCAAGAGAGAACTGGGGCGGAGAAGGCTTATACCGCGTGAACGCCGACGAGCCGCGGTGGCGGAGCTCGAGCTCGATCTCGAGCTCGGGCGGCTCTGGAGAGGAGTGGGTGGTGCGGGAGGCCGATTTGGAGTGTGGAGGGGCGACAGGGAGGAAGAGAGAGGCTCGGGGTCGCCTTATATAGCCTGGCCGAGGTCCACCGTAGGCATGGCCTACGGGTGCCCGCGGGATCGGCTCAGGTGGCCGTTGGAGGAGGGTTGGAGCTGTCTACGGTGTTCGTGGGGGTGGAGTAGGGCGCCAGGGAGAAGGAGAGAGAGCGGGGAGAGGCTCTGGCGCTCGCGCGTGCGAGGCCAGACATTGGCCGAGCCGGGCGGCTCTGGGCGCGCGGCGCAGGGGGTGAGAGAGAGGGAGAGACAAGGGGGCCTGCACGGTGGCGTGTCGCGGACGTCTAGGCACATCGACTGGCGCGAGGGGGAGGCACGAGGTGGTCGGGAGGCGCGGTGTCAACGGTCGGCGCTCTGCCAGGCGCTCCAGAGCGCGACTTTGGCCGGCATCCGCGTTTTCCCACGTCGAGCGCGCGTCCACTTGTGTCTGGGAGCTACAGTGGGTGTGGGCAAAACTAGGAGAGCGCCTAGGATGCTCTGGAGGGCCGGGAGGAGAGAGGAAAGCAGAGAGAGGGAAAACTGCTGTCCAGAGAAGACAAATGAGGTTTCCCCCTCCTTCATCATTGCTTCCTCGGGGAGAAAAGCATCCAAGTTGCAGAGGGGAACGAGGAGGGGTTGTGGTAAAAAGATAGGCTCAAGGAGATTAGTGGAAGGGGCTGGAATTGTCATTCTAAAATTCCTCCAGAAGGTGTTTGATGATGTTTTCGATAAGTTAATGACTTCCACTGGCCATGATACTCCATAGGGTGAAATGCCACATATAATTAGGGCCTTCTTCCCATTTTGAGCTTATTTGGACAAAGTTGCCAATGTAACTTTTGCAAACCCTAGAAATGGGCAGGAATGGATTTGTGTAGATCCAGTGGAGTAGATCACTTCTCCTTGATGCACCACTTAGTGTGGTGGCCTTATTTGGTCATGTGATCAGGCTCACCAAAGTTGGGGTCTTGGAGAAAAAGTTGGTAGTACAAAGTAGTTCAAATTTGATTCTGGTCAGAGAGGGTTTTGAGGCACTTTGACCAAGATTTCTTCTTCTCTAACCTGTCCCATTTGGTCTAGATGCATTATTAGACCGTTGGAGCATGTTCACCAAGTTTGAGAATATTTGGACATGTTTGGCAATGTAAAGTTGCTCAAACTTCAGAATGGACAGAAATGGTTTTGAGGGGTTTTGATGATGTTATCTTGTTCTCCAAGTCATGAGACTTGGCAAGATCATCTAATATGTCATATGTGACATGATAGAATTTTCTTGGAATTTTTGGAGAATATTTCCTTTGTAAATATTTCAAAAGCTTGAAATATCCAGGAAGGGTTTTAGAGGGATTTGACCAATATTTTGAACATGACCATGTGTTGAAACTCTTATATATGGAAAATATATGTCCACTGAGTTTCCCTAATGTTTGTCAAATATTTTTAAAACAATAAAATAATTTTTCCCTATTAAAGACCATTTCTGGCCTTAAGAAAAAGCTTTTAAATAAAATAGTAAAACAACTTTTAAAATTATATTTTTGTGGTTTCTGGGTATCCTATACCTAATAGGAGTCAAATATATTTTTGAAAAGATTTTTACTGCCCTTAATTAAGTACTTGCAGTGGAAACCTCAATTCAGGGGTTTTTGGAAAACTAAATTTAGAAAATACTTTCTGGCCAAAATATTTTTGTAAGAAAATTCTATGTTGCACTATACACATGGCATGGTCATTGGGCAGGAGTTTGGGGCAAGGAGATGAAATATACATGGTGGAGTAGTTGACTTTAAAGAGCACTTGAAAAGAAGCACAGAGAGAAAACCAACTCCAAATAAAAGCCAAATAATGCAAAAGTTTTTGTTGGTCCAAATTTTCATGCTTTATTAATGAAAATGAAATGTTACAAAATGCAGGGTGTGACAGACCTACCCCCCTTACAAGAATCTCGTCCCCGAGATTCCTAAACTAGGCTTAAAAGAGATACGGAAACTCGGATCTAAGGTAGTCTTCACGCTCCCAAGTTGCTTCTGCTTCAGTGTGGTTGCTCCATTGGACCTTGAAGTACTTGATGGTGCGGCTTCGAGTGCGTCGCTCAGCCTCATCCAGAATGCAGATGGGCCTCTCACGGTAAGTCAAATCAGGCTGAAGGTCAATAGCTTGGTGATTGACATCCTTGTAGAGATCAGGCTTGTCTGGAACTTGGAGACACTTCCGGAGTTGTGACACGTGGAATACGTTGTGCACATCGGAAAGTTCAGGTGGAAGTTCCAACTGGTAAGCCACTTCTCCTCGTCGTTCAGTGATCTTGAAGGGGCCGATGTATCTTGGGGCGAGCTTTCCTTTGACATGGAAGCACTGGGTTCCTTTGAGAGGGGTGACCCGGAGATAGACATGGTCCCCAACTCGGAAGTTTATGTCTCTACGACGCGAGTCTGCGTAGCTCTTCTGCCTTGACTTGGCAGACTTCAAACGCTCTCTGACAAGCTGGACGTGCTCTTCTGCTTCACGAAGGATATCAGGCCCAAAGACAAGTCCTTCTCCAGTATCTAACCAATTGAGGGGTGTGCGGCACTTCCGTCCGTATAACACTTCAAATGGTGCCATTTGAAGGCTTGCCTGATAACTGTTGTTGTAAGAGAACTCGGCGAAAGGGAGGCAGTCTTCCCACTTAGCTCCTTAAGCTAAGACACAGGCTCGGAGCATGTCTTCGAGTATCTGATTCACTCGTTCTGTCTGACCTCCGGTCTGTGGGTTGAAAGCAGTGCTGAAGGACAACTTGGTCCCCATGGCCTCCTAGAACTTTTTCCAGAACCTTGAGGTAAACTGGGTTCCTCGATCTGACACAATCTCCTTGGGAACACCATGAAGGCTTACGATTCGGTTGATGTAGAGAGTTGCCAGCTGGTTACCATCATGGGTAGTCTTAACAGGAATGAAATGGGCTACTTTGGTCAAATGATCGACTATGACCCAGATGGAGTCATGTCCCTAGTTTGACCTAGGTAGTCCAGTGATGAAATCCATCCCGACTTTATCCCATTTCCACTCGGGAACCTTGAGTGGTTGGAGCAATCCAGCAGGTCGCTGATATTCAGCCTTGACTCTTTGGCACACATCACACTTTGCAACATAGGTGGCAATCTCCCTTTTCATCCCGTGCCACCAAAATCTTTCCTTCAGGTCTTGATACATCTTGGTTCCTCCAGGGTGGATGGAATATGGGGTGTCATGAGCTTCTTGCAAGATCGGGTTCTTGAGCTCAACCTTGTTGGGCACGCAGATGCGATTCCCAAACCACACAATTCCTTCCTCATCTTCTATGAATCTTGGGGCCTTGCCCGCCTTGATCTTCCTCTTGATTCCTTCAATACTCTCATGTCCCTTCTGAGCTTCCTTGATATCATCCATCAAGGTAGGCTTAACTTCGAGGTTGGCCAAGAATCCTGGTGCAACCAGTTCCAACCCGAAGCTTTCAAGTTCTTCATACAAGGCGGGTAGCTTGTGCTTAAGCATAGCATTCAAGGAGCAAGCCTTCCTTCTCAATGCATCTACTACCACATTAGCCTTTCCAGGGTGGTATTGAACACTGAGGTCATAATCCTTTATCAACTCTAGCCATCTTCTATGCCTCATGTTCAATTCCCTTTGAGTGAAAATATACTTCAGACTTTTGTGATCCGTGTATATCTCACATCGCTTCCCCAAGAGGTAATGTCGCCAAGTCTTCAGGGCATGAACCACTGCTGCTAGCTCAAGGTCATGAGTAGCATAGTTCTCTTCGTGAGGTTGTAGTTGCCTTGAAAGGTAGGCTACGACTCTGCCTTCTTGCATCAGAACACCTCCCAGTCCGGTTCTTGACACATCACAATATATCACAAACTCCTTGTGTATGTCTGGTGTGGCCAGAACTGGGGCGGTGGTCAGCCTCTTCTTCAGCTCCTGGAAGCTCTCTTCGCACTTCGGCGTCCATTCGAACTTCTTGTCCTTCTTCAAGAGCTGAGTCATCGGTCGGGCAATGCTTGAGAATCCTTCTACGAACTTGTGGTAATATCCCGCGAGTCCGAGGAAGCTTCTGACTTCCTTCACATTGCTCGGGGATTGCCATTCAGTCACGGCTTCAATCTTAGCGGGATCGACTGACAATCCTTCTTCAGTTAAAACATGACCCAGGAATCCAACTTCACGCAGCCAGAATTCACACTTGCTGAACTTGGCATACAGTTGGTGCTCTCGAAGTTTATCTAGGACCATCCTCAAGTGTTGCTCGTGCTCTTCTTCCGACTTCGAGAAGACAAGAATGTCATCAATGAAGACAATGACAAACTTGTCCAAATATTCCATGAAGACCTTATTCATGAGATACATGAAGTAAGCCGGGGCATTGGTCAATCCAAAGGACATGACCGTGCACTCATACAGGCCATATCTGGTTACAAATGCCGTCTTCGGAATATCTTGGGGTCTGATTTTCAGTTGGTAGTACCCAGATCTGAGGTCGATCTTGGAGAACACCTTGGCCCCATTGAGTTGATCAAACAGATCTTCAATCTTGGGAAGTGGGTACTTGTTCTTGATTGTAACTTCGTTGAGGGAGCGGTAGTCAATGCACAAGCGGATGGTACCTTCCTTCTTTGCCACAAACAGAACAGGTGACCCCCAAGGGGAGGCACTAGGGCGGATAAATCCCTTCCTTAGCTGCTCTTCCAGCTGCTTCTTCAATTCTGCTAACTCCTCCGACCCCATTCTATAAGGCTTCTTATAGATGGGTCCTGCTCCGGGTATGATCTCGATGATGAACTCAATGTCTCGGTCAGGAGGCATTCCCGGTAGCTCATCAGGAAAACATCGGGGTATTCGCATACTACCGGCACTTGTTCCAATCCAACTTCAGTCAGACAGTTGACTTGGTTGGCTTGAGCAGAGGAGGAGTTGGAGGCAAATTTAACTTCGACTCCTTGGTCATTGGTCATAGTGACAGACCGGTTGGCGCAATCTATCAAGCCTTGGTGTTTGCTGAGCCAATTCATTCCTAATATCACATCCAAGCCTTGTAATTTTAGGATGATAAGGTCTGCTAGGAAGTCTACCCCGTTAATATTAATCCCGACTCCTTTACATCCCGTCTTGGCTCTCATCTCTGCTCCGGGGGTTTGTACCACCATAGGGTTATACAGGAGTGTAGGGGTCATGCCACTTTTTAATGCAAAACTTTGGGTGACAAATGAATGCGTGGCTCCAGAATCAAACAAAACAGTTGCGGGTGCTGAATTGACAAGGAACGTACCCAGCATGACGTCCGGGTCTTCCTGGGCTTCTTCTGCAGTGACATGATTCACACGACCCCTGCCGTTGTTGGGCAGGTTGCGGGGAGCTTGGTTCCTTGGTGGCATTCCACGGCCTTGTCCTGGGTTCTGCGCATTGGGGCGCGGGGCGTCGGGCTTCTTGTTGGGGCAATTCTTGGAGTAATGTCCTGGCTGTCCACATCCAAAGCAAGTGACTTGGTTGGGGATGACGCCCTTGCCAGCATTGTTATTGGGGTTGTTGTAAGCTGGCCTGGGGTTGGCATACTGCTGAGGTGGATAGTTGGTGCGTGGTGCAGGAGCTCTTGGTTGCTGGTAGGTTGGCTTGACCGGAGCTGGCTGCCACGGACGAGGCTTCTGGTTGCTGGAGCTACCCTTGCTGATCATCTTGCGCTTACGAGTGTCATCCAAAGCACGTCGCTTGTCCTCAAGCATGAGTGCCTTGTTCACCAGATCAGGAAAGGACGGGCAGTCACACACAACAAGCGAGTACTGCAGGGTCTGGTTAAGGCCTTCCATGAAGCGCTCCCTTTTGGCAGCATCAGTGCTGACATCCTCAGGGGCATACCTTGAGAGAATACTGAACTTCTGCATGTACTCCTTGACAGTGCTACTACCTTGCTTTAGGGCTCGGAACTCACGCTTCTTGATGGCCATGATTCCAGAAGGAATGTGGGCCTTGCGGAATTCTGTCTTGAAGGTCTCCCAAGTGATGTCTTGCTCGGCATGCATGGCCTTGAATCCATCCCACCAAGCTCTGGCAGTTCCCCCAAGACAGTGGGCAGCATACGCCACCTTCTCACGGTCCTCAGTGCATCCGACTAGTGCCAGCAGATCCTCAATGGTGCGGACCCAGTCGTCTGCATCCAGGGGTTCAGCAGTCTCGATGAAGGTGGGTGGTGCATGCTTCTTGAACTCCACCAGCGTGGAGCATCCATGGCCGTGTCCCGCCGGCTGGCGATTGACAGCTTGAGCAATCATCTGGAGGGCTGCAGTGTTGGCTTGGCGCTCCTCTCGGAAGGCTTGGAGAAGCTGAGCCATGTCCATGTTCGGAGGAGGTGGTGGTGGTGGAGTCTGTCCTTGGGCTTGGTCTTGGCTGGCTCCTGCCTCAGCAGAACCTCCGGCTTCTTGCGGCTGGGTAGAGGTACCAGTACCTGTTACAATAGGCATCCTGTTGGAGCGGTCAAGGTCTCATGATTGGGAAAAATAAAATGAGGGAAAGCAATATAGATGGGACGCCTAGTAAGGGGGTGGTGTGACACAATTTAAGTTAAACAAGGCCAGAAGGACCAAACTCATGCATTAAAACCAAATGGGGATGTTGCCGTTTACAAGTTCCCAAAGGGAAAGTACGACTTCATCAAAGCAAGTTGAAAGCAAACACAACACAACATGGTTTCATATGAACCATTACAAGGACTCGACTTCGCATAAGGGGTACACGACCTATCCTACCATAGGCTACGGGCTAGCCTATCCTAGTCCTGAACGGTGTCTAAGTGGTGGAATGCTCGGTCGGGTATTCTGGCTCCTCTGGGTCTTCCTCCTCATCTTCATCTGTCTTAGTCTCTTCGTCACTTGAGGGAGTGGGGGAGTGGAGGAGCTGAACACGGCGCTGCTTTGCCGGTGGCGTCGTGAAGAGGTTGCGGTACTCCTTCGCCGTCATACGGCGTGGCTGAGGTGATCCCTTGGCATGTGTGACCTGTGGGGGTCGCCCGCCTCGATAGGCTACAACGGGCTGTCCAGGGGGTGCTCCCTCCTTCTTGATCCTGTCCGCCTTCATCTGAGCTACGCGGAGGAGTTCCTTGGTCTCGTGGAGTTCCTTCCGAAGCTCCATCGACTCCGAGGCCAGGTGTTGTGCCAGGCTGTCGGCACACAAGCTGAAGTAGGTCTGGAAGCGGAGAGAAAGTCCTTCGTCCAAGGGTGGGGCTGGCGCGCTGCTCTCGTCATCACCTTCCTTCCGATAAGGCAGGTAACGAGTGGCTGGCTCACTCGCCATCTCTGGCAGGAGATCCCGGAGGTGAGTCAGCGCCTTGAGGGCAGCAGTCTCCACGGCGAGGAGCAGTGTCGCCATCTGGGGTCCCTCAAAGAACCAGCTCGTCGGGGAGTCGTTCGCCCTCACGACTACCTCCACGTGATACTCCTTCTTGGTGCTGTTGACCCAGTGCTCGTGGTAGGAGAAGGTGGGGGCTCGAGTGAACTGGCACTTCCTGAGGCTATCCTCAAGAAGCACGGGAAATCCGGTGGTCAGGAAGTCCTCAGGTACGACGGCCATCTACAAAAGTGGAAGGGGAAGGGTCAATAAAGGGAATGTGACCTATGTTTGGGATATTATCATAAAACATAGGTATACGGGTAATCTTGTGGATAGTCTCACTCTAACTAACGTCCATGCTAACTAAGGCTTCCTACAGTCAGGATGGCTCTGGTACCAGCTCTGTGGGGACCCCGACTCATAAGTCGTGATCACCGAATGCACGTGTACAGTGATCCCAGAGATCAATGCTCACTGAACACACAGAAGCTGAATAACAAGAGTCTTACATCCATACATACCGTCTTACACAAATTGTGACCATTATGGTCAAGTCTTACATCGATAAAGCCTTAAGGGCTGAACATCAAATGAAACATAAGCAGCGGAAATCGTCGTCGATAAGTAGAACCCATGCCATCAGCCTTAACCCTACAGGCATTCTGACTGGGAAACGTCCTAGTTCGCATGTTCGTCTCCAAAGAACTCTTCTTCGAACTCCGGTTCTTCCATGCCTGGTCAATTAAATAACCAGTGGCAAGCCAATGAGTACTTTGAATGTACTCGCAAGCAACCCATGTTTTGGTTCAAGGTACAACAGTGCATGACATAGGTAAATTTTGCAGAAAGCTAGTTTTGAGTGCAATGACATGTTCAACATCTATATAAAGCATGCATCAAGAGAGTTCAAGTAACCATGAGGAACGGTTACAGATATCAACATAAATAGAGTGGGCACCAACCCATCTATCATAAGCAGAGTGGGCACCAACCCATCTCAATCATGTCAAGTCCTTTGACTTGACCCGAGTAGTTTTGTCAGCTCACACACATACGGTTGAAAACTCTAGACATAGTTTAAGTAGCACCGCCCAACCGTCCTTGACCGTGGACACGGCTATTCGAATAGTTTTACACTCTGCAGAGGTTGCACACTTTACCCACTAGATCCGGGGAACTTCCGTGTCATCCACGACCCGCGGTACCTCAAGTACCCGGGGTAAGCACCCGATCACTACCTTTCCCTAGACGACACTAACATGGAGTCCACTCGATTAGTAGTAATCCCCGTGCCCAACATTTCACATCATAAGGTTGTGGAGCCTCGCTCCTATATTCATCACATACCACAAGCACGGGGTACCAACGGTGTGCCCGGTGCTGTAAAGACAGACATGGCCGCCCTACCTGGCACGACCCCGTCCCGAGAGAGAGCACCAACTCTCCCCCGTCACTTGTAATGCAGGCCCCAAGCTAGTATCGGTCTAGGTACTCAACAATGCCCTTTCCCATATAAGGGTAGAGTGGTCGCACATGTAAGGTTGGGACAGTCATCAAATCTTAAATCTAATCCGTTTTCGAAAACAACACACACTTGCCTCGGTACACCACTTCGTCATCAAGTGGTTACCCATCTCATCATCTCCCCAGGGCATAAGTGGCACCCGATGGGGTTTTCGAAAAGTCTTTTGAAAATACTTGTCTCCATCACCATGCATATCCCCGTCCCTTTTTGCGTAGCTCTACTTAGCATCCTATCTACTCCCACCGGCATAACCCTCATAAGAAGGTAGGGCCATGCACAATGCAAGTATCAACGAGAATATAACGGAGGCAACCAACCCACGTGGTTCACCATCTCACCATGATTCCGATGCAACAATAATAAAGAGCTATATTTATGACATGCGTAAAAAGGGGTTCCATAGACATGGTCAAAGGGCTGCTTGCCTTGGTTGGCTTGATCTTCAAAGTCTTCAGGTCCTGCTCCTCCTTCTTCCTCAGCTACCTCGTCAAATACGGGATCTAACGTTGCAAGAAAATAACGGGAAAATAAGACAATAATAAAAACAGAAAAGTCAAAGTGCTTAGAAAAATGTCAACTTATTTTTGTAAAATACTAGGAGGAAAACTAGGAAGGGGAAAAATTCTTGGTTTTGAATTTGGAGCTAGGGACACAGAGTTGTGGATTTTCAAACAGAAGTTTTATTGTTCAAATTTGAATTTAAATTTGAACAGAGCAGAAAAGTGTAATGGATGGTCATGAAAGTTATATCAATAAATAGGTGGGATTTTCCTGAGATTTTAGGAGTTGGAAATAATTCATTTGGACAAATATTTTGTCCTGTGGAATTTTTGGAAAAGAGACAGAAAAGAAAAAGGAAAAAGGCTCCTGTGCTAGCTGGGCCAGAACAGCCGCGGGGCAGCGGCCCAGCCAGAGGGGCAGCCCAGCGCACCGGTGCACGCGCGTGCGCCAGGTTTAAACCTGACGGGCGGGGCCCAGGCGCCAGCGAGAGAGAGAGAGCGATGGGGCTGAGGGGCTGACAGGCAGGGCCCGCCTGTCATCCCTAACCCTGAGTCCAGAGGGCCGGCGTGCTCACCGGCGACGATGCAAGGCACGGTGAGGTCGGGCGAGGGCACTGCTGGGCTCAGCGACGTGTCGCCGTTCGGGTGGTGGTGGTCGCGGTCGCCGGGGTGGTCTGCTTCACCGGCGACGAGGTCACGCGGCGGAGGCGCTTCGGGCGTCGGTGGCTCCGGCCGTTTCCGGCTGCAAAACAAGGGGGAAAGAGAGGGGAATGGATCGTTGACGCCTTGCGGTTCCAGATCAAGAGAGAACTGGGGCAGAGAAGGCTTATACCGCGTGAACGCCGACGAGCCGCGGCGGCGGAGCTCGAGCTCGATCTCGAGCTCGGGCGGCTCTGGAGAGGAGTGGGTGGTGCGGGAGGCCGATTGGGAGTGTGGAGGGGCGACAGGGAGGAAGAGAGAGGCTCGGGGTCGCCTTATATAGGCTGGCCGAGGTCCACCGTAGGCATGGCCTACGGGTGCCCGCGGGATCGGCTCAGGTGGCCGTTGGAGGAGGGTTGGAGCTGTCTACGGTGTTCGTGGGGGTGGAGTAGGGCGCCAGGGAGAAGGAGAGAGAGCCGGGAGAGGCTCTAGCGCTCGCGCGTGCGAGGCCAGACATTGGCCGAGCCGGGCGGCTCTGGGCGCGCGGCGCAGGGGGTGAGAGAGAGGGAGAGACAAGGGGGCCTGCACGGTGGCGTGTCGCGGATGTCTAGGCACATCGACTGGCGCGAGGGGAAGGCATGAGGTGGTCGGGAGGCGCGGTGTCAACGGTCGGCGCTCTGCCAGGCGCTCCAGAGCGCGACTTTGGCCGGCATCCGCGGCTTTCCCGCGTCGAGCGCGCGTCCACTTGTGTCTGGGAGCTACAGTGGGTGTGGGCAAAACTAGGAGAGCGCCTAGGATGCTCTGGAGGGCCGAGAGGAGAGAGGAAAGCAGAGAGAGAGAGGGAAAACTGCTGTCCAGAGAAGACAAATGAGGTTTCCCCCACCTTCATCATTGCTTCCTCGGGCAGAAAAGCATCCAAGTTGCAGAGGGGAACGAGGAGGGGTTGTGGTAAAAAGATAGGCTCAAGGAGATTAGTGGAAGGGGCTGGAATTGTCATTCTAAAATTCCTCCAGAAGGTGTTTGATGATGTTTTGGATAAGTTAATGACTTCCACTAGCCATGATACTCCATAGGGTGAAATTCCACATATAATTAGGGCCTTCTACCCATTTTGAGCTTATTTGGACAAAGTTGCCAATGTAACTTTTGCAAACCCTAGAAATGGGCAGGAATGGATTTGTGTAGATCCAGTGGAGTAGATCACTTCTCCTTGATGCACCACTTGGTGTGGTGGCCTTATTTGGTCATGTGATCAGGCCCACCAAAGTTGGGGTCTTGGAGAAAAAGTTGGTAGTACAAAGTAGTTCAAATTTGATTCTGGTCAGAGAGGGTTTTGAGGCACTTTGACCAAGATTTCTTCTTCTCCAACCTGTGCCATTTGGTCTAGATGCATTATTAGACCGTTGGAGCATGTTCACCAAGTTTGAGAATATTTGGACATGTTTGGCAATGTAAAGTTGCTCAAACTTCAGAATGGACAGAAATGGTTTTGAGGGGTTTTGATGATGTTATCTTGTTCTCCAAGT
Organism: Triticum timopheevii; assembly: GCA_963921465.1. Lineage (NCBI taxonomy): Eukaryota > Viridiplantae > Streptophyta > Magnoliopsida > Poales > Poaceae > Triticum > Triticum timopheevii. The sequence goes on from OY997274.1 coordinate 126,940,579, forward strand.
CATGAGACTTGGCAAGATCATCTAATATGTCATATGTGACATGATAGAATTTTCTTGGAATTTTTGGAGAATATTTCCTTTGTAAATATTTCAAAAGCTTGAAATATCCAGGAAGGGTTTTAGATGGATTTGACCAATATTTTGAACATGACCATGTGTTGAAACTCTTATATATGGAAAATATATGTCCACTGAGTTTCCCTAATTTTTGTCAAATATTTTTAAAACAATAAAATAATTTTTCCCTATTAAAGACCATTTCTGGCCTTAAGAAAAAGCTTTTAAATAAAATAGTAAAACAACTTTTAAAATTATATTTTTGTGGTTTCTGGGTATCCTATACCTAATAGGAGTCAAATATATTTTTGGAAAGATTTTTACTGCCCTTAATTAAGTACTTGCAGTGCAAACCTCAATTCAGGGGTTTTTGGAAAACTAAATTTAGAAAATACTTTCTAGCCAAAATATTTTTGTAAGAAAATTCTATGTTGCACTATACACATGGCATGGTCATTGGGCAGGAGTTTGGGGCAAGGAGATGAAATATAGATGGTGGAGTAGTTGACTTTAAAGAGCACTTGAAAAGAAGCACAGAGAGAAAACCAACTCCAAATAAAAGCCAAATAATGCAAAAGTTTTTGTTGGTCCAAATTTTCATGCTTTATTAATGAAAATGAAATGTTACAAAATGCAGGGTGTGACACTCCGGTATCCGGGAGTTGCATAATCTCATAGTCGAAGGAATATGTATTTGACATGAAGAAAGCAATAGCAATAAAACTGAATCATAATGCTAAGCTAACGAATGGGTCTTGTCCATCACATCATTCTCCTAATGATGTGATCCCGTTTATCAAATGACAACACATGTCTATGGTTAGGAAACTTAACCTGTTGGGGAACGTAGTAATTTCAAAAAAATTCCTACGCACACGCAAGATCATGGTGATGGCATAGCAACGAGAGGGGAGAGTGTTGTCTACGTACCCTCGTAGACCGTCAAGCGGAAGCGTTATGACAACGCGGTTGATGTAGTCGTACGTCTTCACGATTCGACCGATCCAAGCACCGAACGTACGGCACCTCCGTGTTCAGCACACGTCCAGCTCGATGACGTCCCCCGGGCTCCAATCCAGCGAAGCATCGGGGATGATTTCCGTCAGCACGACGGTGTGGTGACGATGATGATGTTCTACCGGCGCAGGCTTCGCCTAAACTCCGCGACGATATGACCGAGGTGGAATATGGTGGAGGGGGGCACCGCACACGGCTAAGGAACGATCGGTAGATCAACTTGTGTGTTATGGAGTGCCCCCCTGCCCCCGTATATAAAGGAGCAAGGGAGGAGGAGTCCGGCCCTAGGAGGAGAGCGCGCCAAGGGGAGTCCTACTCCCACCGGGAGTAGGACTCCTTCTTTCCTAGTCCAACTAGGAGAAGGGGGAAAGGAGGGAAGTGGAGAAGGAAGGGATAGGGGGGCCGCTCCCCAAACCCCTTGTCCAATTCGGACTGGCTTGGGAGGGGCGCGCGCCACCTCCTGGCTCCTTCCCACTAAGGCCCGTTAAGGCCCAATACTCTTCCCCGTATTCCCGTAACTCCCCGGTACTCCGAAAAATACCCGAATCACTCGGAACCTTTCCGATGTCCAAATATAGTCGTCCAATATATCGATCTTTACGTCTCGACCATTTCGAGACTCCTCATCATGTCCCCAATCTCATCCGGGATTCCGAATTCCTTCGGTACATCAAAACTCATAAACTCATAATATAACTGTCATCGTAACGTTAAGCGTGCGGACCCTACGGGTTCGAGAACTATGTAGACATGACCTAGAACTGTTTCCGGTCAATAACCAATAGTGGAACCTGGATGTTCATATTGGCTCCTACATATTCTACGAAGATCTTTATCGGTCAAACCGCATAACAACATACATTGTTCCCTTTGTCATCGATATGTTACTTGCCCGAGATTCGATCATCGGTATCCAATACCTAGTTCAATCTCATTACCGGCAAGTCTCTTTACTCGTTCCGTAATACATCATCCCGTAACTAACTCATTAGTTACAATGCTTGCAAGGCTTAAGTGATGTGTATTACCGAGAGGGCCCAGAGATACCTCTCCGACAATCGGAGTGACAAAACCTAATCTCGAAATACGCCAACCCAACATGTACCTTCGGAGACACCTGTAGAGCACCTTTATAATCACCCAGTTACGTTGTGACGTTTGGTAGCACACAAAGTGTTCCTCCGGTAAACGGGAGTTGCATAATCTCATAGTTGTAGGAACTTTGTATAAGTCATGAAGAAAGCAATAGCAACATACTAAACGATCAAGTGCTAAGCTAACGGAATGGGTCAAGTCAATCACATCATTCTCCTAATGATGTGATCCCGTTAATCAAATGACAACACATGTCTATGGTTAGGAAACATTACCATCTTTGATTAACGAGCTAGTCAAGTAGAGGCATACTAGTGACACTATGTTTGTCTATGTATTCACACATGTATTATGTTTCCGGGTAATACAATTCTAGCATGAATAATAAACATTTATCATGATATAAGGAAATAAATAATAACTTTATTATTGCCTCTAGGGCATATTTCCTTCAGTCTCCCACTTGCACTAGAGTCAATAATCTAGTTCACATCGCCATGTAATTTAACACCAATAACACCCATAGTTCACATCATCATGTGATCAACACCCAAAGGGTTTACTAGAGTCAATAATCTAGTTCACATCGCTATGTGATTAACACCCAAAGAGTACAAAGGTATGATCATGTTTTGCTCGTGAGAGAAGTTTAGTCAACGGGTCTGTCACATTCAGAGCCGTATGTATTTTGCAAATATTCTATGTCTACAATACTCTGCACAGAGCTACTCTGGCTAATTGCTCCCACTTTCAATATGTATCCAGATTAAGACTTAGAGTCATCTGGATCAGTGCCAAAACTTGTATCGACGTAACCTTTTACGACGAACCTTTTGTCACCTCCATAGTTGAGAAACATATCCTTATTCCACTAAGGATAATTTTGACCAATGTCCAGTGATCTACTCCTAGATCACTATTGTACTCCCTTGCCAAACCAGGGCAGAGTATACAATAGGTCTGGTTCACAGCATAGCATACTTTATAGAACCTATGGCTGAGGCATAGGGTATGACTTTCATTCTCTTTCTATCTTCTGCCGTGGTCGGGCTTTGAGTCTTACTCAATTTCACACCTCATAACACAGGAAAGAACTCTTTCTTTGACTGTTCTATTTTGAACTACTTCAAAATCTTGTCAAGGTATTTACTCATTGAAAAAGCTTATCAAGCGTCTTGATCTATCTCTATAGATCTTGATGCTCAATATGTAAGCAGCTTTACCGAGGTCCTTCTTCGAAAAACTCCTTTCAAATACTCCTTTATGCTTTACAGAATAATTCTACATTATTTCTGATCCACAATATGTCATTCACATATACTTATCAGAAATGTCGTATTGCTCCCACTCACTTTCTTGTAAATACAGGCTTCACCGCAAGTCTGTATAAAACCATATGCTTTGTTCAACTTATCAAAGCGTATATTCCAACTCCAAGATGCTTGTACCAGTCCATAGATGGATTGCTGGAGCATGCACATTTTGTTAGCACCTTTAGGATTGACAAAACCTTCTGGTTGCATCATATACAACTCTTCTTTAAGAAAACCATTAAGGAATGCAGTTTTGACATCCATTTGCCAGATTTCATAAAATGTGGCAATTGCTAACATGATTTGGACAGACTTTTAAGCATCGATACGAGAGAGAAAATCTCATTGTATTCAACATCTTGAACTTTGTCAAAAACCTTTTTCGACAAGTCTAGCTTTGTAGATAGTAACACTACTATTAGCATCTGTCTTCCTCTTGAAGATCCATTTATTCTTAATGACTCACCGATCATCGAGCAAGTCAACCAAAGTCCACACTTTGTTCTCATACATGGATCCTATCTCAGATTTCAAACCATTTCGCGGAATCTGGGCTCATCATCGCTTCCTCATAGTTCGTAGGTTCATCATGGTCTAGTAACATGACTTCCAGAACAGGATTACCGTACCACTCTGGTGCGGACCGTACTCTGGAAGACCTACGAGGTTCTGTAGTCACTTGATCTGAAGTTTCATGATCATCATCATTAGCTTCCTCACTAATTGGTGTATAAATCACTGGAACTGATTTCAGTGATGAACAATTTTCCAATTCGGGAGAAGGTACAGTTACCTCATCAAGTTCTACTTTTCTCCCACTCACTTCTTTCGAGAGAAACACCTTCTCTAGAAAGGATCCATTTTTAGCAACGAATATCTTGCCTTCGGATCTGTGATAGAAGGTGTACCCAACAATTTCCTTTGGCTATTCTATGAAGACGCACTTCTCCGATTTGGGTTCGAGCTTATCAGGATGAAACTTTTTCACATAAGCATCGCAGCCCCAAACTTTAAGAAACGACAACTTGGGTTTCTTGCTAAACCACAGTTCATATGGTGTCGTCTCAACGGATTTAGATGGTGCCCTTTTAACGTGAATGCAGCTGTATCTAATGCATAACCCAAAAACAATAGTGGTAAATCAGTAAGAGACATCATAGATCGCACTATATCCAATAAAGTGCGATTACGATGTTTGGACACACCATAACGTTGTGGTGTTCCAGGTGGCGTGAGCTGTGAAACTATTCCACATTGTTTTAATTGAAGACCAAACTCGTAACTCAAATATTCGTCTCTGCGATCAGATCGCAGAAACTTTATTTTCTTGTTACGATGATTTTTCCACTTCACTCTGAAATTCTTTGAACCTTTCAACTATTTCAGACTTATGTTTCATCAAGTAGATATACCCATATCTGCTCAAATCATCTGTGAAGGTCAGATAATAACGGTACCCGCCACGAGCCTTAATACTCATTGGTCTGCATACATCAGCATGTATTATTTCCAACAAGTTTGTTGCTCGTTCCATTGTTCCGAAGAACGGATTTTTAGTCATCTCACCCAAAGGCACGGTTCGCAAGTATCAAATGATTCATAACCAAGTGATTCCGAAAATCCATCTTTACGGAGTTTCTTCATGCGCTTTACACCAATATGACCTAAACGGCAGTGCCACAAATAAGTTGCACTATCATTATTAACTTTGCATCTTTTGGTTTCAATATTATGAATATGTGTATCACCACGATCAAGAACAAACAATTTTCATTGGGTGTATGACCATAGAAGGTTTTATTCATGTAAACAGAAAAACAATTATTCTCTAACTTACATGAATAACCGTATTGCAATAAACATGATCAAATCATATTCATGCTCAACGCAAACACCAAATAACACTTATTTAGGTTCAAGACTAATCTCGAAAGTATAGGGAGTGTGCGATGATGATCATATCAATCTTGGAACTACTTCCAACACTCATCGTCACTTCCCCTTCAACTAGTCTTTGTTTATTCTGTAACTCCTGTTTCGAGTTACTAATCTTAGCAACCGAACAAGTATCAAATACTCAGGGGCTACTATAAACACTAGTAAAGCACACATCAATAACCTGTATATCAAATATACCCTTGTTCACTTTGCCATCCTTCTTATCCACCAAATATTCAAGGCATTTCCGCTTCCAGTGACCATTTCCTTTGCAGTGTAAGTACTCAGTTTCAGGCTTTGGTCCAGCTTTGGTCTTCTTCACGGGAGTGACAACTTGCTTGTCATTCTACTTGAAGTTCCCTTTCTTTCCCTTTGCCCTTTTCTTGAAACTAGTGGTCTTGTCAATCATCAACACTTGATGTTCTTTCTTGATTTCTACCTTCGTCGATTTCAACATCACGAAGAGCTCGGGAACCGTTTACGTCATCCCTTGCATACTATAGTTCATCACGAAGTTCTAGTAACTTAGTGATGGTGATTAGAGAATTCTGTCAATCACTTATTTTATCTGGAAGATTAACTCCCACTTGATTCAAGCGATTGTAGTACCCATACAATCTGAGCACATGCTCACTAGTTGAGCGATTCTCCTCCATCTTTTAGCTATAGAACTTGTTGGAGACTTCATATCTCTCAACTCGGGTATTTGCTTGAAATATTAACTTCAATTCCTGGATCATCTCATATGGTCCATGACGTTCAAAACATCTTTGAAGTCCCGATTCTAAGCCGTTAAGCATGGTGCACTAAACTATCAAGTAGTCATCATATTGAGCTAGCCAAACGTTCATAACGTCTGCATCTGCTCCTGCAATAGGTCTGTCACCTAGCGGTGCATTAAGGACATAATTCTTTTATGCTGCAATGAGGATAAACCTCAGATCACGGATCCAATCCACATCATTGCTACTAACATCTTTCAACACAGTTTTCTCTAGGAACATATCAAAATAAACATATGAAAGCAACAACGCGAGCTATTTATCTACAATATAATTTACAAAATACTACCAGGACTAAGTTCATGATAAATTTAAGTTCAATTAATCATATTACTTAAGAACTCCCACTTAGACAGACATCTCTCTAGTCATCTAAGTGATCACGTGATCCAAATCAACTAAACCATATCCGATCATCACGTGAGATGGAGTAGTTTTCAATGGTGAACATCACTATATTGATCATATCTACTATATGATTCACGCTCGACCTTTCGGTCTCCGTGTTCCGAGGCCATATCTGCATATGCTAGGCTCGTCAAGTTTAACCTGAGTATTCCGCGTGTGCAAAACTGGCTTGCACCCGTTGTAGATGGACGTAGATCTTATCACACCCGATCATCACGTGGTGTCTGGGCACGACGAACTTTGGCAACGGTGCATACTCAGGGAGAACACTTCTTGATAATTAGTGAGAGATCATCTTAAAATGCTATCGTCAATCAAAGCAAGAATAAGATGTATAATAGATAAACATCATATGCAATCAAAATATGTGACATGATATGGCCATGATCATCTTGCGCCTTTGATGATCCCGTAACTAACTCATTAGTTACAATGCTTGCAAGGCTTAAGTGATGTGTATTACCGAGAGGGCCCAGAGATACCTCTCCGACAATCGGAGTGACAAAACCTAATCTCGAAATACGCCAACCCAACATGTACCTTCGGAGACACCTGTAGAGCACCTTTATAATCACCCAGTTACGTTGTGACGTTTGGTAGCACACAAAGTGTTCCTCCGGTAAACGGGAGTTGCATAATCTCATAGTTGTAGGAACTTTGTATAAGTCATGAAGAAAGCAATAGCAACATACTAAACGATCAAGTGCTAAGCTAACGGAATGAGTCAAGTCAATCACATCATTCTCCTAATGATGTGATCCCGTTAATCAAATGACAACACATGTCTATGGTTAGGAAACATTACCATCTTTGATTAACGAGCTAGTCAAGTAGAGGCATACTAGTGACACTATGTTTGTCTATGTATTCACACATGTATTATGTTACCGGGTAATACAATTCTAGCATGAATAATAAACATTTATCATGATATAAGGAAATAAATAATAACTTTATTATTGCCTCTAGGGCATATTTCCTTCCTAACCATCTTTAATCAACGAGCTAGTCTAGTCGAGGCTTACTAGGGACACAGTATTTTGTCTATGTATTCACACATGTATCAAGTTTCCGGTTAATACAAATTCTAGCATGAATAATAAACATTTATCATGAAATAAGGAAATATAAAATAACAACTTTATTATTGCCTCTAGGGCATATTTACTTCACTTACTACTAAGTTCAAGCTGATATGGCGGGCCCGGATCTCTCACAAGGTTAATATTTTTCTGTGGCAAGCCTATAGAGGGTGGTTGCCTGCGGCTGATCAAATTCGTAAATGTGACGGACCTGGTTCTGATTGTTGTGTGCTGTGTGGTGAGTTGGAGGACACAAACCACATTTTTTTATTTGTGTCCTGGCCAAACTGGTCTGGTGCTCTATCAAGTGCTGGCTTCGTGTGTCTTGGAACCCCTCCTACTTCTTTGAACTTAGAAATCTCGCCACTGGCCTTGTTGGGGCTACCAAGCGAGTGTTTTGGGTTGGCTTTGCGGCCATTTGTTGGACTCTTTGGAATACTAAAAACAAATTCACCAGCGAGCATACTTTTCCTGCTAAACCTGCTGATTGTTTATTTAAGTCTTGCATGTTCTTGCAGCATCGGAGATTATTGACTAAGGAGGCCGACCGCGATGCTTTCGACCTGATGTCTTCCAAGGTTCGGGCTTCATCTATGTCTCAATCGCAGCATCAGACAGGAGGCTAGAGGACTTGGTGGTCCCTTTTGGCGTGCTTGTTTTGTCCTTCTCCTAGCTTTACGGCATGCGTGCCGCTCTTTTGGCCTGGGCACCATGTATCTAAGTATTGTTTTAACTCTTTCTGCTGGCGTTGTTCTGCTGTGATGTTTTCTTTGTGTTGTGAATGATGCCTGATGGCTTTATTTGTAAAGTCGGGCTGATGCCTTTTCTTTTAAAAAAATCAAGGTGTTGAGCTCAGCCATGTCCTATGGTTTCATAGGATGACTACTTTGAAATCTGGTACGGCCTTCCCATGGGAAACAAATTTGATTTGATTATAATATTTGGAGGACACATGGCATGGATCTTCTTGCATGTCCTATGTCGATGACGTCGACTATCTTGCCTCCAGCCTCAGTGAAGTCATAGATGTCATAGATCTCCTTCCATTCGTTGAGACAAGGCATCCTTCTTCTGATGACGTCGAGTAGGTGCACCGTATGTCCGTCTCGTCATAGACAGTTGTCTGGATCATGTGCATCTTCATCTTCTTTGATGGCTCAGTGTCTGCTCAACGTGGCTCATCGTTACTCTTTTTTTTCAATCTGCCTAGGCAAAGCTTCGGCCTTCTTTGGCTTTGCTTTTTGCCGGTGTGATCCATCTTCTGAAAGGCACCGCCGTCTCGTCTTTCTGAGAAGGACACAAACCCTAACAAAAGTTTTAAAAATAAACATCTAAAAATAAAGCCATTCCGCCGACAAGGGTCTGGATCCACCGCGCCGCCATGGCCCTAAGGCCACCGAAGACAAGGCGGACCGCCAGTGACGGCGGCGGCGGGAGGCAAATGAACCCTAAGTTTTCTTGGGGAAGAGGCCGAGCCCTGAGCGCACTTTGAGATAGTAAAAAGGCGCCCTTTATAAATATGAAAAGAAACGTTGGTTCCAATTTCAGTGGAAATGGAACATGGACGAAAGCCCTTCTCGCTTGTCTTGAAGCGCTAGCATGACCCACACTCTACTCAGCTCTTCCTTTATCTTCTGGATGGATTTTTTAACTTTATTTTAAAAGGCACGCACCAGTTGTCACGTCTCATCCCATCCCATCCATGAGTTAGGTCTGGCATTATTCTGGAAGAAGTATGCAAGACATGATATCGTCCCTGATCCATTCGCTCGCATATGTAGGCATTGACGTGATTGATGATCGTCCGTGGTCCGTCGATGGAGCAAGAGACGTGCACTTTACACGTTGTGACGGGCGGCCATCGCATGCAGACAAGCTCCGATTTGTTGGTAGCGCTAGTGCTTGCCTTTTTTTGTTGTGCTAGTGTACATTGTACATGTCACACGATCAAGTGCTTGCAGAATGTGCCTGTCTACGTGCCCAACTCCTACTTGATCGCTGGTAGTGAGTGAAGCAGTGAGCGCGCGACCCGTCCATCAGCGAGCATAAAAGGTGTAGGTACTGAGCTGGTTCTCCAGAAGCAGCGCACAGAAACACACCCAAGAAACACCTGAGGGACTGCTGCAGCTCTGCTAGCAAGTGTGGGATCGATGGCACCTCCTCCCCACGAGAACGAGAAGAGCAGGTCTGTCGCCATTAGTTCACCCGACATGAATTGGTTCCTTCCTCAGCACCTTACCGTGAATTAACGTGCTCGGTCCTTCGATTTGGTTTGACGGGGTTTCAAACTGCAGGTCGGAGTCGGCACCGGCCACGCCAGTGAAGACTGTGGACGTGCAGACGGCGGCGCCACCGGACGTGGCGGTGACGGCAGTGGACGTGCAAACGGCGGCGACACCGGCCGTGGGGGTGACGGCGGTGGACGTGCAGACGGCGGCGACACCGGCCGTGGACACGAAGACGATGGCTACACCGGCCGTGGGGGTGACGGCGGTGGACGTGCAGACGGCGGCGACACCGGCCGTGGACACGAAGACGATGGCTACACCGGCCGTGGGGGTGACGGCGGTGGACGTGCAGACGGCGGCAACACCGGCCGTGGACACGAAGACGATGGCTACACCGGCCGTGGGGGTGACGGCGGTGGACGTGCAGACGGCGGCAACACCGGCCGTGGACACGAAGACGATGGCTACGCTGGCGGTGGAAGTGACGACGGTTGACGTGCAGACGGCGGCGAGGGAGCAGCAGGACGGCATGATGTACCTGGACGTGAGGACGGAGGAGGAGATGGGGAAGGGCCACATCCGCGGCTCCCTCAACGTCCCCAACTTCTTCGTCACGCCACAAGGCATGCCCTCTCTCCTATTCACATCCTTGACACCGCCAAGATTCTGTTCTATCCTCATGCACCAATTAGCCTCCGTCTATATGCAAACCACGCATGTATGTGGACGTTTAGCCGTCCATGTACAACCTCTTGCTAGCCGATGATTGGATAGTAGTATTTGCAAAAAGGAATGGATTAGTTAATTAGGAGAACTGATTTGGTGGGTGGTTGTCTGTCAGCAGGGATCCGGGAGAAGAACCCACGGTTCGTGGAGCAGGTCGCCTCGCTCTTCACCACGGACCAACACATACTTGTCGTACGTCCTTTTACCCTAGCTTTACATAAATTCCGTCTAAATTTCCTTTATTTGTACTTGTACTGATCATCCATGGATGGATGGAGCAGGGGTGCCAGAGCGGCAAGAGGTCCGAGCTGGCCTGCGTCGATCTCCTAGCAGCAGTAAGTACTCCCTCCGTTCCTAAATATAAGTCTTTTTAGAGATTTCAAATGGACTATCATATATGGATGTATATAGACATATTTTAAAGTGTAGATTCATCCATTTTGCTCTGTATGTAGTCACCTGTTGAAATCTCTAGAAATACCTATATTTAGGAACGGAGGAAGTACAATACAAGTAAAATGAAATTCTTACCGACGATCAATTCATGCATCTTACCTACCAGTGTAAAAAACACTAAGTGATACTCCCTCCATCTCATATTAGTTGTCGCTTGAACGGATATAGCTAACAAAATAGTTCAGATACATCCATTTGAGCGTGCATATGATGAGTGATATACGCAGGGGTTCATGAATGTGAAGAACGTGGGAGGAGGCTACGCTGCGTGGCTGCACAATGGACTCCCGGTGACAGTGGCAGTCCCCACACCGCCACCAACACCTGAATCTGCTGCAGCAATCTGAATCAACTAGTAGTACGTACTACCACCTGTAATATCTATCAATTCTCCAGCCACTAGTTGTGTGTAGTGCTCTGCCTGTGTAATGCATCTATGAACACAAGTCCAGGTGGATGGATGGATGGCTGTGGTAATAAAACAGATCAGTGTGCCTGCCACAGTAAAAGCAACTCTAGCCGACCCCTTATACCGCGGATTCTTATACTGTGTTTACAGCCTGCACATATTCTCTTTTATAGTTCCGCTTTGTGGGGTCTGTTCGGCCGCAGCCCGCGCTATCCCGCAAAACGCGTGTTATTTTCTTCTGAATTTGACACATATGACATATTTACACATAATTACATAACATAAAATGTGAATATTATGAAAGAATATGTGCAGGCTGTAAACAATGATGCCGATTACAAGTGAATTAAATGAAATGAATGTAAAATTTGCCATTGGTGCTCAATGCCTTTGGCCATGTCTTTGACAATGGTGCTCTATGAGGTCCTCCTGAAGTTGATTGTGGGTGTTCGCATCTTGAATCTATCGGTATGCCTGAAGGAATGCTTGTGTGCGGTCAGGGTCTCGACCTAGCTTCACATGGCTACCGACATTGTCGTAGAAGAACTTCAAGTTCATGTCCCTCTCATCTTCGATGGTCATGTTGTGAAGAATGTTTTCTTGTCCCAAAAATTAGCAGGACCACGAACAATGGCAAATCTAGTTTGCAAAACCCCAAAGGCTCTTTCAATGTCTTTTCGGATAGCCTCTTGTACCTTTGCAAATTTAATATGCTTCTTAGTTTTGGGCTTTTTGATGCTCTTGACCAATGTACAGCAAGAAGGACAAATACCATCTACAACATAGTACCCCTTTGTGTACTCATGCCCATTCACCATGAAGTTGCAAGCAGGAGCATCACCACTGACAAGTCTAGCAAATAAATGAGACCGTTGCAACACATTGATATCATTGAGAGTGCCCGGCATCCAAAAAAACAATGCCAAATCCATAAATCCTCGGATGCTACGACCTCTAGCACAATTGTTGCCTTGCGAGACTTGCCACAAAACTGCCTTTGCCATGCCTTCGGCCAGTTTTTCCAAGTCCAATGCATTCAATCTATGCTTTCTAGCATGCCGGGGCAACGTCGCTTCTCATTTGCTGCCATCAACTATTTAGTGTCTTCCTCGTTGGGTGCATGAAGATAGACAGGACCAAAAACGCGGGTGATCACCTTGGCGAACCTACGCACCGACTGAATTATAGTATCTTCGTCAATGTGAAGATACTCGTCGGCATAGTCAGCCGGAATGCCATACGCAATCACCCGCATAGCTGCCGAGATTTTTTGATATGCGCTAAAACCCAACAAACCCGCGGTGTTTCTCCTTTGAGTAAAAAACCGATAATTGGCCTCACAAGCTTGCACTATTTTTATGGAGAGGGATCGGCGTATTCGATACCTTCTCCGGAAGAGGTGCGGCGGATAGGTAGGATTGTCCGCAAGGCAGCCTTGCATCAACATCATGTTCCCGAGTTGGCGGTTGCGAGGGATGCAAAGACGGCCGATCCTCTCCTTCTCTTGCGATTTTGATCCTCGGCCTCCTTGGCTAGGACCGCCACCACCATCTGCTGCCGGTGGCGCTTGAACATCGACTCAACATCCGAGTCGTCGGACGAGGATGAATCCTCGAGCAAAAGTTGCTCGCAAGGGCTCAAATACATCTACAAGAGATGATCTCTTTGCGAAAGAGCAAAAAGGCTCTTGAATAGCCAGGCAAGACCCCTCCCCTCTCGACCACGACCGCGCCGCCCCCGCGGGAGGCCGGCCGTGCCTCCCCACCCTCCCCGTGAGACCTCCCCCTCTCTCCTCCTCCTCCCTGCCTTCGTCGACGGCGCCCGCCGCGGGCCTGGCCTGGGCGACGTTGGCGGCGGCGGCCCCCGGCCCTTACCCGTCTAGGGTTTCTCCGGCGCGGGACGGAGCGCTTCGAGCGGTGTCTTCAGGCGGCGGTGGTCCTGTGCAGCGGCGGGGTTTCCTGCGGCGACGGGGGCGAGCTCTAGGCGGCGGCGGCGCGGGCCGGCGGCGCCCGCCCAGCCCAGATCTGGGCCTGGGAGGGCCAGCGACAGGTGTGGCGTTGGCGTGGCCATCAGGAAGCGGTGGCGAGCGGCGATGGTCGGCGGGGGCTAGTGGCGTCGACGCCAGCATGCTGCAGCGTGGCCGGCGGGGCTTAGCGGGCCCATTTCGGGCCTGGCCGGGCCAGGGGTGGCCTGGTATGTCCCGCTGCCATGTCCGGACGGCTACCGCGATGGTGCTGGAGGCGCGAGCCTCCCGCACGATGGCGGTGGAGGTGGTTCCCTCCCGCTCGGCCTCGGGGCTGCTGCACCCGTCGCTTTGATCTTCTCTCCGGTCTTCTTGGCCTCGTGGTGGTGCTCGTAGCGAGACGACATTGGTGGCGGCGCAACCGTGATGGCACATGGTTGGGCGGTGGTTTGGCTGGTCGGCTCGGATTGGCCGGTGGGATTTGGCATGCGGGAGAAATCCTTGCCGGTTCGTCCGGCTCCGATGCGGTGACACTGGCGGGTGCCACTATCCCTTCTTGGAGGGTGTCGGGAGTAGCTACCCCCCACCTCCCTCCGCGTACTGGGGGAAACCCTAGGACTTGTCCGGGCAGCAGCGTCGTCGGCGTCACATCCCTTCTTGGAGGTGCTTCTTAGTTCGCGGTAGATCGGAGCCTCGGGCTGTGGTGGTTTGTATCCGGAGGGAGCAGCGGTCGCGGGTCTGCCACGCTTTGTCGAGTTGCTGCTGTTGGCATTTAATTCTTTTTCTTTTTCTTTGGGCCTGATGTGCTGCTCGCCCCAGCATTGCAATGTGTACAATGGTGGTTTGCTTTGGAATACAAAGCGGGGGGAAACCCTTTTTCAGTAATACATCTACAAAAACCGCATAGGAGATCGCATTAACGAAATTTGAACGCATGTGGTCAAGCTACAAGGGGCAGAAAAGGGGCTCACCAGTTGCAGTCAATTCCGGGAGGCAGCGACTCGGTGGCGGTCGATTCGGGGTAGCGGCGACCTGGGGGCGGCTCGGCTCGGAAGATCCGGGGTGCCGGCGAGTGGACCCCGGTGTAGTGCGGCTCGGCGGCGCAATTCCGCCGGTGGAAGGGGCCGGAAACGCAGGCGGCAGGGCGGGCGGCTGCGGGAGGGGATGTGGGGAAGGCGCGAGCTGAAATGTCCCTCCCACTAATCGCTTTTGCGGGATACAGGGTCCGACGAGGCGGGGAGGGGGGGAGGCTGGATTTTCGCGGGTCGCAAGGGGAATTTACCGCGCACCACAAAACTTTTTAAGGGTCGGACGCGTTTATGGTTTCTCTTCGGGACACTTTTTCCGCACAAAACCGTATAATTATGGTTATTTTGCAGGTCGGGGCGATATAAGGGGTCTGCTAGAGTGGCTCTAAGAGACTGATGCTACAGCAAGTATGCATGGCTACTCGTCTACTCTAATATTGATGTTTCCATCCTTCAGTTTTCTAGACATGGTCCAATCTCACATGCATATATATTAGGCGGTTTCTCAAAAAAAAAAGTATGAAAACGCGGGTCATGTAGAAATAATAGCTTCAAACAATCTGGCGCGGCCTTCCATTGGGAAACGCATTTGATCTGATGCTGATATTAGGAGGGAACATGGCGCGGATCCGCTCGTGTACCACGTCGTTCACGGAAGAAGGGGAGTGCGGCATGTTGATTTCCACACTTTTCAACTTTGGCATGCTCCATGTATTTGATATCAGCTGCTTTAAGAATTCCACCAATACATCTTCTGATCCGTTCATATAATCAATCTCTATCTCTTCAAGTGAATCAAGGATGGTGTTGTCCGCCATGGAACGCATTGGCGATCCATAAATCTGGAGAATAAATAATAATTCTAGTATTAGAGAGGAGTATATATTATTCATGGACAAAACCTAACAAGGTTAAGCATATATATTATCCCAACCTATATGGTGCGTATGAGTTTAATGTTTAAACCTGAACACCAATATAGTTACAAGACAACCCTCAAGTCTCAAAAATTCAAAATCAGTCACCGGTACCTATTTTTGTGCGCACTACGCACTGTCCGTGCGGGCAAAAGCAACAGCATCAGCGGCATCCAGATTTTGGAGGAAGTTAGATCAAATCCAATAAATAAAAACACATAAACGAGGAACTATACAAATACAAATGAAAAGGAATATGAAACATTTGGGAAAACAGGGGAATCCAGAAGAGCAAGGAAAATAAATCAGAAATAAGACAATACAGAAATCGTTCCAAAAGTGGGAATTTCTAATAACAAACCTTTACTTGTATATATAATCCCAGTTTTTAGTAACTACTCTCAGTTCAATTTGAACTGCAAAAACATGTTATATATTTGATACAGAGCTAATAAAATACAATATACTTTGCGTACCGTACTATCCTTGAAATTGACACAGAAACGCCACTCAACCAATTCAGATATAGTAGGGGTGGTTAAACATGAACGGTTTCAAGATTACTTTGATCAAGTTTATAGAAAAATATATCAACATTTAGAATATCAAATCAATAGCATTATATGATACTCTTTTCTGCAAGGCATGCCAATGGTTCACGTTGAGACGGACATGCAACTCCTCGTACAAGCTATAAAAGGCAATGAACATGACATGGCGTCAAATGGAGTATCTTCCGGAAGGCCTTCATTCGCTTGAATATTCCTAGTTTTAGTATTTTTGCCCTAGATCTTGTACTCCCTCCGTCCTAAAATTCTTGTCTTAGATTTGTTCAAATACGGATGTATCTAGTTACGTTTTAGTGTTACGTACATCCGTAACTAGACAAATGTAAGACAAGAATTTTGGGACGGAGGGAGTAACAAAGTTGTGTACGCTTTGCGATGCACATGGTGCGGAATTAGGTCACCAGCCATAGGGCCTGGTGCTGCACTTGATTTTTTTTTTTTTTTAGAAAAGGAGGATGACCCCCGGTCTCTGCATCTGGGAGATGCATACGGCCACTTTATTGATTATTCTCGAGGACCTTACAAAGTATTACAACAATATGCCTGAATCCGCCATCTTGGCAACATATGCCACTACTCCTATCCAAATGATGCAGGGGTGCTACCTGGGCCACATACCCAGACTACTGACCTAATCCTATCATCAAAAGCCAGAAGCCCCAGCCGAGCCACATACCGGGTCTGGGGCATAAACTGGTCTGACGCGCTCACATGTGTCGTCGCCGCCATCTTCCACAGGTCCTTCTTCAGAGCAGATATTGAGGCTTCTACCTTGTCAGGTCACTCCGTCATCGACGCCACCTTGACGCCAGACAACTACCTCCACCTGCGCGAGTCCATCACCGCGCATCGGGCGCCGAGTCTTCACTGCACCACGCCGCCGAGATTCGCCGTCATCAATGTGAAGGATGGAGCACCGCTCCACCAAAAAGGCGCCCGCTGGTCCCTCGATCCCGTGTACGCCTCCAAGAATGACGCCCCCAAGGAGGAAACGGCACCAACGCGCCGCCGTCATCCGATCAACTGATTTAGGGTTTTCCCCGGAGGTAGCGGATAGAGGTCTAGAGCTTCTCCACGGCGATGCCTTCAAGAAGATAATGACACAACAGGGTGCCACCAACGCCGGTCATGGCATCAAGCCGAGCACAAGGTTTTCACCCGGATCCGCTCGAAGAACCTCCATCACGTGATGTGTGCACGGGTCGCCGCCGATCTGAGCCGTCGCACAACGAGCAGGCCGCACCGGCCAGATCAGATCTGTCCGGAGGGCACAACCCGCATGGTGCCGACCCAACCACCAGGCCCTCCATGCCGCCACCGCCGATCCGAGGTCAGATGGTGTGTCGCCGCAGACCCGGCCGCCGCCACCGAACGCTGCCACGCAGCCCGAGGCAGAGCCGGCTGCCGCACCCCACCATCGCCGCCCTTGGCCGAGGCAGCCGCCGCGCCGCCAGGCCAGATCAGCCCTTGGCCGAGGCAGCCGCCTCGCCGCCAGGCCAGATCGGCCCTTGGCCGAGGCAGCCGCCGCGCCGCCGTCGTAGGGCGGGCCTGCCGCGCCGCCAGGCCAGATCGGCCGCGCCACCCATGCCGTGGGGCGCCGCACCACCCCCACGGCGCAGGCAAGAGGGAGGACCCCCGCCACCGCCGTCAGCCCCAAGCCATCGCCGGCGGCGGCCTTCGGCGGCGGCGGAGGGAGGGAAGGAAGGGAGGGAAGGGGACCCCGGCGGCTAGGGATTTAGATCCCACCCGAGTCGCCGGAGCGGGGGCGACGCGGGGGCAACTGAGAGAAATTCGACCAATGGTACTGATACCTCCTAAGGTTTCTTCAGAGAACGTGACTGGTGAGGAACAAAAGCCTGGTGCTCTGAACTTTTTTGCTTTACGAAAGCCTGGTGCACTTGATTTGTGTGGAATTATATTAGGTCACCAACCCCAATCCATAGGGTCATGTGGTGCTCCTGACTTTGGGCGGACCAGGCACCAGCCCCAGCTAGCATCCCATTTGCTGAGTGATCTTCGTTCTTCCCGTTGTCGCGGTATCACTGTTTCAGGAGCTCTTCACTCGTTGTGGAACACGGGTTGCAGTCGGACTCCTATATCGCTAGTTTTCAAGTATTATTTGGGGTGTTGGATGCTTGCTCCTGATTTTGTACGAGGTTTGGTGACTAGCGATTCTTGTACACACTTGTTAATGGAACGGATATTTTCAGCAAAAAAAAAACTTTCTTACGTGCAATTTAATCAACTTGCAATAACAATTTCTCAGTCGCCACCTAAGGGATAGAGAACTTGAACAAATATAGGAGCGGTTAGGCGTCTATTGCCTGAATTTTTCCAAAGGGTCAATCAATTTATTCCCCTCTATATCAACTGATGGATCAAGATCCAACAGATCGTTATCTTCTTCACCTGGCAGCCGACAATCCAAGCCAGGCCGATCGGCCTGCCTCCACCACCCCGCCCTCCCCATACCACCCTGGTGGCCCACCCCTGGCCATCTCTCTAAACCGGCACACCACCATAATTTCTCGACAAGCCCCCCGCCCCACCTCCCACCCACCTGCACCCGAACCATCAACCTTTGAACTCGCCTCCGCCTTGTACAGCTCGTTTTCCGATGAGGCCTTGCCTCCTTCCTTCCAGAAGAAATTGGCCGATCAAACTTCAAAAATTGGATCAAATTTCAAAATTCTTTTTGACCCGGTTTCCTTTATAACCTCGATCGAGTTTCTTTTTCAAATTAGATCAAATTCAGGTGCTCCCCCCCCCCCCCCCCCCCTCTCCCCGACTGTTTTAAAACAATAAAAAATCAAGCAACTTAGTTCCAGGTAAACTGAACAAGTAAATAAACTTAGAAATTTACCGTGGAGGGTATGTATGTGTACGATATACACAGCTTCTTTATGTCGTTCCCTCTCCTGAGGAGACGCAACACGATTGGTACAAAGCCATGGTTATTCCCGGTTGAGGATACCCACAAGGTTTGGCACTTGGGAAGAGTATTGGTCGCGTCATCCAAGAATCTCTTCCATCCGTCTTCTGGTACCTACAAATGAACCAATAGCTCAACGAATTAATTCCTAGAAGGAGTCAACCACCGGACGACATCAATGGAATGATAAGCCGATAATAATCAATGCATGCATGCGACGCACAATGCAGCGCAGTCGCAGCTCGTCAACCGAGTCGAACCGCCGCATCAGCGGTGCCATCGCAGAGCACCGCATGACTTCTAGCCGCCGGAGATGTCGCCCGAAGTCGGCGAACACGAAGTGTGGGCACGTGCTCCAGACAACGACCTCCTCCAGGCTCGGCGGGGCGACGTAGACCTTAGCGACGTAAGACCTGACGTCCAGCACTTGGAGCGCAGGGGCGGCGACGTGGAGCTGGATGGTATTCCGGACGTCCGTGACCTCGAGGTGCCGGAGCGAGCCGGAGCGTATGGAGACGTCGGACTCGGCGACCAGCCTGAGCAACACCAGCCTGAGCTTCCGCAGGCACGGGCACTGCGTAGACACGAGGCCTCCCAGGGCACTGCTTTCTATGGTGGCGCTGCTGATCTCCAGGTCCGTCAGCGACGGGAACATGGTCCCGCCCGGCGGCGGCGGTTGTGGCCGGAGGAGGAAGTGCAGCAGTCCGTGGAGGAGAAACTTTATGCTCGTCGCTCCCTCGCACGGTGGCAGCTCGAGAACCTCGATCTTGCGAGCATGCCATTGCTCCCACTGATAAGTTGAACGAGGTGCGCGCACGTGGAGGTAGAGCGCGCCCGCGAGGCGCCGCGAGGCGAAGCGCAGCCACGACGGGACACGGTGGGCGGGGGTGTCGTAGGGCACTGTGATCTTGAGGCCGTGGACGTCGGCGGCGGAGTAGGCGGCAAGTGCGCCGTCTATCGCGTCGAGGGACAAGGAACCGTGATGGATCAGGTCGGCGCCGAGGACGAGCTCGGGGAGGTCCGCCCAGACGCGGCGCCAGCGGCGTGCGAGGACGCTGGTTCGCGCGGCGGCGGTGGTGGATAGGAGGCGGCCGAGGATTTCGCGGAGAAGGTCGTCGGGGAGTCCGCTTATGAGGTCCCTCCCGCCTGCAGCCCACAACGTCGGCGGCGGTCCTGCCATTAGGGTTTGGAACTTTGGATGGCGGTGTTATTAAGTTGAAGCACGTACATCGGCTCGATCACCTATGTATGTTCACGGATAGGTCTTAGGGCAAAAAACACATATTTGACATAAGAACAAAAAGAATTCACAATCTGAACTCCTTTCGAAAAAATTTCACCGAGCTGACCGTTTCGCGTGGCGCCCGACAGATAGGCGCCACACTATACTGTGCAACGCCTGGAGCTTAGGCGCCACACGCCGGTCCTGCATGGCAGCCCGGGCCCCACTCCTGGTTGTGCAGCGCCTAGCTGAAAGGAGTTGCACAATGTAGTGCAGCGCCTAACCGAAAGGAGTTGCACTACCTTATATTAAAACTATTTTAACTTTTAATCCGTGCATCCGATGAAAAAGTGCCTTATATGAAAGTTGTATATTTTTCCGTGTAGTACGCAATGGTGGCATTTTCATCTATGTTATGATCAATTTGCTTGATGAAAACCTTGTTGCAAAAGTGCATCATAATATAACTGACAGAATCTGTTAAAATTTACAAACTTGGCATGATGATAGCCATTCACCTATAGCTCTGTTAAAATTTGAACAGATTCTGTCAGTTATATTATGATGCACTTTTGCAACAGGGATTTCATCAAACAAATTGATCCTAACATAGATGAAAATGCGACCATTGCGTAGAACACGGAAAAATGTACAACTTTCATATAAGGCACGTTTTCATCAGATGCACGGATTGAAAGTTACAACAGTTTTAATATAAGATAGTGCAACTCCTTTCTATTAGGCGCTGCACTACACTGTGCAACTCCTTTCAGCTAGGCGCTGCACAACCAGGAGTGGGGCCCGGGCTGCCACGCTGGACCGGCGTGTGGCGCCTAAGCTCCAGGCGCTGCACAGTATAGTGTGGCGCCTATCTGTCGGGCGCCACGCGAAACGGTCAGCTCGGTGAAATTTTTTCAAAAGGAGTTCAGATTGTGAATTCTTTTGGTCCTCAGGTCAAATATGTGTTTTTTGCCAGGTCTTAGTATATATAGTTTTTTTACTCCTAAGTGATAAGTGCCACACGTCACGATTTTGACGTCACGGCTCCGTCGGATCTGAAGCACACATCTTAGAGCATGCAGGCCAGTGACACGTTGTTCAGACTCGTTCGGTGTATAGCGAGACTCAACCAAATGATTTCTTCTTCTTTTTTCCTCTTCTCTTTCACTGCCACTCTCTTTCTCATTCTCACCAGGCACCCCGCGTCTTATCCCCATTCCGCAGTGACCCCAATCCCGGTGACGAAACCCCAGCGGCCCCCGACATTGTCCATGGAGGGAGCTCACGGCCCACGGATCCCCCCGTTTTGGGGCGATTTCCTAGGAAGGCGATGCGGTGGGAGGCGGGTTGGAGCTCTATGCGGTGGTGGTGGGTGGGGGTGATCCAGGGTGGATGGCAGCGACTGTCGACGATCGCGGCACCGCCATGCGACCAGTTGCCGGCACACTCCGTGATGCAGGTGCTCTTCTCGGAGAACAACAAGCTCAACCGCCTCACCAACCTAGGCGCCTCCTTCAGCGGCGCCAGGATCCCCTTGAAGCCCGACGATGCTAGACCTCCACTCCGGCAGCGGCCGCTGCCCAAGCATGAGGCCCTAGCGTCGGAGCAGCAGCCACGCCAGGCCACTGCCCATCCCGCCTCGCCCGCCGGACTCCAGGCGTTGAGTCCGCCGGGCACCCAGCCACCAGATCGGCCAGCGCACCGGTCGTCCCACCTGCGCCGCCTCACGCACCACCACACCTGCGCCGCCACTTCCACCACACATGCACTGCCGCGCCCTGGCCAAAGCCGGCCAGCACCCCGCCCCCCACACGGAGCAGCCGAGCTGCCAGCCGCTACGCCACCACCTGAGCCTGGCCGTCGGCCACCCCTAAGGGCCCCCGCCGCCGCCACCTCCCGAATCTGGGCAGAGGCACCCAGATCCGACGCTAGCAAGATCCCTGCACACCCACCCCGGATCCGCCATGAACCTGCAGTGGCTCCCCGAGTCGCTCCCGCGGGCGACTCCGGGAGCCAACCCTAGCGCCACCCCCTTCCCCCCTCGCCCCAGCTTCCCTCCCTGCCGCCGCCGGTGGCGTCGCCGGCCAAAGGCCGCACGGTGTAGGCGGCGGCGGGGCGCCTTCTTCCCGCGCCCCTTGAGTCTTGCGTCGCGTGGCGCGGTCCTCCTCAGCGGCAGCGGCGGTCGTCGGCTCTCCCTCGTGCTCGGCCCCTTTCCCTCGGCGTCGTCCTGGTGTCCCAGCAGTGCCTCCCGCCCTCCCCCCATGGTGGATCCGGGGTGGGTGTGCGGGAATCTTGCTATGAAAATTCTTTTTACCTCCTTTTTTGCTATGAAAATGTTTACTTCTAGTTTTGCCATGTTGTTATGGAACTAACGTTCACGCAGAAATTGGATGGGCCCGCATGAATCGGTGCAGAAGCTAGCTGCCAATCCCGACAATGTCGCGTGATGCAATATCAGTCGTCTGATCCCGCATGAATCTTGATGCGTTTTTACATCCTACACATCCCTTCTTTTGTGTGGGTCCAGTTGGGAGAGTGGGACGAGCTCTGTCCTTTTCAGGCTAGTCATACTGGGAAGTAACTTAGTTACTACCTTCATAATGGATAGTAACATAACACATCCCAAGATCATTTTGCTTATGTGGCATGGAGTTAATGAGAAGAGAGATGCTTGTGGTAACATAATATGTTACCCCCCGTAACGCTCGTCAGCTGCTCACCGCCTTTGTTGCCCATCTCCATCGTGCATTTGTGCTCGTGCGACCCATCGTCGCCGCGCCTGCTCCTTCTCATTCTTCCGGCAGTCGTAAGGGCGACGACGCGCACATCCGTTAGGTCGGTTCAGTTTGATTTGCTAGCTCGAGGTCCATTTTGCCAAATATACCTCATCCATTAGGTCGATTCAGTTTGATTTTGCTAGCTCGAGGTCCGTTTTGCCAAATGTACCATGAGGGTCTCTCTTGGCTGCATCCTGTCCCTCCCTTTTCAATCCAATAGCTCCTAGGCCATCGGTGTACTGTGCACCAACTTGCATCCTGTCCCTCCCTTTTCAATCCAACGGCTCCTAGGCCATCGATGCACTGTGCACCAACTTGCCCTCGGTGATCAGGTAATGTACTCCCTCCCTGGGTTTCAGAAGAGAAAGAGGAAGAGAAACCGATGTGTGATTAAACCAGACGATTTAAATCGTGTGATTCTTTTGCTGAGGTGGCGGACTTGCTGAGTTGGATGGATGCATGTCGATGGTGATGTGGACGGTGTGCATGTTGAGAGAATTGGTTGTAGTGGGGATCAACTTCTTAAAAATGTAAGATATGTATCATAATATAAGATGTATAAATTGTAAAAAATGTTTTATATTTTGATACAGAGGTATTAGTCTACTACTCCCTCCGTAAAGAAATATAAGAGCATTTAGAGAGTGTGGCGTTTCGGTGCCCAGACTCATTTGCACCCGTTCAGGAAAAAATCACAATAAAATCAAAACAAATTCAAAAAAATTCAATCTTTTATTGCATGGTAGAAAATTTATCACGTGAGGTCCGCTTCAAATTTGAGATCATTTGGACTTCTGAGAGGCTCTCAGCGAAAAAGACAAATTGGGTCAGAACAGGGCATGAACAGTAAACATTTTTGCAGACCCCGAATTTGTCTTTTTTGCCGGGAGCTGCTTAGATGTCTAAACGATTTGAAAATTAAGCGTACCTCACACACCAAATTATCTAGGTGTAGCTGAGCCTGGGCTCAGAAATGAATTACCTGCATTTAGATCACAACTTTAGTAATCTATAGAGGGAGTACTCCAATAGATGACCTTAGATGACCTCAGCACGCGTATTCTTTTTTTCAAAACTTAAATTTGTATGGTTTCGTAGAGGGAAATAATCCGAGATGACCCATATGGCTACTCTTTTTTTAATATCAGTACAGACACAAGCATTCATATACACGTAAATACACTCACCCCTATGAACGCACATCCTACCCCTATGAGCACCTTCGAAAGACTGAGCCGGCATATCATCTTAAAATTTACGAAGTCACCATAGGCACCTCATCATCGACAGAAACGGATTTGAACCCTGATGGGCTGGGGATACCACAGTCCCTCCTCTGACACCTCTGACAATCCAGCCACACGTTGGTTCGCTAAAACGATAAAAACGTGTTGTCGGAGCTACAAGCCAGAAACTCGTAACGACCACGACATAACAAACTTTGATCTCATATCATTACTGGAAACCAATGCGGTTGCATTGCGGACACTTTTCACAACATTATTATAAACAATTTGGCACTTGATCTTGCACAACGAAATCACAAGTCTGAGTTAAAAGAACCAACGAACAATCTTCGACTACCCATCCAAATCATCACACAGCTGAAGAAGGAACCTAAATGGGTCACATTTACAGGGCGGGGAATCGGCTTGCTGAATCGGAACAAGCGAGGGGGGCTTACTTATTGCTCAGGTACAATTTTTACAGGGACTTGCTTCATCTGGGGTCCAGCTTCAGTTCTCGGAATCCTCTGGTATCTTGAACAGGAACTGCGGTATCGAGGCGATGCGGGGCAGGTTCATCAGCAGGTCTCCAAACGAGTCCTTTCGGGACATAGCTGGTGGCGGCTGGTTAGCATCTGCAGTTTTCCTCGTTGATGCTGAGCTGAATTCGTCATCTGATCCTTCGGAGTCCACCCCACCAATGCTGCCGCTGTTGTTCGGCTCGGGCTTCGGCTGGGCTGTCGGCGCTGTGTCTTTCTGAAGCAGGCAGCAAAGTGAGTCCACCCGTGCCATCAGTCGCTCATCGGAGGCCGGCGCCTGTGGGCCCTGCACATCACCAAGAAGGTACTGCGCAATCTCCTCTAGCGATTCTTTTGTAGGCACCTCATTGTTGGCCATCGAAGGATTGCCTGAGGTGATCTGCTCGCTGATGCAATTTCCTAGGTGGCTGACCAAATCATCCACTGACATTGATGGTCTAAGCCCGGGCACTTTCAGCTGACTCCACCAGTTCGGGATATTGAATTCTTGAGCTACACCATTTACGTTTCTGCTGACTGGTTGTGCATTTACAGCACTAGCCCCTGGCAAATTGAACACAAAAAGGATTAGAAAGATTCAGGTTGATGTTTCATGTGAAAGGCACTGTCAAGTGATCCAGTGAGCAACAACAGAAGTTGCAAACGTGTACAAGTTAGCATATCTCCCTTGTTATACTTCAACTAAATCGGGAAGAGGTTGAAATGCATTGATCAATAATAAGTAAAGCACGTGCTAATCATGGAAATTTTAAGACTATGCACATGATTGCCCACATATATTTAAGTTATTGATGCTTCTCTTCTGCAAGAAGTACATCAATGTAACACCAGGCGGTGCAGGAGGGGCGTCATTAGCTTTCACGTACCTGGGTTCATTGGCTGAGCGACAAATTCTGGTTGCTTCCCAAAATAATCGTTTGTGTCATTCTTAGTAGACATAGATGAACCAGCACATGGTGACACAGACCCTGAAAACCCAGGCAGATCTTCACGTTCATCTTTTAAATTAGTAAAGTCATGGCACTTCAGTTCCACCGGATCCTCAAATATAGAGCATCTGGGTTCAAAAACTGAAGAGTCCAAGATGACGTCTGTTTGTTGACTCAACTGATGTAGCCTCTGATCACACTGGACAAGCTTTTCAAAGTTCTTGCCTAACGAGGTTGTAGGGCACTTCAAGAAATGATGCCTGAAAATTTCGGAAGTCACGGTATTAGATGAAGGCATCAAAAGACTAGGAGCTAAGAAAGTACATTAGTTATAATAGATAGTACTTTGGTTATCTTTATTTCTACAAAATAAGTTGGTGGCAGCAATCCATTCACCCCTCCCACCCCTGTTCCACATCGATGAATAAACTACTTTAATAAATACAGTAGGAAAAACACCTCCCAACAAACAAACAAATCAACTTAAACACAACTAATCTACTAACGAATTAACTTAGCCAACTTCCTCACAAATCTTTCATGACGCATGTCACAAGAAAAGCATGATCTACATAACGGCAGAGCACAGGGCATGCTGAAGCCTGAGCATGACAACAGAGGCATGACGCCGACCGGTGTGCAGCTCAGCCAAGCACGACAGTGGAGGCAAGGGCACAGAGCAGGCCAAGATCGATGACAACGGAGACAGGACAGCAACCAGTGCATCTCAGCCAAGCGTGACAGTCGAGCCAAGGGCATGAAGCAAGCCAAGCCCATGACAACAACTCGATGTGATGTGTCATGTGATTATCCGTACCAACGTATTGGCAATTTGCTCATAAACCCAAGTACTGTGGTTATCTAGCTGGCTGATATTTAAAGAGCTATCATGACATCCGCGTTGGTTCTACAGCTATGTAGCTGCAGGCTATTAAACAGATTCTATCAACCTTTCAGAGATCTAAAAAGAAACTGAACAGTTCCTTCTGTTCTTCTAATGATAAATACGAAACTACAGAGGTGGCCTTGAATAAATATCAGGTCATCTGCTACAAAAGTCCAGTCCTGGTAAGCATAAAGCATGTCCTGCAAATGCAACAAGGCTTCCAAAAATGTGGATTGAAGTCAAGACTAATAAGTAATGATCACTACGATACTGTAACATGCAGATTTCATCCCCCACCCCCACCCCCACAAAGAACACTTTGCATATGAGGCTTCACTCTCAGTATGTAGTGCAAACACTGAATAATCATTTACCTGTTTATACTTGCTTGGCCACAAGTGAAATCTGAAGTAGCCTGCCACAATGTATGCTTTCTTGGTTGAGGATCCGTCTCTTTGAAAAAGAGAGGTGGTCGGGCCAGCTGTATAAGCATAAAAAAATGGGAACTCCTCAGAAAACGAGGTACTAAAATAATAAGAGAACAATAAAAAAATAAGAATAATAAGCATATGCATCTTCTGGATAAACTTACCATCACATCCAAGGATCCATCTCCAATTTCAGGCAAAGTTACCTTCAAAGCAGTTATATCTGACCACTGAATTTCTATTTTACTCTTGAGACCACCTTCCAGAACTTCCCATACAAGTTTATGCTTCGCGAAGTAACATTTTGCCACCAAATCACCTTCATATTTGGATGTGTACTGCTCAGAGATAGAATCAAATTAAGACAGTTAAGGCCAAAGATTGTCCAGACAGGCTGTTATGTATGCAACTGAACACTAGTTAATATGTACTGCAAATCATCAACATACAGATACTGAATTTTGGGCAACTGACTGACTGCTCGAGCAAAAATACTAGCAAATTGGACAGGAATTCATCGACGCTCCACTAAGACTCGACACTACAAACAAGAACCAACATTTCAATTCTTCATGTATTAGCTTAAAGTTTTATAGATAAATAGAATCGTCACTGCAACAATTTTGTGGCTTGAGGCTGGCAGGCTGTGGCAGGTGCTTCCAGTTCTGTATTCTTTTGCTACAAACCCCCATTGTTCTGTTCAATCTCAGTTCTCCCAGGGGACTTGGGAGGTGCAGCTCCACCCCAACCTATCTCAAGCTGCTACACAGGAACTGATGGCCCTGAATCAGCTCCTTGCAGCAGTGGTTCCCAGCAGCTCCACCCCAATCGTCACTGCAACAATTTTGTGGCTTGAGGCTGGCAGGCTGTGGCAGGTGCTTCCAGTTCTGTATTCTTTTGCTACAAACCCCCATTGTTCTGTTCAATCTCAGTTCTCCCAGGGGACTTGGGAGGTGCAGCTCCACCCCAACCTATCTCAAGCTGCTACACAGGAACTGATGGCCCTGAATCAGCTCCTTGCAGCAGTGGTTCCCAGCAGCTCGCAGAAGGATGCCCGCACACCTTCTGTGGCTTGTAATCAGCTAAGCACCAGCTACTTCTACCGGCTGCTCACCTTCCGTGGGATTAGGTGCAGTTTTGAAAGTTGGACCTGGGATTCTTTGATCCCCCTCATGCACAAGGCCTTCCTTTGGCTGGCTTTCAGGGGGCGTCTCAACACTAAGGATAACATGGTTAAGAAATGTTGGTCTGCGTCGCTCCTTTTGCCCATTGTGATGCTTGCCCCGCTGTCGAATCCATCGATCACCTGGTGCTACGCTGTCATGCAGCTTCTGCCTTATGGAACAAGCTGATGCTGGACCCTTTGGCGCGCCTATCCCCTGACATCTTAACCTTTGTTGAGCAAGCTGTTCATCAACTTGCTTTCAAGCACAAATGGAATGTTGCTTTTGCTGCCTGCGCCATCACACTCTGGCATGCAAGGAATGACAGAGTTTTCAATTCCAAGATTTGGACGGAGTCATACACTAGACACTATGTGGCTGACATGATTCGTCTTTGGAGTTACAGAGCTAAAAAGCAACAGGATAGGAGTGATCTACAGGTCTGGAGCCAAAAATTTCATAGCTAATCTTTGTCTAAGCCAGATGTAACATCCTCCTCTTCTCCTCGCTCTTTTCTCCTTCCTAAAGGCCGCTTGTGATCTTGCACCTGGGTGCACTTTGCAAGCTACGTGTAACTGACTTTCTCTCATCAGGCTTTAGCCTGTTTTGAAATATAAGGTTGGCACTGAGCCACCTTCTTATTTTCAAAAAAACGGCAATAATTTACAAGACCATAAGTGTTTCACATACCAACTGTACCTCAATAAAGCATCGCCAGCATCAAGCCTAAAGAAGGCCAAACAAAAGACACCAAAGTACTAAAACACAGATTCTGGCAGAATTGTCATAAATAGCATATTTCAGCCAACATAGATTTCCTTACCTCCCATTTGCCTATTTTCAATACACTTGCAGGAAAGTTTGATGCTTTCAACCGTTCACCAGCTGACGATGTACCAGATTTAAGGTCTTTCTTCTTGGAAGGCTCAGCATTGTCCGTAGAAGACTGCCCAGCATCGGAATTTGCTTGAGAAAGCCTCATCTGAATGAGATCCAACAGAGATGGACTTTTTTTCAGCCGAAGACCCAATGGGCTAGGTTCATCAAGTACATTTTGATACATGTCCTGCAATTCATGTATGCATACAAAATATGAATCCCAAATCTGTCGATAATAAAAAATACTACTAATTAATCATACTTTATTGACAAACTTTAAACAGTAAATTACGGAGACTGGATATCACAAACACCTCAAAAGAGCTATAGTAACAACAAACAAGAATGCACCCCGGTAAATTTTGAGAGAACAAATATTGATCCATTTATTTTGGCTCATATAGATATTCACATTTTTTTTCTCGACTTGCACACTGACATCATCTACCATGAACAGTAGCAACTCCTATTGTATCCCATGAAACTCTGAAGGATTTCGCTTAGCACCTTGCATGTTAACCAGATAATTGACCAGCAACTGCATCATCCACTTCCAAAGTTCCAACGGGGTGACAGGTGTCACCTCTTTCCCTAATTATATTTCTAATTGTCTCTGAAACATGTCCCCAATCTCCTAAGGAACCAAGCAGTTTCCCCACCCTTGGAACATCCAAAAAAGCAAAGCAAATAAACCAATCACACGAAGTTGACTCAAGACGTCAGCCATCCGCAGCAAACGGCAAACCTATGAAATGTAAACCTTGAGCTTTTCCCAGTCACAGAGTATATAATACCAGCCTCTACATAGCATCCCATGGAGATACACGTCCAGCCCTTCAATCAGCGCCAACCACACGAGCAGACTGTGACTCCATCAAACCAGAGGGACATCAACAGGATTTAACTTAAATCCCTCAATCCCAATGGTTTGAGACTTTGAGAGTGAATGCTAACGTGAAAATGCCCATTGCTCTCACGAAAAGGGAACTATCTAATAACAGCAGCTCAGCCACTGCAATGCGCACCACTCAATCAGTCCACGCAGACCAATCCCCACTGCAGCCACCTCAATTGCTGAATCAACAGCCACGGTCAAAATCAAACGCGTAACGCCACGCGGAAGGACCCGCCCAGCTCCCAACGGAAACTGAAAAACGGCAGGAGCTCGCATGAAAGCCCTCCGGCTCGACGCCGAACACGAGCAACCCCAGCGCGGAATCCAGCACGGCCGCGAACGGACGCACGAAACGGAAGGCCGTGAACACGGCGAGCGCGGATCTACCTGGTGCGGGGGCGGGGGCGGGGGCGGCGAGGGCTGGGCCGGCCGGGCGCGCTTGCCGAGCGGGCCGTGGTCGAAGTCCCGGAGCTCGTCCGCCTCCATCTTCACGGCGGCGGCCGGCGCCATGGGCGGCTCGGCCGCCTCCGGGTGCTGGCGCTTCCCCATGGCCGGGAGCTGCACCATGGGGGTCGATCGGCGGAACCCCGGCCCAGCCACGGCGGCGCGCGGGTCGGATCGGATCGGCGGCCGGCGGCGCGGCGAATGATTCGAGAGAGGGGCGGCGCGAATGAGGAAGACGA
This sequence comes from Triticum timopheevii, assembly GCA_963921465.1. Taxonomy (NCBI): domain Eukaryota; kingdom Viridiplantae; phylum Streptophyta; class Magnoliopsida; order Poales; family Poaceae; genus Triticum; species Triticum timopheevii. The sequence goes on from OY997274.1 coordinate 126,971,126, forward strand.
GGAGAGGGGGAGGGGGGAGCTTCGGCTGGCCTTTGGGGGGAGAGAAGGGTCCAGAAATAGTCGCCGGGCTCGCGAGCAGGAGGGTGACGATGACGGGTGGGGGCGGGGTTCGGGGCCCGCGTGTCGGCGGGGGCGGTGGGGGCCTGGGCTGTGGATAAAGTGGCGGGGCCGCTGGAGCACGGCTGTCAGCCGCGTAGGGTGGCGTGACAGGTGGAGGAGCCATGCGGGATGGTCTGGTCTGGCCGCATTCGGGCGCACGGTTACGGGCGGCGGGGCCGATGGCGTGTGTGTGGTCGCGTTTGCACTTTGCTCGCTGCCTTCATCACGTGGAAAACGTTCTCCCCGCCGGGGACGACGGTGCTACCGCAAACGCGCACGCGCCGTAAGAGTATATATCTACAGCCGGACCCATCAAATCCGGCCATGCGGACGTCAGCGGACGCGTTCATCCACCGACTGTGATCGGTGACTCCTCAAATGTCCACGTTCATAATCATGTATCTCGTATTCAGCCCCTAAATCCATGTTATTCATGTAGCGTAAGAGAAACTATGTAGATAATCATATCAAACGGAGTAACAAATGGACATAGATCGACATAATAATACCATAATTTCATCGTTCGTCCCTTGCCCTTGCAGTTGTAGCCATTCGTGTAGGTGGCGGGAGGGGCATTGTCGGAGTCGCTGGATGGGGAAATGATGTTGGCCATCTGACGGACGAGTGTGATGGCCTGCAAGACACACAGGGTAGTGTACCATCTTCGTGTAAGTATCTCAATAGTAATCGTCCTAAGGAAGAATAGAGTATAGTATTTATGAGTGACATTTCTGTCACACACAAGTTGTCGCAATTCTTATGTGAAGTACTTGCTTATGATTCTGCAAAAGTTGTTAGTGTTTCAGGAGTCAAATGAACCAGAATAGTGAATAAGATGAGTTGGTTGCGACGAGAATAATAATAGCTTGAGGGTAAATAACATAAATAAAACTAAAAATAAAAGTGTTTTTCATGCAATGGAGAGGTTAGGCGCGCAGAGACTTCGTATCATGGTATACATCGAGTGTGTCGGTGCGACGGTAATATTAGTCACATTGTATCATGAATTTAGTATTTGATTTGCCAATTCAATAGGTGGATCACCATAGGGTTATGGAACGCCTCACGGGATTATATTCTATAATATGACCGTCTCCACAATTAAGATTATTAAACTGGAATCATGCATTAATTTCAATAAACCATCGTTATCTCGTATTGTGTTCGATCCTTATAGATGTCTCTACCTGTTGCGTCCGAGGTCGCGAATTTCTTAAACAATATGTGTTACTTGTGTAGGTCTTGAGATCATGTCGCCCGCGCCCTTAAATTGGACAACACGCATAGAGTTCACCACAGAATAACAACTTACTAAACATATCATAAGACTACAAACACAACTGGCGACCAATAGGATAGGCACAAATGAATCTTACCACCCTCCTACATCTTCCACGCCCAAGGAGAATTACTCACACATTGAAAGAGAATAGACAGTCATCTTGGAGAATAAATCCATGAAAATCATAACAATAATACCGTGGAGATCCATAATAAGATGAATGATTAAACAAGTCTTGATCTCCAACTGAGTATGAATAGAGTTTACACACACTAATGTTACATCTTGGAATTCCTCTTACAATGGTGAAGGTGAAATGAATATGAGTATGGAGATGGAGGAACAAAACTACAAGGATCTCTGGTGGTTCTTCTTCTCCGGATCTCTTCTCTCTCTGTTCTGGATGGTGTGGCAGCGGTTAGATTTCTCCAACTTATGGTGTGCCTTCACGAAAGTGTTTTATGTAGATGAGAGGGTGCCCCTGGCACTTCATACGACGGGCCATAGGAGCGCGTACTCTCGTATAAAGGCCTTGCGCTCTGACGCTCTTGGTGAGCAAACTCACAACATGGAAGTTCCCCAATTTGGTTTGATTTGCAGTAATTCACTTTGGTTTCCTTCTATATATACTTTTTTCCTGCCAACAATAGAGAACGGGTTTTCTTCTCTCTCAAAGGATTAGCGTTAGAAATAACCGAGAAATATTGGAAACCCTGTGAAAACCAAATGAAAACTCCTTGTAAAAATTCATAAATTCTTGAGCCATCAACTCCCCCAAGCTCAAGGCTTGCTCATCCTCAGGCAACTAAGAAATTATGAGAATGAGAGTGAGTTTGAAAATTGAGTACAAGGAAGTTTATCGGCTCGTGAAGATGTAATATTTCCCTTCTCACAAATGCTACCATCTTAGTTAAGAGAATTCTTGCATTTGAATGGTTGCACTTAAATTCGCTGCTTAGCCACGTCTAGTCTCATATCACTAGTTGCGATTTCTCAAGTCAAATCTTCCATAGTTAACTAAGTGCTAGGTAAGTAAAAAGGAATGGGTTTTTCTTTGAAGCTCTATTGAAAACAAATTTCACCAAGGAGTTTCGAAAGAGAAGAAAACATAGTATGCAGGTATTTCATTAACACCCACTAGTACCTCCAAGTCATGACTCTCAAATACTTCCTTCAATCGTTATTCATTGGAACTTCAACCTTTGGTGACACGGTTATGCCAACATTTGCTAGTTGCAATGGGGTTTCCACTACGGCTTAGTTTTGTTCACTATGGATCATTAAGGTTGTCTCTTTCGAGCTCAACGATCAATGTTCACATTTACCACATACACACCTCCTAGGAGAAAGATGGTTAATTTCACCTCAAACTCCAAATTGGTGACAAAGCCGCATTTATGCGCATTATCACAACATACAACAACAATACATGAAACTAGCGAGAAGCCGAAGCTCCATGCTTTTTGTATCGCGGACAAGTTTTGTCATAACCTCGATCACCTCAAATATTCATCCCTCTAAACATCTCTATCAGTAGGTATCATCGAGATAATCAAATTCAGTGCTATGGAGTTGAACTACTTAAGTGCTAGTTCTCTTCAAAAATCTGAGCCCCTAAGTTTATTTTTGAATTTTCTTTCTTTTCTTCAGGATCAAAATCATGATTTACATCAAAGTTTCAATAGCAGGATTCGAAGTTGAGAGTTATCACTAAATGATATTCAACTACCGTGGGGAACGAAGCTTTAGTGCAACCAGCCAAATAAAGGCATTAACTTAATAAGCTTGCGAGAAAATCGAGCACGAATATATTTTACCTTCTCGCACTGGTTTGCCCTTTCCTCGAGTCACTTCCCCCTTCGTTATCTTCATTTCGATGTTGCTAGTGGTGAACAAATCTATGGGCTCGAAAAAAGGACATAAGAACAAAGAGAATTCCAACAAACAAGAACAAAGTTCTCTCTATAAATTTATTATGCAAAACAAAAAATAATCATGATGACAAGTAAAGGAAACAAATAGAAAGAAGAGAATGAAATATGCACGGATGCATGGATAACTAGGGGATGAGCTCTCCCAAGCTTAGACTCCTTGCCTAACTCTCTCTGGTCCATGTCCTCACCATCGCAGTCACTAGGTGCAGTATGAGGCCACTTCATCTATGATGAACCACTGGAGGATGGTGGGCCTATGCAAGGCTGCCAAAAACCAAACAGGGACAACACATTACCATTGAGCAGGTGTATGTTAGCACTAGTCTCCCGGAGGTCCGTGCGGATCCCTCCGAGCCGCTATTGCAACTGTTGAAACTCTATCCTAGACACATAATCACCACCATACCCGTAGTGTTGCTGAGGTGGTGGAATATACTGGGGTGCATCTCCCCACGCATCCCAACCACGCTTGATGCCATAACTCACATACCTCGGCGCGCAAATCCTCCACCAAGCGCTCGATCTCCAGTCACCACCCTTGGAATTGTTGGGTAACGTAGTAATTTCAAAACATTTCCTACGATCATGCAAGATCTATCTAGATGATGCATATCAACGAGAGGGAAGAGTGTGTCTACATACCCTTGTAGACCGAAAGCGGAAGCGTTTATCAACGCGGTTGATGTAGTCGTACACCTTCACGATCCGTCCCGATCAAGTACCGAACGTACGGCACCTCCGCGTTCAGCACACGTTCAGCTCGATGACGTCCTCGCCTTCTTGATCTAGCAAGAGGGGCGAAGTAGTAGATGAGTTCCGGCAGCACGACGGCGTGATGACGGTGTTGGTGAGAACAATCTCCATAGGGCTTCGCCTAAGCACTACGAAAACTATGACGGAGGATAAACTAGAGGGGACAGGGTTGCCGGCACACGGCTTCGTGTTTCTTGATGTGTCTTGGGTGCTAGCCCTGCCCCTATATTTATATGTTGAGCCTTGGGTTCCAAACTTGGAGTAATAGCTTACACAAAGTCGGTTTCACCCGAAAGGCAAGAGTCCTTCTCGGACTCCAGGACTAGACGCCAGGGTTCCCTATGTTTGGACCCAGACGCCAAGGACCCTGGCGTCTGGCCCCTGGACTCCGCAAAACTTCCTTTTGCGATTTCCAAAAACCTTGTGGGCTTTCCCCTTTGGCCCAAATAAAGTGTTCTCGTACCCAAACATTTCGGGAAACATCCGAAACCCCTTCCGGGGAATTCCGGAACCCTTCCGGAGACCAAACACTATTATCCCATATATCAATCTTTATCTCCGGGCCATTCCGAAGTTCCTCGTCATGTCCGTGATCTTATCTGGGACTCCGAACAACATTCGGTCACCGACATACATAACTCATATTACTATATCGTCAACGAACGTTAAGCGTGCGGACCCTACGGGTTCGAGAACTATGTAGACATGACCGAGACACCTCTCTGGTCAATAACCAATAGCAGAACCTGGATGCCCATATTGGCTCCTACATATTCTACGAAGATCTTTATCGGTCGAACCGCATAACAACATACGTTGTTCCCTTTGTCATCGGTATGTTACTTGCCCGATATTCGATCGTCGGTATCATCATACCTAGTTCAATCTCATTACCGGCAAGTCTCTTTACTCGTTCCGTAGTACATCATCCCGTAACTAACTCATTAGTCACATTGCTTGCAAGGCTTATTATGATGTGCATTACCGAGAGGGCCCAGAGATACCTCTCCGATACTCGAAGTGACAAATCCTAATCTCGATCTATGCCAACACAATAAACACCTTCGGAGACACCTGTAGAGCATCTTTATAATCACCCATTTACGTTGTGACGTTTGATAGCACACAAGGTGTTCCTCTGGTATTCGGGAGTTGCATAATCTCATAGTCCGAGGAACATGTATAAGTCATGAAGAAAGAAGTAGCAATGAAACTATAATGATCATAATGCTAAGCTAACAGATGGGTCATGTCCATCACATCGTTCTCCTAATGATGTGATCTCGTTCATCAAATGAAAACACATGTCTATGGTCAGGAAACATAACCATCTTTGATTAATGAGCTAGTCAAGTAGAGGCATACTAGGGACAATATGTTTTGTCTATGTATTCACACGTTGAAAGAACATGCGGTGCCCCCATGTTTGGTTTTGGTAATTGATGACAATCTCTATGGACTAATGGTTGTCTTGAGTTATATTTGAAGGATTTGTCCATAGGCTTTTCTTGAAGTCCATGTGTTGGTTTCAAGGAGTTTATGAGTTGACCAAGGTGGTATGAAGGAATTATCCAAAGATTGGTCATGTGAGTGTTGAGCTTATTGCAAGCATGTCTTGAAGAAAAAGATTGTGTGATCATTCATGTTTACCTTCAAGACATCATCCAAATGAAGAGAGTCGGAAAGATTCAGGGTTGATCAAGACTAAGTCAAGAGTGAATCAAGTTGATCAACTCACAAAGCGTAGATGATGTACCGAGAGGGATCAAGTGATCCCATGGTATGGTAAGCAGTGTCCATTGTGCTCTGTGTACTAACCCATGGTCTATGTGAGAGTTCTATATATGTGGGGTTAGGTACGTGTTCATGGGCTTGGGTCAAGAGGAAGATATCACTCAACCCATGGAGAGGATGACATCAAGTGGTCATCGTCATCAAGATTGTCGTGTGCTAGTTCAAGTGGAGCATGACGAAGAGATCAAGTGCTTGAAGCTTGCCGTCCATTGTGGTGTCAATGGATTTGTGAAGATGTGCCGAAGAGTGGCTCAACCATAGTGGAGTATGGGGGAGCAATCATCTAGTCTTCATCGACCCAACGCAATCAAGAAAGGTGGTCCATCTTGAGGAGGACAAGATCATCATCATCTATCTCAAGTGGATCATGCGCAAGGCAAAGGTTTGCCCTTGATAGGTTTTCTATTTTTTCCGGTCTCATGGTGGTAGTTTGGAGTCCGCGTTATAGGATCGATAGTCGTACTATCAAGGGGGCTCTCAAGTGAGTAGCTTGATCGTATCATTCATCAAGAGCTCAAACCATTGCATCCTTGCATCATCTTTCTTGATTTTTATTTTTATTTTCTTTTGAGGTTTTAGTGCTTGTGGTTATCTTCATGACAAGCTCTAGTTCATCGAAAACGGATTTCATATGCTTCTTCTTTTGAGTTTTCGGTGTTGAAGGTTTTACCGGTCTTATTAAAGGAAGGGTTCTCACCATTTTCTCATGGGCCTTTTCTAATCTCCTTATTTTTGTTAGTTCTATCAAGATTGTGTTAGCCCTTGTTGCTATGTTTCCAACAAACTTGGTTTTGTTGAATTCGGAGTCCGTTTGTAGAAGTTGTGGCAGTTTTGGTGTTCTGAAAAGGCTGCAGCGTTACTACCGCGGACAGGAGCAGATGTAATTTTTTACTACCGCTCCAGAGCGGTACTACCGCGGCTTCTATAGTGGTAGTACCGCTGCAGACCAAAAACTCATCACAAGTCCAGCGGTGGTAGGCACAAATGTATTTTTTTAGTACCGCTACCCTTTGAGGTAGTACCGCTACCCCTAGCGGTAGTACCGTGAGGTCGAGCGGTAGTACCGCTGTGTGCGGGTTGTGAGCATAATGGGTGGATTTTTTTGAAGCAGCACAAAGGTTGTGGAGGAGCAACTCCACCTTGCTGCTACAATGTGTATAGCACAAGTGTTGAAGGAACAGCTTCAACGTGCTGCGCTAGATATCGCCCTAGAGGCGAATGTAGGCTGATAGGGCAGCAAGAGTTCAATCCAGAACTCCTAGGGCACAAGATCTACTCCAAGATCTTAGATAAGAACAACAAATTCTATTATAGGTAGGGGTACATAGTCTGGGTCCAAAGTAGGGGTGAGGACCTCTATTTATAGGGCTTTGGGAAGCCTTCACATACTTCTACTTATAGCTGGAATACTCTAGAAACATTATTTAAGGTTCACCATTCTACTCATAGCTACTCACAACTAGAAGACTCTAGAAAACAATAGGTAGGATAAAGAAAAGAAAAGAAATACTAGACCATAACAGAAGAATTGAGGGAGTCCCGGATTAGGGGGTGTCCGGATAGCCGAACTATCACCTTTGGCCGGACTCCTGGACTATGAAGATACAAGATTAAAGACTTTGTCCCATGTCCGGATGGGACTTTCCTTGGCGTGGAAGGTAAGCTTGGCGATACGGATATGTAGATCTCCTACCATTGTAACCGACTCTGTGTAACCCTAACCCTCTTTGGTGCCTATATAAACCGGAGGGTTTTAGTCCGTAGGACGAACAACAATCATACCATAGGCTAGCTTCTAGGGTTTAGCCTCTCTGATCTCGTGGTAGATCTACTCTTGTACTATCCATATCATCAATATCAATCAAGCAGGAGTAGGGTTTTACCTCCATCGAGAGGGCCCGGACCTGGGTAAAAACACTGTGTCCCTTGTCTCCTATTACCATCCGCCTAGACGCACAGTTCGGGACCCCCTACCCGAGATCCGCCGGTTTTGACACCGACATCGGTGCTTTCATTGAGAGTTCCTCTGTGCCGTCACCATCAGGAAGGATGCCTCATCCCGTCTTTAAAGACAGCACTGTTGCTAAAGGAGCTTTGGCTATCGACCAAACTCTCCGGCTAGGCGGTTTCCTTATGACCGCCTGTCCAGCCGTCGCGCCAACGATGACTTCTCGGGCCATCGAAAGCAATCTTCACGTTAGCTCGGAACTCGCCGAGCAGTTAGATCCGATGGAGCTCTCTTCCTTAAATGAGCTCTTGGATCGCATCGCCGCCCTGGGAGTCGCTACAGACTATGATTAGATTGGGCCTAAACCCGATCTGAGAGAGATTAACTCTCCCCAGGTTACCCACCACGTTGCTATGGTAGAGGAACAATACGGCGACCCTTCTTCTATCTTAAGGACTAGCTATGTCCGGATTCCCGATCCCTCCATGCCGGATTCCCGCGGAGGGGAGGACGTTACTCAAGCCCTGAACCTAAAGTCAGGTAGCGGGCTAGATTCATTGGACAACATCCAAGAACCCAAGCTTCCAAGTTCGGAAACTACATGGCCCCTGAGTCTTAAAGCGGACGGGGTTCCGAATTTAATTCCACCCGCCCACCCAAACATAAGCGATCTATCCCAAATCTGGCAAGAGCCCGCAGAAACAGTACACCATTACTGGGCCAGATTCCTCCTGGTTATGAACAGGATAAAGGACTGCCGCGAGGAGGACACAATTTCATTCTTCTGCAATAATTACACGGACAAGGGAATCCTCATCGCCGTAAGTCGTCGTGAAATTACACGCCTCGCTGACTTGGCGTCCATAGTATGAAAGTACTGTGTGATGGAAAGCGCCTGGAAAACCGAAATCAAATTTTGGGACAATCCGGCCCTGAATACAACCCCAGTCTGAAATAAAAGGGTGCATTATCGCCAGGCACCTGGGTTAAACACCAAAAAGCAAAAACCCTCTATAGGGCATGGAACCATACTGGAAGGATGGCTCAATGGCCCCTGCAAAATTCATAGTACAGAGGATGCCACTCCAACTCATAGCCTTAGAGCATGTTGGATACTACGGCAGGTGGCCAAAAGTGGCGAAGAGCTTCTAACTCCAGAGCACCAGCCCAAGGATACCAGTACGGTATTAACAGTCTTCGAGACTTTCGCATCAAATAATATGCGGAAACGAACACTCCGCAGCCTTGCCAAAGTCTACCAAGTAGCAACAATAAACCCATGGAGTGACACGGCTATTACCTTTAATGCCAGTGACGAACCTAAATTCCGAACAGCCCGAGCACCAGCCGCATTGGTCCTCAGTCCAATAGTGGACGGCTTTCGCCTTACCAAGGTATTCATGGACGGTGGCAGCGGATTGAACCTCATTTACGAGGAAACCATCAGAAAAATGGAAATAGACTGGAGCCGCATTGAGCGAAGCAGCACAACCTTTAGAGGAAATATCCCTAGTCGGGAAGCGTGCTGTACTGGAAAAATCACACTGGATGTGGTGTTCGGCACGCCGGACAATTACAGGTCCGAGGAGGTCACGTTCCAAGTGGCCCCATTTAGCAGCGGGTATCACGCTCTATTAGGACGAGAGGCATTCGCAATTTTTCAAGCTATACCCCATTACGGGTACATGAAGCTCAAAATGCCCGGGCCCAACGGAATCATCACTCTTGCTAGTGACCCAGACATAGCACTCCGCGCCGAAAACAAGACAGCCGCACTGGCCCTTGAGGCACTATCCGAAGCCCAAGCAGCCGAGGAACTCTCTGCGCTACGCTCCACAGTGAATAGGGACGATGTGATACTCGATAAGAGATCCAAGTCCACCTCCTTTAAACCAGCGGACGAAATAGTCAAATTCCAAGTCCATCCAACGGACCCTACAAAAACGGCATCCATCGGGGCACAATTAAACCCTGATGTAAACGCCGCACTACGAGAATTCCTACGCGAAAATTGGGACATTTTTGCCTGCCACCCTTCAGACATGCCAGGAATCCCACGTCGGCTGGCCGAGCACAACCTAAACATCCTAAAAGGATTCAAGCCGGTCAAACAGGCGCTTCGGCATTTTTCTGAACCCAAGAGACAGGCCATGGGAGAGGAGCTAGCCAAATTATTGGAGGCCGGATTCATCAGAGATATAAAACATCCGGACTGGCTAGAAAACCTGGTGATGGTACCAAAGAAGGACAAATCCTGGCGCCTATGCGTCGACTTTAGGACCTCAACAAGGCTTGCCCAAAGGATCCCTTCCTCCTCCCCCGCATCGATCAAATTATCGACGCTACCGCAGGACACGATTCATTGTGTTTCCTCGACGCATACTCCGGCTACCACCAAATTAAGATGGCAGAGCCCAACCAGGCCGCAACGGCATTCATCACCCCATACGGCCCATTCTGCTTCGACACAATGCCCTTTGGGCTCAAAAACGCCGGCGCAACATATCAGCGCATGATTCAGACATGTCTGGCAAACCAGATCGGCAAAACAGTGGAGGCATATGTAGACGATGTGGTCGTCAAAACCAAGCACGTCGAAACTCTAGTAGACGATTTGAGGCTCACATTCGATAATCTCCGAACATATGACATTAAGGTTAACCCGGAAAAATGTGTTTTCGGTGTACCAGTGTAGGACCTTGAAGTATGTCTAGAGGGGGGGGGGGTGATTAGACTACTTGACCAATAAAAACTTAACCTTTTCCCAATTTTAGAGTTTGGCAGATTTTAGCTACTTTAGGACAAGTCAAGCAATCATCACACAATTCAAGCAAGCATGCAAAGAGTATATAGGCAGCGGAAATTAAAGCATGCAACTTGCAAGAAAGTAAAGGGAAGGGTTTGGAGGATTCAAAAGCAATTGGAGACACGGATGTTTTTGGCGTGGTTCCGATAGGTGGTGCTATCGTACATCCACGTTGATGGAGACTTCAACCCATGAAGGGTAACGGCTGCGCGAGTCCATGGAGGGCTCCACCCACGAAGGGTCCACAAAGAAGCAACCTTGTCTATCCCACCATGGCTGTCGCCCACGAAGGACTTGCCTCACTAGCGGTAGATCTTCACGAAGTAGGCGATCTCCTTGCCCTTACAAACTCCTTGGTTCAACTCCACAATCTTGTCGGAGGCTCCCAAGTGACACCTAGCCAATCTAGGAGACACCACTCTCCAAGAAGTAACAAATGGTGCGTTGATGATGAACTCCTTGCTCTTGTGCTTCAAATGATAGGCTCCCCAACACTCAACTCTCTCTCAATGGGTTTGGATCTGGTGGAAAGAAGATTTGAGTGGAAAGCAACTTGGGGAAGGCTAGAGATCAAGATTCATATGGTAGGAATGGAATATCTTGGCCTCAACACATGAGTAGGTGGTTCTCTCTCAGAAATGGTAAGTTGGAAGTGTAGGTTCATTCTGATGGCTCTCTCCACGAATGAAGAGGAGGTGGAGGGGTATATATAGCCTCCACACAAAATCTAACCGTTACACACAATTTACCAAACTCGGTGGGACCGAATTGTTAAACTCGGTCGAACCGATTTAGTAAACCTAGTGACCGTTAGTGAATTTCGGTGGGACCGACATGCATCTCGGTGAGACCGATTCGGTTAGGGTTAGGGCATAACGTAATCTCGGTAAGACCGATTACACAAACTCGGTGAGACCGATTTGGTAACAAGCTTTCCAGAGAGTTGTTCAGGTAAACTCGGTGGGACCGATTTGCTCTTTTCGGTGAGACCGAAATGTTACAAAAAGGAAACAGAGAGTTTACATTGCAATCTCGGTGGGACCGATCGCTCACTTCGGTTAGATCGAAACGTTACGAAGGGAAACAGAGAGATTGCAACCCCATCTCGGTGAGACCGAGATCCCTATCGGTAAGACCTATTTGCTTAGGGTTTGTGGCAGTGGCTATGACTTTTTGGAATCGGTGGCGCTGGATAGGAAGTTTCGATGTGACCGATTTTGGCTTTGGTTTTAGGTCATTTGTGGATGTGGGAAAGTAGTTGAGGGTTTTGGAGCATATCACTAAGCACATGAAGCAAGAGGCTCATTAAGCAACACCTCATCCCCTCCTTGATAGTATTGGCTTTTCCTATAGACTCAATGTGATCTTGGATCACTAAAATGTAAAATGAAGAGTCTTGAGCTTTTGAGCTTGAGCCAATCCTTTGTCCTTAGTATTTTGAGGGATCCACTTTCATCATCCATGCCATGCCATTCATTGAGCTTTCCTAAAATAATAGTCTTGGAATAGTATTAGCTCAATGAGCTATATGTTGTTATTAATTACCAAAACCACCTAGGGATAGTTGCACTTTCAATCTCCCCCTTTTTGGTAATTGATGACAACATATAGATCAAAGCTTCGACAAATGATAATAAGATTGAATAACATCGTCGCTTTGAGAAGTATGTGATAAGCAAGAGCTCCCCCTAAATTTGTGCATGGGTTAAGATTTGCTTTGGACTGCAAATGCACAATGAATTAGGCTCATGGGTTACTCTTCCATGTCACATACATCTTGGTGGAGCGCTCAAAATAATAAACAATGAATACATGCACTCATCACCAAGCATAGTGAATGATCACATAAGATAGATAGGATAATATCAAGCATGCATAAGTGTAGCTTATGATCAAACACATGATCATCAATGTCTCACAGGCATAGTATCTCAACCAAAAGCAAACAAAGTTTGAAAAACCACCAAATAAAGCAAGAGAGAATAAAAGCAACACTCTCTCTCTCGAAGCCTATGATCTATACATTTTTCTCCCCCTTTGGCAACAAGTTACCAAAAAGTTCATAGAAAATGCATAGTGCTAGATCGACTCTCAGGCTTGATCTTCTGGTGGTGGTGTCCTGATGACTCCTTGGACGAAGGCTTCAGTTGAAGTAGAGGGTGCTGGAGTGGATGCTGGAGCAGGTTGCACTGGAACTGTAGGGGCAGTAGTTGGTGCTGAAGTTGTAGCTCTAGTGTCTGTCACTGGCACTGCAACTGACCTCTGGGCTCTGGGCACTCTGGCAAACACATTGGTGGTTGTCTTGCCCTTCCTCTCCTGCATGTCATCCTATAGCTGCTCTACAACTGACTGAATCTCAGTTACCTTGACATCTAGATCATAGAATTTTTGTTCCATGATTCTCTCCAGGCTCTCCTGGTTTTGAGTTAGGGTGGCCAACCCCTTCTCAATCCTTAGAGTTGATGCTATCAAGTAACCAAGCTGCTCTTGTTTGGTCTTCAAGAAATACTCAGATGCCTCCTCTTGAGTTGGCATCTTGGCAGCCTTCTCCTGTTTTGCCTTCTCCTTCTTCTCCTGAGCTTGGACTGATTGTGGATCATCTTCATTCATGACAACCTCATTGTCCTCAAAGTCTGGATAAATTGGAAAATGTTCCTTATCCAACTGATATTTCCCTATGCCCATCTTGGAGTTGATCAATTCTTGAATCTGAGGTGAATATCCACAGCTCCTCTTCTGATCTGCTGCAGTCCTCTTGATTGTTTCAATGATCAGGCTCATGACTTTGAACTTCTGTGGCACATCAAACACATGCAGCATGTTGATGGCATGCCCTCTGATCATGTTATGGTCACCTGACTTGGGCAACAAAGTGTGCCTCAGAATCCAATTTATGGTTGCCAATCCTGACAGTAGATAGTGAACTGATCCAAACTTGTGAGTTTCAACTGCCTTGTCAGGAATTTCCTTGTACATGTGAGCCATTGAATTGTGACCCAACTTCTTCTTTGCATAAATGTCCAGGTCATCCTCTTCTTCCTTGGGGGCATTTATCAGACATCCAAACAATTCTACCATCTGGGTAAAAATATGATGTGGAGTAGAACTGCATGATAAGCTCATCATTCCAGTTGGTGAACTTCTGTCCAACAAAATCTGCTACTCCACAAGCAATAAAGCTCTCCTCCACTCCAGGGTAGTGCTGCTCATTCTCCCTGATGAATTTCCAGCCAACCCACCTCATGTCATAGACTATGGGCTTCTTGTCCAACAGAATGGTCTCATAAAAGTCCTGCTGTTCCTTTGTGTGGAACCTGTAGTCAACAACAGTCCTTCTTCTTGAAGCATATGGATCTTCCATCCTCCATAGCCTCAACCCTGAATCCTTCTTGATTCTCATGTCCTCAGCCACAGGATGGGCATCATTGTGGTCTGGTATCTTGGGCTTGAGCTTTCTAAGGACTTGTCCTTCCTCATCTTCATCTTCTGCAACATTGGGCACTGGGGCCTTGTTCTTCTCAGCAGCTGGAATACTCCTAGTATTACTCTTTGGAGCTTGCTTGGCCTTGGAGGCAGCTTTGGGTGCATCTTTGGGCTTGGATGTTGCAGCCCCTGACCTGATTGCATCTCCCATAAGCTTAGCTGCCTTAGGAGCTGGTGCAACATCTTCTTCCTCTTCATCAGAATCCCTTCTCATTGAGGGCTTTCCAAGGACCTTGGCAGTTGTGGTTCTAGCTCTCTTCTTTTTCTTGTCCTGATCACCATCATCCTCTGATTCAAGTGTGAACTTCATGGTTGCACTAGTGGGGACCTTCTGAGGTTTTGATGGTGCTTCTTTCCTTGCAGGTGCCTCTTTGGGTTGAGCTTGGGCAGGCACTTGAGTGGACTTCCTGGCCTTTGGCATTGGAGTTCTCTTGGCAGGAACTTTCTTCTTTAGTCCTGGCTTTGTGCTTTGAGCAGAGCCATACTCTTTCTTGAGCACCACTTTCTTGGAAGTGGCCTCATCTTCCTCAGCTTTGTAATCCTCATCCTCTGAGTCTGAGGTTCTCTTCCTCCTTTGCCTAGTAGCAGCTTTAGGCAAGTTGCTAGGAGTACTTCTGCTCCCATCATCTGAAGTTAAGGGACTAGTGCCCTCACTCAAGTCCATCTGCTCTTCAGACCTGTTCTGGTTGTCACTCTGATCAGACATACTGCAAAAGCTGACTGCTGACCCCGTGAAGAGTTATAGATGAGATAGAAAAGATGAGCATCACAAAATGCAGAGATTTTTGCAAAAGAATGATTCAAAAGTTCAGTTTTAGTTTTCCACAGAAAGCATTTCGGATCAACCGATTTTCAAACTCGGTGATACCGAAGCAGTTTTGGAGCCTAAACTGATGATCTCGGTTGGACCGAGTTTCAGTTTGGTGGCACCGAGACTGCTAGGGTTTCACAGAATCCTCAAATCGGTCACACCGATTAGTAATTCTCGGTCGGATCGAGAGTCACTAGTGCAATGGCATAAGCCAAATCGGTGAGACCGAGTTTTTCAACTCGGTGGGTCCGAGATGGTTTCGGCGGAAACCTAACCCTAAAAATTTGAATCGCATCTAATCTATGGACTAGTTTGGCTGGATAGAAGAATCTCAATCGTGGCAAGAATCAATATGAAAACAATGTGCTAGGAATCAGACATGGATAGCACAAAGATCAAGTCCATACCCTAACTTGGCGGTGGACTTGCTACGGCGGCAATGGCGGGGACGAATTCCGTTGACGGCGGCGAAGACCAGCGACAGGAGGCTGCTGGCGGCGAGGAGACGATCCGGAGACCACAATGGCAGAGCGAGCTATTGCGCGGGCGAAGGGTTTCGGAGAAATTTCCAAATTTTTGCCCGTGGCTATATATAGCCCGACCCTGTCGGTGTGACCGAGTGGAACAACTCGGTGGCACCGAGATGCATAACTGTGTTCAGTTATAGCAAATCGGTGAGACCGAAAAGTTCAAATCGGTTGCACCGAGATTGAAAACTCAGATCAACTTGGTGATCTCGGTAGGACCGAAATGGAAGAATCGGTCAGACCGAGAATCACAAAGAGGTTTTGGAAGTTTAAGTCTATGACAAATCGGGGACTCCGAGTGCTCCTCACACAGAGTGGTTCAAATCTGACTTGATCAAATTTTGTGATGTAGCATGAATAGAGTTTGAGATGAGAAAAGCATAGATAGCTAAAGAAGGTTCCTTGGCATTCTTGTCCATCCACTTGGCAAAAAGAAAAGAAACCAAACAATCAAAACAACAAGTGGATGTCCTTGAATGAGTAAAATATGCACCAACATGCTCACACAATAAGATAGCAAATGAAATATGTGGCAAAGCATGCACAACCAATTCTAGCATCCATCAAGCAATTGGCGATGACTAGGTCATCTATATATGAGTACATTGACTTAGGAGTCAAATGAGAACATTTGATCATAGGTCATACTCATCGTTTAAGCTCAAGTGGGGTTACCACTTTTACATAATGCATTAATGTGTTCACACCATTAGAGTTGCTTTGACTCAATTCTTAGAGTTAAGCTCCCCCTAGATGTGAGATCCCCCCTTAGAGGGATGAACTAACCTTGGGTTTTGTCGATGATGACTTCATGTAGGTGTTGAAGATGTAGATGCTCAATGTTGATGTAGATCATTTGGAGCAATCCTTTGGAGTGTGTTGCACTTTCAACTTACCTACATGGGTTAGTCCCACAAGGAACAAACAAGAATATCCATAGACATAGAGTGATGCACACACAAGATGATGTCCATGAATTCATTTGGTTACCTTGTCCCTTGTCTTACCAACATGAGGGTTTGTGACTCCTTGAACTAGTGCAAGATGTGGAAGTTGATTGCACTTGTTATTGCCAAAATGATATGAGTGAAGAATGTTGGCGGAGTCACCCTCAAGAACTCTCTAGTTCTTCTTCTTCGGGATCCACATCATCTTGATGGGAATCCTTGGAGTTGTAGTTGTACTAGATGAAGTAGAACTTGATGTAGTCTTGGGGACCCACTTGAACGAGGCTTTGGGTGCTTCTTCAAATGCATCAATCTCTTCTTGAAGCTTGTCCTTGCCTTTGTTCTTGTGGTCATGTGGTGGAAGATCATCTTGAGCTTGTGTTCCCTTGAAGGAAGTAGGATCATACTTCTCTTGTTGAGGAACAAACTTCGTCTTGGGGTATTGATCTTCTTCCCACTCAACTCCATTGGCATTGAACTTTCGTTCAAAACCAACACCTTGATTCTTCCGGTGCCTTCCTTGCTTGCGTACAATTTCCTCGAATTGCTTACTCCCGGCAAGGCTCTTGTAAACACCTTTCTCTATAATTCCCTTCAATAAGCTATTTTCTTGCTCAAGTGTAACTTGGCTAAGAGAATCATTAGTGGAATCAAGAGAACTACTAGAAGCAACAATATTGGATTTGACATTATTATTGTTACTACTAGAGGAAGTATCTTTCTTGTACTTGTTACTAGACTTGACTTGAGGCATGTAAGTAGATAAGAGTAAACGCTTGGCAATGTAAGAAGAACTTTTCTTGCGAAGATCATCATTGATTGCTTTTAAGAACTCATGCTCTTGCTCAAGATTGAGCTTTTCAAAGCGTAACTTCTCATGAGCCCTTAAAAGTTCTCGATGATCTTCATAGATAGTTTCATGAGCTAACTTAAGAGAGTTTAATTCTTTAGTTAGAAGCTCAATCTTCTCCTTATCATTGTCATTCGTTTTGTCTTGATTAGCATGATTAATTGACATTTCATCATAGTATTCATCACTAGAGTTGTCAACAAGTAAATCATCATCCACAAGCAAGTCATCTTCATCACTATTGAAATCAACATACTCGGGATGTGTTACCTTTGGACCTTTGGCCATGAAGCATCTTCCAACACCTTCATTTGGTTAGTCAAATATGTCGTAGGAGTTGGTTGACACAAGTGCTAGACCGGCAACACCTTCATCTTGAGTATATTCGGAGTCGGAGTGATAGCTTCTCTCGGAGTGATTGTCGGAGTCGGAGCCGGATACCCATTCACCAACATGAGCTTGATGTCTTCATTTTGTGTAGCTCCTTGATGACTTGTCCTTCCTTTCCGAATCCTTGCTTCTCCGTGAGGGTCTTCGTTCATAACGATCATCTCTACTCCTCCTCTCTCTTGGTGGTGATTCTTCTCTTTTGCTCCTTCTTCTTGGAGAATCTTCTCTTCTTTTGTAGGGTGCCATACACTCATTGGAGTAGTGTCCGGGTCTCTCACAATTGTAGCAATTGCGCTCTCGACTAGAAGATCTCTTGTCATTGTAAGACCTTGATTTGGAGCTTCTTTCTTTGCTTCTACTCTTGCAGAATTTGTTGAAGTTCTTCACCATTAAACACAATTCTTCATTGAAGGTTTGTTTCCCACTTGATGATGTGGGGGCTTCACTTGAGGCTTTGTAAGCACCACTTGACTTGTTGTGAAGTTCCACCTTATCCTTAAGTGACATCTCATGAGCAACAATTCTTCCAATGACTTCCGTTGGCTTGGGATCTTTGTAGTTTGGCATCATTTGAATCAATGTGCACATGGTATCATACTTTTCATCCAATGCTCTTAGAATCTTCTTGATGATGAATTTGTCGGTCATCTCTTCACTCCCTAAGCTGGCAATCTCATTTGTGATAAGAGCAAGCCTAGAGTACATTTCAGCGACACCTTCACCATCCTTCATTTTGAACTTGTCAAGCTGACTTTGGAGCACATCCAACTTGGATTCCTTGACGGACTCGGTACCTTCATGCATATCAATCAAAGTATCCCAAATTTCCTTTGCATTCTCAGGACGGCTGATTTTGTTGAATTATTCGGGGCACCATCCATTGAAGATGATATCACAAGCTTGAGCATTGTATTGCAGCATCTTCAATTCTTCCGCATTAGCTTCACGGTTCGGTTCTCTCCCATCGAAAAATTCACCTTGCAAGCCAATACAAATAATTGCCCAAATGGCGGGGTTATGTCCAAGAATATGCATTTTCATATGCTTCCAACTAGCAAAATTAGTACCATCAAAGTAAGGACCTCTACGGTGATAATTTCCCTCGCTAGACGCCATACTCTCCTAGGTTGGGAAACCAAGGCTATGACCACCAAAAGCTATGGAAATCAAAGCAAATGGAGACCATAGCTCTGATACCACTTGTAGGACCTTGAAGTATGTCTAAGGGGGGTGATTAGACTACTTGACCAATAAAAACTTAACCTTTTCCCAATTTTATAGTTTGGCAGATTTTAGCTACTCTAGGACAAGTCAAGCAATGATCACACAATTCAAGCAAGCATGCAAAGAGTATATAGGCAGCGGAAATTAAAGCATGCAACTTGCAAGAAAGTAAAGGGAAGGGTTTGGAGGATTCGAACGCAATTGGAGACACGGATGTTTTTGGCGTGGTTCCGATAGGTGGTGCTATCGTACATCCATGTTGATGGAGACTTCAACCCACGAAGGGTAACGGCTGTGCGAGTCCACGGAGGGCTCCACCCACGAAGGGTCCACGAAGAAGCAACCTTGTCTATCCCACCATGGCTGTCACCCACGAAGGACTTGCCTCACTAGTGGTAGATCTTCACGAAGTAGGCGATCTCCTTGCCCTTACAAACTCCTTGGTTCAACTCCACAATCTTGTCGGAGGCTCCCAAGTGACACCTAGCCAATCTAGGAGACACCACTCTCCAAGAAGTAACAAATGGTGCGTTGATGATGAACTCCTTGCTCTTGTGCTTCAAATGATAGTCTTCCCAACACTCAACTCTCTCTCAATGGGTTTGGATCTGGTGGAAAGAAGATTTGAGTGGAAAGCAACTTGGGGAATGCTAGAGATCAAGATTCATATGGTAGGAATGGAATATCTTGGCCTCAACACATGAGTAGGTGGTTCTCTCTCAGAAATGGTAAGTTGGAAGTGTAGGTTCGTTCTGATGGCTCTCTCCACGAATGAAGAGGAGGTGGAGGGGTATATATAGCCTCCACACAAAATCTAACCGTTACACACAATTTACCAAACTCGGTGGGACCGAATTGTTAAACTCGGTCGAACCGATTTAGTAAACCTAGTGACCGTTAGTGAATTTTGGTGGGACCGACATGCATCTCGGTGAGACTGATTCGGTTAGGGTTAGGGCATAACGTAATCTCGGTAAGACCGATTACACAAACTCGGTGAGACCGATTTGGTAACAAGCTTTCCAGAGAGTTGTTCAGGTAAACTCGGTGGGACCGATTTGCTCTTTTCGGTGAGACCGAAATGTTACAAAAAGGAAATAGAGAGTTTACATTGCAATCTCGGTGGGACCGATCGCTCACTTCGGTTAGTCCGAAACGTTACGAAGGGAAACAGAGAGATTGCAACCCCATCTCGGTGAGACCGAGATCCCTATCGGTAAGACCGATTTGCTTAGGGTTTGTGGCAGTGGCTATGACTTTTTGGAATCGGTGGCCTGGATAGGAAGTTTCGGTGTGACCGATTTTGACTTTGGGTTTAGGTCATTTGTGGATGTGGGAAAGTAGTTGAGGGTTTTGGAGCATATCACTAAGCACATGAAGCAAGAGGCTCATTAAGCAACACCTCATCCCTCCTTGATAGTATTGGCTTTTCCTATAGACTCAATGTGATCTTGGATCACTAAAATGTAAAATGAAGAGTCTTGAGCTTTTGAGCTTGAGCCAATCCTTTGTCCTTAGTATTTTGAGGGATCCACTTTCATCATCCATGCCATGCCATTCATTGAGCTTTCCTGAAATAATAGTCTTGGAATAGTATTAGCTCAATGAGCTATATGTTGTTATTAATTACCAAAACCACCTAGGGATAGTTGCACTTCCAACCAGCCGGAAAGCTCTTGGGCTTCATTGTATCCGGTAGAGGAATTGAAGCAAACCCAGCCAAGATCCGAGCTCTGTCACAATTGGATATCCCAAAGGACCTCAAACAAATACAAAAATTGACGGGATGCGTGGCGGCTGTAAGCCGCTTTATCTCCCGTTTAGGAGAAAAGGCATTACCCCTTTATCGCCTCCTCCGACGCACCGAACACTTCGAGTGGACGAATGCCGCCACGGCCGAACTCGAAGAAATAAAAGCCATATTGGCAACAAACCCGGTCCTGGCCGCGCCCAACATGGGTGAACCAATGCTATTATATATCGCGGCAACTCATCAAGTGGTGAGCGCAGTGCTCGTTGTCGAACGAGAAACGGACGGACACAAGTTCCCCCCTTCAAAAACCAGTTTACTACGTGTCCACTGTCCTGACTCCGTGCAAGTCACGGTACCCGCATTATCAGAAGATAGCGTACACCGTGTTCATGGCATCCCGGAAGCTGCGACACTACTTTCAAGAGTGTTTGATAATAGTAGCCTCCGAAGTACCTCTTAATGACATTTTAAACAACCGCGACGCGACGGGCCGGATTGCCAAATGGGCCATTGAGCTCCTCCCGTTCGACATAACCTATAAGCCACGGCGGGCTATTTAGTCACAAGTTTTGGCCAATTTCGTCGCCGAATGGACTGAAGCCGAACTCCCTAAAGAGTACGGCGCGTATTCCAACTGGATCATGCACTTCGACGGCTCCAAAATGTTGGCTGGTCTGGGGGCTGGCGTCGTTCTGACATCCCCAACAGGAGATACGGTTCAATACGTACTCCAGATAATGTATACAGACTCCAACAACGCAGCCGAATACGAGGCCCTTCTACATGGCCTCCGGATGGCAGTCTCCATGGGCATTCAACGCCTAGAGGTGCGCGGGGATTCGAACCTCGCGATATCCCAAATCAATGGAGACTTCAATGCCAACGATCCAAAAATGGCAGCTTATCGCAACGCCGTCCTAAAAATGTCAGCTCGGTTTGAGGGGCTCGAATTTCACCATATAGCCCGGGATAACAACCAGGCAGCAACGTATTGGCATGCATTGGCGCAAAGCACGATGCCATCCCTCCCAACATATTCTTAGAGAGGCTGTTCAAGCCATCCGTACTATGGGAGGGGGAATCCAGAAATAACAACCTGGACCCAACCGCACTGCCCGACACCGAACATTCTGACACAATTGGCGGTTCTGCCAACGAAGTAACATCCTCAGCCCACGTAATAATGGCAGTCATTGCCCCGTGGACGGAACCATTCCTAGCCTACCTAACCAGGCAGGAACTTCCCAAGGACCAAAACGAGGCCCGCTGCATAGTGCGGCGATCTAAAGCCTATAAGGTCCATGAGGGAGAGCTTTACAAGAAAAGCACAACCGGAGTCCTTCAAAGGTGTATCTCCGAAGAGGAAGGGCGGAATCTTCTGGCCGAAATTCATGCCGGACTCGGCGGGCACCACGCCGCAGCCCGGGCCCTTGTAGGCAAGGCCTTCCGTACATGATTTTATTGGCCGACGGCCCGGGCAGATGCTCAGGACTTAGTCCAACAATGCGTGGGTTGCCAGCTCTTTGCTAATCAAAGCCACATGCCACCCACCGCCCTCAAAACTGTACCCATAACCTGGCCCTTCACGGTCTGGGGGCTTGACATGGTTGGACCCCTTAAAGGAGGAACCCACAAGCAAAAATACCTACTGGTCATGGTGGATAAATACACCAAATGGATAGAGGCCAAACTTGTTAAGACGGCCAAATACGGACTAGTGATAGACTTCATATCAGGGGTCGTATACCATTATGACGTCCCCCATAGCATCATCATTGATAACGGCATGAACTTTATGGCCGACGAGGTCAAACTCTGGTGCAAAAACATGGGCATCAAGCTCGACTATGCTTCAGTCTATCACCCTCAAACTAACGGTCAAGTTGAGCGAGCAAATGGTCTAATCATGAGCGACATCAAACCCAGATTAGTGCGGTCCCTCAAGGAATCTAACACGAATTGGGTAGAGGAGCTCGACTCCGTACTCTGGGGGCTGCGGACCACTCCGAATCGCACCACCGGATTTACACCATTCTTTATGGTATACGGCGCAGAGGAAGTTCTGCTCTGTGACATAATTCATGACTCACCTCGCGTGCACATGTACGAAGAAAGAGAAGCCGAGCTCGATCGGCAGGACAGTTTGGACGCATTGGAGGAGGAGCGTGACGTGGCAAAAGCCCGTTCTGCATTCTATCAACAGCAAGCTCGAAGATATCAAAGCAGAGAAGTACGGGCCAAAACTTACAACGTTGGCGAGTTAGATCTACGCCTGCCGGACAAGAAAAAGGACAAACTAAAGCCCAAACGGGAAGGTCCCTTTATCATTGACCAAGTCCTGACCGGTGGAGCTTACCGTCTGCGAGATGCATCGGATAACCGACTCGAGCCGAACCCATGGAATGCAGCCCGTCTCCGAAGATTCTACGCCTAGCGCCGGATTCTGAGTTCGTCTCCTTCCTCCGTCTATATTTTACATATTAGCTGTCTTCTGTTTCTCTCCTTCTCCCTCCTTTTCTATTACAACCTTTGAAAGCTTGTTTGCGCATTGTTCGCACACACTTGACGCGCTATCCGCACTCATTATACCTGGGGGCTTCTTTAACAGAAGCTTATTTATACGGGCTTCATGCCCAACGCATGTGTCACACTTCCGCATGTACCTTTTATTCACCATTATATGCATCGATATGACTTAAGTTTTGGCCAAGCTGGGTTGCCTGGCTCCTGTGCTTACCCCTACGTTCCCAATTGTTCGGCTAGGTGGTAAAGGGAGCACGTCTGCGATTGTTACTTCCGGGTCAGCCGGATGTGTACCTCAGACTGGGTGAAGCCGAAAGCTAGCGTTCTTAAGGGAATATTCGGTCGGTGAACAAAAAGACGATTAATACCTATTTTTTCGCCCCCAGATGTTTTTATGCTTTTTTCGCAGCCCGAACATGCACTTTAGGGCATGCCTCCCAGGGAAAGGAACCCCTAACGGAACTATTCTCCCTGGAAGATGTTTCTTACTAACCATGTAATATAACATAACTAGTTGGGCACTTGTCTGATATAGCACTAATGACCCCTACGCCTGGTCTCCATGCTTACCCCAGTTCTTATATAACCGCGAGGGTATTCGGACACACTCCGGACTATTGGGTCCCGAGGTTGAAGCGAAAAGGTCCGCTATGACAAACGATCTACAATCCGGCCAGAAGGCATTTTTTATGTCATCTTAAATTACATAGTCAATTTGACTGATTGTATTCCTCTTCAATGCCATCTAATAGGCTGTCTAGCTTACAGTCCTGCTGGGAATACTTTGCGGCCAACTCTACTTGGCCGTACACTAAGCTCACAGGGATCTCCTTCCCATCGGGCCCCACAGGTCCGACCTTGGCCATGTGGTTTGGGTCAGCCTTCGTGTACCGCGTCTTCACCATGGCCTAGGCCTCCCTGGCGCCTTGACGGCAGGCCGATATCTTCCATAATCGGAAGCACTACCGCG
This sequence comes from Triticum timopheevii, assembly GCA_963921465.1. NCBI lineage: Eukaryota > Viridiplantae > Streptophyta > Magnoliopsida > Poales > Poaceae > Triticum > Triticum timopheevii. The sequence continues at coordinate 126,995,220 of OY997274.1, forward strand.
CTCCCTGAAGCCTCTCTGCAAGCTCTCCAAGGCCTTCGGGCAGGGAGACAGATGGCCACAAGGCCTGGGCGACGTCTTTCATCACCTGCCGAACTCGTTCGTGCAGTTGCAAGAGCTCGGGAAGAAGGTCACCCGTAGAACCTGGCATTTCCTCAGCAGGACGGCCTGTGAGCATACCTACAGACATAACTCTGTTAGTCGACTTCCTCGCCGAACTATTTTTCAAAGTCCGTTCAAGCACTTACTAAAAATGCCGCGTCGAAGCCGCCGATTCTCCTTAACGGAGTCAGAAAGCTGGGCACGAACATCCTTTAGTTCCTCACCCAGCTGGGTGTTGGAATCTTGGAGATTATTTTTCTCTTGCCTCACCCTTGTAAGCACATTCTCGCCGGCCTTTAACCGACGCATGAGCTATTGCTTGTCCGGATCTATCCCAGCGCCATCTGCAATATTATTGTCAGACTTATACACAATATTATTGTCCAGATCTATCCCGGCGCCGCACTTCACAATTTACTTATCTTTTGAAGCATATATTACCAGAGGGGGTCTCTTTGGCTTCCCCCGATGCGGCTAGTGCGGCCTCAAGTTGGGCTTTGCACTCCTCCAGCTCCTGGGACAGTTGGGTATTCTTTTCTGAAAGATCCTGCACAATAAATGATCCTTAAATCAGTTATTCTAACTATTTCAAGTCTCGGGGGCTACTGGCATATATAACTGTCAAATTTTCTCACCCGTATGTCTTTTACATACTGCTCCATGGCTCTGGCTAGACCATTTTGAGCGGCCCGGAGGTGCGCATCTCTCGAATTAAAGGCATCCAATGCCTCTGGGGAGAAACATGCGTCGCGAAGAACTGTCCCGCGACGCCTGTGATTCATGGCACTCTCCACCTCGGAATTGGTGGCAGATAACTTGTCGGCATCCTTTGTCGGAGGAGCATCCGACGCATGCCTCGTGTTCGCCTCTGCTTCTGGACCTGGCTTTGGAGCCTAGCGAGCGGAGGATTGATTGGCAACCTCTCCGGATACATTCCGGCGAGCGCTCTTCTTCCTGAAAAAGCACGAGCGTTAGTACATCTCCCGGGAATAAAGCCTGGGAGTAAGGTGGCACGCCATACCATTGTGCCGGAGTTTCGATCTGGACTGCACTTCTTTTCGGCCTGTTGGGCCTTGTTGTCCCTTGTTGACTGGCCGTCGCAGGCTCGGCCTTTCGCCTCAAGGACTTCCCATGCGAAACACCATTGGTATACGGTGATCAAAAACACGCACGGATGGGTCATTTTCAAAGTATTGGGACTTTGGTCTCAGTTACCTGCAAGGCGGGAAGTATCCCGGGGTAATCGGCCATAATGGTGACCAAGGCATTATCGATGCTCAGTTGGTGGAATACCCCGTCGATCAGCTCCACCGATATGTTCGGATCCTCTTGGGAGGTCGGATCGAGGAACCGTTCTGGATCCTCGGGTTATGGAGGCGGGCTGCTTATATCCTTTACAGCCCGGCGCAGTTCCTGCGTCGAAATCACAAAATGAGATACTTGATTATGGGAGTATGGATCGGATAGGCGAAAATAAATGTCTGCTTACCCAGCTTGGAGGGTTGTTCATAGAAAATCGTCCCCGCGGATTGATGCGGAGAAATTCCTCCTCTTCTCCCATGTACAATGCGGACAAGATCTTCATCAGATCGGCGACCGATCCCGGCCCCTTACGGCCGCAGCGGGTGGCATCATCCTCCCCGTTGAAATCCCACATGGGGTGGCCTCTATACTGGAGCGGCTGCACCCCCCGCATAATGCATGTGGCCATGACCCCGATCATGGTCAGTCTGGAACGAGCTAACAGCCTAATTTGGCTCATCAGGTAAAGGACGTCCCTGTCATTTTCCTTCTGAAGGCTCCGTGGACGCCAGCTTAGGCGTTTCTTCAAAGGAGCGTTATTGAACTCAGGGAGGCTGATCCGAATAGGGTCCGGCAGGGGGGCATCTTCTATATAAAACCATTCCGAAGGCCAGTCTTCGGACGCCTTCTTCGGGGTTCTGGATAGATATCCAGTCCCGGCGATGCGCCATAGTTCGGCTCCGCCCACTTGATATATTGACCCCTCTTGAGAACGGGGCACAAGGCAGAACAGCTTCTTCCACAGTGCAAAATGCGCCTCGATGCCCAAAAACAGCTCGCAAAGGGCCACGAAGCCCGCAATATGCAAAATGGAGGCAGGAGTAAGGTTGTGCAACTGGAGGCCTTAGAACTCCAGGAGCCCCCGGAGAAACGGATGAATTGGAAATCCGAGCCCTCTTATCAAATAAGAGACAAGGCATACTCGCTCTGCTTTGGAGGGGCTGGGGACGCTCTCCGCTTGCTTTCCACCCTTATAGGTGGCGAGTCCGGCTCGAACCGGAACCATGAAGGCTGGGGGAAGAAATCCCTTGGTTTGTAGCGTCACTAACTCGCTGTACGGGATGGAGCATCTCTCCCAATCTCCAGTCCGGGGGCTGGGAGGGCGAGAGGAGGAGCCGCGTCGATTGTCCATGATGGAGTGGATTTCCGTCAGATGCGCTCTGATGAATTCTCGCGAAGGGAGGATGGTGTGATTCGGATCTAGATCCTCGTCTCTTTTATAGGCAGCTCATTTGCGCAGCTAGGGGGGTAAATGTAAAAATACCCTAACTTTTCGCATTCGTTCAACACGTGGAAGACGTCCATTATTGGGCATGGAAGCCGAGGAGCGCAATATTCACAGGAAGCCGGACGCTATTCAACAGGTACACAGGATTTGGAGAAGAACCCGCCTTGCAATGCCGAAGGCAATCTACGCGCCGGACTTATCGCCATTGAAGCCTGGTTCGGGGGCTACTGAGGGAGTCCCGGATTAGGGGGTGTCCGGATAGCCGAACTATCACCTTTGGCCGGACTCCTGGACTATGAAGATACAAGATTAAATACTTCGTCCCGTGTCCGGATGGGACTTTCCTTGGCGTGGAAGGCAAGCTTGGCGATACGGATATGTAGATCTCCTACCATTGTAACCGACTCTGTGTAACCCTAACCCTCTTCGGTGCCTATATAAACCGGAGGGTTTTAGTCCGTAGGACGAACAACAATCATACCATAGGCTAGCTTCTAGGGTTTAGCCTCTCTGATCTCATGGTAGATCTACTCTTGTACTACCCATATCATCAATATCAATCAAGCAGGAGTAGGGTTTTACCTCCATCGAGAGGGCACGAACCTGGGTAAAAACATCGTGTCCCTTGTCTCCTGATACCATCCGCCTAGACGCACAGTTCGGGACCCCCTACCCGAGATCCGCCGGTTTTGACACCGACAAGTATCTAGAAGTAGCCAAACAGATTTGACATATGATTATATTTTCATGTTCCTCATCTATTATTCCTCGTCATTCTCCCCTGGTTGTTTGGAACTCGCCCTCGAGTTATCTTCATAGAGCGCTTCTTCTGGATGGTAGAGAGTCAAGTCCGCAACATTGAAAGTGTTGGAGATACCCACATCGCTTGGCAGATCTATCACATAAGCATTATCATTTATCTTCCTCATGATAGAGAAGGGCCCATACCTTCGTTGCCTAAGTTTCCCTTTAACACCTAAAGGCGGCCTCTCTTTTTGGAGGTAGACCATCACCTTATCACCGGCTTGGAATGATTTTGGCCTCCTTTTGCAATCAACAAGTTGTTTATATTTCTGATTTTGTGCTTCCAAAGCGCCGCGAATCTCTTCAAATAACTTGGTGTAATTATCAGCAAAGGACAATGCTGACTTTGAGTTTCTCCTTGATGGCAGCTTCACCAGGTCCACCACATGTGTTGGAACTTTAGTGTAGATAATGGAAAAAGGGCTCTTTTCTGTGTATATATGCTTGGAGTTATTGTAGGAGAATTCTGCAAGAGATAAAGCCAAATCCCATTGCTCCTTTCTTTCTCCACAAATGCAACGGATCAGATTACCCAAAAACTTGTTCACCACTTCCGTTTGTCCATCTGTTTGTGGATGAGCAGTGCTAGAAAATTTCAATTCAATGTTGAATTGCTTCCACAAAGTGAGCCAAAATGCAGCAAGAAACTTGCTATCATGGTCTGAGACAATGGACCTTGGAACTCCATGAAGTCTGACCACTTCTCGAAAGAATAGGTTTGCCACATGATGAGCATCCGTTGTCTTGCGGCATGGGATGAAATGAGCCATCTTAGAGAATCTATCCACGACCACAAATACAACGTCACTTCCTCGCCTTGTTCTTGGCAAGCCCAAGACGAAGTCCATAGAAATGTCCTCCCATGGAGCAACAGGAAGAGGCAAAGGCATGTATAACCCTGTATTCTGGACTTGGCCTTTGCAGGTCTGACATACGGGGCACCATTGAACGAACTTTCCAGCATCTCTCTTTAGTTGTGGACAAAAGTAGCAAGCTTCCAAGTTAGCGATAGTCTTGTCCCGTCCAACATGGCTACTAAGATCACTTGAATGGAGCTCTCTAACCAGCTTGTCACGTAGTGAACTTCTTGGAATGCACAAACGATCATTTTTGAAGAGATATCCATCTTGCATCAAATAGTCATCACCTAATGATTTGCCCCTTGCGTGTTTACCCAAACATGGCCAAAGTCTTCGTCACCCTCATACAACTCCTTTATTTGATCCATGCCCAGAAGTTCATCTCCAAAAGAAGTCAAGAGGCATGCACGACGACTCAAAGCATCGGCCACTCTATTATTTATTCCAGATTTATGCACGATGAGATAGTTAAACCTCTCCAGATATGTTGCCCATCTTGCTAGCATGCAGTCAACATGCTTTTGATTTCTAAAATGCTTCAAGGATTGATGGTCACTATAAACAATGAACTCTTTAGGCAGCAAATAGACTTCCCAAGTTTTCAACGCTCTAAAAACGGCATATAATTCTTGCTAATAGGTACTCCACTTCTGTCCAGCTTCACATAACTTCTCACTAAAGAAAGCAATGGGCTTCATTTCTTGAGATAGGACAGCTCCAATGCCTACTCCACTTGCATCACACTCCAACTCAAAAGTCTTGTTGAAATCAGGTAGCACCAAGACGGGAGCTTGTGATAGTTTTTGTTTAATCTCATTGAAACTAGCTTCAGCTGCTTCTGTCCATTGGAACTTTCCTTTTTTCAAACACTCGGTAATAGGTGCCATGATAGTGCTGAAATTCTTCACAAATTGCCTATAGAAAGTTGCAAGGCCATGAAAGCTTCTTACCTCAGAAATGGTCTTAGGAGTTGGCCATTCTCGGATTGCTTCAACCTTAGAATCATCAACACGAATGACGTCACATGTTATGACGAATCCTAGGAAAAGAAGTTGTGTTTGCAGGAAAACACATTTCTTCAAGTTGACGTAGAGCTCATTTTCCCTTAGTACTTCTAGCACCTTCCGAATGTGATCAAAGTGTTCATCTTCATCATTGCTATAGATCAAGATGTCATCAAAATAGACCACAACAAAGTGGGATAAGAAGGGTCTAAGGACTTGATTCATTAAGTGCATAAAGGTACTTGGTGCATTTGAGAGTCCAAATGGCATGACTAGCCATTCAAACAACCCTTCCTTTGTCTTGAAGGCGGTCTTCCATTCATCCCCGGGTCTTATACGGATTTGATGATATCCACTTCTTAAATCTAGCTTTGTGAACACTCTTGCTCCATTAAGCTGATCGAACATATTATCCAGTCGGGGAATAGGGAATCTATACCTTATGGTGGTCTTGTTAACGGCTCTGCTGTCCCTACACATGCGCCAAGATCCATCTTTCTTTGGCGCGAGTAGGGCTGGTACAGCACATGGGCTAATACTTTCTCGAATGTGCCCCTTTTGCAACAATTCCTCCACTTTCTCCTTCAATATATCATGCTCCTTTGGGCTCATTCAATAGTGTGGAAGATTAGGAAGACTTGCTCCCGGAATAAGTCAATTCTATGTTGAATTCCTCTCATCGGTGGCAAGCCATGTGGCTCCCCAAGTATGTTCTGAAATTCTGCCAATAAACCACGTACCTTTGCTGGAATCTTAACAGTCAGGTGCTCTTCTCCTTTTACAACAAGTGCAGCACACAAATCTGCCTCCTTCAAGTCTTCCATAAACTCATGAGAGGTATGGGAGATAGTTAACATAGTTTTCCCCTCCTCCTTAGAGGTATTACCTTCGGTTTTGTTTGGTAAGATAATGATCCTTCTCTTGTTCCAAATGAAAGAGTAAGAATTTTCCTTGCCCTTGTGTGTAGTATCCACATCAAATTGCCAAGGCCTCCCAAGAAGAACATGGCTGGCATCCATGTCAACCACATCACACAACACATTTGAGCGATAATGCTTACCCAAAGAAAGTGGCAGGTTGCATTGTTTGGTGATCCTCATATTCACTCCTTTCTTGATCCACCCAATAGTGTAGGGGTTTGGATGATCATGAATATCAAGCTTTAAATGGTTCACCAACTTCTGGGAGATAAGATTCTTGCAACTGAAACTATCAATCACTAATTTGCATACCTTGCCATTCACCATGCATTTGCTCTCAAATATTTTCTTCCGTTGTGTGTTGTCAGGTTGTGGTGTGGAACATAGGAGACGCTGGATCACACATACCACCTCTTCATCTTCTTCTGGACAAACCTCTTGCCCCTCTACATCTCCAGATTCGTATTCTTCCTCATCGCCTTCACCATCAAGGATAGTTGTGTTAACAAATTTCCTTAGTGGGCAGCCGCTAGATATGTGTCCCTCTTCACCACATTTATAGCATTTTGGGCCTTCATTGGACTTACCCTTGCCTCTAGTTTGCTTCTGGATGGGTCATTTTGCCTTAGGTGGAGCGGTCTTTTCTTCCACTCTATTAGGACGATTCCTAGACAAGCCTTCGGTATGAGGATATGGAGGATATGGAGCCTTAGTTGCCTTTCTTGTCCTCACAAACCTCTCGGCCTTTAAGGCTAGAGCTTGTGCTTGATCAATGGACCAGATTTGTTGCATCATCAATCGATCTTGAATTGCATCATTGAGACCATTGATGTACCTTGCAACTTGTTGATCTTCAGTTTCAGCAAGGTTCACCTCACTTGTAGCCTTAGAAACTCCTCCGTGTAATCTAAAATAGTCCTATTTCCTTGAGCCCAATTTTCAAATTGGATAAATAGGATCTGGTCATAATCAGCGGGCAAAAATCTCCCTTTCAAGAGACTTTTCATTTGCCGCCAAGTTCTCACATGAGGTTCTCCTCTCAGCCTGCGCTCTTCTTGAACGCGATGCCACCATGCACCGGCTCCTCCTTTCAGCTTGTATGCGACCAAAGGAACTCTACGATCTTCCGGAACCTCCATGACCTCAAAGAAAGTCTCCACTTCATATAACCAATCTAGGCACCCTTCAATATCAACATTTCCATTAAAAGTTGGGATCTCAGCTTTCACCTTGTATGTATCTCTTGCATATGTAGGCTTGGGTACTCCCCGATATGCGTAGAGATCTGGTTCTTCAAGGGCATCATCATATTCTTCACCTTCAGAAGCTTCAACATAAATTGGCCTTCTTGAAGCATGTTGAATAACACGTTGTTGTGGCGGTCTTGCTCCAAGATTACCTCTCCTTCTTTGATGTACATCTTCTTCTTCTTTAGATGAATCTCCTTCATTGGTAGCGGGGGGAACACCCTTTCTTATCATCTCAACCAGCTGATCAAATCTCTGATTAAGATCTTCACGCAGCTCTTTGATTTGTTGTTCTGCAGCATCCATCCTCTTCTCCAATTTCTCCATTGCTTGCTGCAGCTTGCTCTCGAAGAGGATAGACAAGAACTAGTATGGGTCAACGAGGCTCTGATGCCACCTGAAGCAGCACAAAGGTTGTGGAGGAGCAACTCCACCTTGCTGCTACAATGTGTACATCACAAGTGTTGAAGGAACAGCTTCAACGTGATGTGCTAGATATCGCTCTAGAGGCGAATGTAGGCTGATAGAGCAGCAAGAGTTCAATCCAGAACTCCTAGGGCACAAGATCTACTCCAAGATCTTAGATAAGAACAACAAGTTCTATTATAGGTAGGCGTACATAGTCTGGGTCCAAAGTAGGGGTGAGGACCTCTATTTATAGGGCTTTGGGAAGCCTTCACATACTTCTACTTATAGCTGGAATACTCTAGAAACATTATTTAAGGTTCACCATTCTACTCATAGCTACTCACAACTAGAAGACTCTAGAAAACAGTAGGTAGGATAAAGAAAAGAAATACTAGACCACAACAGAAGTATCTAGAAGTAGCCAAACAGATTTGACATATGATTATATTTTCATGTTCCTCATCTATTGTTCCTCGTCATTTTTTCCCACCTATAAAAGGGGGTCTTCTTCCCTAATGGACCTTATCTCATTAGCTCGTGTTCTTCCCCCATTGTTGACCTTCTTTGAGCTTGCTAACTCTCAATCCCTCCAATGATTCTTGCTAGTTCTTGAGGGAAAAGAAGGAGGAGATCTAGATCCACGTTTCCACCAATCACTTTCTCCTCTAAGTGAGGGGAACCCCTTGGATATAGATCTTGAAGTTCTTCATGTTCTTATTTCGTTCTTCCTCTCATTTTCCTCCCTAGCATTAGTTGCTTTGGTGGGATTTGGGAGAGAAGGACTTGGGCACTCCGTGTGCCCTTGCCATTGCATTTGGTGCATCGGTTTGAGTTCTCCACGGTGATACGTGGAAGTGAAGTTTGAGAAGCTTACTACTCTTGGGTGTTTGGGCACCCTAGAGCTTGTTCCTCTTGGGTGCCTTGGCGCTCTAGACGGTTGGTGTTGTTCGGAGCTCAATCATTGTGGTGTAAAGCTCCGGGCAAGCGCCGGGGTCTCCAATTAGGTTGTGGAGATCGCCCGAGCAATTTGACGGGTATCGGTGACCGCCCCCAAGGGTTGCCAAAGTGTACGGGTTCGGTGAACGCCCCCAAGGGTTGCCATTTGTACGGGTTCGGTTACCGCCCTCAAGGGTCCCTTAGTGGAATCACGGCATCTTGCATTGTGCAAGGGCGTGAGGAGATTACAGTGGCCCTAGTGGCTTCTTGGGAAGCATTGTGCCTCCACCCCACTCCAAACGGAGATTAGCATCCGCAAGGGTGTGAACTTCGGGATACATCATCGTCTCCGCGTGCCTCGGTTATCTCTTACCCAAGCCCTTTACTTATGCACTTTACTGTGTGATAGCCATATTGCTTCGTGTCATATATCTTGCTATCGCTTAGTTGTTTATCTTGCTTAGCATAAGTTATTGGTGCACATAGGTGAGCCTAGTTGTTGTAGGTTTTGTGCTTGACAAATTAACTGTTAGGTTTTTCCGCATTTGTTCAAGCCTAAACCGTAATTATTTTAAAGCGCCTATTCACCCCCCCTCTAGGCAACATCGACGATCTTTCAATTGGTATCAGAGCCTCGTCTCTCTTTGTTAGGCTTAGCCACCTAGAGAGTAAAGATGTCTACTAGGGGATTAGGATTCTCTGACACTCTTAGTTTCAATGGCACAAATTTTGATGTTTGGGTAATTCACATGCTTAATCTCTTTAGGGTCATGTACCCAAATTTAGAGCGAATTGTAGATATGGGTTTTTCTCCTCCAAAGGATCCTCAACGATTATCTTTAGAGGATGAGAAAAACTCTTATCTCAATGCTCAAGCTTCTAATGTGCTCTTTGATGCTCTGAGCAATGTAGTTATATTTCAACTCATGCCGTTCCGGGATGCTCATGAGTTGTGGACGAAGCTTCAAGATAAATATGGTGTGTCCAAGATTTGTGGGGATGATTGTCTCCCTCCACCTCCGGTCGTGTTGTCTTCTCAACTGCCTCTACTTCACCTACATGTGGTTTGCCACAAGGTAATGATATGGTGAGTAGTGTTGATCATTACAATGATGATAGTGTGCTTATTATCGATGATCCTTCACCACTATCTTATTGCAATGCTTCTTTTTGGACTTTAACACTTCGAGCACTCCAAATGTTTCACATGCTTGTGTTGATAGTCCTTGCATACCATGTAGAATTTGCTTGACTAAATCTCATGATGGTATGCTTGATATGTATTGTTGCCATGATAAAAATGATTGTATTTGTCACACCCTGATTTTCATGCCACAACACTTAAGTCAATAAATCATGCTAAAATGTGGTTTGACAAAAACTTTTGAGTGTTTTGTCTTTGCTTTGATTGAATGTTTGACTGCTGTTTGCAAGTGCTCTGAAAATCAAATAAATCCTCCAACTCCTATACTTCATCTCCTTGCTCCAAAAACCTTTCCCAATGATCATGCCATGTGTATAGAATATAAAAATAATTTCTTGCAAAAATAATTTGGCCAAAAAGTATTTTCTAAAATTAGTTTTTCAAAAACCCCTGAATTGAGGTTTGCACTGCAAGTACTTAATTAAGGGCAGTAAAAATCTTTCCAAAAATATATTTGACTCCTATTAGATATAGGATACCCAGAAACCACAAAAATATAATTTTAAAAGTTATTTTCCTATTTTATTTAAAAGCTTTTTATTAAGGCCAGAGATGGTCTTTAATAGGGAAAAATTATTTTATTGCTTCAGAATTATTTGACAAAATTTAGGGAAACTCATAGGACATATATTGTCCATATATAAGAGTTTCAACACATGGTCATGTTCAAAACATTGGTCAAATCCCTCAAAACCCTTTCTGGATATTTCAAGCTTTTGAAATATTTACAAAGGAAATTTTCTCCAAAAATTCCAAGAAAATTCTATCATGTCACATATGACATATTTGGGGAACTTGCCAAGTCTCATGTCTTGGAGAATAAGATAACATCATCAAATCCCCTCAAAACCACTTCTGTCCATTTTTAAATTTGAGCAACTTTACATTGCCAAACATGTCCAAATGTACTCAAAACTTGTGAACTTTCTCAAATGGTCTAATAATTCATCTAGACCAAATGGCACAAGTTGGAGAACAAGTTAACTTGATCAAAGTACCCCAAAACTCTTTCTGTCCAGAACCAAATTTGAACAACTTCGCACTGCCAACCTTTTCTCCTTGACCCCAACTTTTGTGAGCATGTTAACATGATCAAATGATGACACTACACCAAGTGGTGCATCAAGGAGAACATATTTTCATGACTAAATCTTGGGAAACCCATTTCTGTTCATTTCTAGGGTTTACCAAAGTTGCATTGTCAACTTGCTCCAAATGAGCTCCAAATTGGTGGAAGGCCCTAATAGTGCGTGTCATTTCACCATGTGGAGCCTCATGACAAATGGAAGTCATCTTATTGCCCAAACCATTATCAAACACCTTCTGACATTTTGCAAAAACCACTATTTTGATCCCTTCCACTATTCTTGGTGAGCTCAAATTTCTACCACAGCCCCTTCTAGTCTTCTCCTATCTCCGGTAACTCTTCCCTAGCCTCAGCTCAATGATTGAGGGGTGAAACCCCCCCATTTACCCTTCTGGACAGCTGCATTTCTCTCTCTCTCAACCTCCCTCCTCACTCCAGTGGATCCCCAGGGCATCCAATGCCTCTAAACCCTTCTTTACTACCCCCAAGCGCTACCAGACATCAGTGGTCGCACCCACATTGCCAAAAAATGCCATGCCGGCCATTTGCACGCTCTGGAGCACGCTACAGTGCGCTCCCGCACTGTAGCCGCCCCCTGCCAACCGCTCCCGGCCACCTCGGGCCTCCCCAGCGCGCCCAACGATGTGCCTCGACGTCCGCAGCACGCCACGCCCCTGTCCCCCTCCTCCTTCTCCCTCCTGCAGCCTCCTTTCGCATGCGCGCCGGCCGCCCGAGAGCTCCAATGGACGAGCTCACACGCGCGACGCCCTGACACTTCCCCGCTCCCTCTCTCTCTTCCTGGCGCCCTACTCCACCCCCACGAATGCCGTAGAGAACCCCACTCCCTCCCTCCTGGCTGCCCGAGCCGTTGCCATGGCCACCCGTGCGCCACGTCCACGGTGAGCCATGGGTCGGCTACATAAGGCCACCCCGAGCCCTCCCTCTGCTCCTTTCGCCCTCTCTCACTCCCAGTGATCCCCCGGACCAACCCGCTGCTCTTCCCGTGCTCTCCTTGCACCTCAATGGCCGGAGTGCCGCCGCCAAACGCCGCTCGGATTCGGGCACCATGACCCCTCTCTCTTCTCCCTACCCACTCCAGTACTCCCGCACCACCACCACGAAGCCCCCATCGCCTCCATTCTTCCCCGGGACGCCCCTGCGCTCGAAGCCGGCAATGGCCGATGCCATCCTCCGCCGCGAGCGAAGAACCGCTCCTCTCTGAGGAAGCTGGCGCCTGTAGTGTGGCCTCCCGGATGCGGCACTTCTCCCCGAGCACTCCGGTGGCTGGATCACCGGAAACCGTGGCCGGTACCGCCAGGGAGAGCGCCGGCACCGTCCGGCCTCGCCTCCTCTGTCTCCCGACGCGCCCGCGTGGGAGGTCGGGGATGAACCCGACAGGCGGACCCCGCAGGTCAGCGACCCACCCGGCCGGCCCCGCGGATTAAGTGGAAGCGGGTCAACTGGAGTCCGCCTCCCCGCGGCGAAGACGCCCTTGACCTAGTACGCCTTCGACGTGGCCTTTTCTCCCGCGCGGCTACGCAGCTGGGCCGGCCCGTCATCTATCCTTCGCCCAGTGCGCGTTATAAGGTTGATTCCTTTCCTCTTCTTATTCTTTTCCAGAAATATTGTAAGATCCATAAAATATTCATATTAACTCCAAATTTGATGATTCAAATTTCTAGTAGCTCATAAAATCATGATCTATCTCATGGTGCAACTTGCACATTTTTCTAGAAACTTTTTCTTCACAAACATTTATCAAATCTTGTTTTTCCATTTCTGTGATGAACTTTAGAAAATCACAGAGGGCCCATATTTGATCCAAATGCCATGATTCAAACTCCTATATGCATCTAAGTTCATAACTTAGTTTATGAACATTTTTATTAATACTTTCTGTACCCCACAAAATAATGAGCCATTTCTTCATGTTTGACAACTTTGCAAATTCATAGGAAAATCATCTCAACTCCAAATCCAGTGAAACCAATTCCTAGATGCTTCTAAAATCATCCTTTGTTAAATGGGTGCCTTTGCTCATTTTTCAAAAATATATTTCTGTACACTTCTTGCAAATCCATAAACCCCTTGATTCCACCATATCAAAATGTTCAGAGATATCCATTCATCAAATCCAAATGAAACCACTTTGGTCATCCCTCATATGACCAGAGGTATCCCAGAAAAGTCCAACTCATATTTTTAGAGCACTTTTATTTCCTGCCTTGTTGTGTTGCTTATTATGGTTGCTTTCGACGATAGTGGACGAAGTAGACGAAATGCTCGGAATTGGACCAGAGACATTGAAGACCTCGAAGACTTTGTTGAAACAGGCAAGCATCCCTTTGACCATGTCTATGAAACCCTTTTTATGCATGTCATATCTCTCTTTATTATTGTTGCATCGGAATCATGATGAGATGGTAGACCACGTTGGTTGGTTGCCTTTGTTACTTGCTCAATGAAACTTGCATTGTGCATGACCCTACCTTCTTATGAGGGCTATGCCGGTGGGAGTAGATAGGATGCTAAAGTAGTTGCTATGCAAAGTGGGCCAGGGCTATGCATGGAAAGAAACCAAGTGTGGTCTGACATACTTGCAAATAGCCCAGTGGGTGCCACTAATGCCCCTGGGAGATGATGATGAACTAGGTCACTACTTGGTGGAGAGGTGGTGTACCGAGGCTTGATGAAAGTGTTGTTTACAGAGACGGATTAGATTTAAGATTTGATGACTGTCCCAACCTTACATGCGCAACCACTCTACCCTTATATGGGAAAGGGCATTGTTGAGTATCTAGACCGATACTAGCTTGGAGCCCGCATTACTAGTGACGGGAGAGTTGTTGGTGCGCTCTCTCGGGACGGGGTCGTGCCAGGTAGGGCGGCCATGACTGTTTTCACAGGGCACCGGACACACCATTGGTACCCCGTGCTTGTGGTATGTGATGAATATGGGAGCGAGGCTCCACAACTTTATGATGTGAAATGTTTGGCACGGGGGTTACTACCAATCGAGTGGACTCCATGTTAGTGTCGTCTAGGGAAAGGTAGTGATCGGGTGCTTACCCCGGGTACTTGAGGTATCGCGGGTCGTGGATGACACGGAAGTTCCCCGGATCTTGTGGGTATAGTGTGCAACCTCTGCAGAGTGTAAAACTATTCGAATAGCCGTGTCCACGGTCAAGGACAGTTGGGCGGTGCTGCTTAGACTATGTCCATATGTTTCTGACAAACAACACTGATTGGTGATATTGATGGTGTGACTCGTGAGGAAGTCACGATGAGCTTGAGCATGAGTTGTTCATAACTCTTTCTCGATGTTGATGTCTGTAACCTCCTGGTGCTTGTTGCAGACGCATTCCCGTCCTTGATAAATGTTGATCATACTTGCATGAGAAAAACTAGCTTTCCGCAACAAAGCCAATTAAGCAGTAGAGCTTTGCATAATTATTTTGTTATCACTCTTGGGTTGCTTGCGAGTACATTCAAAGTACTCATTGGCTTGCCACTAGTTATTTCATTGACCAGGCATGAAAGAACAGGGTATGATGAAGAATACTTCGGCGACGAGCATGCGAGCTAGGACGCTTCCCAGTCAGAATGCCTATAGGGTTAAGGCAGATGGCATGGGTCCAAGTTATCGACGAAGATTTCCGCTGCGATGATATACTCAAGACTCGACCATAATGGTCCTACTTGTGTAATACGGTATGTATGGATGTAAGACTCTTGTTATTCAGCTTCTGTGTGTTCAGTGAGCATTGATCTCTGGGATCACTGTACACGTACATTCGGTGATCACGACTTATGAGTCGGGGTCCCCACAGAGCTGGTATCAGAGCCATCCTAACTGTAGGAAGCCTTAGTTAGCATGGTCGTTAGTTAGGGTAAAACTATTTCCAAAACAACTACTAGTTTTCAAACTATCTATACCTCTCTTCCCTTCTCAGTTTTTCGAAAACTAAGGTATACTTTCCTTATTGGTCTCTTCCCCTTCAAAACCTTTGGTCGCTAGAACCCTTATGCCCCTGACCACTGGATTCCTTGTAATCCTCGTGGATAATCAAGAAGGAAGATGCCTTGCCAGACATTCACCTACATCTCCTGAACACAAGATTGGCGACATCACAACAAGACGATACCAACAGAAGATATATCCTCGAGGAATGAGGACCTGAAGACCCAGGAGATGGTGACACCCTTGACACTGCCCCAAGATGATGCAACCTTAGCCTACGATGATTAGGGCATAGGATATGCAAGATCATGATATACATCGCTAATAGAGTAACCCTGTCACTACCGTTGTTGTATCGGCAACCACCGGTGGATGAGAACCTCGCCATTTGGTCCGCCTCACCATAGTGAGCAGGAAAACGGTTCTCCTCATCCCCCGCTCTTGGTGTCGATGTTGTCATCAACATAACCGACATGATGGACCTCTATTATGCCTTGTTAGCGGCATTGCATAAAGGGTTACCTACCTGGTACCATCAACGGCTTACGAGACAAAAAGGGATCGTCGTGATTAAGAAGACAATAGAAGACCAAGTCAATGCCAGTTATGAGGAGCCACCTTCACCCCATCACTTCAACAGGCAAGAAGTTGTTGAAGACTCTTCAAGCTCAACTGGGATCGTTTCATCAAACAACTACAAGAGACATAGCAGCACCTGAGGAAACCCGGGAGACTGCACGAGGCAGAAGGCACGACTATGGAGTCCGAGAACCCCTAGGGTAGGATGAGTCGTGTACCCCCTATGCGCAGTCAAGTCCGTATAATAGTTCGGATAGAACGATGATTGTGTGTTGTTTGTCTTTATTTGTTTGGGTTTTGATATAAGTCGCACTTTTTCCCTAGGCAACAAGTACGCGACTATATCACCTGCCTTATTTTGTTGTTTGTGTTTGGCCCTTTTTGGCACCTGTTTGTTTGCACTTGCACTATAGAACCCCCTTTAGGCGTTCCCCTCCTCTATGCTACTTTCCCCTCTCATCTCTCTCCTCAACTGAAGACAATATGCACCAAGGATTCCACCTCGGCGACCAACAAGCGCTGAAGACTTTTGCTACAGCCTCCTCGACCTAATGCAACCCCGTAGAATTATGTTTAACCCTCAAGACTAGAAACCCATTCCTAGACCTTTCGAGACTTCACGAGATACCCCAGCTCGAAACCATAACCCTGAGATTAATCTACGGGATTGCAAGAGAACCGGTTAAGCCTCCGTAACCTTGCTTGTCACTGGGTTCATTATGGAACTAGTGGACATAGTGAATGGGCACATTATCTTCCTAAGATAGCACCAAAACTGACGATGCCATAGGGAGGACCAATTCAAGGATATAGGGATAGAGGACAGATGACTTGATGAGTTTATATCAATGACTTGAGGAATTATATGAGACTACTTGGTGGGATCGTGAGTATAGATTAGCATAGCTTTCATTACCCCTGAGTAAATTGGATTTATATGACAATCATGATCGCAAGCTGGAATTCTTGGAAGTATTTGGATTTAACTTAGCCATGGGATATTGTTAGGAGACAGTTGATATTACGTAAATAACTTGGGGGAAACATGTAGGAATTCTCGTTGGACAAGAGATTTAAATTTTAGTAGGAGATTCTAGTTGAATATAGATGCTGAGTATGTCTACATGGTTCGGAGTAAATTGGATTTAGACTGAAGATCTCAATCATGATACCATGTTTCTCGGTGGACGATAAACTAGGAGATTGGACTAATTGTCGGAGTTTATTTAGGCATCTTTGTGAGCTTGACCTTGGAGTATTATTAGATCACAATAATGGGAATTGGTGGACTAACTATAGTAAGGCAGCCCTTTCAAGTATTGGGGATTATAAGGACATTAGGGGATCATGTGGGACACCAGCATAGGCGTTGGATTTGTAGAATTAATGGATCCTGTAGTGATTGATGGAAGTTAACAGGTTGTTGGAGTTGATTCATAGAAAAGGAAACAAGATTTTGGAGTGGCATATGACGTGTTTCCTTAGGTTAGAGATGCACTATCTTGGACCTTGGGTCAATAGACTGAGCACTTAGATGGTGGATATTAAATCCAAGCTTGTATGCTCTACCCATGGATTTTTAGGGGTAGCCACACACATGAGTTTGGGGATCGTAGACATATATGATTTTGTTAGACCTCCTCTCGAGAGCCATGAGGATATGAATCACATGGGTGATGATTGGAGTTGACCTACGCAAATGATGCTATCGGTGATATGATGTGATTTGTTTAAAGGACTAGATAGGCTATTGGCATCTCAGAAACCATGCTTAAAGATAGGATGATAAATGTTCATTCGCACACTAGAATCCTTGAAACCCTTGTGCCCTACCAAGCCACAACACGGTTGGATCATGACCTTGGGCCTTGGCTCTAGATCAATAAGACCTTGACCAATGCTCAACCGTGACCCTCACCAATGCCTCGGCCCACTCTACGTACCCCAAGTACTTCATAGAGTACTTGGGCAAGTAAATCATCATCCTTACTTGAGGACATGTATGTCCACCTGAGGACGGAAGAAGAGTTGATCCGCTGGTTAGGGAACATCCGAAGACCGCCATGTCAAGGAGGAAGAACTATACCAACCACCGTCGTCAAGGAGTGAGCTTCCGCGTTGAAGACCGTGCATATCTGCAAGCCACCCCTCTCAAAGGAACCCGGCGCTTCCATGTCAAAGGAAAGCTCGCCCCAAGATTCATCGGCCTTCTTCAAAATCACTCCAAGATTTAACAACCCCCCCCCTCTGAGATCACTACGAGACGAAGAGAAGACAGTTACCAGCTGGAGTTTCCACCTGACTCGCCCGCTGTGCACAATGTTTTTTCACACGACACAACTCCGGAAGAGTTTTCGACTTCCTAACTAGCCCAATCACTAACAAGGACATCGATCACCGAGCCATTGACCTCCAGTCCGATATGACCACCGCAAGAAACCCCTTAGAAACCTGGATCGAGAAGAACGTCATACGCGAAGCCACACCAACAAGTACTTCAAGTTCAATTGAGCACCAAACAGAAGCAGAAGCAGCATGAGGACGTGAAGACTACCCCGAATCCAAGTTTCCATACTCCTTTCCGCGCCTAGTCTGGGAATCTCGGGGACGAGATTCTTGTAAGGGGGTAGGTCTGTCACACCCTGATTTTCATGCCACAACACTTAAGTCAATAAATCATGCTAAAATGTGGTTTGACAAAAACTTTTGAGTGTTTTGTCTTTGCTTTGATTGAATGTTTGACCGCTGTTTGCAAGTGCTCTGAAAATCAAATAAATCCTCCAACTCCTATACTTCATCTCCTTGCTCCAAAAACCTTTCCCAATGATCATGCCATGTGTATAGAATATAAAAATAATTTCTTGCAAAAATAATTTGGCCAAAAAGTATTTTCTAAAATTAGTTTTTCAAAACCCCCTGAACTGAGGTTTGCACTGCAAGTACTTAATTAAGGGCAGTAAAAATCTTTCCAAAAATATATTTGACTCCTATTAGATATAGGATACCCAGAAACCACAAAAATATAATTTTAAAAGTTATTTTCCTATTTTATTTAAAAGCTTTTTATTAAGGCCAGAAATGGTCTTTAATAGGGAAAAATTATTTTATTGCTTCAGAATTATTTGACAAAATTTAGGGAAACTCATAGGACATATATTGTCCATATATAAGAGTTTCAACACATGGTCATGTTAAAAACATTGGTCAAATCCCTCAAAACCCTTTCTGGATATTTCAAGCTTTTGAAATATTTACAAAGGAAATTTTCTCCAAAAATTCTAAGAAAATTCTATCATGTCACATATGACATATTTGGTGATCTTGCCAAGTCTCATGTCTTGGAGAATAAGATAACATCATCAAATCCCCTCAAAACCACTTCTGTCCATTTTGAAGTTTGAGCAACTTTACATTGCCAAACATGTCCAAATGTACTCAAAACTTGTGAACTTGCTCAAATGGTCTAATAATTCATCTAGACCAAATGGCACAAGTTGGAGAACAAGTTAACTTGATCAAAGTACCCCAAAACTCTTTCTGTCCAGAACCAAATTTGAACAACTTTGCACTGCCAACCTTTTCTCCTTGACCCCAACTTTTGTGAGCATGTTAACATGATCAAATGATGACACTACACCATGTGGTGCATCAAGGAGAACATATTTTCATGACTAAATCTTGGGAAACCCATTTCTGTTCATTTCTAGGGTTTACCAAAGTTGCATTGTCAACTTGCTCCAAATGAGCTCCAAATTGGTGGAAGGCCCTAATAGTGCGTGTCATTTCACCATGTGGAGCCTCATGACAAATGGAAGTCATCTTATTGCCCAAACCATTATCAAACACCTTCTGACATTTTGCAAAAACCACTATTTTGATCCCTTCCACTATTCTTGGTGAGCTCAAATTTCTACCACAACCCCTTCTAGTCTTCTCCTATCTCCGGTAACTCTTCCCTGGCCTCAGCTCAATGATTGAGGGGTGAAACCCCCCCATTTACCCTTCTGGACAGCTGCATTTCTCTCTCTCTCAACCTCCCTCCTCACTCCAGTGGATCCCCAGGGCATCCAATGCCTCTAAACCCTTCTTTAATACCCCCAAGCGCTACCAGACATCAGTGGCCGCGCCCACATTGCCAAAAAATGCCATGCCGGCCATTTGCACGCTCTGGAGCGCGCTACAGTGCGCTCCCGCACTGTAGCCGCCCCCTGCCAACCGCTCCCGGCCACCTCGGGCCTCCCCAGCGCGCCCAACGATGTGCCTCGATGTCTGCAGCACGCCACGCCCCTGTCCCCCTCCTCCTTCTCCCTCCTGCAGCCTCCTTTCGCACACGCGCCGGCCGCCCGAGAGCTCCAATGGACGAGCTCACACGCGCGACGCCCTGACACTTCCCCGCTCCCTCTCTCTCTTCCTGGCGCCCTACTCCACCCCCACGAACGCCGTAGAGAACCCCACTCCCTCCCTCCTGGCTGCCCGAGCCGTTGCCATGGCCACCCGTGCGCCACGTCCACGGTGCGCTCTCTCGGGACGGGGTCGTGCCAGGTAGGGCGGCCATGACTGTTTTCACAGGGCACCGGACACACCGTTGGTACCCCGTGCTTGTGGTATGTGATGAATATGGGAGCGAGGCTCCACAACTTTATGATGTGAAATGTTTGGCACGGGGGTTACTACCAATCGAGTGGACTCCATGTTAGTGTCGTCTAGGGAAAGGTAGTGATCGGGTGCTTACCCCGGGTACTTGAGGTATCGCGGGTCGTGGATGACACGGAAGTTCCCCGGATCTTGTGGGTACAGTGTGCAACCTCTGCAGAGTGTAAAACTATTCGAATATCCATGTCCACGGTCAAGGACAGTTGGGCGGTGCTGCTTAGACTATGTCCATATGTTTCTGACAAACAACACTGATTGGTGATATTGATGGTGTGACTCGTGAGGAAGTCACGATGAGCTTGAGCATGAGTTGTTCATAACTCTTTCTCGATGTTGATGTCTGTAACCTCCTGGTGCTTGTTGCAGACGCATTCCCGTCCTTGATAAATGTTGATCATACTTGCATGAGAAAAACTAGCTTTCCGCAACAAAGCCAATTAAGCAGTAGAGCTTTGCATAATTATTTTGTTATCACTCTTGGGTTGCTTGCGAGTACATTCAAAGTACTCATTGGCTTGCCACTAGTTATTTCATTGACCAGGCATGAAAGAACAGGGTATGATGAAGAATACTTCGGCGACGAGCATGCGAGCTAGGACGCTTCCCAGTCAGAATGCCTGTAGGGTTAAGGCAGATGGCATGGGTCCAAGTTATCGACGAAGATTTCCGCTGCGATGATATACTCAAGACTTGACCATAATGGTCCTACTTGTGTAATACGGTATGTATGGATGTAAGACTCTTGTTATCCAGCTTCTGTGTGTTCAGTGAGCATTGATCTCTGGGATCACTGTACACGTACATTCGGTGATCACGACTTATGAGTCGGGGTCCCCACAGTATTCCTCTAGTTGTTGTGCTAACAATGTAGAGGAGACACAACACTCCATGTTACAAGATGTGGTCTTGAATGGTGCCTCAAGGGATCCTACATCACCATCTATTGCTTTTTGCCTTATGCCTAAGGCGTCAAAGGTATCTCCTACTTTGAACCCCAGTATGTCGCTTGATGATGATGTTAATGCTAATGATGATGAGGATAATGATGAAGAGAATGATAATACTGCTTCCTTAAAAATTAAGGGGGAAATGATTTTTAAAACTCTTCACAAAAATAAACTTGCTCGTTCCAACTTCATGGAAATCATGTCTATTGCCATTGAGGGCAAGAAATACATTGAGGAGTTGGAATCTCATCTAGAGGATCATGAGGTCACCATTGAGAAAATGGAAGCTCATGAGCGTGATTACTCAAATGAGGTCGCGGAGCTATCTCAAGCTCTTGAACATGAACAAACCACCGCCGAATCTCTCGAGGAGACTTTTGCTCTAGAACTATCTAGAGTGAAGGAATCTCATGATAGAGCTCTTGAGGTGGCCAATGATTTTGAAACTAAAAATGAGAAGCTTTAAGTTGCGCATGCTAAACTCCTTGAGGACTTTGGGCACCTCGAAAATGGCTCAAGGGTCATTAAGAGTGAGCTCATCAAACTCATTGAGTCTCATGCACAACTTAAAGCTTCATATTCTAAAGAGCTTGCCAAGTTGCCTTCTCCTCTTGCTATTATTGATGATGCTTGTGCTACTAACTCTATTTCTAGTGAAGCATCCATTTTGAAGGAGAATGTTGAGCTATGGGCTCAACTTGAGTTGCTATCTAGCAAATATGAGAAGTTGGAAGAAAATCATGTAAAGCTCACAAGCTCTCATGATGATCTTCTAGTATCCCATAATGTGCTAAAGATAGCTCATGAGGCTATGTCTAAGGTAACTTCTAGTAAGTCGGATGTTGATACTAGCACTACTTCAAGTCAAAATGCTATCTTGCCATGTGCTAGTCCTTGTAATTCGTCTACTCATAACATTGGTACTTCTTGTGATGAATTACTCTCCTTGCCTTGTTGCTCTAACAATGAAGCTTATACTTCCTCTAGTACTTGTGTTGATACTAACCATGTAGAGGAAATTAAAGAGCTCAAGGCTCAGTCACTTCTTTGAAGAAAGACTTGGAAAAGTGTCATGAAGGGAAGTCCACACTCAACAATATCTTGAGTGTGCAAAAATCCCCCAATGACAAAGGTGTACTTGGATTCAACTCCAATAAGAAGAAGAAGTCCAAGAGAAACAAGAAGAAGGGCCAAGAACAAGTCAAGAATTCGGTCAAGATTATTTGCTTCAAAAGCAAAATTGAAGGGCATCATGTTAGATCTTGCCCATTGAAGAAGAAGCCCATTAATGACAAGCAACAAGGGAAGCGGCCACAAGTTCATTCTCATGCTCAACCTCAAGTTGAAGAAAGGCCTCTTCCCAAGAAGACTCAAGCTAATGCTTCTCAAGTTGAGAAATCAAGTGAGAACTGAGAAGAAAGTGAAGAGTAGACGTTGCTACATATGTCGTGAGAAAGGTCACGTCGCTTCTTCATGCACTAGTGGTAACTTATCCAACCCAATTATTATTGATGATATCTATTCTCTTGGGAAGGATAAGGTTGGCAATGTGTTTGCCAAGTTTGTTGGTACTCAAAGTGTTGTCAAGAAAAGAACCATTTGGGTAGCCAAGCCTATTGTGACTAACCTCTTAGGACCCAACTTGGTTGGGGACCACCAAGCTAAAACTTGATCAATAGGTGTTATTGGAGGGCATTGGAGACTTGGCTAAAGAATTAAGGGATCTTCATCATTCATATTGTCTCAATCCAAGTCAATTGGGTTATCAAGTTTCTATCTTATATCCAATATGCCTCCTTGCGGTAACTTGTACTTAAATTGTTTATAATGAAAGTTACTTGCCCATTTGCATGTTTTGATTTTGTTCCTTGCATGTGTTGTATATGTTGTGCTTCCATTTTTCTTATCTTGAGTAATCAAGTATGTGTGTGTTGGTTTGCACATCATGTACGTGTGTGTAGTTCGTTGAGGCTTTACGCATCTTGTTTGTATCTTAGTTGGCTCTTGTGAGAGATTAATGGAAAATTCTATTTTTGGGAAGTGATGTGCTTTGTGCACCTCACAATCCTATAAATGTGTATACATGAGGAATACCATCTAGTATTGATATTACAAGATTATCTAGTCACTATGTGGTATGTCTTCTCATGAGAAATTCAAATTCTAAATAGTCCATTAATTATATCTTGTTGGATCCTTTATTTGCCTCTTGTTTATCTTTAATTGGTATCACATTATGGGGAAGTAATATGCTATGTGTATATTACTAGCCTAGAAAATGTGTACATTTGAGATATTGTCACTTAGAATTGATATTGTAAATTATCTTGTTCCTAGGTGACATGTTAGCTCTATGGGTTGCAATTTGCTTGTGTTTGTTGTGAAGATTATTTTGGATATCCTTGTTATCTACCACCGGGAATTATTTCCATTTACTTATTGTCTTTTGACAATCGGTACTCACTTGTGTGGTAGAATTTATTGATCATCTTTACATTGGCTTTTGCTTTTATTTGCCTTTCTCTTGCCAAGGAATGTATTAACTCCCTTTGTCTTCCATACCACTTGTGGATCTTGTTCATTTCTTGATCTTGTCTAGTGTTTTCTAGATATAGTGAAAGTGGTGATCCCACCTTGTGCATTTTGTATTCAAATGCAAATTCTCTATAATGCACTAGTCTTGGGGGGAGCTATCCTACTTCTATAAAACACTCATATTGCGATCCTTATAAAATGTGTGTTGGTGGAAGGAAAGCCTTTTTCTTTTTGGTACTTTGTGCCATCATGAAACTTTGTAGAGAGCTTGGTTTGTTTGGAAACATCCACTCTTTTGGGAGTTTGATATCTTTCATTTAGCGTGTTTCAATGGATATCTCATTCCTTGATGTATCTTTAATGATATCTTCCAAGTGATGATTTCTCCATTTGGTATCCTTTTTCACTTGGCTTTTCTTTTTCATTTGGTATCGGTTCTTGAAAGTCTTAAGCATGCATATTTACTTCATTTAGTTTCTCTGGCATGCTTTCTTTCTTTGACCCAATATATAGGGGAAACTCCACCAAATCTCAAATTGGATGAGAAGTGCATGAAATTCATTTTCATATCTATATGCACATATTTATGTGGAGTTTGTCCTATGTATTGTTGGTTCTCTAACTCTTTGGTCCCAATGAGTTTGGGTACCATTTTGTTTGTGTTGTTGTTCTAGGAACAATTGGAGATGCATTGGATGCTCGGCTCACTCACAAGGAAGGTGGTGTCACCATGTGCTTATTGGAGTCAAGCTAGGATGATCAATGATCAACTTCTACCTTTAAATGGTATCTACTACATCCTTCCAATGCTATCTCGATAACAAGTATCTACTCATGCATACACCTCTTACATTCAACCTTGTGTAGGTTGCATCATGGCATGAATTTCTTGATTAGTTCTTGTGATACTTGTTTCCCTTCTCAAAGCATCTCAACAATGATCTCTTGTTGATAGTTGTGATGTCTTTGATGTTCATTTGGTTGAAGCTCATTTATATACTATAGGATAATATCTAGCCATGTGCTATGCTTTCAAGCAAATATCTTATTGGTATATTTATGACTTCCTTTTGGATATCTTGTTCCTTCTTGTTGTAACTATTTCGGGTGTACATCCTTCTTTGCAGATATATATCATCATGATTTCATCTACCTAGAACATTATACACATGAGCTAAATTACATCTTGAGATGATATACTTTCTTTCACGTCCACCTAAACTTTCTTATGATTTTTCTTTGGTGGCTCCATGAAAGCTTTTGCCTTGAGTGCAGGTCATATCTTGTTGCATCTTGATGCACTCTTGTGTGGTGAAGATTATTTTCCTCATGCTTGTCTTTACGAGGCTTTTGCCATCTTAATTGGTATCCCTCATCTTGATAAGGCTTTCATCTTCTATATTCACCATGGGTTGTCGCAAGCTTGTTGTTAACTCACATTTTAGTGAGCTTGTGAACCCATTTGCTTGTTGGATGTGTATGGGGACGACATGTCATGCACCGTGTATCTCATTTACCCAATACTATGTTGATGCTTTATGCTCATCCTTATATTAGTCTTCTCAAGTTCTTTTTCATGACTCACACACATCATTTTGGTTGAGCCTATTCTTAAGTTGCCTCTTTTACATGTTGCTCAACCATGTGCTTGTTGCAAGTACTAGGCTTTGTTTCCTATATGCTCACTTGCACTGGTTGTGAGTTTCTATTGATTTTGGGGGAGCTATGATCCTATTTTGTGCACTTTGTATCCAATACAAATATTCTTATTTGTGCACAAATCATGGGGAGCTTCTCTAGTTTCTTTAGAACACTCCTCTGCTCATATCATAATATCATTTATTCTTGTGGCTCATAGGATCCTTGGTCTAGTTGGTTCAGTTGATATCCTTTGATTGCTTGATTCAATTGGTATATTTTGACTGCTTGATTTCTTGTGTCTATCTTTGCTATGTCTTTGTGGCATATCATTCTTTAGCAATTTTTGTGCCTCAATATAGTTTGTGTTCATCCAAGTATTTACCTTTGGGTATGTGTATTGCATTCCAATCTCTTGTTGAGAAATACACAATTTATGGAGGACCACGATTTATATTGGCCTTCTTAGATTTCCGCCCATTTTGGCAATCGATGCCAATGGGGGAGAAGTTTCAGAGAGTTTTGTGGAGAAGCTTAGAGAGTTATCTCCTCTTGCTTTGGTTTTGTTCCTTAGCATTTGCATCTCATTTGCATGCACTATTGGTTGTTGCATTGCATGGTGATGCATAATTCCTTATATAAACTCTCTTGAAAGTGATTGTCATCAATTACCAAAATGGGGGAAATTGAAAGAATATGTGGTGCCCCCATGTTTGGTTTTGGTAATTGATGACAATCTCTATGGACTAGTGGTTGTCTTGAGTTATATTTTAAGGATTTGTCCATAGGCTTTCCTTGAAGTCCATGTGTTGGTTTCAAGGAGTTTATGAGTTGACCAAGGTGCTATGAAGGAATTATCCAAAGATTGGTCATGTGAGTGTTGAGCTTATTGCAAGAATGTCTTAAAGAAGAAGATTGTGTGATCATTCATGTTTACCTTGAAGACATCATCCAAATGAAGAGAGTTGGAAAGATTCAAGGTTGATCAAGACTAAGTCAAGAGCGAATCAAGTTGATCAACTCACAAAGCTTAGAAGATGTACCGAGAGGGATCAAGTGATCCCATGGTATGGTAAGCATTGTCCATTGTGCTTTGTGCACTAACCCATGGTCTATGTGAGAGTTCTATGTGGGGTTAGGTACGTGTTCATGGGCTTGGGTCAAGAGGAAGATATCACTCAACCCATGGAGAGAATGATATCAAGTGGTGATCGTCATCAAGATTGCCATGTGCAAGTTCAAGTGGAGCATGACGAAGAGATCAAGTGCTTGAAGCTTGCCGTCTATTGTGGTGTCAATGGACTTGTGAAGATGTGCTGAAGAGTGGCTCACCCATAGTGGAGTATGGGGGAGCAATCATCTAGTCTTCATCGACCCAACGCAAGCAAGAAAGGTGGTCCATCTTGAGGAGGACAAGATCTTCATCATCTATCTCAAGTGGATCATGCAGAATTCAAAGGTTTGCCCTTGATAGGTTTTCTATTTTTCCGGTCTCATGGTGGTAGTTTGGAGACCGGGTTATAGGATCGATAGTCGTACTATCAAGGGGGCTCTCAAGTGACTAGCTTGATCGTATCATTCATTGAGAGCTCAAACCATTGCATCCTTGCATCATCTTTCTTGATTCTTATTTGTATTTTCTTTTGAGGTTTTAGAGATTGTGGTTATCTTCGTGACAAGCTCTAGTTCATCGAAAACGCATTTCATATGCTTCTTCTTTTGCGTTTTCGGTGTTGAAGGTTTTACCGATCTTATTAGAGGAAGGGTTCTCAACATTTTCTCATGGGCCTTTTCTAATTTCCTTATTTTTGTTAGTTCTATCAAGATTGTCTTAGCCCTTGTCGCTAGCTTTCCAACAAACTTGATTTCATTGAATTCGGAGTCCGTTTGTAGAAGTTGTGGCGGTTTTGGTGTTCTGGAAAGGCTGCAGCGGTACTCGCGGACAGGAGCGGATGTAATTTTTGACTACCGCTCCAAAGCGGTACTACCGCGGCTTCTACATCGGTTGTACCGCTTCGGAACAAAAACTCGTCACAAGTCCAGCGGTGGTAGGCAGAGATGTACTTTTTAGTACCGCTCACAAGCAGTAGTACCGCTACCCTTAGGGGTAGTACCGCTACCCCTAGCGGTAGTACCGTGAGGTCGAGCGGTAGTACCGCTCTGTGCGGGCTGTGAGCATAACGGTTGGATTTTTCCCCACCTATAAAAAGGGGTCTTCTTCCCCAATGGACCTTATCTCTTTAGCTCGTGTTCTTCCCCCATTGTTGACCTTTTTCGAGCTTGCTAACTCTCAATCCCTCCAATGATTCTTGCTAGTTCTTGAGGGAAAAGAGAGAGGAGATCTAGATCCATGTTTCCACCAATCACTTTCTCCTCTAAGTGAGGGGAAACCCTTGGATCAAGATCTTGGAGTTCCTCGTGTTCTTCTTTTGTTCTTCCTCTCATTTTCCTCCCTAGCATTAGTTGCTTTGGTAGGATTTGGGAGAGAAGGACTTGGGCACTCCGTGTGCCCTTGCCATTGCATTTGGTGCATCGTTTTGAGTTCTCCACGGTGATACGTGGAAGTGAAGTTTGAGAAGCTTATTACTCTTGGGTGTTTGGGCACCCTGGAGTTTGTTCCTCTTGGGTGCCTTGGCGCCCTAGACGGTTGGTGTTGTTCGGAGCTCAATCATTGTGGTGTAAAGCTCCGGGCGAGCGCCAGGGTCTCCAATTAGGTTGTGGAGATCGCCCCGAGCAATTTGACGGTTATCGATGACCGCCCCTGAGGGTTTCCATTTGTACGGGTTCGGTGACCGCCCCCAAGGGTTGCCATTTGTATGGATTCGGTGACCGCCCTCAAGGGTCCCTTAGTGGAATCACGTCATTTTGCATTGTGCGAGGGCGTGAGGAGATTACGGTGGCCCTAGTGGCTTCTTGGGGAGCATTGTGCCTCCACACCGCTCCAAACGGAGATTAGCATCCGCAAGGGTGTGAACTTCAGGATACATCGTCGTCTCCGCGTGCCTCGGTTATCTCTTACCCGAGCCCTTTACTTGTACACTTTACTGTGTGATAGCCATATTGCTTCGTGTCATATATCTTGCTATCACTTAGTTGTTTATCTTGCTTAGCATAAGTTGTTGGTGCACATAGGTGAGCCTAGTTGTTGTAGGTTTTGTGCTTGACAAATTAAACGTTAGGTTTTTTCCGCATTTGTTCAAGCCTAAACCGTAATTATTTTAAAGCGCCTATTACCCCCCCTCTAGGCGACATCCACGATCTTTCACACATGTACTAATTTTCCGGTTAATACAATTCTAGCATGAATAATAAACATTTATCATGAAATAAGGAAATAAATAATAACTTTATTATTGCCTCTAGGGCATATTTCCTTTAGCCTCCCACTTGCACTAGAGTCAATAATCTAGATTACACAGTAATGATTCTAACACCCATGGAGCTTTGGTGTTGATCATGTTTTGCTCATGGAAGAGGCTTAGTCAACGGATCTGCAATATTCAGATCTGTGGTATCTTGCAAATCTCTATGTCCCCTTCCGACACTTGATGATGGATGGAATTGAAGCGTCTTTTGATGTGCTTGGTTCTCTTGTGAAATCTGGATTCCTTTGCCAAGGCAATTGCACCAGTATTGTCACAAAAGATTTTCATTGGACCCGATGCACTAGGTATGACATCTAGATCGGATATGAACTCCTTCATCCAAACTCCTTCTTTCGCTCCTTCCGAAGCAGCAATGTACTCCGCTTCACACGTAGATCCCGCCACGACGCTTTGCTTGGAACTGCACCAACTGACAGCTCCTCCATTCAATAAAAATACGTATCCGGATTGCGACTTAGAGTCATCCGGATCAGTGTCAAAGCTTGCATCGACGTAACCGTTTACGACGTGCTATTTGTCACCTCCATAAACAAGAAACATATACTTAGTCCTTTTCAGGTATTTCAGGATGTTCTTGACCGCTGTCTAGTGCTCCACTCCGGGATTACTTTGGTACCTCCCTGCTATACTTATAGCAAGGCACACATCTGGTCTGGTACACAGCATTGCATACATCATAGAACCTATGTCTGAAGCATAGGGAATGACTTCCATTTTCTCTCTATCTTCTGTAGTGGTCGGTCTTTGAGTCTGACTAAACTTCACACCTTGTAACACAGGCAAGAACCCTTTCTTTGACTGATCCATTTTGAACTTCTGCAAAACTTCATCAAGGTATGTGCTTTGTGAAACTCCAATTAAGCGTCTTGATCTATCTCTATAGATCTTGATGCCCAATATGTAAGCAGCTTCACCGAGGTCTTTCATAGAAAAACTCTTACTCAGGTATACCTTTATGCTATCCAGAAATTCTATATCATTTCCAATCAACAATATGTCATCCATATAATATTAGAAATGCTACAGAGCTCCCACTCACTTTCTTCTAAATACAGGCTTCTCCAAAAGTCTGTATAAAACCATATGCTTTGATCACACTATCAAAACGTTTATTCCAACTCCGAGAGGCTTGCACCAGTTGATACGTCTCCAACGTATCTACTTTTCCAAACACTTTTGCCCTTGTTTTGGACTCTAACTTGCATGATTTGAATGAAACTAACCCGGACTGACGCTGTTTTCAGCAGAACTGCCATGATGTTGTTTTATGTGTAGAAAAGAAAAGTTCTAGGAATGTCCTGGAAATCCACGGAGGCACTTTTCAGAATTAATAAGAATTTTTGGCAAAAGAATGAAGGCCAGGGGGGCCACGGGCTGTCCACGAGACAGGGGGGCGCGTCCCCCCTAGGGTGCGCCCTCCTATCTCGTGGGCCCCCTGGACACCTCCCGACCTCAACTCCAACTCCATATATACCGTCCCAGGGAGAAAAAAAATAAAGGAGAAAGTTTCATCGCGTTTCACGACACGGATCCGCCGCCAAGCCCTAATCTCTCTCGGGAGGGCTAATCTGGAGTCCGTTCGGGGCTCCGGAGAGGGGGATTCGTCGCCGTCATCATCACCAACCATCCTCCATCACCAATTTCATGATGCTCACCGCCGTGCGTGAGTAATTCCATCGTAGGCTTGCTGGACGGTGATGGGTTGGATGAGATTTACCATGTAATCAAGTTAGTTTTGTTAGGGTTTGATCCCTAGTATCCACTATGTTCTGAGATTGATGTTGCTATGACTTTGCTATGCTTAATGCTTGTCACTAGGGCCCGAGTAACATGATTTCAGATCTGAACCTATTATGTTTTCATGAATATATGTGTGTTCTTGATCATATCTTGCAAGTCTATAGTCACCTATTATGTGTTATGATCCGACAACCCCGAAGTGACAATAATTGGGATACTTCTCGGTGATGATCGTAGTTTGAGGAGTTCATGTATTCACTATGTGATAATGCTTTGTTCTGGTTCTCTATTAAAAGGAGGCCTTAATATCCCTTAGTTTCCGTAAGGACCCCGCTGAACACGGGAGGGTAGGACAAAAGATGTCATGCAAGTTCTTTTCCATAAGCACGTATGACTATTTACGGAATACATGCCTACATTACATTGATGAATTGGAGCTAGTTCTATATCACTCTATGTTATAACTATTGCATGAGGAATCACATCTGGCATAATTATCCATCACTGATCCATTGCCTATGAGCTTTTCACATATTGTTCTTCGCTTATTTACTTTTCCGTTGCTACTGTTACAACTACTACAATACCCCCCAAAACATTTACTTTTACTTTTGCTACCGCTATTATTATTATCATACCACTTTTGCTACTAAACACTTTGCTGCATATACTAAGTTATCCAGGTGTGGTTGAATTGACAACTCAACTGCTAATACTCAAGAATATTCTTTGGCTCCCCTTGTGTCGAATCAATAAATTTGGGTTGAATACTCTACCCTCGAAAGCTGTTGTGATCCCCTATACTCGTGGCTTATCAAGACTAATTTCTAGCGCCGTTGCCGGGGAGCATAGCTCTATTCTCTGAGTCACTTGGGATTTATATCTGTTGATCACTATGAAGAACTTGAAAGACGATCTAACAACTATTTTGCCCTCAACTACGAGGGGAGGTAAGGAACTGCCATCTAGCTCTGCACTAGATTCTCCTTCCATTATAAGTAAGCTTGCGACACCTAAACCTGCTACTGCTATGAATTCTTATATGTCGCATGTTATTGATGATGCCACTTCTGCTATGCATGATGAAAATACTTCTGTGCATGATACTACTTTGCCATTAGGTGAATTTCTAGATGAACAACCTAGATTTAGGGGGAATGAAAATATTGAAGAACATATTATTGATGATAGTGATGATGAATGTCCCCCCAATGATTATGTATTACTTGTTGTTCCTAAGGGTTATGTTATGCATGAAACAGCTGCTATGGAAATTCTTGCTTGCAATGATAGAAATGATCTTAAGAAATTATTAGCTAAATGGAAGCAGCAATCTCTTAATGCTAGAATGAAACCCGATCCTGCTTTTGCTACTTCATCTATTTGTGTTACCGATAAGGATTACGAATTCTCTGTTGATCCTGATATTATTACTTTAGTTGAATCTGATCCTTTTTATGGCCTTGAATCTGAAACTCTTGTGGCACATCTTACCAAGTTGAACGATATAGCCACCCTATTTACTCATGATGATAAGTCTCGCTATTTATATATCCTTAAGATATTTCCGTTCTCATTAAAGGGTGATGCTAAGACTTGGTATAATTCTCTTGCTCCTGGTTGTGTGTGTAGTCCCTAGGATATGATTTTTTTACTTCTCTGCTAAATATTTCCCTGCTCATAAGAAACAAGCTGCCTTGCGGGAAATATATAATTTTGTGCAAATCAAAGAAGAGAGTCTCCCACAAGCTTGGGGGAGGCTTCTCCGGTTACTTAATGCTTTGCCTGATTATCCTCTTAAGAAAAATGAAATATTTGATATCTTTTATAATGGACTAACCGATGCTTCCGAGGACTACTTGGATAGTTGTGCTGGTTGTGTTTTCAGGGAAAGAACAGTCGACGAAGCTGAAATACTATTGAATAATATGTTGACTAATGAAAATAATTGGACTCTTCCTGAGCCAGTTCCTGAAGTAATTCATGAACCAATTGAGCCAACTCCTGAGCCTATTCCTAAACCCACTCCGAAGAAGAGAGGTGTTTTATTTCTCAGTCCTGAAGATATGCAAGAGACAAAGAAATCAATGAAAGAAAAAGCTATTAAAGCTGAAGATGTTAAGAATTTACCTCCTATTGAAGAAATACATAGTCTTAATTTACCGCCTGAAGAACCACAATGTCTTGATAACCCGATGTCGGTGTCAAAACCGGCGGATCTCGGGTAGGGGGTCCCGAACTGTGCGTCTAGGCGGATGGTAACAGGAGACGAGGGACACAATGTTTTTACCCAGGTTCGGGCCCTCTCGATGGAGGTAAAACCCTACGTCCTTCTTGATTAATATTGATGATATGGGTAGTACAAGAGTAGATCTACCACGAGATCAAGGAGGCTAAACCCTAGAAGCTAGCCTATGGTATGATTGTTGAGATGTATGTTCGTCCTACGGACTAAGGCCCTCCGGTTTATATAGACACCGGAGAGGCTAGGGTTACACAGAGTCGGTTACAATGGTAGGAGATCTACATATCCGTATTGCCAAGCTTGCCTTCCACGCCAAGGAAAGTACCTTCCGGACACGAGCCGGAGTCTTCAATATTCTATCTTCGTAGTCTTGGAGTCCGGCGGATATTGATAGTCCGGCTGTCCGGACACCCCCTAGTCCAGGACTCCCTCAGTAGCCCCTGAACCAGTCTTCAATGACGATAAGTTCGGCGTGCATAATGTTCGGCATTGCAAGGCGGGTTCCTCCCTTGAATAATTCGGAGAAGATAATGAACACTAGGATAGTGTCCGGCTCTGCAAAATAAATTCCACATTCCACCGTAGAGAGAATAAAATATACACTTAGCTCAATCTGCTGACGTGTTATGCGGCATGACATCACACCCCAGCCAAGCCCTCGTTTGAATCGTTTTTTACTATTCCACCTCAGCACGTTTAGCGAAGTGGTTTCCTTGGCACGTCTTGTCAAAGCAGAGATCGTGTTCCCCTTATTTCGGGATCCTCATCAATACGTGCGTGGGTAACCCAACCGTTCCCGTTGCCACGCCTCCTCTATCGAAGGGGAATCCTAAACAGTCACGGAGACGGCCCTTGGTATTTCTCCCCCTTTATAAGAGGACCAAGGCATGTCCTTGTTCTTCAATCTCGTATCGAATCTTTCCTCCGCTCCCAGTTCCAACACCTAGAGCTTCAGATTCGAGCGCTCCGGATCCTCAACAATGTCCGGCTCCGACCTCCAGGGCCGGTGGATGCCCTCCTCCGTCACGGAGGAGGACATATCGAAGTTGCGTGAGGCCAAGTACCTGGCCTACGAGGTTTCGCACAGGTTGCCTGCCCTAGGGCAGACCGTGCCAGCCCCCGAGCCCGGCGAATACGTCGTCTTCGTATCCCACCTCCGTCGAGGATTAGGCTTCCCGACGGATCCCTTCATGAGAGGGCACCTGTTCTACTATGGGCTGGACTTCCACGACTTGGCTCCGGAGTCCATCCTCCACATCTGCGCATTCATTATTGTCTACGAAGCCTTCCTCCGCGTCATCCCCCACTTCGGCCTGTGGCTGAAAACATTTAAGGTGGAGCCGAAGATGATCGGGGGGCGTCAAGCGGAGTGCGGCGGGGCGACCATAAGCAAGAAGGTCGATGCCCCGTGGCTCGAGGGTTCCTTCCAAGAGGAACTGGGATTGTGGCAGCAGGAGTGGTTTTACATCACTGCTCCAAGGGGCAGCAAGCAAAAGCCACCACCCTCATTCCGCCCGGGACCTCCACGCCAACTAATGTCATCGGTCAACCAAGGGCTCAATTGGGGGTCGTCCGAAGACGTGCCCTCACTGCAGGGCCGGATTCGAGATCTCCAAGCGAGGGAGATCGACCTGGTCAAGGTGGTGCAGGTCATGCTAATCAGGCACCTCCTGCCCTGCAAACGCCGTCCTCTCCGTTTATGGGAGTTCAATCCGGAGGGACCTCGAAATCTCCAACACTTCGTGGGTGCGACACCCGTGGAGATGTACAAGCTGTTCTTCGGACCGCAGGTGGCGTGTCCGGATTTGGCCGAGGACGCAGGCCTAAGCCGCGATCGCCCGGATACTCAGGTAAATAGCTCAGAGTCCGGATATTCTATTTATATGCCTTTCAAAAGTTCGCCTCCTGACCCTTTGTTCTTTACAGGAATGGGTGGCGCGATCAAGGCTGATAAGGTGTCCGCCCCCCCTCCCAGAGACCGCACTGGAGCCCGTGCTGGTCAGAATGTTGGAGGTTGCGCCCACAGAGGGGGGCGACGGGGGAAATAAAGGAGCTAATATTT
Source organism: Triticum timopheevii (assembly GCA_963921465.1). Classification (NCBI taxonomy): domain Eukaryota; kingdom Viridiplantae; phylum Streptophyta; class Magnoliopsida; order Poales; family Poaceae; genus Triticum; species Triticum timopheevii. Next base: position 127,030,065 of record OY997274.1, read on the forward strand.
CGCCCGAAGGGGCGACTGAAGAGGAGGGAACCAAGAACCCCTCCCATCAAAGGGAGAAGAGGACCGCCTCCGAAGATCCGGAGGCCAAAGCCCCTAAGCGTGGGAAGAAATCCCCACCAGGGGGTCCGGCGTCCGGAGAGAATCCGGACGCACAATCATCGCCAAAGGACCAGCCCTCCAACGAGCCGTGAGTATGAAAGAGGGAATTAATCATTAAGGAAATACCTTCATTTGTGCTTCCGTAGGTAACCGAAGTATTTATATCGCAGTTCAGATCTGCTGCCTTCTCAGATGAGTTCATCTTCGGGGGACCTTCTTCCGGAGATGATGGAGAGTGACACGCCTCCATCCGCGGCGCCGCCAGATGAGGCAGGCGAACCCGAAGTGTCGTCACGGAGGGCGTCCCCAAGTCCGGAGGGGCCAGAGAGTTCGGCACCCACCAGAGTCCAGCCGGGAGGACTGAAGAGTCTGCTTGAGAGGGCATCCATTTCGGAAGATCACCGCGCGTTAATGCGTATGGTGATTGGAAGGATTTCGTCCGCTGAAAGCGGATTGCGTAATGCCGCCATGAACTTGCTGGCGGGATTTGAGGTATGCGAAAATAGCGCACCCCTTTGTCTTTTGACAGTTTTGCATATATAAAAAATGCGCCCTGTATAGATAGTAGCCCCTGAGACTCGGTAGGTTGTCGGAAACGACAGCGTGCCGAGGATCGAAATCTCAAAATCTCAAGTAATGAATACCGCCATCCTGATACAGGTGGCGGATAGTCCGGGGGCCAGCCATACTAAGAAGTTTGCCGAATTAAGTCGGCAACTTGACGTGGCAGATGCTGACATCGCACTTGTCAACCGGCGACTTGACGAGTCGCAAGGTAAATACATTCTCCGCAGATGCTTTATTTAAGGGGGTCGAAGCCCTGCTCTGATAAATTGTATGTTGTTGTATAGATAGTGCTGCTGCTGTGGAGAGCCTTCGGGCCGAACTTGCTCAAGCTAAGGAGCAAGCCCGAAGGAGTGATGTGGCTGCCTCGAAGGCGGCCGAAGAGTTGAAAGCCGAAAAGGCTGCGCACTGCCTAAGCAGAGCGGAGGTGGCCGAATTGGCCATGAAATTAAAGGATGCTACCGACCGCAATGAGGCTCTTGAAAAGGAGCACTTGTCGGAGCGGGAAGACCTGAAGAAGGCCACCGCCGAAGCCAAGGATGCCCGCTCTGCAATGCGGGCTATGAAGGAGGAGCTGCGCCAAGCCGGAGAAATCGCGGCTGGCAAACCTTTTATGATGTGTCGCCGGTTTATGGATGCCAAGTACGCTCGATTTGAGCGGCTGTGGAGTTCGGAGGATCCGTATATGGACTTGGCTGCGAGTGCGGCTGACGCCGTTGAGCACTTCCGGAGCCAGGGGGATCACGAGACGGAAGAGTTATATTGGTCTCAATTCCACAGTCCGGATCGCCCTCTTCCGCTGACGGACAGGTTGGCCGAATGGGCCGAACTAAATAGACTGTCCGGACTGGCTATGACTGACATCGTGGCCCATGTCTGGCCAGAGAGGTCCAAGGCGACGAGCTACTTCGGCCTATTGCAGCAATTCCTTGGGGCGGTGCCACATATCAAGGAGATGAAGCGGTCGGCCTGCATTGAGGGCGCGCGGATGGCTCTTGCCCGTGTGAAGGTGCATTATCCGGAGATGGATGCCACCGCCGTTGCCACCCAGGGTCCGGATGAAAGCCGGCTCCCTGCCGAGCACTACTTCGGAGAAGTCATGCGTGGTGCTCGTAAAATAGAGGCGCAGTGCTCAAAGAATGTAACATTCAAATGAATGCATTAGATTGTAAATCAATGATTATGGTATAACTGCTTTTTATACTTGTGCGTCCAAGTGATAAAACTTCTCCTGTGCGGCCGTTTTACGTATACTTGTGTATAACCCTGAAAGATGCAGTCTTCGACTTCAGCCCCATCGCACAAGGTGCTGGGGTGTTCGCAAAATAGCGCGTTTTCACACTTAATCCGACGTCTCGGTCCTGTTAGAAGGAGGTGGTAGTGTAGCGAACGAGGCAATCCGGACTATAATGCTTTATCTCTTTCACTTAGCCAGTGGAGCTCGAGGGTGGGGCTACGATATAGCCCCTGATGGCACCGCACATCTCCGGATTCGGGGTGCGTATGTGCCTGACCGGGAAACGGTCCTTCGTCAAAGCGGGGAATTCTAAATATTCCGATAGTCGATCGAGTGGCTGACCAGACTCTTGCTGTATCATGATAGTCAGTTTTTGGCTTTCTCTACTGAGGTGCTCGCCCAACCGAACTGGGGCACAATCGCAGTAGTTCTCCTGGTGCCGCGTTAGCCGGTGATACGGAACGTAAGGCAGCAAAACACAGGAGCCGGGCAAACCCAACATTTGACCAAAGACATGATTCGGAGCTGATGCATATAATGCCTAACTCGAGACGCCGAACACTCCCGAAGGTGTTCGGACTATATAATAATGGGCAGAATTATGCCCTAAGCCCCTAGTGTCCAGGTACGGGCATCGTCTTCTAATGCGGCCGATGCCAAAGCGTCAGGCTCCGCTTTGGCTATAGGGAGAAGCCAAGGGAGAATAACAACAAGAGACAGTGATAAAAAGGTCTACGTAGGGTCTTAATCTGAAAAGAATCCTTGCAACGGGTCCCTACTCCACGTCTGCGCCTGTGTCTCTGTTGCGCCGTTATCCTGGACGGGTACGCACGTTGTTCATCTGTAGAAAGAGAGGAACGTTTAGTTTTAGAAACAGTTCGTGCGAAAAATATGCAAAAGAAGAAATATAAATAATTAAAGCAAGGTTTATATGAAACCGCGGTGAGTTGTGCGCGCAGCCCCCTGTGAAAGGGTATGCGGCTAGGGAGCCCCTAGCCTGCTGAGTCCGGATTCGTCTATCCGAGTCCGGGGTCTTTAAGTGGCCCTCGCACTGAAATGGCGCCATGTGGACCGGGCATCTTGAGTGTAAGAGACGCGTAATGTGGTATGGCGTTGAAGCGGACAAAAGCCTTTCGTCCCAACAGTGCTTGATATTCACTTTTAAATGGGACGATATGGAAAATTAATTTTTCGCGTCGAAAGTTGTTCGGCGATCCAAACACGACTTCTAGTAATATCGAGCCTGTGCACTTGGCGTAAGGGCCTGGTGTCACTCCTTTGAAGGAAGTGCGGCTGTGTCGAATTTTGGTAGGGTCTATCCCCATCCTGCGGATTGTGTTTGAATATAGCAGGTTTAAGTCACTGCCTCCGTCCATTAGGACGTTTGTGAATTGTAATCCGTCTATTATCGGATTCAATATCAGGGGAGTCCGTCCCGCGTTTCGAACGCTTTTAGAATAGTCCAGGTGGTCGAAAGTGATTGGTTTTGATATCCAATCTCTACGGTCTGCTGGGTTGGACCGTGCGAAGCTCTTTTTAGGAAGTGCCGCACTATTTTTCCGTGTCATCACATGAAGTGAGTTTACTGCTTTGACCCCTTGTGGGAAAGTCTTTTGTTTTCCGGTGCCCTGCTGGCGGGGTTTATCTTCTTCGCTTGACGCGTCGAGCCCCTTGTGTTCGGCATTTAATCGGCCGGACTATTTGAAAACCCAACAATCCCTGTGGGTGTGATTTGCGGGCCTTCCGGGGGTACTGTGGATTTGACATATCCGACCCAGAATTTTGTGTAGGTTGGACAGTTCGTCACTGTCATCCTTGAGGGGCTGAGCTTTGTTATTGGACCACGAGCTTTTGAATCCGGCGTTTACTGCCGTGCTCTTTGGGCTTTTCTCTTTATTCCGGCGCTGCTCTTTTCTGCGCCGTGATTTTCCGTTTCCATCTCTTATCTCGGATGTACTTGGGTCGCTGGTGCTGCTTCTTGCTAGCCAGCTATCCTCCCCCGCACAGAAGCGGGTCATGAGGCTTGTTAATGCGGTCATTGTCCTTGGTTTCTCTTGACCGAGGTGTCTGGCGAGCCATTCGTCTCGGACATTGTGCTTGAAAGCTGCTAAGGCTTCGGCGTCCGGACAGTCGACTATTTGGTTCTTTTTGGTGAGGAACCTGTTCCAGAATTTCCGCGCTGACTCTCCGGGCTGTTGAGTTATATGACTTAAATCATCTGCATCCGGAGGACGGACATAGGTCCCTTGAAAATTTGCTCTAAACGCTTCCTCGAGCTCTTCCCAACTTCCAACAGTGTTTTCTGGGAGGCTTTTGAGCCAATGACGGGCTGGCCATTTGAGCTTGAGGGGTAGATATTTTATGGCGTGGAGATCGTCTCCTCTGGCCATATGTATATGCAATATATAGTCTTCTATCCAGACTCCAGGGTCTGTTGTTCCATCGTAGGCTTCTATGTTTATGGGTTTAAACCCTGCTGGGAATTCATGATCCAGCACCTCGTTGGTGAAACATAGTGGGTGTGCGGCGCCCCTGTACTTGTATGTGTCGCTATCGTCGGACACTTGACGTGTTGCTTTGCCTCTTGGGGCTTTCTTTTTGGGTCCGTAGATGGACCTGGCTGGGCCATTGGACGGTGGGGGCTCTATGGCCTCCTCGTCGAATTCTGGAAGCAGCTTACGCATCGGGTAGCTCTTCGATTGGTGGCCATTGCCGTATTTATCTGCGGTTTTGAGTACTTTGCTCCATCTTATTCGGAGCGTGTCTTCCGCTGTTTTGAGCTTCCGCTTTTCCTTCTTCAGGCTTCTTGCTGTAGCGATGAGCCTGTGCTTAAAAAGCTCTTGTTCGACGGGGTCCTCGGGCGCGACGAGTTCGTCGTCATTGAGGCTTGTTTCGTCTTCGGAGGGAGGTATATAGTTATGATCCTCAACCTCTTCGTCTGCCGCCCTTTCGTGAGGGCTTGCATCTACATCTTCCTACGTTGAGTCTTGCTGGAGGGGGTTGTCTTCGGCACTCTCTGGGGTATTGTTATTTCCTGTGCCGGAATCTATATTCTTGCTGTGGCGGGATTTAGAGCGGCGCCGCTGACGCCGGCGTTTGGGCTGCTTCTTTAAAGAGTCTGCCCCCGCTGCTTCTTCGCCCTCCCCTTCTTTCGGGGTATCCACCATGTATACGTCATATGACGAGGTGGCCTTCCAGTGCCCTGTAGGCGCTAGTTCCTGTTCGTCTCCGGCATCGTCGTCCATAGCGTCGATGTCGTCGGAGTCGTAGTCTAGCATGTCGGTTAGATCCTCGACAGTGGCTACAAAGTGGGTGGTGGGTGGGCTCTGAATTTCTCCATCGTCCGAACTCCAACCGTCCTGGCCATAGTCCGGCCAGGATTCTCCTGATAGCGAGAGATGCTTCAGTGAATTCAGAATATCGCCAAAAGGCGAGTGTTGGAAAATGTCCGCGGCGGTGAATTCCATAACCGGCGCCCAATCCGAATTAGTTGGCTGGGGCGCAGGAGGCTCGGAGTCCGGCGAGGAGTCCGGTGCCGCGGGATCACGAATCTCGCAGGGGACAAGATTAGTATTCGGCTCCATCGCCATGGGTGTTGAAGTCCCCAGGGCGGCGTCTATCCACCGGCCCTTGATATGGGCGATCGGCTCCGGGCTAAGGCCGAAGCGGATCCGAGTGCGGCCACCAAAGCACTGTTCGGCGGCAGAGCTAGATCATGCCCATCGTCACAGTGCGGCGCGCTTGGCTGTGGCTCGGGTCCGTCGAAGATCAAGTCTCCGCGGACATCGGCCGTGAAGTTTAAGCTTCCGAATCTGACCTGACGGCCAGGGGCGTAGCTTTCGATCTGCTCCAGATGGCCAAGAGAATTGGCCCGCAGTGCAAAGCCGCCGAATACAAAGATCTGTTCGGGGAGAAAAGTCTCAACCTGGACAGCGTTGTTGGTCGAAGATGCCATCGAGCCTATCGGTGACGACACAGAGGAACTCTCAATGAAAGCACCAATGTCGGTGTCAAAACCGGCGGATCTCGGGTAGGGGGTCCCGAACTATGCGTCTAGGCGGATGGTAACAGGAGACGAGGGACACAATGTTTTTACCCAGGTTCGGGCCCTCTCGATGGAGGTAAAACCCTACGTCCTGCTTGATTAATATTGATGATATGGGTAGTACAAGAGTAGATCTACCACGAGATCAAGGAGGCTAAACCCTAGAAGCTAGCCTATGGTATGATTGTTGAGATGTATGTTCGTCCTATGGACTACGGCCCTCCGGTTTATATAGACACCGGAGAGGCTAGGGTTACACAGAGTCGGTTACAATGGTAGGAGATCTACATATCCGTATTGCCAAGCTTGCCTTCCACGCCAAGGAAAGTACCTTCCGGACACGAGCCGGAGTCTTCAATCTTCTATCTTCGTAGTCTTGGAGTCCGACGGATATTGATAGTCCGGCTGTCCGGACACCCCCTAGTCCAGGACTCCCTCACCCGACACAGGTAGTAAAGGTAAATTCTCTCTATAGATATGATAAAGTTGAAGTACCCTCTACTAAATTTCATAGCCCATGCTTAGATGAATTTGATGACTTTATGGCTAGACAAGAAAGTTTTAATGCTTATGTTGGTAGAGAGTTAAAGAATAATGCTTTCGAGATAGGACGCGTAGGTGATAATCTTGCTAGAGTTAAAGATGAACTTCACCGCATTAGCAAATATGCTTCTACGGTTGCTACTCAAGCTGAGCAAGTACTTAAAGCTCAAAATGATTTGCTTGATGAGTTAAATAATAAAAATGACTTTGCTGTTAGAGTGGCTACTAGAACTGGTAAAATGACTCAGGAACCTTTGTATCCTGCAGGCCACCCTAAGAGAATCGAGCAGGATTCTCAGAGAAATAATCTAGAGGCACCTAGTTCTTCTAAAAAGAAGAAAAAGAAAAATGATAAAACTTTGCATGCTTCTAGTGAACCTACTATAGACACACCTGAGAATCCCAATGATATTTCTATTTCTAATGCTGAAACACAATCAGGTGAGGAACATGAACCTAGTGATAATGTTAATGATAATGTTCAAGTTGATGCTCAACCTAGCAAAGACAATGATGTAGAGATTGAACCTGTTGTTGATCTTGATAACCCACAATCAAAGAATCAACGTTATGACAAGAGAGATTTTGTTGCTAGGAAGCACGGTAAAGAAAGAGAACCATGGTTTCAGAAACCCATGCCCTTTCCTCCTAAACCATCCAAGTCAAAGGATGATGAGGACTTTGAGCGCTTTGCTGAAATGATTAGACCTATTTTCTTACGTATGCGCTTAACTGATATGCTGAAAGTAAATCCTTCTGCTAAGTATATGAAGGATATCATCACAAATAAAAGAAAGATACCGGAAGCTGAAATTTCCACCATGCTTGCCAATTACACTTTTAAGGGTGGAATACCAAAGAAACTTGGAGATCCGGGTGTGCCAACTATACCATGCTCCATTAAAAGAAATTATGTTAGAACTGCTTTATGTGATCTTGGAGCCGGTGTTAGTGTTATGCCTCTCTCTTTATATCGTAGACTTGAATTGAATAAGTTGACACCTACTGAAATATCTTTGCAAATGGCTGATAAATCAACTGCTATACCTGTCGGTACTTGTGAGGATGTGCCTGCTGTGGTTGCAAATGTCACTATCTTAACGGACTTTGTTATTCTTGATATTCCCGAGGATGATAGTATGTCTATTATCCTTGGTAGACCTTTTCTTAATACTGCAGGGGCTGTTATTGATTGCAACAAAGGCAATGTCACTTTTCATGTTAATGGTAATGAGCATACGGTACATTTTCCGAGGAAACAATCTCAAGTTCATAGCATCAATTCTATTGAAAAAGTTCCGACTATCATTTTTGGAGGTTTTGAATTTCCTCTCCCTACTGTCAAGAAAAAGTATGATATTCTTATTGTTGGGGATTTTCATATCCCCGTTGAGGTAACTTAGTGTTATTTCAAATTTCTCCGGTTCCGTGTTATTCAGAATGAGTTTGTTAACAAGGCTTGATCAACCTTGTTAGTGGGTTCATTTTGATGATCACGAGACGGATGAAACTAGAAGGCACAACCTTCTGTACCCTCTTTTTACTTTCTGTTATTTAGAATAAATAAAGCAAAAATAGTATTATCCGTCTGTTTTCTGAATTATCCGTGCATTAAAAAATAGTCCTAAAATAAAAGTGCTCCAAATGCCCTGCAAATTTAGTATGATTTTTTCTGGAATATTTGAGGATTTTAGGCACTGAAAACACTGCAGGAGGGCCAGGCACCAGGCCACGAGAGAGGAGGGCGCGCCCCCCTGCAGGGCGCGCCCCCTGTCTCGTGGGCCCCTGGTGGGTCCCCACCATTTATGCCAGCACCCACACACTTCATCTTCTACCCAAAAAAATCCCCATCCAGCTCAAGCCCGAGTTCTAGCTCGTTTTGCTGCGATTTTCGATCTCTTAGCTCAAAGCTCCATTCGCAAAACTGCTTTGGGAGATTGTTGCTTGGTATGTGACTCCTCCATTGGTCCAATTAGTTTTTGTTCTAGTGCTTTATTCATTGCAAATTTTTGCTGCATAGGTGACCATGTTCTTGAGCTTGCATGTTAAAATTTTGAGGTCCCAAGCAATTCTAATGCATGATATAGTTTCTATCAATCTTGTTTAGTTTTATTCACTTTTATTTTGAAGTTACTAAAATTTTAGAAATTTTCAGAAAAAGAAATATGTTTAGAAGAATGTACCAAGGTGGTTCCTCGGCAAAGAAAGGGCCAAGAATTGCTATACGTGAACAAGATGTTAATTTGCCAAGGGACGCAAATGTACGAGCTTGTGAGTGGCCATCCGATGATTTTATGGTCGAAGCAGGCTTCAAGGAGGAATTTGACGCGTATGTGCATAATGCCGAGCTGGAGGACTTCTTACAAGATAAGTGTCCTCAATATTATCAATTGACTGATTCCTTTGTGCGGAGGTTTGAATATATTTCTTCGCGTAATTCTCCTAGTGTTGTGTTTGATATTTATGATACATCTTATACCATGGATTTAGAGGATTTCACAACTGCCTGCAAACTCCCACAGTGGGTAATATTAATAATCCTCCCAAATCCGAAGTTAGAGATTTTCTTGATAGTATTACTGTAGGAGAATCTAGAGACGTAACACAAGCTACCATAGGGAGCATCCATTTTCCTGCTATACATTACTTTGCTCTCTTTATTGGTAGATGCATTAACGATAAGGACGAAGTATGTCACATGTGTGCCTCTGATCTTTGTGTCCTCAAGAGTGATGTGTCAGGTTATAGAGGTTATAACTTGGGGGCAATAGTTGCACGTAGATTGCATAATAATAATAAGGGAGATTTCTTTGGAGGAATTTATGCAACCCGTGTGACTAATTTTCTTAATATAGCTCCACGAGAGGGGGATATGCTTGTACCTCCTGTTTATTTGGATAAAGAAGCTATGTTTGATCATCATTTTCTTGAGAGGAATGAACAATTCCTCCATTATTGACTAACCTATAACAGACGCAACGTCGTCCCTGTTACTCTTCCTGCTCCCTACCTTTTTGATTATCAGACAAAAGGAAGATATGTTGTCACCAGGGAGGAAGCAACTGAATATGAGAGGGGAATGGAGGCAGCTCGGCAACACGTTGCTGCTCAGGAGGCGGTCGCCTCTGCATCTCAGTACAACCCTAGTTTCACTTATTGATATCAGCCAGACGGTCCTTGGTATTAGACCAACTTAGGCCAAAAGCCTAAGCTTGGGGGAGTACGTATTTCTCACCGACTTTACATTCATGTTCACACACTAGTCGTCGGTGCTCATACTCTTTCATTGTATTATCCATGTTAGTTTAAATTTCTTTTTCTAGTTTTCTTCTTGTGTGTTTGTTAAACCTTAAGAAAAACCAAAAAAATTAGTTAGTTTAATTTCCATGCTTGTAGTAGAAATTAAAATGAAAGCCCAAAAAGATTTCTCGTTCTTCTTTTACTTGTTGGGAGCTTTCCCGTGTAAATAGTTTTATTTTCTTTTCTTTATTTTGGGGGTCGAGAAGACCATATTGAAAATGCTTAGTGGCTCTTATATGCATGATTGCTTATTTAACTTAGAGCCCATATTACTTGTCTTCTCTCTTGAGTTGAATGCTTGCAGATTCCTGCTTAGTCCAATGCACGTGCACTCTTATTATTATACACATAGTTCGGTCGTGCAAGTGAAAGGCAATAATGATGATATATGATGGACTTATTGGGATGAGAAAAGCTGGTATGAACTCAACCTCTTTTGTTTTTGTAAATATGATGATTCATCGTTCCTGAGTCAGCTATTATGAAGTAAACATATTTGCAATGACATTTAGAGATTATAGTTGCTTGTGCCATGCTTGATTAGCTATGAGTTATAATGTTTTACCTTGCGTGCTAACATGCTATTAGAATGATTATGATGTGGTATGATGGGATGGTATCCTCCTTTGAATGTATTAAGTGACTCGACTTGGAACATGTTCACGCATGTAGTTGAATCAAATCAACATAGCCTTCATGATATTTATGTTCATGGTAGATTATATCCTACTCATGCATGTACTCGGTGTAAATTAATTTTAATGCATGTTTACGACTGTTGTCGCTCTCTCAGTTGGTCGCTTCCCAATCTTTTGCTAGCCTTCACCCGTACTAAGCGGGAATACTGCTTGTGCATCCAAACTCCTTAAACCCCAAAGTTGTTCCATATGAGTCCACAATACCTACCTATATGCGGTATTTACCTGCCGTTCCAAGTAAATTTGTATGTGCCAAACTCCAAACCTTCAAATGAAATTCTGTTTTGTATGCTCGAGTAGCTCATGTTTCAACTAGGGCTGCCTATATCTTCCATGCTAGGTGGGTTATTCTCAAGAGGAGTGGACTCCGCTCCTCATTCACGAGAAAGGGCCGGTAACCGGGATGCCCAGTCCCATGATCCAAAAAGATCAAAGCAAATCAAAATAATTAAACAAAACCCCCCCGGGGTTGTTGTATGTTGGAGGCACTCGTTGTTTCGAGCAAGCCATGCATTGATGCTTGTTGGTGGTTGGGGGAGTATACACCTTTACCATTCTGTTTGGGAACTGCCTATATAATGCATGTAGTATGGAAGATATAGCCATCTCATAGTTGTTGTGTTGACAACAAAAGTATGCCGCTCAAAATATTATTCAATCTCTATTTTAAAATCGAGCTCTGGCACCTCTACAAATCCACGCTTCCCTCTGCGAAGGGCCTATCTATTTACTTTTATGTTGAGTCATCACCCTTCTTATTAAAAGCACCGCTGGAGAGCACACTGTCATTTGCATTCATTATTATTGGTTTATATTGGGTATGACTTGACTGGATCTCTTTTACCATGAATTACAATGTTTAGTCAGTCCATGATCTTTAAAGGTGCTCTGCATTTATGTTTTGCGGTCTCAGAAAGGGCTAGTGAGATACCATTTTGTTATATCATGTTATGATTATTTTGAGAAAGTGTTGTCATCCGAGTTTTATTATTATGGCTCGCTAGCTGATTATGCTATTGATATGAGTAATTGTGAGACCTATGTGTTATTGTTGGTATGGTTAGTTCACAATATTTGCCGAAACTTGAATGTTGGCTTTTCATGTTACAACAATAAGAACAAACAGAGTTTGTAAAAGTTTTTCTTTATCACTTTCAGTTTATCAACTGAATTGCTTGAGGACAAGCAAAGGTTTAAGCTTGGGGGAGTTGATACGTCTCCAACGTATCTACTTTTCCAAACACTTTTGCCCTTGTTTTGGACTCTAACTTGCATGATTTGAATGAAACTAACCCGGACTGACGTTGTTTTCAGCAGAACTGCCATGATTAGGGGTGGGCAGAAAAACCGGGAACCGAAGACCGGAGCCGAAATAACCGAGACCGAAGCCGAAACAACCGAGAACCGAAACTTCGGTTGTTTGTTCGGTTGGCACAATTCTAAAACCGAAATAACTTCGGTGAGTTCGGTCATTAGACCTGGTTGACCGAATTCCCGAATTGACCGAAATGTTATATAAAGTACATCATAAGAAAGCCCAATGGCCCATCTATACGAAGCTTCCAGCCTTTTTATCAATCGAAGCAGGTCCCGCAGGCCGCAGCTTATCCACAACGTGCTTGCTTCACGCACGCAACTTATCCCCGACGCAGCGTTGCCGCCCCCACTCGCCCACATCGCGCAAAATCACAGCGGCAGTGGCCGGCTCCGGCTGGCCATGGCTCCCACTCGGTAGCGGCGGAGGGAGTGCACATGTTCCCGCGCGGCAGGGGCCAACGGCGCACATGGCTCCCACGCGGCGGCGGAGGCAGCGCCCATGGCTACCACCCGGCGGCGGCCGACGACGTACATGGCTCACACACGGCGGCGAGCTACATACCATTACTCCTTCAGAGCCTGCGGCCCGCATGCGCCAGTATCCAGCGCCATTTCCTTCATCCTACCAATTTGTCCATAATGTCTGGCTGTTCGTTGTTTCTTTTGACTCTTGATTTCTTGCTCCCTAACCAATTCTTAGTTTTCTTCGGTTATATCTATGGACCGAACCGAATTATCGGTGCCCCGAAGTCTCGGTTTTCAGTTTTTCCTGAGACCGAACGGTTAGTATTTTTAGGAAACCGAATTTGAAGTTAAACCGAAGCACCGAACCGATCGGTTCGGTCTAACCGAACGCCCAGGCCTAGCCATGATGTTGTTTTATGTGAAGAAAAGAAAAGTTCTCGGAATGTCCTGGAAATCCACGGAGGCACTTTTCAGAATTAATAAGAATTTTTGGCGAAAGAATGAAGGCCAGGGGGGCCACGGGCTGTCCACGAGACAGGGGGGCGCCCCCCTAGGGCGCGCCCTCCTATCTCGTGGGCCCCCTGGACACCTCCCGACCTCAACTCCAACTCCATATATACCATCTCGGGGAGAAAAAAATAAAGGAGAAAGTTTCATCGGGTTTCATGACATGGAGCCGCCGCCAAGCCCTAATCTCTCTCGGGAGGGCTGATCTGGAGTCCGTTCGGGGCTCCAGAGAGGGGGATTCGTCGTCGTCGTCATCACCAACCATCCTCCATCACCAATTTCATGATGCTCACCGCCATGCGTGAGTAATTCCATCGTAGGCTTGCTGGACGGTGATGGGTTGGATGAGATTTACCATGTAATCAAGTTAGTTTTGTTAGGGTTTGATCCCTAGTATCCACTATGTTCTGAGATTGATGTTGCTATGACTTTGCTATGCTTAATGCTTGTCACTAGGGCCCGAGTGCCATGATTTCAGATCTGAACCTATTGTGTTTTCATGAATATATGTGTGTTCTTGATCTATCTTGAAAGTCTATAGTTACCTATTATGTGTTATGATCCGACAACCCCGAAGTGACAATAATCGGGATACTTCTCGGTGATGACCGTAGTTTGAGGAGTTCATGTATTCACTATGTGCTAATGCTTAGTTCCGGTTCTCTATTAAAAGGAGGCCTTAATATCCCTTAGTTTCCGTAAGGACCCCGCTGAACACGGGAGGGTAGGACAAAAGATGTCATGCAAGTTCTTTTCCATAAGCACGTATGACTATTTACGGAATACATGCCTACATTACATTGATGAATTGGAGCTAGTTCTATATCACTCTATGTTATAACTATTGCATGAGGAATCGCATCCGGCATAATTATCCATCACTGATCCATTGCCTACGAGCTTTTCACATATTGTTCTTCGCTTATTTACTTTTCCGTTGCTAATGTTACAACTACTACAAAAACCCAAAAACATTTACTTTTACTTTTGCTACCGCTATTATTATTACCATACCACTTTTGCTACTAAACACTTTGCTGCAGATACTAAGTTATCCAGGTATGGTTGAATTGACAACTCAACTGCTAATACTCAAGAATATTCTTTGGCTCCCCTTGTGTCGAATCAATAAATTTGGGTTGAATACTCTACCCTCGAAAGCTGTTGCGATCCCCTATACTTGTGGGTTATCACCAGTCCATAAATGGATCGCTGGAGCTTGCACACTTTGTTAGCACCTTTTGGATCGACAAAACCTTCTGGTTGCATCATATACAACTCTTCTTCTAGAAATCCATTCAGGAATGCAGTTTTGACATCCATCTGCCAAATTTCATAATCATAAAATGCGGCAATTGCAACATGATTCGGACAGACTTAAGCATCGCTACGGGTGAGAAAGTCTCAACAATCAACTCCTTGAACTTGTCAAAAACCTTTCGCAACAAGTCGAGTGTTGTAAACAGTAACATTACCGTCTGCGTCGGTCTTCTTCTTAAAGATCCATTTATTTTCTATGGCTTGACGATCATCTGGCAAAGTCCACCAAAGTCCACACTTTGTTCTCATACATGGATCCCATCTCAGATTTCATGGCCTCAAGCCATTTCGCGGAATCTGGGCTCATCATCGCTTCCTCATAGTTCGTAGGTTCATCACGGTATAGTAACATGACTTCCAGAACAGGATTACCGTACCACTCTGGTGCGGATCTTACTCTGGAAGACCTACGAGGTTCGGTAGTAACTTGATCTGAAGTTTAATGATCATCATCATTAACTTCCTCACTAATTGGTGTAGGAATCACTGAAACTGATTTCTGTGATGAAATACTTTCCAATAAGGGAGAAGGTATAATTACCTCATCAAGTTCTACTTTCCTCCCACTCACTTCTTTCAAGAGAAACTCCTTCTCTAGAAAGGATCAATTCTTAGCAACAATGATTTTGCCTTTGGATCTGTGATAGAAGGTGTACCCAACAGTTTCCTTTGGGTATCCTATGAAGACGCACTTCTCTGATTTGGGTTCGAGCTTATCAGGTTGAAGCTTTTCCACATAAGCATCACAGCCCCAAACTTTAAGAAATGACAACTTTGGTTTCTTGCCAAACCATAGTTCATAAGGCGTCGTCTCAACAGATTTTGATGGTGCACTATTTAAAGTGAATGCAACCGTCTCTAAAGCATAACCCCAAAACGATAGCGGTAAATCAGTAAGAGACATCATAGATCGCACCATATCTAATAAAGTACGGTTACGAAGTTCGGACACACCATTTCGCTGTGGTGTTCCAGGTGGCGTTAACTGTGAAACTATCCCATGTTGTTTCAAATGAAGACCAAACTCGTAACTCAAATATTCTCCTTCACGATCAGATCGTAGAAAGTTTATTTTCTTGTTACGATGATTTTCCACTTCACTCTAAAATTCTTTGAACTTTTCAAATGTTTCATACTTATGCTTCATTAAGTAGATATAACCATATCTGCTCAAATCATCTGTGAATGTAAGAAAATAACGATATCCACCACGAGCCTCAACACTCATTGGACCACATACATCAGTATGTATTATTTCCAATAAGTCAGTAGCTTGTTCCATTATTCCAGAGAACAGAGTTTTAGTCATCTTGCCCATAAGGCATGGTTCGCAAGCACCAAGTGTTTCATAATAAAGTGATTCCAAAAGTCCATCAGCATGGAGTTTCTTCATGCGCTTTACACCGATATGACCCAAACGGCAGTGCCATAAATAAGTTGCACTATCATTATCAACTTTGCATATTTTGGCTTCAATATTATGAATATGTGTATCATCACTATCGAGATTCAACAAAAATAGACCACTCAATAAGGGTGCTTGTCGGTGTCAAAACCGGCGGATCTCGGGTAGGGGGTCCCGAACTGTGCGTCTAGGCGGATGGTAACAGGAGACAAGGGACACGATGTTTTTACCCAGGTTCGGGCCCTCTCGATGGAGGTAAAACCCTACTCCTACTTGATTAATATTGATGATATGGGTAGTACAAGAGTAGATCTACCACGAGATCAGAGAGGCTAAACCCTAGAAGCTAGCCTATGGTATGATTGTTGTTCGTCCTACGGACTAAAACCCTCCGGTTTATATAGACACCGAAGAGGGTTAGGGTTACACAAAGTCGGTTACAATGGTAGGAGATCTACATATCCGTATCGCCAAGCTTGCCTTCCACGCCAAGGAAAGTCCCATCCGGACACGGGACGGAGTCTTCAATCTTGTATCTTCATAGTCTAGGAGTTCGGCCAAAGATGATAGTTCGGCTATCTGGACACCCCCTAGTCCAGGACTCCCTCAGTAGCCCCCGAACCAGGCTTCAATGACGATGAGTCCGGCGCGTAGATTGTCTTCGGCATTGCGAGGCGGGTTCTTCTCCAAATTCCATGTACTTGTCAAATAGTGTCCGGCTTCTTATAAATGCTGCGCTCCTTGGCTTCCACGCCCAATAATGGCCATCTTCCATGTGTCGAACGAATGCGAAAAGCCAGGGTATTTTTACACTTTCCCCCCTAGCTGCGCAAATGAGCCGCCTATAAAAAGAGACGAGGATCTAGATCCGGATCACACCATCCCTCCTCCGCAAGCTTTCATCGGAGCGCCTCTGACAAAAATCCATTCCATCATGGACAGTCGACGCGGCTCCTCCTCTCGCGCTCCGAACCCTCAGCCTGGGGATTGGGAGAGATGCTCAGTCCCGCATAGCAAGCTAGTGACGCTCCAAACCAAGGGATTTCTTCCCCCAGCCTTCATGGTTCCGGTTCGAGCCGGACTCGCCACCTATAAGGGCAGAAAGCAAGCGGAGAGCGTCCCCGATCCTTCCAAAGGAGAGCGGGTATGCTTTGTCTCTTATCTGATAAGAGGACTCGGATTTCCAATACATCCGTTTCTCCGGGGGCTCCTGGAGTTCTACGGCCTCCAGCTGCACCACCTTACGCCTGCCTCCATTCTGCACATCGCGGGCTTCGTGGCCCTTTGCAAACTGTTTTTGGGCATTGAGGCTCATTTCGCGCTGTGGAAGAGATTGTTTTGCCTTGTACCCCGTTCTCATGAGGGGTTAATATATCAAGTGGGTGGAGCCGAACTATGGCGCATCGCCGGGACCCGATATCTATCCGGAACCCCGAAGAAGGCGTCCGAAGACTGGCCTTCAGAATGGTTTTATGTAGAAGATGCCCCGCTACCGGATCCCATTCGGACCGGCCTCCCGGAGTTCAGTAATGCTCCCTTGAAGAAACGCCTGAGCTGGCGCCCGCGGAGCCCCCAAAGGTAAAATGATAGAGATGTCCTCTACCTGATGAGCCGAATAAGGTTATTAGCTCATTCCGGCCTGACTATGATCGGAGTCATGGCCACATGCATTATGCGGGGGTGCAGCCGCTCCAATATAGGGGCCACCCCATGTGGGATTTCAACGGGGAGGATGATGCCACCCGCCATGGCCGTAAGGGGCCGGGATCGGTCGCCGATCTGGTGAAGATCTTGTCTGGCCTGTACAAAGGGGAAGGAGGATTTTCTCCGTGTTAGTCCACTGAACGGATTTTCTATGAACAATCCTCGAAGCTGGGTAAGCGGACATTTATTTTGCCTATCCGATCCCCATTCCCATGGTTAAGTATCTCATTTTGTGATTTCGACGCAGGAACTGCGCCGGGCCGTAGAGGATATACACAGCCCGCCTCCGCAACCTGAGGATCCGGAATGGTCCCTCGATCCAGCCTCCGAAGAGGATCCGGACATAAAGGTGGAGCTGACCGATGGGGTGTTCTACCAACTTAGCATCGACAATGCTTTAGTCACCATTACAGTCGACTACCCCGGAATATTTCCGGCTTCCCAGGTAACTGTGACCGAAGTCCTGATACCATGACCCATCCGTGCTTATTTCTGATCATTGCATACCAATGGTGTTCCGCAGGAGGTGCCTTTGAGGCGGGAAGCCGAGCCCGCGGCGGCGCCAACAAGGGGCAGCTCGGCCCAGCAGGCAGAAAAGAAGTGCGGTGTGGATCGAGACGTCGCCGCAACAGTATGGCGCGCCACCGTGTTTCAAGGAAAGATTCCTGGAAGGCATACTAACGCTCGTGATTTTTCCAGGAAAAAGAGCGCTCGCCGGAATGTGTCCGGAGAGGTTGCCAATCGAGCCTCCGCCAGCCAGGCTCCAAGGCTAGGTCCGGAAGGGGAGGCGAACACAAGGCGTGCGCCGGATGCCCCTCCCATGGAGGATGCCGACACAGTGTCCGCCACCAAATCTGAGGTGGAGAGCGCCATGAATCATAGGCGCCTCCGGACAATTCTTCGTGACACATGTTTCTCCCAAGAGGCATTGAATGCCTTTAATTCGGGAGATGCGCACCTCCGTGCCGCTCAAGATGGTCTAGCCAGAGCCACGGAGCAGTATGTGAAAGACATACGGGTGAGGGATTTTGACAGTTATATATGCTAGTAGCCCCCGAGACTTAAAATAGTTAGAATAACTGATTTAAGGATCATTTGTTATGCAGGGTCTTACAGAAAAGAATACCCAACTGTCCCAGGAGCTTCAAGAGTGCAAGGCCCAACTTGAGACCGCACTAGCCGCCACAGGGGGAGCCACAGAGACCCCCCTCTAGTAATATACGCTTTAAAAGAGAAGTAGTTTGCGAAGCGCGGCGTGTGTATAAGTCTGACAATAACATTGCAGATGGCGCCGGGGTAGATCCGGACAAGCAACAGCTCCTGCGCCGGTTAAAAGCCGGCGAGAATGTGATTACAAGGGTGCGGCAGGAGAAAAATAACCTCCAAGATGCCAACACCTAGCTGGGCGAGGAACTAAAAGATGTTCATGCCCAGCTGTCTGACTCCGTTAAGGAGAATCGGCGACTTCGTCGCGGCATTTTCAGTAAGTGCTTGAACGAACCTTAAAAAAGAGTTCGGCGAGGAAGTCGACTAACAGAAATATGTCTGTAGGTATGCTCACAGGTCGTCCTGCAGAGGAAATGCCCGGTTCAACGGGTGACCTACTTCCTGAGCTGTTGCAACTGCATGAACGAGTTTGGCAGGCGATGAGAGGCATCGCCCAGGCCTTATGGCCATCCATCTCCCTACCCGAAGGCCTTGGAGAGCTTGCAGAGAAGCTTCAGGGAGCACGGCGGCGCTTCCGGCTATGGAAGATATCGGCCTGCCGTCAAGGCGCCCGGGAGGCCTGGGCCATGGTGCAGACGCGGTACACGAAGGCTGACCCAAACCACATGGCCGAGGTCGGACCTGTGGGGCCCGATGGGAAGGAGATCCCTGTGAGCTTAGTGTACGGCCAAGTAGAGTTGGCCGCAAAGTATTCCCAGCGGGACTGTAAACTAGACAGCCTATTAGATGGTATTGAAGAGGAATACAATCAGTCAATTTGACTATGTAATTTAAAATGACATGTAAAATGCCTTCTAGCCGGATTGTAGATCGTTTGTCGTAGCGGACCTTTTCGCTTCAACCTCAGGACCCGACAGTCCGGAGTGTGTCCGAATACCCTCGGTTATATAAAAAACCGGGGCATGCGTGGAGACCAGGCGTAGGGGTCATTAGTGCTTTATCAGACAAGTGCCCAACTAGTTATGTTATGTTACATGGTTAGTAAGAAACATCTTCCAGGGAGAATAGTTCCGTTAGGGGTTCCTTTCCCTGGGAGGCATGCCCTAAAGTGCATGTCCGGACTGCGAAAAAAGCAGGAAAGCATCTGGGGGCAGATAAATAAATAGGTAAGAAATCGTCTTTTAGTTCACTGACTGAATATTCCCTTAAGAATGCTAGCTTTCGGCTTCACCCAGTCTAAGGTACACATCCGGTTGACCCGGCAGTAACAATCGCAGAGGTGCTCCCTTTACCACCTAGCCGAACAATCGGGAACGTAGGGGTAAGCACAGGAGCCAGGCAACCCAGCTTGGCCAAAACTTAAGTCATATCGATGCATATAATGGTGAATAACAGGCACATGCGGAAGTGTGACGCATGTGATGGGCATAAAGCCCATATAAATAAGCTTCTGTTAAAGAAGCCCCCAGGTATAATGAGCGCGAGTAGCACGTCAAGTGTGTGCGAACAATGCGCAGACGAGCCTCCAAAGGCTTTAAGAAAAAGGGAGGGAGAAGGAGAGAAATAAAAGACAACTAAAGTATAAAATGTAGACGGAGGAAGGAGACGAACTTAGAGTCCGGCGCTAGGCGTAGAATCTTCGGAGACGGGCTGCGTTCCATGGGTTTGGCTCGAGTCGGTTATCCGATGCGTTTCGCAGACGGTACGCTCCGCCGGTCAGGACTTGGTCGATGATGAAGGGACCTTCCCATTTGGGCTTGAGTTTGTCCTTTTTCTTGTCCGGCAGGCGTAGAACTAGTTCGCCAACATTGTAAGTTTTGGCCCGTACTTCTCTGCTTTGATATCTTCGAGCCTGCTGTTGATAGAATGCGGAACGAGCTTTTGCCACGTCGCGCTCCTCCTCTAAGGCGTCCAAACTGTCCTGCCGATCCAGCTCGGCTTCTCTTTCTTCGTACATGTGCACACGAGGTGAGTCATGAATTATGTCGCAGGGCAAAACTTTCTCTGCGCCGTATACCATAAAAAATGGTGTGAATCCGGTAGTGCGATTCGGCATGGTCCGCAGCCCCCAGAGTACGGAGTCGAGCTCCTCTACCCAGTGTGTGTTAGATTCCTTGAGGGACCGCACTAGTCTGGGTTAAATGCCGCTCATGATTAGACCATTTGCTCGCTCGACTTGACCGTTAGTTTGTGGGTGATAGACCGAAGCATAGTCGAGCTTGATGCCCATGTTTTTGCACCAGAGTTTAACCTCGTCGGCCGTGAAGTTCTTGCTGTTATCGGTGATGATGCTATGGGGTATGCCGTAACGGTGTACTACCCCTGATATGAAGTCTATCACGGGTCCAGATTCGGCCGTCTTAACTGGCTTGGCCTCTATCCATTTGGTGAATTTATCCACCATGACCAATAGCTACTTTTGCTTGTGGGTTCCTCCTTCAAGGGGTCCAACCATGTCAAGCCCCAGACCGCGAACGGCCAGGTGATGGGTATAGTTTTCAGGGCGGTGGGTGGCATGTGGCTTTGATTAGCAAAGAGCTGGCAACCTACGCATCGTTGGACTAAGTCCTGAGCATCTGCCCGGGCCGTTGGCCAATAAAATCCTGTGCGAAAGGCCTTGCCTACAAGGGCCCGGGCTGCGGCGTGGTGCCCACCGAGGCCGGCATGAATTTCAGCCAGAAGATTTCGCCCTTCCTCTTCGGAGATACACATTTGAAGGACTCCGGTTGTGCTTTTCTTATAAAGCTCTCCCTCATGGACCTTATAGGCTTTAGATCGCCGTACTATGCAGCAGGCCTTGTTTTGGTCCTCAGGAAGTTCCTGCCTAGTTAAGTAGGCTAGGAATGGCTCGGTCCACGGGGCAATGACTGCCATTATTTCGTGGGCTGAAGGTGTTATTTCATTGGCAGAACCACCGATTGTGTCAGAGTGTTCGGTGTCGGGCGGTGCGGTTGGGTCCGGATTGTTGTTTCCGGACTCCCCTTACCATAGTACGGATGGCTTGAAAAGCCGCTCCAGGAAGATGTTGGGAGGGACGGCATTGTGCTTTGCGCCGATGCGTGCCAATACGTCCGCCGCCTGGTTATGATCCCGGGCTATATGGTGAAATTCAAGCCCTTCAAACTGAGCTGACATTTTTAGGACGGCGTTACGATAAGCTGCCATTTTGGGATCCTTGGCGTCGAAGTCTCCATTTATTTGGTATATCGCGAGGTTCGAATCCCCACGCACCTCTAGGCGTTTAATGCCCATGGAGACCGCCATCCGGATGCCATGTAGAAGGGCCTCGTATTCGGCTGTGTTGTTGGAGTCCGTGTACATTATCTGGAGTACGTATTGGACTGTGTCTCCGGATGGGGACGTCAGGACGACGCCAGCCCCCAGTCCAGCCAACATTTTGGAGCCGTCGTAGTGCATGATCCAATTGGAATATGCGCCGTACTCTTTAGGGAGTTCAGCTTCAGTCCATTCGGCGACGAAGTCAGCCAAAACTTGCGACGTGATAGCTCGCCGTGGTTTATAGGTTATGTCGAATGGGAGGAGCTCGATGACCCATTTGGCAATCTGGCCCGTTGCGTCGCGGTTGTTTATAATGTCATTAAGAGGTACTTCGGAGGCTACTGTTATCGAACACTCTTGGAAGTAGTGTCGCAGCTTCCGGGATGCCATGAACACCGCGTACGCTATCTTTTGATAATGTGGATACCGGGACTTGCATGGAGTTAGGACAGTGGACACGTAGTAAACTGGTTTTTGAAGAGGGAACTTGTGTCCGTCTGTTTCTCGTTCGACAACGAGCACCGCGCTTACAACTTGATGGGTTGCCGTGATGTATAATAGCATTGGTTCGCCCGTGTTGGGCGCGGCCAGGACTGGATTTGTTGCCAATATGGCTTTGATTTCTTTGAGTCTGGACGTGGCGGCATCCATCCACTCGAAGTGTTCGGTGCGCCGGAGGAGGCGATAAAGGGGTAATGCCTTTTCTCCCAAACGGGAGATAAAGCGGCTTAGGGCCGCCACGCAACCAGTCAATTTTTGTATTTGTTTGAGGTCTTTTGGGATATCCAATTGTGACAGAGCTCGAATCTTGGCTGGGTTTGCTTCAATTCCTCTACCGGATACAATGAAGCCCAAGAGCTTTCCGGCTGGTACGCCGAAGACGCATTTTTCTGGATTCAGCTTAATGTCGTATGTTCGAAGATTGTCGAATGTGAGCCTCAAGTCATCTACTAGAGTTTCGACATGCTTGGATTTGACGACCACATCATCTACGTATGCCTCCACTATTTTGCCGATCTGGTTTGCCAGACATGTCTGAATCATGCGCTGATATGTTGCGCCGGCGTTTTTGAGCCCGAAGGGCATTGTGTTGAAGCAGAATGGGCCGTATGGAGTGATGAATGCCATTGCGGCTTGGTCTGGCTCCGCCATCTTGATTTGGTGGTAGCCGGAGTATGCGTCGAGGAAGCACAATGAATCGTGCCCTGCGGTAGCGTCGATAATTTGATCGATGCGGGGGAGGGGGAAGGGGTCCTTTGGGCAAGCCTTGTTAAGGTCCTTGAAGTCGACACATAGGCGCCAGGATTTGTCCTTCTTTGGTACCATCACCAGGTTTGCTAGCCAGTCCGGATGTTTTATATCTCTAATGAATCTGGCTTCCAATAGTTTGGCTAGCTCCTCTCCCATTGCTTGTCTCTTCGGTTCGGAAAATCGCCGAAGAGCCTGTTTGACTGGCTTGAATCCTTTTAGGATATTTAGGTTGTGCTCAGCCAGCCGGCGTGGGATTCTTGGCATGTCTGAAGGGTGCCAGGCAAAAATGTCCCAATTTTCTCGTAGGAATTCTCGTAGTGCGGCATCTACATCAGGGTTTAACTGTGCCCCAATGGATGCCGTCTTTGTAGGGTCCGTTGGATGGACTTGGAATTTGACTATTTCGTCCACTGGCTTAAAAGAGGTGGACTTGGATCTCTTATCGAGTACTCCCTCCGGTCCTTTTTACTCTGCACATTGGATTTGCCGAAAGTCAAACTTAGCTAAGTTTGACCAAATTTATATTAGAAATTATTAGCATCTATAATATCTAATAAATATAATATGAAAATATATTCCGAGATGAATCTAATGATGTTGGTGTTGTTATGTAAATGTCAATAATTTTTTATATAAACTTGGTCAAAGTTGGATGAGATTGACTTCAGACAAACCTAATATGCAGAGTAAAAAGGACCGGAGGGAGTATCACATCGTTCCTGTTCACCGTGGAGCGCAGCGCAGTGAGTTCCCCGGCCGCTAGGGCTTCGGATAGTGCTTCGAGGGCTAGTGCGGCTGTCTTATTTTCGGCGCGGAGTGCTATGTCCGGATCACTGGCAAGAGTGATGATTCCGTCGGGCCGGGGCATTTTGAGCTTCATGTACCCGTAATGGGGTATAGCTTGAAAAATTGTGAATGCCTCTCGCCCTAATAAAGCATGGTATCTGCTGCTGAACGGGGCCACTTGGAACGTGACCTCCTCGGACCTGTAATTGTCCGGCGAGCCGAACACCACATCCAGTGTAATTTTTCCTGTGCAGCGTGCTTCCCGACTAGGGATTATTCCTCTAAAGGTTGTGCTGCTTCGCTCAATGCGGCTCCAGTCTATTTCCATTTTTTGAAGGGTTTCCTCGTAAATGAGGTTTAATCCGCTGCGGCCATCCATGAGTATCTTGGTAAGGCGAAAGCCGTCCACTATTGGATTGAGGACCAATGCGGCTGGTGCTCGGGCTGTTCAAAATTTAGGTTCGTCACTGGCGTTAAAGGTAATAGCCGTGTCACTCCATGGATTTATTGTTGCTACTTGGTAGACTTCGGCAAGGCTGCGGAGTGTTCGTTTCTGCATATTATTTGCTGCGAAAGTCTCGAAGACTGTTAATACCGTACTGGTATTGCTGGGCTGGTTCTCTGGAGCTAGAAGCTCTTCGCCACTTTTGGCCACCTGACGTAGTATCCAACATGCTCGAAGGCTATGAGTTGGAGTGATGCCCTCTGTACTATGAATTTTGCAGGGTCCATTGAGCCATCCCTCCAGTACGGTACCGTGCCCTTTAGGGTTTTTTTTGCTTTTTGGTATTTAACCCAGGTGCCTGGCGATGATGCACCCTTTTATTTCGGACTAGGGTTGTATTCGGGGCCGGATTATCCCAAAATTTGGTTTCGGTTTTCCAGGCGCTCTCCATCGCACAGTACTTTCGTACTATGGATGCCAAGTCGGCAAAGCGTGTAATTTCACGACGACTTATGGCGTTTAGGATTCCCTTGTCCGTGCAATTATTGCAGAAAAGTGAAATTGCGTCTTCCTCGTGGCAGTCCTTTATCCTGTCCATAACCAGGAGGAATCTGGCCCAGTAATGGTGTACTGTTTCAGCGGGCTCTTGCCGGATTCGGGATAGATCGCTTATGTTTGGGTGGGCAGGTGGAATTAAATTCAGAACCCCGTCCAATCTAAGACTCAAGGGCCGAAAAGTTTCCGAACTTGGAAGCTTGGGTTTTTGGATATTGTCCAATGAATCCAGCCCGCTGCCTGACTTTAGGTTCAGGACTTGATCGACGTCCGTCCCTCCGCGGGAATCCGGCATGGAGGGGTCGGGAATCCGGACATAGCTAGTCCTTAATATAGAAGAAGGGTCGCCATACTGTCCCTCCACCACAGCAATGTGGTGGGTAGTGTCGGTGTCAAAACCGGTGGATCTCGGGTAGGGGGTCCCGAACTGTGCGTCTAGGCGGATGGTAACAAGAGACGAGGGACACAATGTTTTTACCCAGGTTCGGGACCTCTCGATGGAGGTAAAACTCTACGTCCTGCTTGATTAATATTGATGATATGGGTAGTACAAGAGTAGATCTACCACGAGATCGAGGAGGCTAAACCCTAGAAGCTAGCCTATGGTATGATTGTTGAGATGTATCTTGTCCTACGGACTAAAGCCCTCCGGTTTATATAGACACCGGAGAGGGCTAGGGTTACACAGAGTCAGTTACAATGGTAGGAGATCTACATATCCGTATCGCCAAGCTTGCCTTCCACGCCAAGGAAAGTACCATCCGGACACGAGCCGGAGTCTTCAATCTTGTATCTTCGTAGTCTTGGATTCCAGTGGATATTGATAGTCTGGCCATCCGGACACCCCCTAGTCCAGGACTCCCTCAGTAGCCCCCGAACCAGGCTTCAATGACGATAAGTCAAGCGTGTTTGTAGTCTTCAGCGTTGCAAGGCGGGTTCTCCCTTCAAATTCCACGTACCTGCCGAATAGTGTCCGGCTTCATCTTGAATACTGTGCTCCTCGGCTTCTACGCCGAATAATGGCCCTCTTCCATGCCAGGGTGTCTTTTACATTTCGCCCCCTAATTGTGCGAGTCATCCGCCTATAAAAGAGGCAAGGATCCAGATCCAAACCGCACCGTCTTCCTCCCGCGTATACTCCATCGAAGCGCCTCTGACCTAGAAATCCATTCCACCATGGATCGTCAACGCGGCTCTTCCTCACGCGCTCCTAGCCCACCGCCAGGGAATTGGAGGAGGTGCTCTATTTCGCACAATGAGCTAGTGAAGCTCCAAATGGAGGGGTTTCTTCCTCCGGCCTTCATGGTTCCAGTCTGGGCCGGACTGGTTACATATCAAGGTGGGAGGCAAGCGGGGGACACTCCAAGCCCCAATAAGGAGGAGCGAGTGTGCTTTGTCCCCTATCTGATAAGGGGGCTCGGATTTCCAGTACATCCGTTCCTCCGCGGGCTCCTGAAGTTCTACGGACTCCAGCTCCACCACCTCACGCCCGCCTCTGTGTAGCATATCGCAGGCTACGTAGCTCTTTGTGAGCTGTTTCTGGGCATCGAGCCCCATTTTGCATTGTGGAAGAGGCTGTTTTGCCTCGTACCCCGTTCTCACCAGGGGTCCATATATCAAGTGGGCGGCGCCGAAATATGGCGCATCGCCGGGACCGGATACCTATCCGGTACTCCCAAGAAGGCGTCCGAAGACAGGCCCTCGGAGTGGTTTTATATAGGAGACTCCCCGCTGCCAGATCCAGTTCGGATCGGCCTCCCGGAGTTTAGTGCTGCTCCTTTGAAGAAACGCCTCAGCTGGCGCCCGCGGAGCCCCCGATTAGAGGAAGACAAGAGCGTCCACTACTTGATGGGCCGGATAAGAATGATGGCTCATTCCGGCTTGACCATGATCAGAGTCATGGCGACATGCATCAAGCGAGGGGTACAGCCACTGCAGTACAGAGGCCACCCTATGTGGGATTTCAACGGGGAAGACGATGCTACCCGGCACGGCCGCAAAGGGCCGGATTCGACCGAGGATCTGGTGAAGATCCTGTCCGGCCTGTATAAGGGGGAGAAGGAGGATTTCCTTCGAATGAACCCTTTGAATGGGTTTTCCATGATCAACCCCAGAGGATGGGTAAGTGAACACCTTGAAGGGCTCAACCCATTCTTTCGAAGTTCAAGCTTCTCATATTATGTCTTCGGCGCAGGATCTACGCCGGACTGTGGAGGACATGGTGAGTCCTGCTCCGCAACCCGAGGATCCAGAAGGATCCCTGGGTCCGGCCACCGAAGAGGATCCGGACATCGAGGTGGAGCTGATCGACGGGGTGTATCACCAGCTCAGTATAGACAATGCTTTGGTCGCCATTATGGTAGACTACCCCGGACTAAGTCCGGCTTCCCAGGTGACCGCGACCGAAGTCCGGACACCGGTATCTCTTCCCTGCCCATCTCTGACCTTCGCGAACGATGGTATTTTGCAGGAAGCGCCTTTACGGCAGGAAGCCGAGCCCGCGGCGGCTGACCAACAGAGGCCAGTCCGAACCAGCAGGCGGAAGAGGAGAGCAATGCGGACGGAAACGTCGCTGCAAAGGTATAGCTTGTATTAGAATTTTCAGAGCCACGTTCCGAGGAAACGCCTGAGTGCTCATGATCTTTGTAGGAGAAAAAGCGCTCGCCGGACTGCGAGCGCAGGAATTGCCGATCCGACCAACACCGGCCAGGCTCCAGCGCTCGGACTGGAGGGGAGGCAAGCGCAAGACGCGAGCCGGATCCTTCTCCAGCGGAGGATACCGACAGACTGTCCGCCACCAAGTCTGAGGTGGAGAGCGCCATGAACCATAGGCGCCGCCGGACAGTATTTCAAGAAGCATGCTTTTCCCCTGAGGCATTGGATGCCTTTAACACAAGGGATGCGCATCTCCGTGCTGCTCAAAATGGTTTTACCAGAGCCACGGAGCAGTATGTGAAAGACATACGGGTAAGGGAATTTTAATGGTTGTATATACCAGTAGCCCCCGAGACTTAAAGTAGTTATGCTAACTGATTTAAGGATCATTGAAAATTGCAGGCACTTAACGAGAAGAACGCCCGGCTTTCTCGGGAGCTGCAAGATTGCAAGGCCCAACTTGAGGCCGCACTTGCTGCCGCAGGAGGAGATGAAAAGACCCCTCCTGGTAACACATTTTTATTAATAAATATAAGCGCTGTGCGGTGTGCGCGCGAGTCTAATAATGACATTGCAGGTACCGCCGGACAAGATCCGGAAAGGCAGGCCCTGCTACGCCAGCTAAAGGCCGGCGAGAGTGTGCTGAACAGGGTTCAGCAGGAAAGGAACAAGCTCCAGGATGCCAACGCCAAGCTCGGAGAGGAGTTGAAAGGCGCTCAGGCCGAGCTGTCCGGCTCCGTTAAGGAGAATCAGCGGCTTCGTCGCGGCATTTATAGTAAGTGCTTGAACGAAATCTTTTGAAAAGAAGAGTTCGGCGAGGAAGTACTTTGACATGATATGTCCTATAGGTATACTCACGGGTCGTCCTGCAGAGGAGATGCCCATATCAATGGGTGATCAACTTCCCGAACTGTTGCAGCTGCTCGAACGAGTTCGGCAGGAAATGAGCGGCATTGTTCAGGCTTTATAGCCAGCCCTCACCCTACCCGAGGGCCTCGGGGAGCTTGCGGAGAAGCTGCAGGGAGTGCGGCAGCGCTTCCGTTTGTGGAAGATTTCGGCCTGCCGTCAAGGTGCTAGGGAGGCTTGGGCCATGGTGAAGACGCGGTACAAGAAGGCGGACCCCAACCACATGGCCGAAGTTGGGCCGGTGGGGCCCGATGGGAAGGAGATCCCTGTGAGTTTAGTATACAGCCAAGTAGAGTTGGCTGCTATATTTTCCCAACGGGACTGTAAACTAGACAGCCTGTTAGACGGGATTGAGGAGGAGTACAATCAATAAATTTGACAATGTATGTTATCCTTTAAAGTGACATGTGAAATGCCTTCTAGCCGGATTGTAGATCGTTTGTCTTTGCCGACCTTTTCGCTTCGACCTCGGGACCCTAGAGTCCGGAGTGTGTCCGAATACCTTTTTAGTTGAGAAACAACCATGGTATGCATGGAGACCAGGCGTAGGGGTCATTAGTGCTTTATCAGACAAGTGCCCAACTAGTTATGTTATATTACATGGTTAGTAAGAAACATCTTCCAGGGAGAATAGTTCCGTTAGGGTTCCTTTCGCTGGGGAGGCATGCCCTAAAGTGCATGTCCAGACTGCAAAGAAAGCAGTAAAACATCTGGGGGCAAATAGATAAATAAGCAAAAAGTCATCTTTTAAATCACCGACCGAATATTCCCTTAAGAACGCTAGCTTTCGGCTTCACCCAGTCTGAGGTACACATCCGGCTGACCCGGCAGTAACAATCGCAGAGGTGCTCCCTTTACCTCCTAGCCGAACAATCGGGAACGTAGGGGTAAGCACAGGAGCCAGGCAACCCAGCTTGGCCAAAACTTAAGTCATATCGATGCATATAATGGCGAGTAAAAGGTACATGTGGAAGCTTGACACATGTGTTGGGTATGAAACCCGCATAGTTGAGCTTCTGTAAAAGAAGCCCCCAGGAATAATGAGTGCGGATGGCACGTCATGCGTATGCAAACAATGCAGAAATAGGCCCAGAAGGGCTTTTAAGTGAAAAAGGATAAAGAGAGAAACAAAAGACAGCAGAAGTATAAAAGTTTGGACGGGGGAAGGGGATGAACTCTTAGTCCGGCGCTAGTCATAGAATCGTCGGAGGCGGGCTGCGTTCCATGGGTTCGGCTCGAGTCGGTTATCCGACGCATTTCATAGACGGTATGCTCCGCCGGTCAGTACTTGATCGATGATGAAGGGGCCCTCCCATCGGGGCTTGAGCTTGTCCTTTTTCTTGTCCGGCAGGCGTAGAACTAGTTCACCAACGTTGTAAGTCTTGGCCCGTACTTCTCTGCTTTGATATCTTTGGGCCTGCTGCTGATAGAATGCGGAACGAGCCTTCGCGACGTCACGTTCTTCCTCCAATGTGTCCAAGCTGTCCTGCCGATCAAGCTCGGCCTCTCTTTCCTCGTACATGCGCACTCGAGGTGAGTCATGAATAATGTCACAGGGCAAGACTGCCTCTGCGCCGTATACCATAAAAAATGTTGTGAATCTGGTAGTACGGTTAGGCGTTGTCCGCAGCCCCCAGAGTACGGAGTCGAGCTCCTCGACCCATTGTGCGTCGGATTTAGTGAGTGACCTCACTAGTCTGGGTTTAATGCCGCTCATTATTAGACCATTTGCTCTTTCCACTTGACCGTTGGTTTGAGGGTGATAGACTGACGCATAGTCGAGCTTGATGCCCATATTTTTGCACCATGACTTAACCTCATCGGCTGTGAAGTTCGTGCCGTTGTCGGTGATGATGCTGTGGGGGACTCCGTAACGGTGTACCACCCCTGATATAAAGTCTATCACTGGTCCGGACTCTGCCGTTTTGACCGGTTTGGCCTCTATCCATTTGGTGAACTTGTCCACCATGACCAATAGGTACTTTTTCTTGTGGATTCCCCCTTTAAGGGGTCCAACCATGTCAAGCCCCCAGACTGCGAACGGCCAGGTAATGGGTATGGTTTTGAGGGCGGTGGGTGGCATCTGGCTCTGATTAGCAAAGAGCTGACAACCAACGCATCGCTGGACCAAGTCCTGTGCGTCTGCCCGAGCCGTTGGCCAATAAAATCCTGTACGGAATGCCTTTCCTACGAGGGCCCGGGCTGCTGCGTGGTGTCCGCCTAGTCCGGCATGAATTTCAGCCAGGAGGTTTCGCCCTTCTTCTTCGGAGATACACCTTTGAAGGACTCCGGTGGTACTTTTCTTATAAAGTTCTCCCTCGTGGACCTTGTAGGCTTTCGATCGCCGGACTATGCAGCGGGCCTCATTTTGGTCTTCGGGAAGTTCCTGCCTAAGTAAGTAGGCTAGGAAGGGTTCTGTCCACGCGGCAATGACTGCCATTATGACGTGGGCGGAGGGTGTTATGTCATCTGCCGAATCACCGGTTGGTGCGGTTTTCTCCGGTTTATCGCTACCGGACTCCTCTTCCCATAGTACGGATGGCTTGAAGAGCCGTTCCAGGAAGATATTTGGAGGGACAGCATCACGTTTCGCACCGATGCGTGCCAGGACGTCGGTCGCTTGGTTATTATCTCGGGCTATGTGATGGAATTCGAGTCCTTCAAACCGGGCTGACATTTTTAGGACAGCGTTGCGATATGCTGCCATTTTCGGATCCTTGGCGTCGAAGTCTCCGTTTATTTGGGATATTGCAAGGTTTGAGTCCCCGCGCACCTCTAGTCGTTGAATGCCCATGGAGACCGCCATCCGGAGACCATGTAACAGGGCCTCGTATTCGGCTGCATTGTTGGAGTCCGTGTACATTATTTGAAGTACATACTGGACTGTATCTCCGGTGGGGGACGTTAGTACAACGCCAGCCCCCAGTCCGGCCAACATTTTGGAGCCGTCGAAATGCATAGTCCAATTGGAGTATGCGCCGTACTCTTTAGGGAGTTCGGCTTCAGTCCATTCGGCGACGAAGTCAGCCAAAACTTGTGACTTTATAGCTCGTCGAGGTTTGTAAGTGATGTCGAATGGTAAGAGCTCAATGGCTCATTTTGCTATCCTGCCCGTTGCGTCGCGGTTGTTTATAATGTCATTGAGTGGTACTTCAGAGGCCACTGTTATCGAGCACTCTTGAAAGTAGTGCCGAAGCTTTCGAGACGCCATGAACACCGCATATGCTATCTTTTGATAGTGCGGGTAACGGGATTTGCAGGGGGTTAACACAGTGGATACAAAATACACTGGTTTTTGAAGAGGGAATTTATGCCCTTCTGTCGCTCGTTCGACGACGAGGACTGCGCTTACAACTTGATGTGTTGCTGCGATGTATAACAACATTGGTTCGCCCAGAGTGGGCGCAGCCAGGACCGGATTTGTTGCCAGTATGGTCTTTATTTCTTCGAGTACGGCCGTGGCAGCATCCGTCCACTCGAAGTGTTCGGTGCACCTTAGGAGGCGATAGAGGGGCAACGCCTTTTCTCCTAAACGGGAGATAAAGCGGCTTAAGGCTGCCACGCATCCTGTTAATTTTTGTATTTGCTTGAGGTCTTTTGGAATATCCAACTGTGACAGAGCTCTGATTTTGGCCGGATTTGCTTCAATTCCTCTACCGGATACGATGAAGCCCAGCAGCTTTCCGGCTGGTACGCCGAAAACGCATTTTTCCGGATTCAGCTTGATGTCGTATGCTCTGAGGTTGTCGAATGTTGTCCTCAAATCGTCTACTAAAGTTTCGACGTGTTTTGTTTTGACGACTACGTCGTCTACGTATGCCTCGACTGTTTTGCCGATCTGGGTGGCCAGACATGTTTGAATCATGCGCTGATATGTTGCGCCGGCGTTTTTGAGTCCGAAGGGCATCGTGTTGAAGCAGAATGGTCCATATGGAGTGATAAATGCCGTTGCGGCTTGGTCTGCTTCCGCCATCTTGATTTGATGATAGCCAGAGTATGCGTCCAGGAAGCATAACGAATCGTGCCCTGCTGTGGCATCGATAATTTGATCGATGCGGGGGAGAGGGAAGGGATCCTTTGGGCAAGCTTTATTGAGGTCTTTAAAATCGACACAGAGGCGCCAGGATTTATCCTTCTTTGGTACCATCACCAAATACGCTAGCCAGTCCGGATGTTTGATATCTCTAATGAATCCGGCTTCCAATAGTTTGGCTAGCTCTTCTCCCATTGCCTGTCTTTTGGGCTCGGAAAATCGTCGGAGAGCCTGTTTGACTGGCTTGAATCCTTTTAGGATGTTTAGGCTGTGTTCTGCCAACCTGCGAGGGATTCCGGGCATGTCCGAAGGATGCCAGGCGAAAATATCCCAATTTTCCTGAAGGAATTCGCGCAGTGCGGCGTCTACTTCGGGGTTCAACTGTGCCCCGATGGAGGCCGTCTTTGTTGGGTCCGTTGGATGGACCTGGAATTTTATTATCTCATCTGCTGGTTTGAAGGAGGTGGACTTGGATCTTTTATCGAGTATCACATCGTCCCTGTTCACCGTAGAGCGCAGCGCGGTGAGTTCCTCTGCCGCTAAGGCTTCGGATAGTGCCTCGAGGGCTAGTGCGGCTGTCTTATTTTCGGCGCGGAGTGCTATGTCCGGATCACTAGCGAGAGTGATTATTCCGCTGGGCCCAGGCATTTTGAGCTTCATGTACCCGTAATGAGGTATTGCTTGAAAAATTGTGAATGCCTCCCGTCCAAATATGGCGTGATACCCACTGCTGAACGGGGCCACCTGGAACGTGACTTCTTCGGATCTGTAGTTGTCCGGAGAGCCGAACACCACATCGAGTGTGATTTTTCCGGTGCAGCGCGCTTCCCGGCTAGGGATTATTCCTCTAAAGGTTGTGCTGCTTCGCTGGCATTGAAGGTAATAGTTGTGTCGCTCCATGGATTTGCTGTTGCTACTTGGTAGACTTCGGCGAGTTCGCGGATTGTTCGTTTTCTCATATTATTTGATGCGAAAGTCTCGAAGACTGTTGATACCGTGCTGGTATTGTTGGAGTGGTTTCCCGGAGCTAGAAGCTCTTCGCCACTTTTGGCCACCTGCCGTAATATCCAACATGCTCGAAGGCTATGTGTTGGGACGGCTCCCTCTGTACAATGAAGTTTACAGGGTCCATTGAGCCATCCCTCCAGTACGGTTCCGTTTCCCTTATTGGGTTTTTGTTTTTTCTTTTCTGCATCTGGGGCCTGAGTGTAAGGCGCCCTTTTACTGCGGACTGGGTTTGGGGTCGGATTGTCCCAAAATTGATTTTCGGTTTTCCGGAAACTCTCCATCGCACAGTACTTTCGTACAATGGATGCCAGATCGATGAAGCGCATAATTTTGTGATGATCAATGGCGTTTAGTATTCCCTTGTCCGTGCAGTTATTGCAGAAGATTGATATTGCATTTTCCTCTCGGCAGTCCTTTATCCTGTCCATAACCAGGAGGAATCTGGCCCAGTAGTGATGTACTGTTTCAGTGGGCTCTTGCCGTATTAGAGATAGATCGCATATGTCTGGGCGGGTGGGTGGAATAAAATCCGGATCCCTGCCCATCTTGAGGCTCAAAGGCCAAGGAGTTTCCGAATTCGGAAGTTTGGTTTGCTGGTGACAATCCAGCGAGTCCGGGGCGATGCATGATTTTAAGCTCAATGCTCGATTGAAGTCCGTCCCCCCGCAGGAATCCGGCATGGGGGGTTCGGGAATCCGGACATGAATTGTTTTCAACACTGGCAAAGAGTTGTCGTATTGCTCCTCTACCACTGCGACGTGGTGGGTGGCCTGGGGAGAGTTAATCTCTCTCAGATCGGTTTTAAGCCCAATCTGGTTGTAGTCCGTAGCGACTCCCAGGGCAGCGATGCGACCCAAGAGCTCGTTAACAGACGAGAGCTCTATTGGATCTAACTGTTCGGCAGCTTTAGGGCTGACGCGAAGATTGCTTCCGACGACTTGAGAAGTCATTGCCGAAGCGGCGGCCGGACAGGCGGTCATGAGAAAACCACCAAGCCGGATAGTTTGGCCGGCGGCCAAGGCCTCTTCGGCGAAAACACCGTCTTTGAAGACGGGTGGAGGCATCCGCTCTATCGGCGACGACACAGAGGAACTCTCAATGAAAGCACCAATGTCGGTGTCAAAACCGGCAGATCTCGGGTAGGGGGTCCCGAACTGTGCGTCTAGGCGGATGGTAACAAGAGACGAGGGACACAATGTTTTTACCCAGGTTCGGGCCCTCTCGATGGAGGTAAAACCCTACGTCCTGCTTGATTAATATTGATGATATGGGTAGTACAAGAGTAGATCTACCACGAGATCGAGGAGGCTAAACCCTAGAAGCTAGCCTATGGTATGATTGTTGAGATGTATCTTGTCCTACGGACTAAAGCCCTCCGGTTTATATAGACACCGGAGAGGGCTAGGGTTACACAGAGTCGGTTACAATGGTAGGAGATCTACATATCCGTATCGCCAAGCTTGCCTTCCACGCCAAGGAAAGTACCATCCGGACACGAGCCGGAGTCTTCAATCTTGTATCTTCGTAGTCTTGGAGTCCGGCGGATATTGATAGTCCGGCCATCCGGACACCCCCTAGTCCAGGACTCCCTCAGGTAGCCTGGGGAGAGTTGATCTCTCTCAAATCGGTTTTAGGCCCAATCTGATCGTAGTCTGTAGCGACTCCCAGGGCGGCGATGCGATCCAAGAGCTCGTTTAAGGAGGAGAGCTCCATCAGATCTAGCTGCTCGGCAAGTTCCGAGTTAACGTGAAGATTGCTTTCGATGACCCGAGAAGTCATCATCGGCGCGGCGGCCGAACAGGCGGTCATAAGAAAACCGCCTAGTCGGAGAGTTTGGCCGATGGCCATAGTTCCTTTAGCAACGGTGCCATCTTTAAAGAGGGGACGAGGCATCCTTCCTGACGGCGACAGCACAGAGGAACTCTCAATGAAAGCACCAATGTCGGTGTCAAAACCGGCGGATCTCGGGTAGGGGGTCCTGAACTGTGTGTCTAGGCGGATGGTAACAGGAGACAAGGGACACGATGTTTTTACCCAGGTTCGGGCCCTCTCGATGGAGGTAAAACCCTACTCCTACTTGATTAATATTGATGATATGGGTAGTACAAGAGTAGATCTACCACGAGATCAGAGAGGCTAAACCCTAGAAGCTAGCCTATGGTATGATTGTTGTTCGTCCTACGGACTAAAACCCTCCGGTTTATATAGACAACGAAGAGGGTTAGGGTTACACAAAGTCGGTTACAATGGTAGGAGATCTACATATCCGTGTCGCCAAGCTTGCCTTCCACGCCAAGGAAAGTCCCATCCGGACACGGGACGGAGTCTTCAATCTTGTATCTTCATAGTCTAGGAGTCCAGCCAAAGATGATAGTTCGGCTATCCGGACACCCCCTAGTCCAGGACTCCCTCAGTGCTCGACCATAAAAGATATTAATAATATAAATAGAACAACCATTATTCTCTGATTTAAATGAATAACCGTCTCGCACCAAACAAGATCCAGATATAATGTTCATGCTCAACACTGGCACCAAATAACAATTATTCAGGTCTAAAACTAATCCAGATGGTAGATGTAGAGGTAGCGTGCCAACGGCGATCACATCGACCTTGGAACCATTTCCCATGTGCATCGTCACCTCATCCTTAGCCAATCTTCGTTTAATCTGTAGCCCCTATTTTGAGTTCCAAATATGAGCAACAGAACCAGTATCAAATACCCAGGCGCTACTACAAGCATTAGTAAGGTACACATCAATAACATGTATATCAAATATACCTTTCACTTTGCCATCCTTCTTATCCGCCAAATACTTGGGGCAGTTCTACTACAAGCACTCAGTTTCAGGCTTAGGTCCAGACTTGGGTTTCTTCTCTTGAGCAGCAACTTTCTTGCCGTTCTTCTTGAAGTTCCCCTTCTTCCCTTTGCCCTTTTTCTTGAAACTAGTGGGCTTGTTGACTATCAACACTTGATGCTCCTTCTTGATTTCTACCTCCGCAGCTTTTAGCATTGCGAACAGCTCGGGAATTGTCTTTTTCATCCCTTGCATATTATAGTTCATCATGAAGCCTTTATAGCTTGGTGCGGTGATTGAAGAACTCTGTCAATGACACTATCATCAGGAAGATTAACTCCCAGCTGAGTCAAGTGGTTATGGTACCCAGACATTCTGAGTATGTGTTCACTGACAGAACTATTCTCCTCCATTTTGCAACTATAGAACTTGTTGGAGACTTCATATCCCTCAACTCGGGCATTTGCTTGAAATATTAACTTCAACTCTTCGAACATCTCATATGCTCCATGGCGTTCAAAACGTCTTTGAAGTCCGGATTCTAAGCCGTAAAGCATGGCACGCTGGACTATCGAGTAGTCATCAACACGCGTCTGCCAGGCATTCACAATGTCTGCAGTTGCTCGCGTGGGTGGTACACCTAACGGTGCTTCCAGGGCGTAATTCTTCTGTGCAGCAATGAGGATAATCCTCAAGTTACGAACCCAGTCCGTGTAGTTGCTGCCATCATCTTTCAACTTAGCTTTCTCTAGGAACGCATTAAAATTCAAAGGAATGGTAGCATGCATTGATCTACAATAACATAGACATGCAAAATAACTATCAGGACTAAGTTCATGATAAATTAAAGTTCAATTAATCATATTACTTAAGAACTCCCACTTAGATAGACATCCCTCTAGTCATCTAAATGATCACGTGATCCAAATCAACTAAACCATGCCCGATCATCACGTGAGATGGAGTAGTTTTCAATGGTGAACATCACTATGTTGATCATATCTACTATATGATTCACGTTCGACCTTTCGGTCTCAGTGTTCCGAGGCCATATCTGCATATGCTAGGCTCGTCAAGTTTAACCCGAGTATTCTGCATGTGCAAAACTGGCTTGCACCCGTTGTGAACGTAGAGCTTATCACACCTGATCATCACGTGGTGTCTCGGCACGACGAACTGTAGCATGGTGCATACTCAGGGAGAACACTTATACCTTGAAATTTAGTGAGGGATCATCTTATAATGCTACCGCCGTACTAAGCAAAATAAGATGCATAAAAGATAAACATCACATGCAATCAAAATATGTGACATGATATGGTCATCATCATCTTGTGCTCATGATCTCCATCGCCGAAGCATCATCATGATCTCCATAGTCACCGGCGCGACACTTTGATCTCCATAGTAGTATAGTTGTCGTCTCGCCAACTATTGTTACTACGACTATAGCTACCGCTTAGTGATAAAGTAAAACAATTACATGGCGATTGCATTGCATACAATAAAGCGACA
Organism: Triticum timopheevii; assembly: GCA_963921465.1. Taxonomy (NCBI): domain Eukaryota; kingdom Viridiplantae; phylum Streptophyta; class Magnoliopsida; order Poales; family Poaceae; genus Triticum; species Triticum timopheevii. Next base: position 127,067,667 of record OY997274.1, read on the forward strand.
ACCATATGGCTCCTGCCAGTTGCCGATAACTTTGTTACAAAACATGATCATTGCATACAACAATTTATATCACATCATGCCTTGACCATATCACATCACGACAAGCCCTGCAAAAACAAGTTAGACGTCCTCTACTTTGTTATTGCAAGTTTTACGTGGCTGCTATGGGCTTAGCAAGAACCGTTCTTACCTATGCATCAAAACCACAATGATTTTTCGTCAAGTGTGTTGTTTTAACCTTCAACAAGGACCGACCGTAGTCAAACTTGATTCAACTAAAGTTGGAGAAACAGACACCCGCGAGCCACCTTTCTGCAAAAGCACGTCGGTAGAACCAGTCTCATGAACGCAGTCATTAATGTCGGTCCGGGCCGTTCATCCAACAATACCGTCGAATCAAAGTAAGACGTTGGTGGTAAGCAGTATGACTATCATCGCCCACGACTCTTTGTGTTCTACTCGTGCATATAACATCTGCGCATAGAGCTGGTTTGGATGCCACTGCTGGGTAACGCGGTAATTTCAAAACATTTCCTATGATCACGCAAGATCTATCTAGGTGATGCATAGCAATGAGAGGGAAGAGTGTGTCTACATACCCTTGTAGACCGAAAGCGGAAGCGTTTATCAACGCGGTTGATGTAGTTGTACACTTTCACGATCCGTCCCGATCAAGTACCGAACGTACTACACCTCCGCGTTCAGCACACGTTCAGCTCGATGACGTCCTCGCCTTCTTAATCCAGCAAGAGGGGCAAAGTAGTAGATGAGTTCCGGCAGCACGACGGCGTGATGACAGTGTTGGTGAAGAACAATCTCCACAGGGCTTCGCCTAAGCACTATGAAAACTATGATAGAGGATAAACTAGAGGGGATGGAGTTGCCGGCACACGGCTTGGTGTTTCTTGATGTGTCTTGGGTGCTAGCCCTGCCCCTCTATTTATATGTTGAGCCTTGGGGTGGAAACTTGGAGTAAAATCTTACACAAAGTCGGTTTCACCCGAAATGCAAGAGTCCTTCTCGGACTCCAGGACCAGACGCCAGGGTTCCCGGCGTCTGGACCCAGATGCCAGGGACCGTGGCGTCTGGCCACTGGACTCCGCAAAACTTCCTTTTGCGCTTTCCAAAAACCTTGTGGGCTTTCCCCTTTGGCCCAAATAAAGTGTTCTCGTACCCAAACATTTTGGGAAACATCTGGAACCCCTTCCGGAAACCAAACACTATTATCCCATATATCAATCTTTATCTCCAGGCCATTCCAGAGTTCCTCGTCATGTCCGTGATCTTATCTGGGACTCCGAACAACATTCGGTCACCGACATACATAAGTCATATAATACTATATCGTCAACGAACGTTAAGCGTGCGGACCCTACGGGTCCGAGAACTGTGTAGACATGACCGAGACACCTCTCTGGTCAATAACCAATAGCGGAACCTGGATGCCTATATTGGCTCCTACACATTCTATGAAGATCTTTATCGGTCAAACCGCATAACAACATATGTTGTTCCCTTTGTCATCGGTATGTTACTTGACCAAGATTCGATCGTCGGTATCATCATACCTAGTTCAATCTCGTTACCGGCAAGTCTCTTTACTTGTTCCGTAATACATCATCCCGTAACCGACTCATTAGTCACATTGCTTGCAAGGCTTATTATGATGTGCATTACCGAGAGAGCCCAGAGATACCTCTCCGATACTCGGAGTGACAAATCCTAATCTCGATCTATGCCAACCCAACAAACACCTTCGGAGACACCTGTAGAGCATCTTTATAATCACCCATTTACGTTGTGCGTTTGATAGCACACAAGGTGTTCCTCCGGTATTCGGGAGTTGCATAATCTCATAGTCCGAGGAACATGTATAAGTCATGAAGAAAGCAGTAGCAATGAAACTGTAACGATTATAATGCTAAGCTAACGGATGGGTCATGTCCATCACATCATTCTCCTAATGATGTGATTCCGTTCATCAAATTACAACACATGTCTATGGTCAGGAAACATAACCATCTTTGATTAACGAGCTAGTCAAGTAGAGGCATACTAGGGACAATATGTTCTGTCTATGTATTCACACATGTACTAAGTTTCTGGTTAATACAATTCTAGCATGAATAATAAACATTTATCATGAAATAAGGAAATAAATAATAACTTTATTATTGCCTCTAGGGCATATTTCCTTTAGGAATTTGAGGACGACGGGGTGGATCTCACTTATCTTAGCTGACATGGCGTTGATGGCTGTCATCAAATCAACCATAGCTTTTTTGATTTCTTCCATGGTTGCGGCTTTGACATGGAGGGTCTGTATAATGGCGGGGAATTAGCCTGCCAGCCTTTGATGGCAGGTGGGAAAGGCTACTGATACCAAATGTTACGCTCTCGATACAAGATTCAGTTGTGGTTCGTCGATTACAAGCCGAATTGGAGATGCAAGCTAGGGTTCTTGGAGGAAGAAAGCGGCTCGGGGATAGGAGAGCCAACCGCCGCTTTTGTCTAGTTCCAGCCTGCCCTCCCTCTCAACGCTGCCTGCTACTTAACTCTCTCTGTCAGCGAGTGATCTAGTCATGGGCCGGGTTACACCAACTTCCCTTGTGAACCTAAGTCGGTCTGGGATGGGCCTTGGTCGTCGATGTAGTAGTGTCTGGTGCTGCCGACGTAGAGGAAGGGGTCGTGACAAAGTGTAGGGCACCCAAGATGGAATGGACGAAGATCAAGAAGCATGGGTTGTAGATGTGCCTAGGGGATGTTTTGTGGCGGGAGTCGTGGCCCGTGATCACATGGGAAACTTCGTCGCGGCCAGGTGTTCAAAATATCCAACGATTGTCAACCCCTACACAATTGAGCTACTAGCACGTAGGGATGTAGTGTTGCTTGCAATGGAGGTGGGGTGGCAAAACATTGTACCAAAAATTGTCTGTCAATCTCTTCGTGATGACTGATGGGGTGATGATTTTCACTTAGTGGCACGTCATATACTCAGAGAGATTCACTCATATCTCTCAAGCTTTCAGGGTTTTGAAGTTCAGTTTGCATGAAGAGATGCCAATGAAGTTGCTCATCGGTGCGCTAAAAGAAGGTCTTTTTGTAGTCTCTAGTGTTCTTACTCTTGATGTAGTCGTTGACTTTATGGTTTGCCTTAGTGCAATCTGATATTGTCCACCTAAAGAATGAATAAAATGCCTTTTCTCGGTAAAAAAAAGGATCATGCGCAAACTTGAACCACCTCCTAAGAGTATTGGTCATTGAAAACCCACCTATTATGGTGGGACATAGATTTCGTCGTTCTTGTGTCGGTGAGGGAAACCCTATTATCGTTCCTGAAACGCCTTTTTCTAGGGGGAAAAACATTGCGAACTCATGAAATATCCTCACCCAAATTTCGTGAAAAATGATCACCCAAATCCATAAGAGCAAGTCCCTCGCAAGCTCCCTTTGAGAATTCTTCGAGAAGGGTAGACGGTCTCTCCATTTCCGCCTCCACGATCTCCCTTCGAACGACATTTTTCCTCCAGAAAAAATATCATATTTATTTTCAATGGGATTTTCATGCTAATGTTTCCACCTCGTGCGATTTGTGAGGCATGGCATCCATTTATGTCATATCATATCATATCTTCTTGTGTCTCGCCGAAGGGGTCACTCTAATAATTTAGGAATCAATCATTTAAAATTGTTGCTGTCAAGAACGAAATCATCACTGCTAGCGTGCACCTAACAGCAACATCGCTATTACCACATCGTTCTCCTTCATTTGCCGATGAAAATGAGTTGCAGAGAATCTGGTCCGCTGCACACGCCCCTCGTGGCATCAATTCAGGGTTTGAGAGCTCAAATCATGTAGATTATGAGGTGTGAGCTGGCCAGGTTAAGCCAGGGCAGAAGGAAAATAGACACGTCGCATACAAGACTTGCAAGGAAGGTAAATAATACAACTTTGAGTCAAGATCAGATAACACAGTGAGAGTTAAAAAGAAGAAACTGATATTTTACTAAAGCGGCGACAAGTAATATGGATCGGAGGGAGTCTCAAATTTCAAAGCAAAGTACTATCTGGCATTTGATGATTTGCTAACCTAATGTAAAATGAATGAATACAACAGCATGAACAACTAAAAACAACACAATGTGATTTTTATGATACTTTTCAACTATATGTCTGTGTAATGAGGAAAAAAAAACATGTGTATGGTCCATCAGCCCCTGTTGGCGAGTAACGAAGCCTCGTCGTCATCTTGCCCTACATCAAGATGCTCCTGGGTTTTGCATTCCTGGAGCGAGGCATCGGTGCTCGGATTCTTGTCGACGGTAAGAGAGGTTAGCTCGACGTTCTCTATTCGTCGAGCCTCAGCACCGTCATACTCAGCCAGCAGATCAGCAGGAAGGATGTTAGAATTCGGGTCACTTCTCGGCACCAAGAATAGCAGTGCCAACGGTAGTAGCCTCATCACATTTCGGATCAAGATCGCGGCCCAGAGGTTTTTGAACTCTGTTCTTGTGATCCTTAACAAATGAAGGAGTAGCCCACCGATCCAAGATGCTGACAGCACGCCAATATTGTCAATGGACATGAGCAGCGCGAAGAATGTGCCCTCGATGCCAGGTGGGCAAAGCTTTGAGCTGAGCACCAAGAGAGGCATCCACTTAATGCGGTTGATCATTTTGGCCACCCCCTCGTCGATCACAGCGAAGTAGTAATCAGGTATCCCAAGTTTTAGATTTAGACGAAGTACCAAAATCAGATCAAGCATTCCTGACAGGCTTAGTAGCAACTGGCTTGAACAAAGAACGCTGCGAAAAGAGTGGTCCCTAAGAATATTTTGATAAAGTATAACTCCAACAAGAGATCCCACCGAACCAATTGCAAAGATAAACCCAATGAATCCCTGGTAAAGTAGAAAAAAAGTCTTATTTCAGTCATGCGTCAAAGATTGTTAAATTCCCAAAAGAAATGTTATATTTGCATCAGATGTACCCACAATGCCCCTTTTTTATTTGATGCTTTAGAATAAGAAGCAAACTTTCTAACATTCGTTCGGGAATATATCCAAAACTATCTATATTGCATATAAATATATATATTGGATTTTTCTTCAAAAGTAATTTATTGATATCATAATTTTACAAAATATGTTAATTTGAAGATATGGAACATCTTGAAAAGATATTGTAGTCAAAATAGCATCTTGGAAATTATGAAAAGTCTATAACATGAAGTGAAAAGGAACACATGGGAGTCATTTCAGATATGTCAAGTACAGATGAATTTTCCCCGGGAAAAAAAGAATAACAGAATTTAACTGCAAGCAAACTGTAGTGTCATGAAAAAAGGAGCCAAAGGTCCAAAGAAACTATGAATTATATTATAGCACAAAAATGTATATAGGTGTAAGGTGTACCTCAGAGAAAGATGGCCCTGCACTTGGATCTGTGTACCAGTAGAACATTCCTTCTTGAATATCCACACTGAGAGCAAGCGACATGTACATGTAAAAACATGGCCGCCATACTTCAGGGCATTTTAAGGTCCTTAACATTTTTCCACTGGCTTCTACAAACTTCTTATGAGCCTAGTTTGTGGTTTCAGATAGAAAAATTAGTGCATGCAAACAAAGTACTTATATCTGATCTCAAACAACACGAAGAGAACATTCTACTAACCTGTCCGTATGGGAAGTTGGGGATATGGACATCCTTTAGTAGTATTCCAGCTAAAATTACCAGGGCAGAAGGTATGGTTAAAATGCCAAGGGTTCCCTTGAGAAAGACAAAGATTTATCTACTATCAGATTCCAGAAACCAGTACCATCCAAAGTAGTAATAATAGATAATTTACTTTCTACACGGCAAAATAGACGAGCACAAGCTTGCTGTACTTATTCTCTATGCATTACCAGAGTGTATGTAGATAAGATACTCTGGATTGGATTTATGAGGAAGTTATCTAGCTCATTGGATTAGAGACGATCAATGATTGTGAAGTACAGAGTGCTAAAATATCGAGTGCTATGAGCTGGTGATGCTCACCTGTGATCCAATTGCATGAACAAGAAAGCCACTTATTGAAAATCCAATAAGACCTCCAACAGATGAACAAAAGCCATTTAAGCTCATCATGTCAGCCGCGAGATGAGGGTGTATTAGACTGTTCTCGGCCACACAGGCATCTATAGTTACATCAGCTATTGCTACACTTGCACTCCCAGACATCAATGCCAACAATGCGAACATCACATGAAGCTTGCTGTGGAGAGAGACTATAAGCATAGCAATCACTCCCATTATGCCTGTGTATTCCTCGGAAAACAGGGAGGGGGCAAAATTAATAAAAAAAATCCATAGCCTGTTACCAAATATAATAGTTACATTTAATCAAGAGAACAGCAGTAAAAATAACACTGCTACGGGGAATAGCCGATGTATTTCACTTGTGCCGCATTTTTGCTTTGAATATATGCAAGTAAACAGCTCCATTGATTCCTTCCTAATTGTTGGTCACATTTAGCATTTCCCTATATGCAAAGTTATTCAGAAGTGAAATATGGATATCCCAATGGCAAAACAAGTTTGTTTTCTGATGTGGCTCATCATCATTCGGATGCATAGCGCCGTAGTGCATAGCAGCAAAGAAATGACAGTCCTAGCTGAGCCACAGGTGTAATCCGTCGATTTGGGTCACTGGTCACTAATCACTATACTTCACCAGCACCAAATGCTAGACACTACCACAAGTCTACAATCAGATAGTTGTTGTCGATTTGGTGCACTACACGGTCATTCGGATGCATAGTGCATAGCAGCAAAGCAATGTCAATCCTATCTGAGCGACAGGCATAATCGACAACGTCGATTTGGTTCGTCGCTACTCGCTAGTCACTAATCACTGTACTTCCCCAGCACCAAATGGTCCAACACTACTGGAGTACAAGCCTACAGTTCAGTCCAGACTTTCAGTTTACAGCTCGTCAGTACACAAGCGTAACCAAAAGCCCAAAACACTATGTTTGCTCACCTGCAAGGACGAAGTAGGGCCGGCGCCGGTAGCCGGCGACGGGGAGCACGTCGGTGAGCAGGCCCCAGACCGGCTTGACCAGCCACGGGATGGACGTGACGCCGTGGTACACCTGCGCCGCCGACGGCTGCACCTTCTGCACGTCCTTCCAGTAGTAGTCGGAGGCGACGCGCGAGATGCCGCCCCCGAGCCCCTGGCTGATGCCGTAGGTGGCCACCACGCCGAGCACGAAGCTCCAGTGCAGCTCCCTGACCAGCATCCGGAACCACGCCACCGGGGACAGCGCCCAGCCCACGGCGCCGCCCGCCCCCGCCTCCTTGGCCGGCGGCGACCCCGGGGCCTCCTCGATGAGCACATTGGCCTCCCCCCTGTCCTCGGGGAGGTCGCGGGGCGGCGGCTGAGGCGACATCTTCTTGGCTTGGCCGCTCCCGCGCGAGATCTCCAATGGGTGTGCCGCCGCTCGGAGATCGCGCGCTAGAGCTTGGATCCCGCGCTGCCACTCGACGAGCCGCTCCGAGCTGGATCTGGAGCCTGGACGCCCAAGAACGGCAGATTCGGCGGGGTTTCTTGAATCCTGAGCGCCGGCGGGACAGCTGAGTGATCGGAGCTGGGAGCTAGGTGCATCTCCGTCGATCTAACAAGCTTCCAAAGCCTTGAAAACCCCAAGAAAATTCAGCGCTTGGGCAAGAACATCAAATCGATCGAAGGCCGCCTGAACCTTCCCGCACAAAAATGGGGAAATTGGTGCGCAAGAAAGGACAAGAAATTGGATTACAGCAGAGTGGTGAGCGATTGCTTTCACGAAAAAAACACCGAATTGAGCAGCCGGGTGCGAATGCTTGTGGGTAGTGGCCTGCGAACATCAGAGACTGGTGAGTAAAACAAGAAGAGGTGAGAAAAGAAATGGATCGTGGGCGGAAGCGGAAGTCCTAGAAAATGGAGGAATCCTTTGGGATTTGTGAGGGGGGCGTGGAGGATAGCCGTTTGACCTCTTTCTTGTCTTAAACTATTTGATTATGGTCGCTCACAAACGCGAGCTTAAGCCCCTGTCGCTGTAAGGTGGGCCAACCAGCATGGGACCACTTGGCAGTGGTATGCACGCTAAAGCCGTTAATTATGCCTGCGTGTTCTCGGTTTTGCGCGCGATAGAGCGTGGAAAACATATCCGGCGAAATGGGAGATTACGTGCACCTAATGCACACTGTTGGATGAGGAATTGGTGGACAAGATTAAAACAGAGACGAAAATGTGAACACAAATTTGCAAAACAAACTGCGGCTCCGGATGCTTGGGGAGCGGAGTCGTGGAGCAGAGGGACTCCGAGCAGGCCCTTAATCAAACTCAGCCACACTCTGGTACTCCATCGTGGTTTCGTTACGGTGGTTTTATTTGTATGGAATGTGAGGACTTATTGTCGATGGACCAGCCAAGTGACTCTCTAACAAATATGAAAAATAAATCTATCCTCATATGTTTTTGCAAATGCGTCACGAACTCATTTCAAGCCAAACCACATCCATCGGATTTTCATCCACCCCCCCCCCCCCCCCCCAAACGCAGGGTGCGTTGGTTGCATTTATTCTTGTGTGTAACTGCACATGTTTTCAGTAGACTATGGTACTCCACCAGCGGCTTACTAAGGAAGGTCTCACCTAACTCTTCATTGTTGGTAACTTTTCGCATGTGAAAGGCAACTGTAGGCAGGGAAGCGCAACTACGAGATGCGTATGGCGGGCTTGGTGAGAAGTTCCAAAATGTCATTAACACTAATTGTCCTTAAGAAAGATCCCAACTTAGACCTAGATCTAACCTATATTACCTACAACTGAGATCAGATCTCCTCTTCCATCCCCACTTCGAGCAGAAAGACCACCAAAGAAAAGAGGGACGAAGTTGGGGTGTCGGAGTCGACTCTCATCAGGAGTAGGAGAAGGGAAAATGAGAGTGCTACGTGTGACATGTCTTACGCAACGAAAGGAGTTTGCAAACAACAGAGATTACGGGAACGTGATGAAGGTTACTTGGGCATGCGCCGTCCCCACACAGAAAAGATGCAACATATTTTCTGAGTTACAAACTGAAGTTGGTGGTGATGGTGACAAGTACACTCCATTCCTCCATCCCTATCTCCATCATACATTCATGACTCATCAAACCTAATTGTAGCTCAGTCTTCATAGTCCTTTCTATGCATAGCTCAATCAAATCAACAAGCCATGACATCACTTGTGTTCGCAATTGTTGTACTGTAACAGTAACCAATTAGTCAATTCATCAATTGAATTTTATCTCACCACTGCACCTCACAAATACCCATCCTTTGGTTGTCGCCCCTCCCAACCATGTCATGTGAGCACCCCTTCTCCCTAATATCCACCATCTCGATTCTTGAATTTCAAAATCCAGACATGGCTCCACTGCTTCAGATCTTACAATGGTGCTCCCAGGCCTATTGTAGTTACCCAAGTGGGGTGTTTCCTGTCTGGTTGAGTTTTTTCTCCGCCACACCCAATCATTTTGTTGCCTAAATGTAGGATCGGTTGGAGTCTACAGAGGGGTGAATACACTACTAAAACTTTTCTTACCACACCCTACAGAGGTTTTCCAAATTTTATTTAGTGGAAAATTGTAAGCTTAGCTAGAGATTTACAAAAACAACCTATAGATGCAAGTATATGAAAGTAAGGAGCGAGAAAAAACTTGCACATTTAAGGAGTATGGTTATGAGATTGCAAAGGACGGGAGGCTCGATGATGTTTCATGTGGTATGATAGTTGGTGCTATCCTGCGCCACGTTGATGGACGCTTTAAATCACATAGATTCTAGGATCGTGGGGTCCTGATTGCAAGGTCCACGGAGGACAAGACACATGAAGGTTTCACGCAGGAGCAACTAACCTATTAAACTATGGCTTACGACCACAAAAGTCTAGCCTCACTCGGGGCAGATTGTCATGAAGTTGGTGACCTCCAAGCTCTCACAAACTTCTTAATTCCTTCACATCTCAAGGCTCCCGAGCAACCTAACCGTGGAAATCCTAAAAAAAATACCTGTGTAAGGTAGCGTGGTGATGAATTTTTTGCTTGTTCTTCAAAAGATAATCTTCCCCACACTAGAACTCTCATAAGATGAATCTTTGGATTTAGAGTGGTTGGTGTTTGGATGGTAGCTTGAAAGAAAAGAGGAGAAGATCAGATGTATGGCATAAATGTTGAAGTAGATTGCATTTTCCGGTTTCAACTCAACACAAGACTTGAAACTCTTACAGATAAGTGAATATCCTCTATAACACTAAGCTCTTTAGTTTTAAAGAGCCCACATTCAATTGAGATCTTAAATTAATATTGGGTCATCCGATTTTGACCAGATCAACAATTTCTCAAAGCTCTTGTATTCATTTTTTTTATACTATACACTATGCTTTCAAATTTTAAGGCCTCACAATTAATTGAGGTCAATTTAGAATTGGGTCGTTCAATTTTGACTGGGTCGACAATTTCTCAAGCTCTTCCATTCAATTTTTTTAGTTCACTATGTTCCCTAATTTTGAATCTCTTTCATTCAATTGTGACATTCAATTTTGGATTTGGTTTATGATTTTGACTGGACCAACGATTTTTTATATCAATTAGCAACAACCGGCCTATAAAAACATATCAATCATGCGCACCCTCTCACCATCTAGAAAAAGTGAGCGTCGCCATATGATATTGTAGCACCAATATAGTACATGCAACCACCGACATAATTTATTTCCATATAAATATAGATTGGTTAGCGGATAACACAGAATCACACCACGAAAGGCCCACCAAATCACCACACTATAAATAAAAATAAAACACACTCTATCATCTCCCTCACCTGCAAAACTTAATATTCCATTAGTTCCAAAATATAAGGGGTACTAATTTAAATGAATCCTCAGGTGAGTTGGTGGCATAGGTGGCTGAACCAAAAGTATGAATGTTACATGTTTTTTACGTACAGTTCAGAGGAACTGAATGCTCAGCTCGAAGGATCTGTCTGAATTTAAAAGTGGCAACTTTCAATTGGTTGAAGGATCCGACTGAACTTAAAAGAAACAACTTTCAATTGGTTGAGAGAATCTGACATAAAATCATCTAGGGGCTACGGCTAGCACTAGCACGGGCACCTAGGCTAGCCATAGTGGGGGTAACATAAGACTGGTCGTAATGGGAGTATCATAGGTAGTATCATGCATGCCAACTAAGCAATTTCGACGAGGTGGCATAGAATTAAATGAAGAAAGATAGACTTGAGTATCATATCATCATACCGTATCATATTAAATGATGTGCTACTTTGTGTCATGAATGACAATAAATATAGTCCTATATGATACTAACATATGAGACTATGCATTAGACTAGCCACAATGGAGAGTAACATACACTAGTAACACACACATATCCCTAGACTATGTTACTACCTCAATAGTGGGTAGTAACATAAGTGTGGTAACATGTAAAGCTTCATTTATTAGCTTATAGACTCATATTGCATTGGGACATGTGATGTTACAGTAACTAGCTAAGTTACTAGTACTACATCTTTCCTCATTAACTCATTGTCACATAAGCAAATTTGCTGAGTTGGACTCAATGTTACTACCGAAGTTACTCCCACTGTGGCTAGTCTTTCGAATGTAGTATCATACACTAGTATCATATGCATGATACTAGTATATGATACTCCCAATTACAACCAACCTAAGTTGTATCATGCACTTGGGACTCGCAAACATGCTTATATGGCAGACAATTAAAGAAGAGAGAGATGGTTATAGTAACATAGGTAGATACCGTAACATAATAAATGTGATGGTACTATGTGTCATGCATGACAATAAATGAGACTATCTATGATACTAATCTATGATACTATGCACTATGGATGTAGTATCATACACTAGTATCATATGCATGATACCAGTATATGATACTCCCCACTATGACCAGCCTAACACCACATTAGTGGTTTTGGACTTTGAGATTATGCCATTACCCCTCGGAAGGCATTGTTCAGTGTGGTACAAGTTCAACTGCCATCTCCAGCTGCCGAGCAGCCGTCACCGACGAGCTCTAGCAGTCATGGCTGCCTCCATGCAGGAGGAGTATCATAGGTGTAGACCAAAGAAATTGGTATGTGATGTATGTACCATGGAAGAAAATCAACTTTCCCGATCCACACACACCGATGACCAAATCGACACCAAAATTAGGAGCCACGAAAACTAAAATAGCTGATTCTCGACCTTCTCTGCCTTGGGCGACTGCGAGTGTGCCTTGTGTACCCATCACCTGCATCATTGTATCGCGGTCCGAAATGTGTTGTCTTCGAGTTTGATACGTGGAAGTCTTCTTCCCCTCATCGACGTTGACCTGATTGCTTATTTTGGTTTCTATGAATCCTTGCAAAGAAAATCTGTAAGCGCACCTTTGTTTTATACAGGTATGTTTTACCTACAAAGTATTTGTATGTGTGTTTATTAATTCGACGCAATCTAGTGCATGTTTTTTTTAAAAGAGGGTTTGCCCCGGCCTCTGCATCAGAACGATGCATACGGCCATATTATTGATAATCAAAAGGTCCAACATAAGTCTTGAGCTCCAAAAAAAGAAAAAGAAGGCTCATAAAGAGCATGAAAGTAAAAATAGGATAGCCACAATCGGCAGGCAAAACATAAGATAGGAAACTAAACATCTATCCTATTACATGACCGCCATCCAAACCGGTTGAAGATAGCCCGTGCTACCGTCTCCCATCAGATAGATTGTGACAGCCTGGATTTGCCTTCTCTCTTTTTCCGAACTTCCTGTTGCCTTTGCTTTGAATTTGGTGTTTTGAATCAATTCAAATGAACTTAAACACTTGGGCCTACCCTTGATTTTCACCCAAGTGACCCATCCACCCCTAACTCAACTTTCTTTCTCTGATAAACTCCAAAAATAACCAAAGGAATATTTTTCATAAAAGAAAAATATTCATTTTCTTCCCTGAAAATCACTTCAGAGAAGTATGCTCCAAAGCAACCCTCATTTTTATTGCTCCTAAAATCCTGAGAAAATTCACAAATATTCTTTGGACCCTAGGACACCTCCGTGAGCAAAAATATTCAATAACTTTTTGGGATATTTTTTCTACAGGAAATCATTTCTGTTCTAGACAGATTAGCCACTTTACACAGTAAGTATAATTTTCCTTGATCCTTTGAGGCTGATATTTTCCGAGTTTCATTACTTTCCTAAGTGAATGCTAAATCCCAAAGCCCATCCCTTAATTTTTACTAGATCTCTCGCAGTTAACCTCACAAGTTTCTGTCCAGAAACTTGCCAGGAAGAAGCCCACTCGCACAGCTCACCTGTGACCCATCCAAACACATAGAACGACCAAAACCACTAAGGACTACACGCAAGACATGAAGTTTGCACTTAGCTCAGCCTGAGGTCAAAGTTCACGCAGTGGTCGCGTTCATCCAGGGGTGTTGGCATGCGTCTAGCGCACTCTGCGACGCGCCCGCGTCTCTATTGAGCGTGTGCTCGCCCCCGGCCACCGCACCTTGCCAAACCGCGCCACCATCCTCGTCTCCACCCCCTTAACTCCGCCCTGGCGCTCGCCGATGCCGGAGCTCGCCGTAACAAGCACGGGCACGGCACGACCAAGCCAACAGCGCGCCCGTGCCCCTGTGCTTGTCGCGTACCTGGCTCCTATGCTCGGCTCCGCTGGTCCACAGTTCCCGCGTGAGCCACGGCGTCTTCTCCCCCTCTCACTAACGCCATTCGTCGCCGGGTGCCCTTCCAAAGAAATCCGGCGAGCTCTCGATCCCTGCCTCGGCCTCGCCTATAAATAGACCCCTACCGAGCTCATATCTCCTCACCACTGCTCTCACACAACCACCATGACACCGTAGGTAGCCGCAGCCCGGCCGGGCAGGCCTATGGCCGTCGTCCCCGATGCCGAGCTCGCCGGCGATCCCCTTCCTCTACCCCTCCCTCTCCAGAGCCGTCATGCTCAACCGACTCCTCCGGCATGTCTCTGTTGAACCTCTGGTGTGCGTTGGTGTTGTTGGAGTTGCTGGACCGGCCCTGCCTCGTCGGAATCGCCAACTCCGACGAGCTCCGCCCACTGCAGCCGCTGGAGACGACCATGCCGACCTCGTTTGACCACCGTTAGCCACGTCGCGGGGTACGTGTGCGCAAGAACCTCTGCTACCCATTCCCCCCTCTCAAATCGGCAGCCGAGCCCTCCGCGCTGGAGAGAGCTCCGGTGACTCGCCGCCCTCCTCTATTTCTCTCTCTCCCTTCAAAACTGATAGCAGGGGCCCACTGTCAGCCACTTAGCCGCGCGTGAAGCGGTATAAGTGGTGGCGCCCTGTGGGTTTACGCCTTCGACGTCACCCCCCCCCCCCACGCTCGCGATCTACAAGGTACGTAGATGCATCCGATGACTCGTTGCTAGATGAACTCCTAGATGGATCTTGGTGAAACGAGTAGGAAATTTTTTGTTTTCTGCAACATTCCCCAACAGTGGCATCATGAGCTAGGTCTATGCGTAGTTCTTCTTGCGCGAGTAGAACACAATTTGTTGTGGGCATAGATTTGTCAACTTTCTTGCCGTTACTAGTCCTTTCTTGCTTCAGCGGTATTGTGGGATGAAGCGGCCCGGACCAACCTTACACGTACGCTTACGTGAGACCGGTTCCACCGACTAACATGCACTAGTTGCATAAGGTGGCTGGCGGGTGTCTGTCTCTCCTACTTTAGTTGGAGCGGATTCGATGAACAGGGTCCTTATGAAGGGTAAATAAAAGTTGACAAATCACGTTGTGGCTTTAACGTAGGTAAGAAGACGTTCTTGCTAGAACCCTAATTCAGCCACGTAAAACTTGCAACAACAATTAGAGGACGTCTAACTTGTTTTTGCAGCAAGTGGTTTGTGATATGATATGGCCAAAGTTGTGATGAATGATGAATGATCTATATGTAATGTATGAGATGTTCATGCTATTGTAATAGGAGTCACGACTTGCATGTCGATGAGTATGACAACCGGCAGGAGCCATAGGAGTTTTCTTTATTCTTTTATATGACCTGCGTGTCATTGAGAAACGCCATGTAAATTACTTTACTTTATTGCTAAACGCGTTAGCCATAGTAGTAGAAGTAATAGTTGGCGAGCAACTTCATGGAGACACGATGATGGAGATCATGATGATGGAGATCATGGTGTCAAGCCGGTGACAAGATGATCATGGAGCCCCAAGATGGAGATCAAAGGAGCTATGTGATATTGGCCATATCATGTCACGTTTATTATTTGATTGCATGTGATGTTTATCATGTTTTGCATCTTGTTTACTTAGAACGATGGTAGTAAATAAGATGATCCCTCATACTAATTTCAAGAAGTGTTCCCCCTAACTGTGCACCGTTGCGACAGTTCGCTGTTTCAAAACACCACGTGATGATCGGGTGTTTTATTCAGACGTTCACATACAACGGGTGTAAGACAGATTTACACATGCAAACACTTAGGTTGACTTGACGAGCCTAGCATGTACAGACATGGCCTCGGAACACAGAAGACCGAAAGGTCGAGCATGAGTCGTATAGAAGATACGATCAACATGAAGATGTTCACCGATGTTGACTAGTCCGTCTCACGTGATGATCGGACACGGCCTAGTTAACTCGGATCATGTAATACTTAGATGACTAGAGGGATGTCTAATCTAAGTGGGAGTTCTTTAATAATTTGATTAGTTGAACTTAATTATCATGAACTTAGTCTAAATATTTTACAATATGTCTTGTAGATCAAATGGCCAACGTAGTCCTCAACTTCAACGCGTTCCTAGAGAAAACTAAGCTAAAAGACGATGGCAGCAACTATACGGACTGGGTCCGGAACCTGAGGATCATCCTCATAGCTGCCAAGAAAGATTATGTCCTACAAGCACCGCTGGGTGACGCACCTGCTCTCCCTGCAGAACAAGATGTTATGAACGCTTGGCAGGCACGTTCCGATGACTACTCCCTCGTTCAGTGCGGCATGCTTTACAGCCTAGAGCCGGGGCTCCAAAAGCGTTTTGAGAGACATGGAGCATATGAGATGTTCGAAGAGCTGAAAATGGTTTTCCAAGCTCATGCCCGGGTCGAGAGATATGAAGTCTCCGACAAATTCTTCAGCTGTAAGATGGAGGAAAATAGTTCTGTCAGTGAGCACATACTCACTATGTCTGGGTTACATAACCGCTTGACTCAGCTAGGAGTTAATCTCCCGGATGATGCGGTAATTGACAGAATCCTCCAGTCACTTCCACCAAGCTACAAGAGCTTTGTGATGAACTTCAATATGCAGGGGATGGAAAAGACCATTCCTGAAGTATTTGCTATGCTGAAATCAGCAGAGGTAGAAGTCAAGAAGGAACATCAAGTGTTGATGGTCAATAAAACCACTAAGTTCAAGAAAGGCAAGGGTAAAAGGAACTTCAAGAAGGACGGCAAGGAGGTTGCCGCGCCCGGCAAGCAAGCTGCCGGGAAGAAGCCAAAGAATGGACCCAAGCCCGAGACTGAGTGCTTTTATTGCAAGGGAAGCGGTCACTGGAAGCGGAACTGCCCTAAGTACTTAGCGGACAAGAAGGCCGGCAAAACAAAAGGTATATGTGATATACATGTAATTGATGTGTACCTTACTAGTGCCCGTAGTAGCTCCTGGGTATTTGATACCGGTGCAGTTGCTCACATTTGTAACTCAAAGCAGGGGCTGCGGAATAAGCGGAAACTGGCAAAGGACGAGGTGATGATGTGCGTCGGGAATGGTTCCAAGGTCAATGTGATCGCCGTCGGCACGCTACCTCTGCATCTCCCTTCGGGATTAGTTTTAAACCTTAATAATTGTTATTAGTGCCAGCTTTGAGCATGAACATTGTATCAGGATCTCGTTTAATTCGAGATGGCTACTCATTTAAATCCGAGAATAATAGTTGTTCTATTTATATGAGAGATATGTTTTATGGTCATGCTCCTATGGTGAATGGTTTATTCTTTATGAATCTCGAACGTGATGCTACACATGTTCACAATGTGAGTACCAAAAGAAGTAAGGTTGATAATGATAGTCCCACATACTTGTGGCACTGCCGCCTTGGTCACATAGGTGTCAAACGCATGAAGAAGCTCCATGCAGATGGACTTTTAGAGTCTCTTGATTATGAATCATTTGACACGTGCGAACCATGCCTTATGGGAAAAATGAACAAGACTCCGTTCTCAGGAACAATGGAGCGAGCAACCAACTTATTGGAAATCATACATACTGATGTGTGCGGTCCAATGAGTGTTGAGGCTCGCGGTGGCTATCGTTATGTTCTCACCCTCACTGATGATTTAAGTAGGTATGGGTATATCTACTTAATGAAACACAAGTCTGAGACCTTTGAAAAGTTCAAGGAATTTCAGAGTGAGGTTGAAAATCAACGTGACAGGAAAATCAAGTTTCTACGATCAGATCATGGAGGAGAATACTTGAGTCATGAGTTTGGCACACACTTAAGAAAATGTGGAATAGTTTCACAACTCACGCCGCCTGGAACACCTCAGCGTAATGGTGTGTCCGAACGTCGTAATCGCACTCTATTAGATATGGTGCGATCTATGATGTCTCTTACTGATTTACCGCTATCTTTTTGGGGCTATGCTTTAGAGACTGCCGCATTCACTTTAAATAGGGCTCCGTCGAAATCCGTTGAGACGACACCGTATGAATTATGGTTTGGGAAGAAACCTAAGTTGTCGTTTCTAAAAGTTTGGGGATGCGATGCTTATGTCAAGAAACTTCAACCTGAAAAGCTCGAACCCAAGTCGGAAAAATGCGTCTTCATAGGATACCCAAAAGAAACTATTGGGTACACCTTCTACCTCAGATCCGAAGGCAAGATCTTTGTTGCCAAGAATGGGTCCTTTCTAGAGAAAGAGTTTCTCTCGAAAGAAGTAAGTGGGAGGAAAGTAGAGCTTGATGAAGTATTACCTCTTGAACCGGAAAATGGCGCAACTCAAGAAAATGTTCCTGAGGTGCCTGCACCGACTAGAGAGGAAGTTAATGATGATGATCAAGATACTTCTGATCAAGCTCCTACTGAAATTCGAAGGTCCACAAGGACACGTTCCGCACTAGAGTGGTACGGCAACCCTGTCTTGGAAATCATGTTGTTAGACAACGGTGAACCTTTGAACTATGAAGAAGCGATGGCGGGCCCGGATTCCGACAAATGGCTAGAAGCCATGAAATCCGAGATAGGATCCATGTATGAAAACGAAGTATGGACTTTGACTGACTTGCCCGTTGAACGGCGAGCCATAGAAAATAAATGGATCTTTAAGAGGAAGACAGACGCGGATGGTAATGTGACCATCTATAAAGCTCGGCTTGTCGCTAAGGGTTATTGACAAGTTCAAGGGGTTGACTACGATGAGACTTTCTCACCGGTAGCGAAGATGAAGTCCGTCCGAATCATGTTAGCAATTGCCGCATTCTACGATTATGAAATATGGCAAATGGACGTCAAAACGGCATTCCTTAATGGTTTCCTTAAGGAAGAATTGTATATGATGCAGCCGGAAGGTTTTGTCGATCCTAAGAATGCTGACAAGGTGTGCAAGCTCCAACGCTCGATTTATGGGCTGGTGCAAGCATCTCGGAGTTGGAACATTCGCTTTGATGAGATGATCAAAGCGTTTGGGTTTACACAGACTTATGGAGAAGCCTGCGTTTACAAGAAAGTGAGTGGGAGCTCTGTAGAATTTCTCATACTATATGTAGATGACATACTTTTGATGGGAAATGATATAGAACTCTTGGACAGCATCAAGGCCTATTTGAATAAGAGTTTTTCAATGAAGGACCTTGGAGAAGCTGCTTATATATTAGGCATCAAAATCTATAGAGATAGATCGAGACGCCTCATAGGTCTTTCACAAAGCACATACCTTGATAAGATATTGAAGAAGTTCAATATGGATCAATCCAAGAAGGGGTTCTTGCCTGTGTTACAAGGTATGAAATTGAGCTCAGCTCAATGTCCGACCACGGCAGAAGATATAGAAGAGATGAGCGTCATCCCCTATGCATCAGCCATAGGTTCTATTATGTATGCCATGCTGTGTACCAGACCTGATGTAAACCTTGCCGTAAGTTTGGTAGGAAGGTACCAAAGTAATCCCGGCAAGGAGCACTGGACAGCGGTCAAGAATATCCTGAAGTACCTGAAAAGGACTAAGGAAATGTTTCTCATTTATGGAGGTGACGAAGAGCTCGTCGTAAAGGGTTACGTCGACGCTAGCTTCGACACAGATCTGGATGACTCTAAGTCATAGACCGGATACGTGTATATTTTGAATGGTGGGGCAGTAAGCTGGTGCAGTTGCAAGCAGAGCGTCGTGGCGGGATCTACATGTGAAGCGGAGTACATGGCGGCCTCGGAGGCAGCACATCAAGCAATATGGGTGAAGGAGTTCATCACCGACCTAGGAGTCATACCCAATGCATCAGAGCCGATCAAGCTCTTCTGTGACAACACTGGAGCTATTGCACTTGCCAAGGAGCCCAGGTTTCACAAGAAGACAAGGCACATCAAGCGTCGCTTCAACTCCATTCGTGAAAATGTTCAAGATGGAGACATAGAGATTTGTAAAATACATACGGACCTGAATGTAGCAGATCCGTTGACTAAACCTCTCCCTAGAGCAAAACATGATCAACACCAGAATTCCATGGGTGTTCGATTCATCACAATGTAACTAGATTATTGACTCTAGTGCAAGTGGGAGACTATTGGAAATATGCCCTAGAGGCAATAATAAAATCATTATTATTATATTTCCTTGTTCATGATAATTGTCTTTATTCATGCTATAATTGTGTTATCCGGAAATCGTAATACATGTGTGAATAACAGACACCAACATGTCCCTAGTAAGCCTCTAGTTGACTAGATCGTTGATCAATAGATAGTCATGGTTTCCTGACTATGGACATTGGATGTCATTGATAACGAGATCACATCATTAGGAGAATGATGTGATGGACAAGACCCAATCCTAAACATAGCACAAGATCGTATAGTTCGTTTGCTAGAGTTTTCCAATGTCAAAGTATCTTTTCCTTAGACCATGAGATCGTGTAACTCCCGGATACCGTAGGAGTGCTTTGGGTATACCAAACGTCACAACGTAACTGGGTGACTATAAAGGTAGACTACGGGTATCTCCGAAAGTGTCTGTTGGGTTGACATGGATCAAGATTAGGATTTGTCACTCCGTATGACGGAGAGGTATCACTGGACCCACTCGGTAATGCATCATCATAATGAGCTCAGAGTGACCAAGTGTCTGGTCACGGGATCATGCATTACGGTACGAGTAAAGTGACTTGTCGGTAACGAGATTGAATGAGGTATTGGGATACCGACGATCGAATCTCGGGCAAGTAACATATCGATTGACAAAGGGAATTGAGTACGGGGTTGATTGAATCCTCGACATCGTGGTACATCCGATGAGATCATCGTGGAGCATGTGGGAGCCAACATGGGTATCCAGATCCCGCTGTTGGTTATTGACCGGAGAGTCGTCTCGGTCATGTCTGCTTGTCTCCCGAACCCGTAGGGTCTACACACTTAAGGTTCGGTGACGCTAGGGTTATGAAGATATGTATATGCAGAAACCCGAATGTTGTTCGGAGTCCCGGATGAGATCCCGGACGTCACGAGGAGTTCCGGAATGGTCCGGAGGTAAAGAATTATATATAGGAAGTGCTGTTTCGGCCATCGGGACAAGTTTCGGGGTTATCGGTATTGTACCGGGACCACCGGAGGGGTCCCGGGGGCCCACCAGGTGGGGCCACCTGTCCCGGGGGGGCCACATGGGCTGTAGGGGGTGTGCCTTGGCCTTCATGGGCCAAGGGCACCAGCCCCTATAGGCCCATGCGCCTACGGTTTCCACCATGGAAGAGTCCATGTGGTGGAAGGCACCCCTAGGTGCCTTGGGGGGGAGGGAAACCTCCCCTTGGCCGCCGCCCCCCCTAGTAGATCTCATCTACTAGGGCCGGCGCCCCCCCCCCCCCATGGCACCCCTATATATAGTGGGGGGAGAGGAGGGAAACACACCAGCCCCTGGCGCCTCCCTCTCTCCCCGTTACGTTTCTCCCTCGTAGTATTGGCGAAGCCCTGCTTCTGTGACGCCCTGCATCCACCACCACGCCGTCGTGCTGCTGGATCTTCATCAACCTCTCCTTCCCCCTTGCTGGATCAAGAAGGAGGAGACGTCTCCCGTCCCATACGTGTGTTGAACGCGGAGGTGCCGTCCGTTCGGCGCTTGGTCATCGGTGATTTGGATCACGTCGAGTACGACTACATCATCACCGTTCTTTGAACGCTTCCGCTCGCGATCTACAAGGTACGTAGATGCATCCGATGACTCGTTGCTAGATGAACTCCTAGATGGATCTTGGTGAAACGAGTAGGAAAATTTTTGTTTTCTGCAACGTTCCCCAACACTGTGGGTTTACGCCTTCGACGTCACCCCCCCTGGTTTTCTTTATTTCAAATTTAAATCAAATTTTGACTAGAACTTTGACTAGCTATAACTCCTAAACCACAAGTCCAAATGAGTTGATTCTTTTTGCATTGTGTTCTTACAGGAAAATCCTAGCAGCACACGCAAGATGAGATTTTTCTCTGTTGTCTAGATTTTCTGGTAATTTTCAGAAGTGTTTTTGATATTTTCTTTTTGTCATTTAAATTATTTTCAGAAGGAGAAGCTTGTCTTGAAGGCATCCAGGAGGAGTGTGAAGCTCCTCTGAACTAAGGCAAGCCACACAAACATTTTCATGGTGTCTTTGCAATATCCATGATTTTCCAAATTGAATATATGATGTTTCTTGCATATAGTTATTAAATGAATAATACTTATGTTAGTTATTTTGTCATGAGCAAGATGCTTAGTTTACGGAACTTAGTGCTTGAACTAAGCGAAATATAGTATAAGTAGATTTACTATGTGATCTTGTTATGACTGTGGTATAATGAGCATTGGTAGTATTTTCATTTATGCATGATGAGGTTCATATGGCAAATAAGAAACTAAAAGTGATGAGTATAAGTAACCAGTGAAAAAGACTCAGTAAAGTTAGTGATGTTTTGTGCAAGTAGAACTTTTGATGAGTTGATCGGTTATTTTCAAGTGATATGAGATGCATGTTATATGGTTGCATGAGCATGGCACATGGTGACTGGAGCAGTTTATTTCAAGTTAAACCTGATGTTAATTAAACTTGAACATAAAGTTGATCGGGTCATGGTGCCACTGAATCAGGCTGACCAGTGCAACCACATTTGCCTTGTTATGGGAAGGCCGTTAGTCGGTCCGTTGTCATGACTCTTGTCGGTGCCTCCAACGAGGGAAGGTTATGGTCGTGCATTACCCTGGCCCGGTAAGCAGACATAACCTTGTGTGCCCGTTGTTGTTATGATACCTTGTCCACGTTTGGGACCGTTTTGTTTTGCCGCGATGGTGGCCCTTTTGCCTTTGGTAGGAACGGGGTCACCCATGACTTAGCCCAGTGGGGAGTTTGTCGGAGTGGCCGAAAGAGTGTCATGGCAATGGGGGAGTTCTGTCGGAATGCCGTTGGTCCACCCAAATGGGAGTGCGAGGCCATGGGTTCCATGGTGTGGGTACAGTGCGCTACCTCTGCAGAGTGTATTAAATCTATCGATAGCCGCGCCCGCGGATAAGGGCCCAGTTCGTAAGTAAGTCACACCATGGATCAATTTTTATAAAGTAATCTTGCACACTAAATTATTTGCATTGCACTGGTTGAATCCTGATGATGTCAGTGAGACTGACCGTTATGGTTCCGTTTGTGATCCGCGAATGATCACCGTTTGGCTGCGAGGCAACCCGTTGGTAAGAGAGTCTGAGAGAATCGGTGCACAAGATTGGATGCATGGCATGAGAAGCATGTTGTTGTCTGCATTTAACTTGATTAAATGTCATGATATTGTTTGTCATTATGTTTATGCTTGTTGTGAGCTTGCAAGTACATTCAATGTACTGACCTGGCGTGTTATGCCAGATTTCAGGAAAGTCTAACTAGATCGGAGTGCTGCCGTGTCTAGATCGTGTCCACATCGGTGTCCCTGTGCTATGGAGTCCCGCTTCGTCGTCGTTCTGCTGCCGTGTAGTTGTTGTGATTGAGGCCCCTTTATGTTCACTAAATAATGTACATATTGTGCAGCCGCACCGAGTGTGTCGCTTGGCCTCGCTACTTGATGTAATATCGCACTATGCTTCCGCTAGTATCAATAAAGTGGTTGTTTTCTGTACCAAGATGTTGTGTATTGCCACAAGACGTGATCTCTGGGTTGGCAATGCAAGGTAAACCGGTTGCTCTAAGCCGGGGTGCCACAACGCTTGGTATCATAGCCGCGCTAACTGTAGGGCACGCTAGACCCCGACACGTTAAGTTAAACGTTAGCTAGTTTGCTAATTGAGTACCGATAGTGTTTGCATATGATGCTGCATTACATGCATTAGATTTATTGTTATTTCTAACCGGTTAATGGTTGTGAGTGTAGATGGCTCCAGTGCCATATCCGTGCTAGTTGGAGCTGATGCCATACACTTCACCGCATCTCCTTCGTAACGTATAGCGTCGACTGTACCCTCACGGTGACGACCCAGCATATTGGGTGAACCGGGAGCGTCTAGCCGACTCCGTGTATGAGTATCACGTTGTGGTTACTCTGCGCACCAGTTCGTCTTCAGGCTCTTACACTCGTACCTCTCAGAGCGGTTATGCATCCACCGCCGCTCAGGCCGTCCAGTTTGTTGCTTTCGAGATTCTTGTTGAGTTACGCTATACCAAGGTTCGGATGCAGAATCACCTAGGTTTTTGCTACTACCCATCTCAGCACGACGATGGTCGTGTTCGCTTTCCTGTCATTGATCCGGCATCTGATAGTGACACTAGCCACCTTTCTCGATATATCACTGCTAGTTATCTTCTGATTCACGAGCTAGCTCGAGAGCTGACTCGTGCTCGTACTGCTTTAGCCGCCACTAGATCCTACCCTACTTCACCTTCTATGGGATTTACTCCTTATATTGTGCCCAGTTCTAGCTCACCTATTTCCCCGGTTACTCCCCCGAGTAGCTCGGGCACCTCGACTGTGAACCCACACAGTGCTCCTGCTGAGTGGGCGTCTCTTCTTGCTACCCCCGCAGCTCCCATGATCCCTTCTCATCCCGCGTCTACCTCTGAGGGAGAGCCCTCGAGGCAGCGTCGTTGTGTTACTTTTAACCTGGAGGTCTTGGTTAACATCGTCAGTTCAGGATCTGGGTCTGACCCAGGAGAGGATCCAGCAGCACCGACAGAGTCCTAGAGCATCTAGTATCTGCAGTGGTCGTGTGATGTACGGATGTAGTTGTATGAGCCATGATGTATCGTTGCATGTATGCGAGTAGTCGCACCCGTCATGATGTCTACCTTTCATGTACGAGTCTATGTATAATTATGTTGGAACTTTTTATTTGTTCGTTGTGTTCCTCGATTCTTTCATTTTGCTCTTTCGGGTTTGTTGCTGGCTTTTCTTCCCATGTTTGGATGTTGCTCATCGTGGTTGCTTTTATTGGGAAAATAAACAGTAGGATGATGCAGGGAGGAAACAACACGCAGGCTTGTGAGGATGTCCCTGTTCGTCGCTCAGCAAGACAGGCAGGACACTCCCCCGAGCCGTATCCGCAACCACCGCCTCCACCGCCAAATCCACCCTCCACTGAACAAATTATGCGCATGTTTGAAGAAAGAAGGAACAATGATCTGATTGAGCTGTTAAAAAGTGTGCAAGCTATGGTTGGGAAGAATTGGAATCAAGATGGCCATCACTCCAAGCTGTCAGATTTTTAAAGGACTAAGCCTCCCAGTTTCAGTCAAGTGGTTGGCCCCTTGGAAGCAGATGATTGGTTACGAACTATTGAAAAGAAGCTTGAAATTGCTTGTACTGAAGAAGCTGACAAGGTTCCGTTTGCTACCCACTATCTTGAAGGAGCCGCTGCTATATGGTGGGATAATGCTAAAGCTATGTGGCCTGCGGGCGAAGAAATCACTTGGACTAATTTCAAGCACCAATTCTGCAAGTACCATATTCCAGTTGGTACCATGAAGGTCAAGCAATGCAAATTCCTCGATCTCACTCAAGGAAATCTGTCAGTAAGTGAATATTTGCACAAATTCAACCATTTGGCCCGTTATTCTCTCTATGATGTGGCCACGGAAGAAAGGAAGATCGACAAGTTCTTTGGAGGATTAAATCAACACCTCAGGAGTGCTCTCTGCATGCTCGACTTTCCAGATTTCTAGTCTCTGGTAAACAAGGTCCTCATCGCAGAAAGGGAGTATAAGCCTGTGAATGACAACCGACCCGCAAATAATGACCACAAGCGTAAATTCAAGCCTAAGAAGGATGGAAAGCCCGTGCAGAAGGCCCGTACTTGGCAGCAGACTCAAGTGGAGTACAAACCCAAATTGGCAGTAGAATGTGAACAAGACCACTACCCAAGTAAAAAATGTCATGACCAGCCCAGTGTGCGAAGAGTGTCAGCGCAATAACTCCTGCTTTAATTGTGGACAGACCGGCCATTATGCCAGGCAGTGTCCCAAGAAGTCAAATGCCCCATTCCGGCCGCAAGTCAACCACATGGGTCCATATCCTGCCCAGAAGACCGTCCAAGGGCAACTTCATCACCTCTCCGCAGACGAAGCCCAGGAAAACCCCGAAGTCGTCATTGGTATGTTTCCTGTTACTAACATACCCGCAATAATTTTATTTGACTCTGGGGCTTCCCACTCTTTTGTTTCTCGGAGTTTCGTTGCCCAAAACAAATTTCCTTGCTCGCTTTTGGGAAAAAGTATGATGGTTCTTTCGCCAATATTTTTTTAAAAACAAAGATGTTTTTAAAATTTAAAAAATAAATAAATTGTGACTAATTTTTAAAATACATTTTTTTAATAAACATGAATATTTTCTAAATTACTGGTAAATTTTTGAATATTTTTCAAAATTACCAAGCATCTTTTAAAATGTGGGAACAATTTGAATCATGAACATGTTATGAAATACGAATAAATTTTGTAATCCTGACCATTTCCCAAAATTTTGAACTTTTTTTTAATTTCCTAACATTTGCTTATAAAGAAAGAAAAGAAAAAACCCGGTACCCAAAACCTCGAAACAGTGGCAGACTTGTTGTGCAGCAACGGATCTGGTCGACTGACTCATAGCTGGGTGCGTCGAACAGAGGTGGTGGCTAGCGTTGAACTGGGTGGCGGTGGATCTGATTTGGGTTGTATTGTGAGGAAGGGCTTACCAGAAGGAGCAGGAAAAGGTCGGACATTGCGGAGATGTGCCGGCCGACCTCAGCTTCCCCCTCCTCTTTCTCTATGTTCCGGCCCCAATGTGGCTGGAGGCTGGAGCTCAATCAAATCAAATCTAGCAGCAACGTATGCGAGTGTTTTCAGCTTTGATTTGGCAAATATTTTTTATTAATTCCAAAAAGTGACTCCGTGAAGTTTCAGGTCATTCCGAGAACTTTTATTTCTGCACAAAAATAACACCATGGCAATTCTGCTGAAAACAGCGTCAGTCCGGGTTAGTTCCATTCAAATCATGCAAGTTAGAGTCCAAAACAAGGGCAAAAGTGTTTGGAAAAGTAGAAACATTGGAGACGTATCAGCAAGCAAGGGATACAACATAAAATAAGCTTGCACAAGTAAAGGTGAGAGATAACCAAGAGTGGAGTCGGTGGAGACGAGGATGTGTTACCGAAGTTCCTTCCCTTTGAGAGGAAGTATGTCTCCGTTGGAGCGGTGTGGAGGCACAATGCTCCCCAAGAAGCCACCAGGGCCACCGTATTCTCCTCACACCCTCACACAATGCGAGATGCCGTGATTCCACTATTGGTGCCCTTGAAGGCGCGACCGAACCTTTACAAACAAGGTTGGGGCTATCTCCACAACTTAATTGGAGGCTCCCAACGACACCACGAAGCTTCACCACAATGGAATATGGCTCCGCGGTGACCTCAATCATCTAGGGTGCTCAAACACCCAAGAGTAACAAGATTCGCAAGGGATTAGTGGGGGGAATCAAATTTCTCTTGGTGGAAGTGTAGATCGGGGCCTTCTTAACCAATCCCTAGAAAATGTTTGATTGGCTAGGGAAAGAGATCAGGCAAAAATGGAGCTTTGAGCAACAATGGAGCTTGGGGAGGAAAGAGGTCGTCAACTTGGGGAAGAAGACCCCCTTTATATAGTGTGTGTGTGGGGGGGGGGGAGATCCAACCGTTACCCACTTATTCAGCCCGCGACATGCGGTACTACCGCACAGACACGCGGTACTACCGCAAGGGCTTGCAGTACTACCGCTAGGACATGTGGTACTACCGCTCGCGTGGCAGAGACCAGGCGAGACCCTGTTGCGTATAGCAACGAGCGGTAGAACCGCCGGAGTGGTACTACCACGTGCCCTTGCGGTAGTACCGCAAGGCAGGGTTCAACTGGGCTGGGAAGGCACGGACTGATAAAATTACATCCGTGGCCACTTCCGTTGAGTTCCGGTCTGTGCAAAAAAACGGCACGGTACTACCATTCCCAGGGAGCGGTACTACCGCGTAGGGTATGGAAGTAAAAAATTACTTCCGACCTACTTCCGTGCATGCCAGCGTTCTGGGCTAGAGGCCACGGTACTACTGCTTGAGAGCAACGGTACTACCGCACAGCGCGGTACTACCGCTACCCTTGGCGGTACTACCGGGGACAACTGCAGTACTACTACTCCCTTGAGCAGTACTACCGCACGCCACAGAAATTATAGTACTTGGAGGCCTTCATCTTCGCATAGACAAGGGTAAATGACCGGTGCTCCAATGAAGTGAAGGAAAGATGTTGCAAAGGAACATATGTGTACGTGTTGATTCCACCCTAACCTTTCCGAAGCAGACCCCCTCTTAATAGTACGGCTTTCCTACAACTCAAATCCACCAAAAAGAAACGTAGAAAACCGCCGTCTTTGATAGGCTCCGAGGGGCACCAAATCGTCTTGTACCTAGACATGAGATCTCTGAAATGCTCAATGCACATGGTTAGTCCGCAAATGCATTATCATCAATCACCAAAACCACATAGGGAGAAATATGCCCTTACAACGGTGCAACAACACACTGGAATCACCGGCACTTGGTATATATGTGGGTTTGTTTCAGTAGTCCAATGAACCATTCCTCACGTCACAGAGCTAGGTAGCATGGGCACGGTCGCGTCAGACCTCGCGCCAGTGGCAAGGCGGCGAGGTTAGGATTGGGCGACATGCCGAAGCTGTGCACGACCGGGATGCTGCTCCTATTGGGTGCGCCGATAGGAGGAAGGAGGGAGAAGGAAGAAACAAGAAGAAGAGGGAGAGAGACTTCCATGTGGGGTGTAGTTCGGAGGAGTTAAATTTGAGGGTCCGGTTAGGCCCGGTCACTTTCTTAACTCCTCATATTACGGAATTAAGGTTTAAGAGCTTAATCATAACTTTTTTTAACTTTTTCCTCCTTCCACAAGCGACTCCTAGGTGACGAGTGTTTCCCTGCCTCCCGTCGGTGCCGTCGCCGATCTGCATCGTTTCTTGTCGCCTTAGGATCATGGTGGCATAGTTCAAGGGCCTTGCCCGCAGGAGTGCTCCTACTCTGTTTTAGGTGTTTTTTAGTTTATTTTAGATTTTGTGTTCTGCTTAGGAAGGTGACACTAGTAGAAAAGGGTCAAACGTGCAGCACATTAGTGCCGGTTTGTATTAGAGCCGGCACTAATGTATACATTAGTGCCGGTTCCAACGGCTAGCCGGGCCGCTCTCATTAGTACCGGTTCGTGGCTAACCTTTAGCACCGGTTTGTGCCACGAACCGGTACTAATGAGGGTGGTGGCAGGATGTTGCCAGTCTGGGCCCCCTCCAGCACCTTTAGTACCGGTTCGTGGCACGAACCGGTACTAAAGGTCCTCCTGCATATAAACCCTTCGTCCAGCTCGCTCTGTTCTTCCCCCTTTCCCCTCTCCTCTCCTCTCTGTTCGTCCTCTTCTCCCCTCGAGCTCATCACACATTTTGCCCAAAATTTGTCAAGATTTGAAGGCCCCCATCCGTTCAAGTGATCACAAAGGTTAGCAACTTTGTCCTTTCATCTCTCATTGCTGGATTAGCTCTTGCAATGCTTTATATAGTTACTAATTTGTGAGTTTAGTAATTTGGGAGGAAATATATATATATATATGTGCTAGTATTTGATTTATATGCAATTTGAGGTCAAAAATAACACTTAGTTTGCATATGTAGGTGTGGTTTACTTAGTGCCTTCTAAATCTCCGGCGTAACCACAGTCGATCGCCCGCACCGTCCCGTCACCGGCACCACCTTGTGGTGAGCCTCTTTTTCATGAAATTTTATATAAAAAATTGATGTTTGTGTGATTTGGATATATAGTTAATCATGTAATAATTATCTTACCCGTACGTTGTTTGTTATACATAGTGCCATGATTTTGATATCCGTCCCCGTCGGCCCTCGTCCTTGTTATGATTCGGATGTGGTATATTCTCTTTTAAAACTATTTGTTGCATTTCGTGTTTATGACAAATTATGCCCATCAAGTTGACATAGATATTTTTATCTAGGAGGTATGTGAACCGGAAATTCCAATCGACCCTATTGTCGAGAGGTTAAATTTAGTTGAAACTTGAAAGAAAAATTGAAAAGAATTGAGGGGGAGAAGATGGAATTGGAGTTGCATGTTGCCGATGTCGTCGATGATCACAAGATCAAGATGGAGAAAATGCGCTTGAAGAATAGAAAGATTAGAAAATATGCCATCGATAGTGAGGCTTGGTATCATTATGCTGTTGGATCAATTATTACCTTAGTTGCGATCTTGATCGCATTTGTTGTTGCATTTAAATGCTTTAGCTAGAGAGTTATTTGTTTGTTGCATTTAAGTGTTGTATGAACTTTATGTATGAACTTGTATTAATTTGGTCTATTCGGTGTTGTGTAATGAAGATGAGCTGGCAATGGATGTACGATGACCGATGCTCTCCCCAGTTCGTTGAGGGCGTGCATACTTTTCTGCTTGCGGCTGAGGCAAACAAGCGGGCGGATGGTTTTATGCCTTGTCCATGTGCTGGCTGTAAGAATGGTCACAATTACTCTACATCAAGAACCATTCACGTCCACCTGTTTGAGTCCGGTTTCATGCCCCACTATAATGTTTGGACCAAGCACGGAGAAAGAGGGGTTATGATGGAAGACAATGAAGAAGAAGAGGACGACGACAGCTATCCTGGCCATGGGTTCCCTGAATACGATGACACAACAATGGGGGAAGAAGCTGAGCCGGTAATGCGGGAAGAAGCTGAGCCGGCAATGCGGGAAGAAGCTGAAGAAGAGGCATCAGATGAGCTCGTTGATGATCTAGGTCAGGCCATTGCCGATGCAAAGAGAAACTGCGCAAGTGATTTGGAGAAGAAGAAGTTGCAGCGCATGTTAGAGGATCACAAAAAATTGTTGTACCCGAATTGCATAGGTGACAAGAAAAAGCTGGGCACCACACTGGAATTGCTGCAATGGAAGGCAGAGAATGGTGTATCTGACAAGGGATTTGGAAAGTTGCTGGTAATGATAAAGGATATGCTTCCAAAGGACAACGAATTGCCCGAGAGTACGTACGAAGAAAAGAAGGCTGTCTGCCCTCTAGGGTTAGAGGTGCAGAAGATACATGCATGCCCTAATGATTGCATCCTCTACCGCAGTGAGTACGAGGATTTGAACGCTTGCCCGGTATGTGGTGCATTGCGCTATAAGATCAGCCGCGATGAGCCTGGTGATGTCGAGGGCGAGCGCCCCAGGAAGAAGATTCCTGCCAAGGTGATGTGGTATTCTCCTATAATACCATAGTTGAAACATTTGTTCCAAAACAAAGAGCATGCCAAGGCGATGCGACGGCACAGAGAAGACCGTAAGAAAGACAGAAAGTTGAGAGTACCCGCTGACGGGTCGCAGTGGAGAAAAATCGAAAGAAAGTACGGGAAGGAGTTTGTAGATGACGCAAGGAGCGTATGGTTTGGTCTAAGCGCAGATGGCATTAATCCTTTTGGGGAGCAGAGCAGCAACCATAGCACCTGGCCTGTGACTCTATGTTTGTATAACCTTCCTCCTTGGTTGTGCATGAAGCGGAAGTTCATTATGATGCCAGTGCTCATCCAAGGCCCTAAGCAACCCGGCAACGACATTGATGTGTACCTAAGGCCATTAGTTGAAGAACTCTTACAACTATGGAATGGAACAGGTGTACGTGCGTGGGATGAGCACATGGGGGAAGAATTTGACCTAAAGGCGTTGTTGTTCGTGACCATCAATGATTGGCCTGCTCTCAGTAACCTTTCAGGACAGACAAACAAGGGATACCGCGGATGCACGCACTATTTGGATGATACCGACAGTATATATTTGAATAGTTGTAAGAAGAATGTGTACCTGGGACATCGTCGATTTCTTCCGAGCAGGCATCCCGTAAGAAAGAAAGGCAAGCATTTCAAAGGTGGGGCGGATCACCGGACGAAGCCTCGCCACCGTACTGGTGCTGATGTACATGATATGGTCAAGGATTTGAAGGTGATATTTGGAAAGGGTCCTGGCGGACAACCTGTTCTGAAGGACGCGGACGGACGCGCACCCATGTGGAAGAAGAAATCTATATTTTGGGACCTGCCATATTGGAAAGACCTAGAGGTCCGCTCCGCAATCGACGTGATGCACGTGACGAAGAATCTTTGCGTGACCCTGCTTGGCTTCTTGGGCGTGTATGGGAAGACAAAAGGTACACCTGAGGCACGGGAGGACCAGCAACGTATGCACGGAGAAGACGGCATACATCAGGGTCATGCAAGCTACGCTCTTACCAAAGAAGAGAAGGAAATCTTCTTTGAATGCCTGCTCAGTATTAAGGTACCGTCTGGCTTCTCGTCGAATATAAAGGGAATAATAAACATGGCAGAGAAAAAGTTCTAGAACCTAAAGTCTCATGACTGCCACGTGATTATGACACAACTGCTTCCGGTTGCATTGAGGGGGCTTCTACCGAAAAACGTTCGATTAGCCATTGTGAAGCTATGTGCATTTCTCAATGCAATCTCTCAGAAGGTAATCGATCCAGAAATCATACCAAGGTTACAGAATGATTTGGTGCAATGTCTTGTCAGTTTCGAGTTGGTATTCCCACCATCCTTCTTCAACATCATGACGCACGTCCTAGCTCACCTATGCGAAGAGATTAACATTTTGGGTCCTGTATTTCTACACAATATGTTCCCCTTTGAGAGGTTCATGGGAGTCTTAAAGAAATATGTTCATAACCGTGCTAGGCCAGAAGGAAGCATCTCCAAGGGCCATCAAAATGAGGAGGTCATTGAGTTTTGTATTGACTTTATTCCTGACCTTAAGCCGATTGGTGTTCCTGAATCGCGGCGTAAGGGCAGACTGGATGGAAAAGGCACGCTAGGAGGGGAACAAATAATATGTATGGACGGACATTCTCTCACTGAAGCACACTAAACAGTGCTACAGAATTCCACGTTGGTGGCTCCGTATATGGATGAACACAAGAATTTGCTACGCTCCAAACACCCGGAGCGGTCTGATGACTGGATTACACGTGAACAAACCAGGAGTTTCGCCAACTGGTTGCAGACACGTACCATGCATGACACCTCTATTGAAGATGACCTGTACTTGCTGTCCCAGTTACCATCTTCGAATATAATGACTTTCAAAGGGTACGAGATAAATGGTAATACATTTTACACGATCGCCCAAGATAAGAAGAGCACCAACCAAAACAGTGGTGTCCGCTTTGATGCAGAAATCAAGACGGGAAAGGAAACATATTATGGTTATATACAGGACATATGGGAACTTGACTATCGACGTGGTTTAAAGGTCCCTTTGTTTCGGTGCAAATGGGTCAATATGACACGAGGCGGGGTAACGGAAGACCCGCAGTACAGAATGACAACAGTGGATCTCAACAATTTTGCGTATGCAGACGAACCATTCGTCCTAGCCAATGATGTGGCACAGGTTTTCTATGTGAAGGACATGTCTACCAAGCCAAGAAAAAGAAAAGATAAGGAAGCGAATGCATCGTACGATGAGCCAAAGCGGCACATAGTTCTTTCTGGGAAGAGAAACATCGTGGGAGTGGATGACAAGACAGACAAGTCAGAAGATTATGAAAAGTTTGATGAAATTGCTCCATTCACAGTGAATATTGACCCGAGCATCCCGTTAAATGATGAAGATTTTCCATGGTTACGGCGCAAAGGGACACACGCGAAGAAAAAGTTTCACACCCAAAGATCTAGGATGTGATCGGCTTCACTATCATCACTTTCTTCTGTGTTTCACACCCAGGAGGGAATGTCTGTAATAGTTAGGGTAGTTATGTGTTTTGGCATTTGAAACGCGAAGAATTTTAAGTGCAAACAAATTCTTTTCATGCATTTACTGATTTTTTTTCCAGCTAAATGACCCTGAAATTGAAAAGCAATTCAAATGAACTCAGAAAAGGTTGAAAGTTGGCATGGTATCATAATTTCATACAAATAGCATGTGCAAGAAAGTAGAGAGGGTTACGGCAAAAACTGGATGCACTTCGTGTACAAAATGGACAATCTCTTCCGAAGTATCAGGGTTTCCAACGAAAACTGAACTGTTACAAAGGCATTTCATTTTTTAAATAACTTAAGCATTACTAAATTGAATATAATGATAAAACACACTAATATTAAACATAAAAAATAAAGAATCACTGAAAAAACTTTTTTCAAAGTTAAGTTATTCACAAACTAGTGATTCACACAAATTTTAAATAATTCAAAATTTAAACTATTCAAATTTGAAATCTACCGGCACTAACAGAAATTTTGTAATTTTTTGTACCTAAAGCAAAAATATTCACAAAGAAACTCTAAATACAGCAAAAAAGAACTCAAAAATAAATAAAACAAAAAAAATAAAGCAAAAAAATTAAGAAAAAAAAGCCCGCCTACTGGGCCAAAGCGGCCTACATACGACTAGCGACACAACCTTTCGTTGGGCCAGGATGCAGGCCCGCGAAGGCCCAGTAGGCCCACAAGGCGAGGAGGACAGGTAGGCCCAGTAGGCCTGATTAGGAGAGGAGCTCGAGAGAGCTACCGCACTGGGGCTTATAAACCAGTGCGGTAGCCCCTCGACTAGCGAGGTGGGACTAAACTTCCGCACCGCACCTGCGCCAGCGCACCCCTTTAGTACCGGGTCGTGGCACAAACCGGTACTAAAGGGGGGGCCTTTAGTACCGGTTTGTGCCACCACCCGGTACTAAAGGGGGTCGCTTCCCGCCGCTTGGCCTGGCCAAAACAGACCTTTAGTACCGGTTGGTGGCTCCAACCGGTACTAAAGGTGCCTTCTATATATACAACTGCTACGAAAATTTCAGTTTCCCTCTGTTTTCGTTCCTCTGTTCCGTCGTCTTCGTCGCCGTCGCCGCCGCCCCCGTCCCCGTCGCCGCCCTCGTCTCCGTCGCCGCCCCGGGCCCGTCCCCGTCGTGCCGTCCCCGTCGCGCCGTCCCCGTCCCCGTCGCGTCGTTCCCGCCGTCGCCGCCCCGGCCATCGCCTCGCCGTCGCCTCGCCTCGCCTCGCCGTCGCCTCGCCTCGCCGTCGCCGTCGCCTGCTGTGAGTCCTCCAGCCCCGAGCCCGTACACACACACAAGCATGTTTAATTAGTTTAGATAATTAGTCTTTAATTAGTTTAGATTATTTAGATTATTATTTTGTATGTTTAATTAGTTTAGATAATTAGTGTTTAATTAGTTTAGATTATTTAGATTATTATTTTTTCACTATTATATATGTATGAATGCATGTTAGATGGATATAATTAGTGCTTAATCAGTTAGAAATTAGTGTTATATAGAAATGTTAGAAATTAGTGTTATATAGAAATGTTAGAAATGTTAGAAATTTTAGTGTTATTTAGATTATTTAGATTAGCATAATTAGTGTTATATAGAAATGTTAGAAATTTTAGTCATCAAAATCCAATCATTAAAAAAATGTTACTTTTTGCGGGCATATAGCTAGTATTTGTTCTCGACGATGCCCGGCCCGCATCCTCGCCGTCGACCCGTCCGCGATGACGTCCAGCCGACCCATGTCTGGGACTGGGCTCCGTCGGCTGGCACTGGGAGGTGCTGCTTGGAGGGGCGCGCCGCTTGATGAGGAACCCGGCCGCGGGTCCCGTCGTCGACCCTGATCACGTTTGGTGGCGTTCGCGTGGGCCAGTTTCGGTGCGGAGGGACCCGGCCCCGCCGGAGGTGGTACGTCGCTGTGTCAGGGAGGAGGACGAGCACGTCCATCGCTACATGGTTGCGTTAGAGGGCGGCAGGTTCTCCAATACGTGGCAGTATCTTCGGGGATCTCACTTCAGCTATTATCCTGTGAGGGTTCCTTCTCTTTGGGTGTCCACCGCCCGCGCCGGAGGAACCGCGAGTGTCCTAGATTCTTCTGTAGTATTCGATCTTTATTAGCTAATAGCCAGTGATGTACTATTCAATATTATATATTATTCGAGACGATGTATTCGAGATTATATCTATTATTCTAGATGATGTATTCGAGATTATATCTATTATTCGAGACGATGTAATTTGAATACTAAATTGTTTTATATTTCTTTTGGATTAGTTAAACAAAAGCTATGGCAGATAATACCGACAGAGAGGGAGAACAGACCATGTTCGATATGATACGCGGGCCAGATGATAATCAGAATGAAGAAGATTATGACGGCTCCGAATTTCTAAACAACACCGGAGAGGGTGATATGATATTCGATCGCGACGACGAAATTGATGAAGTCATGAACTATGATTATGACGATGACGAAGAACATGTTGATCCTGAAACAACAAACACCGGCGAGGTATATATATTTATATAAGCAGGCATCTGGTGATCATCACATGTTTTAAATGACTTGAAGATATATTAACGAATCGATCTTTGTTCTTTCAGCCATCCGGATCGAGCAAATCTTCAGGCAAAATGACGAAACGAGGCCCGAACAAAAAGTTGAAGCCGGGCGTAAAGTACAATATCGAGGCATGCGGCCCTACTGGCAAACCATTAGAGCCTAAGAAGATTGCGGACAAGTTCGCTCGTCAGTGCGGAGTTCTTGTGAAGGACCAACTCCCGATCAAACTTCAAGAATGGAGAGCGCCAGCAAAGCCACGTCCAGATGTTACTTTTGTCGACAAGAATCAAAAAGATCTGCTTTGGGATACTCTCATGGAACATTTCACCCTACCAGATCATTTCACAGAAGCAGATGTGCGGAAAGTCAAAGAGGCTGCTCTTAGGATGATGGCGATTGCATTCAAGAACTACAAGAATCGTGAATGGAACAAGTACGTCAAGGGAGGAAGGAAGACTCCAGTATTCAAGGGAACACTGGAGAACCAACGTGATCATTGGGACGATTTTGTGAAATTCAAGGATTCGGAAATAGCTAAGGAACGGTCGAGAATAAACAAGAAGAATGCCAAAAAAAGGATAAGTTCCATAAGCTGGGGCCAGGTGGCTATGCGGTGGCAATGCCTAAGTGGGATAAGTCTGAGAAAGAGATGGAGGATGCAGGTGTCACTCCGGCTACTAAGAGCTGGCCCCCCAGGGTCAGGACTTGGTTCTATGCGCATGGGGGGGGGAGTTGGACCTGGAGACAGGCAATGTTTCGACGAGGGCAAGTCTGAAGGGAGCCGATGATGCGATACTTGTTGCAATAGAAGAGGCACGAACGGGGGTGTTCCAGCCCAACAGAGAGAACGACGAGCTTACCCGTGCCGTGGGAAATCCTGAACACCCGGAAAGAACACGAGGCAAGGGCGCTATGCTGTGGTATGAGGGGTTTTCAGACTGGAACAACGACTACAAAACCCGTGCGAGAAAGAAGATTGCGGAGGAGAAGAAGAGGAAGATGGAGGAGGAGCAGAGGAAGCGGGACTATGAACGCCTTCAAGGCCTAGAAGCAAGTCAAGCGGAATTGGCAGTCAAATTTCAGTGGCAACAGGAGCAGATCGACTCACTTACCCATCAAAGGGGGTCTCAGCAGCTGCAGCAGCTAGCGGATGATCCAGCATTGGATAGCACCGGCCCATCCATGCCGAGAAGCAGCGTGGGTTCCGTCCCGGACGATGCAATGCTGGGTAGATACCCCGTGGATGACATCACGGAGAACACTAACTGCGAGCTACACGTCAAAATGAAGAACATATCCATGAAGGTGGCGGACGGCTGTGCTTTCACAAATCCCCCCGAGGCAACCTTCCATTGCAACCCGATTCCAGCGGGCTATGCTCGTGTCTTGGTTGATGAGGTGGTGGACCCACCATATTCGGGGCTACAGCTTGACATTGCTGGAGGTGACGGCGAGCGCTTTCTCAGGGAGGCCAAACATCGTATCATCCTATGGAAAAAGGATTGCATCATCTTTCGAAGGCCACCGACACCGCGTCAGCCGAGTCCTCGTCGAAGTCCGCCACCGAGTCAGCAGACTCCCGCTCCTGCAAGTCCACCAAGTCCGACAAAGTGTCAGGCCACTCCTCCTCCTCCAAGTCCGGCAAAGTGTCAGGACAATCCTCCTCCTCCAAGTCCGCCATAGCGTCAGACGTCCACTCCTCCTCCAAGTCCGGCACAACCTCAGGCCACTCCTCCTCGTCCAACTCAGTCCCGTCAGCCGTCTCCGCCGCCTCAGCAATCGCAGAAGAGACACCCCGCAGCTATGGTGCGTAGCGGTACGAGTCGAGGTAGTACAGGAAGTACATGCGGAGGCAAGCGATATAAATATGGTTCAAGCCTCAAGCCTCTTCCGCAGAGGTCTTATGACAGGTCCGAGGAGGAAATCACAGCCATATCGAAGGCCGAGGTGGAAGCCCATTTTGCACCGAAACCGCCACCGCCGCCAAAGGAGAAAGTGCCTGAGAAAACGATTGACCACTTCATTCGTATGGCTCCACCACCAGCTCCCAAGCCTGTTGACACAAACTATGAGCGCCACATCAGGAAGTTAAATCGAGCACGTCTACAAAGGGAGGCGAGCACGTCTACATCGGGATCGAGCAAACAAGAAGCAGCTGCCAAAAAATGCGGGAAAACCATTCCCCAGCTGGGAGAACAGGCGGCGCAATCGATCCCCTCGCTTGTTGTGCCAACAACAGGTGACAGTACGCGCGCCCAATATTATTGTGGGCAAACAGTGCATGTTCCCGAGGTGGGCAATGTGGTAATAAAGGAGGAGCATATAATGCAGGCTGAAGTTCTCAACATCACTGTTGGACAACTCCTCGAGATCGAGCCCATGCCTTTGCTTAGAGAGGATGAAGTAAAACGGAAATATGTCCGGGGCCAACCTTTGGTCGCGCCAGACAAGGTCAAGAACCTCCCAACGAGAATGTATGAATTGCATCAATGGTACATGAACATTACCAAGATTTCAGAGCGATTGTCCCTCATGGTGAATGTCAAGCAGGACCATTACTACCATGAGAAAGCTGTGTCCGTTGAGTATTTAGAACTGTTTCAGTTATACAATCAAGACGCACTCGACAAATCTATCGTCAGTTGCTATTGTCTGTAAGTGATTTCTTTCTATAATTTAAGTCTCAAGCTAGCTGTAGTGATCATTTTGATCAATCATTACCTGTAATTATCCTCACTATATTCTTTTCTGTGGTATTATGCAGGATGAAGATATATGAAATGAGAAAAGGTGGACGCTTTGGCATTGGGTTCATTGACCCAAACATCGTTAATGAATACACATGGAAGATAAATAAACGTTGTGCAAAGGAAGTAGAGGACAACATGCTAGAGTTCTTGAAGCGCCTCAAATACAATGAAGATATACTACTTCCTTACAACTTCCAGTGAGTCACACTGTCTTGTACTACAAATTCTCTGTTTTTACCTACTAGCTAGCTACATGTTTTTGCTTACATATGCCCGCTTAATTAAGACATGTAAACGTGTGTGCATGCAGATTTCACTGGGTCTTGTGTATCATTAAAGTTGACGCCGGAACAGTTGAAGTACTGGACTCACTAATCTCAGAAAAAACTGACTATAACATCTTGTATGGGATAGTCAACAGGTAATTTCAATCATTATTAACTATATATCTTGGCATATTTAGTTCGTCATTTCATGATATGAACTATTTAATAACCCCTTTATTCATTTTCTTTGTCGGCGGGTAGGGCTTGGGCAAGGTTCATCGCCGTCACGCCCGGCGAATGGAAACAAAAGCTTCAATGGTTTCGACCCAAGGTAAGCAATTAAGTAGTACTAGCTAGCTAGCTAGCTGCCATCTCTTTAATTATCATGCTTGATTAATTTTTATCTGATCAAATTCCATTCTCGTAAAGGCCCTGAAGCAGGCACAGGGAACTGATCTGTGTGCATTCTGCGTTTGCGAGAACATTCGCATGATGGCGTCCGAAAGGAGCAGATCTCAAAGACAGCAATGGGTACGCTTGTTAGAACACTATTCACAATTTTTACACCATTATCGATATCTAGTCACACAACTAATACACATGCATATTGATCTCCTTCTTAACAGTTCAAAGAGGCGCGGGAGAAGCTCATAGAAAGGGAGCGCGTAGAAGCACTTCAAGAGGAAATAGCGGGATTTTTGCTCGACCAGGTCATAAATCCGAATGGAGAATTCTATTACCCGCTACCGCCCCATGAAAACCACTTCCAATTGTCATCGTGCTCCGAAGGCACCAATTAGGCTAATGCCACTGGCTCCGAAGGCAACATTCATATGTAGGAGAAATTGTATATAGCTATACATGTGTGTATGTGTGAATTAATTAATATGGTGGTTTGTGAGACATTGATGATATATATATGCATGATTGGTTCTACTAGAAATTCTATATATATATATATATATATATATATATATATATATATATATATATATATATATATATATATATATATATATATGCATAATGTGTACAATGTGTAGTATCGTAAAATACCAACAAACGAAAAAGAATTAAAATGGAAACACAAAATTAAATAAAAAAGAAATCACAAAACTAAAAAAACCCCAAACCTTATAGTACCGGTTGGTCTTACCAACCGGTACTAAAGGGCTCCAGGCCCCCGGAGCTGGCTCGTGCCACGTGGTTGCCCTTTAGCACCGGTTCGTGCTGAACCGGTACTAAAGGGGGGGCCTTTAGTGACCACAAATTAGTGCCGGTTATGTAACCGGCACTACAGGGCCTTACGAAACGGTGCTAATGCCCGGTTCTGCACTAGTGTGATGCGGCGACACCTAAAGATATAATAAGGTTCACCGCACCTAGCCCCCGTTCGGGCGGTGCATCTAGTGTTGTTAGAGTGCGTGTGGAGGCGTGTCTCTGATGGATCTCCCGGGACTCGGTAGGTGTTTGACTTCGGTGGATATGTTTGGATCTGGTCATCGTTCATCTGTGTTCATGCATCTACATATTGGATTCGTCCGATCTATGGATTTTTTTTATCGTCGCCGGTTGTTGTTCCGGTTCACTGGTCGTTAGGAGACTTAGCACGATGATTTCCCAACTGTTTATTACAATAAGGTTTGTCCGGCTTCAGTGAGGTAAGAGCAATGACGACGGCGCGCCTTTGGCTTACCCCAATGCTTGTAATCGTCGCTAAGTGATCTATAAGTATGGATATAATTTCGGTTATTTCTTGCATTCCTTGTAAAAGAAAAGAAGTTATAGGATACAAGTTTTTGCCAGAGATGCTCTAAGCAGTGCTTTGTCCCCATAGCTCCACCTTCCCTTTGGTGGGCCAGCAATTCAAAAGTATTGACAGTAATCGGATGTATGCAGTCGTAAATCAAGGCCGTATTGATGCTCTGCATACTTGTATAAATATTTCTCCCTTTTTAGAAAACTTTTGATCTATTCATCTTTAATCATAACATTACAATAAACATCATAACTAATGAACTAAAAATTACATTCAGATCGTAGACTATCAAGCGACGGCTACAAGCATTGAAGCGAGCCGAATTCGCATTGCCGTCATCGTCCCTCTGTCGTCGGAGCTGGGCAATACTTGTTGTAGTAGACAATCTTGTCGTGCTAAGGGCCCATAGCACCAATGCACCAGAACAGCAATCGCTGCCGATAAAGAGAAGCGTAGATCGAAAATATCCAACCTAAAAACACACAAACACATATGAATGAATACCAGATCCGAGCAAATCCATCAAAGAGAACCACCCATCGAATCCTGCGAGATTCGCCGGAGACACACCTCCATACATCCTCCGACATTGCTAGACGCATCACCGGATAATCAAATCAGCTCTAATGATGGCGTAAGCCAGGGCGTGCAGATGACACTATTAAATTAGCTATAAGCTTGGATACGTATTTACGCGTGTGACAATGACATGAGGCGAGAGCCCCGGGATTTTGAAGAATTAACATTTAACAACGTGAGCGTGTGAGGCGATAGTGACGCAGATGTAGGCACCAGCAATTCGCCCTCAAGGAAGCGGTAGAGCCTATAGCATTTCCGCTAGCAAGAAGGTTCGACAGTGACGCAGGCGGAGGCATCAGCAGTTCGTCCTGTGCGAGCAGAGCCTACCTTTTCCACCACGGGCCGTCGAAAGGTGGAGGTCTGATGCCATGCTGACCACCCGTCCACCTCCCCAGGTAGTCGTCAGTCCTACCTAGCCCCTGACACGGTGACCTGCGCGCCGCTCGCCGTGCTCAGCTCCAATACTCTATCGTTTACGCTTTTTCACGCGCTTGACCGAGTATAAAACCCCGCCGGCCGCCCCACGACTAATCCATCATCATCATCCATCCATCCTCTCCCTCTCCGGCCTCCTCTCGCCGCCTCTTTCCCTCGACCAGTCAAGCTCAAGCTAGCAAGCAATGGAGAGCAACAGCAACAGCAATAACAACAACAACGCGAAGGTCGGTAACGGTGGCGCGGCGGAGGCGCCGAGGAGGCCGCACTGGAGGCACCGGGACCGGTCGGCCACGGCGGTGTACCTCGTCCACCCCGACCAGTTCCGTGCCGTCGTGCAGCAGCTCACCGGCGCCGAGGCTCCCCCGCCTGTCCATGGGCATTCTGGCGGCAACGGCGGTGCGGACCGGGGTGCGGCCGCAATGGCGGTGGAGGCGACCAAGGGCAGGAGTGGCGGCAGCAATGAGCAGAGGACGCTGGCTCAGCTGCACCACGACTGCTTGGCATGGGCCGACGAGTGCTAGCAAGCTTAGTGATGATAGAATAATGTATAAACCGGCTTTGTTAATAGCAAGCTTAGTGATATTTTTGTACATGGACGTACCGAACCTGCTGTGTGCATGCAGGTTTATGTTTGCAGCCAGGTTCCGTTCGTGTACTATAATGTAATGAATAATAAAAATCTGCTGGTGCGGGGGAAGCTTCCGCTGAGCTGAGAACCGATATATTAAAATTCACTTCAGTAGATCATCACATTTCTTTACGGAATTGCTATTTTTCATCCGGATGAAATTAATTGGACTTCATCCGTTTTTGCGGGCATCCGATCTGTGTCACGAGATTCGTGCTTTTTCTGTCCAGTTTGACCCGTGCCGGTGTGTCCTTCCAGCAGCAGCGCCTGTTCCCTTCTCCTCCCTCCTCGTTCTCATTTCCAACACGCAACCAGAACAGACGAGAGAGAGAGAGATCCATGGAGATTTGGAGCTCCCCTGTCCCTCGATTCGCTAGGGTGCCCCGGCGTCCAACGTTCTCCCTCCGGCCGCCCAACCCCCTCCGGCTTCTCCGCTGTTCGCGCTGAAGGGGCAGCATATCTCGGCCGCCGCACCCAACCCCGGCCTCCATTTCCCCCGCCGGCATTTATGGTCCTGTGATTCGGTATGTTCGTCGATTTTGACCTGATCTATCCCCCATTCGCTATGGTTTGTTGTTAGCTGTGTGTAGGATTTCACGGTCAGATCTATTCCCCTTTCGTCTGTTGTGTGTGGTAATTTCCTGCTGCTGTGTTGAATCTCGTCTGTCATGTGAGCTACATTGTCTGGTTGAATTCAGCTGTTGTCATGCACCTGGACATGCGGGGATCCTAATTTCATCCATGTCCATGTCCCTGTCGGATGTGATGATGTTTCTTTTAGTTCAGAACCCTTGCTTTGCTTGCACGGATGGATGGATGGGATCCTCATTTGTTTCCTCTCCCAACATCACCTACCTACCAACCAAACTAGTCTGCTGCCACTGCCACTGCCAGGCTACTACTAATAATCACAACCACCACCCTGACAATTAAAGTGTATATTACATTGTAATTTCAGTGTATTTTCATTGTAATTTTAGTTGTGTGCAACTTACAGTGATTTACTCTAAATTTTCCAGTATTTTTAGTGTAACTTGTGATATTTGCAGTGTAACTTGCAATGATTTGTACTGCTATTTCCAGTATTTTTTGGTGTTACTTACAATGAAGTAGTTTTGTAAACGTGTATGCTCCTCCGTTCAATTTCATTCAGTTAGTCTCGTGCCAAGTCATTTCGGTATATATTTTCAGGAAATTCCATTCAATATGTGCATGTACATTCCTGAATTCCAATTCAGAAATTTCAAGAATTACATTTTGTTACTGGATTTTACACTGTATCTCTAATTGGTTTTAAAGTGTAATTCTTAGTGTATTTTAGTGATTTCTTACAGTGTAATCCTTAGTGGAATTCTCAGCGGATCTACACTGCAATTCTCAGTGGATTTATACAGTAATCCTTAGTGGAATTACAGTGAATTTTCATAGTGGATACACTGTAATTCTAATTGGATTTGCATTTTTTTTCACTGTAATTCTATTTTTTAGTGAATCTTCACTGTAATTCGTAGTGCTCTTGTAATGTAATACTTTAGTTGATTTTACAGTGTAATTCCTCAATGGTTTTGCACTGTAATTTTTGGTGCATTTTGCAATGTATGTTAGTGGGTTTTATAGTGTAACTCTCAATGGATTTACACTGTAATTCTTTATTTTGAATTTTACAGTGTAACTCTCAATGGATTTACACTGTAATTCTTTATTTTGAATTTTACAGTGTAATTCTCAGTGGATTCACACTGTAATTCTTAGTGATTTTTACGGAGTAAATCTTAGTGCATTGTACTGTATTTACTTATCTTATGAGCGATTTTTACACTGGTTATCATATTGGATTGCATTGTAAGTGTAGGACTTGTCTTGCAACTGTTGATTGCTTTTAGTTCATTTTAAATCTTTTCTTAGGTTTCGGTTGTTGTCATGCTTGATGCTAATCTTAGTTTTTGGTATTTTTGCAGGGTATTTTTAATGGATAGTTGCGTGATAATGTCCTATTAGTTCTTTTTTTTCAGTTTTATTTGTGTAATTTATTTTGTTAGATCATCTTATTTGTGTGTAATATAGTGATGATATATTGATTGGAATATTTCTTGTACTGTTCATTTTACCCCCCCTTTTAGCTCAGTTGATGTGATTAATTGTATGTCTTTGTAATTAGCTATTTTATAGTCCCTCCGTAAGCAGT
This sequence comes from Triticum timopheevii, assembly GCA_963921465.1. Classification (NCBI taxonomy): domain Eukaryota; kingdom Viridiplantae; phylum Streptophyta; class Magnoliopsida; order Poales; family Poaceae; genus Triticum; species Triticum timopheevii. The sequence continues at coordinate 127,112,470 of OY997274.1, forward strand.
GATCTAAACGCTCTTATATTAGATTACAGAGGGAGTATTTAGCACATTACACTTTTATGGAAGTATTTGTATTTTTTGATTTAGTTCATGTGTTGTTTTTGTTATATTGTCTTTGCCTGACCCATTTATGTATCTGGTAATGGGTACTCCCTCCGTTCCATAATGTAGTGCCTATATATTTTTGCAAAAGTCAAACATTACAAACTTTGATCATATTTATAGAGAAAAGTAGGTACATCTAGAATACCAAATGCACACCATTGGATACAGCATGAGTTATATTTTCAGAATGTACATGTTTGGTATTGTAGATGTAGACAGTTTTCTCTATACACTTGGTCAAAGTTGGCAAAGTTTGACTTCCACAAAAATCTATAGGCACTACATTGTGGAATGGAGGGAGTATGTAGTAAGCATTTTCGTTTTGTATTTTCTGTATAATGTTTATCCTTTATGCCATACTTCTCAGTATTTTTTTCTTCTATGTGATTTATATATATAGGGAATAGTTTAATCTATGGGTAGACTCAGGAAGTGTTTTGGTAAGGGTATTCATTCTGCTTGTTCCGAAGAGCAAGATGATTCAGATGGGGATCCTTTTGTGCCCAATGATTTTGCTGAGGACGATTCTTTCCAAGTTTCTGAGGTCCTTCTCCTTTTTGCTTGTGTTTTCTTTTTTTCGTTTTGTATATTGTTTTTGTGGGCTAGCTTATTTGGTCCCAGTAGTTTATTCTCTTTCTGTTCTATTTGTATTTATGCAGGATGGTGAAATGGACAACCCTGAGTGTGACAAAGCTTTATATGATTTCTATGTGTCCCACGTAAGTGTGTTGTTGTATTTGTCATATTTTTATGCCATGTTCATTCTAGATTGAGCATTTTTCTTCATCTGACATATACTTGTGTAACTTGAAGAATTTGCTATTTATTATCACTTTTATAGATTCTTTTTGTTTCTTGCTACTAGCGTAAGTGCCTTTTAGTGTCAGTGCTTTTAGCCTGATCGTGTTACTTATTTTTTTTGTTAATTTCTATTTCAGTGTTTATGTTAATGCTAATCAATATTCAGTGTTAACAAGTATCAGTTCATAGCAGTTTACACTTCCAAAGTTACTTATATCCAGTCATTCAATCACAACTATTTATGAACAGGGAGGAAATGTCTAAACTATTAGATCAAAGTTTCTTAACAATGTTTAGTTTTTTAGTTTCCAAAGTTTCTGGAAGTCATATATTCTCTCAACTGTAGTAATCGTCAATCTTGTATATTTTCAACTAATTTTACCTAAATGGAATTGCTAGCCTAGTAGTGTGTTTTTATCCCCTAAATGGAATTCCTAGCCTAGTGATTGTGAGCGTGTTTTTGTCCCCTGTAGTATGTTCCTTTTCTGCAAATTCAGAAACCTATGATCTGGGCATCTAGTTTTTAGTATATAGTGGTCCTGTGATTATAGTCTAGTTGTACATGTGACCATATCCTAGTTGTTCCTAGGATTTGTGCTGGTTCTTTCTTTTGTGTGCTTATATTCTTTTTTCCATCTGTTCTTTCTTCCAGATTTCTTCAGGCAGGAGAGAGACGATAGGAGGTGATGAATGCACAGGAGGGGGGAGAGGGACATTTTCCTTGTGTTTTTCCTACTTCTCCAGCCATGTTGTTGACGTGTGTGTCCCAGATCTTGGAGGATTCGCCCTCTCTAGTGGCGCTTCTCCATGTTCGTCCTCGTATATGTGGTTGTACGGTTGTACCAGTGCATTTTGTCAGTGTAGTTAACTTCGTTTAGTGGATTTTACACTGTAAAACTGATAAAATTACAGTGCATTTATTAGTGGTTTTACAGTGGTTTTATAAATGGATTTGCACTGTAATTCCTATCTGGATTTACACTGTAATTCTTCTCTAGGTTTACAATGTAATTCCGGCTGGTTTTACAGTGTAGTTCTTTGTCGATGTTGCAGCTTTGATATGATTTACACTATAAATCTTAGTTAAATTTCGGTGTACTTTTAGGTTATTTTACACTGTAATTCTTAGTGGATTACAGTGAATTTTAAAGTGGATTTTACTTTGTAATTCATTAGTGTATCTGTTAGTGTAATTTTAGTACTCTCTCAGTGTAATTCGTACTATTATTTAAGCCGTATTTACAGTGTAATTCCTTTTGTGTATTTCATGCGGAATTGTTAGTGGATTTTTGGTGGATTAACAGTGTAAATCCACTGAAGATTTACAATGTACTTTTAGTGGATTTTACACTGTTTTTTGCAAGTTTCATTACTAGTGGAATTTCAGTGTTATTTTAGTGGAATTACTATGCATTTTTAGTGGTTTATGCACTACCATTTTCAGTGGTATTGTTAGTGTATTTTTAGCCCTTTGTATAGTTGATGCACAGCAACAACGACTGTAATTATTCAGCTGTGTGGTTAGATGTCATCAGTTTTGGTCCTTGTGCGGGTTGGAAAAGCTTAGCGTGTGGACTCATTTAAAGCCTGCTACGCAGTCCTGTTTTACAAACGATTTGCGGGACAGAAAAGGCAGGGGACACGGGACAAGGAACACTTGTCACCTTTTAGTTGGCTGAAAAATATGGATGAAAATGAATTGGATTTCATCCAGGTGTAGAATAGACAGTCCCTTTCTTTATATAAGTTTCTTTCTGAAAGGTTCTTTATTTTATTTTATTTTGAACTAAAGTTTTGATTGCTCACCTCATATGCCACTTGATACTAGATCACACAGAACACATATTATTAATCATGTAATTATTGATTAAAATAAGTTTTAGTGAACCGAAATTCACCCATATTATATTTTGAAACAGAGAAAGTGTTATTGGTACGATGAATTAACCGAGAAATAGTGAGTCAAACTATGGTTGGATGGTTAGGATGGTAATGATATTCCCAATCCGTAAGGGTTTAAGTTCTAGACTTGACATTGATACCTGCATTTTTCTTTTGATTTATTTCAGACCTTTCGGTCGTGTGCGTTTAACGAGACGAGACATTACTGTCGACTACGGAGACGATCTGTGACGATTTTCTCAATCCCAAGATGATGTGCCGGTCTTGAAATGGGTGTATACGCATAGATGAGCGTCTTGTGCAGTGATTGAAATAAAAAAATAACCGAGAAATAGGATTGCATCACTAGCTTTCTCCTGTGGGATGAACCTGCCTTTCCTGGCCTAATCACAAGGAGGTTCGGTTCAGTCTCGTCCACGAAAGAATGAGTATCACATGCCACGTCACTTGCGCCATATGCTCCACGTTTGCAGCCTCGACTCTCGTGGTTGACCGGACCGGACCGGCACGTGCACCAAGACAAACAAAGCAGCCCGTGTGTCTGGGTGACGACCGGCTGATGGATGGGCCCAATACGTGATGACGACTGGCCGATGCATGTTGATCTCACCAAGACTCTCTCTCAAAAAAAGAAAAGAAAAAATGTTTGTGCACCCAGCCTTGAACTCACCGGAACAGAAATCGCACAACCAGTTATTAAAACACAATTTCAAACGGAATTTCTACTCCTAATGTCTCAGTTGGTAGGTCGCGTTCCGGGTTTTATTTTCGTCCCACCTCATTCGGTTTTTTTTTGGTACCTATTTTGGTACCTCCTCCCACCTCACGCTGAGCAGCCATGAACCAAAAAAAAACTCATACCGAGTTCCCACCCGCCCCCGCGGTCTAACCTCCAATCGCACCCAAGACAAGCGAAGAAAAAAAATCTACGAATATTAACCAGCGAAAAAAAACCCTACAAAAATTAACCAGCGAAAAAAAACCATGACAAGATCGTGCGTGCCCTACGAGCGAGGCCTCCTGCCCTCGAGCGCCTATTGACGCACGCCCTAGATCAGATCCCGCCGACGACTGCCCCTCCTCATCGTCCCCCCGCCGCCCCTCTCCTTCGATCTGATCTCCTTGGCGCCCCGCCGTCGCCGGCGACTCCTCGGCTCCTCGCAGTCGCCGTCATATCAGACGCCGGCCACTCCTCCGCGGCCTCACGCTGTCGTCCTCTCCTTCGCAAGGAACACCCGACCCTTCCTCCGCGGCCTTGTGACGCCGACCACTCCTTCGTGGCCTCACGCCGCCCTCCTCTCCCTCCTTCCTTCGTCCAAGGCCAGGACTTCCCCTCCCTAACCCGATCTGACAGAGAGAGGGCCAAGCCTTGCCACTCCGGTGGTCACTTTGGCCAAATCCGGTTGGGGGAGCCACCGTAGAGCCTCAACGTCGGTGCAGCAGCAGCAGTCCTTGCGACGGTGGGTGCCGGAGATCGTCAAGCAACTCGCCATCGGCGGCCACGACCACCTCATTCCCTGCCGTGCATCTCCGTCAAATATTGTGGCATTGACGACAGCGAGCTAGGAGCCTACGAGGTAGACGCCCTGCTGACTATGTCGTCAAGGCCTCCACATGGCTCCTCTTGCGGCAGACTGCTGGTTGTTTGCCATGTCCTTGATCACCCTAATTTAATCCAAGTCAGGGTAGTCTCTTGCATTAAGCCATCTGGCTCTGCTCTGCAATTTCTCGAGAGAACATTGTGGAGAACCTAACTCATGGATACTTGGTTCAGTTTTTGGGATGAATTGATGACAAGGAGAGCACGTTGAAAATAGTGGAAGTGAAAACGGGAGAGGATGATGGGAACGATCAAGTACATCACAATCATCGGCTTCATGTGGCACTCCTACACCAACGCAATTCAGGTTTGATAATTGGTGAGATATACCATGCCGTGGTTTATACTCTTACTACTTGTTATCAATTCACTTGGCCGGGTGAAACCCCATGCAAGATTATCACTTTCCCTCGTTCAATAATTTCTGGATTAGTCACTGAATCTTGTTTGGTTTGGTCTTTGGTTCTGTGATTAGATGAGGGTGGGTGCCATGGTCGTCTATGCTGGGCTTCTGCATGATCACATCTTCCACATGTTCGGTGCTGGAGTGGCTGATCTTGTCGAAGGGTTACGTTTTCCTCTTCTCATGGATTTTGACCATTGTTTTAGAGGGATTCGGATAATGGTTCTGGTAGTTAGTACATTCATATTCTTTGGCATCCTCAAGCTGTTGGCTGGATCTATTGCAATTATTGTGATTTAAATTATGATGGCCTGCAGCATGCCTCCCTATATTTAAGGCAAATGATAATGGAAGTACACCTTCATGAACAAGCTAGCCGAGGTCTTGGAATTCCAACCTAGGTAAACAAGTGAACTCATTTAACGGTTTCCCCTTTTCTGGTGATGCAGGTATAGCTCATTCATTAAGGGCTACTCAGCTCTGTCTTTTTCTCTCTCTTTGGTGATTGGATTATATGCTACTCTGTGTTGAAGGATCTGTTCATGCTAAATTTAACAAATCTTGTCATGTTTTCATAAATTATCTATTTGATCACTTTACGTGGAATGGTAAACATTTGTAGCATGATCAGGGTTTGATTATTTTTATCAGTGCACATACCTTCAGAAAATAAACCAATGGGGCTATCTTGTTCGTCTTTCTACTTATGTATGTATACATATGGGATGCTTTGTTAGTTCTGTTGTGCAAATAATCATTCTTTGTGTTGATGAGCTATGATAATGGCTCCCCAAATTACAATACTTGCTAAATGTACACTTTGTTGCGATGAAATCCTATTTATAAACAGTATATGTTCCTAATGGATTGTGATTAAACTTTGTTGCTTTTACCCACTTTGGTGCTTCTTCAGTGTATATGTACTAAATCGTAAAATAAGATGATTGTATATTTTGCTTTATAGTACACCGGTTCATGAGAAGAATGCTGAGAAGATTCAGCTTGCTGTGCTAAATGTCATTCTGGCTTGACTCGATAATATCGTGGTAACATGGTGGAATATTTTATTTTTTATTGTAACAAACTGTAGTCAAATTCATCAGATATATATATACTTCCAGGATCGGAGGAACAAGTAGTTTTAGCCTTCTGTTTTCGAATTCTTAGTTTAACATCTCTGTACTTGTTGAAGCTGTATCTTCAACTCTACATGAGCATAGTGATATGCAGTATAAAACATCTCCATTTTTTCCTTCTTTGGTGAGCATGGAATATCCAAATTGACATCTAGAGATAGATAAGTTGGTAGGGTAATGTTCACTAGCTTTTTTTAGGATCAAGATTGATGTGTTAATTTTCTTATCAAAGGATGATTAACGGAATCGTGGTATTGTGGCCAAAATATACTCTCTTCAGTTTGTTGGTAATGAGCAAAATGTAGTCCTACTGTTAATGGGCTTTGGATTTGTGCGTGAAATACATTGTTGCATGCATGTTTCCTAAGTGAAAAATGTAATGGTTCTGAATATAGCTGGAGATGAATTATTTGCAGCATCCAGGCAATAACAGTGGCATGGATACAGTTAACAGTACTAGCAATTGATGATATTGTCATAGCAATTTTAGTTTGGAAAAAATATGTGAGAGATTAGTCTTTTCTTTTCTTTCATGCAATGAAGAGAGTACAAAGTATACTACAATTTTTTGTAACCCACACAATGATTCAAGAAGCAGGGCCAAACAGGACCAATAATGAAGACGCATACGGTACTGTTCTTCATGATATGATGTTAATTTTTCCCCACAAATGAATTTAATATTTAATTCTTTGTGAGACAACTACTAAAATGAAGTAGTTTATGGGTTTGAAAATTCCATGTATTGTGCATATTTTTATGTGCGTACTTGACTCAGATGCAAGCTGTTCGCAGTACGTATATTCTGAAAGAAAACATGACGTAGCTGCTGAATGCTCTCTGAAACATAGCATGTTTTTTTAAATACTCTATTTGCTTTGAATGAGGTTGCCTTTTGCTTTAAACAATTAACTACATTCTGAAATACTTTTAAATTTGGCTAAGATTAAGAGATCTAGCAAATGAGTCCAAGTCTCAAAACCAGGTGCATCTTGAGTATTTCTCCTCCACGGCGGATTGTCCATCTCCATATATAGTGGAGTGTTGCTCTTTCAAAAACATCTGGTCTATTTGAATGGCACATTACTGTTCCGAGTCTCCAAGAACCAGGTACATCTCTCTTGCCTTAGCCTCTTCTGATTATCCTTCCTGTTATTATGTAGGAAGTAGATTACCAACCTTCCAAGCTCTATATTCAGCCTTCCTTTCTCATTGCTCATACAAGTTCAATATATGAACATTCTTGTTACACTTAGTCCTTCCAGTTTCTTGAGATAACCATGTCTCAATTTTTTGAACAGCTACAGTACCTGTACAGTAAGAATCGAACTGCAAAGGAGCTGTACCATCTGTTGTTTCATGACTCCCTTATGCCCTTGCGAGCAGCGGCCACCATTGGGCAGGGACAGAGCCGTTGAGCACCCTTGCTCGGTGGTCCACCACCCTTCTCGCCTCCCGTTCGACGCCTCTTCTCCACACCCCTTCGTTCGATGTGCTTCGACTCATGATGTACCAGAGTGGAGTCAGTATAGATATCAGAGGTGCACATGGGGTCCTCTTTAGTTTTTTTTCCTTAATTGTTAACCATCTCCAATTTTATGTCAACTCTACTTATTCCAGTTTCATAGTTGGGGGTATTAGATAATACATCAATTTATATCTATCGCCCTAAAGAAAATGTACATTGCTGATACAAATAATCTTTATTTTGTTTACAAACATGTAATGAAATCTACACTACGAATAAGAAGACTGAAGTATAGGACGCGCTCAGGGGTGTGCGGCAGCCCATGGCGGGCAAGGAGTGCTGCAGTGGGGTTATGGCAGCATTATGGTCATGAGAGAGCTAGCATGCTCTTTGGTATAAATTAGTTACCCTCCTGTGGGGTTATTTTTTATTCTAAGTATTAACATGCCTTCAAAATAATTCTGTAATAGGTATATAATTACAGGTTGTTGTGTGAGCTGCACCTAAACTGAGAACTGAAACTGCAATGAATTACTTGAAACTTGGTGTCCTTATATTTGCCCCATTTGTTGAGGTTCAATTTGACTAAAATGGACAGACCATGAGCTCCTTTAGGAACTTGTTGGGAAATGTCGCTTGTGTGGAGAGGCTGGAAATACGAAGACAAGTATGTGTTTGATTATTTTGAAGCTATTTAACATATTAGTGGTGTCAACGAGGGTAAGTCCAGGTTCCACATGTCAAGCTATATTAGTTTTTTCGCAAAGAAATTTCTCTTTATACAACAAGACAATACTTATTTGTGATTTTGCATGCCGTCGTGGAATTCTAGCGAACATGTCAATTTGTTCGTGATTTCGGACGTACAGTATTTGGGTCCCATGCACGAGGAGACGTTGATAAGTTACTTCGGATATACATATGGACCGAACTAAATATGTATTTAGAGATTATAAAAGTGTGTGTTGTTTTGCAATAGTTTTAACCCACTCAACTGTATTATAAATGTGCAAAAAAAATCTGGCCCGGTGGCAAAGCAGAGTATTTAGCTAGGTAAGCTATAGACCAGGAGCTGGTGGGTGGCAGGGCAAGCACGCCGCTTCTCCTCTCTGTCTCCAGAGAGGCGCGTGCATCGAAAAATGAACATATCTGAGCCATGCGCCTTGCTTCTACTGATTTCTATAGAGATTGGCTCGCTTAGATTTTAGACTAGGCGGTTGCTGTCGAGGTCGCCAAGGTGATCCTACAGCACTGCCATGGGGATTGTTCATGATTCTATCTGGACAAGCGATGGTGGTGATTGGCTGGGTGGTGGTGTTGCCTTGGGGAGAGACAAAGTGAAGGTAAAAGCAAGCAAGATCCGATGGTGTTGCCGTGGGGATAGCCAAAGTCAAGACTACGACTACGAACTCGTCGCAACGAACCTGGACGCTACGAGCCTGATTCATGGACCAATGGAGGGTCTTGACGCTGTTAGGGTTGCGATAGGATGAATGTGGAGGGTGACGTGCTTGGTTGAGTGCCCCTCGAAGATTGTGTCCTCCCCGTGGACCTGTTTGTGGCCATCGTAGAGGAGATTGTGGCCCTTCCCCGATGAGCAAGAACAATGTAGGCGGCAGCAGGAGGTAGGGGTGGATGCGGGGATGTATGTTGATGGTTTCTCGAGGTTGCGATGTGGAAAGTCAAGAGCACGAAGTCAAAATCGGATAGGAGTTTGAGTTCTTGTTGGCCGTGGCTGGCTCCCCACTTTAGTGATGTATTTTTTCAGTTTGTTGAAGTTCAGTTTTTTGAACCTAGAGTGCCATTCGCAACATGATTTAGGTGACCCAGAAGTTCCCTTTCATCATCATTTATAGAGCGTTCAGAGTTCCGAGCTCTGTCGACGTCGCCAGCCTTGTGAAATGCCAACTGGTCGTCGCTTCTTTCGGTGGTAATTCTCGATTCTTTGCACCCTTACATGCAGATTCAGAGATGAGTGTCAAGGATATGTCGAATGATGAATATATTCAGATACTAAGAAAGGTTCTAAAATGTGTTTTGGCAGGTTAGTCCTGATCGTGCTTATTTTTAAACCCGAAACGTTCTTTATCATTGGAGGGTTCTCTATAATCCCATAATTGTGAAGTCAATTGCTTAATTTGATTGAGAGTACTTAAGTTAATGCACATGTTTATTTTTCTATATCGTATCTTAACTGCTTGGACTCTTCATGTACACTAAATGTGAAACTCATTATGATTTGGAAGTGCCTGATAGCTTGTGACATAATTGATGTAGTTTATCAATCATGCAATTTGTTGTTAGCAACATGTACCAGATTTTGGTAATTTCCATTTGAATATTGTTTTTTGTTTTCATATATCCTAGATCATACTAAGATACTAAGAAATTCCTTACTGCATTAACATTGGCATCCATGGTTACTTTTCTTTGTATATGAAAAATGTAGATAAAATGTACATCCTCTAGCTCTCATGCGTTTTAGTCTCTCTTTTCTCTTTATGCTGTATCACCAATGGTGCGCGAGAGAGAGAGAGGGAGGGAGGGAGCGATGGAGAGGGAGAGGGAGAGGGGTCTAAATGATTGTATCCGTACCAGTTTCATGTTTCCATGCATGTCATTATACTCATAGAAAACAGTATCTTCATGTGGCAAGTATCTAATGCATATACATGAGTTATATTATTTAGTGTTTTCACATACTAATATATTCATGTTTTTTTTTGCATTATAGAGTGCTAACACGCTACATTGGAGAGAAAGCGTTGAGAGAATGCTTTGTTGGGATGATAGACATGAATAATCAATCCTCATTCCAAGGTTAGATTTGTACTTCCTGCCCAGTTCTTTTACACAAAGGACCAAGCCTCTTACTTTATCCATTTCTTAATTTTGTTCCTTCACAGAAAAACATTTTCTCATTTCAATCTTTCTCCATTTGGTATGAGTATGACACACGCTCTGAATTTTTGACTATTCTTGGTTGATTAATGGTTGGTGTATTGCCTTCCACTTTGGATTATTCTAAATCTTCTTGCTTAGGCTATGTGTACCCTTCTGTCATGTGCCACCATCGATCTGAGCAAAAATCAGTGTAGATGAACTGAGCTATTTTATTATAAGCTGTGTACATAACTTCCTGGAAAGATAACCATGTAGTTATTGTTTTATGCCGTATATATTCAGATAGGTGAATTATCACAAGTTGGTCCCGGTATGTTAATAGGATTGTGCCAACCTAGAGTCTTTTCAGATCGTGCCAACTCTGTTTGGGGTTTCCTTCTACCTAATCAAGGCTTAGTCCAGATTGTCTTGTCCTTATCTCCTTTTCTGTCATAAATTCTTCATCTATTCAAGAAGCTCATTTTTGTTAGTTGGAACAACTGAAAAAATCATACTCCCCTTCCTAAATATAAGTCTAATTTTTTTTTCAAAAGTCAAATGAGTGCATGTTTGACCAAGTTTTTAGAAAATATATCGATATCCACTATACCAAATTTATATCATTCGATCCGTCATGAAAAGTAGTTTTATATTTTATCTACTAGGTTTTTCAGATGTTGATATTTTATTCTATAATCTTGGTCAAACATTCGAATGGTTGACTTGGAGGATATCAATACACCTTATTTTCTGGAATGGAGGGAGTATCATTCTTGGTGTGACGGACAAACAGAAAGAAAGGTCCGCAAAGAGTGCACTCACAAAAGCCATGTACTGTAGACCATGAATGATTACCTTGAAAGCTTTCTCATCGAGGCCATAGTTCCAAACTATACCATCCTTTAAGAAACATTCGATCAGAATTGGAGGAAATGCCATCCATTGGGGTTCTGAAGTTCTGAACTTTGATCTCTCTATTTGAATCGTTGTTATTATTTTGTCTGTAGGCCATGAGCAAAGAATCTGGAGAGTGCCTAATGTTCCTCAACTTTTCTTATGTTCCAAATTCACTATTAGTGTTGATCATCTTCAAAGAACAGAAAACGTATGACAGGATTAAGATTGTAATTTGTGCTTTTTTTTTCCAAAATTCACTGCTTGATTAATTTTGTTGTAGAAGCTTGAGAGAAAAAGATCGTAAATACATAGTAACTTTACATTGATTTAAGAGTAATAGCAACACACCTGCTTTTAACTATATATAAATAGGACGTAAATTTTTGAGACATGCGGCTACGCGCTGCCGTTATCACGGTCGTCCGGCGACGCGTTGTGATTACTACTCTTAATAGCACTTTCGCAATACGCGCGCGCCTGGAGTCGCGCATGGCACGAATACGCGCGTTATACGCCCCGGCTGCACAGTCACATTAAATGAATCTGACGAGAAAAAACAAAAACGCCCGGTCCCGCACGGGGGGATGGATTAACTCCCTCGTCCTTCGGTGGATGCGCATAGTTGAATCATCATCGCCCCCGCAACAGCTGCCCCTAGCGCGTGCCTGAATTTGCTCCCCGCGACGAACAGAGGAAGGAGCGGCGATGGGTTCCTCGCAGACGGAGACAAGGTTAGCATGCCGGACCTCCGCGCCCTCCCCCTCATCCATGTTCTTGGTTCTCTGTTAAACTAGCGCGCACGCATGTCTTTGGTCTCGACAACGCTCGTGGGGGCTGGTTGTGGATCTGAGCCGTCGAGCGATACCCTGCGCTTGGATTTCCAGCCAGATCCAGATTTTCTTAGCAGACACACGGGGATGCTTGATTCTCTACGGGAGGTGACAGAGGACCACCCAGTCGGGGCGTTTGCAGATTTGTTAGATTTAGTTGATGTTCGTCCACCGGAGGAGCAGATTCAGAGGGATGAAAACAAGTATGTTGCCCTTGATGACAAGGTGGGATGGGTTAGGAGGTAAGTTAAGTTTTCGTGTTATAGGAATTTTGCCTCGTTCTCTGAACACCGAAGCTGGGTCCTAAAAAAACCATGTGTGCATTTGTCTATCAGGAACAGAAGAGATGGCATGCCTGACGAGCGGACAACAAGCGCCGGAAGAGTGACCATGTGTGCATTTGTCTGCATTTTGCCTCGTTCCCATGCATGCAAATCATAGAGAACGCGGGCTGATGCTCACCGGCGACGGACAGCAAAGGATTCGACGGGCAAAGAGATTTCTCCAACTTGGTACTGGCGATTTGAGATTGACTGTGGTGTTGCTTCCACAGGTGGTGTGGCCGGTCAATTTATAAGCGGTCGTCTATTGCGTAGCCGGCCTCTAGAAGAGTCGTTGCGTTGATGGAGCATTAAATGATAGATGGGTGGCTTTATAATTTGCAGGGCAGGTGGAGGAATTGATTTCGTTGGCAGTGAGTTAACTTCGCCATGACTCGTTTGATAATTGCATCTGGGCGCGCGTCGTGGGCGACATGCAAGCAATGTCCAGTATGCCTAGAAAAAGAAACTCAGTGCTCAATTACATGAAAAGAAAACGCTCGCGTGTATTATTGATTGGCCCTGTGCTTACATCAAGATGCAACGACACGAAACACATCGACCAGGCAGCTAAAACCACGTAGCACTCTGAAAAAACAGCTAGCTACAACCATACGGTGACCTACATCGACTCAGACGCTCTCAGAACTTCAGCGTGCAAATCATTGCCATGACCACTAGGTTGACGACGCCAAGCGCAAAGATGTTCTTCAGCCATGCTTGGTTTTCTTCAAGCAGAGATACATGGCGATGGACTGATGCATGTGAAATGAGGTGTCCCCAACGGGCGCTGAAGTACTGAATGTACTTGTTCTCCCACTTCCAAAACCTGCAGCGGCCGAACTGCCAAGCTAAATGATCAGCACAAAGGGGGTTGGGTGGGGGGCGAACCGGGTGGAGATAGATCTTGGACAACTTACTCCGTGCCTTTCGCACTTGTAGAAATGCCTCCCTGGGTTTTCTACAGTCCCAGAGACAAACCACACAACGAATCCGGCGTTGCACTCCGGGCAACGGATGAGAGGTAGAGGGGGAACCTGGTTGGCGGTGTGGTGCGTCGCAGGAGGGGTGGAGCTAAGCTGTGACTTGGATGAACACATGGTGTTGAGCGGCGCGGGCGAACGAGGATTTGAGTGAGGACGAGTGCGAATATGATTTGCGCGAGGTGTTTATGTAGACTGGGAAACGGAGATGAATGCAACTAGCCGTTGCGCCAGCTGCAAGTAGCCATTGGACACCGCGTTGCTGCGCTGCGGCCCCATCGTCTGAGCGTGTCAGCTTCGTGAGAATACGCAGGATACAGATTGTTATACTAGAGTTCTCATTCATTATACAACGAGCTCGTATTAAAAGTGCACGAATCACGAGATAGTGTGTGGACTGGATAACGGCAGCGTAGCCGCATGTCCACTCGAGATTATTCGTATATAAATATCTCTATATTGTTCTATACTATCCGTCAGCAAGCGAGCGTTTGAATTGCTGTTGATGTGCATTGTACATGGGCTTGGCCACTTGGATGGTGAGATGAGATCGATCGACTAGATGCTTGTTTATTTGTGTTGTTCTTAATTTAACTTTGTGGAAGGTTGCGAGCCGAATGCGTCATCGACGAGGAGGTGAGTTTGGATTGGGACGGCGAAGAGAAGATAGTTGGGGAGGAAGAAGGTATAAAATCAACAATATCGTCTGGTGTGCGTGAGGATCCTAATGGTACATGTTTAACGCGATCGTTGCTAACTAATAAGATATGTTGTGGCGCGAGGTGGTGGCGGCAATGGGGCAGTTGTGCTGCATGTCCAAGGCTGCACTAGGGAGGCGCGAGCGGTGCCTCCCGCAAGATTCCATTGGGGCGACGCATGGGCGGCAGCCACCCCCAAGACCCTGTTAGCACAATTTCATAACAATATATTTATACTGATTGTTGTGCAAAATAGAACGCTATTGTTTGTAGTTATATTAGTTTATTTCCTTTATATACAATGACACGTCTTATTGTGTGTCCAAGAGGAAGGAAAATATATATATTTCTTGGTGTTATGTGACTTACCTTTAAAAGGAATAACTCTAATAAGAAGTCCTGTTTTAGATGCCGAGTTGATGAAATTTGTTACCTAAGATATATGTGGTAATTTGATATGAACCCAAATATCTTGTTTTCATTCAAATAAATTATCCCTGAAAATATTTATTTAGAGTAAATATTTCTTTATCGTAGGCATGTTGCAACCACTAACAAGTCCAGTCACCATTACATGTTTACTGCGTGGATTCCATATTTGTCACAATATTGGCATAATCGACATGTGTGAGTCATCTATAATCTACGAGATGGCCAAATGGATAAGATTATTTAACATGTTTATTGCGTGGATTCCACAAGTGCCACAATATTGTTTGTACATGTGAAATTTAACATGTAACTCTTGCAACTATTTCAAAAGTCCGTGGCAACACACGGGCACTCTACTAGTGTAGATAACTTGGCGGTTAATTTTCCACAGGGAAAGTTGGCTTAGGAGGCTGTGGTAGGTCTATGTAGGAGGCCTACCTAGTGATGATGTAATTTTTTTTACATATTTTTCTTCCTTCTATAAAGCTAAAGTACATTATTGACGTATCTAAAAAAAAGAGAAGTTGGCTGTTGTTGTACAGGAATCAAACTCGCCCCCGCTGCTCCGTTTCGATGGCATGCACACCATTTCTTTTTCTCCAAACTTTGTATTCAAATTTTCTTTAGCGGAACTGCTGTGATGCATTGCTCTTTGTGCTTGCTGCGCTAAGAGCAACTCCAACGGGACGACTCATTTCGTCCGCTGGCGTCCGTTTGGGTTGGCGTTGACACAAAAGTCGGCCCAACGTGCCAACCCAAACGAACGCGCGTCCATTTTTTGTCTGTAGGCGACACATTTTCGACTCATTTTTGAGCCGGATTGCATCGGCGTAGACATGAGATGGATGCGCGCACTCGCCTTCTCCTCCTACCGGGCCCGCTGGTCAGTGACACATTGTCCTCCCTCCATCCAACAGCAACCACGCCCGCCTCCTTCGTAGCCGCCCATTTTTCGGTGACTTCGCCAGTTGCCAGCGCCTGCAACATCCTCTGAGCAACGCCGCCACCTCCGGCGTCGCCACCGCCGTCTTGCCGCCAGGAACCCACTGCTTCCCACCCCGACACCCCTGCGACCAAGAAGCCACTCCGTCCCCGGCCAGACCCTCACCGGCCCGCTCATCGGATGCCGGCCCGCTCGTCAGACGCCGGCAGGGCAGCTAGCTGGTCCGTGCGCGCCGCGACTCCCTTCACTGGTCGTCTTCTTCGTCGACGCCGGCAAGTTGTTCGACAGTTTGCCAAGGTACAAAATGGACTCCGCCGTCGAGTTCTTTTTTCACAATTTCCTTTGCGACTCCGACGATTTGTCGTCCGATGACGAGGAGGAGATGTTGGCTGCCGTGTTGGTCCATCACGACCTCAATAGCCAGCGGCCGTTGTTCTGTGGCTCCATTCCGGGCCACCTTCCGGCGTTGAATCGCAACCGGAGAGCGGGCATTTCCTTCTTTGGAATGACTACTTTGATACAACAAATCCGTTGTTCAAACATTAGAAAATCCGCCGCCGTTTCCGTATGAGTAGGCATCTTTACAACCGTATTAGAGAGGGGGTGATCGGCTATGATGACTACTTCGAGTGCAAAGAGGATGCCGTTGGAAATATTGGTTTCTCCTCTTATCAGAAATGCATTGCCGCCATCCGAATGCTTGCATACGGAGTGCCTGTGATCTCATTGATGAGTACGTCCGTATGAGCGAGCTACATGCCTAGAGTCCCTGTACAAGTTCTGCAAGACTGTTATTGCTGTGTTTGGCCCTGAGTACTTGACAGAACCGACTGCTGAAGATACATCCCGTTTGTTGGCGATGAATGCCAGCAGGGGCTTCCCAGGGATGCTTGGCAGCATAGGCTTTATGCATTGGGAGTGAAAGAACTGCCCTTCTACTTGGCAAGGGCAGTATAAGGGTCATGTCGGGGCTTGCACTGTCATACTTGAGGCCGTGGCGTCTCAAGATTTCTGGATCTGGCACTCTTTCTTTGGCTTGGCCGGATCACACAATGATATCAACATGCTTCAGCGGTCGCCGGTGTTTGCTAGGCTTGCCGAAGGCAACAACCCATCGGTGAACTTTACTGTCAACGGGCACAACTACGACAAAGGATACTACCTTGGTGACGGTATCTATCCTCGATGGATCACTATTTTTTAAAACAATCCCCAACCCTGTCGGAGAGAAGAGAAAAAGATTTGCCCAAGAGCAAGAGAGTGCTAGGAAGGATGTCGAGCATGCCTCTGGTGTTTTGCAATCTTGATGGGGCATCGTTCGATATCCTACTAATACCTGGAGCACGCAGAAATTGTTGGAGGTGATGACTGCTTGTGTGATCATGCACAATATGATCGTAGAAAATGAGCGCCTGGAACGTCTGTACGATCAAGGGTTTCAGTTTCAGGGTGAGAATGTGGTGCCTGAGCATGGAGGAGCGGCAACATTTGAACAGTTCACCCAATTCCATCATGACATGCGTGATTGAGAAACTCACGTGCAACTGCAAAATGATTTGGCTGAGTATATGTGGGCTCATGTTGGCAACCAATATATATATTCTTTATTCGGCTTGCAAAGCTATGTTGGACATTTTTACTTGTATTTATAAAACTATGCTATTTTATTCGGTTGAAACTATGTTATTTAACTATATGTTTGAATGCAAGAACAATGCAAAAATGAACTATTTGTTAAAATAGGGCGGGCAGCCGGCCACGCCGGCAGATATGGGTCGGCGTGCTGGACGTACTGCCGACCCAAATCTGAAACAGGGCAAACGCCGGCCGGGCGACCGACCCAAACGGACGAAATACGGACTAAATCGCCGTCCCGTTTAGGTCGACCCGTTGGAGTTGCTCTAACGACGACCGCGCGAGTTCGTCGCCATCTCTGAATCTCGGTGCGTTGTCTGCATCGCCTACTACTCCCAGCGAGCTTGTCCGTCGTCGTCGTCGTCGTCGTCGTCTGACTTTCTTGCGCATCACAATAGCTGTAAAAACGGTATGTTTCTGCTATCTTGTTTGTTCCGTCTGTACAACTCAACTTGTTACTAATACTTTTTTGAGCCGGAAAACCTGCTGTACTTTGATCGATCAATGAATCACTAGTACTACTTCATGTCTGATTACTCGCTTCCTATCATTGCCCGTGACATCCATGTAGTACCAGACTACCAGTGTATTCACACAGATTTCTTGGTGAGGCATGTGTGTTGGCTAGATGAAATGGAGTTCTGTTATAAAGAGGCTATATAAAATGCTGTCTTGTCGATCAATTTCTCTTCAGTTTAGCAGAGGAATAGAGGAAAACTATACCAGAGTCGTCTGTCTTGCACATATCGCTATATGCTTACAATAAACAGTACGCACAAACAGTACTAGTACAGATTTAGTCGTCAAAGTAAATACAGTACATAGTATAAAAATAGTTGGCTTGCCAAATTTTAAATCTTGGAAATTACGTCAGTTCACTTGAAAATTGCAGAAGTTCATATGCAAAATTAAATAAAAAAGGAACTTCATTACTCTGTTTGTAAAGAAAAAGGAAATTTTCAGTTTCAAAAAACAAAAACAAGAAGTTCAAATTGAAATAACAGAAAAGTTAACTGTTTATAAAAAAAATCAGAATTTCTCGTTTCTAAAAAAATAAAACCAAGAAGTTCAAATTAAAATAACTAAGCGGTTCGATGTTTGTAAAAATTGGAATTTCTCTGTTTGTAAAAAAAAAACACTAGAGGTTTCGGATAAAAGGAAAAAACAAAACAAAGACTAGTCTGCACGTTGCATGGGCGCATGACATGCTCTTTGTAAAATCTGAATATTGTTTCTTTATGCTGGAAAATTTCTTTTGATTTCCATTTTTATGTAGAGAAACCGTGAGCGAATAAGAGCACAAAACTATTGATGTTGCTTTTGTGATTTTCCTCATTTCTTAAGAAAACCTAGAAGTTCAAATTTAAATAATGATGTGGTTTGATGTTTACTACAACACAAGGATTTCCTCCATTACTAAATAATAAGCCGAGAAGTTAAATGATAATATAGAAAAGGTTCAAAACTTATAGAAAAAGTGGATTTTCTCAATTTCTAGAAAAAATATAGAGGTTCAAATTTAAAGAACGGATAATT
This sequence comes from Triticum timopheevii, assembly GCA_963921465.1. NCBI lineage: Eukaryota > Viridiplantae > Streptophyta > Magnoliopsida > Poales > Poaceae > Triticum > Triticum timopheevii. The sequence continues at coordinate 127,131,039 of OY997274.1, forward strand.
TCAACATTTATTACAAACCTAGAAGGTCAAATTAAGAAAATAGGGTAGTTCAAAAAGTTTACAAAAAGGGATTTTCCCCGTTTCTAAAAACACCCTAGAAGTTCAAATTCAAATAATAGAGCGATCCAATGTTTACTAAAACCTCGGATTCTCCCCCATTACTAAAAAATAAACCAAGAAGTTCAAATTAAAAAAATAGAGCAGTTCAAAATTTATAAAAAAGGATTTTTCCGGTTTATAGAAAAACACAACGGTTCGAATTTAAAATAACACAAAAGTTCAAATGTTTGTTATGGAAGAAAGAAGATCAAATTAATAAAATGAGCGGTTCAAAAAAGATTATAAAAATGGGTTTTGCCGTCTCTAATAAAAACTAGAATTTAAATTAAAAAATGGAGAAATTCACTATTTATTACAAAACCAAGAAGGTCAAATGAAAAATAGAGCATTTCAAAAAGTTTATCAAAAATGGGTTGTTGGTTCAATATTTATTACAAAACCAGAATTGTTTTCATTGCTAAGAGAAATAAACCAAGAAGTTCAAATTACAAAAATAGAGCAGTTCGATATTTATTAAAAACTCAAATTTTTCTTGTTAACAAAGAAATAAAATCAAGAATTTCAAATTAAAGTAATGGAATTAGTTCGATGTATTCGGAACACCCAATAATTGTTTTTGTTTCTAGGAAAAATAAAAGTATGAAGTTCAATATTAAGAAAAATGTTTGATTAGTATTTAGAAATATTTTTTTAAGAATAAAACTAAGAATTCCAAATTAAAATAACAGAGAAGTTCAAAGGTTGTAATAAACTCAACTTATTTCTCTCTACTAAAGAATAAAATGAAGATGTTCAAATTAAAATAAAGGAACAACTAAAAAAGTTTAAAAAGATTTCCCCTGTTTTTGAAAAAACCGGAAGTTCATACTAAAACAGCGTAGTTGTTCGATGTTTATTAAAAAAAATCTAGGACTTAATCATTTTCAGAACACTCAGATATTCGTTGTTATGAAAGAATCAACCAAGTTCAAATTGAAAAAACAATCAAATTCGATGCTTATTTAAAAATAAAAAACTATTCTATACTCAAATATAAAAAAATGTGAAGTTCAAATTAAAATAACATAGAAGTTCAAAGTATATTAAAACCTAGGATTTACAAGGTCCAAAAAAAACTTCAATTTGGGCATTTTTTAAGACAACTCATGAACGTCGATAAATTTTGAAAAAACTCTCTACATGCAAAAGTTTCTCCTATTCAAACTCTCTCTAACAAGATATCATATGATCTATTCCATTAAACGGTTCAAAAACGACTCAACATACTGCTCGTATATGTACTCCAAATCGGAATCCATTGATAGAAAGAAAAGGGAAAACTTTTTTTAGCTCCGACAATTCATCGAACAGTTGCCAGCCATGGTGAGTATAGCAGTAGCGGACGGTACCTGACGAGACGGTCGGAGGACACGTTGAACGGCGACGGAGGAGAAGCGGGGTGGAGCCCTGCTGGGCGCTGGAGGTGACGGAGACGTAGAGTTCCGGCAGGAGTGTGGCATGGCAACCGGAGTGGTGAAGTAGCGGTGATGGCAAGAGAGAAAGATGGAAGAAAAGAAAATGGAGATGATGAAGGCGTGGGGTCCGGAAAGTGTTTTGGGTGGGTCGAGGGTGTCAGAGTCATACGTGTGTGGTGTCTGAACTCTCCACATTTATCTCCGTTTACGAGAGAAAATACGTCCGAACCGATTCATAGATGGATGCATGTCTATGCTGAATGACTTCGGTGGTCCGAACAACACGGTCCAAACGGATACAAGCGGTTTGCGGATTCGTCTTGAAGATGCTCTTACGATGCACCAGCGGAGTCTATTCAGTCGGTGCGTTTAAACCCGTGTTTTTCTCCGACGTCCTCGCGTTTGGTCTACCGCGTACCTATCTCAGTTTGGCGGTAACGGTACGGCAGAGCTCCACTTCACTCACCGGCCTCTACTTGCAGGAGCATCTTTTCTTGTCCATATATGTACAGCCAACTGGCCTCGCTGAAAATTTATTTTGGAGGGGATAATGGCTTCGAAATTAAGTGGCTTTCAGCGTTTCACCTCGTCGGCAGGGTCAACTATCGGCATTCGGTCAAATCTTCTTACACTGCATAGGGATCATAGTCAAATACAATAATGTCGGCCGGCCGGTTGTGCACGAGACCATCGCAGCAGTACATGTTTATATTTAAAGTGGCCATAGGGAGGACACAACGTACTACTACTACTCCTACCAAAGAACCAAAGCTAGAAACCGGTCGATATGCGTCCGGCGGCTAGTAGCTAGTTCGGCGGCCAACTGGCCCGTCAACATGTTGGAGGCGTTCCTCCTCACGGCGAGAGCGATCGTGCAGGCGGCGGATTACCTCGCCGGATTGGAGAGGACGGCGAGAGAGATCAAGATCAAGCGCCGGACCCTCGCCCAGCGCGCAAATGCCTTGGAAACAATCCTGCGTTCGTACTGCGAGGCGGCCAGACACAACGCGCCGATGGCCGCCGCACTGGGCAGCTTCGGCGACGCCCTCCAGGACGCGCTCAGGCTTGTCAGGTCCTGCGGCCCCCAAAATCAGAGCGGCGTCCTCGGCGGCTTGATATCGTTTCCTTACAGCAGCAGGAGGAACCTCGCCATGCTCGCCCACGCAGAAGAGACGATCGACAGACGCATCAGGGACTTAGAAGTCGCCCTTAAAGCTCCTGACCGCCGTCCTCAAACTGCCGTCGTCGCGCCGGTATCGCCGGTCAACAACTACTACTACACCATACACAACCAGGGCAACGTGGTGCTCCAGCAGCATCAACCACGAGGAGGAGGAGCCTCAAGTAGCGCTGCTCCCTCCTCGCAGTCACGTCCTCGTCCTGCGGTAGAGACAGGCTTTGCGCTGGCGATACGAGCCGCCATGCATGGGCAGCAACTCAGAGCGAGGCGTCCAGTCGATCAGCCGCCTCCCCGACGGTAAGATCTCAATTAGGCTCGCAGATCTGAAGCGTGTATACGATATAGTACAAGAATTCTCAAGACCATTTCCACCAGAAGGTTTTTGCCCCGTAGCAAATGTTTCGATGCCGAGCATCTGCAGCGGGTTTCCTTCATATACCCAACTTGCGCTTTCCCTCTTTCTTCCTCCTTTCTTTTGGCTGGCTGGTGTAATGAACAAATGTAATTGTCCTTTAGCAATTAATGGGTTTAGCTCGGTTGAAAGGAAAATTATATTGCATCTTTTTCTGTCTACAAAGCCATGTAATTCTTTTTTTTTTGGTAAAGTTCATAGTCAAAATCACACTCCTAATTCCTTAGGAAATCTATTCTTTTCAGCCGGCTGATTACTCACTCGTGTAAAACGCCCTCTCCGCACGACACGCGTCCCGCTGTGCCCTCCCACTGCCCAGCCTTATCCCCTCATCTCCAGCGTCACGAGATCCACTGATTTTTTTTCCATCAAACTCGATCCCCTTCTGTCTCTCCCGGATGTAGATTTAGCAGGCCACGCGTCTCTCCCCTCCCCTCGCGTCGTCTCTGCTCGGGCGGCGCCAGGGGCCCTGATCCCACGCCGCCAGCCCCTCCCCGCTTTTCCATCCCCAGCCGCCACTGCCGCCAGCAAGGGCCGCGGTGGTGGCGGTCCCTGCACCGCAGATTCAGGGCGGGTGGTCGCCGCAGCAAATCCAGTGAGGCGGAGGCGGTGTCTCGCGCAGGGAGGCCGGGGGCGGCGATGGGAACCTACATGGCCGACGGTGTGGCCGCCGAGGGCACATGGGTGGCTCCGATGGCTGCGGATCCGGTGTCCTGTCCAGATCCATCTCGATACGGCCTTGGCCGGCCCGTGGCGTGAGGAGGATCGGTGAGGGGCGGTTGGAGGCTCCCTCCCGGCGTGTCGATGGCGGCCCTCGTATCCACGGCGAGGCTCCGTTCGGTTCCAGCCAGCTGCGAGGTTGGGGGGACGCAACTTCCGGTGAAAATCGCGCCGACTTCGGTCATAGCGGACGATGACGACGTCTATGACATCGTTCCCTTCTCGAGGCATCGTCGTTGCAGGTCGTGGCACCCCACTCGTGATGCTCCGGGGGAAACACTAGATCTGGATCTACCGGATCGGACGATGATGGTACCTTTGTTGCCGTTGTCCCTCCCGAGGGCATCGTTTTGGAGCAACTGCTAGTTGGACGGTACAATCGGAAGAGCGGTGTCTCATCCACCGCAAGGCCGACGACGGATCCCGGTGGCATGGTGCTGCGGAGGTTCGGCGACGGGCGCGTGTGGACGGATTCGTGCAGGATGGTGGAGTTGTCTGGCGTCGTGGTGGCGTCAACGACAGGCCAGGCAAGGTCGATAGGCCAGTTGCTGCTCTAGAGATGGACCGGTGGAAGATGGCGGCGGCAACCTTTGAGGTGTGTCGGTCCGGTATGGGACCCAGTCTCAGTATGTGGCTGGGCTGGGGCATCCGGCTTTAGATGTTAGGGTTTGGTGCGATGTCCGTTTGGTATTAGGCCCGGATATTCGGCACACCTTCATCAATGAGATAGGAGTAGCAACAGGCGTTGCCTAGATGGTGGCTTCAGGCTCACTGATGTATTATTTTGTATGGTCTTGCAGAAAATTATTTTTTTTTCCTACGGTTTCACCAAGATCCATCTATGAGTTCATCTAAGCAACGAGTCATGGGAGAGAGTTTGCATCTACATACCACTTGTAGATCGCGTGCGGAAGCTTGCAAGGTGATGATGGAGTCGTACTCGACGTGATTCAGATCACCGATGTCCAAGTGCTGAACGGACAGCACCTCCGCGTTCAACACACGTACGGGACGGGAGACGTCTCCTCCTTCTTGATCCAGCAAGGGGGAAGGAGAGGTTGAGGAAGCTCGCTCCAACGGTAGCACGACGGCGTGGTGGTGTTGGTGCAGCAGTACTCCGACAGGGCTTCGCCAAGCGCTTACGGAGGAGGAGAGGTGTTGGGGAGGGGAGGGGCTGCACCTTGGAGATGGGTACAGCAGCCCTCCCCCACCCCTCTATTTATAGGGGAAGGGGCAAGGGGGGCCAACCCCTCTAGATGGGATCTAGAGGGGGGGCGGCGGCCAGGGAGGGGAGGCTTGCCCCCCAAGCAAGGGGGGCGCCCCCCTCAGGGTTTCCCCCCCAACCCTAGGCGCATGGGCCCAAGGTGGGGGGCGCGCCCAGCCCTCCAGGGGCTGGCTCCCTCCCCTTTGCGGCCCATGTGGCCCTTCGGGAGGGGTGGCCCCTCCCGGTGGACCCCCGGAACCCCTCCGGTGGTCCCGGTACATTACCGATAGACCCCCGAAACTTTCCGGTGTCCGTATGACATCTTCCCATATATAAAGACTTCACCTCCGGACCATTCCGGAACTCCTCGTGACGTCCGGGATCTCATCCGGGACTCCGAACAACATTCGGTAGTCACATACTAGTATTCCTAATAACCCTAGCGTCACCGAACCTTAAGTGTGAAGACCCTACGGGCTCGGGAGACATGCAGACATGACCGAGACGGCTCTCGGGCAATAACCAACAGCGGGATCTGGATACCCATGTTGGCTCCCACATGCTCCTCGATGATTTCATCGGTTGAACCACGATGTCGAGGATTCGATCAAACCCTGTATACAATTCCCTTTGTCAATCGGTACGTTACTTGCCCGAGACTCGATCGTCGGTATCCCAATACCTTGTTCAGTCTCGTTACCGGCAAGTCACTTTACTCGTACCGTAATGCATGATCCCGTGGCCAACACCTTGGTCACCTTGAGCTCATTATGATGATGCATTACAGAGTGGGCCCAGAGATACCTCTTCGTCATACGGAGTGACAAATCCCAGTCTCGATCCGTGTCAACCCAATAGATACTTTCGGAGATACCTATAGTGCACCTTTATAGTCACCCAGTTACGTTGTGACGTTTGATACACCCAAAGCACTCCTACAGTATCCAGGAGTTACACGATCTCATGGTCGAAGGAAGAGATACTTGACATTGGCAAAGCTCTAGCAAACGAACTACACGATCTTTGTGCTATGCTTAGGATTGGGTCTTGTCCATCACATCATTCTCCTAATGATGTGATCCCGTTATCAACGACATCCAATGTCCATAGCCAGGAAACCATGACTATCTGTTGATCACAACGAGCTAGTCAACTAGAGGCTCACTAGGGACGTATTGTGTTCTATGTGTTCACACGTGTATTACGAATTCTGGATAATACAGTTATAGCATGAACAAAAGACAATTATCATGAACAATGAAATATAATAATACTTTTATTATTGCCTCTAGGGCATATTTCCAACACCCTGCACCGCAGATTCAGGGCGGGTGGTCGCCGCGGCAAATCCAGTGAGGCGGAGGCGGTGTCTCGCGCAGGGAGGCCGGGGGCAGCGATGGGAACCTACATGGCCGACGGTGTGGCCGCCGAGGGCACATGGGTGGCTCCGATGGCTGCGGATCTGGTGTCCTGTCCAGATCCATCTCGGTACGGCCTTGGCCGGCCCGTGGCGCGAGGAGGATCGGTGAGGGGCGGTTGGAGGCTCCCTCCCGGCGTGTCGATGGCGGCCCTCGTATCCACGGCGAGGCTCCGTTCGGTTCCAGCCAGCTGCGAGGTTGGGGGGACGCGACTTCCGGTGAAAATCGCGCCGACTTCGGTCATAGCGGACGATGACGACGTCTATGACATCGTTCCCTTCTCGAGGCATCGTCGTTGCAGGTCGTGGCACCCTACTTGTGATGCTCCGGGGGAAACCCTAGATCTGGATCTACCGGATCAGACGATGATGGTACCTTTGTTGCCGTTGTCCCTCCCGAGGGCATCGTTTTGGAGCAACTGCTAGTTGGACGGGACAATCGGAAGAGCGGTGTCTCATCCACCGCAAGGCCGACGACGGATCCCGGTGGCATGGTGCTGCGGAGGTTCGGCGACGGGCGCGTGTGGACGGATTCGTGCAGGATGGTGGAGTTGTCTGGCGTCGTGGTGGCGTCAACGACAGGCCAGGCAAGGTCGATAGGCCAGTTGCTGCTCTAGAGATGGACCGGTGGAAGATGGTGGCGGCAACCTTTGAGGTGTGTCGGTCCGGTATGGGACCCAGTCTCGGTATGTGGCTGGGCTGGGGCATCCGGTTTTAGATGTTAGGGTTTGGTGCGATGTCCGTTTGGTATTATGCCCGGATATTCGGCACACCTTCATCAATGAGATAGGAGTAGCAACAGGCGTTGCCTAGATGGTGGCTTCAGGCTCACTGATGTATTATTTTGTATGGTCTCTGTGAATAATTAATAAGATGGCCGCATGCATCATCCAGATGTAGAGGCCGGGGGTTCATTCTCCTTTTCCATAAAAAATGTGAAAGGATGGAAGAGAAAATACAAATATTCCAATTAAAGGACAACCGTAGAAGTCTTAGAATACAAAAGTTAATTATACAAGAAGAAATATATCCTTAGTCGACAGAATAATAGAGATCCAACACTCAAATGGTTGCCGATAGCGGGGCATGAGGGGCCACTGGAGCTTGTCGGCACACAAGTGCATGACAAGCTGGAGACACACCTGATAGTCATGGATCTGAGGACCGCCGATGGAGACGACTGCGGAAAGCCGTCAACATAGAAGACATCCGGTGCGGCGGGAGGCCGTCGACATAGTAGACACTTGGTGCCAGCGGTGAACCTGAACAAGTAAAAAAATCTCCCTCGCAGGCCCAAACAACCACCTAACATGAAAAATCGAGACATGAAGGACCGCAGGACATGAGGTGAACCGCGGAACCGTAACCCCACCCATCGCGTCCTCCCCCCTCTATTTCGAATCTATAATCTACAAACGACAAAGCTAATTTCCAGTCGGCTGGATTTTTGCAACAGATCTGAACGCTCTGGATGCCGTCCGTTATAGATCGTATGACCATCGCGCACCGAAACATGTAGTTCACTGATATTTACAAGCCTTGCCACCGCCTAGTGAAAAAACCGCTTCGTCCATCTCTCTTCTTCAAATCCCCACACAGCGTCCTCCCAACCCGGCCACCGCGAAAGAAGCCGCCGCCGTCCGAGCACTCTTCGAAGGCCTCCTCCAGGAGCGCGACCAGGGGCGGATCCAGCGTGGGGTCGTGTAGGGGCGGCCGCCCTGGGTAAATTTTTGGAACCTAGGAGTACCCCTGTACTAGTTTGGCCACCATGGAAGGCAAGAGGCAAGTTCTGTTCTTTTTTGAGGTCTGTACGTCTGCATATCTGGGGAGATCGAACAGGAAGATGAAAAGAGAGAAGATACCGTTTCGTTTTACGTGATGGGCTAGAAGTTAAGTCACGGAAATTGATAGTACAGGCCCAGTTAAACTTAAGCCCATTATTGTCTATACACGGTTGAGCCTCCACCAGTTTCCCCGCCTCTCCACGCATGCCGACTCGCTGCCTCGCCGCAGCGGTTGCCACCGATGGTGCTGGATGGGAAAGGACGAAGAACCGTTCCTGGTCCTGGCGTCGTCTTCATGTCTCGCATCATCGCCATACCAACTTGCCCACTCAAAATTGGACTGCAAGCCAGCAGCCAACATAAGAACTAGTAGCAGGTTCTTCCGCTCCCTCCGTAATCTTATCTTCTTCCGAGGACTGCTTCTCCCGTTCCATTATATCTTCTTTAGTTTCTTGTCACATTGGCCTAGTGGAAGATTGAGGGGTCCAAATTAGATCTTATATGAATTCTCAGTTGCGTTATATTTTAGTTTTTGAGAATGAAACTAGTTTGAACAATTAGGTTTGTTGATTGTCTTGCCAGATTGCATACCAACTAATTTTATCAAATGTCTTATCTAATTGTATGGTTCCGTCGATTTTTTGTTTCCTTTAAAAGTCTGCCCCGGCTAACTTCAAATCCTGGATCCGCCACTGAGCGCGACCATCCCATCCGCCTGGCCGGCCCGTTCCCCGTCTCCTCCCCCACGCTCCCCACCACCGGCGCTGAGACCGAGTCATCCGCCGACAATGAGGCCGCATCTGAATCCGTCGACTCCTCCCGCCCCGCGCGCGCCCGCCGTGACCTGAGGTGAGTGTGTGAGTGGTTCTGATGCACTAGTCTCTCTCCATATTCTCTTCGATCCGGTGCTAGCTGATCTGATCCCGACGGTTGTCTCTGTTGTTGTCCGCGAGGGGCCGGGCGAGCGGGGTGCGCAGTGGACGGAGTTCGTCTCGTGGGAGCCCAGGGCGTTCGTCTACCACAAGTTCCTGGTAATCACTAGTGCTTCCCATCTTGCCCCTCTTCAACATTCAAAATCACTGCTGCTGGCATGGTTTATTCGTTCCTGTACCTGCTTCCGCATGCCATTGTTATGCGTGTGTAAAGACTAGATTATTGTAGGCTCCATCTCGTATCATCTCAAATTTTGGGTGAATTATGTGTGTGCTTTTTGGTGAAATGCCGGCCGGCTTTCTGAGTTGCACTTTTGCCTAGAAATGATATGGCGCTGAACTATCACTTAGTAGAAATGAGTTTGACAGTGATTAATGGAAACATCGTCTGAGATGGTTTGGGCATATTCAGCGCAGGCCTCCAGAAGCTCCAGTGCATAGCAGACGGCTAAAGCGTGCGGAGAATGTCAAGAGAGGGCGGGGTCGACCGAATTTGACATGGGAGGAGTCTGTTAAGAGAGACCTGAAGGATTGGAGTATCGACAAAGAGCGAGCTATGGACAGGGGTGCGTGGAAGCTTGCTATCCATGTGCCAGAGCCATGAGTTGGTTGCGAGATCTTACGGGTTTCACCTCTAGCCTACCCCAACTTGTTTGGGACTAAAGGCTCTGTTATTGTTGTTGTTGTTGTTGTTGTTGTTGTTGTTGTTGTTGTTGTTGTTGGGATCTTGGCTGGACTGCATGCCATTGCCTCCGGGAAAGGAAAGATTGTAGTGATGTTTTTATTGGCTTTAGTTCTACATTCACTGGAGCTCATGTATGGTCGGTTATTACCTGATCTATTATGGAAGATTGGGAATGTAGACGGTGTGAACAAGTACTCGTCGAATCTTGGCAGCCAGGTCCTGCTCGACATACTTGTAGCCCACGCCCTTGGCGTCCAGCGCCATGCGCACACGTGCAATGAACGGGCTCAGTCGTAGGCCCAACAGCTTCACGTCTCTTTCGACACTCGCCATTGTTGTCGTTTGTTTCCTCCCTTCTCTACTTGTTGATCTCCTGCTCCTGGTCCTCTTTCAGTCGGACTAATAGCTTCGTGTTTCTGCTGGTGATTAACTACTTTTATATTGATTCAGTACTGTTAACGCACATCACCTTGTGAGCTAGGTTGCAACTGGTAACTAGTCAAAATTTTCTCCATGGAATTTCTGGGACGAGGGTGATTGCTGATTGACACTTGTCTCCTCCATATGTTTCTAGCACTCTCCTGACTTGACTCTTAAATCTGAAGCTTAAACATATTGCTACTAGTTTCAGAGTTTTTTTTGATAGAAAGACTGTAAGGGAACCCCCTACAGTATACTTGGTGCAACAAACCCAAATTGCAAGTACCATGCCTTGAACCTGGGTGGGTGGGAAGGCATCAGCCCCTTCCTACTAGTTTTAGAGTTTCAGAGTTTTGTCAAAGCAGGATAATGGACTTGAAGTGATTGCAGATTTCTTAGCAAGATCAGACAGACAAAAAGGAAGGTTTACACAAGATACAACATGGGTGTCAAGGTGAGCATAGGTGCATTCACAAAGAGAATTCTGAAGCTTCATGGCGTGCCCCACCAGACCACGTTGTCAATGAGTGCGTCCGTCACCACTTCCTTCGCCATCGTGGCTCACATTTTTTCTTCTCAACAGTTGATGTAGCGTCTTTCACTGAATCTTCTACTGTTCAGATTACCAACATGACTCTTATGTAATTATCATGGTGCTAATGCTATAGTTATCAGGATGCTAATGAAATATTTATCACACTTGCTTATGGTAAAATTACCATGTTGAATTTTTCTATGGGACATATATGTTTGTAACATGTGTATGATGGTCTGTGGTAACTTTGACTTGGGAAAAATTATTGAGACATACCTCGATATCTTCTTTGTAAATATCATGGTAACTTACGCACCGCAGAAATGATAACTTACATACAATACTGTAGTAAATTTTGACACGGAAAAAATCCCTCCCGTAACTTCCAAATAAATAACCTAGTAATACACGCATCACAGAACTTGATCACTCACGCATAAATACCCATGTAAAAATACCCCCCGATAATTTCTCTGGAAATAGCACGATAATATATGTAGAACAGAGCCGAAACTTTCGTACAAACACTCTGTAACCTTTGACAAGGGAAGAAGAATTGTTGGAAACATACCCCCTCTCCATTACTTCTTTGTAAGCAATGTGATACTTTTAAGCACAATGGAGTTGATAACATATGTACAAACACTGCGGTAACTTTTGTCTGGGGAAAATAACTGTTGAATACATACCTCCCCCCCGGATAACTTATGTGAAAATAATGTGATAATTTATAGCACAACGGAGTTGTAACCTATGTACAAACACCGCGGGAACATATATATGACTCACCGGGGAGTTGTTGAAAAAACACCCCCCCCCCCCCCCCGGCTCGATAACCTGTGTGCAAATAGCATGATAATTTACACAGAACGAAGATGATAACCTATACAAACACCGCAGTAGCTTATGACTCGCTGGGGTGTTGGTGAAAACATACCCCCCCTCCCCCCTGATAACTCTTTCCAAATAGCATGATAATTTACACACAGCAAAGCTGATAACTTATGTATAAACATTGCGGTCACTTCTATTAGAGGGGAAAAAGAATAGTTGAAAACGTATCCCTCTTGATAACTTATGTGTTGATAATTTACACACAACGGAGCTGATAACCTATGTATAAACACATTGGTAACTTTTGAACGAGGGGAAAGGGAATTGTTGAAAACGTACCCTTCCCTTGCCCCAGATAACTTTTGTGTCAATAATGATAATTTACGCACATCAGGGCTGATAAACTATGTACAAACACCGCGGTAACGTATGACTCGAGGGGTGTTGAATACATACCCCCTCCCTTCGGATAATTTGTGTGCAAATAGCATGACAATTTACGCACTACAAAGATGATAATCTATTTACAAACACCGCTGTAACTTCCGACCGAGGGGAAAAAGAATAGTTGAAAACGTACCTCCTCGATAACTTATGTGCAAATAGTGTGATAATTTACACACAGCGGAGCTGATACCCTATGTACAAACACATCGGTAACTTTTGGCCGAGGAAAAAAGGAATTGTTGAAAACATACCCTTCCCCTGACCCTGATAACTTCTGAGCAAATAGTGTGATAATTTACGTGCAACGGTGCTGAAAACCTATGTACAAACACATCAGTAACTTTTTATCGATGAAAAAAGAACGAGAAAGCTAAATTCCAAACAATCGGAATCGAACCTCCATCCTAGAGGTTTAATTCCAAACTCGCTACCACCAGGACAACTCATTGCTAGCAATTATATTTGTGCCGGAGGGGTTACCGGAACCCCCCGGAGAAGTATTCGGCCTTAGTGGGCCTGAGGGGAGAGAGAGGGCAGCAGCCCAGGAGGTGGCGCCCCCCCCCCCCCATGGGGAGTCCGAATTGGACTAGGGGAGGGGGGCGCGGCCCCTCTTTCCCTCTCCCTCTCCCTCTCTTTCCTTCCCCCTTCCTCCTTCCTAGTGGGACTAGGAAAGGGGAGTCCTACTCCCACTAGGAGGAGGACTCCCCCCCTCCTTGGCGCGCCCCCTAGGGCCGGCCGGCCTCCCCCCTTGCTCCTTTATATACGGGGGCAGGGGGCACCCCAAGACACACAAGTTGATTATCGTGATTGTTCCTTAGCCGTGTGCGGTGCCCCCCTCCACCATATTCCACCTCGGTCATATCGTTGCGGTGCTTAGGCGAAGGCCTGCGTCGGTAGTACATTATCATCGTCACCACGCCATCGTGCTGACGGAACTCATCCCCGACACCCTGCTGGATTGAAGTCCGGGGATCGTCATCGAGCTGACCGTGTGCTGAACTCAGAGGTGCCGTACGTTCGGTACTTGGATCGGTCGGAAATGTGAAGACGTACGACTACATCAATCGCGTTGTTATAACGCTTCCGCTTTCGGTCTACGAGGGTACGTGGACAACACTCTCCCGTCTCGTTGCTATGCATCACCATGATCCTTGCGTGTACGTAGGAATTTTTTTGAAATTACTACGTTCCCCAACAGTGGCATCAGAGCCAGGTTTTATGCGTAGATGTCATATGCACGAGTAGAACACAAGTGAGTTGTGGGCGATACAAGTCATACTGCTTACCAGCATGTCATACTTTGGTTCAGCGGTATTGTGAGATGAAGCGGCCCGGACCGACATTACGCTTACGCTTACGCGAGACTGGTTTCACCATTACGAGCACTCGTTACTTAAAGATGACTGGCGGGTGTCTATCTCTCTCACTTTAGTTGAACCGAGTGTGGCTACGCCCGGTCCTTGCGAAGGTTAAAACAGCACTAACTTGACGAACTATCGTTGTGGTTTTGATGCATAGGTAAGAACGGTTCTTGCTCAACCCGTAGCAGACACGTAAAATTTGCAACAACAAAGTAGAGGACGTCTAACTTGTTTTTGCAGGGCATATTGTGATGTGATATGGTCAAGACGTGATGCTATATTTTATTGTATGAGATGATCATGTTTTGTAACCGAAGTTATCGGCAACTGGCAGGAGCCATATGGTTGTCGCTTTATTGTATGAATAGCAAACGCCCTGTAATTGCTTTACTTTATCACTAAGCGGTAGCGATAGTCGTAGAAGAAATAGATGGCGTAACAACAATGATGCTACGATGGAGATCAAGGTGTCGCGCCGGTGACGATGGTGATCACGACGGTGCTTCGGAGATGGAGATCACAAGCACAAGATGATGATGGCCATATCATATCACTTATATTGATTGCATGTGATGTTTATCCTTTATGCATCTTATCTTGCTTTGATTGACGGTAGCATTTTAAGATGATCTCTCACTAAATTATCAAGAAGTGTTCTCCCTGAGTATGCACCGTTACCAAAGTTCTTCGTGCTGAGACACCACGTGATGATCGGTGTGATAGGCTCTACGTTCAAATACAACGGGTGCAAAACAGTTGCACACGCGGAATACTCAGGTTAAACTTGACGAGCCTAGCATATACAGATATGGCCTCGGAACACGGAGACCGAAAGGTCAAACGTGAATCATATAGTAGATATGATCAACATAGTGATGTTCACCATTGAAACTACTCCATCTCACGTGATGATCGGATATGGTTTAGTTGATTTGGATCACGTGATCACTTAGATGACTAGAGAGATGTCTGTCTAAGTGGGAGTTCTTAAGTAATATGATTAATTGAACTTAAATTTATCATGAACTTAGTACCTGATAGTATTTTGCTTGTCTATGTTTGTTGTAGATAGATGGCTCGTGCTGTTGTTCCGTTGAATTTTAATGTGTTCCTTGAGAAAGCTAAGTTGAAAGATGATGGTAGCAATTACACGGTCTGAGTCCATAACCTGAGGATTATCCTCATCGCTGCACAGAAGAATTACGTCCTGGAAGCACCGCTGGGTGCCAGGCCTGCTGCTGATGCAACTGACGACGTTAAGAATGTCTGGCAGAGCAAAGCTGATGACTACTCGATAGTTCAGTATGCCATTCTTTATGGCTTGGAACCGGGTCTTCAACGACGTTTTGAACGTCATGGAGCATATGAGATGTTCCAAGAATTGAAGTTAATATTTCAAGCAAATGTCCGGATTGAGAGATATGAAGTCTCCAATAAGTTCTATAGCTGTAAGATGGAGGAGAATAGTTCTGTCAGTGAACACATACTCAAAATGTCTGGGTATAATAATCACTTGATTCAACTGGGAGTTAATCTTCCTGATGATAGTTTCATTGACAGAATTCTTCAATCACTGCCACCAAGCTACAAGAGCTTCGTAATGAACTATAATATGCAAGGGATGGACAAGACTATTCTCGAGCTCTTCGCAATGCTAAAGGCTGCGGAGGTAGAAATCAAGAAGGAGCATCAAGTGTTGATGGTCAATAAGACCACCAGTTTAAAGAAAAAGGGCAAAGGAAAGAAGAAGGGGAACTTCAAGAAGAACAGCAAACAAGTTGCTGCTCAAGAGAAGAAACCCAAGTCTGGACCTAAGCCTGAGACTGAGTGCTTCTACTGCAAGCAGACCGGACACTAGAAGCGGAACTGCCCCAAGTATTTGGCGGATAAGAAGGATGGCAAAGTGAACAAAGGTATATGTGATACACATGTTATTGATGTGTACCTTACTAATGCTCACAGTAGTACCTGGGTATTTGATACCGGTTCTGTTGCTAATATTTGCAACTCAAAACAGGGACTACGGATTAAACGAAGATTGGCTAAGGACGAGGTGATGATGCGGGTGGGAAATGGTTCCAAAGTCGATGTGATCGCGGTCGGCACACTACCTCTACATCTACCATCGGGATTAGTATTAGACCTAAATATTTGTTATTTGGTGCCAGCGTTGAGCATGAACATTATATCTGGATCTTGTTTGATGCGAGACGGTTATTCATTTAAATCAGAGAATAATGGTTGTTCTATTTATATGAGTAATATCTTTTATGGTCATGCACCCTTGAAGAGTGGTCTATTTTTATTGAATCTCGATAGTAGTGATACACATATTCATTATGTTGAAGCCAAAAGATGCAGAGTTGATAATCATAGTGCAACTTATTTGTGGCACTGTTGTTTAGGTCATATCGGTGTAAAGCGCATGAAGAAACTCCATACTGATGGACTTTTGGAATCACTTGATTATGAATCACTTGGTACTTGCAAACCGTGCCTCATGGGCAAGATGACTAAAACGCCGTTCTCCGGAACTATGGAGCGAGCAACTGATTTATTGGAAATCATACATACTGATGTATGTGGTCCAATAAATATTGAGGCTCGCGGCGGGTATCGTTATTTTCTCACCTTCATAGATGATTTGAGCAGATATGGGTATATCTACTTAATGAAACACAAGTCTGAAACATTTGAAAAGTTCAAAGAATTTTAGAGTGAAGTGGAAAATCATCGTAACAAGAAAAAAAAATTCTACGATCTGATCGTGCAGGAGAATATTTGAGTTACGAGTTTGGTTTACATTTGAAACAATGCGGAATAGTTTCGCAACTCACGCCACCCGGAACACCACAACGAAATGGTGTGTCCGAACGTCGTAATCGTACTTTACTAGATATGGTGCGATCTATGATGTCTCTACTGATTTACCGCTATCGTTTTGGGGTTATGCTTTAGAGACGTCTACATTCACGTTAAATAGGGCACCATCAAAATCCGTTGAGATGACACCTTATGAACTGTGGT
This sequence comes from Triticum timopheevii, assembly GCA_963921465.1. Lineage (NCBI taxonomy): Eukaryota > Viridiplantae > Streptophyta > Magnoliopsida > Poales > Poaceae > Triticum > Triticum timopheevii. The sequence goes on from OY997274.1 coordinate 127,147,511, forward strand.
TTGGCAAGAAACCAAAGTTGTCGTTTCTTAAAGTTTGGGGCTGCGATGCTTATGTGAAGAAACATCAACCAGATAAGCTCGAACCCAAATCGGATAAATGTGTCTTCATAGGATACCCAAAAGAGACTATTGGGTACACCTTCTATCACAGATCTAAGGGCAAGATTTTCGTTGCTAAATTCGGATCCTTTCTAGAGAAGGAGTTTCTCTCGAAAGAAGTAAGCGGGAGGAAAGTAGAACTTGATGAGGTAACTGTACCTGCTCCCTTATTGGAAAGTAGTTCATCACAAGAACCGGTTCCTGTGACAACTACACCAATTAGTGAGGAAGATAATGATATTGATCATGAAACTTCAGATCAAGTTTCTACTGAACCTCGTAGGTCTACCAGAGTAAGATCCGCACCAGAGTGGTACGGTAATCCTATTCTGGAAGTCATGTTACTTGACCATGACGAACCTACGAACTATGAGGAAGCGATGATGAGCCCAGATTCCGCAAAATGGCTTGAAGCCATGAAATCTAAGATGGGATCCATGTATGAGAACAAAGTATGGACTTTGGTTGACTTGCCCGATGATCGGCAAGCCATTGAGAAAAAATGGATCTTCAAGAAGAAGACTGACGCTGATGGTAATGTAACTGTCTACAAAGCTCGACTTGTTGCGAAGGTTTTCGACAAGTTCAAGGGGTTGACTACGATGAGACTTTCTCACCCGTAGCGATGCTTAAGTCTGTCCGAATCATGTTAGTAATTGCCGCATTTTATGATTATGAAATTTGGCAAATAGATGTCAAAACTGCATTCCTGAATGGATTTCTGGAAGAAGAGTTGTATATGATGCAACCGGAAGGTTTTGTCGATCCAAAAGGTGCTAACAAAGTGTGCAAACTCCAGCGATCCATTTATGGACTGGTGCAAGCATCTCGGAGTTGGAATAAACGCTTTGATAGTGTGATCAAAGCATATGGTTTTATACAGACTTTTGGAGAAGCCTGTATTTACAAGAAAGTGAGTGGGAGCTCTGTAGCATTTCTAATATTATATGTAGATGACATATTATTAAGTGGAAATGATATAGAATTTCTGGATAGCATAAAGGGATACTTGAATAAAAGTTTTTCAATGAAAGACCTCTGTGAAGCTGCTTACATATTGGGCATCAAGATCTATAGAGATAGATCAAGACGTTTAATTGGACTTTCACAAAGCACATACCTTGATAAAGTTTTGAAAAAGTTCAAAATGGATCAGGCAAAGAAAGGGTTCTTGCCTGTATTACAAGGTGTGAAGTTGAGTCAGACTCAATGCCCGACCACAGCAGAAGATAGAGAGAAAATGAAAGATGTTCCCTATGCTTCAGCCATAGGCTCTATCATGTATGCAATGCTGTGTACCAGACTTGACGTATGCTTAGCAATAAGCTTGGCAGGTAGGTACCAAAGTAATCCAGGAGTGGATCACTGGACAGCGGTCAAGAACATCCCGAAATACCTGAAAAGGACTAAGGATATGTTTCTCGTTTATGGAGGTGATAAAGAGCTAGTCGTAAATGGTTACGTCGATGCAAGCTTTGACACTGATCCGGACGATTCTAAATCGCAAACCGGATACGTATTTTTATTAAACGGTGGAGCTGTAAGTTGGTGCAGTTCTAAACAAAGCGTCGTGGCGGGATCTACATGTGAAGCGGAGTACATAGCTGCTTCGGAAGTAGCAAATGAAGGAATCTGGATGAAGGAGTTCATTTTTGATCTAGGTGTCATACCTAGTGCATCGGGACCAATGAAGATCTTCTGTGACAATACTGGTGCAATTGCCTTGGCAAAGGAATCCAGATTTCACAAGAGGACCAAGCACCACTAGTAGAAAACCACCCATTAGTCCCGGTTCGTAAGGGCCTTTAGTCCCGGTTCGGGAACCGGGACTAACGGGTCGTTACTAATACCTCAACCCATTAGTCCCGGTTCAAACACGAACCGGGACCAATGTGCCTCCACGTGGCCCTGTGCGCCTAGCCCAGTCAGGGGGCCTTTGGTCCCGGTTGGTGGCTCCAACCGGGACCAAAAGGCATCCACGTGTCTGCATTCCAGTGGCTGGGGTTTTTGTTTTTTTTTGAAAGGAGGGAGGTTGGGGGTTTTGGGGGGTTAATTTAGGTGTTTCGTATATTGTGTTAGCTAGCTAATTAATAGAGAGAAGTGTCCTCTCTTATGTCCGTGCTTGGTCGACGCTACGTAGTATATATACATAAGTGATCGAGAGAACCATTCAGTACAGAAGTTCGTCATGCATAGCGAGAGAAGTGATCGATCGACCTCTCCTTCTCCGAGAGATTGGTCGAACAACAAGTTTTACTGGCTACATACATGTACAATCTATATAAGATCTCTTAATTACAAACCACTAGCATTTGAATTGAAGTTCCACATGGTATTCTCCGGCTTTACTGATGACGTGTTCAAGAAAGAATCCCGCCAATTCCTCTTGAATTGCTTTCATGCGATCTGCTGATAGGAGTTCATCCCGCATCTGCCACGTCTAATTAATTTGAAGAAGGGGGTTAATTAATACATATATATGAATGAAATTCAACAGAAATGATGGTGTAATAAAATGAAATTGTGAATATTGTTTACGCACTTCATATTGTCTTCTAGAGTAGCCTCGCTTGTTTTTCAAAGTCGCGTTGTGGATGAACTCGCACACGTAGTATCCACAGAAATCATTCCCTTCCTCCTGCCACAAGCACTTTACGAGAAATAGAGATCAATCAAACTGATAATGAAGCATTATATAAATGGCATTGATGAAAGTATAGCTATGGAATCAACGGGAGATGCGCACAACTAGCTAGCCAGTAGTACTTACTTTCGGGTATGTATATCGCAGCTCCTTCGGCAGTCCCGGAGCTTGTGCGGTGAACTGTTTTCAAACCCTGCAAGACAAAGAAAATAATTATTATTACTTGAGATATCAGGAAATGAACAAAAAGTTGCCGATATGGTGCGATAATGATCGATTGAACTTACTTGCTGAGCATTTCAGTCATGTCCGCATAGGTGCTAGGATCTTTCCGTCTGGAGTCTAAGACGGTTACTAGTCCACGCTCAAGCTTAATCTCCAGAAGAATATAGTGGTACCTGCACGCATGCATAACTCATCAATTACATTAACCTCGCTCGAGTAATAAGGAAAACCAAATATGCACACGACAGTAACACTCACGGGCCGTTGTAAGGAAAGAGTATGGTATCTTTGTTTTGATTTTTGATCAATGATTGTAGCAAGTTGTCCTCGGCCTCTTCGACGCGCTTTTTAACCAGAAATACATCTATGATATTTGTGTTAATGAACCCAATATCATAGATTTCATTTTTTTTGCACTCGACGATCTTCAATCTGCATAATATATTGAGGATAATTAATTATAAATACATGCAATGAAAGAGCCGAGCTATATATACAGACTAATGACAGAAATAGTACTTACAGGAAGTAGCAAAAGATCATTAATTTATCAAGGGCCTTTTGATTGAAGAACTCGAAGAACTCCTCAAATGGAATAGACAACACATCATTTGAAACGAGGTCGTGCTCCTCTTTAATTTTCAGATATAAAGTGATCGTCCCCTCAGACTCTCTACAGGTTTTCATGTACCAACTATGAAATCTTCGCATCATTGTTGTCAGAGATTTTTCATCTTTGACGAGAGGCTTCCCGTACTCGTATCTGAATAAGTCCACCTCCATGAAATCAGGAAGTACATCGTCAGGCAGGTAATCTTCAAGATTGCCATAACCGGCCACCGTCCCCGGAGGATTAGACACATTGAGCGGGGGGCACGATTGCTGTGCTTGTTCGCCGAGCTGGGCAATTTTTTCCCCTTTGCTCGTTGTTCTTTTGACTTTTTATCACTGACAGTAGTTCCCGACCGCTTGGCTTGGAGATATGTCTGTTCAGTAATGCGCTCATAGTTGGTTCTCGGCGGAGACTTTGGTGGTTTCCTCAGGGCATCGAGAGTGCGCTTTGCTTTCACCGGATCTACCTTCTCCTCCGGAGGTGGATGTATCTTTGCTTTCACCCCTTCAAAGAACTCCTTCACTTGGGCCTGCACGATCGTATCGTTTTCCTCCTTGGTCCTCTCGTACGGTAACTTCTCTACAGGCTTTAGAGGTGGACCGTATCTGTATTGCCTCTCTCTTCTTGTGCTGCTAGACGCCGGAGCAGACGGAGCGGCTGCGACGTCTGTCTTCTTTCGTGCTTGCTTACGAGGCGGAGGAGAAGGACTACGACGCGTCGCAGCAGTCGGGGCGGCGGCGGGTCTCTTCCGCCCTTGCTGGCGAGGCGGAGAAGGAGGAGGCGGAGTGCCTCCACGCGCCGGAGAAGGAGGCGGAGTGCCGCCACGCGTGCCCTGATCGTCACTCGCCGGAGGAGGTGGCGGTGGAGGAGGTGGAGTGCCGCCACGCGTGCCCTGATCGTCACTCGCCGGAGGAGGAGGCGGTGGAGGAGGCGGAGTGCCCTGACTCGCCGGAGGAGGAGAAGGAGGCGGAGGCGTCCAGTTCAGAAGGTCGATGAGCTCCTTCCGCCATAGGCATGGAGTCTTCAGAGCAGAACCCAGCCTAGTCTCCCCTTCACCGGTAGGGTGCTCAAGCGCGAGGTCCTCAAATCCCTCCGTTATTTCATCCACCATCACCTTAGCAAATCCTTCTGGAATCGGCTGGCAGTGATAAGTTGTGCCGGGTCCACTAGGATAAACTTGGCCAACAGCCGCCTTGACCTTCAAATTCATGCATCACGCCATAATGTGGCAATTTTGAAACTCTGTGATACCATCCACGGGATAGCTGGCAGGAGCCGTCAAGACATGCTCCGGCTGAAGCAGCTCGGTGGAAGCAACGCTGCTTCTCCGCTGAGATGGCGGGGTAGCTTCGGGGGAAGCTTCGGCATGTCGTTTGTTGCGATCTGCTGCTTCTCGTTCCTCTTCTCGATCCTCTAGCCCCATTACCCTTCCAAGCAGCGCCTGCATTTGGTCCTGCTCTAGTTTCTTCCTCCTCTTGTGGGTTTTGTAACCCCCTGCGTCCGGAAAACCAACCTTCCACGGAAGGGAGCCTGGCGTGCCTCGTGTCCGTCCAGGGTGCTCGGGATTCCCAAGGGCCATTGTGAGCTCGTCCTTCTCCCTGTTTGGAAGGAACGTCCCTCGCTGCGCTGCATCGATATAGTGTCGAAGGTTCTTGACTGGTGTTTGCAGTTGCTCGTCCGTCCACTGGCACTGCCCTGTTACAGGGTCCAAGGTTCCGCCAGCCCCGAAGAACCAAGTCCGGCAACGGTCTGGCCAGCGCATTGTCTCTGGTTCGATCCCTTTTTCAAGCAGATCATGCTCAGCCTTGGACCACTTAGGCCGGGCTTTGAGGTAGCCACCTGACCCCATGCGATGGTGAAGCTTCTTCTTCACATCATTTTTCTTGTTTGTCTCCGACATCTTCTTACTTTTTTCCGATGTCTTGTGGGCCACAAATGTGGGCCAGTGATCTTCGATCTTCTCATATTTGTCGATGAATTCTGGTGTCTCTTTTTTCTTGACAAACTGGTTCAGCTCTTTCCTCCACCTCCTCATTAGGCCTGCCATCTTTTTAAGAGCACAAGACTTGATTAATTGCTCTTTAACTGGCTTCTCCGGATCCTCCTCTGGCGGTAGGGTGAAATTTGCCTTCAGCTCATTCCAAAGATCTTCTTTCTGCATATCATTGACATAAGACACCTCAGCGTCTTCATCCTTAGCAGGCTTATACCATTGCTGGATGCTGATCGGGATCCTGTCCCTAACAAGAACCCCGCACTGAGCAGAAAATGCCTTCTTTTTCCGGATGGGTTCAATCGGTTCGCCGTCGGGCGCGATTTCTATGATCTCAAACTTTTCATCCGAGCTCAACTTTTTTTTCGGGCCTCGTCTCCTTACCGAAGTTGTGCTCGATCCGGAGGGCTAGAAATTATAAGGAAGAAAGACGACAGTAATTAATATGTGTACATATACCAAAACAATGGATCCATCAATTAACTTGTCAGCACGGGCTTAACTAATATATATATACCTGGCCGGACTCGGTTCGGTGACCGGAGCATTCAGCACGGTCTCCTTCGTCTTGTACCTCCATTGTGTCACCGGAGCCATCATGAACATAGTCCTCCTCTTGTACCGGCATTAATGGGTCAAAGCCATCATAATCGTAGCCCTCTTCTTCATCCAGCTGACCAACGGTGTCGATGAGAAATGACGGAACATCATCACTTCCATTTGCGATTATTTCCCCCAACATCGCTTCTGTTTCTTCGTCTCGGGAGTGCTCCATAGTTTCTGCAAATATTGACAACATGTCAATTATTATTCAAACATGGTACATAGTGGCAAACATAGAACTAGCTAGCTAATCACAATAAGGAATCATGTTAGTGGCCTCGACGCTGCTTCTCTAGGGTTTGGGGTTGCCTCGACACAAAGCTTCAAGGGTTTGGGGTGGCCTCGACGATAACGTTCTTTTAACTTGATAAATTTGGGTGGCCTCGAGAGAGTATAATTTGTCGGGTAGGGGCGCGGCGGGAGGGGGTACGTAGGAGACCTGCAACATCATTTTCTCTCTAGGGTTTGGGTGTCCTTGAGAGTTTTGGTCGAGCGAGAGGGCCGAGGGGGGTGCTGCAGTTGTATCTAGAGGGGGTTATATCGACAACGACGCGACATACATATACATGGGAAAATAATGTTATCGGGGAGGGGGTATCGGTACCACCCCCTCGTGTTGAAGTTTCTTCTTTCTCCTTTCCTTTCTTTCTTCTTCTCCAATTCTTTTTCTTCTTCTCCCTCGAGAAAGGAAAATAATTAAGGAAAAGGAAGAAAAGAGGAAGAAGGAAGAAGGAAGAAGAAGAAGAAGTAAAAGAAGAAAAAAAAGAGGAGAAGAAGAAAGGATTAGAGGAGAAGAAGAAAAAATAGAATTTCTTCTTTCTCCTCTATTCCTTTCTTCTTCTCCTCTTCTTTTTCTTCTTTTTTCCTCTTCTTATTTATTTCTCCTCTTCTTCCTCTCCTCTTTTTCTCCTTTCTTCCTCTTCTTATTTTCCTTTTTCCTCTCATTCTTTTAGTATTGCTTGTTTTAAAAAAAATGTTCAAATAGAAAATTTCGAAAAAAAACAAAGGTTTTGCCTAATGCATTGTTCATATGAATATACAAACATTTGCATATTCTACAATAATTAATATCAACAAAAAAAAATCTATGAACAAAAAAAAACGTAACTTTTCTAAAAATCTATCTTTTGCATATATGAAAACATTAATACACATATGCACAATAAATACATATATCAACAAAAACATAATCTGAACAATTTTTAAACATTACATACACATAGCCACATACATACACATATACACATATGAACAATAAATACATATATCAACAAAAACATAATCTGAACAAAAAAACTAAACTAATAAAAATGAAAAAAAAACAAAGCCGCATATATATATAGCCACATACATACACACATATATATATACATTGAACAAAAAAATAAAACTAATAAAAATGAAAGAAAAAATAGAGCCGGTGCGGCGCGGCGGCTCACAGCGGTGGCGGCGCGCGGGGGCGGGCGACGGCGACGGGGCAGGGGCTCGGGGCGCGGGGCGCGGGGGCGGGCAGCGGCGACGGCGGAGCCTGGCGGCGACGACGGCGGGCGCGGGCTCGGGGAGGACGGCGCGGGCTCGGGCAGGACGGCGACGACGACGGGCGCGGGCGACGGCGACGGCAACGGCGGGGGCGGCGGGCGGCGTCGGGGCAGCCTGGCGGTGTCGATGTGTTTGGCGTCGTTGGGGGGGCAACTGGTGGCGATGAACTCTGCAAAACTGCGAAGTGCTACTTATATACAAGGAGCATTGGGGGCATTAGTCCCGGTTGGTGCCACCAACCGGGACCAAAGGCCTCTTTTTCGGCAGCCCAAAGGGCGGGAAGCTGCGGCCTTTGGTCCCGGTTGGTAGCACCAACCGGGACTAAAGCCACCCCCTTTAGTCCCGGTTGGTGCCACCAACCGGGACCAAAGGCCCCTGTGCTGCCCGCATCGGGGCCAAAGTTTAGTCCCACCTCGCTAGTTGAGAGGGGAGCGCAGTGGTTTATAAGCCCCACTGCCGCTCCCCTCTTGAACTCCTCTCTACTGCAGGCTTATGGGCCTACTTGCTACTGCTTTGCCCGATGGGCCTTCTGGGCCTTCTGCGGGCCTGAATCCTGGCCCAAATTAGGGATTCAAGTCGTATTCAGGCCGTGGGGGCCCAGTAGGTGGCACTTTTTTTGTTTTTTGTTTTCTTTACTTATTGTTGCTATTTTTTTCCATTTTTTTGTTTTGTTTTCTGCATTATTTATTTTCTTTTGTTTTTTGCTTTATTTTTTAATTCTTTTTGCTTCTAGTTTTAGGAAAATTATAAACTTTCTGTTAGTGCCATTACTTTTCAAATTTGAAAACATTTTTTTTGTTTTCTTTCTTACTTTATTTATTTTATTTTGTTTCTACTTACAACAAAATACTTATTGTTGTTTTTTTGTTTTGTTTTCTGCATTATTTATTTTCTTTTGTTTTTTGCTTTATTTTTTAATTCTTTTTGCTTTTAGTTTTAGAAAAATTATAACTTTCTGTTACTGCCATTACTTTTCAAATTTGAAAACACTTTTTTTTTGTTTTCTTTCTTGCTTTATTTATTTTATTTTGTTTCTACTTACAACAAAATACTTATTGTTGCTATTTTTAATTATTACGAGGGCCGAACCATAAGACATTAAAGCATTTCAAATGAACTCTGAAAAAGTTAAAAGTTGGCATGGTATCATAAATTGACCCACACATAGCATGTGCATGTACAAAACGAACAATGGTATCATACTCGTCAGTTACAAAGTTGGCATGGTATCATCATAATAGTTGCGGGAGAAAGTCTTCACTTTTTCTTCGCTTGTGTCATTTGCTTATTGCGCCGTAACCATGGATAATCTTCATCGTTTATCAGGATGCTGGGGTCAGCCTTGACTTTAAAGGGAGGAATTTCATGAAACTTTTCATAATCTTCAGACATGTCTGTCTTGTCCTCCACTCCCACGATGTCCCTTTTTCCTGAAAGAACTATGTGGCGCTTTGGCTCATCGTATGATGTATTTGCTTCCTTATCTTTTCTCTTTCTCGGTCTACTGGACATGTCCTTCACATAGATAACCTGTGCCACATCATTGGCTAGGACGAACGGTTCGTCAGTGTACCCAAGATTTTTCAGATCCGCTGTTGTCATTCCGTACTGTGGGTCTACCTGTACCCCGCCTCCTGACAGATTGACCCATTTGCACTTAAACAAAGGGACCTTAAAATCATGTTCGTAGTCAAGTTCCCATATGTCCACTATGTAACCATAATATGTGTCCTTTCCCCTCTCGGTTGTTGCATCAAAGCGGACACCGCTGTTTTGGTTGGTGCTCTTTTGATCTTGGTCAATCGTGTAAAATGTATTCCCATTTATCTCGTATCCTTTCCAAATCAATACAGTCAAAGATGGTCCCCTGGATAACAAGTACAGCTCATCACAAACAGTGTTGTCACCTCTGATACGTGCTTCCAACCAACTGCTGAAAGTCCTGATGTGTTCACATGTAATCCAGTCGTCGCACTGCTCCGGGTGTTTGAAGCGCAGACTGTTCTTGTGTTCATCGACATACGGGGTCACCAAGGTAGAGTTCTGTAGAACTGTGTAGTGGGCTTGAGACAAAGAATATCCGTCCCTGCATATTATTGAGTCCTTTCCAAGCGTGCCTTTTCCAGTCAGTCTCCCCTCATACCGCGATTTAGGGAGACCTATCTTCTTAAGGCCAGGAATGAAGTCAACACAAAACCCGATGACATCCTCTGTTTTATGGCCCATGGAGATGCTTCCTTCTGGCCTAGCGCGGTTACGGACATATTTCTTTAGGACTCCCATGAACCTCTCAAAGGGGTACATATTGTGTAGAAATACGGGGCCCAGAATGACAATCTCGTCAACTAGATGAACTAGAACGTGCGTCATGATATTGAAGAAGGATGGTGGGAACACCAGCTCGAAACTGACAAGACATTGCACCACATCACTCCTTAGCCTTGGTACGATTTCTGGATCGATCACCTTCTGAGATATTGCATTGAGGAATGCACATAGCTTCACAATGGCTAATTGGACGTTTTCCGGTAGAAGCCCCCTCAATGCAACCGGAAGCAGTTGCGTCATAATCACGTGGCAGTCATGAGACTTTAGGTTCTAAAACTTTTTCTCTGCCATATTTATTATTCCTTTTATATTCGACGAGAAGCCAGTCGGGACCTTCATACTAAGCAGGCATTCAAAGAAGATTTCCTTCTCTTCTTTGGTAAGAGCATAGCTGGCAGGACCTTCATACTGCTTTGGAGGCATGGCGTCTTTTTCGTGTAAACGTTGCAGGTCCTCCCGTGCCTCAGTTGTATCTTTTGTCTTCCCATACACGCCCAAGAAGCCTAGCAGGTTCACGCAAAGGTTCTTCGTCACGTGCATCACGTCGATCGAAGAGCGGACCTCTAGGTCTTTCCAGTAGGGTAGGTCCCAAAATATAGATTTCTTCTTCCACATGGGTGCGTGTCCCTCAGCGTCACTCGGAACAGCTAGTCCGTCGGGACCCTTTCCAAAGATTACGTGTAAATCATTGACCATAGCAAGTACGTGATCACCGCTACGCATGGCGGGCTTCTTCCGGTGATCTGCCTCGCCTTTGAAATGCTTGCCTTTCTTTCGACATTGATGGTTGGTCGGAAGAAATTGACGATGGCCCAGGTACACATTCTTCCTGCAGCTTGCCAGGTATATACTATCGGTGTCAAGTAAACAGTGCGTCCATGCGTGGTATCCCTTGTTTGTCTGTCCTGAAAGGTTACTGAGAGCGGGCCAATCGTTGATGGTCACGAACAGCAACGCCTTTAGGTTAAATTCCTCCTGTTTGTGCTCATCCCATGTACGTACACCGTTTCCATTCCACAGCTGTAAAAGTTCTTCAACTAATGGCCTTAAGTACACATCAATGTCATTGCCTGGTTGCTTAGGGCCTTGGATGAGAACTGGCATCATAATGAACTTCCGCTTCATGCACATCCAAGGAGGAAGGTTATACATACATAGAGTCACGGACCAGGTGCTGTGATTGCTGCTCTGCTCCCCGAAAGGATTAATGCCATCCGCGCTTAAAGCAAACCATATGTTCCTTGGCTCACTTGCAAACTCATCCCAGTACTTTCTCTCGATTTTTCTCCACTGCGACCCGTCAGCGGGTGCTCTCAACTTCCCGTCTTTCTTACGGTCCTCACTGTGCCATCGCATCAACTTGGCATGCTCTTCGTTTCTGAACAGACGTTTCAACCGTGGTATTATAGGAGCATACCACATCACTGTTGGGGAACGTAGTAATTTCAAAAAAAATTCTACGCACACGCAAGATCATGGTGATGCATAGCAACGAGAGGGGAGAGTGTTGTCTACGTACCCTCGTAGACCGAAGCGGAAGCGTTGACGCAACATAGAGGAAGTAGTCGTACGTCCTCCCGGTCCAACCGATCCAAGCACCGTTACTCCGGCACCTCCGAGTTCTTGACGCGCGTACAGCTCGATGACGCACCCTCGATCTCCAATCCAGTAGAGGCTCCGAGGGGGAGTTCCGTCAGCACGACGGCGTGGTGACGATCTTGATGTTCTCCTGTCGCAGGGCTTCGCCTAAGCACCGCTACAATATGATCGAGGTGTAATATCGTGGAGGGGGGCACCGCACACGGCTAAGGAACGATCAATGATCAACTTGTGTGTCCATGGGGTGCCCCCTGCCCCCGTATATAAAGGAGTGGAGGAGGGGAGGGCCGGCCCTCTACTATGGCGCGCCCTAGGGGAGTCCTACTCCCACCGGGAGTAGGATTCCCCCTTTCCTAGTCCAACTAGGAGTCCTTCCATGTATTAGGAGTAGGAGACAAGGAAGGAGAAGAGAGAAGGGAAGGAAGGAGGGGGTGCGGCCCCTCTCCCTAGTCCAATTCGGACTAGGCCATGGGGGGGCGTGTGGCCTGCCCTAGGCAGCCCCTCTCTCTTTCCCGCAAGGCCAATAAGGCCCAATACTTCTCCCCGGCGAATTCCCGTAACTCTCCGGTACTCCGAAAAATACCCGAATCACTCGGAACCTTTCCGAACTCCGAATATAGTCATCCAATATATCGATCTTTACGTCTCGACCATTTCGAGACTCCTCGTCATGTCCCCGATCTCATCCGGGACTCCGAACTCCTTCGGTACATCAAAACTCATAAACTCATAATATAACTGTCATCGAAACCTTAAGCGTGCGGACCCTACAGTTCGAGAACAATGTAGACATGACCGAGACACGTCTCCGGTCAATAACCAATAGCGGGACCTGGATGCCCATATTGGTTCCTACATATTCTACAAAGATCTTTATCGGTCAAACCGCATAACAACATACGTTGTTCCCTTTGTCATCGGTATGTTACTTGCCCGAGATTCGATCGTCGATATCCAATACCTAGTTCAATCTCGTTACCGACAAGTCTCTTTACTCGTTCCGTAATACATCATCTCACAACTAACTCATTAGTTGAAATGCTTGCAAGGCTTAAGTGATGTGTATTACCGAGAGGGCCCAGAGATACCTCTCTGACATTCGGAGTGACAAATCCTAATCTCGAAATACGCCAACCCAACAAGTACCTTTGGAGACACCTGTAGAGCACCTTTATAATCACCCAGTTACGTTGTGACGTTTGGTAGCACACAAAGTGTTCCTCCGGTAAACGGGAGTTGCATAATCTCATAGTCATAGGAACATGTATAAGTCATGAAGGAAGCAATAGCAACATACTAAATGATCGGGTGCTAAGCTAACGGAATGGGTCATGTCAATCAGATCATTCAACTAATGATGTGACCTTGTTAATCAAATAACAACTCTTTGTCCATGGTTAGGAAACATAACCATCTTTGATTAACAAGCTAGTCAAGTAGAGGCATACTAGTGACACTCTGTTTGTCTATATATTCACACATGTATTATGTTTCCGGTTAATACAATTCTAGCATGAATAATAAACATTTATCATGATATAGGAAATAAATAATAACTTTATTATTGCCTCTAGGGCATATTTCCTTCAGTCTCCCACTTGCTCTAGAGTCAATAATCTAGATCACATCACCATGTGATTCACATCGATAGTTCACATCATCATGTGATTAACACCCACAGTTCACATCGCCATGTGACCAACATCCAAAGGGTTTACTAGATTCAGTAATCTAGTTCACATCGCTATGTGATTAACACCCAAAGAGTACTTAGGTGTGAACATGTTTTGCTTGTGAGAGAATCTTAGTCAACGGGTCTTTTACATTCAGATCCGTTATGTATTTTGCAATTTTTATGTCTACAATGCTCTGCACGGAGCTACTCTAGCTAATTGCTCCCACTTTCAATATGTATCTAGATCGAGACTTAGAGTCATCCAGATCAGTGTCAAAACTTGCATCGACGTAACCCTTTACGACGAACCTTTTGTCACTTCCATAATCGAGAAACATATCCTTATTCCACTAAGGATAATTTTGACCGCTGTCCAGTGATCTACTCCTAGATCACTATTGTACTCCCTTGCCAAACTCAGTGCAGGGTATACAATAGATCTGGTACATAGCATGGCATACTTTATAGAACCTATGGCCAAGGCATAGGGAATGACTTTCATTCTCTTTCTATCTTCTGCCGTGGTCGGGTTTTGAGTCTTACTCAATTTCACACCTTGTAACACAGGCAAGAACTCTTTCTTTGACTGTTCCATTTTGAACTACTTCAAAATCTTGTCAAGGTATATACTCATTGAAAAAACTTATCAAGCGTCTTGATCTATCTCTATAGATCTTGATGCTTAATATGTAAGCAGCTTCGCCGAGGTCTTTCTTTGAAAAACTCCTTTCAAACACTCCTTTATGCTTTGCAGAATAATTCTACATTATTTCCGATCTACAATATGTCATTCACATATACTTATTAGAAATGCTGTAGGGCTCCCACTCACTTTCTAGTAAATACAGGCTTCACTGCAAGTCTGTATAAACTATATGCTTTGATCACCTTATCAAAGCGTATATTCCAACTCCGAGATGCTTGCACCAGTCCATAGATGCACATTTTGTTAACACCTTTAGGATCGACAAAACCTCTTGGTTGCATCACATACAACTCTTCTTTAATAACTCCATTAAGGAATGCAGTTTTGTTTATCCATTTGCCAGATTTCATAAAATGCGGCAATTGCTAACATGATTCAGACAGACTTTTAAGCATCGATACAAGTGAGAAAATCTCATTGTATTCAACATCTTGAACTTTGTCAAAAACCTTTTTTTCGACAAGTCTAGCTTTGTAGATAGTAACACTACTATCAGCGTCCGTCTTCCTCTTGAAGATCCATTTATTTTCTATGGCTTGCCGATCATCGGGCAACTCCACCAAAGTCCACACTTTGTTCTCATACATGGATCTCATCTCAGATTTCATGGCCTCAAGCCATTTCGTGGAATCTGGGCTCATCATCGCTTCCTCATAGTTCGTAGGTTCATCATGGTCTAGTTACATGACTTCCAGAACAGGATTACCGTACCACTCTAGTGCGGGTCTCACTCTGTTTTACCTACGAGGTTCGGTAGTAACTTGATCTGAAGTTACATGATCATTATCATTTGCTTCCTCACTAATTGGTATAGTAGTCACAAGAACAGATTTCTGTGATGAACTACTTTCCAATAAGGGAACGGGTACAGTTACCTCATCAAGTTCTACTTTCCTCCCACTCACTTCTTTCGAGAGAAACTCCTTCTCTAGAAAGGATCCATTTATTAGCAACGAATGGTTTGCCTTCGGATCTGTGATAGAAGGTGTACCCAACAATTTCCTTTGGGTATTCTATGAAGACGCACTTCTCCGATTTGGGTTTGAGCTTATCAGGATGAAACTTTTTCACATAAGCATCGCAGCCCCAAACTTTAAGAAATGACAACTTTGGTTTGTTGCTAAACCATAGTTCATATAGTGTCGTCTCAACGGATTTAGATGGTGCCCTATTTAACATGAATGCATCTGTCTCTAATGCATGATCCCAAAACGATATTGGTAAATCGGTAAGAAACATCATAGATTGTACTATATCCAATAAAGTACGATTATGACGTTCGGACACACCATTATGATGTGGTGTTCCAGGTGGCATGAATTTGTGAAACTATTCCACATTGTTTTAATTGAAGACCAAACTCGTAACTCAAATATTTTACTTCTGCGATCATATCGTAGAAACTTTTATTTTCTTGTTACGATGATTATCTACTTCACTCTGAAATTCTTTGAACTTTTCAAATGTTTCAGACTTGTGTTTCATCAAGTAGATATACTCATATCTGCTTCAAATCAAATGTGAAGGTCAGAAAATAATGATACTTGTCGCGAGCCTTAATATTCATCGGACGACATACATCAGTATGTATGATTTCCAACAAATCTGTTGCTCGCTCCATTGTTCCGGAGAACGGAGTCTTAGTCATCTTGCCCATGAGGCATGGTTCGCAAGCATCAAGTGATTCATAATCAAGTGATTCTAAAATCCCATCAGCATGGAGTTTCTTCATGCGCTTTACACCGATATGACCTAAACGGCAGTGCCACAAATAAGTTGCACTATCATTATTAACTTTGCATCTTTTGGTTTCAATATTATGAATATGTGTATCACTACGATCGAGATCCAATGAACCATTTTCATTGGGTGTGTAACCATATAAGGTTTTATTCATGTAAACAGAACAACAGTTTATTCTCTTACTTAAATGAATAACCGTATTGCAATAAACACGATCAAATCATATTCATGCTCAACGCAAACACCAAATAACATTTATTTAGGTTCAACACTAATCCCGAAAGTATAGGGAGTGTGCGATGATGATCATATCAATCTTGAAACTACTTTCAACACACATCGTCACTTCACCCTTAACTAGTTTCTGTTTATTCTGCAACTCCCGTTTCGAGTTACTACTCTTAGCAATTGAACCAGTACCAAATACCGAGGGGTTGCTATAAACACTAGTAAAGTACACATCAATAACATGTATATCAAATATACCTTTGTTTACTTTGCCATCCTTCTTATCCGCCAAATACTTGGGGTAGTTCTGCTTCCAGTAACCAGTCTCTTTGCAGTAGAAGCACTTAGTCTCAGGCTTAGGTCCAGACTTGGGATTCTTCACTTGAGCAGCAACTTGCTTGCCGTTCTTCTTGAAGTTCCCTTCTATCCCTTTGCCCTTTTCTTGAAACTAGTGGTCTTGTTAACCATCAACACTTGATGTTCTTTCTTGATTTCTACCTTCATCGATTTCATCATCATGAAAAACTCGGGAATTATTTTCATCATCCCTTGCATACTATAGTTCATCACGAAGTTCTACTAACTTGGTGATGGTGACTAGAGAATTCTGTCAATCACTATCTTATCTGGAAGATTAACTCCCACTTGATTCAAGCGATTGTAGTACCCAGACAATCTGAGCACATGCTCACTAGTTGAGCGATTCTCCTCCATTTTTTAGCTATAGAACTTGTTGGAGACTTCATATCTCTTAACTCGGGTATTTGCTTGAAATATTAACTTCAACTCCTGGAACATCTCATATGGTCCATGATGTTCAAAACATCTTTGAAGTCCCGATTCTAAGCCATAAAGCATGGTGCACAAAACTATCAAGTAGTCATCATATTGAGCTAGCCAAAACGTTCATAACGTCTGCATCTGCTTCTGCAATAGGTCTGTCACCTAGCGGTGCATCAAGGACATAATTCTTCTGTGCAGCAATGAGGATAAACCTCAGATCACGGATCCAATCTGCATCATTGCTACTAACATCTTTCAATACATTTTTCTCTAGGAACATATCAAAATAAACATATGAAAGCAACAATGCAAGCTATTGATCTTACAACATAATTTGCAAAATACTACCAGGACTAAGTTCATGATAAATTTAAGTTCAATTAATCATATTACTTAAGAACTCCCGCTTAGACAGACATCTCTCTAGTCATCTAAGTGATCACGTGACCCAAATCAACTAAACCATAACCGATCATCACGTGAGATGGAGTAGTTTTCAATGGTGAACATCTTATGTTGATCATATCTACTATATGATTCACGCTCGACCTTTCGGTCTCCGTGTTCCGAGGCCATATCTGCATATGCTAGGCTCGTCAAGTTTAACCTGAGTATTCCGCGTGTGCAAAACTAGCTTGCACCCGTTGTAGATGGACGTAGAGCTTATCACACCCGATCATCACGTGGTGTCTGGGCACGACGAACTTTGGCAACGGTGCATACTCAGGGAGAACACTTCTTGATAATTTAGTGAGAGATCATCTTAAAATGCTACCGTCAATCAAAGCAAGAATAAGATGTATAATAGACAAACATCATATGCAATCAAAATATGTGACATGATATGGCCAGGATCATCTTGCACCTTTGATCTCCATCTCCAAAGTACTGTCATGATCTCTATCGTCACCGGCACGACACCATGATCTTCATCATCTTGATCTATATCAATGTGTCATCACATGGTTGTCTCACCAACTATTGCTATCGTATAGCGATAAAGTAAAGCAATTATTTGGCACTTGCATCTTATGCAACAAAGAGATATCCATAGGGCTTTTGCCAGTTGCCGATAACTTCAACAAAACATGATCATCTCATACAACAACTTATATCTTATCACGTCTTGACCATATCACATCACAACATGCCCTGCAAAAACAAGTTAGACGTCCTCTACTTTGTTGTTGCAAGTTTTACGTGGCTGCTACGGGCTGAGCAAGAACCGTTCTTACCTACGCATCAAAACCACAACGATAGTTTGTCAAGTTGGTGTTGTTTTAACCTTCACAAGGACCGGGCGTAGCCACACTCGGTTCAACTAAAGTTGGAGAAACTGACACCCGCTAGTCACCTGTGTGCATAGCACGGCGGTAAAACCAGTCTCGCGTAAGCGTACGCGTAATGTCGGTCCGGGCCGCTTCATCCAACAATACCGCCGAACCAAAGTATGACATGCTGGTAAGCAGTATGACTTATATCGCCCACAACTCACTTGTGTTCTACTCGTGCATATAACATCAACACATAAAACCTAGGCTCTGATACCACTGTTGGGGAACGTAGTAATTTCAAAAAATTTCCTATGCACACGCAAGATCATGGTGATGCATAGCAACGAGAGGGGAGAGTGTTGTCTACGTACCCTCGTAGACCGAAGCGGAAGCGTTGACGCAACGTAGAGGAAGTAGTCGTACGTCCTCCCGGTCCAACCGATCCAAGCACCGTTACTCCGGCACCTCCGAGTTCTTGACACGCGTACAGCTCGATGACGCACCCTCGATCTCCAATCCAGTAGAGGCTCCGAGGGGGAGTTCCGTCAGCACGACGGCGTGGTGACGATCTTGATGTTCTCCTGTCGCAGGGCTTCGCCTAAGCACCGCTACAATATGATCGAGGTGTAATATTATGGAGGGGGGCACCGCACACGGCTAAGGAACGATCAATGATCAACTTGTGTGTCCATGGGGTGCCCCCTGCCCCCGTATATAAAGGAGTGGAGGAGGGGAGGGCCGGCCCTCTACTATGGCGCGCCCTAGGGGAGTCCTACTCCCACCGGGAGTAGGATTCCCCCTTTCCTAGTCCAACTAGGAGTCCTTCCATGTATTAGGAGTAGGAGACAAGGAAGGAGAAGAGAGAAGGGAAGGAAGGAGGGGGTGCGGCCCCTCTCCCTAGTCCAATTCGGACTAGGCCATGGGGGGGCGCGCGGCCTGCCCTAGGCAGCCCCTCTCTCTTCCCCGCAGGGCCCAATAAGGCCCAATACTTCTCCCCGGCGAATTCCCGTAACTCTCCGGTACTCCGAAAAATACCCGAATCACTCGGAACCTTTCCGAACTCCGAATATAGTCATCCAATATATCGATCTTTACGTCTCGACCATTTCGAGACTCCTCGTCATGTCCCCGATCTCATCCGGGACTCCGAACTCCTTCGGTACATCAAAACTCATAAACTCATAATATAACTGTCATCGAAACCTTAAGCGTGCGGACCCTACAGTTCGAGAACAATGTAGACATGACCGAGACACGTCTCCGGTCAATAACCAATAGCGGGACCTGGATGCCCATATTGGTTCCTACATATTCTACGAAGATCTTTATCGGTCAAACCGCATAACAACATACGTTGTTCCCTTTGTCATCGGTATGTTACTTGCCCGAGATTCGATCGTCGGTATCCAATACCTAGTTCAATCTCGTTACCGGCAAGTCTCTTTACTCGTTCCGTAATACATCATCTCACAACTAACTCATTAGTTGAAATGCTTGCAAGGCTTAAGTGATGTGTATTACCGAGAGGGCCCAGAGATACCTCTCCGACATTCGGAGTGACAAATCCTAATCTCGAAATACGCCAACCCAACAAGTACCTTTGGAGACACCTGTAGAGCACCTTTATAATCACCCAGTTACGTTGTGACGTTTGGTAGCACACAAAGTGTTCCTCCGGTAAACGGGAGTTGCATAATCTCATAGTCATAGGAACATGTATAAGTCATGAAGGAAGCAATAGCAACATACTAAACGATCGGGTGCTAAGCTAACGGAATGGGTCATGTCAATCAGATCATTCAACTAATGATGTGACCTTGTTAATCAAATAACAACTCTTTGTCCATGGTTAGGAAACATAACCATCTTTGATTAACAAGCTAGTCAAGTAGAGGCATACTAGTGACACTCTGTTTGTCTATATATTCACACATGTATTATGTTTCCGGTTAATACAATTCTAGCATGAATAATAAACATTTATCATGATATAAGGAAATAAATAATAACTTTATTATTGCCTCTAGGGCATATTTCCTTCAATCACCTTCGCAGGAACCCTCTTCCTGGGGGGCTCGCCGTCAACATCACCAGGGTCATCTCGTCTGATCTTATACCGTAATGCACCGCATACCGGGCATGCGTTCAGATCCTTGTACGCACCGCGGTAGAGGATGCAGTCATTAGGGCATGCATGTATCTTCTGCACCTCCAATCCTAGAGGGCATACGACCTTCTTTGCTGCGTATGTACTGTCGGGCAATTCGTTATCCTTTGGAAGCTTCTTCTTCAATATTTTAAGTAGCTTCTCAAATCCTTTGTCAGGCACAACATTCTCTGCCTTCCACTGTAGCAATTCCAGTACGGTACCGAGCTTTGTGTTGCCATCTTCGCAATTGGGGTACAACCCTTTTTTGTGGTCCTCTAGCATGCGATCGAACTTCAGCTTCTCCTTTTGACTTTCGCATTGCGTCCTTGCATCGACAATGACCCGGTGGAGATCATCATCATCGGGCACATCGTCTGGTTCCTCTTGATCTTCAGCAGCTTCGCCCGTTGCAGCATCATCGTGCACATCGTCTGGTTCCTCTTGATCTTCTGGAGCATCACCGTATTCAGGGGGCACATAGTTCTCATCGTACTCTTCTTCTTCGCCGTCTTCCATCATAACCCCTATTTCTCCGTGCCTCGTCCAAACATTATAGTGTGGCATGAAACCCTTGTAAAGCAGGTGGGTGTGGAGGATTTTCCGGTCAGAGTAAGACTTCGTATTCCCACATATAGGGCGTGGACAACACATAAAACCATTCTACTTGTTTGCCTCAGCCACTTCGAGAAAATTATGCACGCCCTTAATGTACTCGGAGGTGTGTCTTGAACCGTACATCCATTGCCGGTTCATCTGTGTGCATTATATATAATTAAGTGTGTCAAAAATCATTACAGAACATCATGAATTAGATAATTAAGTGACCAAATTAATAGAAGTTCATCATCACATTAAAACCAAAGTACATACATAGTTCTCATCTAACAACATAAAGCTCTGCAGAGCATCTAAATTAATTAAACCATACACTGAAACTATGTAAAACATTTCAATGCAAAAACAAATGCGATCATAATCGCAACCAATGTAACAACTGATCCAACGGCATAATGATACCAAGCCTCGGTATGAATGGCATATTTTCTAATCTTTCTAATCTTCAAGCGCATTGCATCCATCTTGATCTTGTGATCATCGACGACATCCGCAACATGCAACTCCAATATCATCTCCTCCTCCTCAATTTTTCTAATTTTTTCCTTTAACAAATTATTTTCTTCTTCAACTAAATTTAACCTCTCGACAATAGGGTCGGTTGGAATTTCCGGTTCAACAACCTCCTAGATGAATAAAATCTATGTCACGTTGGTCGGCATAATTGTCATAAACAATAAATGAACCAATAGTTATGAAAAGATAATATATACCACATCTGAATCATAGACAGGACGAGGGCCGACGGGGGCGGATACCAAAACCATCGCACTATATAAGATGCAATAATAAAAGTAAGAAAATTATACAAGTATATATCTATCTAAACATACAAATAAGAATATTTTTCCTTTCAGAAAGAAGATAAGAACAAGAGGCTCACCACGGTGGTGCCGGCGATGAGATCGGTGCGGGTGATCGACGACGTTGAAGACGGGGACGGGGCGTGATGGACCGCTAAACCTAGACAAATATGGAGGAAAATGGAGCTTGGCGGTCGAGCTTGGAGAGGAGAAACCCTAAGTAGTGTGGCTCGGGCATTCCATCGAACACCTTGTGTGCATAGGAGGTGAGCTAGAGCACCACCAAGCCCTCTCCCCCTCGGCCAGAAAAAACAGAGCAGTGTGCTCTGCTCTTGCGAGAGGTGGGTATATATAGGCACCACCATTGGTCCCGGTTTATAGCACCAACCGAGACTAAAGGTTTGCCTTCGGTCCCGGTTCAAGCCACCAACCGAGACCAATTGTTGTGGGCCAGGAGTGCGGCCCATTGGTCCCGGTTCGTCCCACCAACCGGGACCAATAGGTCCAGACGAACCGGGACCAATGGCCCACGTGGCCCGGCCGGCCCCCGGGGCTCACGAACCGGGTCCGATGCCCCCATTGGTCCCGGTTCTGGATTGAACCGGGACTAATGGGCTGGACCGGCCTGGACCATTGCCCCCTTTTTCTACTAGTGCACATCAAGAGATGCTTCAATTCCATCCGGGACCAAGTCCAAGTGGGAGACATAGAAATTTGCAAGATACATACAGATCTGAATGTTGCAGACCCGTTGACTAAGCCTCTCTCACGAGCAAAACACGATCAGCACCAAGACTCCATGGGTGTTAGAATCATTACTGTGTAATCTAGATTATTGAGCCTAGTGCAAGTGGGAGACTGAAGGAAATATGCCCTAGAGGCAATAATAAAATTATTATTTATTTCCTCATATCATGATAAATGTTTATTATTCATGCTAGAATTGTATTACCTGGAAACATGATACATGTGTGAATACATAGACAAACATAATGTCACTAGTGTGCCTCGACTTGACTAGCTCACTAATCAAAGATGGTTATGTTTCCTAACCATAGACATGTGTTGTCATTTGATTAACGGGATCACATCATTAGGAGAATGATGTGATTGACTTGACCCATTCGGTTAGCCTAGCACTTGATCGTTTAGTATGTTGCTATTGCTTTCTTCATGACTTATACAAAGTTCCCACAACTATGAGATTATGCAACTCCCGTTTATCGGAGGAACACTTTGTGTGCTACCAAACGTCACAACGTAACTGTGTGATTATAAAGGAGCTCTACAGGTGTCTCCAAAGGTACATGTTGAGTTGGCGTATTTCAAGATTAGGACTTGTCACTCCGATTGTCGGAGAGGTATCTCTGGGCCCTCTCGGTAATGCACATCAACATAAGCCTTGCAAGCAATGTACGAGTAAAGAGACTTGCCGGTAACGAGATTGAACTAGGTATTGGATACCGACGATCGAATCTCGGGCAAGTAACATACCGATGACAAAGGGAACAAGTATGTTGTTATGCGGTTTGACCAATAAAGATCTTCGTAGAATATGTAGGAACCAATATGAGCATCTAGGTTCCGCTATTGGTTATTGACCGGAAACAGTTCTAGGTCATGTCTACATAGTTCTCGAACCCGTAGGGTCCGCACGCTTAACGTTACGATGACAGTTTTATTATGAGTTTATAAGTTTTGATGTACCGAAGGTTGTTCGGAGTCCCGGATGTGATCACGGACATGACGAGGAGTCTCGAAATGGTCGAGACATAAAGATTGATATATTGGACGACTATATTCGGACACCGGAAGTGTTCCGGGTGATTTTGGAGAAAACCGGAGTGCCGGAGGGGTTACCGGAACCCCCCGGGGAAGTATTGGGCCTTAGTGGGCCTGAGAGGAGAGAGAGAGTAGCAGCCCAGGAGGTGGCCCCCCCCATGGGGAGTTCGAATTGGACTAGGGGAGGGGGGCGCAGCCCCTCTTTCCCTCTCCCTCTCCCTCTCTTTCCTTCCCCCTTCCTCTTTCCTGGTGGGACTAGGAAAGGGGAGTCCTACTCCCACTAGGAGGAGGACTCCCCCCTCCTTGGCGCGCCCCTAGGGCCGGCCGGCCTCCCCCTTGCTCCTTTATATACGGGGGCAGGGGGCACCCCAAGACACACAAGTTGATCATCGTGATCCTTCCTTAGCCGTGTGCGGTGCCCCCCTCCACCATATTCCACCTCGGTCATATCGTTGCGGTGCTTAGGCGAAGCCCTGCGTCGGTAGTACATCATCATCGTCACCACGCCGTCGTGCTGACGGAACTCATCCCCGACACCCTGCTGGATCGGAGTCCGGGGATCGTCATCGAGCTGAACGTGTGCTGAACTCGGAGGTGCCGTACGTTCGGTACTCGGATCGGTCGGATCGTGAAGACGTACGACTACATCAACCGTGTTGTCATAACGCTTCCGCTTACGGTTTACGAGTGTACGTGGACAACACTCTCCCCTCTCGTTGCTATGCATCACCATGATCTTGCGTGTGCGTAGGAAAATTTTGAAATTACTACGTTCCCCAACAAACCATAGCTCGGATAACTTCCTGTAAATAGCAATGGTATTATAGGCATCGTATACATGATAACGCGCACACAAACATCACGGTAACTTTGACCCGGGGCGAGCCGGTGGGGGGAGGTGAGGAAGTTGTTTGAAAACATACCCTCTCCCGATAACTTATGCATACATAGAAAGGTAATATATGCACCGTAGACTTGATAACTCACCTATAAACACTGCGGTAACTTTGCCCGGTAAAAAAGTTGTAGAAAGCATACCACGGTAACTCATGTGTAAGCAGCATGATAGTATACACACATCGAAGCTGATAACTTAGTTAGCTCAGGCAGGGGATTATTTGCACGGAAAAAGGTGATCAGAACATATCAACATGGCATTTAGTTCTATAGGTCTTGTCACGGCGGATTTTTCATGTGACAATGATTTTTTTATCGACGATTTGAGCTACAAACATTTTAAAGTTTGATAAGAGAGCTAAATCTAGGATGACATCAGTTTTTTTTCTCTACCTATAATGCATGCATGCATGCATGTGCATGTGAAGAGAAAAGTTAAAGGGACCATTTTCATACCCTTTTCTGTGTAAACAGCCTGATAATTTATGTATCACAATCGTGATAACTTACGTTGCATAGGCGTGATAACTTTTTATCCGGAAAAAATTCGTCGAAACATACCAACATGGGATCTAGTTTCGAAGGTCTCGTCGCGACGAATCTTGTAAGTGAAAACAGTTTTTTAATCTGACCGATGGTTTGAGCTACAAAACATTTTGAATTTTATTTTTAGATAGAATCTTTGCTGACATTAGTTTTTTTTGTTTTTCTGCATGCAGCTAGTGTCCAAAGAGGGAGTCTGCATGCAACATGACAGGAAGTATGCGTATGCGGCTGCATGTGTAATTAAAGAAAGATTAAGAAAGGTGTATTGATCTACTCCCTCCGTTTCGATTTACTCGTCGTGGTTTTAGTTCAAATTTGAACTGAAACCAAATTTGCACGGAGGGAGCATTGCTTAACTTCCGAACAGTTGGAAGTTAGCAAAGTCCTTAAATACATACAATGTTGCCCTTGTCCCGCCTCCCTTCCACTTCCCTCCGGTCGTAAGCGTGACCGAAGACAGGTTCTTCGGCCTGAGCAAGGTCGATGGGGTCATAATTTTGATTTTTTTCAAATTACGAGGGCATATATTTTCAATTTGTTATAAAAAAAGTTTAAAAAAATTCCACGCAACGCAGCTGCCCACTCTCGATCATTCTCTACCCCACTCAGCCGCCGCCCCCACCGCATCTCCTCCCGCATCTACCTCTGGCACCTTGGCCGTCTCTTTCCTCGCTTTCTCACCGGCCGCCGACCGTCTGCGCGAGCCTCTGTGCCTACCAGGATCCAGCACGGCGGCGCCCCTCGACGGCTCGTGATCGGCCGAACCGAATGTTTCTGCTTTCTACACCCCTGCGGCTCCTCTGACAGACAGAGACCCGATTTCATTCCCCCCAACACCGCCAAACCCTAACCCCGTCCCCCCTGTTTCAAATCTACTCCTACAAATACAGCCAGTGTTACCGTTGCCCCGCCTCCCCTCCCCTCCCGTCCCCTCCGGCGAAATGGATCTCTCCGCCACCCCCACCAAATCCAAATCCAAATCCAAGCCCGGACCCTCCCCGTCCAAGGCCGCCGCCGCCGCCGCCGCCCAGATGGACTTCTCCACCCCGTCCAAGCCGGCGCCCACGCCCACGCCCAGGCGCAAGTCCAAGCCCGTGCCCTACGCGCCGCCCGCGTCTCCGGCGACGCCCTCCGCCGTCCGCAGGTCGCGCCGCCTCCTCGACACCCCCACCAAGGACCTCTCGGAGGACGCCCTCTTCGAGACGCCCGCCAAGCCCAAGCCCAAGCCCACCCTCAAGCGGAAGCGGGCCGCGCCGTCGCCGTCGCCCAAGACCCCGGCCCGGTCCGAGCCCAAGCCCAAGCGGCAGCGGCAGCGGCGGGCGCCGGCGAAGCGGGCCTTCTACCGCAAGGTGGTGTACGACGGCGGGGAGTTCGCCGCCGGGGACGACGTGTACGTCAAGCGGCTGGAGGGGGCCGAGTCGGACGCCGATGACCCCGAGGAGCCGGAGGACTGCCGCGTCTGCTTCCGCGCCGGCGGCGGGGTCATGGTGGAGTGCGATGCCTGCCTCGGCGGCTTCCACCTGCGCTGCGTGCGCCCGCCGCTGCGCCGCGTGCCCGAGGGGGACTGGGCGTGCCCCTACTGCGAGGCCGAGCGTGAGGGGAGGGCGATGGACAGGCCCAAGCCGCCCGCCGGGAAGAAGATCAAGAGGACTGCCAAAGAGAAGCTTCTCGACAGTGATTTATGGGCTGCACGCATTGAGAGGTTAGTGGCGCGCCAATTTTTTCAAGGTTTGTGTGGCGAAACTTTTGTGAATTGGTCTCCTCCTTATTCGTGTGATAATTAGCTGTATTTGGTTACATTTGGAAAAGTTTGCAAAATTGGGAAGCGCGTTGGTCACAATTGGGCTGGTGGCTACTGATGTGTTTTCCGAGAAATGGATGTGGAATAGGGTGCCTGAATGGTATATTTGCTGAGAATAGGAACCGTAGAACATCCCTTCCAAGTGCTAGGCGATGGTGCATAGACTTAAACTTCAGATGTGGAGTTTTCATTTGCGTTAGGTGCAAGACATTGTTTTGTTATGGGTCTGATCACTCCTTCCAACAAAACAAGAGTTCAATCTACAATGATGTTTTGGGGGATGGTAGAAGAAGGCGGGAATATGCGTTCAGACATGCTTGTTGTTAGAATGATACTCACTGAATAGCAATAACATGTAACAGTTTACGGAGGGAGCCAGATGGAGCATTCTGGGCAAAGGTGAGGTGGTACACTATTCCTGAAGAGACCGCAGCAGGAAGGCAGCCACATAATTTGCGGAGAGAGCTCTATCGTACCAATGCTCTTGGAGACATTGAGGTGATTAGTGTTTTCGCTGTCTATGTTTGGTTCCTCGAAATTTTCCATGTTTATTGATTGTACTTGCTTTCTTCATGTGGCTTTTTTTACAGATGGAAAGTGTCGTTAGACATTGTTTTGTCATGAGCCCCAAAGAGTATAGGGATGCCACTAATGACGGAGATGATGTATTTTATTGCGAATACGAGTATGATGTACATTGGCATAATTTTAAGCGTCTGGCAGATATTGATGATGAACCTGAGGTACATCTTCTGAAACTTCAATCAAAGCTGTGAAGCTCTCTTCATAGAAATCTGAATCATCATTGTGGTATAGTGAATCATCTTGTCCTTGCTCTATTATGTAGACAAAAGAAGATCCCAGTGACGAGCCTTACAATGCTGCTAATGATTATAACAGTGATACCGATGAAGATTCAGAATACGACGAGGAGGATGAACCGGCTACACGTTGCTCAGCCAGAAAGAACCAATCTAATGAGAAAATTTTGCCTGCTGTACTAACCCCACTTCCCTTTCCCTCTATAATTTTGCATCGCTTTACTGAAATGCCTGTTTGTTTGTAGAATTCATGGAAAGGGAGGATATACGGCCTGCAAAAGATTGGGATCCGAAAAATACCTGAGCATGTTCGGTGTCATCAAAAGACTGCTCTGGAGAAGGCGAAGGCTACCCTGTTATTGGCTACTCTTCCCAAGTCATTGCCTTGCAGGGATAAGTATGTCTATTCATGTTTGTTGCATGTTTCATCAGCTTCTTATGCAAACTGTTACTGAGTAGAAGTCTTGTGCCAGAGAAATGGAGGAGATCTCTACATTTGTGAAGGATGCAATTTGCAATGACCATTGTCTAGGACGCTGCCTTTATATTCATGGTGTGCCTGGTACTGGCAAGGTAACCTACCGTATTTCATGGCCGTTGTGGTGGATTGATTTCTTCTGCTGTGGCTGAATAATAAACTGCATTTTCTGCACCTGCTTTTGTTGACTGGCAGACTATGAGTGTACTTGCAGTCATGAGGAGGTTGAGATCTGAATTTGATTCTGGAGCTCTGAGGCCCTATTGTTTTATAGAAATCAATGGTCTCAAATTAGCTTCTCCAGAGAATATCTACAAGGTATACAAACTTCTAAGTTGGTTAAGAAATGGCAAATTCATACTCAAGCATAGCATATACATTCCCTTATCAGTCAAACATAGACTTATAACAGGTCCACTTCATTGAATATGCAGATTATATATGAACAATTGAGTGGGCATAGGGTGGGATGGAAAAAAGCTCTTCATTATTTAACAGAGCACTTCTCAGATGGGAAGAAAATTGGAAAGCAAGCAAACCAGCCAATTGTTTTGCTCATCGACGAGCTTGATCTCCTTTTGACAAGAAATCAGTCGGTAACTAATCTAACTGAAGTTAATTAAATATTTGTACAAATTTATAGTTTATTTTTGAGAAAATGCCCAACATTGCCATCATGTGGCCTTCTGATTGCTGTATGATATATATTCATGTTCATTGACATTTGGATTAATCTTTCTAACAGGTGCTGTATAACATTCTTGATTGGCCCACCAAGCCAAATTCAAACCTAGTTATTATAGGTACCTATAACTCTTTCTTGGTTTGTGATTTTGATCTCTAGCCTATTATTTATTCTTTGGTGTGTTGTTACTGAATGCAGGTATAGCGAACACAATGGATCTTCCAGAAAAACTGTTGCCTCGTATCTCAAGTAGGATGGGTATTCAACGGCTGTGTTTTGGCCCCTATAATTATCGGCAACTGCAGGAAATCATAACAAGCCGTCTTAAGGGTATCAATGCCTTTGAAGATCAAGCTATTGAGTTTGCTTCTAGAAAGGTTTGGAACTTTGGATCACAGTATCATGTGTACACATTTACTGTTATATACTTGTATCTTCTTGTCCATGATTGTTCTTCTGTCATCTAATCCGAGTTATGCTAGAAACTATTTAAACACTAGGTCCTTCACTTAAAGGTTAGTTTCTCCTACCTGCGTGCAGACCCTTCATGTTGTTTCATAATAAATACTTAGGCCTCCTTTGGTTTGTAGGAATCTTGTAGGAATTTCATGGGTAGGATTTTCAAAGGAAAAATTCCTATGGAGCCCTTTGGTTTGTAGGAATGGATTCCTATTCCTATGTAGGATATGATCCGATCCTTCATATTTCAAAGAAAAAAAACCATTAGCCTAGACTCAATGGAAAAATTCCTATCCTATGCATCACATGACATCTCTTTCTTTACAGGAATTGAGATGCATGTCATCTCACTTCCTATGAAGTTCCTACTCCTACAATATTCCTATCCTATGAACCAAAGGAGGCCTTAAGTAAGACAGAGTCCCATGAACCAGTAGAGTGAATCATGCTTTGATCATTTTAGCACTCTTCCCTTCTTGAGTAGTTTGATACGAAACATCTCATAATCTGTTCAACACAGCTGGGAGTCAGTGGAATAAACAGAGTTCCAGCAATGCAGTGTGATGCCATTGAGTATTAGTTGTCAATTGCTACTGCGTTCAGCATGACATTTGCTTGTACCATTGAGTTTCATCACTCCATAGCACAAGGAAAGAGTTTAATTTTTTGGAGCAGAAATATTAAATTAAAATAAATAATTGTTTATCCATATCTCACAACTAATTAGCTTTTCTGTCCTGTGAAATAAGAAGGTCAAGCCATCCAAGTGTTCTGTTAACATGCATGTTCATTCATCTTAGTAGATTGCTTTTTCCCGCAGGTAGCTGCTATGTCCGGTGATGCTAGGCGGGCCTTAGAAATTTGTAGACGCGCAGCAGAGTTCGCAGACTACCGTGTTAAACAATTTCAACAGGTTGAACAGACTCCCTCTTCTGCAAATACAGGTAACCCTCCACATTTGTAGTACAATTGTAAATAACCTATTCATTAAAGGGCACTTGGGGTTTATGCTAAGCTCCTAACTATATATAGCCCACTGAACATTAAAGGGTACTTGGGGTTTATGCTAAGCTCCTAACTATATATAGCCCACTGAACATTTGTCCAATACTTGTAGGAAATGGTTTTGTTTGCATGGGTGACATAGAAGACGCTATTCAAGAAGTCTTTCAGGCACCACATATTCAAGTAAGTGGAGATAATGATTGCTTCCTATCTGAACCCATACTTTGTGTTAGCTTTGCTATGTAGTATACAGTTTGCTCAGTTACGGTAACCACATGTACTTGACTTCCTTAATCAGATCAAATAGTAATACTAGCCGCGTCCAACATTACCAACTTCTCCTCACTTATACAGGTAATGAAGAATTGCCCAAAATTTGGAAAAGTTATACTGGCTGCTATGGTCCACGAATTATACAGAAGTGGCCTAGGTGAAGTATTGTTTGATAAGGTGAGCACAACTTTTTTTAATTCGTGTGTTTGTCTTTAGCATTGCGGTCATGCAGAAAATTTACCGTTATAACTGCTTTTCTTTGATCCACTCTTTTTCTTAGGTTGAATTTTCTGATGAATTTAGCCAACCTAATTCGCTGCATAAAAATATTATTCGGAGTCCCTTGTGGACCTATTTTAGGCAACTCAGCTTGTTTACCACTAAGTTTTCACCGAATTTGTGTCTGCTAACTGCCACAACCTTAAGTTGGAACTGTTACCATTATGTGGTTTCCAATATTCTAATCGATCTAGGCCTCAAATTTCTCCTTGGTTTGCTCTACTATACCTGTATTCAAATGAGGATACTGGCTTGCCTTAGCTCTATCTTTCATGAATGCAGTAAATTTGTGTTGTTTTGATGACTTCCAAGTTCTGATTATTTTCTGGATCAGTATATTGGTCTGCAACGGAAAAACATGCGAGTAATTACTCAGTTGTCATTCATTCTCTCATTAAATTATTCCTCCATATAACCAATGGTTCTTTCCAGTCTCTTCTCTGGTTGAGTTTCCATCTGAATTAGAGGCTTTAATTTTTTTTGTCTCATGCTTGCTACAGAAGTTTCATTGTGTGAGCGTTCCTTCACCGTATTAGGCATTACTGTCCATTTGGTACTGAATTAATGTCCATCTGTTAACAATCTTGCTCTTTTTATCCTGTAGCTGGCAGCGACTGTTTTCTCTTGGTGCCACGTCAACAGAGAACTATTGCCCGGATACGATACTCTCCTGAAAATCTGGTAAGTGATTCTGATTTAATCTGCATTTGGTATTCACATTGCATGAAACTGCTAAAGTTGCTTTTACATACGGTTACCTCGAGTTCATGTGCACGTGCCATCATGTATGACGTGGATAGTGCTGCTGTTACCTTTGCTTAGGTGCACTGTTACAAATGTAGTTCGTTGTCATTTTCTTGTTCCATGAGAAGTCATGCCATGATTCCATGAGAAGTTGCTTGTTGTAGGACTCATTTCCACCACACAAAAAGGTTATTTGCACAGAATTTGTTACATGGAAACTACTCAGAAAATAATGCTTTCATCACATACTACCTCCGTCCGGGATTTTTAGTCCCCTGAGCAACGAAAGCACGTCCGTTAATTCAAGGCCACTTGATATTTCCCATGCACAATCAATGGCGCATTCATCCATCCCATTGGCCAGGCAGAGCCACGCAGCCGCAATCCACGCATGGGGAAGGATGCCTGCATGCGCGCCTGAGGCCAGCCAGTGCATGCGCGAGGCATTTATGGCCGACAGGGTGTCCGGCCAATTACAGTTAAACACATTCATGCAGTCACATAAATCGGCGGACTTAATTACTGCCTAAACACTTGCATGCAGTTGCCTTGGTCCTGGTGTTTCGGTCGGCCGGACCTAAAAACCCGGACGGAGGTAGTACTTTTTAGGTTGCATCGGTAGGAAACTAATGTTGCCATAATTGTTTATTATGTTTCCATGCTAGTCTGATCCTATGGTAGGATTAGACTACCCAACCGTAGCTCTGTTATCTGCATACATTCCATCAGTCATTTTTTTCCCACCTATGGTCCATCTACAATTTGAAAAAGGCAAAACCCTTAGCCCCCAATGCTTCATTCTCTATTATCTATGCAATATGCTGTTCTAGTTTAGTGTTGTCTAGAAACAACTTGTTATAAGTTTCTCTTGCAGTTGCAAGCTTGGTGAGAGCAAGATCGTTCTCTGCGAGGAAGGTACCAAGCATAAGTTGCAGAAGCTGCAGCTCAACTACCCAAGGTTAGCTTGCAAAACTACATTGCCCTTTCAAACAGGCATTACAGAACAGTCTGAAGACCAACATCCTTCCACAGCAGCTATTTTATTTTTAATAAGTATGAGTTTGCTACGCGGATGGGCCAAGAGCCCAATGCATAAGCTATGGCCACTGGCCAGATATACGAAGAAATGAAGCAGGTTCTGATAGTTCTGGGATTAGTTAATTTTTTATTCACAGATAAAATTTGATACCCAATTTCCACCAAACAAGGATAAGGATGCTTTTCCCCTTCTACCCATCTGAACCGAAACCCTAGATTCACAGGACAGTTGGAAGCTAGTATTATTGTCTGGTTAAACCTCTTTTCTCATATATACTAATCCTTTTGTTTTGTTGTTTGGCAGCGACGATGTGACCTTTGCCCTCAAGGAGTCCCCAGATCTTCCTTGGCTGTCCAAGTACCTCTAAATCTCATACCTGCAGTGGCCAAATTTCCCAGCACTCGCATTGCATTCCTGCTTCTCTTGGGGAGCAACAGCCCTGTCTACATGTATAGTAAGTTCACTCCCTCCGTTTCTCACCTTATACTGAAGTTTGTGGTTGCGGTCATCTTTGTTCCACTGATGAGCATTATCTTGCGGAACTAAGAGGCTATTTGTATCTTCCGCAGAAACTTAGAAAACAAGAACGAAAAACACCGTTGTTGATCTCTGGAGCTGATTGCCCTCACCAATTGCATATTGGTTGCCATGTAAACCAAGAACTCAGCCATATGTTGCATCAGATGCATCTTAGTTTCCATCACAGGAAAAAAAAAGAGAAAAAGTCTCAGTTGTGTGTGGGAGTTGTAAGATGCGAAAAAACTTGTATTTCCTGATTTTCGCCGCATTTGTGGAACTTGTGTGGGATCGTGCTGTAATGTTGTCGTTGCACTCTCATTTGAGCGATTACTGTCAATTGTATAACATGACTATAACATTAACTTGTTTGTGTGTTTTTGCTAAACAGTGGATGTGTTTCTCAATAAGAGTCTACAGTAGTAAGCAGTATAGCTGACAGCAACGTAGTTGGGGCTGAAAGTTGAAAGCTGCTCCCTCCGATTCATAATACTTACGCTCTAGGTTTGCTCAAAACGTCTTTCAGTTTGATAAGATTTTAGAAAAATGTATCAATGTCTAAAACATGTACTGTATATGGTTGTTAATACATTTTTCTATAAATTCTTGATCAAAGTTAAAAGATGTTTTACTTTAGGGTAAACCTAGAACTTCTGACATTCTGGAACGGAGGTTAACAGTGATGCTGTCGATAAGGTTGCAATTGAAAAGCACAATGTTATACTTCCTCCGTTCCTAAATATTTGTCTTTTAGAGATTTCAAATGGACTACCACATACGGATGTATATAGACATATTTTAGAGTGTAGGTTCACTCATTTTGCTCCGTATATAGTCACTTATTGAAATCTCTAGAAAGACAAATATTTAGGAACGGAGGGAGTACTTCCCCTGTAACTTTTTATAAGTAGAACAGTAATTTACAGTGATGCTTATTCGCAAAAAAAAGAAAGAAAAAAAAAACTAAAGAAACGTCTAAGGTAGTACTGTATTACTCAACAGTGGGAAGTTCATCCGCCTTGCTTTTACTGCCCGTCTGTATTTCGTGTGTTTACTGCATCCCGTTCGTGCGGAATAGCTGAAGGAGTTCCGTCGGAAGAAGGATCGTAACCTGCCAAGCACGCGAGAAGACCAACGGAGAGATGGCAAAGGCGAGGGCCACGCCGAGGGTACCAGCTCGCCGGCGAGCCAGCGCCGTGAGGCCCCTGCCGAACGGGCCCCACCGCTTCCTCCGCTTGGTCGCCGCCATCCGAAAAATCACCCGCCGCCGCCGCCGCCGCAGGGGCCTTACCGCAGTCTCCCCGTCCTCGCCGCCACCGCTCCCGGCCTCCGACAGGCGGCAATGCGCGGCCCGACACCCAACCCCTTCGCCGCCGCCGCCCCGCGAGGCCGAGACGCCGCGGGAGGCGAAGCGCCCGGAGGAGGAGGAGGAGCACGCCGCTGATGCCGCCGCGGAGGCCGTGGCGGGCAAGTACTGGGCCCACCGCCACAGCCTCTTCTCCCTGTACGACCGCGGCGTGCGGATGGACGCCGAGGGCTGGTACTCCGCCACCCCAGAGGCCATCGCCGCCGCGCAGGCCGCCCGCGCCGCGCCCGCCGGCCTCGTCCTCGACGCCTTCGCCGGGGTCGGCGGCAACTCCATCCAGTTCGCCGCCAGGCGCGTGCCGCTCAACCGCCTCCGCTGGTCAAGGACACCGCCATCTCCCTCCCGCTAACACCGGCGTCTCGTTCTCGTGCAGGGGCTGCTACGTGGTCGCGGTGGAGATCGATCCCTGGAAGGTGGAGCTGGCGAGGCACAACGCCAGGATCTATGGCGTGGAGGACATGATCGAGTTCGTCGTCGGCGATTTCTTCCTGCTCGCGCCTTACTTGAAGGTATACATGCTTTGTTCAGTTTTATGATGAACAAGACCACATTCAGTAGGTTAGTTAACTTTTGATAACTGGACATACCTTGATCTTGCCTATTGAGGGAAATCCTGAAATGATATGAAACCAGCCAAACTAGTGTATGCTTCCAAATTTCACAAATCTGTCTGTAACTGTTAAATTTACCAATCTTTCTGCAAAATTAAGCTGTCAGGCGCAACAGGATTCTGCCTCCATCAATTTCATGACAAGTCGAGAACTATGTGGAGCAAAATTCAGGGACCTCAGTTAGTAACCAACTTTGTATCTCCAGTGTATCAGAATCTGTAGAAAGCCATTTTCATATTATTTTTAAAAAATCTACAGTTGTTGGTAGTGAGGCATTTCCTAATTCAATCTACTATATGACGGCTGTAGAAGTGCTGCCCAAGTGCCCTTCTTTTTTGAACTTCATTATCACCACCAGTACTTCTTCACCAGCAGCACATTGCTGGTAGGAGTTCTAATTCCAATAATCTAGGCACGTCCTCATCCATTTTGTGATGTAAATCACCTCACTGTTTATTTTAATTTGATGTTGAGGCCAGATATAATCTGAAAACGGTACGAGATAAACTTTAGATTCCTTGTCATGTCAACACCATTGGCTAATAACCCAATAGTATATCATGAATATTTAGTTAAGTGCCCCATTTAGGACTATCTGCTTATTCAGTTATTTATTTGGACAGATTATTGCTTTTAGTTTTGTTCTACATTGTTGTCAGTCCATCTACAAATGAATCAAAAAAGCATCGTATACAAAGGGTCTTCCTGTCTCAGGCCTCGGACGACATAGTAACGCCTATTGTTCACCATACAGTACAATATTGACCCGGCCCTTCGTTATGCCCATTATCCTGTCAAACCATTTTAATTGAACGCCTGTAGCAAGGAACACTGCTCAAGGTACTCCGTATTAAATTTGTCAATTGGTTTCTTGAAGTCTATTTTCAAAATGATACTATCCTCTTTAGTATGATGAGATTGGCATAAAACATCATGAGGGATAACTACATCATCCGAGATGAACTAGTGAGATTGAGTGACAGTTATAATTTTCATATTGTTGAGTAGCCATTTAATGATATGGTTTGCTGATTGCTGCTACTATACCAGGCAGATTTGGTGTTCCTTTCACCACCATGGGGAGGGCCATCATATAATCAAACACCAGTGTACACCCTCGATATGCTGAAGCCAAAGGACGGGTATGCCGCTCACCATCTTCCAAATTGTCCTTACACTAGATGAAGTAGAATAAAAAACAGACAGGTTTGAAACAGTTTATGCTTCTTGGAAGCGAGCATACTGATTGAGTGCTTTGCAGTCGTTGGCCTACAATTGTAGACTTGTAGCTGTTATTCATGGAAGCTTGCACATTCCAAGTGAAACTGGACTGGTGAATTATTACTCTTGTACATTTGTGGCACTTAGGGGTGTTGGATGACGGATATTTCTGTAGAGTTTTCATATTTAGTTATCTAAACTAAATACCAGAGCTCTTGAAGAAACATACCCCTCATCCAAACATCCCTTTATTGTTACATTCATACAAAATCAGAATGAACAAAATTAACTCCGATACAGTAAAACAATTGTATTATTGATATATGGTTTTGCACGCAGGCATGCAATATTTCAAGCTGCTCAGAAAATAGCTCCTAATATCATCATGTTCTTGCCACGGAATGTGGACATAAGCCAAGTAGAGGAACTTTCGTGGTTGTCTTCTCCTCCCCTAGAATTTGAGGTATGATACTGTTCTTCTCTCCTTTTGGTCGCATTTCTCATGACTCCGAGCATTTTACAACTATCATCCTAGGACGAGACCTTAATATTCAAGTTTTCTATAGAGTGAAGAGAGCTACGTACAGCACAGATTCAAAGGAATTACTGCTTACTTTGGAGATGTGGCACGATGATCCAGTTCATTATCGAAGTTGAGAGCAAGGATCCAGTGAGGCGAAGTTCTTCCTAAGCAATTTATGTTTTTTTTCCCTCCCAAGTCCTAAGTTGGTGCAGAAAGAATTAGTCTTGCAGATGTGACACCCATGTACATATCAACTGAATTTCGACCATTTCAATTAATATATGAGTTGGTCATAGCCAAGAGATCATCATTCTAATAACAAGGATTTAGTTAAGGCTTTCTCGAATTGGGTTCCATGGGATTGACTCTAATTGTTTAACCCCCAAATCCAGTTTGGAAAATCTCCTGGTTCCCATTCGCATCCCTGGAGTCAGGTATGGGAAATGTCTACTGAAATCTCAAAAGTCCTCTCATTGAATCGGCAATGACGGGAGAAGTTTCATAATGTGTGGCTATGACATGATCATAGCTGTGCCCACTAGAATCAAAATCTTTAGTTGGATAGTTACCATATGGGGACGCATGAATTTCCTTAAATGCAGATAGATAAAAAATGGGAATAAAGGGATAGGAGTAGGAATAGGAAATATAGTAAATGGAAGAAGAGGCACCAGCGGGAACATCTATACTGACGAATTAAACGTGGCCCGTAATACATGAAGAAACCTGTTTATGTCTGGACATTTCACACCAATTTGTTGTCAGCCAAGGAACCCATATTGGTAGCATGTTGTTTCCTGTCGGATCGTATTGTCTAGGCACAGTGTTGTTTCTTGTCGGATCATATTGTCTCGTCGCAAACTGAAATCTCGGAAGTCCTCTTTTGAGCCTTCTCCAGCCGAGGAGCTGGATGTGACATCCACTCCCTGAAGGATATGATTTTTAAGGTACGGTATTTCCACCTCGAAGTTTCATGCCATTGACTTGCTCTTTCCCAACTTGTGACAAGATGAAGAAGAGAAAGTTCAAAGTAAACAGCAATTGTTTAACTCTTCTGGCCAGGGCAGCAATGAAGATGGAAGTAGACAGCTGAAATGTCAACTTCGGAACTAGCCTACTATATTTGCAAAGTCTTTGCATTATTGTTGCTTGTACGAGTACATTCCCAGAATCATATACCGCGGCTGCACCGCAATTCTTCTCGCAACATCGTCGAATGGATTGGTTATCTCTCACCTGTTCTGCCGCCGTCCTAATCATTCTGCCCCTGCCATTGGGTGCGTCTGATGACCGGCTTGTCCCCAGCAAGCCGCTCTCCCCTGGCACAACCGTCGTCTCGGATGGCGGTGACTTCGCCTTGGGCTTCTTCTCCTCATCCGGCTCGACGCCGTCCAACCTGTACCTTGGCATCTGGTACAGCAGCATCCCCGAGCTCACTGTGGTGTGGGTTGCCAACCGGGGAACCCCAGTCACAAACGGTACCAACTCTGCACCGACTCTCACCCTCACCAATGCCTCCAATCTTGTTCTCTCTGACAGTGATGGTGGTCGAGTTGTTTGGATGACCAACGTGAGCGCTGCCTCGAGCTCCTCTTTGACAGAGGCGGTGCTTCTGAACACCGGTAACCTCATCATTCGGTCACCCAACGGCACCACGTTGTGGCAGAGTTTCGACCACCCAACCGACACGTTCCTGCCCGGCATGAAGATGCGAATCAGGTATAGGACACGCGCTGGTGAGCGCCTGGTGTCCTGGAAAGACGCTGGAGACCCCTCACCTGGGAGCTTCTCCTACGGCTGCGATCTGGCCACGTTCATCCAGATGTTCCTTTGGAACGGGTCGCGCCCGGTGTACCGCAGCACCCCGTGGACCGGGTTCCGGGTGAAGAGCGAAGACAAGTACCTGTTGACAAACACCAGCGCTGTCATCATAAACCTGGCTTTCGTCAACAACGATGGGGAGAGCTACACGATGTTTACCGTCTCTGATGGTGCCTGGCACACCAGGTTCGTGCTGACCTACTCCGGCAAGCTCCAGTTCCAAAGCTGGAACAGTAGCTCTTCCACGTGGGTAGTTTTTGGGCAGTGGCCACCCCACGAATGCAACCGCTACGGCTACTGTGGCCCGAATGGCTATTGCGATGAGACGGTGTTGCCTATTCCGACGTGCAAGTGCTTTGACGGTTTCAAGCCGACGAGAACGGAGGAGTGGGACAATGGTGAGTTCTGGAAAGGGTGCCAACGGAAAGAGGCATTGCGTTGCAGCGGTGGTTTCGTGCCATTGTCGGGGATGAAGCCACCGGATAGGTTCGCGATCGTCGGAAACACGTCGTTGAGGGAGTGCGCCGCGGCATGTGGTCGCAACTGCTCCTGCATGGCGTACGCATACGCCAACCTAAGCAGCAGCATTGAAAACAGAGACCTGACAAGGTGTTTGGTGTGGGTCGCAGGGTCGGGGAGTTGGTTGACACCGGGAGGCTAGGCGCAAGCACCGCCAGTGACACACTCTATCTACGGCTTGCAGGCTTAGATGCAGCAACTGGTACCAAATCTCTCCCCCTTTTATCTCACTATGCATCAGTATATGAGATATGATAATTTATTTTTGTGCCATTCTGTGCATCCACAGGTAAAAGGACAAGGAGCAATGCCGTGAAAGTTGTGTTGCCGGTTTTAGGAGGTGCTGCTCTGATACTCATGTGCATTTCCATTGCATGGTTGAAATTCAAAGGTGCGTTTAGAATACATTGCTTGGAGAAATGCCAATTCTACCTTCCTGAAAATTTGAAGTTTGTCTATTGTACCCTTGTTCTATGAAGTCTTGTAAACCCTGTGAAGATGCAAATCCAGGCCTAATAACCCCTTATGTTGTTTAATCATAGTGTCTGTTAATGTATTTTTTGCAATTTATCGGTAAATAAGACATGACCAAACCAAACCACATTGTCTGTATCCATCCTCCAGCCAGTGTGAGCCACGCCGATCATCAGGGTTCCTGCTCCCGCTGTAGGTGTGTACTCAGGGGAGAAGGGGGGGGGGGGGGGGCTAGTAGCGAGGACAAGTGTGTGTGTGTGTGGGGGGGGGGGGGGGGGGGGTGACAGGATCGAACTATGGACTGTCCTAAAAGTCAGAAAGAACAGAGGCAAAACACCGAATTCACTGGAAGATTTGAGAGGGTTTCATTCCAGATCTGAGAGAGTTCGAACTAGGGTCAGACAGCCGGAACACGGCGGCTTTAAGGGCACAGCCCGGAATTACAATAACATGCCTCATCTCCACAAGCGGAGCGGCTTAAGAAGGCCACAGAAAGTGAAAAAGCTTGAAAACGACAGATTCAGAAAGTACAGTAACTTTTGAAACAGCGCACATGCATGAGGCCGTCCATCTGAAGATCAGCGGGTCACAGACAACGGCAGCTCGCGAAGCGGTAAGTAAACCTGGCGGCCGTTGGATGGCAGATCGATGGCTGAAACACTTCCGACAACACAGACTGGACTCTTTCTCATCTAACTCTTGTCGCCGTCCTGACAGGGGGGGGGGGGGGGGGGGGGGTTATCTGCTCTGGTTTTGTCAGTTTACAAAGGTATAATGGGCAAACACCAATAGTTAGGGTCAAACAGAGCTCTTCTTAATTTCTATTATGCTTATCAGAGAAGAAATGATTAATGATTATGCAATTGTATGGCGAGCAGGCAACGACAGAAACCAGGAAAAACACAAGAAGTTGCCATCGGATGGTTCAAGTGATCTTGAATTTCCATTTATAAGATTTGAGGAAATTGCCCTAGCAACACACAACTTCTCCGAAACATGTATGATTGGACATGGAGGCTTTGGCAAAGTTTATAAGGTAACTATTGAACACTAGTCTCCTCTTATTCAGTCTAATCAGTAACCTAACTGATATATTCATATGAAGAACGCAACTCATTGTTGTTGCTTAATATTATACAGGGAACAGTAGGTGGTCAAGAAATTGTTGTCAAAAGGCTAAGTAGGGATTCTCAACAAGGAA
Source organism: Triticum timopheevii (assembly GCA_963921465.1). Taxonomy (NCBI): domain Eukaryota; kingdom Viridiplantae; phylum Streptophyta; class Magnoliopsida; order Poales; family Poaceae; genus Triticum; species Triticum timopheevii. Next base: position 127,188,191 of record OY997274.1, read on the forward strand.
CAAATGAATTCAGGAATGAAGTAATTCTTATTGCCAAATTGCAACACAAAAATTTGGTTCAACTTCTTGGATGTTGTGACAAGGGAGATGAAAAGTTATTGATCTATGAATATTTGCCTAATAAAAGCTTAGATGCCACCCTTTTTGGTATATTCTAGCAACACACCAATTTTCATGTAACAACCAACATATTTTTCTTACATTTGCTTTTGTCTTAAGATGATTCAAGAAAACATTTGTTGGATTGGGGGACACGGTTAAATATAATTAAAGGTATCGCAAGGGGGCTTCTTTATCTTCATGAAGATTCAAGACTGACCATAATTCACAGAGATCTCAAAGCAGGGAACGTTTTGCTAGATGCAGAGATGAAACCTAAAATAGCAGATTTTGGTATGGCAAGGATCTTCGGTGATAACCAGGAAAATGCGAACACGCAACGCGTCGTCGGAACATTGTAAGTAACTGTTTGAACCAATAGCTCATATTACCCAATGATTATGTTCAATTCCCATTTGTGTAACTATTGCATATGTCAATAATCAAGCAGTGGCTACATGGCCCCTGAGTATGCAATGCAAGGCATCATCTCTATCAAATCCGACATCTATAGTTTTGGCGTGTTACTACTGGAGATTGTAATTGGTATGAAGAGAAGCCCACTAGTCACGCCATGGGATTTCCAAGCCTCATAATCTACGTGAGTATATACATGCTTTCGCCGAAGTTCTCAATAAGGAAAATAGTTTTGTAACCCGAGATGTTGTTGTTTGTTTCAGTCGTGGAATATGTGGAAAGATGGGAAGGCAGAGGAATTGGCTGACTCATCTATTATAGATACATGCCTAATAGATGAGGTGTTGCTTTGCATTCATGTAGCACTCTTGTGTGTCCAAGAAAGCCCAAAAGACAGACCACACATGTCATCGGTTGTGTTCACCCTAGAGAATGGAAGCACTACACTCCCAACTCCCAGTCGGCCTGCATACTTTGTGGGACAGAGCACTGAATTGGAGCAACTCAGAAACAATATTCAGAATTCCGTGAATACTTTAACTCTTACTGGTATGGAGGGTCGATGAAATAGTTCATTACTTTTATGTGTTGGACATTGTGTAAAGAAAGGCTTGTCCACCGGTGGTCGTTGTTTGTAGCCTAGTGGTGGAGGGAAGTTGTTTGATCCCATCTACACGGGTTTGATCCATGAAGTTTTTGTTCTACTGAATGATTCTTGTTCGTGCCCATGAAATATGTTCATAATAGAGGATGGCCGAGTGTTAGTGTGCATGAAGTTTTTCTTTTTTCACGAACTTGTGATGGACGCCGAGGGCTGGTACTCTGCCACTCTCGAGGCCATCGCCACCGTGCAGTACACCTGCTCAGTGCCTGTCGGTCTTGTCGTCGACGCGTTCGCCGGGGTCGGTGGCAATTCCATCCAGTTTGCCGCCAGGCACGCGCCGCTGGCCGACCCCTTCTCGTTTCCAGGACACTGCTTTCCCCCGCTAACACTGGCGTTTCGTTCTCGTGCAGGGGCTGCTACGTGGTCGCAGTGGAGATCGATCCCTGGAAGGTGGATCTGGTGAGGCACAATGCCAGAATCTATGGCGTGGAGCATTTGATCGAGTTCGTCGTCGGCGATTTCTTCCACTTCGCGCCTTACTTGAAGGTAGTATACTTGTTCAGTTTTAGGATGAACAAGACCACATTGAGTAGGTCAGTTAAATTTTGATAAATGGACATGCCTTGACCTTGCCTATTGGGGAAAATCCTGAAATGGTATGAAACCAGCCAAACCAATGTATGCTTCCAACTATGATATGGCATGCTCAAGGTATGCACAGTTATAAAAAAAACACAAACCCATCTGTAAGACTGTAACTGTTAATTTTACAAACTCTTTTCGCGCAATTAAGCTATGAGGCGCACCAGGATTCTACCTGCGTGGATTACAGAACTCGAGAACACTTTGTATGTCCAGTATATAGGAATCTGTAGAAAGCCATTTTGATTTCTAAAGAGAAATCTACAATTGTTGGTAGTGTGGTACTTTTTATTTTAATCTATAAGCACTACAACTGCCCAAGCGACCTTGTTTTTTGAACTATATTATTACTACCAGCATTCCTTCACCAGCCTATTTTTTTGTGATAAACTCCTTCACCAGCCTGACATTACTGACAGGAGTTCCAACAAAACTAGGCATGTCCTCACACATTTAGTGATGTACTCCCTCCGTTCCGAATTATAAGATTCTAACTTTTTGTGAATTGTATGTATATAGACGCGTTTTAGTGTGTTTGTTCACTCATTTCAGTCCGTATGTAGTCCATATTGAAATGTCCAAAACATCTTATAATTTGGAATGGAGGTAGTAGATCACTCCACCTTCTAAAAATTTGATATTGATGCCTGATGTAATATGAAAAAAACACAAATATAAACTTTGGATTCCTTGTCATGTCAACACCATTGGTTATTAAGAGTGGTACAGTCAGAATGTTTAGTTGAGTACCTCATTTTGGGACTACTGATCTGCCTATTCGGCAATTAATACTCAACATTATTGTCAGTCCATCAGCAAATAAACGAAAAAACATTGTATGCATAGGGTCTCACTGCCCCAGGCCCTGGGCTGTATAGTAACGCCTATAACGCTATTGTTCTCCATACAGTAAAATATTGACCTGGCCCTTCATTACGCCCATTATCCAGTCAACCCATTTTTAATGAACGCCTTTAGCAAGCAACACTGCTCAAGGTATTCCGAATTAAACCTGTCACTTGCCTTCTTGTAGTCTAATTTCAAGATGTTACCATCCTCTTTAGTATGATGAGTGACATAAAACATCATGAGGGATAACAGACCATCCGGGATGAACTAGCAAGATTAAGTGATAGTTTCAATTTTCATATGGTTGAGTAGCCATTTAGTGATATATGGTTTGCTGATTGCTGATACTATACCAGCCGGATTTGGTGCTCCTTTCACCACCATGGAGAGGGCCACAGCACGGTAAGCTCAGAGATGCCGTTGTACCAGATGCCAATGTACAGGTTGGACGGCGTTGAGCCAGAAGAGGGGTAGTGTCCTGATACTCATGTGCATTTCCCTTGCATGGTTGAAATCCAAAGGTGCGTTTAGCTTACATTCATTACCTTCCTGAAACATTCAAGTTTGTCTATCTATTGTACCCCCATTCCACAAAGCTTTATAAATCCCATGAAGATGCAAATCCATGCTGGTAATGCGGTGGTGGCAATTCATCAATAGATAAGACACGGCTGAACGACATTGTTTTTCTTGATCCTGCGCTGGTTGGGTTCACGAGTGACGACTTGAGTGTTCAACTAAGGGACAAGTTCGGGGAGCTAATTGCATAGTACTATGTTATATTTACTGGAGAAGAAATGACCATGCCATTTTGTTTGAAGAAGGCAATAACAGGACCGAGGGAAAGCACAAGAAGGCGCTTTTGGATGGTTCAAGTGATCTTGAATTCCCATTTGTCAGATTTGAGGAGATTGCCCTAGCAACACATAATTTCTCTGAAACGTGTATAATTGGACGGGGAGGCTCTGGCAAAGTTTACAAGGTAATTATTCAGAACTACATTGTTTTTATTCTAACTGATCTATTCACATGACAAATTCAAATCTACATTTTCCCTTAAAATCATACAGGGAACACTAGGCGATCAGGAAATTGCTGTCAAACGGCTAAATAAGGATTCTAAACAAGGAACAAATGAATTCAGAAATGAAGTAATACTTATTGCCAAACTTCAACACAGAAATTTGGTTCGACTTCTTGGATGTTGTGACGAGGGACATGAAAAGTTGTTGATTTATGAGTATTTGCCTAATAGAAGCTTAGATGCCACCCTTTTCGGTATATTCTAGCAACACACCAGTTTTTAGAACATGTCAAAATTTTGTTTTCTAACATTTGCTTTTGTCTAAAGATGATTCAAGGAAATTGTTGCTGGATTGGGCAACACGTTTAAATATAATCAAAGGTGTCGCCAGGGGGCTTCTTTATCTCCACCAGGATTCAAGGCCGACCATAATTCACAGAGATCTCAAAGCCGGAAATGTTTTGCTAGATGCACAGATGAAGCCCAAGATAGCGGATTTTGGTATGGCGAGGATCTTCGGTGATAACCAGGAAAACGCAAACACCCAACGTGTCGTCGGAACATAGTGAGTAACTGTTTGAACCAATAGCTCCAATTGATCTGTGATTATTTTTGAATTCCATTTCAAATAACTCTTGCAAGTCAAATAATCAAGCAGTGGCTACATGGCTCCTGAGTACGCAATGGAAGGTGTCATCTCTACCAAGTCTGACATCTATAGTTTTGGCGTGTTGCTATTGGAGATTGTAACCGGAATGAAGAGAAGCTCAAACAGTCACACCATGGGCTTCCCTAGCCTCATAGTTTACGTACGTACAACATGTTTTCAAGTTCCCAACTCTCTTAAAAGTTGCCCGATATTTTTAAAAGAAGATAGTCATGTAACACAAAAGAGATGATGTTTTTGTTTGTTTCAGTCATGGAATGTGTGGAAGGACGGGAAGGCAGAGGAGTTGGATGACCCATCTATCATAGGCACATGCTTACCAGATGAGGTGTTGGTTTGCATTCATGTAGCCCTCTTGTGTGTCCAAGAAAACCCAAAAGACAGACCACACATGTCATCAGTTGTGTTGTGTTGGCGCTAGAGAATGGGAGCACCACACTTCCAGCTCCCAATCGGCCTGCATACTTTGCAGGATGGAGCACTGAACTGGAGCAACTAAGAAACAATATTCAGAATTCTGTGAATAGTTTAACTCTTACTGGTATAGAAGGTCGATGAAATGGTTCGGTACTTTTATATGTGTATGTAATGCGATGTGTTGGACATTAGGTTGTTTGTAGCTAGTGGTGAAGGGAAGTTGTTTGAGCCCATCCACACCGGTTTGATCCATGGAGATTATTGTTCTACTGAATGTGCTCGTATGTTTGTGCAGTGGTGGTGAAAAAAGACAATTTTAGTTAGCAAGAATACGTATGCACTCTTTTACTAAGAACATCAAACACGAAATGCACCAGACATACTTAATATAATTATAAGGCATGTTTACATTATATTATAGTAATTTAAATTTGTGTTTGCTTGGTGAATGTCGAAGCATGTCCTTTGTGCTGCTGCATCCTCATTGTTGTTTCACCAATTCAAGCCGAAGAAGTGGGATTACGTGGCCCAACCACAAACCCCTTCCTCCGAAATCACTAATTAAGGAGTACTTCTTGCGGAGATTACTCTAACTTTTTCAGGTTGTGACAAGTGGCGCGCTGCATGTGCGCCTCTTGTCACAACCTGGGTGTTTTCCTTTTTTCGTAGATCTGTTTATTCAAAACGTTTTATCTCTTTAACCGTGCATCCAAATCCCGAACCGCTTTCGCCGTTGGATTCCTCGCGTCGAGATCTTCAAAACTAGATCCCATGTTGATAGGTTTTGATGAACTTTTTTTCATGAAAAAACCGGATGAAAAAACCGACGAAAAAACCGAACCGGGAACAGTGGTTTTTTTCCCTTTCCGAAAGAGGCACGTCCGTGCCTCTGACGAAATCACAACCGTGCCTCTCGCAGAAGCAAAACCGTGTCTCTCGCGAAAGAAAAAAAAACAGAAAACGTGTTTTTCCCTTTTCGAAAGAGGCACGCCCGTGCCTCTCGCGGAAGCAAAACCATGCCTCTCGTGAAAAAAAAACAGAAAACACGCTTTTTTCCTTTCCGAAAGAGGCACGCCCGTGCCTCTTTTGAAAGCACAACCGTACCTCTCGCGGAAGCAAAACCGTGGCTCTCGCGAAAGAAAAAAAAACAGAAAGCGTGTTTTTCCCGTTTCCGAGGAGGCACGGCCGCGACTCTCGTGAAAGCACAACCGTAACTCTCGCGGAAGCAAAACCGTGCCTCTCGCGAAAGGAAAAAAATAGAAAACACGTTTTTTTCGTTTTCAAGAGGCACGGCCGTGCCTCTCGCGAAAGCACAACCGTGCCTCTCCGAAAATAAAACTGTGACTCTCGCGAAAAAAATGCGTTCTTTTGCGCAAATTTTTTTTTTCAATTTTTTTTCTTCGAAAAGCTAGGGAAGACCGGTGGAAAACCAAAGCGTAAAAAAACCCCAGAAAAAAAACCATTTAAAAAGCTGAAAACACGTGCAGAAAATAAAAAAACAAAATCTGGAGGGAGCGCCCAGAGCGCGACACGTGGCGAATAGCTGAGAGCGCGCCAAGTGGCGCTGATCGTTGCGAGGCTCCCGAAGGAGGGATCGTTAATTAGTTGCTCCCCCCTTCCCCAACCCTCGAGGGCGAGACACCTGAGAGGCCAAATGTCCCCAGAGCTAGAGGCTGAGTAGCCGTGGCTTGAGCAGCACGTCGACTATGTTGATGCCGCTGCGAAGAGGGCAAGTACCAGGTCCACGGCCCGCCGACACAGTACCTTCGCCCGATACTGTGAAGGCGTGCACAAATGTCAAACAGGGAAAATCTAAATAACTAAGATTTAGCTGAAATATGTATTGTATATTATTAGCAAAAGGGCCCAATGTGAGAAAAAAAATCATAATCTCCAACAGCCATGATCTGATTTTGCTGCATCACCGAGATACACTATCACTCACAATTTTATGAAATCATGAACATTTTTTAAACTATGAACATATTTGAAGTTGTGAACATTTTTCAAATTCATTAACACTTTTACAAATTTTCAAATATTTTCTAAAATCAAGAACATTTTTGAATTCATAAACATTTTATACTATTTGCAAAGATTTTTTAAAATGTGAATATTATTTTAGCAATTTTCTTGAATCGGTGAATATTTCTAGAATGGACGAACACTGTTTTGGAAATTGGTGGAACAGTTTTTGAAATTCATGAACACTTTTTTGATTTAACAAACGTTTTTTGAAATGCATGATCATTTTGGTCAGCAAACATTTTATGAATAAATAAACTATTTTGTAAGTCACAAACAGTTTTTTGAATTTTTAGGATATTTTTCCAATCATAAAATTTTTTTGAATTGGCGGAACTTTGTTCAATTTCATTAACATTCTTAATACACAAACTTTTAAAAAATTTATGATTTTTTATTGTATGAATATATTTTTTATAATTTCGAATTTTTTCGAATAAGCAAACATTTTTGAATCCACAAACATTTTATGATTTTATTTGAAAATTCTCATTTTTTAAATTTTCCGAACACTTTTTAAGTCACATATTATTTAAAGTAGGGAAAATATGGAAAGTAAAAAAAATCAAATTTAAAAAAATGCCGCCCGGACATAGGCCGGCCCAAACGGGTGTGTATTTTTTACCACTTATAGGTGGAACATTGATGGGTAATATTTTGCAACTTTGTGGGCAATTCCATGACGTACCAGAAGAAGTAATAGCCCTTTATTATTAGGTAGGTATAGATTAAAGGACACTGATATATATCGCCCCGCAATTCCTTCGGTCGCTACTGGTTCCTTGCATCGCTGCTTTTTCACTTTTATGCAAAATAATTTATCAAACGCTGGACTCAAACAACAAACTTCGGACTTCCAACCCGAGCACAAGAACTACCTGGGCTTTGAGGAAAACATGCGCTATTTTATATTTAACCATAACGTAGAACGTTAGACAAATTTTCCATGATAAATATCTAACCCCTTTAGAATTTGAATACAGCTTTGGAAGAAAAATTTGCCCCACAGCTAATTGGGCCCAACTCAAATAAGAAACAAACCAAATTTGACACTTGTTTACTATGTATAAATAGTAGTACATGAAAGATAAACTTGATTTTTAGTTTTACGCAAAACTGGGCAAGTTATCAGGTCTGCGATTCGTAAAATACCGTGTTATTAACACCAAACTTAAAGTGGTATATTTTCAACAACAAAACAATCCCGGGGTCAAAAGTTACCACGATGTTCGTACGTGAGTTATCAGCTCTGCGGTGTGTAATATACCATGCTATTTACATAGATATTATCCGGGAGGGGAGTAGGGGTATGATTTCAAAACCTTTTTCCCCTCTGGGTCAAAGTTACTAGGGTGTTTGCAAAAATACAAAGGTGAACATGTGCACACACACCCACATGAATAATAGATTCGAAAAAATACTAGAATTTTTTTTTTAAAAAAATCTGAAATTCGAGGTATGAAACTTAGTCGACCATTCTACTCATGTGTGAAGTTTCGTGATGTATTGACACCCATGGTATTCTTAGTGAAGAAAATACAATTGAGACCTTACTATTCATCAAACAGTGTGTTTTTTAATATAAATTTGATTTTGTCATTTTGCCCAGATTACCATGAATGTGATTTCTTTGTGAATCTTCATACGCGAGTATACCAGCTGACTATGTATATTACAAAAAAGATTCAGAATTTTTTGATTTCTTCTAGTTTTATTTTTGAATTTACTATTAATAAGGGGCGCGCGTGGAACGATGTTCACCGAATCCGCCTTCGGGTGTTTGTACCTATTTTTTTTTGCGAGTGTTTTTGTACCTAATTTAGCTGGTCTGTGATATGTAGTTACCATGATAATTACCCAGAACATATCGAAGGTATGTTCAACAACTTTTCTCAATTAGGTCAAAAGTTGCCATGTTATTTGTACGTGCTTTATGAGGTCTGTGGTGCATATATTACCATGTGGTTTGCACATAAGTTATCATGGGGGTATGTTTTCAACAACTTTTTCTTGGGGTTAAAAGTTACCATGGTGCTTACCATGCTATTTACACATATGTTACTGGGGGATGTCTTCAACAACTTTTGTTCTCGAGGCAAAGTTACCATGATGTTTGTGCCTACTATAGCCAGATCTGTGGTACGTAAATTTACCATACTGCTTACACATAACTTATCGAACGTATGTTTCAACAACATCTTTTCACCAGGTCAAAAGTTATCATGGTGTTTGTACGTGATTTATCAGGTATGCAGTGCATATGTTAACATGTTTGCAGAGAAGGAAGTTATCGAAGGTATGTTTTTAAAACTATTTTCTTCGTGTCAAAAGTTATCACGGTATTCATATGTGAGTTATCAGCTCTATGATCCGTAATTTACCATGCTATTTTACACAGATGTCATCGAGGGTATGATTTCAACCACCCGATGCGCCAAACTCCATGGTGTTTTATACCTAAGTTAGCAGGTCTATGATACATATGTTATCACACTACTTGCCAAAATACTTATCTAGGGGGATATTTCAATAACTTTTTTTCACTGGGTCAACAGTTACCATGATGCTTGTACGTAAATTACCGGTGTGTGATGTGTGTATTATCATACTATTTACACAAAAATTACTGCCAGTATGTTTCAACAATAACAAAAAAAACAGGACAAAAAAGATATTGCGATATTTGTATGTAAGTTATCAGATTTGTGATGTGTAAACTATCATGCTCTTTGGGTATATTTCAGAAAAAAGTTTTTTCCTCGGGTCACACACGAGATAACGACTGGAGTTCAAATTCTATAGGAATAAATGTTCTTTCCATAACGATGACTAATTTTTAGAGAAATAAATGTTCAGATTCCTATAGAAATCTTCCTCTCGCGTCCAGTTTTTTTTCCTGAAGTTCATGGGCTAGGTTGTAATTTGCCTTTAGTTGGTGTCCTTTTGTAATTGTACGAATTACAAAAGCTTAACGAAATTGTTACAGGTCCTTATGGACCCGTTTCATGTTAAAAAACCTAAATGATAACGATCAGATGTCATATTTCTAGCCATTCAATCCCTAGACACGTCGGATCCCCCACAAGAATCCTAAAGCATGCGCTCCCACAAACGCCTCTAAGCGAATAGCGAGCTGACGATATTAAACGGACAATTTCTGTTTTTAGAGCATATGGTAATTTTCACCCTTTTCCGTTGATATAGCATGTCAATTCCCTTCAGGCAGCATGACAATTTTCATCTTTTTCCCTTTTTAGGCTGTCAATTCTCTATGCTGCAATCATGGTAAATATGTGAAAACACATGATTACTCTGCTGCAGCATGACAATTTTCAGACATCTTTAAAACATGACAGTTTTTAGTTTAGAATATGACAAATCCCATAAAATAATATGGCAAATTTGTCTGTTTTCGCATGGCAATTCATAAGCATTCGTTGGGAGTGAATATTTTCTTTATAGCATGGATGATCGTCCTGAGACCTGAGAGAACGTCAGTGCGATATATGGGTAAAAAGGAAACCCTGCCCGTATGAACTGAAGCGAAGTGGTGGAGCCGTCTGCACGGTGAAATGATTTGAATCTGACCGGCACCGGTCGATGGATGCTATTCAGTCACAATCGGAGACGTTGCTCTCTCGCATCAAAGAATTACCACCGCACCGCACTGAACTTTGCTACCGCAGCGACGGGACGCCATGTCGGCCGCGGCTTCAAATTCCCGCTAGGCTCCGGTGGTGCCACTGCTGGTGAGGCATCCATCACGCATCAGTAACCCGAGAGCGCGCCAGTCGGCGTCCACGATCTCCGATGGAGAAGACCATCGTCCTGTACCCCGGCCTCGGCGTGGGCCACTTCAACCCCATGATGCAGCTCGCCGCCGCGCTCCTGGAGCGCGGCTACGCCGTCTCCGTCGCGCTCATCGGCCACGACTCCCTGGCCGCCGCCGTCCGCCGGGCCGCCTCCTCCATGCCGTCCGTCCGGATCCACACGCTCCCGCCCGTCCAGGACCAGCCCGCCCTGGCGCTCGACGGGCCGTCGTCGCTCCTCCTCTCGTACCTCCGCCTCCTGGACCGCTACAACGGCCGCCTCCACGATTTCCTCTGCTCCGCCCGCCGCGCCCATGCCGTGATCTTCGACTCGCTGTCGGTCGGAGCGCTGGGCGTCGCCGAGGAGCTCGGGATCCCCGCCTACGTCTTCTACACCTCCTGCGCGTCCACCCTCCTCGCCTCCATACAGCTTCACTCCGTCCTCGGTGATGGCGAGAGCCGTCGGAAAGGCTTTAGGGAGATAGGAGATAGCCCCGTCGAGTTCTTCGGCCTCCCGCCCGTGCCGGCTTCGCACCTGCTCGCCGAGCTACTCGAGGACCCGGAGAGCGACGCGTACAAGGCGACGATGGCCGCCATGTACCGGATCCCGGAGGCCAGCGGCATCCTGGTGAACACTTTCGAGTCGCTGGAGGCTCGGGCTGTGGCGGCTCTCAGGGACCCTCGGTGTCTGCCCGGCCGGGTCATGCCTCCGGTGTACTGCGTCGGGCCTCTCATCGGGAGCACGGGTGACGGCGAGGCAACTTCACCGAGGCACGAGTGCCTTGCGTGGCTCGACGGGCAACCCGACCGCAGCGTCGTGTTCCTCTGCTTCGGGAGCATGATGAGCTGGGGACTCCAGTCGGAGGAGCAGCTCAGGGAGATCGCCGTCGGCCTGGACAACTCCGGCCACCGGTTCCTCTGGGTCGTGCGAGCCCCCGGCGGCGACGGCGTCCCAGATCTCAGCGCGCTCCTGCCGGACGGGTTCTTGGAACGCACCGACGGCCGCGGCCTCGTCATCAAGCTGTGGGCGCCGCAGGTCGACGTGCTCCGCCACAGGGCCACCGGCGCGTTCGTGACGCACTGCGGGTGGAACTCGGCGCTGGAGGGCGTCACGGCCGGCGTGCCGATGCTTTGCTGGCCGATGTATGCGGAGCAGAGGATGAATAAGCTCTTCATGGTTGAGGAGATGAGGGTCGCCGTGGAGATGGTCGGGTGGCAGCAGGGGCTGGTCAAAGCCGGCGAGGTGGAGGGCAAGGTAAGGATGATCATGGAGTCTGAGGAGGGCAGGGAACTAAGGGCGCGAGCGGCGGCGCAAAAGGAAGACGCCGTCGTGGCGTGGAACGACGGCGGCTCGGGGCGCGTGGCGCTTGCCCAGTTCCTGGCGGAAGTGGACAGCCTGTTAGAATAAATCCGAGGTACACGGTCGATCCATCGAGGAACAAGCAATCACAGCACAATGACGACACCGAGATTTGTTAACGAGGTTCGGCGAACTCGCCTACTCCCCGGGGCAATGACTACGGGCGCTCCTCCCCGAGATACCGCAACACCGGCCACCCGGGCGCCGGCACAAGCCGCCGGCACCCCCTTGCGAGCCTGTCGCTATCTAGTCGTCATGGGTTACAACGTGGGGTGCCTCCTCATATATGAGAGGCCAAGGGTACAACGTGTCCGACTCCGACACTACAAGTATCCTACCCACACTACAACACCAAGTCCAAGCGTAACCCTACTAGTACAAAATATTCGACACAAACACAACAAACTCCACCTTGGCGAATATTCTCCACCACCTTGAATTTGTCCATGCGTCAAACTTCCATGTACTCCGGACTTGTGTTGTCTTCTTCGTAGCTTACTGAGAGCTACTCGACGAGTCTGCCCCAGACCCGCCGCCACCGTGAGACCCCGCTGCTACTCCCGCAACTCCAGTCTCCGTGACTCCACCTGCAATAGTGCTCCCTTGCAACTTGTAAAGATGCGAAGCCGTCCTCTCTCCAATCATCACGGTCACCTCATCTTCTATGATTCTCATGGTCTTCTTATCCCGATCACAACGGAATACCATACCACCATCATGAAGAACACCAAGCGAAATTAGATTCCTCCTTAGCCCCGGCACATGCCTGACTCCCCGAAGCATCCGCTCAACTCCGTCAAACATCTTGATTTTGATATCACCTACTCCAGCAACACGATAACCTGTGTCATCGCCCACATAGGCTAAACCAAACTCACCAGACTTGTACGAAGAGAACCACTCCCTGTTGGGTGTCGCATGAAAAGAGCAAGCTGAATCCAACATCCACGCTTCACTTTTGGTTGACCGCCTGTCTGATACTATGAGAACATCACTACTGCTGTCTGAGTCATCACCATGAGTTGCCTTATTAGCACTTGCCCCACCATTGAGTTCTGGACAGTCCTTTCTCATATGTCCCCACTGCTTACACTTATGACACTGTATATTCTTTTTCTTTTTCTTGTTCTTCCCAGCCTCATATCCCTTCCGCCACTGCTCACCCTTGACTAGCAAACCTTCACCATGAGAGACTTCCACCGCGTTCTTCTTTCTCATATCATAAGAAAGCAATGCCGCAGTAATATCCTCATTCTTGACGGTCTCCTTGCCGTGCGTCAAAGTAGTGATCAAATGGTCATAGGATGATGGCAATGAACAAAGAAGCAGAATTGCCCTATCCTCGTCGTCAACCGTCGCACCCAAGCGTGCTAGATCCGTCACGACTTGATTAAAGGCGTTCATATACTCCACAAGATCTGACCCCTCCTGCATCCTCATCCCATACAACTTTTGCTTCAGATACACCTTGGTCGTCGCAGTCTTGGACATAAACTGACTTTCCAGCTTCTCCCAGATCTTCTTCGGCGAATTCTCATCCATCACATGATAAATAACCTGGTCCGACAGACACAACCGTATAGTCCCGGCTGCTTTCAACTGTAACTCCTCCCAGTCATCCGCCTCCATCTTAGCTGGCTTGGCTTTCTGCAACAACGCCTTCAAGCATCCCTGTTGTGCCAACAAATCTTTCACCCTTGTCTGCCATAACCCAAAGCTTCCAGTTCCGTTGAACTTCTCCACCTCAAACCTGGTACCCGATGGCGCCATGGTCCTTTGTACGGCTGACCCTGTGAAAAATTATCCGAGCAGTCTTCGCGTGATCCTCAAGTACACGAACTAAACCTCCGCGTACTACTAGTAGTCAATGAACCAGTTGGTCTTCACGTGAAAGTGCTCCCTAGGCTCAACTCCAAAATACTAGCGCAACTTGCTTTGCCTCAGCTCTTGCCTTCCGATGGATGCGTAGCCCCTCGATCTGATGGATTTTCTCTCCTACCGATTTGATCTATTGCTCTTGCCTCTATCTTGTCCCTTTGCCTGGCTGCCTTCTTATATAGTGCACGGCTGCACGTGCACGGCTCCAGCAGTCCGGCTCGGCTACGAGGACTTCCCAGGACTCGGTCCTGTTTTTTATTCCAAACAAATCTCGAACATACCTTACCTCGGTACGCACGCGTACGCGCTCACGCAGCCGTGCGGCTTTTCCTCCTGGACCGCAGCCCAAGCACGCGCCTTGCGCTTCGCGACACGCCGCCTGCCGAGTTCCACGCTGCCGCCGCCACGTGATACGCTCCTGCAGCTGCATGCTCTACACGAGTTACCCGCCGCCGTATTGCTCCTTCTCGATCTCGTCTGACCGCAGTCATCGGACGGCTTCCACGAAAAAAAAAGTTCCCAACCGATTTCGATACCGATTTCTTCGTATACCATCTTCGTGCGAACTGACGACGATCCATCCTCTAGATCAACAATCCACAACCTCCAGATAACCTAGCTCATGATACCACTTGTTAGAATAAATCCGAGGTACACGGTCGATCCATCGAGGAACAAGCAATCACAGCACAATGACGACACCGAGATTTGTTAACGAGGTTCGGCGAACTCGCCTACTCCCCGGGGCAATGACTACGGGCGCTCCTCCCCGAGATACCGCAACACCGGCCACCCGGGCGCCGGCACAAGCCGCCGGCACCCCCTTGCGAGCCTGTCGCTATCTAGTCGTCATGGGTTACAACGTGGGGTGCCTCCTCATATATGAGAGGCCAAGGGTACAACGTGTCCGACTCCGACACTACAAGTATCCTACCCACACTACAACACCAAGTCCAAGCGTAACCCTACTAGTACAAAATATTCGACACAAACACAACACAGCCGACAGCCGCTGGCTCGCGACGGGGAAGCTATCGATGGTGAGCTTTGGCAACCAGTGTGACACACGCTCTTGCGGTTGCGGTTCCGGTGATCGACCACTTTAGCTGATTTCAGTCTGCTGATTTTTAGTTTTGCGGTCAGTCGATTTTCTGGCCGTTGAATTGTGCTTTAAGATTTGTGTAGTTTTTTTTGCCACGCTTTTGCCGGTCGCACTGGACTGTTTGAATTCGACTGACATCTATTTTGGGTCGGTCGATTTTCTTAAGCTGGATTTTGGTGTGTGCATGCTTTTCTCCATGGGCTTGCTTTTGTTTTCTGCATGTGTAAGCTTTTATTTTTCTATTTTTCAGTTGATTGTTTTTCTTTACGTGTATTTCTGGATGTTGAGTGTGTGTAAATATATACATATAAGTACTACATGTACAAATTACATTATTGTACAGAAACTTCGCTCTTATATATTTATTCTACATATTATAAAAGCGCAATTTTGTGCTAATTGTGTGAATTTTTTTTCATCTTCTTTATTCTTTTAAGGGTAATACCAATGCTAATTGTTTTGTGCTTTTTTTGCTAATTAAATACATTTGTCTATTATTATGTGTATGTATGCACAAAAGTATTAAATTCTACTAGACTGCTAAAGTTGCATTATTATATGTGTATTCGCTACATATTATAAAAACTGCAATTTCACTATAAAGTTGTGTGCAAGTTTTTCTTTATTTGTCTTTCTTCTTAAGAGTAATACCAATGTCACTAATTTACTCTCAGTTATAAAACTGTATTTGTTTTATTATTTAGTAAGTATACATGCAAGTTTGATACACCATGTGTGTAAATTATAGTAGAGAGCAAAAATTGCACTGTATATGCTTATTTTTTGCATATTTACAAAAGTGCAAATTCAGGGCATACTTGTGTGCAAGTTATTATTTTTTATTTTTTTCCTTCTTAAAGGGTTTCATTTTCCTCTAGAAAACTTCATTACTTTGTTTTTGTTTTTGTTTTTATATTTTCTTTCTTCTTAAAGGGTTTTATTCTTACATAGAAACTTCATTAGTTTGTTTTAGTTTCAGTTTTAGTATTTTTTGTTTCCTTAAAGGGTTTCATTCTTCCATAGAAATCTTCATTATTTTGTTTTTGTTTCAGTTTTTCTTTTCTTTTTTCTTAAAGGGCTTCATACTTTCATAGAAAACTTCATTATTTTGTTTTTGTTTTAGTTTTTCTTTTCTTTCTTCTTAAAGGGTTTCATTTTACCTTAGAAAACTTCATTGTTTTATTTTTGTTTTTTTATTTTCTTTCTTCTTAAAGGGTTTCAATCTTCCCTAGAAAATTTCATTATATATTTTTTGATTTTGATTTTCTTTCTTCTTAAAGGGTTTTATTCTTCCCTAGATAAATTCATTATTTGTTTTCACTTTAATTTTAGTTTTTTCATTTCCCTTTCTAACGGTAATACCAATATCGTTCCACCATTATATGGTTATTCTTTTGTATTATAAAAAACGCTATTTTTGTGTAAAATGTGTGCAATTTTTTTTTTGATTTTTTTTATTATTTTCATCATGTTCTCTTAAGAGGTAATACAAACACCAATAATTCATTCATTTTTAGACAATTTCATTTTTTTTCTGTGTGCATGTTTATTCTTGCATATTATAAAAGATCGCAATTCATTTGTAAAATATGTGCAATTTTTTTCCATATTATTTTATCTTCGTTTTCTTTCTTCTTAAAGGGTAATACTAATGTCACTAATTCATTATTCCTTAGAAATCTTCATATTTTGATTTTGTTTGATTTTTTATTTCATTTTTTTCTTCCTGAAGGACAATACCAATGATCTTAGTTCATTCCTCCTTATAAAAAAATTTCTTGCAGAACTACACTACTATATGCCTTTTATTGCATATTATTAAAAACACAATTTATTTGTAAATTATGTTCAATTTCTGTCATTATTTTTTTATTTTAGTTTTCATTTTATTTTCTTACCGTTGCTTCTAATTTATTCCTATTTCGAAAGCATATTTTGTTTTAGTACAATAGTATAGGACATTCAAAACCTGGTGTGTGGCCTTCTGTCTAAGGCCCGACTTTGTTTTGATCCAAAAGGAGTCATCTATCATGAGATCAAAACTTTCAATAGACTAAAATTCAGTGACGATATGTTGCCTTTTTGTACTGTCATAGGAAGAGACCGTAGTAAATAGCCCATGAATGTGCAACCTTGAGTGTTGATCGCACTAGGCCCTGGCAGGTTTGGCTGAATGCTTTGCCAGCTGCTGTACGCATGAGTTTGGGGCTTTGGGCAGCACATTTGGACGTTTGGTGACCTTGAAAGTTAACAAAAATGTTTTTTCTCTGTCCTATGAAAAACTGACTGATCCAAATTATAGTTTCAGTCGACTGACTGTTAGTCGCTCCCGTGACCAACCCTCCCCCAACTTGGAAATATTGCTTGCGGCATACAAGCACACGTGTAATTCGACCCGAGTCTCCTACGGATCGAGTTCATTGGTAGTTTTAAAAATACTTGTCAGAGAAATGGATGTACGTAAAACTAAATATGTCTAGATACATTCATTTTTGATTCTCAAAAATTAAAAAGAAAGATACAACCATTTCTTCGGAGACGGAGGGAGTATAACGCAAGTTTTCCTTACATGCATCTTATATACTTAAATAGTTCATCACCACTACCTCAGTTATCTTAACATGCACACATGCCACCTCATCAAAAGCCCACCACAACATGCATCTGAAAAGGTTTCCCATTACTAATTGATTCAATGTGCACATCTCACCTCAACACACATGCCACCTCATCAAAGGTCCGCTCAACATGCATGGGATTGTTTCCCATTATATTATGCCACTTATATTCAAAGTATTTTTTGATTACACAATAATAAAATATACTCCCTCCGTTCCTTTATCTAATGTGTATATTTTTGGGCATGGTGACCAAGGCAACAAATTATAGATACATTTGTACAAAATTACCCTTGTCAAATACTAGCAAGTAAATCAGTTAGGCTTTGAAAGAAAGAGATACATGCAATCAGGGGAGAGATACTTTCCTTCTTTTTCTATAAAGAGAGATACAGACAATCGTGAGAGAGATACTATCCTTTTTTCTACAGGGATAAAAAAGGGATTATGAGGACTTAGAAAAAATGCACCTTACATTGTGGAATTTTGTCAAAAAACAAATACACCTTATATAAAGGAACAGAGGGAGTAGTATATAATACATATTTTTAGTTTTAGTTCGTATATAATTAACTCAATTATAATATGCATTTTTAGTTTTAAGTTCATATATTATTAATTCAATTATTCATGTTTCATACATTCAAATCGCAATCACTTCCCGCACCAACGGGCGGTGTCTTCTCTAGTTTTCGTAAATCCATGTTTGATTTCTCACAACTTCTATTTTTTGGAAAAAATTTCTAGAGTGGACATAAGTTCAAATAAAAATAAAGGATTCCCACAAATCAGTTGTTAGATTTTTAACCATGGCAAATTAGATTTTTTAATAGCAAATTATGTCGGCAAAAACCCGAGGAAGACCAGATTTGCCATGTTTGTTGAAGGAAGTTGCATGCTCCTAACAATGTAATTTTCCATAAAAACATCATATTTGCTGTGGTTAAAAATCTGACGCCAAATTTTTAACATTACAAAAATAATATGAAGCTTTCATGGTTCCAAACCCTAGACCTGCATGTTCAGAGCAAATCAAAGTTTTGATCTTCGGTTTGCGTTCTCTTTTCGCCCCTGGCCTAGATGGCCGAATTTCGGCCATTTCAAATATTTTAGCAAAATATTGGACAAAATTGCTAAAAACAAGTTTTGAATTTTTGAACGAAATTTGACCAAAATTTGGCTGAAATTTGAACAAAATTTGGCTGAAATCTGAACAAAATTTGAAATCAAATAGAGCATAAATATATCATCCTAAGAACCCTCAGGACTAATCATATAATCTTTAGCAAATTAGCTTTAGGGATTAAAAAACTACATCGATCCAACATAACCGTCACACATTAGTTCTAAACTTGGCAGTACAACCTTAATGATGGCCTCCTGTTAGGGAACGCGGTAATTTCAAAAATTTCCTACGCACACGCAAGATCATGGTGATGCATAGCAACGAGAGGGGAGAATGTTGTCCACGTATCCTCGTAGACCGAAAGCGAAAGCGTTATGACAACGCGGTTGATGTAGTCGTACGTCTTCACGATCGACCGATCCTAGTACCGAACATACAGCACCTCTGCGATCTGCACACGTTCAGCTCGGTGACGTCCCACGAACTCCGATTCAGCACAGTGTCAAAGGAGAGTTTCTTCAGTACGACGGCGTGATGACGGTGATGATGAAGCTACCGGCACAGGGCTTCGCCTAAGCGCTGGAATGATATGACCGAGGTGGATTATGGTGGAAGGGGGCACCACACACGGCTAAGAGATCAATGATCAACTTGTGTGTTCTAGGGTGCCCCCTGCCCCCATATATAAAGGAGCAAGGGGGGAGGCCGGCCTGGCCTTGGGGCACACCAAGGAGAGGGGGAGTCCTCCTCCTAGTGGGAGTAGGACTCCCCTTTCCTAGTCCAACTAGGAAGGAGGAAGGGGGAAGGAAGGAGAGGGAGAGAGGGAGGAAAGAGGGGGCGCCGCCCCCTCCTTGTCCAATTCAGACTCCCAAGGGGGGGGGGGCAGCCCTAGGCCCTCTCTTCTCTCTCCCACAAGGCCCATGTTGGCCATTAGAACCCCTGGGGGTTCCAATAACCCCCCCGCACTCCGATAAATATCCGGGTGACCCCCGGAACTCATCTGGTGTCCGAATATAGTCGCCTAATATACCAATCTTTATGTCTCGACCATTTCGAGACTCCTCGTCATGTCCGTGATCACATACGGAACTCCGAACTACCTTCGGTACATCAAAACACATAAACTCACAATACCGATCATCACCGAACGTTAAGCGTGCGGACCCTACGGGTTCGAGAACTATGTGGACATGACCGAGACATGTCTCCGGCCAATAACCAATAGCGGAACCTGGATGCTCATATTGGCTCCCACATATTCTACGGAGATCTTTATCGGTCAAACCGCATAACAATATACGTTGTTCCCTGTGTCATCGGTATGTTACTAGCCCGAGATTCGATCGTCGGTATCTCAATACCTAGTTCAATCTCATTACCGGCAAGTCTCTTTACTCGTTCCATAATGCATCATCCCGTAACTAACTCATTAGTCACATTGTTTGCAAGGCTTATAGTGATGTGCATTACCGAGAGGGCCCAGAGATACCTCTACGACAATCGTAGTGACAAATCCTAATCTCGATCTATGCCAACTCAACAAACACCATCGGAGACACCTGTAGAGCACCTTTATAATCACCCAGTTACGTTGTGACGTTTGGTAGCACACAAAGTGTTCCTCCGGTATTCGGGAGTTGCATAATCTCACAGTCAGGAACATGTATAAGTCATGAAGAAAGCAATAGCGACATACTATACGATCAAGTGCTAAGCTAACGGAATGGGTCAAGTCAATCACATCATTCTCTAATGATGTGATCCCGTTCATCAAATGACAACTCATGTCTATGGCTAGGAAACTTAACCATCTTTGATTAATGAGCTAGTTAAGTAGAGGCATACTAGTGACACTCTGTTTGTCTATGTATTCACACATGTACTAAGTTTCCGGTTAATACAATTTCTAGCATGAATAATAAACATTTATCATGATATAAGGAAATATAAACAACAACTTTATTATTGCCTCTAGGGCATATTTCCTTCAGTCTCCCACTTGCACTAGAGTCAATAATCTAGTTCACATCACCATGTGATTCAACACCAATATTCACATATGTATGTGATTAACACCCATAGTTGACATCGTCATGTGACCAACACCCAAAGGGTTTACTAGAGTCAATAATCTAGTTCACATCGCTATGTGATTAACACCCAAAGAGTACTAAGGTGTGATCATGTTTTGCTTGTGAGAGAAGTTTAGTCAACGGGTTTATCACATTCAGAGCCGTATGTATTTTGCAAATATTCTATGTTTACAATGCTCTGCAGGGAGCTACTCTAGTTAATTGCTCCCACTTTTAATATGTATCCAGATTGAAACTTAGATTCATCTGGATCGATGTAAAAGCTTGCATCGATGTAACTCTTTACGACGAGATATTTTATCACCTCCATAATCAAGAAATATTTCCTTAGTCCTCACTAAGGATAATTCTGAGCGCTGTTCAGTGATCTACTCCTAGATCACTATTGTACCCCTTTGCCAAACTCATGGCAAGGTACACAATAGATCTGGTACACAACATAGCATACTTTATAGAACCTATGACTGTGGCATAGGGAATGACTTTCATTCTCTTTCTATCTTCTGTCGTGGTCGGGCTTTGAGTCTTACTCAACTTTACACCTTGTAGTACAAATAAGAACTTCTTCTTTGACTGATCCATTTTGAACTCTTTCAAAAAAACTTGTCAAGGTATTTACTCATTGAATTTTTTTTATCAAGTGTCTTGATCTATCTCTATAGATCTTGATGCCCAATATGTAAGCAGCTTCACCAAGGTCTTTCATTAAAAAACTCTTATTCAAGTATCCCTTTATGCTATCCAGAAATTCTATATCATTTCCAATCAATAATATGTCATCCACATATAATATTTAGAAATGCTACAAAGCTCCCACTCACTTTCTTGTAAATACAGGCTTATCCAAAAGTCTGTATAAAACCATATGCTTTGATCAGGCTTGCACCAGTCCATAAATGGATCGCTGGAGCTTGCACACTTTGTTAGCAACCTTTGGATCGACAAAACCTTCTGGTTGCATCATATACAACTCTTCTTCCAGAAATCCATTCAGGAATGCAGTTTTGACATTCATCTGCCAAATTTCATAATCATGAAATGCAGCAATTGCTAACATGATTCAGACAAACTTAAGCATTGCTACGGGTGAGAAAATCTCATAGTAGTCAACATCTTGAACTTTGTCGAAAACTTTTTTCTGACAAGTCAAGCTTTGTAGATAGTAACACTACTATCAATGTTCGCCTTCCTCTTGAAGATCCATTTATTTTCTATGGCTTGCCGATCATCGGGCAAGTTCACCAAAGTCCACACTTTGTTCTCATATATGGATCCCATCTCAGATTTCATGGCTTCAAGCCATTTCACGGAATCTGGGCTCATCATCACTTCCTCATAGTTCGTAGGTTCATCATGGTCTAGTAACATGACTTCCAGAACAGGATTACCGTACCACCCTAGTGTGGACCGTACTTTGGAAGACCTACGAGGTTCTGTAGTAACTTGATCTGATGTTTCATGATAATCATCATTAGCTTCCTCACTCATTGGTGTAGGAATCACTGGAACTGATTTCTGTGATGAACTACTTTCCAATTCGGGAGAAGGTACAATTACCTCATCCGGCTCTACTTTCCTCCTACTCGCTTCTTTCGAGAGAAATTCCTTCTCTAGAAAGGATCCATTCTTAGCAATGAATATCTTGCCTTCAGATCTGTGATAGAAGGTGTACCCAACAGTTTCCTTTGGGTATCCTATGAACACGCACTTCTCCAATTTGGGTTCAAGCTTATTAGGTTGAAGCTTTTTCACATAAGCATCGCAACCCCAAACTTTAAGAAACGACAACTTTGGTTTCTTGCCAAACCACAATTCATAAGGCGTTGTCTCAATGGATTTTCATGGTGCCCTATTTAAAGTGAATGCAGCTGTCTCTAATGCATAATCCCAAAACGATAGTGGTAAATCGGTAAGAGACATCATAGATCGCACCATATCCAATAAAGTGCGGTTACGACGTTCAGACACACCATTATGCTGTGGTGTTCCATGTGGCTTGAGCTGTGAAACTATTCCACATTATTTTAAATGATGGCCAAAATCATAACTCAAATATTCTCCTCCATGATCAGATCGTAGAAACTTTATTTTCTTGTTACGATGATTCTCCACTTCACTCTGAAATTCTTTGAACTTTTCAAATGTTTCAGACTTGTGTTTTATTAAGTAGATATACCCATATCTGCTCAAATCATCTGTGAAGGTCTGGAAATAACGATACCCGCCACGAGCATCAACACTCATTGGACCGTATACATCGGTATGTATTATTTCCAATAAGTCACTAGCTCGTTCCATTGTTCCGCAGAACGGAGTTTTAGTCATCTTGCCCATAAGGCACGGTTCGCAAGCATCAAATGATTCATAATCAAGTGATTCCAAAAATCCATCTTTATGAAATTTCTTCATGCGCTTTATACCGATATGACCAAAACGGCAGTGCCACAAATATGTTGCATTATCATTATCAATTTTGCATCTTTTGGCATAAATATTATGAATATGTGTATCACTACAATTAAGATTCAATAAACCATCAACATTGGGTGTATGACCATAGAAGGTTTTATTCATGTAAACAGAATAACAATTTATTCTCTGTCTTAGATGAATAATCATATCACAATATACATGATCTAATCATATTTATGCTCAACACAAACACCAAATAGCATTTATTTAGGTTCAACACTAATCTCAAAAGTATAGGGAGTGTGTGATGATGATCATATTAATCTTGGAACCACTTCCAACACACATCATCACTTCACCCTCAACTAGTCTCAGTTTATTCTGTAACTCCTGTTTCGAGTTACTAATCTTAGCAACCGAACAAGTATCAAATACACAGGGGCTACTATAAACGCTTGTACGTTACACATCAATAACCTGTATATCAAATATACCCTTGTTCATTTTGCCATCCTTCTTATCCACAAAATATTCAGGGCATTTCCGCTTCCAGTGACCATTTCCTTTGAAGTAGAAGCACTCAGTTTTAGGCTTTGGTCCAGCTTTGGGCTTCTTCACGGGAGTGACAACTTGCTTGCCATTCTACTTGAAGTTCCCTTTCTTTCCTTTTGCCCTTTTCTTGAAACTAGTGGTCTTGTCAATCATCAACACTTGATGCTCTTTCTTGATTTCTACCTTCGTCTATTTCAGCATCACGAAGAGCTCGGGAATCGTTTTCGTCATCCCTTGCATACTATAGTTCATTACGAAGTTCCAGTAACTTGGTGATGGTGACTAGAGAACTCTGTCAATCACTGTCTTATCTGGAAGATTAACTCCCACTTGATTCAAGCGATTGTAGTACCCAGACAATCTAAGCACATGCTCACTGCTTGAGCTATTGTCCTCCATCTTTTAGCTATAGAACTTGTTAGAGACATCATATCTCTCAACTCGGGTATTTGCTTCAAATATTAACTTCAACTCCTGGAACATCTCATATGGTCCATGACGTTCAAAACGTCTTTGAAGTCCTGATTCTAAGCCGTAAAACATGGTGCACTAAACTATCAAGTAGTCATCATATTGAGCTTAGCCAAACGTTCATAACATCTACATCTGCTCCTGCAATAGGTCTGTCACCTAGTTGTAACGCCCCAGATCCGATGCGCCAGGTGTCTTCCAGTTATTGGCCGTCGTTGCCATGTCATTTGCTTAACTGTTGCATTTTTCCATGTCATCATCTGCATTTCATCGGCATGTTTTTCAAAACTTGCATTCGTTTTGGTTCCCCCAGTTCTCTCCGTTGTCCGTTCTGAGCCCAACCAACTCGCACGCGCCCGTCACCCCTCTCACACCTTGTTTTGTGAGCCGCCGAAAAATGTTCTCGGAATGGGCCGAGATTTGCCGAGTGGCCTTGGTTTATCACCGGTAGACCGCCGCCGTCCGCCAACCTCGCCGAGCTCCTCCACCGCCGGCCCCGCCTTCCGGCCACTCCATGCGCCGCTCCATCACCGGATCCGGGCGGGTGGATGAGATCCACCCGTCCCGCGATCCAAACGCGCGCCCCTGAGCTCCTCCTGCCGGCGACCGTTGCCGCCTCCAGTGAGCGCCGGGACTTGCCCCTATGCCCCGCGCTTCCCCACGCTCGACCCCTCCGCCTCGCGCCCGCTTGCCGACGACCGCCGCTCCGTCCCGTTGACTTTCGCGAGGTGGTTTTCTCCATCCCAGATCTGTAACATTTTGTTGCTTTGTTTGCCATGCCGTAACTTCTTGTATACTTCTCCGTCGTGAGTGCATGATATATCAAAATGTTCATTGTGAGATGCTCTTCATTTAATTCCATTGTGGAATGCTTGTTTGAGTCCATCTTGATTCCCTAATCATCGTTGCCAGAATGCTACATGATGTTTACTGCTGGAATCTGCTGATTATTAACATCATTTGTGCATCTCGTGAGTGCCATAACTTTATCTCTGTTGATGCTATGATTATGATCTTGATATGCACATGTTCTGATCTTCATACTCTACATGTTGGTGTGCTTTTCATTCATGTTAGGGTGCATCTTGATATCTTAATCCATGTTGCAAAAGTGCATGTTGCTGTTAACTACTGAAAACTGCTGTAACTTGCAGATTTGTCATTTTTGTTGCATTTTGTGTGTGCATCTTATGAGCATGATGTCTACATGTTTTAGGAGCATATGTATGCCATATTTACAGGGGTGCAGTCCATTTATTTTTATATGCCCTGTAGTGAGTGCATCAAGCTCGTGAATTAGGGTACTTGTTGTTACTGTTTTGCTTGGCTGAAACTGCTATATCATGTTGCTATGTTTGATTGATGCTACCATCCATTATATGCATAATCTGGAGATGTTCACTAAGGATGTTTTGTTATACATGTTATGCTCTATCCATCCATGCCCTTGTTTCCCTTTTTTGCATTTATAGTCTGCTGTAGCTTGTCGTTATCATGCTCCAAAGTTGCTAAATAATGTTGCTGTCAGCGTATTAACATGAAGTTCAGTTTTCCCATGTGGTTTGCTAGTGATCCTTGTACCCTATTACTATGCTATTGCCATGTTTAGATCCATAAGTGTGTATTCTTACTGTTGGTCACCTTTTCATGCCATGTAATGCTCTTTAGTGAGTTGTACAAGCTCATCAACATGCCTACTTATCGTTGTTTCTGCCATGTTTGCATGGATGCTACCATCTTTTATGTTGATCTTTGGAATAAGTTCATTAAGGGAGTGTTGTTAAGTGCTTTTAGTACTAGGATGACATGCTTAAGTTGCCATGATAGATTGCTGTAACTTGTAGTTTGCTAGCTCTAAACATTGTAACCTGATGTTAATTTCTGTCATGTCCAATGAATGTCTGCTAAGTCTGTGAAACTGTTATTATTTGCAATCTTTCCATGTCCTTTTGAGCATGTTCTAGTGGTTACTGGAGATAGTTCAGTGTTCATGTTTTGTTAAGCTTCATTTGTACATCACGCCCATGCCTCTTGTTTTCGTGTTGGGGTGTTGTAGCATATTTTCATGATGCTTGCAAGATGCCTAGTTGCTGTTTTGGATAGAGTGGTTATATCTTGTTTGGAATGTATGTGTTGCACCGTTGCTCCGTTTTGAGCATGCTCTATATGAAACTTGCTTAGAATTGCATGTAGTTTCATCTTATCATGTTGAATCCATGTTTTGAGTGTGTTTGCTTGATGTTTGAATGCATTTTGCATCAATGCCATGCTTAACTTGTTTTGCTCATATCTTCTAGGCCGTAGCTCCGAATTAAATGAACTTTATATGTAACTTGACTAGAATTTCGTGTAGATCATCTTGGTGCATCTTAACTTTCTGTTTAAAAACTTGAACATAAGGTTTATTCAGATCTGGACCAATTTCAAAATTTGCATATGAGGACTTACCAGAATTGTTATATGTTGTTCCCGGCCTCATTTAAACTTGCTTTGATGTGTTGTTCTTGTATGCATCATCTCTTGCCATGGGTAGCATCATATAGCCTTTGTCATGCATCATGCTTGGTTGTGCATCATGTATTGTCTGTGTGTTGTGTGTTTACCATGTTGTTTGCTCCTTTCCAGTTGTGCTTCTTCTCGATAGTTCCTGTTTCGTTGCGATCTTGAGGGTTCGTTTGTCTACGCTTGGTTCGTCTTCATCCGTTCGTCTTCTTCATGGACTCGTTATTCTTCCTTGCGGGATTTCAGGCAAGATGACAGTTACTCTGGATCTCACTACTATCATTGCTATGCTAGTTGCTTGCTTCTATCGCTATGCTGCGCTACCTATCACTTGTTCATCAAGCCTCCCAAATTGCCATGTCAGCCTCTAACCTTTTCACCCTTCCTAGCAAACCATTGTGTGGCTATGTTACCCGCTTTGCTCAGCCCCTCTTATAGCATTGTTAGTTGCAGGTGAAGTTGAAGATTGCTCCATGTTGGATCCGGATTATGTTGGGATATCACAATATCTCTTATTTAATTAATGCATCTATATACTTGGTAAAGGGTGAAAGGCTCGGCCTTATGCCTGGTGTTTTGTTCCACTCTTGCCACCCTAGTTGCCGTCATACCGGTGTTATGTTCCTTGGTTTTGCGTTCCTTACTCGGCCGGGTGTATGGGAACCCCTTGACAGTTCCCTTTGAATAAAACTCCTCCAGCAAGGCCCAACCTTGGTTTTACATTTGCCTCACCTAAGCCTTTTCCCCTTGGGTTTTCGGAGTCCGAGGGTCATATATATTTACCCCCCCGGGCCAGTGCTCGTCGTGAGTGTTGGTCCAACCTGTCAGCTGCCGGTGGCCACCAGGGGCAACTCTGGACTGGCCTACCGGAAGTTTGGACAATCCGGTGTGCCCTGAGAACGAGATATGTGCAGCTCCTATCAGGATTTGTCAGCACATTCGGGCGGCTTTGCTGGTCTTGTTTTACCATTGTTGAAATGTCTTGTAACCAGGATTCCGAGTCTGATCGGGTCTTCCTGGGAGAAGGAATATCCTTCGTTGACCATGAGAGCTTGTGATGGGCTAAGTTAGGACACCCCTGCAGGGTTTCCACTTTCGAAAGCCGTGCCCGCAGTTATGTGGCAGATGGGAATTTGTTAATATCTGGTTGTAGAGAACTTGACACCAGATTCGAATTAAAATGCATCAACCGCATGTGTAGCCGTGATGGTCTCTTTTCGGAGGAGTCCGGGAAGTGAACACGGTTTTTGGGTTATGTTTGACGTAAGTAGGAGTTCAGGATCACTTCTTGATCATTACTAGTTGACGACCACTTGTTAAGCTCCTCTTCTCGCTCTTGTTTTGTAAGTTAGCCACCATACTTTGCTTAGCCGTTGCTGCAACCTCACCACTTATACATTCCTTTACCCATTAAGCTTTGCTAGTCTTGATACCCATGGTAATGGGATTGCTGAGTCCTCGTGGCTCACAGATTACTACAACAACAGTTGCAGGTACAGGTTGTGCGATGATCATGACGTGAGAGCGATGTTTGCTTGTTTTGGAGTTCTTCTTCTGCTTCTTCTTCGATCAGGGGATAGGTTCCAGGTCGGCATCTTGGGCTAGCAGGGTGGATGTCGTTTGAGTTTATGTTTGTGTTTCATCTGTAGTGGGATGATGCTCTTGTGTATGATGTTGTTGTATTCGTGTGGCATGGTATGCCTCTTGTATGTATCCCCTAATTTTATGTAATGGTACAATGTAATGATATCCACCTTGCAAAAGCGTCTCCAATATGCTCTTCTATCCTTGGTGGGACCTTCGAGTTCCTTTAGGATAGGACCGCATATTGGGCTTGACAAGGGGTGCATCAAGGACATAATTCTTCTGTGCAGCAATGAGGATACACCTCAGATCACGGACCCAGTCCGCATTATTGCTACTATCATCTTTCGACTTATTTTTCTCTAGGAACATATCAAAAATAAAGGGAAGCTATAACGCGAGCTATTGATCTACGACATAATTTGCAAAATACTATCAGGACTAAGCTCATGATAAATTAAAGTTCAATTAATCATATTACTTAAGAACTCCCACTTAGATATACATCCCTCTAGTCATCTAAATGATCACATGATCCAAATCAACTAAACCATGCCGATCATCATGTGAGATGGAGTAGTTTTCAATGGTGAACATCATTATGTTGATCATATCTACTATATGATTCATGCCCGACCTTTCGGTCTCTAGTGTTCCGAGGCCATATCTGCATATGCTAGGCTCGTCAAGTTTAACCCGAGTATTCTACATGTGCAAAATTGGCTTGCACCCATTGTACGTGAACGTAGAGCCTATCACACCCGATCATCACGTGGTGTCTCAGCACAAAGAACTGTAGCAACGGTGCATACTCAGGGAGAACAATTATACCTTGAAATTTAGTAAGGGATCATCTTATAATGCTACCATCAAACTAAGCAAAATAAGATGCATAAAGGATAAACATCACATGCAATCAATATAAGTGATATGATATGGCCATCATCATCTTGTGCCTTTGATCTCCATCTCCAAAGCATGGTCATGATCACCATCATCACTGGCACGACACCTTGATCTCCATCGTAGCATCGTTGTTGTCTCGCCAACTATTGTTTCTACGACTATCGCTACCGCTTAGTGATAAAGTAAAAACAATTACAGGGCGATTGCATTGCATACAATAAAGCGACAACCATATGGCTCCTGCCAGTTGCCGATAACTCTGTTACAAAACATGATCATCTCATACAATGAAATTTAGCATCATGTCTTGACCATATCACATCACAACATGCCCTGCAAAAACAAGTTAGACGTCCTCTACTTTGTTGTTGCAAGTTTTATGTGGCTGCTACGGGCTGAGCAAGAACCTCTCTTACCTACGCATCAAAACCACAACGATTTTTCGTCAAGTATGTGCTGTTTTAACCTTCAACAAGGACTGGGCGTAGCCACACTCGATTCAACTAAAGTTGGAGAAACTGACACCCGCTAGCCACCTGTGTGCGAAGCACGTCGGTAGAACCAATCTCGCGTAAGCGTACGCGTAATGTCGGTCCGGGCCGCTTCATCCAACAATACCGCCGAATCAAAGTATGACATGCTGGTAAGCAGTATGACTAGTATCGTCCACAACTCACTTGTGTTCTACTTGTGCTTATAACATCTACGCATAAACCTAGCTTGGATGCCACTTTTAGGGAACGCGGCAATTTCAAAAATTTCCTACGCACACGCAAGATCATGGTGATGCATAGCAACGAGAGGGGAGAGTGTTGTCCATGTACCCTCGTAGACAGAAAGCGGAAGCGTTATGACAACGCGTTGATGTAGTTGTACGTCTTCACGATCGACCGATCCTAGTACCGAACGTACGGCACCTCCGCGGTCTGCACACGTTCAGCTCCGTGACATCCCATGAACTCCGATCCAGCAGAGTGTCGAAGGAGAGTTTCGTCAGCACGACGGCGTGATGACAGTGATGATGAAGCTATCGGCACAGGGCTTCGCCTAAGCGCTGCAACGATATGACCGAGGTGGATTATGGTGGAGGGGGCACCGCACACGGCTAAGAGATCAATGATCAACTTGTGTGTTCTAGGGTGCCCCCCTGCCCCCGTATATAAAGGAGCAAGGGGGAGGCCGGCCTAGCCTTGGGGCGCGCCAAGGAGAGGGGGAGTCCCCCTCCTAGTGGGAGTAGAACTCCCCTTTCCTAGTCCAACTAGGAAGGAGGAAGGGGGAAGTAAGGAGGAGATAGGAAGGAAAGAGGGGGCGCCGCCCCCCTCCTTGTCCAATTCGGACTCCCAAGGGGGGGGGGCAACCCTAGTGAAAGGATCGATATAGTTGACTAGAGGGGTGATGTCTACTACACAACCTTCTTCTTGTAGACATTGTTGGGCCTGCAAGTGCACAGGTTTGTAGGACAGTAGCAAATTTCCCTCAAGTGGATGACCTAAGGTTTATCAATCCGTGGGAGGCGTAGGATGAAGATGGTCTCTCTCAAACAACCCTACAACCAAATAACAAAGAGTCTCTTGTGTCCCCAACACACCCAATACTGGTAAATTGTATAGGTGACTAGTTCGGCGAAGAGATGGTGATACAAGTGCAATATGGATAGTAGATATAGGTTTTTGTCATCTGAAAATATAAAAACAGCAAGGTAACTAATGATAAAAGTGAGCGTAAACGGTATTGCAATGATAGCAAACAAGGCCTAGGGTTCATACTTTCACTAGTGCAAGTTCTCTCAACAATAATAACATAGATAGATCATATAACAATCCCTCAACATGCAACAAAGAGTCACTCCAAAGCCACTAATAGCGGAGAACAAACGTAGAGATTATGGTAGGGTACGAAACCACCTCAAAGTTATTCTTTCGGATCAATCTATAAAAGAGTCCATACTAGAATAACACCTTAAGACACAGATCAACCAAAACCCTAATGTCACCTAGATACTCCATTGTCACTTCAAGTATCCGTGGGCATGATTATACGATATGCATCACACAATCTCAGATTCATCCAACCAACACAAAGTACTTCAAAGAGTGCCCCAAAGTTTCTACCGAAGAGTCAAGAACATGTGCCAACCCCTATGCATAGGTTCATGGACGGAACCCGCAAGTTGGTCACCAAAACATACATCAAGTGGCACATGATATCCCATTGTCACCACAGATAAGCACGGCAAGACATACATCAAGTGTTCTCATAAAAGACTCAATCCGATAAGATAACTTCAAAGGGGAAACTCAATTCATCACAAGACAGTAGAGGGGGAGAAACATCATAAGATCCAACTACAATAGCAAAGCTCGGGATACATCAAGATCGTGCCATAGAGAGAACACGAGACAGAGAGATCAAACACATAGCTACATGTACATACCCTCAGCCCCGAGGGTGAACTACTCCCTCCTCGTCATGGAGAGCGCCGAGATGATGAAGATGGCCACCGGTGATGGGTTCCCCCTCTGGCAGGGTGCCGGAACGGGCTCCCGAGAGGTTTTTGGTGGCTACAGAGGCTTGCGGCGGCGGAACTCCCGATCTATCTTGATTTTCGATGGTTTTAGGGTACGTAGGCATATATAGGCGAAAGAAGTCGGTCGGGGGGTGCTTGAGGGGCCCACGAGACAGGGGGCCGCGCCCTGTAGGGGGGGGGGGCGCGCCCCCTATCTCTTGGGCTTCTCGAGGGTCTTCTGACTTGATCTCTAAGCCTCCAGGATGATATTCTTCCAAAAAATCACGATTCCGAAGGTTTCATTCCGTTTGGACTCCGTTTGATATTCCTTTTCTTCAAAATACTGAAACAGGCAATAAAACAGCAATATGGGCTGGGCCTCCGGTTAGTAGGTTAGTCCCAAAAATGATATAAATGTGTAAAATAAAGCCCGTAAACATCCAAAAGGGGCAATATAATAGCATGGAACAATCAAAAATTATAGATACGTTGGAGACGTATCAAGCATCCCCAAGCTTAATTCCTGCTCGTCCTCGAGTAGGTAAATGATAAAAACAGAATTTTTGATGTGGAATGCTACCTAGCATAATTCTCAATGTAATTTTCTTTATTGTGGCATGAATGTTCAGATCCAAATGATACAAAATAAAAGTTCATATTAACATGAAAATGGTGATACTTCAAGCATACTAATCAAAGTAATCATGTCTTCTCAAAATAACATGGCCAAAGAAAGTTATCCCTACAAAATCATATAGTGTGGCTGTTGCTCTATCTTCATCACACAAAGTATTTAATCATGCACAACCCCGATGACAAGCCAAACAATTGGTTCACACTTTAGTAATCTCAAACTCTTTCAATGTTCACGCAATACATGAGCGTGAGCCATGGACATAGCACTATATGTGGAATAGAATGGTGGTTGTGGAGAAGACAAAAAGGAGAAGATAGTCTCACATCAACTAGGCGTATCAATAGGCTATGGAGATGCCCATTAATAGATATCAATGTGAGTGAGTAGGGATTGCCATGCAACGGATGCACTGGAGCTATAAATATATGAAAGCTCAACAAAAGAAACTAAGTGGGTGTGCATCCAACTTGCTTGCTTACGAAGACCTAGGGCATTTTGAGGAAGCCCATCATTGGAATATACAAGCCAAGTTCTATAATGAAAAATTCCCACTAGTATATGAAAGTGACAACATATGAGACTCTCTATCATGAAGATCATGGTGCTACTTTGAAGCACAAGTGTGGAAAAAGAGATAGTAGCATTGTCCCTTCTCTCTTTTTCTCTCATTTTTTTCTTTTTCTTTTTTTTCTTTCTTTGGCCTTTCTTTTTTCTTTTTCTTTTTGGCCTTACTCTTTTTTTTTCTTTTTTTCTTTTCTTTTTGTAAAGTCTGAAGTCTCATCCCGACTTGTGGGGGAATCATAGTCTTCATCATCCTTTCCTCACTGGGACAATGCTCTAATAATGAAGATCATCACACTTTTATGGATTTACAACTCAAGAATTACAACTCAAAGCTAGAATAAGATATGACTCTATATGAATGCCTCCGGCGGTGTACCGGGATATGCTATGAATCAAGAGCAACATGTATGAAAATTATGAAGGTGGCCTTGCCACAAATACAATGTCAACTACATGATCATGCAAAGAGCAATATGACAAAAGTAATGCGTGTCATATGAACGGAATGGTGGAAAGTTGCATGGCAATATATCTCAGAATGGCTATGGAAATGCCATAATAGGTAGGTATGGTGGCTATTTTGAGGAAGGTAATGGTGGGTGTATGGTACCGGCGAAAGTTGCGCGGCACAAGAGAGGCTAGCAATGGTGGAAGGGTGAGGTGCGTATAATCCATGGACTCAACATTAGTCAAAAGAACTCATGTACTTGTTGCAAAAATCTAGAAGTCATCAAAAACCAAAGCACTACGCGCATGCTCCTAGGGGGATAGATTGGTAGGAAAAGACCATCGCTCGTCCCCGACCGCCACTCATAAGGAAGACACTCAATAAATAAAATTGTGCTCCAACTTAATCACAAAGCGGTTCACCATACGTGCATGCTACGGGAATCACAACCCTTAACACAAGTATTTTTCATAATCACCTCAAATAGCATGACTTTAATATCACTACCTCCATATCCCAAAACAATTATCACGCATCAAATTGATCATAGCATCCAATTCCTTTCTATGATAGTTTTTATTATACCCAACTTGGATGCTCATCATTCTAGGACCAACTTTGTAACCATAGCAAATACCATGCTGTTCTAAAATACTCTCAAAATAATATAAGTGAAGCATGATAGACTAGCAATTTCTACAAAATATAACCACCGCCGTGCTTTAAAGGATATAAGTGATGCACTAGAGCAAATGGCAAACTACTCCGAAAGATATAAGTGAAGATCAATGAGTAGTCGAATAATTGTGCAACTATGTGAAGACTCTCTAACATTAAGGAATTTAAGATCTTGGTATTGTATTCAAACCGCAAGCAAAACAAAATAAAATGACATTGCAAGGATAGCACAACTCATGTGAAGAAGCAAAAACTTAGGCTCAATAGATACTAACCGATAGTTGTTGAAGAAGAAAGGTGGGATGCCTACCGGGGCATCCCCAAGCTTAGATGCTTGAGACTTCTTGAAATATTATCTTGGGGTGCCTTGGGAATCCCCAAGCTTGAACTTTTGTGTCTGCTTAATTCCTCTCATACCATGGTTTCTCTTTTTATCAAAAGCTTCATCCACCCCAAACTCAACAAGAACTCGTGAGATAGGTTAGTATCAACCAATGCAAAACCTTATCATTTTCTACTGTAACAAATCACTAAAATTATTATTCAATATTGCATAATAAATGACTCTGCATATTTAATAGTCCTATCCTCAAATAGAATCATTAAACAAGCAAACATATGCAAACAATGCAAACATAACAGCAATCTGCCAAAACAGTACAGTCTGTAAAGAATGCACGAGTACCAATACTTCCCTAACTCCAAAAATTATGAAATAAAATTCCCACTGTATTAAATTTATCAGATCTCATTATGCAAAAGGTTTCAACATTATATCATTCTCTGACTTTTCTAGGGAATTTTTGCAACAGCGGTAAACTTTCTGTTTTCAAACAGCAACATGTATACTAGCAAAATAAGCATGGCAAAGGCTATCCTTGACCTTTTTATTGAAACTAAAGATGAAAAACACTATTATAAATAACAGCAAGCAAATACTAACACAATAAAATGACTCTCCAAGCAAAACACTTATAATGTGGCGAATAAAAATATAGCTCTAAGTAAAGTTACCGATGAACGAAGACGAAAGAGGGGATGCCTTCTCGGGGGCATCCCCAAGCTTAGGCTTTTGGCTATTCTTGAATATTATCTTGGGGTGCCTTGGGCATCCCCAAGCTTAGGCTCTTGCCACTCCTTATTCCATAGTCCATCGAATCTTCACCCAAAACTTGAAAACTCCACAACACAAAACTCAACAGAAAACTCGTAAGCTCCGTTAGTATAAGAAAATAAAACCACCACTTAGGTACTGTAATGAACTCATTCTAAATTTATATTGGTGTAATATCTACTGTACTCCAACTTATATATGGTTCATACCCTTCGATACTACTCATAGATTCATCAAAATAAGCAGACAACACATAGAAAACAGAATCTGTCAAAAGCAGAACAGTCTGTAGTAATTTGTATCAAACGTATACTTATGGAACTCCAAAAATTCTACCAAATTAGGAAGACCTAAGAAATTTGTGTAAAAATCCATATCAAAAATAATCAGATCATAAGCACGTTTCTGGGAATTAACAAAACTAGTTTACTGGGTGCAAAAGTTTCTGATTCTCAGCAGGATCAACACAACTATCACCATAAGCTATCCTAAAGGTCTTACTTGGCACTTTATTGAAACAAAAGCTATAAAACATGATTAATACAGTAGCATAATCATGTGAACACACAAAAACAGTAAGGGTAAATATTGGGTTGTCTCCCAACAATCGCTTTTCTTTAATGCCTTTCTAGCTAGGCATGATGATGACAATGATGCTCACAAAAAAGATAAGAATTGAAACATAATGGGAGCATCATGAAGCATATGACTAGCACATTTAAGCCTAACCCTCTTCCTATGCATAGGGATTTTGTGAGCAAACAACTTATGGGAACAATAATCAACAAGCATAGGAAGGTAAAACAAGCATAAGTTCAAAACTTGAAGCACATAGAGAGGAAACTTGACATTATTGCAATTCCTACAAGCATATGTTCCTCCCTCATAATAATTTTCAGTAGCATCATGAATGAATTCAACAATATAACCAGCACCTAAAGCATTCTTTTCATGATCTACAAGCATAGAAAATTTACTACTCTCCACATA
Organism: Triticum timopheevii; assembly: GCA_963921465.1. NCBI lineage: Eukaryota > Viridiplantae > Streptophyta > Magnoliopsida > Poales > Poaceae > Triticum > Triticum timopheevii. The sequence goes on from OY997274.1 coordinate 127,224,285, forward strand.
AGCAAAATTCTTCTCATCAATAGTAGTGGGGGCAAACTCAACAAAATAATTATCATGTGATGCATAATCCAATTGAAAACTAAAATCATGATGACAAGTTTCATGGTTATCATTATTCTTAATAGCATACAAGTCATCACAATAATCATCATATATAGCAACTTTGTTCTCATAATCAATTGGAACCTCTTCCGAAATAGTGGAATCATCACTAAATAAAGTTGACACTCTTCCAAATCCACTTTCATGTTCATCACAATAATATTCAACATCCTCCAAAATAGTGGGATCACTACTTCCTAAAGTTGACACTCTTCCAAACCCACTTTCATCAATATAATCATCATAAATAGGAGGCATGCTTTCATCATAATAAATTTTCTCATCAAAACTTGGGGGACAAAAAATATCATATTCATCAAACATAGCTTCCCCAAGCTTGTGGCTTTGCATATCATTAGCATCATGGATATTCAAGGAATTGATACTAACAACATTGCAATCAAGCTCATCATACAAAGATCTAGTACCAAGCATTTTAATGCATTCTTCTTCTAGCACTTGAGCACAATTTTCCTTTCCATCATACTCACGAAAGATATTAAAAAGACAAAGCGTATGAGACAAGCTCAAATACATTTTTTGTAGTTTTCTTTTATAAACTAAACTAGTGATAAAACAAGAAACGAAAAGAATCGATTGCAAGATCTAAAGATATACCTTCAAGCACTCACCTCCCCGGCAACGGCGCCAGAAAAGAGCTTAGTTGATGGGGTGTGAGTGAGTGCCGCTTACCTAGCCTCCCAGGTAACGACGCCAGAAAAGAGCTTGATGTCTACTACACAACCTTCTTCTTGTAGATGTTGTTGGGTCTGCAAGTGCACAGGTTTGTAGGACATTAGCAAATTTCCCTCAAGTGGATGACCTAAGGTTTATCAATCCGTGGGAGGCGTAGTATGAAGATGGTCTCTCTCAAACAACCCTGCAACCAAATAACAAAGAGTCTCTTGTATCCCCAACACACCCAATACAATGGTAAATTGTATAGGTGCAATAGTTCGGCGAAGAGATGGTGATACAAGTGCAATATGGATAGTAGATATAGGTTTTTGTAATCTGAAAATATAAAAACAGCAAGGTAACTAATGATAAAAGTGAGCGTAAACGGTATTGCAATGATGGGAAACAAGGCCTAGGGTTCATACTTTCACTAGTGCAAGTTCTCTCAACAATAATAACATAGATAGATCATATAACAATGCCTCAACATGCAACAAAGATTCACTACAAAGCCACTAATAGCGGAGAACAAACGTAGAGATTATGGTAGGGTACGAAACCACCTCAAAGTTATTCTTTCGGATCAATCTATAAAAGAGTTCGTACTAGAATAACACCTTAAGACACAAATCAACCAAAACCCTAATGTCACCTAGATACTCCATTGTCACTTCAAGTATCCATGGGCATGATTATATGATATGCATCACACAATCTCAGATTCATCCAACCAACACAAAGTACTTCAAAGAGTGTACCAAAGTTTCTACCGGAGAGTCAAGAACGTGTGCCAACCCCTATGCATAGGTTCATGGATGGAACCCGCAAGTTGGTCACCAAAACATATATCAAGTGGCACATGATATCCCATTGTCACCACAGATAAGCACGGCAAGACATACATCAAGTGTTCTCATAAAAGACTCAATCCGATAAGATAACTTCAAAGGGGAAACTCAATTCATCACAAGAGAGTAGAGGGGGAGAAACATCATAAGATGCAACTACAATAGCAAAGCTCGGGATACATCAAGATCGTGCCATAGAGAGAACACGAGAGAGAGAGAGAGAGAGAGAGAGAGAGATCAAACACATAGCTACTTGTACATACCCTCAGCCCCGAGGGTGAACTACTCCCTCCTCGTCATGGAGAGCGCCAGGATGATGAAGATGGCCATCGGTGATGGGTTCCCCCTCCGGCAGGGTACCGGAACGGGCTCCCGAGAGGTTTTTGGTGGCTACAGAGGCTTGCGGCGGTGGAACTCCCGATCTATCTTGATTTTCGATGGTTTTAGGGTACGTAGGCATATATAGGCGAAAGAAGTCGGTCAGGGGGTGCTCGAGGGGCCGATGAGACAGGGGGCCGCGCCCTGTAGGGGGGGGGGGGGCGCCCCCTATCTCCTGGGCTCCTCGAGGGTCTTCTGACTTGATCTCCAAGCCTCCAGGATGATATTCTTCCAAAAAATCACGATGCCAAAGGTTTCATTCTGTTTGGACTCCGTTTGATATTCCTTTTCTTCGAAATACTGAAACAGGCAATAAAACAGCAATATGGGCTGGGCCTCTGGTTAGTAGGTTAGTCCCAAAAATGATATAAATGTGTAAAATAAAGCCCATAAACATCCAAAAGGGGTAATATAATAGCATGGAACAATAAAAAATTATAGATACGTTGGAGACGTATCAAAGGGGGGGGGGGTTAATAGGCAACTAACAATTTTTAGCTTTTCTTTACCAATTTAAAGTTTGCATCAAAGTAGGTTGTCTAGATATGCAACTAGGTGAGCAACCTATATGATGCAACAACAACAAGCACACAAGCAAGCAAGAAATGCAACACAATAATAAGCTTGCACAAGTAAAGGTACGAGATAATCAAGAGTGGAGCCGGTGAAGACGAGGATGTGTTACCGAAGTTCCTTCCCTTTGAGGGGAAGTACGTCTCCGTTGGAGCGGTGTGGAGGCACAATGCTCCCCAAGAAGCCACTAGGGCCACCATATTCTCCTCACGCCCTCACACAATGAGAGATGCCGTGATTCCACTATTGGTGCCCTTGGAGGCGGCGACCGAACCTTTAGAAACAAGGTTGGGGCAATCTCCGCAACTTAATTGGAGGCTCCCAACAACACCACGAAGCTTCACCACAATGAAATATGGCTCCACGGTGACCTCAACCGTCTAGGGTGCTCAAACACCCAAGAGTAACAAGATCCGCAAGGGATTAGTGGGGGGAATCAAATTTCTCTTGGTGGAAGTGTAGATCGGGGCCTTCTCAACCAATCCCTAGAAATTCAACAAGTTTGATTGGCTAGGGAGAGAGATCGGGCGAAAATGGAGGTTGGAGCAACAATGGATTTTGGGGATGGAAGAGGTGAGTATTCTTGGAGAAGAAGACCCCTTTATATAGTGGGGGGACACATCCAACCGTTATGCAGCCCGCAGCCCGCATCTGGGCGGTACTACCGTTGCAGGAGCGGTACTACCGCTGCCATAGCGGTACTACCGCTGTGGCAAGCAGGCATAGGGCAACCAGGGCTGAGGGAGAAGAAGTACATGCACTAGGGCGGTACTACTGCCTTGAGGGTGGTACTACCACCGATAAGCGGTACTGCCGCTCCCTACAGCCGCTGGAAAACAGAGGAGGGCAGCGAGCTGAGCGGCAGTTGGAGCGGACGTAGGAGCGGTACTACCGCGCCCTACTGCCGTTCCTACTACCGCTCCCCTGTGTGGTCCTTTACGGAAACCCAACACGAAAAATCGAGACCACAGCAGGGGCGGTAGTACCCGCAGCACTAACAAGCGGTACTACCGCCGATAGGTGGTACTACCGCCCTGGTCGCAGTATTACCGCTTAGCACATAGCACCCCTTGTTTTGCACAGCACGGAAACTCCAAAGAAGCAGGAAGAAAGTGAGGGTGCAATGAGAATGTGAACATGATGATTCCACCCATACTCTTCCAAAACGAATCCACTCTTGATTGTACAGTTATCCCTATGACTCTATTCCACCGAAAAGAAACGAAGAAAAATAATCCGTCTAAAGTGAAGTCCTCGAGGGGTAACAATCGCATAGTGCCCTTATATTAGATAACCTGAAAAGCTTAATGCACACGATTAGTCCGCAAACGTATTGTCATCAATCACCAAAACAAAACCAGGGAAAATAATGCCCTAACAATCTCCCCCTTTTTGGTGGATTGATGACAACACGGGATTTGCACAAAATAGTAACTGGAAATTAAGCACGCCGACTCCCAACAAAATATAGACGGGCTCCCCCTAGAGGTGTGCACCAAGTAAATTAGCATGAAAGGCTATGTGCACATCTTTAGGATCAAACTCCCCCTATATTTTGTAGACAGGCAACATCCTTGCATATAAGAATAACAACAAGTACAGCTAAGCAAGGACAAGCATGAGAGCAATAATATAAGTGCCGGTAATGAAGCATCTCACATGATAACAGAGTACTTGACACTAAAGAGATAAGATAGGGTAGTCCACATATGTCTTACACCATATGCTCTCACTCACAGCCGAAAGAAAGCGAACGAAAATGAACGAACACAATGAACACGAGACACACACAAACACAAGACACAAAGCAAATCCCTAACTCTCCCCCTTTGGCACCAAGACACCAAAGGGAAAGGGATGACACGACGCACGATGGTAGTAGATCTCCATGGCATCACCAGTCATGCTCCTCCTCCTCCTCAGAGACCTCTACAGCACGGGGAGAACCGTGAACTCTGTTGTCCTCCTCAGTGTCAGACCATGGGCAGTGCACTCTGATCCAAGACTCCTCATCAGTGATCCACTCCTCAGAGCCATCTGCAACCTCAAGGCCAACCTATCTCATAATGGCCTTGTCACGACGACGAGCCATCTTGGCCTCCTTGTGAGCCTTGTACTTCGCCCAAGAGGGCTCCTCAGATGGGGGCACATACTCTGGCCCATCATCATCCTCATCATCTGCATCAGATAAGACAGTCTCCTACACTAGAGGTGCCGGAGTAGACGTACTCCACTTCTCCTTCTGACACATCTCGATAGTGTCATGAGAAACCATATTGTCTGTGACAAGCTCCTCAGCTAGAAACTTGGCTGGCCAAGTGTCCTCGATAAGCTGCATAAGATAGGGTCCATAAATGATGCACTTGCGCTCCATGACAGCAGAGTGAAGTTCAGACCACATCACATGTGACACATCCAGCACCTGCTGAGAGCCCTGCTCTTCTTGACAGAATAGAAGCATGTCAATAAGGTAAGAGTGCACCTGATCCAAGTTGCCAATCCGAGGAAACAGGGTGTTCTGGAAGATCCGATGCATGATGTATAGAAAGGGCCAGAGCTCATAAGAAACCTTCCCAGTCTCAGACACCTTCCTGGTAGAATAGGGCCAAAGCTTTTCCTTATGAGTAGCGGCAATCTCCTTATGAGGGCGAAACCCAAGTGGGGTCTGGGCACCCTCATCATTGTACGATAAGCTGACCATGAAGTCCTTCCATGGTGCAGACAGAAGACGACCATTGGTCATCCAAGACAGAGTACGGGCCTAGTCGTGCCCAAAGTGAACAGTGGCAAAGAACTGGGCCACGAGCTCGGCATCAAAGTCTTTGTTGAAGGTAATGATCCTCTTGATGTCCAACTCCTCACACCTCTGCAGAGCATTCCCAATGTATGGAAGGTCCTTCTCCATGTGCGAGAGATCTACAGACTTGACCTTCACAAACAAATTCTTCTTTTGCTTCAAGCCATCGTGATAGATGGACTGCTGAAACCTGTTCCAGAATGAACACCTCTGAAGAGCAGGCTCCTGGTCCACATGGTAGGGATTGTGCTTCCTCTTGGTACAAAACTCCATTGCAGACATCTGATTAGCACGCTTGCGCCCAGCGGAGGTCTTCGACGTAGGGACCTTGGCCTTGCGTTTTGGCGGCTCAGTCGAGCCACCTGCATCAACAGTAGTAGCAGACTCTGGAGCATCCGAAGAGCGATAATGCTTGGAACCTGTTGCACGGTCTGGATTCTTGTGGCGAGCCTGATGCCCGGAGCTACTACCACTTGAAAACACACACACACAAGAACCACAAGAGCAAGAAAGCATAAGCCAAGGAAAGACAAACACAAAAGATGACAATTAGGTAGGGACTCATGGGCATTGGCATCTCGGGGCGGTAGTACCGCGCACCAGAGCGGTAGTACCGCTTATAAGCAGTAGTACCGCTAGGGTATAGTGGTAGTACTGCTAGGGAGCGGTTGTCAGCGGGCTGACACCTGCCGCGGCAAGATCCGATACTACCGGAGATGCAAAATACCATATTTTGATACCTAATCATCAAACAACCTAGTCTAGCAGTCTCCCAAGTCCTTCCTAAGCCTCGATTCAACAACTAAATCGAGGGATGCAACGAGTATATCCCAAAACCTAGATTCAAGAAAGAGAACCAAGGGAGACAAGAATGGAGGCAATACCGGCATCCATCGCAAGAGGAGAGGGTGGGGAAGGATCCCACCGGATGGAACCAAAGGAGACGGCCTGGATCCGGCGGCCCGGCGGCGGACCTCCGGTGCTTGGGGAGTCGCCTGAGAGAGGAGAGGACGAGGGGATGGGGCAAACTGAATGGGTATGGGGGAGTAGAAACTCCCGCTGCCCGATACATACCCCACACACCCAGCCCTAAGCAGTAGTATCGGGCAAGGCGCGGTAGTACCGCTTTGGTGCAGATCTGAGGCACAACGCACCCAGCTGAACCGCTCCACAGTAGTACTGTGTCGGCAGGGCGGTAGTACCGCTTATAAGCGGTAGTACCGCTCAGGCGCCCCAAAGCAGGAACAAGGGGGAAAAAGAAGGCTTACGCAAGACTAGCAAAAAACAAAAAGACCACACGAGACACAAGACAAGCCAGGACAAACCCGAACACGACCACACCAAAGCACAACTACTCAAAAGAGAGAAGCACAAGCAATAAGAAACAACACACATACAAACTCTCGAGAAGAGAGGGCGGTGGTCGAGACCACCTATGTTTGAGCAAATGGTATGGTGCCGCGAAGAATTATCCTTGGGCCCATGACCAAAACTCGTCTTTGAAGCATAAGTGCCATAAAAAATGGCTAATGTGAACGACTTGATCAATTTATGCATAATGGGGGGAGGGAGAGTTCATTGAGAGAACAACACTCCCCCTATGTCCATGCCTACACCTAAACAAGACATCATGAAGAGTGTGGTGGGGTGTGCAAGAGTTCAAGCCACATTGCTCGAATCAATGATATTTAGCCCATGCCTTAACTCGCGAAATCTCACTTCATCCAAGGGCTTCGTGAAAATATCTGCAAGGTTATCATGAGTGTTGACATACTTGAGCTTGATCTCCCCTCGCCTAATGCAATCCTGGATGAAGTGATACCGAATCGCAATATGCTTCGTCTTGAAGTGTTGCACCGGGTTGAGAGAGATCTTGATGGCACTTTCATTGTCACACCAAAGAGGCACTTCGTCACAAGTGACACCGTAATCCTTCAAAGTTTGCCTCATCCATAGAAGTTGAGCACAACAACTACTGGCAGCCACATACTCCGCTTCGGTGGACGAGAGAGATACACAACTTTGCTTCTTAGAAGACTAACTCACTAAGGAGTAACCAAGCAATTGGCACCCTCCGTAGGTGGAATTCCTATCCACTTTGTCTCCCGCCCAATCTGAGTCTGTATATCCCAAAAGATCAAAGTTGGCTCCTCTTGGGTACCATAAGCCAAAGTTTGGGGTATGAGCCAAATATCGAAAGATTCGCTTAACCGCCACAAAGTGGCTTTCCTTAGGTGCGGCTTGAAACCGTGCACAAATTCCCACACTCAACATGATATCCGGTCTAGATGCACAAAGGTAAAGCAAGGATCCAATCATGGAGCGATATACCTTTTGATCCACCGCTTTACCAATTGGATCAATGTCAAGTTGGCATTTGACGGGCATTGGAGTGGAGGCCGGCTTGACATCACTTAGCTTGAATCTCTTGAGCATGTCTTGAGCGTATTTGGCTTGGTTGATGAAGGTTCTTTCTCTTCTTTGCTTGATTTCAAACCCAAGAAAGAACTTCAACTCTCCCATCATGGACATCTTGAACTTTGAGGTCATGAGAGCGGTAAATTCCTCATTGAAAGCTTTGTTAGGGGAACCAAAGATAATATCATCAACATATAGTTGGCACACAAACAACTCCCCTTTGACCTTCTTAGTAAAAAGAGTGGGGTCGATTTCCCCAATTTTGAACCCACGATCTTGTAACAACTCAGTAAGATGCTCATACCACGCACGTGGGGCTTGTTTAAGGCCATAGAGTGCCTTGTTGAGTTGGTACACGTGATCGGGGAAAGAGGGATCCTCAAACCCCGGGGGTTGTTTGACATATACCAACTCATTAATGGGACCATTAAGAAAAGCACTCTTCACATCCATTTGTTGCAACTTGAAATTATGATGAGAAGTATAAGCAATAAACAAACGAATAGATTCAAGGCGAGCAAGGGGAGCAAAGGTTTCACGTAGTCGATACCCTCGACTTGGTAGTAGCCTTGTGCCACTAAATGAGCCTTGTTGCGAACAATGATTCCATGAGCATCTTGCTTGTTCTTGAATATCCACTTGGTTCCAATGACATTATGATTCCCGGTTGGCCTTGGCACTAATTTCCACACTTGGTTGTGCTCGAAGTTGTTGAGTTCTTCATGCATGGCATTGAGCCAATCCGGATCCTTGAGCGCCTCATAGACCTTTTGGGGTTCGACACAAGAAACAAACGTATGATGTTCACAATAGTTTGCTAATTGTCTACGAGTGCTTACCCCCTTTCTTAGGTTTCCAACCACATTCTCCATGAGATGACCTTTGGTTGTGAGCTTCGAAGCGATCTTCGCGACACGACACTCTAATTCCTCCTCGGATGTGAAAAGAGGAGGGGTAACTTGATCATCTTGAGCGCCGTCTTGAGCTTGTTCTTGATCTTGAGTTTGCTCTTGATCTTGAACTTGCTCAAAAGGGAGAACTTGACCTTGGGCATCACTTGGTGGCGCACCACCATCTTGAGGTTGATCTTGCCCTTGATCTTGTTCACGTGGTTGAGGGCCTTCACTTTGTTCTTCGGAAGCGTGTGGGTCTTGGGTCGGTGATGGCTCCACTTGAGTGGAGCATTGTCCTTCTCCTTCGGCCACAAGGGGTTCCTCAATGGGTAGGATATGACCAACACCCATTCTTCTTATGGCTTGGGGAGGAATTTCGTCACCTACATCACAAGTACCACTTTGCTCCACTTGGGAGCCATTATTCTCATCAAATTCCATGTTACACGTCTCCTCAATGAGTCCCGTGGACTTGTTGAGGACACGGTAAGCATGAGAGTTTGTAGCATAACCAACAAATATGCCCTCATGAGCTCTAGCCTCAAATTTAGACAAACGAACACCTTTCTTGAGAATGAAACACTTACACCCGAACACCGGGAAGTACTTCAGGTTGGGCTTGTTACCGGTGAGTATTTCATAGGGAGTCTTGTTCAAGCCTTTGCGGAGATAGAGCCGATTGGACGCATGACATGCGGTGTTGATGGCTTCAGCCCAAAAGTTGTAAGGAGAGTTGAACTCTGCCATCAAGGTCCTTGCCGCATCCATCAATGTTCGGTTCTTCCTCTCCATGTCACCATTTTGTTGAGGGGTGTAAGAAGGAGAGTATTGATGCTTGATCCCCTCATCACTAAGAAACTCATCCAAGATGTAGCTCTTGAACTCGATGCCGTTGACACTTCTTATTGTCAAGATCTTTGCATCATGTTGAGGTTGAGCTTCATTTGCAAAGTCGATGATGGTTTGTTGGGTCTCACTCTTCCTCTTGAAGAAATATACCCAAGTATATCTTGAATAATCATCCACAATCACCAAGAAATACTTTCTACCCCCAAGACTATCAAAGGATGGAGGCCCAAAGAGATCCATGAGAAGGAGCTCCAAGGGTCTCTTCGAGTCGATGATAGTTGTGGGAGGGTGAGCCTTCTCATGTAGCTTTCCTTTGATACAAGCACTGCAAGCACGATCTTTGGCAAAACTAACATTTGTTAGTCCACGGACATGGTCCCCCTTGAGAAGACTTTGCAAAGATCTCATATTGACGTGGGATAAACGGCGATGCCAAAGCCACCCCACATCAACTTTAGCCATTAGGCATGTCGCGGTCTTAGTGGGTCGCTCCGAAAAGTTAATCACATAAAGACCGTTCTCGACATGCCCAACAAAGGCTACTTTAAGGGTCTTGCTCCACAAGAGGGCCATGATACGTCCATTTTGCATCATGCTTTTATATCAATATTTATTGCATTATGGGCTGTTATTGCACATTATATCTCAATACTTATGGCTATTCTCTCTTATTTTACAAGGTTTACCATGAAGAGGGGGAATGCCGGCAGCTGGAATTCTGGCTGGAAAAGGAGCAAACATTGGAAACCTATTCTGCACTGCTCCAAAAATCCTGAAACTCCACGAAACTTATTTTTGGAATTAGTAAGAATTATTGAGCGGAAGAAACACCTCAGGGGGTACACACCCTGGCCAGGAGGGTGGGGGGTGCGCCCACCCCTACTGGGCGCGCCCCCTGGGTGGTGGGCTGATTTGGATCCATATGTTTAATGCTGTGGTTAGGTTTACCTTAATACTTGTTTTGTAGTTGCGGATGCTTGCAATAGGGGTTAATCGTAAGTGGGATGCTTGTCCAAGTAAGGGCAGTACCCAAGCACCGGCCCACCCACATATCAAATTATCAAACTACCGAACGCGAATCATATGAGCGTGATGAAAACTAGCTTGACGATAATTCCCATGTGTCCTCGGGAGCTCCTTTCTCATTATAAGAAATTGTCCAGGCTTATCCTTTGCTACAAAAAGGATTGGGCCACCTTGCTGCACTTTATTTACTTTATTTGCTTGTTACTCATTACAATTTATCTTATCACAAAACTATCTATTATCTACAATTTCAGTGCTTGCAGAGAAACCTTACTAAAAACCGCTTATCATTTCCTTCTGCTCCTCGTTAGGTTCGACACTATTTCTTATCAAAAGGACTACGATAGATCCCCTACACTTGTGGGTCATCAAGACTCTTTTCTGGCGCCGTTGCCGGGGAGTGTAGCGCTTTTGGTGAGTGGAACTTGGTAAGGAAACATTTATATAGTGTGCTCAAATTTTCTGTTACTTGTCACTATGGAAACTAATCCTTTGAGGGGCTTGTTCAGGGTATCTTCACCCCGACCAGAAGAGCAAAGAGTTGCTCCTCAACCTACTGAACTTTTTGAAAATATTTACTTTGAGATTCCTTCGGGTATGATAGAGAAACTGCTAGCTAATCCATTTGCAGGAGATGGAACATTGCATCCCGATTTACACCTCATCTTTGTGGATGAAGTTTGTGGATTATTTAAGCTTGCAGGTATTCCCGATGATGTTGTCAAAAGGAAGGTCTTCCCTTTATCTTTGAAGGGAGATGCATTGACATGGTATAGGCTATGTGATGATACGGGATCTTGGAATTATAAACGATTGAAGTTGGAATTTCACCAGAAGTTCTATCCTATGCATCTTGTTCATTGTGATCGTAATTACATATATAATTTCTGGCCTCACAAAGGAGAAAGCATCGCTCAAGCTTGGGGGAGGCTTAAGTAAATGTTATATTCATGCCCCAATCATGAGCTCTCCAGAGAAATGATTATTCAAAATTTTTATGCTCGGCTTTCTCTCAATGATCACAACATGCTCGATACTTCCTGTGCTGGCTCTTATATGCTGAAGACTATTGAGTTCAAATGGGACTTATTGGAAAGAATTAAATTCAACTCTGAAGATTGGGGTTCCGACGATGGTAAGGAGTCAGGTATGACACCTAAGTTCGACTGTGTTAAATCTTTTATGGATACCGATGCTTTTCGTGGATTTAGCGCTAAGTATGGACTTGACTCTGAGATAGTAGCTTCTTTCTGTGAATCTTTTGCTACTCACGTTGATCTCCCTAAAGAGAAGTGGTTTAAACATAATCCTCATGTTGAAGTAAAAGTAGTTGCACCTATTACAGTTGAAGAAAAGACTATCACCTATAGTGATCCTATTGTTCCTACTACTTATGCTGAGAAACCTCCTTTTCCTGTTAGGATAAAGGATCATGCTAAAACTTCGGCTGTTGTTCGTAAGAGTAATACTAGGACTTATACACCTCCTGAGCAAATCAAAGTTGAACCTAGTATTGCTATGGTTAAAGATCTCTTGGATGATGATTTAGATGGGCATGCTATTTATTTCTGTGGTGAGACTGCTAATATTGCTAGACCAGATACTAAGATACATAGACCTATGGTAGGCATGCCTGTTATTTCTGTTAAAATAGGAGATCATTGTTATCATGGCCTATGTTATATGGGTGCTAGTGCTAGTGCAATACCCTATGACTTATATAAAGAAATTATGCATGACATTGCACCCGTTGAATTAGAAGACATTGATGTTACTATTAAGCTTGCTAATAGGGATACCATTAAACCAGTTGAGATAGTTAGAGATGCTGAAGTCTTGTGTGGGAAGGTTAAATATCCTGCTGATTTTCTTGTTCTTGGTTCCCCACAAGATGATTTTTGTCCCATTATTTTTGGTAGACCCTTCTTGAATACTGTTAATGCTAAGATTGATTGTGAAAAGGATACTATTACAATTGGCTTAGAGGGTATGTCTCATGATTTTAATTTTGCTAAGTTCCGCAGACAACCTAGTAAGGATAAGATTATTGGTCTTGCTTCTATTGCCATACGTCCTACTGATCTGTTAGAACAATATTTGCTAGACCATGAAAATGATATGTTTATGAAGGAAATAAGGGAAATAGATGACGTGTTCCTTAAACAGGAACCTATGCTAAAGCACAACCTTCCCATTGAAATTCTTGGAGATCCCCCTCCACCCAAGGGTGATCCCGTGTTTGAACTCAAACCATTACCTGATAATCTTAAGTATGCTTATCTTGATGAAAATAAAATATATCTTGTTATTATTAGTGCTAACCTTTCAGAGCAAGAAGAAGAAAGATTATTGAAAACTCTGAAGAAGCACCGTGCTGCTATTGGATATACTCTGGATGATCTTAAGGGCATTAGTCCCACGTTATGCCAACACAAAATTAATTTGGAGGATGATTCCCAGTTAGAGATCCTCAACGACGACTGAATCCTAAGATGAAAGAAGTGGTAAGAAAGGAGATACTAAAGCTCCTTGAGGCAGGTATAATTTATCTCGTTGCTGATAGTGAATGGGTGAGCCCTGTCCACTGTGTTCCTAAAGAGGGAGGTATTACCGTTGTTCCTAATAATAAAGATGAATTGATCCCGCAAAGAATTATTACAGGTTATAGGATGGTAATTGATTTCCATAAATTAAATAAAGCTACTAAGAAAGATCATTACCCTTTACCTTTTATTGATCAAATGCTAGAAAGACTATCCAAACACACGTATTTCTGCTTTCTAGATGGTTATTCTGGTTTCTCTCAAATACATGTGTCAGCTAAGGATCAATCGGAAACTATTTTTACCTGCCCTTTTGGTACTTTTGCTTATAGACGTATGCCTTTTGGATTATGTAATGCACCTGCTACTTTTCAAAGATGCATGATGGCTATATTCTCTGACTTTTGTGAAAAGATTTGTGAGGTATTCATGGATGATTTTTCCGTTTATGGATCCTCCTTTGATGATTGCTTGAGCAACCTTGATCGAGTTTTGCAGAGATGCGAAGACACTAGTCTCGTCTTGAATTGGGAAAAGTGTCACTTTATGGTTAATGAAGGCATTGTCTTGGGGCATAAGATTTCCGAGAGAGGTATTGAAGTTGATAAAGCTAAAGTTGATGCTATTGAAAAGATGCCATGTCCCAAGGACATAAAAGGTATAAGAAGTTTTCTTGGTCATGCCGATTTTTATAGGAGGTTCATTAAGGACTTTTCAAAAATCTCTAGGCCTCTGAATAATTTATTGCAAAAAGATATTCCTTTTGTCTTTGATGATGACTGTGTAGAAGCATTTGAAATACTTAAGAAAGCTTCGATTACTGCACCTATTGTTCATCCACCTGATTGGAATTTACCTTTTGAAATTATGTGTGATGCTAGTGATTATGTTGTAGGTGCTATTCTAGGGCAAAGAGTTGATAAGAAATTGAATGTTATCCAGTATGCTAGTAAGACTCTTGATACTGCCCAGAGAAATTATGCTACTACTGAAAAAGAGTTCTTAGCAGTTGTGTTTGCATGTGATAAGTTTAGACCTTATATTGTTGATTCCAAAGTTACTATTCACACTGATCATGCTTCTATTAAATATCTTATGGAAAAGAAAGATGCTAAGCCTAGACTCATTAGATGGGCTCTCTTGCTCCAAGAACTTGATTTGCATATTATTGATAGAAAGGGAGCTGAGAAACCCATTGCAGACAACTTGTCTAGGCTAGAGAATGTTCTTGATGACCCACTACCTATTAATGATAGCTTTCCTGATGAACAATTAGCGGTTGTCAATGCTTCTCGTACTGCTCCTTGGTATGCTGATTATGCTAATTACATTGTTGCTAAATTTATACCTCCTAGTTTCACATACCAGCAGAAGATTTTTTATTTATGATTTAAGACATTACTTCTGGGATAACCCACACCTTTATAAAGAAGGAGTAGATGGTGTTATTAGACGTTGTGTACCTGAGCATGAACAGGAACAGATCCTACGCAAGTGTCACTCTAAATCATATGGAGGACACCACGCTGGAGATAGAATTGCACATAAGGTACTGCAATCTGGTTTTTATTGGCCTACTCTCTTCAAAGATGCTCGTAAGTTTGTATTATCTTGTGATGAATGCCAAAGAATTGGTAATATTAGTAGACGTCAAGAAATGCCTATGAATTATTTTCTTGTTATTGAACCATTTGATGTTTGGGGCTTTGATTATATGGGACCTTTTCCTGCCTCTAGTGGTTATACACATATTTTAGTTGCTGTTGATTACGTTACTAAGTGGGTAGAAGCTATTCCAACTAGTAGTGCTGATCATAACACTTCTATTAAAATGCTTAAAGAAGTTATTTTCCCGAGGTTTGGAGTCCCTAGATATCTTATGACTGATGGTGGTTCACATTTTATTCATGGTGCTTTCCATAAGATGCTTGCTAAGTATGATGTTAATCATAGAATCGCATCTCCTTATCATCCGCGGCCTAGTGGTCAAGTAGAGTTGAGCAATAGAGAGCTCAAATTAATTTTGCAAAAGACTGTGAATAGATCTAGAAAGAATTGGTCCAAAAAACTTGATGATGCATTATGGGCCTATAGAACTGCATACAAAAATCTTATGGGTATGTCTCCGTATAAGATGGTTTATGGAAAAGCATGTCATTTACCTCTAGAACTTGAACATAAAGCATATTGGGCTATTAAAGAGCTCAACTATGACTTCAAACTTGCCGGTGAGAAGAGGTTGTTTGATATTAGCTCACTTGATGAATGGAGAACCCAAGCCTATGAGAATGCCAAGCTATTCAAAGAAAAAGTCAAACGCTGGCATGACAAAAGGATACAAAAGCGTGAGTTCAACGTAGGTGATTATGTGTTATTATTCAACTCTCATTTAAGATTTTTTGCAGGAAAACTTCTCTCTAAATTGGAAGGTCCTTACGTTATCGAGGAGGTCTATCATTCTGGTGCCATAAAAATCAACAACTTCGAAGGCATAAGTCCGAGGGTGGTGAACGGTCAAAGAATTAAAAATTATATTTCAGGTAATCCTATCAATGTTGAAACTAATATTATTGAAACCGTAACCCCGGAGGAATACATAAGGGACACTTTCCAGAACATTCCAGACTCCGAAAAGGAATAGGTATGTGGTACGGTAAGTAAACCGACTCCAAAACAATTCTAATGGCAATTTTTATCAGTTTTGGAATATTTAAGAATTTTAGGAAGAAAGAAGTAGTCCAGAAAGGACACGAGGCCCCCACAAGAGTGGAGGGCGCGCCCCCTGTCTCGTGGACACCTCGTGTGCCTCCCGGACTCTGTTTTCTTGCACGTTATGTATTTTGGTCAGTAAAAATTCATTATATAAACTCCCGAAGGTTTTGACCACCGTATCACGCAAATATCCTCTGTTTTCGTTTCGAGCTGTTTCTGTTTCAGATCTAGAGCATCATGACGTCTCCAAGCGCTCCCAAGGACAAGTTTTTCGAGAGGGTTATCAACCCCTATCTCGCGGAGGTGCTGCAACACCCTCAAACCATTGAGATGCGTGAGGGGGTGCTGCACATCCGCGATGTGGAGGGACCAAGGCATACCGGAAGCGTGGAGACAAAGCTCGAAGCGGTGGAGCAGCAAGTCTTCAAGTGCCAAGGGATGGTGGAGTGTGGACTCAACGCCAACCAGATGATGATCACAGAGTTCACCAACAACCACAAGCTAGATGCCAAAGTCATTGGGGAGACCATCTTCAAGCTTCAAGAGAAAATCAAGCACCTCCAAGCCCAGATCTATGACCTGCAAAACCAGAACTGTGAGTATGCATATAGATTCAAGAGGATGAGTTTGGCTGAAGATTTAAGGATCCCGGAGACTCGATCATCCTTCTATGATGGTGAGCCTATGCCTTGGAAGATGGACGACAAGCCTACATCATCAACAACTCTACTTCACCACCTCCGAGGACATAATCACATGGGTATGGGCACTCCCCTTGGCAACTGCCAAGCTTGGGGGAGGTGCCCCGGTATCGTATCACCATCACACTCCTATCTTTACCATTTTATTTAGTTTGATCCTTTTAGTAGTATCTTGATCTAGTAGATTGAAGTTTTGATATCAAGTAGTTTTGAGTTTTGCTTTGTGATCTCTTTATGTAATCGTGTCCGTGAGCTATCTATAATAAAGATTAGTGTTGAGTCAAGGGCTATGCTATCTTGCTATGATCTTGAGAAAGTAGAGAATAAAAGAGTTCATATTGGTCTTATGGTTAGTGATGACTTCACACATAGAAAGTATGAGGCATAAAAGTTGTTGAGAGTTGATAAACGTAGTTTTGGTCATCGTTGCAATTAATACGAAGTAATAAGGAAAGAGAGGTTCACATGAAAATATATTATCTTGGACATCTTTTATGATTGTGAAGCACTCATTAAGTATGACATGCTAAAAGAGTTGATGTTGGACAAGGAAGATGACGTAATGGTTTATGTTTCCGCACATCTCAGTTAAAGTATATTGTCATTGACCTTCCAAACAGGTTGAGCTTGCCTTTCCCCCTCATGCTAGCCAAATCCCTTGCACCAAGTAGAGATACTACTTGTGCTTCCAAATATCCTTAAACCCAGTTTTTCCATGAGAGTCCACCATACATACCTATGGATTGAGGAAGATCCTTCAAGTAAGTTGTCATGTTGCAGGCAATACAAATTGCTATCTAAATATGTATGACTTATTAGTGCAGAGAAAATAAGCTTTATACGATCTTGTTGTGGAAGCAATAAAAGCGACGGACTGCATAATAAAGGTCCACATACAAGGGGCAATATAAAGTGATGTTCTTTTGCATTAAGATTTCATGCATCCAACCCTAAACGCACATGACAACCTCTGCTTCCCTCTGCAAAGGGCCTATCTTTTACTTTATGTTTTTACTTTATGCTTGAGTCAAGGTGATCCTCACCTTTCCCTTTTTATTTTATCCTTTGGCAAGCTCCTCGTGTTTGAAAGATCATGATATATATGTCCAATTGGATGTAAGTTAGCATGGATTATTATTGTTGACATCACCTAAAGGTGAATACGTTGGGAGGCAACACAATAAGCCCCTATCTTTCTCAGTGTCCGGCTGAAACTCCATAACCACAAGTATTGCGTGAGTGTTAGCAATTGTAGAAGACTACATGATAGTTGAGTGTGTGGACTTGCTGAAAAGATCTATTCTTGACTCTTTCTGACGTTATGATAAATTGCAATTGCTTCAATGACTGAGATTATAGTTTGTTAGCTTCCAATGAAGTTTCTGAACCATGCTTGACATTGTGAATTGATCGTTACTTGAGCATAAGAAATCATATGAAAAAAATCCATTTATGTTGCTGTTATAAGAATGATCATGATGCCCTCATGTCTGTATTTTATTTTTATCGACACCTCTATCTCTAAACATGTGGACATATTTTTCAATATCGGCTTCCGCTTGAGGACAAGCGAGGTTTAAGCTTGGGGGAGTTGATACGTCCATTTTGCATCATGCTTTTATATCAATATTTATTGCATTATGGGCTGTTATTGCACATTATATCTCAATACTTATGGCTATTCTCTCTTACTTTACAAGGTTTACCATGAAGAGGGGGAATGCCGGCAGCTGGAATTCTGGCTGGAAAAGGAGCAAACATTGGAAACCTATTCTGCACTGCTCCAAAAATCCTGAAACTCCACAAAACTTATTTTTGGAATTAATAAGTATTACTGAGCAGAAGAAACACCTCAGGGGGCCCACACCCTGGCCAGGAGGGTGGGGGCATGCCCACCCCTACTGGGCGCACCCCTGTCTCCTCGGCCCCCTGGTGGCCCTCTGGTGTCCATCTTCTGCTATGTGAAGGCTTTTACCCTGGAAAAAATCGTGGGCAAGCTTACAGGACGAAACTCCACCACCACGAGGCGGAACCTTGGCGGAACCAATCTAGGGCTCCAGCGGAGCTGTTCTGCCGAGGAAACTTCCCATCGGGAGGGGGAGATCATCACCATCATCATCACCATCGTCATCACCAACGATCCTCTCATCGGGAGGGGGTCAATCTCCATCAACATATTCACCAGCACCATCTCCTCTCAAAACCCTAGTTCATCTCTTGTATCCAAACCACAAATTGTTACCTGTGGGTTGCTAGTAGTGTTGATTACTCCTTGTAGTTGATGCTAATTGGTTTAGTTGGTGGAAGATCATATGTTCAGATCCTTAATGCATATTATTACTCCTCTGATTATGAACATGAATATGCTTTGTGAGTAGTTACGTTTGTTCCCGAGGACATGGGTGAAGTCTTGCTATTAGTAGTCATGTGAATTTGGTATTCGTTCGATATTTTGATGAGATGTATGTTGTCTTTTCCTCTAGTGGTGTTATGTGAACATCGACTACATGACACTTCACCATTATTTGGGCCTAGAGGAAGGCATTGGGAAGTAATAAGTAGATGATGGGTTGCTAGAGTGACAGAAGCTTAAACCCTAGTTTATGCATTGCTTCGTAAGGGGCTGATTTAGATCCATATGTTTAATGCTGTGGTTAGCTTTACCTTAATACTTCTTTTGTAGTTGCGGATGCTTGCAATAGGGGTTAATCGTAAGTGGGATGCTTGTACAAATAAGGGCAGTACCCAAGCACCGGTCCACCCACATATCAAATTATCAAAGTACCGAACGTGAATCATATGAGCGTGATGAAAACTAGCTTGACGATAATTCCCACGTGTCCTCGGAAGCTCCTTTCTCATTATAAGAAATTGTCCAGGCTTATCCTTTGCTACAAAAAGGATTGGGCCACCTTGCAGCACTTTATTTACTTTATTTGCTTGTTACTCGTTACAATTTATCTTATCACAAAACTATCTATTATCTACAATTTCAGTGCTTGCAGAGAAACCTTACTGAAAACCACTTATCATTTCCTTCTGCTCCTCGTTGGGTTCGACACTCTTACTTATCGAAAGGACTATGATAGATCCCCTACACTTGTGGGTTATCAGGCCACGATATCAATATCAAAGAATGTGGCAAAGCCCATGAGTGCAAGTTGACGAACGGAAAGTAGATTGTATGTAAGGGACTCAACAAGGATGACTTTCTTGATCATGATATCATGAGAAATGACAACCTTGCCAAGACCCAATACCTTAGAAGATGAGGCATCACCCCACTCTACGTTGGTGGGCATAGATGGGATCTTGTGCATGTCCACCACCAAGTCCTTGCTTCCGGTCATATGATTTGTGGCTCCACTATCGGGCAACCATGATCCCCCACCGGAAGCAAACACCTACAAGAGATCAATGCTTGGTTTTAGGTACCCATTTTGTAAGGGTTCTTTGATGTTAGTAACAAGGGTCTTAGGAACCCAAATAGACCATTCAATGTACTCATAAGGAGAACCAACAAATTTAGCATAAACATGCCCATCACTAGCACGGCACAACACATAAGAAGGGTTAAAGTCGCCGGCTTTGTTGGAAGGGGTGGCATTGCCGTTTTTGACATCACCACCCTTCACATTGTTCTTCTTCTCCTTTGGAGCACCCTCTCCCTCCTTAACAAAAGTTTGCTTGAGAGCGGGAGGTCATTTGGTCTTGTCGTTCTTCTTCTTGTTCTTGGAATTGGGTGCAAACCCAACTCCCTCTTTGGCCACAACTTCCTTTTGATTGCTCAAAAGGTCATTGAGGTTCTTCTCACCTTGTATGCATGTCACAAGGCCTTTCTCAAGTTGCTCCTTCAACTTGGCATTCTCCTCCACAAGATGCACATGCTCACAACACGGGTTAGTAGCATTTTCATGATCAATTAATACCATATGAGGAAAGGTGGCTTTCTCCTTGGTTAGCTTCACTTGGAGTTGATCATGAGACTCCTTGAGGCTAGCATGAGCACCCTTCAAGACCTTGTCTAGTATATCAAACTCCTCCTTGAGTCTAGCATGGTCAACCCCAAGTTTAGCCTTCTCGAAATTTAGCACACGAGATACAACACAAGCATGATCAAGATCTTTCTTTAATTTAGCATGGTCATCGTTGTGTGACTCCTCAAGAGCCAAATGATGCACACGCTCTTCCTCAAGAGCATTAGAGAAATCCGATATCTCATCAGCATAGTCACGACTATGACCTTTCATCTTAGAGATGGTTTCTTCATGAGCCTCGATCATGTCATTGGCTTCACCAAGTTGTTCCAAGAGAGCAACGAAGTGCTTCTTGGATTTGCCCTTGAGCTTACTCATAAAGGACTCAAATTCATTTACTTCCTCATTCGACCCCTCACTTTCATCAATGCAATCCATCAAGGAGGGACTAGTAATGATGGTGGTTTTGATGTTGGGGGTTACCTTGTTGGTGGCTTTAGCCATGAGTCACTTGGCGGTGATGTTCTCGTTGGGTGAGTCGAAGAGAGACACCCTTGGAGGTGTGCCAATGGCAACGGAGGCCATGGCCATGGCTTCACTATCATCATCATCATCATCATCATCATCATCCTCATGGTATTCTTTTTGAGCCACCAACCCTTTAGTTTGAGTCTTCTTGGTGAAGTTGTTCTTGTTGGGGAAGGACTTGGCTTTGTCTTTTCGGATGAGCTTGCCACCGTTGTCTTCCCTCTTCTTGTAAGGGCACTCCGCAACAAAATGGCTCACACTACCACAATTGTAGCATGTTCTCACACGTTGCTTGCCCTTGAAGCCACTTGAGTTGTTCTTGTTGAAGTTGGGCCTTGTGTTCTTCTTGCTCCAAAATTGCCTTGAAGCAAGAGCCATGTGCTCATGGTAGTCATACTTAGTATCTTCGGTGTTGCTCTCCTCTTCTTCCTCTTCATCCTCTTCTTCCACACTAACCTTGGCCTTCAAGGAAAGGTTGGGCTTCTTTGCTCATTGAGAACGCAACACCGCATTGTCGGCGGTCTTGTCCAAGATCCTCATTGCCACAAACTCATCCAACACTTCACTTGAGGACATGGTGTGGAAGTCCGGCCTTTGACGGATGACGGAGGACATGGCCTTGTGGTAGGGCATCATGGCCTTGAGGAACTCGCGCTTGATCCAATTTTCATCCGTATCCTTGCTCCCATGATCTCGTAGAGACCATGAGAGTGGTTAATCTCCGGTAGAGCTCGTGAGGTTCTTCGTCTTCATTCATTGCAAACTCATCGGCTTCATCTTGCACCACTTCATAGTTGGAGCGTTGAATGCTTGCGCTTCCCTTGTAAAGGGAAACAACATGTTGCCATGCTTCCTTGCCACGGTGAAGGGTCGGAGGTGAGCAATGTCTTCGGGTGGAATTGCATCTTGAATGATGAAGAGAGCATTCTCATTGAATAGATTATCCGCGGCTTCTCTAAGGGTGAAGTTGCTTCGATCATGCGGATAGAAACCTTCCTCAATGATTCTCCAAAGGTTAGTATTAACATGATTTAAATGACGTTTAAAGAATTAAACCCAAGAATCAAAATCCTCATTCTTCACAATTTTTGGAGGAGAACCCGCATGATTTAAATGCGTGGAGGGAATCAGTCCTCCATAAGTGAGAGGAGGTTCAACATGAGAATAGATGCCATTACCACTTTGACCACTAGGCAAAGAAACCTTTTCACTAGAAGCTTCCCCCTTATTGGAGTTGGCATCCGCCACCTTGTTAGTGGGAGCAACCACTTCCAAGGGTGCGGTGGATAATTTAAGACCATCAAGGAACTCTTTGAACATGCCTTTGACCTCAGTCGTCATGGAGGTTTTCAATGTGTCCAAAGCCACATTGAATTCCTCACGTGAGACTGGGGATGCCCCATCGGCCATAGACGAGGACGGAATCACTCCGGGGTGCTCCTCCTCACTGTCTAGGGTGACAATTGGAACCACAATGGAATATGGCTCCACGGTGACCTCAACCATCTAGGGTGCTCAAACACCCAAGAGTAACAAGATCCGCAAGGGATTAGTGGGGGAAATCAAATTTCTCTTGGTGGAAGTGTAGATCTGGGCCTTCTCAATCAATCCCTAGAAAATCAACAAGTTTGATTGGTTAGGGAGAGAGATTGGGTGAAAATGGAGCTTGGAGAAACAATGGAGTTTGGGGATGAAAGAGGTGAGTCTTCTTGGAGAAGAAGACCCCTTTATATAGTGGGGGGACACATCCAACCGTTATGCAGCCCGCAGCCCGCATCTGGGCGGTACTACCGTTGCAAGAGCGGTAGTACCACTGCCACAGCGGTACTACCGCTGTGGCAAGCAGGCATAGGGCAACCAGGGCCGAGGGAGAAGAAGTACACACACTAGGGCGGTACTACCGCCGATAAGCGGTACTACCGCTCCCTACAGCCGCTGGAAACAGAGGAGGGCAGCGAGCTGAGCGGCAGTTGGAGCGGACGTAGGAGAGGTACTACCACTGATAAGCGGTACTACCGCGCCCTACTGCTGTTCCTACTACCGCTCCCCTGCGTGGTCCTTTACGGAACCCGACACGAAAAATCAAGACCACAACAGGGACGGTACTACCAGCAGCACTAACAAGCGGTACTACCGCCGATAGGCGGTACTACCGCCCTGGCCGCGGTACTACCGCTTAGCACATAGCACCCCTTGTTTTGCACAGCGCGGAAACTCCAAAGAAGCAGGAAGAAAGCGAGGGTGCAAGGAGAATATGAACGTGATGATTCCACCCATACTCTTCTGAAACGGATCCCCTCTTGATAGTACGGTTATCCCTACGACTCAATTCCACCGAAAAGAAACGAAGGAAAATAATCCGTCTAAAGTGAAGTCCTCGAGGGGTAACAATCGCATAGTGCCCTTATATTAGATAACCTGAAAAGCTTACACGACTAGACCGCAAACGTATCGTCATCAATCACCAAAACAAACCAGGGAAATAATGCCCTAACACCTAGGCCCTCTCCTCTCTCTCCCACAAGGCCCATGTTGGCCCATTAGAACCCCTGGGGGTTCCAATAACCCCCGGCACTCCGATAAATATCCGGTGACCCCCGGAACTCATCCGGTGTCCGAATATAGTCGTACAATATATCAATCTTTATGTCTCGACCATTTCGAGACTCCTCGTCATGTTCATAATCACATCGGGAACTCAGAACTACCTTCGTTACATCAAAACAGATAAACTCATAATACCAATCGTCGCCGAACGTTAAGCGTGCTGACCCTACGGGTTCAAGAACTATGTAGACATGACCGAGACATGTCTCCGGCCAATAACCAATAGTGGAACCTGGATGCTCATATTGGCTCCCACATATTCTACTAAGATCTTTATCGGTCAAACCGCATAACAATATACGTTTTTCCCTTTGTCATCAGTATGTTACTTGCCCGAGATTCGATCGTCGGTATCTCAATACCTAGTTCAATCTTGCTACCGGCAAGTCTCTTTACTCGTTCCGTAATGCATCATCCTGTAACTAACTCATTAGTCACATTGCTTGCAAGGCTTATAGTGATGTGCATTACCAAGAGGGCCCAGAGATACCTCTACGACAATCGTAGTGACAAATCCTAATCTCGATCTATGCCAACTCAACCAACACCATCGGAGACACCTGTAGAGCACCTTTATAATCACCCAGTTATGTTGTGACGTTTGATAGCACACAAAGTGTTCTTCCGGTATTCGGGAGTTGCATAATCTCATAGTCATAGGAACATGTATAAGTCATGAAGAAAGCAATGACAATATACTAAATGATCAAGTGCTAAGCTAACGGAATGGGTCGAGTCAATCGCATCATTCTCTAATGATGTGATCCCGTTCATCAAATGACAACTCATGTCTATGGCTAGGAAACTTAACCATCTTTGATTAACGAGCTAGTTAAGTAGAGGCATACTAGTGACACTCTGTTTGTCTATGTATTCACACATGTACTAAGTTTCCGGTTAATACAATTCTAGCATGAATAATAAACATTTATCATGATATAAGGAAATATAAATAACAACTTTATTATTGCCTCTAGGGCATATTTCCTTCACCTCAAACATAACCTTATTAGTCGAGCCTCAATTCCAAACCATCACCGGGCAGTTCAAATTTTAAATACTTCAGTACAACCAATAGACTTTAAAGGATGACACACAGAAACAACAACTCCAACAGACAACCATCAAAGCATCACATTGAAACAACGGCTCCAAAAGAACCATTAAAGTGTGGACATAGGGAGGTATTGTTCCATTGAAAAAGCTCCAATCTTCTAGGTTCCAACTAGCATGAAGCTCCAAGGTCCAACTAGCATCGGAACAACTAGGTATCACTTAAAGACAAATATTATACACAGTGTGCATAAACGCAAACTAGAGTTTCCCAACTCACCTCGTTTTAAAACAATATATATACTTCAATGCTTAGAATTGTGTCTAGTATGTGTTTACGACTTAAAACAATATTATACTACAAGATTTCTTATCTATTTTAAAACTAATTTTTTTGGACATATTAATATCAAAGCAAACTTTCATATAGAAAGGAAACATGCAAAAAATAAAATGAAAGGGCTTGAGTTAGATCAGATTGCTTGAGAAAGGGTTTGCATATGTTGGATTACTAGAGATATAGGTTTGAGTTTGAGAAAGCATATAGTTGTTGATTTCTCCATACTATTTTACCAACAGGAGGGGCCAAAAGTGGTCCTATCTTGGTTATGTTAGTCCAACAGTGTATATGGACTTGTGATATGGGACTAGAAACTTAGTTACTTTCTTTTTTACTTAGCCAAATGAGGCCATAATGCATATAGAGTAGCAAAACAAACAACTACTTAAACAATAAACTAATATACAACAAGCTAGTTAAAGAACAACCGCTTAGAACATATATAACAAGCTCTAATTAACCTATGAACTAGCGGATCCAAGTAAATAGAATTTTGTATGTTATCATCATGAATCATAAACATCAAATAGAAGAGACTTACAAGAAGGTTTTTTGTTAATTATATTATTTTTTTTTCAGGGAAAGAACATGGTAGAGGTTGTTGACGTCCTTGGTCTTCTTGACTAGCCATCCAGATCTATGGATCTCCAAATTGCCATCGCTTGGTGGTGTCTCCTTTTCCACTTGAATTTGTGTCTCCTTTAACACTTGCATTTGCGCATGTTGCTGATCTTGCATTGATGGATCATCTTCATCATCCTCACAAACCCCATCATTATCCTCACTCTCGTTATAAACATTTTCATTCTCTTCGTCATCATCCTCACTCTCAGTGTTTACATACTCATTCTCTTCATAACCATTCCTATTTCTTTTCTTTCTATTACCCTTTGTACAAACATAGGAAGCTTTGCTGCTTGAGTTGAGACGCCTTATTTTCTCAATAATTAATAACACTAGCAACATCAGCTCGATCCATGATTGGATCCTCTTCATCCTCATTCAACCACTCCATTACTGGGTTTGTTTCATTAAACATTATTGTATCCATTAGCAATGCATTTGGATCAATTTCTTTACCTATATCTTCTGTGATGTGTAATTTTTTTTGAATGCAGTGGACCGGAACTTACCAGAAAAATATTATAGTTATGGTGATCCAAGCACAATTTTTGGAACCTCTATATCTCACTTTGTGCGAACTAGGATGCTAACCCACGTTCAGGTCAACGGGCTTGCCCAGTATCCTATCTGCGTATTTTGTGCAGCCTACGCACAATTTCGATGGTTCCCTAGAGAAGACATACAACTTGCTGTTGCTTTTACCTTTTTGTTTTTTCTCTTCATATATACATATCTGAATATTTTTATTTCATACTTTACTAAGCATTTTGTATTAAAAAATATTCATCAGGGTATTACAGAATTTTCTTAGTATAGCTAGAAAATTGTCCACAGTGCACCGAAACAATTCATCGTGTATTCAAAATGTTCTTTTTTTTTGCGGGCAATTCAGAGAGCTTTATTCAAACAAAGGCATTCCTTGGACAATCAGCCAATAAGCTGGTCACAAGGAAGCTAGGAGTGTCCTCTAGCCAGCAATCCGTTACATTCAATGTGCAAGCATGTTTAGCACAGAGATGCGCAGGGAGATTTGCCGACCGGTTTACATGTTGAACATCAAATAAAGTAAAACTAATGCTAAGCTCTCCAATTTCTAGTAAAATAGGGGCCACAACTGAACGGGAATTGTGGCGGGTTTTTCAGAGCATCACCAGCTCCAGGCAATCTACTTCCATGATCACATGCGAGAGTCCCCTTAATGCAGCAAATAGAACTCCATCTCGTAGTGAAAAAGCTTCTATGATAAGAGGATCCGAGATCCCAATACACGGTTTGCACTAGGAGCCTAGTAGAGCCACGGCCGAGCGAGCAACCCCTCCTGCTCCATCTCGGCCCTCATCAAAGTTGAGCGCACCGTCAGTTGTGATTTTAACCACTTCTCCATCAGGTGGTCGCCACCCAAAACCTGGCAGAATTGCAGCTGCCTTGCGTGGAAGATTCAGGAGCGCAATGGCCTCCTTTGTAGATCGGATAGTGGCAACGGGATCACGCCCGGCTTCCCCATGCTTGATGCGGTTGCGGGAGTGCCAGATCGACCACATAATTGTTGTGATTTTTGCACGGTCATCATCCGAAAACCTTGGGTCACATACGACATCCCGCGCCCAAGAATCTGGGTGTAATCGCGGTAGCCGCAGACCGAACCATGCATATGCCTCATCCCAAAACCGCCGAGCATGAGCGCAGTGTATCAATGCATGCTTCAAGTCCTCATTCATCGCCATACATACTTTGCATCGATCTATCACTGCAATGTGGCGATATTTGAGAGTACTTTCATCTGGGAGAATGCCACGGAGGACTCTCCACCAAAATACCTGTACTTTTGGTATAACATTGAGCTTCCATAAAGCCTTCCACAACTGTTGATCATTCCCTGAGGTCCCGGTAGCCGACCCTTCCTCTCGAGCAAAACGCTCGTTTTGAGTCATAAGAGATCGGTATTAAAAACTGTACATCATGTATTAAAAATTGTCGATCATGTAATGAAAATATTCGTCATGTATTTAAAAATATACATCGTGTATTCAAAAAATATTCACCGTGAAATCCAAAAATGTTCAAACAATACACATTGTGTAATCCAAAAATGGTCATCATGTATTAAAAAATTGTCCAATATGTGTCATGTGGTCATGTGTATAAAAAGTGTTCCTGGTGTATTGAAATATTCACCGTGTATCTAGAAAATGCTCAATGTCTATTATAAAATGTAACTGTGTATTTAAAAATACTGATCATGTAATAAAAAATTATCAGTGCATATTAAAATGTCATTGTGGATCCAGTAAATGATCAGCACATATTGAAAAAAAATCATCATGTATTAAAAAGGGTTTATCCTACTTAAAAAGGTGTTCATCATATATAAAAAATGTTCGGGTATTTTTCAAATGAAATTACATTTTTCTAAGAAAGAAACATAAAGGAAAATTCAAAAATGAAAATATGAAACCAATAACTGAAAAATAGTAAAAGGAGAATGAAATGCAAACAATGAAAAGCACAAGAAAATGTTCTTATAATTTTAGAATGTATTCACCATTTTGTATTAGTTCATGTAACTGAAAAATCTCACATTTTAAAAATGAGTTAATGTATTTAGCCAAAAAAACGTTAGATGCTTTTAAAAATTAGAAAAGGAAAAATGGAAAAGAAAAATGTAAAAGAAACAAAACCAACAAAGTAGAAGAAAAGGTATAAAAACCCGAACAAACCCTTCCCTACCGCAAGAAAATTAATCCCGAAAAAAATCAAATGGAGAAAACTGTGCCAAACCCTACCTCAGCCAAAGGGTCATATCCTATATGGCGCTTATTTTTTTTCGAAAAGGGGTTTTACCCTAGCCTCTGCATCAGAAAGATGCATACGACTCATATTATTAAAAATAATCTAGTAACAAAGTCTCCAAGTCTCAAAGTAAGAAATAAAACAAAACGCTCATAAGAGCCAGATCGAAAGCCACAACCGACTGGCAAATAAAATAGGAGCACTACATGCCTATCCTATTACATGACCGCCATCCAAACCGGTTGAAAATAACCCGAGCTACCATCTCCCACCGGGTAGACGCAGTAGCCAAACGCCCCCTGGCCTCTGTCGGAGTGAGTAGCGACCACAGACGGATCAATGCTGTGGCCCTGAAGATAACCTGCAAAAAGTGAATGTTCGATGTTCTGTTAAAAACCAAATCATTTCTGCAGTTCCAGAGTGCCCATAATAAGGCACAAACTCCAACACGAATGTGCCTCGCTATATCTGAGTCAATCCCATCAAGCCACGTTCCAAATAACATGTTGATGGAGGTAGGTGGAGTAATATTAAAAGCAATATGAATCGAACGCCAAAGAATCTTAGCCAGCGGGCAATCTAGAAAGAGGTGTCTGATAGTTTCGTTATGATCACAAAAACTACACCTAGCAGAACCCACCCAATTGCGTTTTCCAGATTATCCTTTGTCAAAATGACTTGTTTATGTATGAACCACATAAACACTTTGATTCGCAAAGGCACCTTTACTTTCCAGACATGCTTCGAGGAGGGAATGACACTAGAGTTTATTACATCCAGCTACATGGATTTGACCGAAAACACGCCGTCCTTAGTCAGTTTCCAATACAACCTATCTGGCTGTTGAGACAACTAGACATCCATCAACCTTATTACGAGATGAAGCCAAGCCTCCCAACGATCACCAACTAGCGTCCTCCGAAAACTAATATTGAAGGGAGTGGACTGTAAAACGTTTGCAACGTAAGCTTCTCGTCGTTGAACAGCGTTGTACAGAGTAGGATATTGAAGTGCGAGGGGCGTCTCCCCAAGCCACGTATCCTCCCAGAATCTCGTATTAGCTCCATTGCCGACTAAGGGCATCTCTAGCCGCGCCCCCAAGAAGGCCTCCCCAGGCGATTTTTTCGCGCCGGCGCCGAAAAAACGGCCCAGTCGCGCCCCCAGGACGCCGAAAATCGCCGGTTCGGACCTTTTTTCCGCCCGGCGGTCACAGGCCGAACCCGGCGTGCTGGGGAGTCGTTGGGGGCTCCGGCGCTAGGGAAAAGCACGCCTGGCCCACACCGACAGGGGAAAAGTCAAGTTTTTCTTCCCCGACTCGCCTCGCACCCCCCGCGCCCTCGGCCACCACTAGCTGTATCTCGGCGACGGGCGCCGGCCTACTCCGCTAGATAGCCATTCCCCGCCGGAAAATAGCAGCGCTTTGCCGCGGCAGCCCCTCCCGCAGCACTAGGCGCTGCTGGCCGCCGTTTCCGACCGCGGAGGTGCGGTTTAACGGCGGGTACACGCCCACCGAGCGCAAGGTGTTCGGCGTTTTGACTGACTCGGCGATGGACTCCGATGAGGTGGAAGAGCTCGCCGCGCTGCTGGAGGAGGAAGCCGCGGCCGACGTCCAGGAAGAAGAGGATCTGATGGTGCTCGCCGCCCTCGCCCAGCTGCTGGCGAGCAGTGAAAAGCCGCGTCGAGGTGGCTCGGTGCCGGGGCGGGTGAAAGCAAAGAACCGGCATTGTCTGCAAGGCTACTGCATGCTCTACTCCGACTACTTCGCCGATGCTCCACTTCATGGCGAGAGAACATTTGATCACCAGCTACCGGCAACTTGGACTGCCTATACTACAGGCATGGGTCCTCTAGCCGAAGTTGATCACCAGCTACCGGCAACTTGGACTGCCTATCTCAGTATGCGTCAAGAGATCCGAGACCCACAGGTGCATCATCAACTGCAGAAAGATCTGATTGAGCACCTATGGAGGCTCAAGGGGGACGCCGCGTGATGAAATACGAGTTTTTATTTGTTGAACTATATAATTTGTATTGAATTATTTGTTGTTGTACTATTTTGTTGAAGTATTTGATTTTTCTGTGATGAAATATGTGATAAGGAATAATTGTGTTGATAATTGAACGCCGAGACACGGCGAAACCACGCCGAATATGGGCCTATTCTCGCCCATATGGGCCGTTTATTCGCCGAAATTGGGCTGCAAAGTGGGCTTCTATGTTCAGTTGGATGTTTCTGCTTATTTTACGGTAACAAATTTCATCTTTGCATCATGGTAGCGCTTGACCCTAGCTAGTCATGATCAACTCAGGTTTCAAGTTTGTTTGCACATGAGGCCTAGTGTACTCTTCTAAAAAAAAAGGAGCCTAGCCTAGTGTACCCGAGGGGATGAACGATGCATGTGGCAGGCTGGTAGTTTCTTGTCCGCTTCTTCTTAATTTGAATGACCAGTTGCTAAACCGAGGTCAAGTCTTCTATGTTCAAGAAGAGATATTTAGAGTTTGAGCAAGCAGCCCAAGTGGAGGCTTATTAAAAGTGTTTTCTACGTCGATCGGGGCCTATACAAAGCTGGTAAGCCATGCCTGTTAACTCGATCGACATCACAGCTCGAGGAGGACCGCGAGTCAATCTGCAAAGACACAGTCAGTCAGTCACACAAGTCAATTACAATAGCGTGTTCGGCCATGGCAACACAGAAGCTAGCCATGGCCATGGCCATTTCCGCCGCGGGCCTGGCCGCCGCCCTCGCCCAGAACTCCCCGGAGGACTACGTCAGGCTCCACAACGCCGCTCGCGGGGCGGCCGGCGCCCGACCGGTGGCGTGGGACGACGAGGTGGCGCGGGAAGCGGGGAAGCGCACCGAGCGCGGCTGTGGGCTACGTAGCCCGGACGGAGCCGGCTACGACGACGAACCCCGCCATCACAGGTATGGCGAGAATCTGTTCCGTGGCCCGCCCGAGAAGGCGTGGAACGCGGGCGACGCGTTGGACGCGTGGACGGCACCGGCGGCGAGGGAGTATGTTCAGGTCGTGTGGCCGGACTCGACCAAGATCGGCTGTGCCCGTGCCGTCTGCGGCGACAGTGGCGGCGTCTTCATAAGTTGCAACTACGAGCCCCCTGGTAATGATGCCATGCAAAAATATACTCCAAAGACGAGACACTTATTTTGAGTTGGAGAGAGTACAACTTTTGCATTTCTTATTACCTTCCGCCCATAATGTAGGTGCATATATAGATATTTTAAAAATTAAAATCGTATAAGCTTTGACCAAATCTGTGGACAAAAACACCTAGGATGTTAAACATATATCATCAGATTCATCATAAGATGTTGTCCGTATTTTATATAGGTAATACCGTAGCTATAAATAATTTCCTTCATAAACTTGCTCAAGTTTGCAAAATTTTACTTTTCACAAAAAATAAAAAACATATGCACACTATGTTATGAAACAGAGGGAGTATTATTTTGTGATTAGACATTAGCTTTTGTGTGTGGATGCATGTAGGCAACAATCGTACTGTTAGCCTCAATAACCCGCCGCTCATTTGAGTGCAGTCACTCACAATGCGTATAATTTTAAGACATACTCCTAGGCTTTGATGTCAACCCTGTTGCAAAAGTTAAAGATATAAAGCGCAAAGTATTTGTGTTCTTTGGTTCAAATACCAAATCGACATGATTGGTTTCCATTTTTTTCTTTTTGAAACGGAGGTAAAAGCTTTGCCTCATGGATTAATTAAGAAGAAGAGAAATGCCCAGTTAATTAAGGGAAAACCGGGAAAAACCAATACAAACTTAGTACGGACTAACTACTCACGTGACAAGAAACCCACAACCGCACAGGCGACTCCTGCCAGACTCTCTGGTTACACAACATCCACAAACCACGACATTGTTACTACGCCATGTGAACCCCGACAAGAACACCTCAACAGAAGACATCAAACACCTTCCAACCCACGACAACAACCCAATCCAAAAGGACGGGCCAAGAGACTAAAGATCATCCATCAAGCAGGGAGAGACGCCTTGCCTATGGATTGGTTTCCATTATGACTTATGAGTCATAGGAGGGTGGAGAAGGGGTAGTTCATGTATTTTTTTCTTCAGATAAGAGAGAGCACCGCCGGCCTCTTGCATTAAGATACGCACGCAGCCGATTTATTATAATGTAATAGTTCCTACATTCTATCAAGTCCTCAAAAAGATCACAACTGTATGAATTAAAATGGCATAACTCATGCTGACATACCTCACTAATAACTTATCCATATCATTTGAATATAACTCATGGTAACATCTCCAAGTTGCTCCACCCAGAAACTAAAGTATCCCGTGTCTCCACATGCATGTTATAAACATTTCTTAGAAAGTTCAGGGAAGCAAATATAAGATAAATATTGTGAATCCAAGTCGAAATTTCATGAAATGGAAGTTTTCACAAGATTGATTGTGAGTTTTTCTTTTTCTTTTTTTGCATGCTGGCAAAGTGGCAATTGTGCTAACCAATTCCTTTGTTCTACTTTTGGTACAGTGAATGAGAATTTAAGAAGGGCAGTAGTTCCTGCCATGTGTAGGTTCAACGTCAGCCGTTGCTACAACTGTACCATATGCTAGCCATTGTCGAAGGCATATTTGTATCACCGCCGGCCAATGTACCCTGAAAACCTATAATTCTCTTGTGCTGGCCTGTTTTAACCATCAACCCTCTGACTCAGATTTGTCCTGCAAGAATGGCTAAAGATTTGTTGATTCAATTCATGCAAAAAAGGTACATTCCATGAAATTAAATGGTCTAGTTTTTAACTTAAGTTCTGTCTCAAGTGATATGAAAAAATTGCTTTAAGATGTGCAATAGTACTTTAAGGTGGTTGCCTCGATCGGTTAATGTAATTGGCATTAGAAGAAACGTATGCGCAGAACCATTTCTCCGTGTGCTTCTTCCTCTCCGGCAAGAAGCAAACGACCAGGATTACTAACTAGGATCATTTCTAGTTTGGAAAACGAACTAGAGTAAAAAAGAATTCTAATCGGGTATGCGCTAGAAGGCCGATATTGATTTTTTTTACATCAATACACTTTAGCAAAATCTCGAAAAAATGCATGGTGCTTGAACATATCAATTAATTAACTCGCAAGGCCCTATTTGGGAAGACTATAAAGTTCATGATTGTATAGCTTTCCATGGTAAGCTTACTTGTCCCGAGGTTTACATTTTCTGATTGGATAGCTAGCTTTACTAAGCACGAAACTCGGTGAACACATTGCAGTGACAAAGCAAAATTTAAGTTGATAAGAAACCATGTTGAGTTACGTGCCATTCTATGATGGTAAACAGATTATTATGACAAAAGTGATTTGTCATATAGAATAATTTTAGTGACACTTTCAAGAATAAACCAACATCTAATGAAAGAATTTTAATTTAGAAGAAAATTATCTATCACCCAGAGGTGAAATCTTGTTAGTCATGGTTTTGGTGATGATCTTAAGACAATAGTTCGAGAAGTTGATTGTTTGAATTTTTCCTTGTTTTGGCACCATTTTCCTGAAGTGTAAGAGTAATAGTAGCAAAATTTAATGTGGACACATTTGAACCATTTATAAAATCTCTAACAAGAGCCATAAAATCTAGCACCTTTTTTTCAGACAAAGGGGCTTGGGGGAGAGAATTAACAGAAAAGAAGGTTATCAAGGAAATAGAAAAGATTTAGTAAGGTGAACATTAGTTATACTAGGTTCAAAGCCAAACATGCAATAATTCAAATTTGAGCTCATGCTCATCTGCACCCGATGAACAGTAAAATAAAAAAACATTTGTTTGAATCGAAGATGCTCACATGCGCAATATGCATGCAAATTTTGGTTGTGTTTGGTACACTAGACAAGGTCACGTAAAAAAACAAAATCAGATGCAAATAGTGCTTTCCAAAGTTTCTTTCAAAGCCAAATTTTGTTATTTTTGCCACGACCTTGTCGAATATCTTAACAACACCAAATTTTGCACTCGCATTGCACACATGAGCTTCTTGGATGACAAAAAGAAATTCATTTTTTAACCTTTTTTCCTTTTTTCTTACCCGATTTTACTGTTCATTGGCGGTCAGTATGTGTGTGTATTAAAAAGACATAAGAGCATCTCCAACAGGCACCCAAAAAAAGCTCCGCGCACTAAAATTTGTATTTTTGGGCGCCGGACAGCTCCAGCAGAAGCTGTAGCGTTAAAAAATTTCGGGCGCGTGCTGGAAAACGCTATCGCGCGCAGCATATTTTGGACGCCGGATTGCGCGCGCTTCACAATTTGCACTGTCAGCTTTTTGGGCGCGCGTTTTGGGCGCCCGCTAAAGCAAAGTTTGTCCCGGCGCATTAAAAGTGCTACAATGGCGCACTATAATTTTTATTGGGCGCGGAATTGTTGTGCGGCCGTTGGAGATGCTCAGCACTTGCCGGGTCT
Source organism: Triticum timopheevii (assembly GCA_963921465.1). Classification (NCBI taxonomy): domain Eukaryota; kingdom Viridiplantae; phylum Streptophyta; class Magnoliopsida; order Poales; family Poaceae; genus Triticum; species Triticum timopheevii. The sequence continues at coordinate 127,259,178 of OY997274.1, forward strand.
TTTTTTTATGGGTACCTTTTTTTTATTTGCGTGAAAAACATTTGATCTACCCATCAACTTTCAACTTGCTGCGTTCAAAAAACAAAAAAAAAAACTGTCAACTTGCTGGACTGCTTGCAAAAAAAGAATTTCTCCTCGTATTTCCTCATAACTTAAAGAAAACAAGAATGGTCAGTCTTCGATCAGAGAGTGGAGGACCCAGCCATGCAAAAAAGGAAACAAAAAAAAAGTACATACATACGCACTACATATACATACACCAACGCTCCCCTAATATATACCATCACGAGTCATCACAAGTTGTTGAAGGCCTGCGTGCCCCGGTTGTACCCGTAGTAGGAGAGGTACCACCGGACGAACTTCTTGAGCCCCATCTCGAGGCTGGTGGTGGGCTTGTACCCGAGCTGCTCCCGCGCCAGGCTGATGTTGGCGTGCGTGAAGGGCACGTCCCCGTTCCCGGGCATCTCCACCACGTTCCTCTTGGCGTTCACCCGCAGGTACCTCTCCAGGATCGACACCAGCGTCGGCACCGTCACCGGCGCCGTGTTCCCCAGGTTGAAGATCCTGTACGGCGCCGGCCCGCGCTTCCTCCCGCCCGTCCCCGTGCTCCGCCCCGCCGTGTCCAGGGAGGCCAGGCACCCCCGCACGATGTCGTCGATGTAGGTGAAGTCCCGGGCGAGGTCCACGTGGTCCCTGCCCCGGTACACCGTGATCGGCTTCCCCTGGAGGATGTTCCGGGTGAAGGAGAAGTAGGCCATGTCCGGCCGCCCCCAGGGCCCGTACACGGTGAAGAAGCGGAGGCCGGTCACGGACAGGCCGTAGATGTGGTTGTAGGTGTGGGTGATCTCCTCGCCGGCCTTCTTGGTGGCCGCGTAGAGCGACGCCGGCCGGTCCGTGCGGTGCGCCTCCGAGAAGGGCACGGCGTCGTTGAGCCCGTAGACGGAGGAGGAGGACGCCCACACCACCGCCGGCTGCGGGTCCGCCTCCTTGCACGCCTCCAGGAGCGACACCAGCCCCGCGATGTTGGAGTGCACGTACGACGCCGGGTTCTCCATGGCGTACCGCACCCCGGCCTGCGCCGCCAGGTGGAGGACGTGCGTGAAGGGCACCACGTCGAAGAGCTTGGTGAGCAGGCGGCCGTCGTTGATGTCGCCCTCCACCACGAACACGCCGTGCGACGCCAGCAGCGCGCGCCGGGCCTTCTTCAGCGACGGGTCGTAGTACTTGTTGAAGTTGTCGATGCCGACCACACCGTCGCCGCGCTTCCGGAGGGCCAGCGAGCAGTGCGTGCCCACGAACCCGGCGGCGCCGGTCACCAGCACGGACAGCCCCGCGCCCTCCGCCGACCCGGGCGGCCGGCGGGGCGACGCCGACGCGCGGATCTGCCGCTCCCAGTGCAGCCCGCCCCAGGAGGCGGCGAAGTAGCGCGACGAGGTGTCCACGAAGGAGTGGAAGCTGAGGTACGTGGCCGTCATGGCCACGAGGAAGAGCGCCCACAGGAACATGGTGCCCGTGGAGGCGAAGCACCGGTGCAGCTGCCGGGTCATGGCCCCCGCCCGCTCGATCTTCACCTTGCCCGGCGTCGACGGCAGCATGTCCTCCTCCTCCTCGGCTAGCACCCGCATCCTCTGCTCATGCAAGCAAATGAACAAAAAGAAAGAGGAGACCAACGGGCGGCCGGCCGGCCGGCGGCGGCGGTGGGCTCCTCTTATCGGTGGGATCGGTCGATCGATCCTGCTGTCGTGTCGACCGCGGCAGCGCTCGACCGGTCAGCTCCTCGTCGCAACAATGGACCGAATGTGTGCCTCCGCTGAGGTGGTCGATCTCGTTGCGCGAGCGCTGTCGCCGATCATTCTCGTTCCAAGAAATTCCCGGCGCCTGCTTAGGAGGGCGTGGGTTATAAATAGGGTGGTTTTGTGTTTCGGGGCTCGGCGATGTTGGTGGACATCCCTGTAATTTAGCCTGGTGTATTTTTAGCCTCCTGTGTGAAGACAAGAGGAAGACAAGAGAAGAATGGATGCTCTTGTTTGCTGTGCTCATGGCGGCATGGTCATACATATGTGTGAGCTCATTTGTACAAGTTTGGGATATGGTATCGACTATATGTGCAAGTGGAGTAAATAACCAAAAACTAACATAATTGGGGCAACCGTCGCAAAAAAAAAAATCCCACTCTTCAGAGCATCCATACCTGGACACCCCAAACCTGCCTCATACGCCCGAACGGCACTCCTCATATACAGCCCAAATATGGGGCGGATATGGGGAGGCCTGGGCGCGCCTGCCACGTCGGATTGACGGCCAGGTCCTACATGAAAACACTCCAAAACCCAGCGGTCTGAAGCTTCGTCTCCTCCATCGTCGCATGGCGCCGCTCCGACGGGCCGCATGGTGCTCTAGCCCGGCTATTTTAGCCGACCGCCAGCACCGAAACCTTGCCCATCCACATTTCCCCCTCCTGTCCTCTGCCGCACCACTTTCCACTCATTGTTCACCACCAGTAGTAGCCATGCCCCACGCTGTCGGGTAAGGAGCTACCCATATCTAACCCCGGAGCGCCGATTGCAGCTCCTTGAGCAGATCTGGGAAAGGCACGAACCCAAACCGCCGCGGGGCTACCTCCGGACGCGGTGGATCCGGAGGAGGACTTGGAGGAGGAGGAGTAGGAGGAGAAGGAGGAGATGGTGGAGGTGGAGGAGGGGGGACGACGCAGAGCATTAAAAGGAGCAGGAGGAGGATGAGGATGACGTGGGGGACGCTGGGGACGTGGATCTGCAGGCAGAGCAGCAAGCGATCATTGATTCCCTCCGGCCGGAATCCGCGGCGGAGGCCAAACGTCATCGCGTGCAGGATGCATAGGCAGAGCAACATGCGGATGTCGACGGGATGCTCGCGTATATGGATGAGGAGGAGGAACCGGAGCCGCACCACACGCCCATCTACCCGGCGCCCGGCACCGTATCGTGGACATCTCGGACGATAAAGCGTAGAGGCTAGCGCGATGTGCATAGTACGTATGATTTCTTTTGGATGATTTGTATGGATCTAGGGCATGACCTATGAGGTAGTCGGATGCATAGCACCAAATATGAGGTGTCACTGGTCAGTGCCCGCGGTTCTGGACATCTCAGTCGAGTTCGCGAGCGTTTGAGGGGTTGGATTTGCCAAGTCCCGCTGTAGATGCTCAAAGGCCTAACAAAAAACTATCACTTTTATGGTAATTTTTCGCAAAGAACTACCGCTTCCCGCTAGTGACCGATTCATTTGATGACGCGTTTATGACCGGGGCAACCCCGCTTGTTGGCACAATGGTCAACTCCGTTACGTTTGACCGGCACAATGGGAAATATGACATGTGGGACCCACATGTCATTGTCAATAAAAAATCACCAATCTCACCCTCTCTCTCCCTCCACAGTCCTCACAACCCCTCTCTCTGCCTGATACGCACCTGAGGGAGTCCTGGATTAAGGGGTCCTCGGACAGCCGGACTATGTACTTTTGCCGGACTGTTGGACTATGAAGATACAAGATTGAAGACTTCGTCCCGTGTCCGCGTGGGACTCTCCTTTGCGTGGAAGGCAAGCTTGGCTATTCGGATATGTAGATCTCCTTCTCTGTAACCGACTCAGTGTAACCCTAGCCCCCTCCGGTGTCTATATAAATCGGAGGGTTTAGTCCGTAGGACAACAACAATGATAATCATAGGCTAGCTTCTAGGGTTTAGCCTCTACGATCTCGTGGTAGATCAACTCTTGTAATACTCATATCATCAAGATCAATCAAGCAGGAAGTAGGGTATTACCTACACAGAGAGGGCCCGAACCTGGGTAAACATCATGTCCCCCACCTCCTGTTACCATTAGCCTTAGACGCACAGTTCGGGACCCCCTACCCGAGATCCGCCGGTTTTGACACCGACATTGGTGCTTTCATTGAGAGTTCCACTGTGTCGTCATGGTAAGGCTTGATGGCTCGCCTTGTTATCAAGGACAACATCACCTCTGGGGGAGCCCTGGCTTTAGGCCAAACTCTCCGACTAGGCGACTTCGTCATGACCACCCGCTCGGCCGTCGCACCGACAATGACTTCTCAGTTCATCAAAAACAGCCTCCACGTCAGCTCGGAATACGCCGAGCGGATGGACCAATGGAGCTTTCGTCCTTGAACGAGCTCTTAGATTGCATCGCCGCCTTGGGAGTCGCTACGGACTATGATCGGATCGGGCTTAAACCCGACCAAAGAGAGATGAACTCTCCGCCGGTCACCCATCAGATAGCGGTGGTGGAGGAGCAATGCAGCGATTTTCCTCTATTTTGAGGACGAACTATGTTCGGATTTCCGATCTCTCTGAGCCAGATACCCGTCTGCGGGAGGACATGATCTAGACTTCGAACTTAGAATCGGACAGCGGGCCAGAAAAACTGGGCAACATCCTGGAGCCCGAACTGCCAAGTTCGGAAGCTCCTCCGCCCCTGGGTCTCAGGTCGGGTCAGGGTTCGGACTTAAATCTACCCACCCACCCAGATACAAGCGATCCTTCCCACATTAGACAAGAGCCCCAAGAGACAGTATATCACTTTTGGGCCAGATTCCTCCTTGTAATGAGCAAGGTCAAGGACTGTCGCGAGGAAGACGCATTCTCATTATTTTGCAAAAATTGCACGGACAAGGGAATCCTCAACGCTATAAGTCGCCGTGACATAACACACTTCGCTGACTTGGCAGCCATAGTACAGAAGTACTGTGCGATAGAAAGCGCCTGGAAAACCCAATCAAAATTCTGGGATCCTCCGGCCCTCACTAAACCCCTCGTCCGAACTAAAAGGGTGCACTCTAGCAAGTCACCCAATCCAATTACAAAGAAACCAAAGCCCACTACAGGGCATGGAGCCGTATTAGAGGAATGGCTCAATGGTTAAAGATCGAGGATGTCGCCTAGAGGGGGGGGGGGTTGAATAGGCGCTTTAAAATAATTACGGTTTAGGCTTGAACAAATGCGGAATAAACCCAACGGTTAATTTGTCAAGCACAAAACCTAAAACAACTAGGCTCACCTATGTGCACCAACAACTTATGCTAAGCAAGATAAGCAACTATGTGATAGCAAGATATATGACAAAGAACAATATGGCTATCACAAAGTAAAGTGCATAAGTAAAGGGCTCGGGTAAGAGATAACCGAGGCACGCGGAGACGACGATATATCCCGAAGTTCACACCCTTGTGGATGCTAATCTCCGTTTGGAGCGGTGTGGAGGCACAATGCTCCCCAAGAAGCCACTAGGGCCACCATAATCTCCTCGCGCCCTCGCACAATGCAAGATGTCGTGATTCCACTAAGGGACCCTTGAGGACGGTCACCGAACCCGTACAAATGGCAACCCTTGGAGGCGGTCACCGAACCCGTACACTTTGGCAACCCTTGGGGGCGGTCACCGGAACCCGTCAAGATGCTCGGGGCGATCTCCACAACCTAATTGGAGACCCCGACGCTTGCCCGGAGCTTTACACCACAATGATTGAGCTCCGAACACCACCAACCGTCTAGGGCGCCCAAGCACCCAAGAGGAACAAGCTCAAGGGCACCAAGCACCCAAGAGTAATAAGCTTCTCAAACTTCACTTCCACGTATCACCGTGGAGAACTCAAACCGATGCACCAAATGCAATGGCAAGGGCACACGGAGTGCCCAAGTCCTTCTCTCTCAAATCCCACTGAAGCAACTAATGCTAGGGAGGAAAATGAGAGGAAGAACAAGAAGGAGAACACCAAGAACTCCAAGATCAAGATCCAAGGGGTTCCCCTCACATAGAGGAGAAAGTGATTGGTGGAAATGTGGATCTAGATCTCCTCTCTCTTTTCCCTCAAAAACTAGCAAGAATCCATGGAGGGATTGAGAGTTAGCAAGCTCGAAGAAGGTCAACAATGGGGGAAGAACACGAGCTCAAAGGATAAGGTTCAATGGGGAAGAAGACCCCCTTTTATAGGTGGGGGAAAATCCAACCGTTATGCTCACAACCCGCACAGAGCGGTACTACCGCTCGTCCTCACGGTACTACCGCTAGGGATCGCGGTACTACTGCTTGCGGTACAAAAAAACTTCCGTACCTACCTCCACAGGACATGGCACAAGTTTTTTGGTCCAGAGTGGTACTACCGCTGTAGGAGCCGCGGTAGTACCGCTCTGGAGCGGTAGTAAAAAATTACATCCGCTCCAATTCGCGGTAGTACCGCTGCAGTCTTTTTAGAACACTAAAACTGCCACAACTTTTGCAAACGGACTCCGAATTCAATGAAACCAAGTTTGTTGGAAAGCTAGCGACAAGGGCTAACACAATATTGAAAGAAATATCAATAAGAAGCAAATTAGAAAAGGCCCATACGAAAATGGTGAGAACCCTTCCTCGGATAAGACCGGTAAAACCTCCAACACCGAAAACATCATAGTAGACGCATGCGAACTCCGTTTTCGATGAACTCAAGCTTGTCATCAAGATGACCATAAGCTCTAAGACTCACAAAGAGAACCAAACAAGAACCAAGAAACATGATGCAAGGATGCAATGGTTTGAGCTCTCTACTAACAATACGATCAAGCTACCAACTTGAGAGCCCCCCTTGATAGTACGGCAAACGATCCTATAACCCGGTCCCCAACTACCACCATGAGACCGGTAAAATAGAAAACCTATCAATGGCAAACCTTTGTCTTGCACATGGTCCACTTGAGGTAGATGATGACGATCTTGACTCCCTCAAGTTGGACCACCTTTCTTGATTGCGTTGGCTCGATGAAGACTAGATGATTGCTCCCCCATAGTCCACTATGGGTGAGCCACTCTTCGGCACATATTCACAAGTCCATTGACACCACAATGGATGGCAAGATTCAAGCACTTGATCTCTTCATGATGCTCCACTTGAACTTGCACATGGCAATCTTGATGACGATCACCACTTGATGCCATCCTTTCCATGGGTTGTATGATATCTTCCTCTTGACGCAAGCCCATGGACACGTACCTAACCCCACAAAGAACTCTCACATAGACCATGGGTTAGTACAAAAAGTGCAATGGACAATGCTTACCATACCATGGGATCACTTGATCCCTCTCGGTACATCTTCTACGCTTTGTGAGTTGATCAACTTGATTCACTCTTGACTTAGTCTTGATCAACCTTGAATCTTTCCAACTCTCTTCATTTGGATGATGTCTTGAAGGTAAACATGAATGATCACATAATCTTCTTCTTCAAGACATGCTTGCAATAAGCTCAACACTCACATGACCAATCTTTGGATAATTCCTTAAAAGCACCTTGGTCAACTCATAAACTCCTTGAAACCAACACATGGACTTCAAGAAAAGCCTATGGACAAATCCTTAAAATATAACTCAAGACAACCATTAGTCCATAGAGATTGTCATCAATTACCAAAACCAAACATGGGGGCACCGCATGTTCTTTCAATCTCCCCCATTTTGGTAATTGATGACAATCACTTTCAAGAGAGTTTATATAAGGAATTATGCATCACAATGCAATGCAACAACCAATGATGCAGGAGAATGAGATGCAAATTCTTAGGAACAAAACCAAAGCAAGGAGAAAACTTTGAAACCTTCTCCACAGAACTCTCTGAAACTTCTCCCCCATTGGGATCGATTGCCAAAATGGGCGAAAAGCTTAGAAGGCCAAAATAAATTGTGGTCCTCCATAAATTGTGTATTTCTCAACAAGAGAGTGGAATGCAATACACATATCCAACTGTCAATACTTGGAGGAAGACAAACTATATTGAGGCCCAAAGATTGCAACAGAGAAATATGCCACAAAGACATAACAAAGAGAGAGACAAGCAATCAGAAGATACCAAAAGAAGCAAGCAATCAACGGATATCAATTGAACCAACTAGAACAATGATCCTACGTGCCACAAGAATAAAGATATTATGATATGAGCAAAGGATTGTTCTAAAGAAACTAGAGACGCTCCCCATGATTTGTGCACATATAAGAATTTTTGTATTTGAATACAAAGTGCTCAAAATAGGATCATAGCTCCCCCAAAATCAATAGAAACTCACATCCAGTGAAAGTGAGCATATAGGAAACAAAGCCTAGCACTTGCAACAAGCACATGGTTGAGCAACACGTAAGGGAGGAAACTTAAGAATAGGCTCAACCAAAACCGATGTGTGTGAGTCAAGGCAATGCACTTGAGAAGACTAATGTACGGATGAGCATTAAGCATCAATATAGTCCTGAAAGAAAGAGATACACGGTGCAAGGCATGTCATTCCCACACAACTTGCAAACGGGTTCACAAGCTCACTAATAAGCATATAAAGAACCAATGCTTGTGACAACCCATGGTGAAGATAGACGATGAAAGCCTCATCAAGACGAGGGATACCAATTAGATGGAAAAGGCCTCATCAGGACAAGCAAAAGGAAAAAGATCTTCACCACAAAAGAGTGCATCAAGATGCAACGAAGTAAGACATGCACTCAAGGCAAATGCTTTCATGGAGCCACCAAAGAAATAACATAAGAAAGACAAGGTGGACGTGAAGGAAAGGAAATCAACTAGAGATGTAATTTCTCTCAAGTGTATAAGGTTCTAGGTAGACGAAATCATGATGACATATATCTACAAAGAAGGATGTACACCTGAAATAGTTACAACATGAAGGAACCAGATATCCACAAGGAAGTCATAAATATACCAATAAGATAATTGCTTGCAAGCATAGCACTTGGCTAGATATGGTCTTATTGTATATAAATGAATTCCAATCACACATCCATCAAAGACATCACAACTAGCAACAAGAGATCATCGTTGGGATGCTTTGAGAAAGGAAACAAGTATCACAAGATATGAAATGAATATCATGCCAAGATGCAACCTACACAAGGTTGAATGCAAGAGAGGAAAGCATGAATAGATACTTGTTACCGAGATATCATTGGAAGGATGTAGTAGATACCAATTGAAGGTAGATAGTAGTTCATTGATCATCCTAGCTTGACTCCAATATGCACATGGTGACAACACCTTCCTTGTGAGTGAGCCGAGCATCCAATGTATCTCCAAATGTTCCTTGAAGAACAACACAAACTAAATGGTAACCAAACTCATTGGGACCACATAGTTAGAAACACCAATACATAGGACAAACTCCACATAAATATGTGCATATAGATATGAAAATAAACATCATGCACATCTCATCCAATTTGAGACTTGGTGGAGTTTCCCCTATATATTGGGTCAAAGAAAGAAAGCATGCCAAATAAAATACATGAAGTAAACATGCATGCTCAAGACTTTCAAAACCCAAAACCAAAAGACAAAGAAATGCCAAGTGAAAAGGATACCAAATGGAGAAATCATCACTTGGAAGATATCATTAAAGATACATCAAGGAATGAGATATCCATTGATACACACTAAACTAAAGATGTCAAACTCCCAAAGAGAGGATGGTTCCAACAAACCAAGCTCTCAACAAAGTTTCATGATGGCACAAAGTACCAAAAAGAAATGGCTTGCCTTCCACCAAAACACACTTGATAAGGATCACAAGAAGAGTGTTCTGAAGAAAATAGAATAGCTCCCCCACGAGTTGTGCATTATATATGATTTGTATTTGAATACAAAATGCATAGGGTGGGATCACTGCTTTCACTATATCTAGAAAACACTAGACAAGAACAAGAAATAAACAAGATCCACAAGTGGTATGGAAGACAAGGGGAGTTGACACAAACCTTGGCAAGAGAAAAGGCAAGTAAAACAAAAGCCAATGTAAAGATGATCAATAAATTCTACCACACATAAATGACCACCAATTGTCAAAAGACAAGAAGTAGATGGAAAGAATTCCCGGTGGTAGATAGCAAGGATATCCAACATCATCTTCACACCACACACAAGCAAATTGCAACTTGTAGAGCTAACATGCCACCTAGGAACAAGATAATCTACAATATCAAAACTAGGTGACAACATCTCAAATGTACACATTTTCTAGGCTAGTAATATACATAGCATATTACTCCCCCATAATGTGATACCAATGAAGAAAACTTAACAAGAGGCAATAACAGGATCCAACACGAGATAATCAATGGAATTTTTAGAATTTGAATTTCTCATGAGAGATATACCACCTAGCGACTAGATAATCTTGAAATATCAATACTAGATGGTATTACTCATGTGCACACATTTATAGGATTGTGAGGTGCACAAAGCACACCACTCCCCCATGATGGATATTCCGTTAATCTCTCACAAGAGCCAACTAAGAAATAAACAAGATGCACTAAGGCTCAACGAACGACACACAGGTACATGGTGTGAAAACCAACATACACAAAGGCAATTTGGAGACACATCATATACAAACACATGCAAGGAACAAAACCAAAACATGCAAGGGGGCAGGTAACTTTCAAGGTAAACAATTTAAGTACAAGTTACCGCAAGGAGGCACATTGGATATAAGATAGAAACTTGATAATCCAATTGACTTGGCTTGAGACAAAGAGAATGATGAAGTCCCCTTAATTCTTCATAATGTAGCCAAGTCTCCAATGCCCTCCAACAACACCTATTGATCAAGTTTGAGCTTGTTGGTCCCCAACCAAGTTGGGTCCTAAGAGGTTAGTCGCAATAGGTTTGGCTACCCAAATGGTTCTTTGCTTGACACCACTTTGAGTACCAACAAACTTGGCAAACACATTGCCAACCTTATCCTTACCAAGAGAATAGATATCATCAATAATAATTGGGTTGGATAAGTTACCACTAGTGCATGAAGAAGCTACGTGACCTTTCTCATGACATAAGTAGCAACGTCTACTCTTCACTTTCTTCTCACTTGATTTCTCAATTTGAGAAGCATTAACTTGAGTCTTCTTGGGAAGAGGCCTTTCTTCAACTTGATTTGAGCATGAGATTGAACTTGTGCCCTCTTCCCTTGTTGCTTGACACTAATGGCCTTCTTCTTCAATGGGCAAGATCTAACATGATGCCCTTCGACTTTGCACTTGAAGCAAACAATCTTGGCCGAAGTAGTGCTAGTATCCACATGAGGCTCACTAGATATTGTTGAGTGTGGCCTTCCCTTCATGACACTTTTCCAAGTCTTTCTTCAAAGAAGTGACTTGGGCCTTGAGCTCTTTGATTTCCTCTACATGGTTAGTCTCAACACAAGTACTAGAGGAAGTATAAGCTTCATCGTTAGAGCAACAAGGCAAGGAAAGCAATTCATCACAAGATGTACCAACATTGTGAGTAGATGAATTACAAGGACTAGCACATGGCAATATACTATTTTGAGTAGAAGTAGTGCTAGTATCCACATGAGGCTCACTAGATGTTACCTTAGCAATCATGGCCTCATGAGCTATCTTTAGCACACTATGGGATACTAGAAGATCATCATGAGAGCTTGAGAGCTTTTCATGACTTTCTTCCAATTTCCCATAATTGCAAGATAGCACCTCAAGCTGAGCCCGTAGCTCAACATTCTCCTTCAAAATGGATGCTTCACAAGTAATATAATTAGTAGCACAAGCATCATCATTAACAACAAGAGGAGAAGGCAACTTGGCAAGCTCTTTTAAATAAGCGGCTTCAAGTTGAGCATGAGACTCGGTGAGTTTGATGAGCTCACCCTTGATGACCCTTGAGCCATTTTCGAGGTGCTCAAAATCCTCAAGGAGTCTAGCATGAGCAACTTCAAGCTTAGCATTTTTAGTTTCAAAAACATTGGCCACCTCAAGAGCTCTATCAGTAGATTCCTTCACTCTAGACAATTCTAGAGCAAAAGTCTCCTCAAGAGATTCCTTGGTGGTTTGTTCAAGTTCAAGAGCTTGAGAGAGGTCCGCAATCTCATTAGCGTAATCACGCCCATGACCTTCCACTTTATCAATGGTGACCTCATGCTCCTCAAGACAAGATTCCAACTCATCAATATATTTCTTGCTCTCAATAGCAATGGACATAATTTCCATGAAGTTGGAACGAGCAATTTTATTTTTATGAAGAGCTTTAAATCCATTTCCCCCTTAATTTTTAAGGAGGCAACATTATCATTCTCTTCATCATTATCCTCATCATCATTAGCATCAACATCATCATCAAGAGACATATTGGGGTACAAAGTAGGAGATACCTTTGACGCCTTAGCCATAAGGCAAAACGCAATAGATGATGATGTAGGATCCCTTGAGGCACCATTAAACACCACATCTTGTTCCATGGAGTGTTCGGTTTCCTCTACATTGTTAGCACAACAATTCGAGGAAATAGATGCATTTTTATCATGGCAACAAGACATAGCAAGCATATCATCATGATATTTAGTCAAGCAATTTCTACATGATATGCAAGGACTATCAACACAAGCACGTGAAACATTTGGAGTGCTCGAAGTGTTAAAGCCCAAAGAGGGAGCATTGCAATAATATAGTGATGAAGGATCATCCACAATAAGCATACTATCATCATTGCAATGACCAACACTACTCACCATATCATTACCTTGTGGCAAACCACATGTAGGTGAAGTAGAAGAAGTTGAGAAGACTATATGACCAGAGGTGGAGGGAGAACAACCATCCCCACAAATCTTGGACACACCATATTTATCTTGAAGCTTTGTCCATAACTCATGAGCATCCAGGAATGGCATGAGTTGAAATATAACTACATTGCTCAAAGCATCGAAAAGCACATTAGAGGCTTGAGCATTGAGATAAGAGTTTTTCTCATCCTCTAAAGATAATCTTTGGGGATCCTTTGGAGGAGAAAAACCCATATCTACAATTTGCTCTAAATTTGGGTCCGTGACCCTAAAGAGATTAAGCATGCGAATTACCCAAACATCAAAATTTGTGCCATCAAAACTAAGAGTGTCAGAGAATCCTAATCCCCTAGTCGACATCTTTACTCTCTAGGCGGTTAAGCCCAACAAAGAGAGACGAGGCTCTGATACCAATTGAAAGATCAAGGATGTCGCCTAGAGGGGGGGGGGTGAATAGGCGCTTTAAAATAATTACAGTTTAGGCTTGAACAAATGCGGAAAAAACCTAACGGTTAATTTGTCAAGCACAAAACCTAAAACAACTAGGCTCACCTATGTGCACCAACAACTTATGCTAAGCAAGATAAGCAACTATGTGATAGCAAGATATATGACAAAGAATAATATGGCTATCACAAAGTAAAGTGCATAAGTAAAGGGCCCGGGTAAGAGATAACCGAGGCATGCGGAGACGACGATGTATCCCAAAGTTCACACCCTTGCGGATGCTAATCTCCGTTTGGAGCAGTGTGGAGGCACAATGCTCCCCAAGAAGCCACTAGGGCCACCGTAATCTCCTCACGCCCTCGCACAATGCAAGATGCCGTGATTCCACTAAGGGACCCTTGAGGGTGGTCACCGAACCCATACAAATGGCAACCCTTGGAGGCGGTCACCGAACCCGTACACTTTGGCAACCCTTGGGGGCGGTCACTGGAACCCGTCAAGATGCTCGGGGCGATATCCACAACCTAATTGGAGACCCCAACGCTTGCCCGGAGCTTTACACCTTGAGCTCCGAACACCACCAACCGTCTAGGGCGCCCAAGCACCCAAGAGGAACAAGCTCAAGAGCACCAAGCACCCAAGAGTAATAAGCTTCTCAAACTTCACTTGCACGTATCACCATGGAGAACTCAAACCGATGCACCAAATGCAATGGCAAGGGCACACGGAGTGCCCAAGTCCTTCTCTCTCAAATCGCACCGAAGCAACTAATGCTAGGGAGGAAAATGAGAGGAAAAATGTCGGTGTCAAAACCGGCGGATCTCGGGTAGGGGGTCCCGAACTGTGCGTCTAGGCGGATGGTAACAGGAGACAAGGGGCACGATGTTTTTACCTAGGTTCGGGCCCTCTCGATGGAGGTAAAACCATACTCCTTCTTGATTGATATTGATGATATGGGTAGTACAAGAGTGGATCTACCACGAGATCAAGGAGGCTAAACCCTAGAAGCTAGTCTATGGTATGATTGTTGTTGTTGTTGTTGTTGTGTCCTACGGACTAAAACCCTCCGATTTATATAGACACCAGAGAGGGCTAGGGTTACACAGAGTCGGTTACAATGGTAGGAGATCTACATATCCGTATCGCCAAGCTTGTCATCCACGCCAAGGAAAGTCCCATCCGGACACGGGACGAAGTCTTCAATCTTGTATCTTCATAGTCTTGGAGTCCGGCCGATGATGATAGTTCGGCTATCTGGACACCCCCTAGTCCAGGACTCCCTCAGTAGCCCCTGAACCAGGCTTCAATGACGACGAGTACAGCGCGCATATTGTCTTCGGCATTGCAAGGTGGGTTCCTCCTCCGAATAATTCATAGAAGATTGTGAACACTAGGATAGTGTCCGGCTCTGTAAAATAAATTCCACATACCACCGTAGAGAGAATAATATTTACACAAGTTCAATCTGCTGACGTATTCTATGGCATGACGTCACACCACAACCAAGCCTTTACTCGAATCGTTTTTATTATACCTCCTCAGCGTGTTTAGCGAAGCGGTTTCCTTGGCACGTCTTGTCGAAGCAGAGATCGTGTTCCCCTTATTCCGGGATTCCCATCAATACGGACGTGAGTAACCCAACCGCACCATTGATTGTGGCTCTTGGGAGATAAGCGAGTTTTACCATGCCGGTGGGGACGTATAGTTTCGTCCGCCCATATATAAGGGGATAAGGATCCACCTTTTTTACCTACGCTTTCTTCCTCCTTTGCTTATCCATCTCTGCGCACTCGAGCTCTAGCGCCCAAGTCCGCACATCTCACCTCGACCTTCTCCAGCCATGTCTGAAGCGGGAGGCAAGTGGATGGCCTCCTCCGTTATGGAGGGGCACATCGAGAAGCTGCGCAGCGCCGGATATCTATCCAGCGACATCGCGCATCGGCTGCCCGACGAGGGGCAGCTCATCCCCACCCCCAGGCCCCATGAGAGGGTGGTATTCCTTCCCCATTTCCTCCGTGAACTGGGCTTCCCACTCCACCCCTTTGTCCGGGGGCTCATGTTCTACTACGGCCTGAATTTCCACGATCTGTCCCCAAATTTCATCCTCAATATCTCGGCATTTATCATCGTGTGTGAGGCCTTCCTCTGCATCCAGCCCCACTTCGGCTTGTGGCTAAAGACCTTCAATGTCAAGCCGAAGGTTGTGAAGGGCAGCCAAGCGGAGTGCGGAGGCGCCATGGTGGGCAAAATGCCCAACGTCACTTGGCTCGAGGGTGCCTTCGTGGAATCCATCAAAGGGTGGCAATCGGGGTGGTTCTACATCACCGAGCCGCGTGACCTTAAATGGGCAGCAGCCCCCGAATTCAGATCTGGCATCCCCATGCAGCTCACCTCCTGGAAAGAGAAGGGCTTGCTATGGGGTAGTTCGGAAGAGCTGACCGGACTCCAGTCCTGTCTCCAGACCCTGGTGAACAAGAAGCTCAAGTTTGTCAACGTGATCCAGGTCATGCTCGTCCGCCGGATTCTCCCCTGCCAGCAACGGGACTTCAATTTGTGGGAGTTTGATCCGGCACAGTAGCGGACCTTGAGCGGCCTCTTCGACACTACGTACGAAGCTGCCTGGAGGGTGCTGTTCAAGGGCGCCGAAGCTCCCGCATCCGCTACCGAAGATCGCAGATTCAGCACGCAGCGTCCGGCTGGCGAGGTAAGCTATGTTATCCTTTATGGGACACTTGCTTTTCATAGTTTGACTCTATGCGGGATCTAAACTCCCAATACCTTTAACAGGCCTGGCAGACGACGTCCGGACAGGTTAACTGTCTGGCTCCCCTTCCAGAGGACCCAGCGGATGCCCGTTTGACAGGGCTGCTGGTCCCGGCACTTTACGTAGTGCCGGAGAAGAAGGCCAAGAAGAAGGCCACGGGAACCCGAAGGAGTTCCCGACGTCAGGTTGTATCGGACTCATCGTCCAATGACTCCGAGGCGGACTCCTCCCACGAGGACGAGGAGGAGAAGAAAGAGGCCTCTCCCCCAGCGGGGGGAGAGAAGAAGAGGAAGGCCTCCCCAACGAGGGAGGCCGAAGGGTCCAAGAAGGGAAGGACCCTTCCCCCGGACTGTTCCGCCAATGTCGGCGATGACGACGAGGAGTGGCCCTCAAGGGCCAAGCCCCTGGCGAGATCGTAAGTATCCGGACTCCTAGATGATTTATAATTTTTCTTTTTGTCGCATGGTGTCTTTCCAATGCCGCATACAACCCTGTAATCCGCCCAAGGACGATCTTCCTGCTTCGTCGAGCGGGTCCTTGGGCACGTCGGATATGGATTCTCTTCCGACCGCCTCCACCCCCCGTGACGTTGACGACGCCGAGGTGGGATCCCGGGAAGGGACCCACCAGGAGGAGGAGGCCCCGGAGGTGCCGCAGGGCAACCTCCCGGACTTTGCACCGGACTCCGCACCTGAACCTGCAGTGGTTCCGGAGTCCGGCGGGCGGCCCCTTCGTAAGAAGGGCAAGACTGTGACACCGGCGGCCTCCGTCCAACCGGAGGCACCGGATAACTTGCTGGAGGCGCTCAACGGTGCTTCCATCAAAGAAGAACACCGCACTATCATGAGTGCGGTGATTCAGAAGGTTCAGCTCGCCAAGAGCGGGCTGACCGAAGCCTGCAGCAGCCTTCTAACAGGCTTTGAGGTAAGAATTTTAAGATATGTAATATAATACCGCATAGACAGTAGCCCCTGATGCTCGGTTCGATGTTCGGAAACAAAAGCCGGGCTGAGGATCTAAAAAGATATACGCAGGAGTCTTAAAAAATATGTCAATATGGGATTGCAGGCTGCGCTGCTGACCTCTGCCGCACTGACTGCGGAGGTCAATGCTTTAAAGCAAAGCCTCGAGCGGTCCGAGAACAAGCTCGGCCGTGCCAAGAAGCAGCTCGAGGACAAGGAAGGTGAGTAACACCTTATTAAAGTTGTACCTTACAGAAAAGGATTTGGTTGCAAGAGAAAATAACAAGGATAACGTGGGTACTACAGGGGCCACGAACGAGCTGGCGACCCTGAAGGAGGCGGTGTCCGCGGCTGAATGCAATGCGGCCGCGGAATGAGCCGAGCGAGAGAAGCAGGAGGCGCGGGTGGCGGAGGTACAGCAAGAGCTCCAGGCTCTCGTGGAAAAGCACGAGAGTTTGGAGCGTGAATCGAAGACTCGAGAGTCCGAGCTTGCATAGGCTCTTGAGAGTGCCAAAGCCGCTAAGGCCGATGCCCACAAGGCCCTCCAGGAAATCGAGGATTTGAAGAAAATAGCGGCGGGTAAGGCATTCTTCATGCAAAGCAAGCATGTTAAAGTGAATTACCTGTTACTTACCCGGATTCAGAGCTCTCCAGGAACGTTCGCAGATCTACCCCACAGCGTGTCCGATGCTGCCGCTTTCTACAGAGCCGAGGAGGGGAGCTCGTTGGAGAAGGTATTCTGGTCTCAGTATGCTGAGGCCGGACATCCGGTGCCCCTTAGCGACCAGCTGAAGCAGCTGGTCGAGCTCCACAAGGTGGCCGAACAGGCCATGAAGGGCCTTATAGTTCGGCTGTGGCCCAAGGAGGCCATGCCTGGGAGCTACTTCGACCTGGTGCGGCGGCTGGTGGATGCGTGTCCATGGGTTGAAGTCGTCAAGCACTCCGCCTGCATTGAAGGTTCCCGTCGGGCCCTTGCCCGTGCAAAGGTGCATTGGGGCAGGATGGACGCTGAGAAGCTTGTGACGGACGCGCCACCGACGGGCAAGGAGTATCGTACGCCCGAGATGTATTATAAGAGTGTCCTGAAGGGTGCCCGCATGATTGCGGGTGAGTGCTCCAAAGATGTAATATTTGAGTAGACTCGCATTTTGTTATCATGTGCGCTGAAAACTTTGTTCATATGCGCTAAGCAACGCTTATTGATTTAAAATATTACCTTCTGTGCGGTCGTTTATCAAATCTGAGAGATGGCAAGTCATCGGCTTCAGCCCCCATGCCACGAGTGCTGGGGTGTTCGGGATAAACTTGAGCGCTCTTGTTCCCATTTTTGGGTCCATCTAGGGAGGCGTTCAACACAACGAACAAGGCAACCGGACTTATAGTGCTTGAACACTCTCACTTAGCCATAGAATTCTATAATTTTAAATTTCGGCGAAGCCCCTAGTGTTCGGAAGGCCGAATTCGGGGCGCCATCCACGCCTGGGCCGGACAAAGCCGGTTCCTCGCTCTAAGCGGCATAAGTCTTTAGGGACTCGAAAAAACCTCTCGAACAGCGACCAGCTCTCGCCTCATCATGACGGTCAGTTTTAACTTTCTGAGGCGCTCGCCCAGCTCAACTGGGGCGCAATCGCAGTGGTTCTCCCAGTGCTACCTTAGCCGATACAATGGAACATAAGCTACCAAAACATGGGAGCCGGGCAAACCCAACTATTGACCCAAGACATGATTCGGAGCCGATTCATATAGTGCTATAAGTTCGGGGTGCCGCACTTGTGAAAGTGTTCGGACTTGTCACACCATAATGTGGGGAACTTAAGCCCCTGGTGTATTTAGCCGTACCAAAGTGTACGGATGCAACATGTCATAAATGAACTAAGAGGGATGCAATCATAAGCAAAAAGCAATGTATTGTTTATTCAAAAAAAATACTGCCTTGAATGCAGAATGATACAAATAGTGCGATAAGCAAGGGGTGAAACTATTAGCATGTCCCCCTCCAGGGGTAGGCTGCGGAATGGTGTATAAAACAGGTATAATGCTCATAATGGAGACCACCTGAATATTCGTCGTAGCCTTTCTCCTTCCCTGGCTGTTGCATCGTGAGTTTGGCAGGTCTACTGCCGGACAGGGCCTCTGGTGAACGGAGTCCTGCGGGTAAGAAAAAAGAAAAAGGAAATAGAATGACACACTTGGGAGCCCCTAGTGTGGTTGAGCCGCACTCTGGGCCTGTTGTGGTCGTGCCCCTCCCCGTATGCCCATGGTATCTCCAAAGCGTAATGATGTACGCGAAGGACCAGTCTTGCAATTTTGCAAGGGCTGGGGTTGGGGCCGCATTGCTACGCGTGCTCGGAACGTGCCAGGTGGTCTTGTAGGTTACTCCGGGCGCATTTGGCCGTGTTCAGTCGCTTAACGGCCGGACTCGAAAATTGCCTTAAGAGGCTGCTCTGTACTTCTGCCGCGAGAGCCGCTGTGTGTTCCTCCATTCGGAGGGAGCGTTCAATGTTTCCGTTGACCATGATGACTCCTCGAGGGCCTGGCATCTTGAGCTTGAGATATGCGTAGTGCGGCACCGCGTTGAACTTTGCAAACGCGGTCCGTCCGAGCAGAGCATGATAGCCGCTGCGGAACGGAACTATGTCAAAGATTAACTCCTCGCTTCGGAAGTTATCCGGGGATCCGAAGGCCACTTCAAGTGTGACTGAGCCTGTACATTGGCCTCTACACCTGGTATGACGCCTTTGAAGGTCGTCTTTGTGGGTTTAATCCTTGAGGGGTCGATGCCCATCTTGCGCACTGTATCCTGATAAAGCAGGTTCAGGCTGCTGCCGCCATCCATCAGGACTCTTGTGAGGTGAAATCCATCGACGATTGGGTCTAAAATCAATGCGGCGAATCCGCCGTGGCGGATACTGGTGGGGTGGTCCCTTCGATCAAAAGTGATCGGGCAGGAGGACCATGGGTTGAACTTCGGGGCGACTGGCTCCATCGCGTATACGTCCCTGAGTGCACGCTTCCGCTCCCTCTTGGGTATGTGGGTTGCGTATATCATGGTCACCGTCCGCACTTGTGGGGGGAAACCTTTCTGTCATCTATTGTTCGGCGGCCGGGTCTCTTCCTCGTCATCACTATGCAGCCCCTTGTCATTATTTTCGGCAATTAACTTGCCTGCCTGCTTGAATACCCAACAATCCGTGTTGGTGTGATTAGCTGGCTTTTCGGGGGTGCCGTGTATCTGGCAAGAGCGGTCGAGTATTCGGTCCAAATTGGACGGACCCGGAGTAGTTCTTTTGAATGGCTTTTTCCGCTGACCGGGTTTGGAGCCTCTGAATCCGGCGTTGACATCCGTATCCTTAGTGTTATCGCCGTTAACACGGTGTTTGTTTTTGTTGCGACGCGACCTGCCATCGTGGTCCTTGTTATCCGGATTGCCAGAATTTTTGTTGAGGTTGTTACTGCGGGCTAGCTAGCTATCCTCTCCCGCGCAGAAGCGGGTCATGAGTGATGTGAGGGCTGCCATGGATTTCGGCTTTTCCTGTCCTAGGTGCCGGGCCAGCCACTCGTCACAGATGTTATGTTTGAAGGCTGCGAGGGCCTCTGCATCCGGACAGTCGACGATTTGATTTTTCTTTGTTAAGAACCATGTCCAGAATTGTCTGGCCGATTCGTCTGGCTGCTGAATTATGTGGCTTAGGTCATCGGCGTCTGGTGGTCGCACATATGTGCCCTGGAAGTTGTCAAGGAATGCGGCCTCCAGGTCCTCCCAACACCCAATTGACTCTGCTGGCAAGCTGTTAAGCCAATGCCGAGCTGGTCCTTTAAGCTTGAGTGGGAGATATTTGATGGCGTGAAGATCGTCACCGCGGGCCATGTGGATATGAAGGAGATAGTCTTCAATCCAGACCGCGGGGTCTGTTGTGCCATCGTAGGATTCAATGTTCATGGGTTTGAACCCTTCGGGGATTTGATGATCCATTACTTCATCTGTGAAGCATAGTGGGTGTGCGGCGCCTCTATATTGGGCTATATCATGACGTAGCTCAAGCGAGCTTTGTCTACTGTGTTCAGCCCGACCGGAGTTGCTGTATCCGGCGCGACGGTCGTCGTCGTGCATCGTGGGGCGCCCATGTGATCCGTAGATCGATCTTGATTGTCTTGCCTTATCCTCCAATATGTCTCGCAAGTCCGGCGCATTTCCCCGTGGCTTCGTACTTTTCGAGCGGTGCCGAGGTACGGTTCTAGTGGAGGGCCTAGAGGCCTCTCTGTCGCGGCCATGAGGTGGTCGGTCAGCCGTATTGTGCGCTGGTGATGCAGGTTTATATGCCTCCTCCTCTAATCGGGGGAGCAGCTTGCGTGTGGGGTAGCTTTTGGAGGGGCATTCGAGTTCATTCTCTTCGGCCGCAAGGACTTCAGTCCCTCTGTCGGCTAGCAGATCTTGATCAGCTTTAAGTTGCTGCTGATTTTTCTTGAGGCTCTTTGCCGTGGCCATAAGCCTGCGTTTAAAATGCTCTTGTTCGACGGGATCCTCAGGCACGACGAATTCGTCGTTGTCGAGGCTTGCCTCGTCTCCAGAGGTAGGCATGTAGTTATCATCCTCTACCTCTTCGTTTGCCGCTCTCTCATGAGGGCTGGCTTCTCCGTCCTCCTGTGCTGAATCTTGCTCGAGGGGGTTGTCTTCGGCACTGTCTGGGGTATTATTATCTCCGGTGCCGGAATCTCCATTCTTGCTGTGGCGGGATTTAGAGCGGCACCGCTGACGCCGGCGCTTGGGTTGTTTCTTGGAGGGGTCTTCCTCCACTGTTCCCTCGCCATTCCCATCCTTTGGGATATCCACCATGTATATGTCATATGACGAGGTGGCTTTCTAGTGCCCAGTAGGCGCTGGTTCTTGGTCGTCTCTGGCATCGTTGTCCATACCGTCGATGTCTTCGGAGTCGAAGTCTAGCATGTCGGTTAGATTGTCGACAGTGGCTACAAAGTGGGTGGTGGGTGGGCTTTGAATTTCTTTGTCGTCCGCATCCCAACCGTCCTGACCGCAGTCCGGCCGGGGCTCTCCTGATAACGAGAGATACTTTAGCAAATTCAGGATATCGCCAAAAGATGAGCGTTGAAAGATGTCCGCAGCGGTGAACTCCATGATCGGCGCCCAACCGGATTCAATTGGAGAGGGCGCGGGAGGTTCGGAGTCCGGCGAGGAGTCCGGCACCTCGGAGTCACGAGCTTCACAAGGGACAAGGTCAGTATTCGGCTCCATCGCCGTAGAGGTAGCAGACCCCGAGGCGGTGTCTAGCCACCCCTCCTCGATCTGCGTAGTCGGCTCCGAATTAGGGGTCGGAGCGGACTCATGTGCGGCCTCCAGGGCACTGTCCGGCAGCAGAGCTAAATCATGCCCATCGTGACAGTGCGGCGCGCTCGGCTGTGGCTCGAATCCATCGAAGATCAAGTCTCCGCGGATGTCAGCCGTGAAGTTTAGACTTCCAAATCTGACCTGACGGCCAGGGGCGTAGCTTTAGATCTGCTCTAGATGGCCAAGTGAATTGGCCCGCAGTGCAAAGCCACCGAATACGAAGATCTGTCCGGGGAGAAAAGTCTCACCCTGGACCGCGTCGTTGATGATCGAAGGAGCCATCCAGCCTATCGGTGACGACACAGGGGAACTCTCAATGAAAGCACCAATGTCGGTGTCAAAACCGGCGGATCTCGGGTAGGGGGTCCCGAACTGTGCGTCTAGGCGGATGGTAACAGGAGACAAGGGGCACGATGTTTTTACCCAGGTTCGGACCCTCTCGATGGAGGTAAAACCCTACTCCTGCTTGATTAATATTGATGATATGGGTAGTACAAGAGTGGATCTACCACGAGATCAAGGAGGCTAAACCCTAGAAGCTAGCCTATGGTATGATTGTTGTTGTTGTTGTTGTTGTTGTGTCCTACGGACTAAAACCCTCCGGTTTATATAGGCACCGGAGAGGGCTAGGGTTACACAGAGTCGGTTACAATGGTAGGAGATCTACATATCCGTATCACCAAGCTTGTCTTCCATGCCAAGGAAAGTCCCATCCAGACACGGGACGAAGTCTTCAATCTTGTATCTTCATAGTCTTGGAGTCCGGCTGATGATGATAGTTTGGCTATCCGGACACCCCCTAGTCCAGGACTCCCTCAAAGAACAAGAAGGAGAACACCAAGAACTCCAAGATCAAGATCCAAGGGGTTCCCCTCACATAGAGGAGAAAGTGATTGGTGGAAATGTGGATCTAGATCTCCTCTCTCTTTTCCCTCAAAAACTAGCAAGAATCCATGGAGGGATTGAGAGTTAGCAAGCTCGAAGAAGGTCAACAATGGGGGAAGAACACGAGCTCAAAGGATAAGGTTCAATGGGGAAGAAGACCCCCTTTTATATGTGGGGGAAAATCCAACCATTATGCTCACAACCCGCACAGAGCGGTACTACCGCTCGTCCTCATGGTACTACCGCTAGGGATCGCGGTACTACTGCTTGCGGTACAAAAAAAATACTTCCGTACCTACCTCCGCAGGACTTGGGATGAGTTTTTTGGTCCGAGCGGTACTACCGCTGTAGGAGCCACGGTAGTACCGCTCTGGAGTGGTAGTAAAAAATTACATCCGCTCCAATTCGCGGTAGTACCGCTGCAGCCTTTTCAGAACACTAAAACTGCCACAACTTTTGCAAACGGACTCCGAATTCGATGAAACCAAGTTTGTTGGAAAGCTAGCGACAAGGGCTAACACAATCTTGAAATAAATATCAATAAATATCAATAAGAAGCAAATTAGAAAAGGCCCATATGAAAATGGTGAGAACCCTTCCTCGGATAAGACCGGTAAAACCTCCAACACCGAAAACATCATAGTAGACGCATGCAAACTCCGTTTTCGATGAACTCAAGCTTGTCATCAAGATTGCCATAAGCTCTAAGACTCACAAAGAGAACCAAACAAGAACCAAGAAACATGATGCAAGCATGCAATGGTTTGAGCTCTCTACTAACGATATGATCAAGCTACCAACTTGAGAGCCCCCCTTGATAGTACGGCAAACGATCCTATAACCCGGTCTCCCAACTACCACCATGAGACCGGTAAAATAGAAAACCTATCAAGGGAAAACCTTTGCCTTGCACATGGTCCACTTGAGCTAGATGATGACGATCTTGACTCCCTCAAGTTGGACCACCTTTCTTGATTGCGTTGGCTCGATGAAGACTAGATGATTGCTCCCCCATAGTCCATTATGGGTGAACCACTCTTCAGCACATCTTCACAAGTCCATTGACACCACAATGGATGGCAAGATTCAAGCACTTGATCTCTTCATGATGCTCCACTTGAACTTGCACATGGCAATCTTGATGACGATCACCACTTGATGCCATCCTCTCCATGGGTTGTATGATATCTTCCTCTTGACGCAAGCCCATGGACACGTACCTAACCCCACAAAGAACTCTCACATAGACCATGGGTTAGTACAAAAAGTGCAATGGACAATGCTTACCATACCATGGGATCACTTGATCCCTCTCGGTACATCTTCTATGCTTTGTGAGTTGATCAACTTGATTCACTCTTGACTTAGTCTTGATCAACCTTGAATCTTTCCAACTCTCTTCATTTGGATGATGTCTTGAAGGTAAACACGAATGATCACACAATCTTCTTCTTCAAGACATGCTTGCAATAAGCTCAACACTCACATGACCAATCTTTGGATAATTCCTTAAAAGCACCTTGGTCAACTCATAAACCCCTTGAAACCAACACATGGACTTCAAGAAAAGCCTATGGACAAATCCTTAAAATATAACTCAAGACAACCATTAGTCCATAGAGATTGTCATCAATTACCAAAACCAAACATGGGGGCACCGCATGTTCTTCCAAATGGGCCATGCAAAATTCACACCACATCGGATACCATACCAACCCACAGCCTTAGAGCATGTTGGATACTTCGGCAGGTGGCCAAGAGCGGCGAGTATATCCTCATTAACGATACTGTAGAACATCATCCCGCAGAAAACAACAATACGGTATTGACAGTCTTCAAGACTTTCAACTCAAATAACAGGCGCAAGAGAGCACTCCGCAGCCTTGCCGAAGTCTGCCACGTTGCAGCAATAAATCCATGGAACGACACGGCAATAACTTTCAATGCCAGTGACGAACCTAAATTCCGAACAGTCCGAACACCAGTCGGTTTGGTCCTCAGTCCAATTGTGGACGGCTTTCGGCTTACTAAAGTGCTCATGGACGGTGGCAGCGGATTAAACCTCATCTACGAGGAAACCCTCAACAAAATGGAAATATACAAGAGCCGCATTGAGCAAAGCAGCACGACCTTCAGAGGAATTATCCCTAGTCGGGATGCACAATGTGTGGGAAAAATCACACTAGATGTGGTATTCGGCACACCGAAGAATTACAGGTCCGAAGAAATCACATTCCAAGTGGCCCTATTCAGTAGCGGATACCACACCCTTTTAGGGTGGGACACATTCACGAGCTTCCAAGCTATACCCCATTATGGGTACATGAAGCTCAAGATGCCCGGGCCCAATGGAATCATCACTCTAGCCAGTGATCCGGACATAGCACTCTGTGCCGAAAACAAAACCGCTGCCCTCGCCCTTGAGGCATTACCCGAAGCCCTCGCGGCCGAAGAACTAACTACGCTGCGCTCCACAGTGGACAGGAACGACGTGATACTCGACAAACGGTCCAAGTCCACCTCTTTCAAACCAGCGGACAAAATAGTCAAATTCCAAGTCCACCCAACTGACTCTACAAAAACAGCATCCATCGGGGCATAGCTGAACCCTACAATAGATACCGCACTGCGGGCGTTCTTGCGCGAGAATTGGGACATCTTCACCTGGCACCCTTCAGACATGCCAGGTATCCCACGCAGGCTGGCCGAGCATAGCGTAAACATACTGAAGGGATACAAGCCGGTCAAGCAGATTCTTCGGTGCTTTTCAGAACCTAAATGACAAGCCATGGGAGAGGAGCTAGCCAAGTTACTCGAAGTTGGATTCATCAGAGAATAAAACACCCGGACTGGCTAGCAAACCTGGTGATGGTACCAAATAAGGACAAATCCTGGCGCCTATGCGTTGATTTGAAGGACCTCAATAAGGCTTGCCCAAAGGATCCCTTCCCTCTCCCTCGCATCGATCAAATCATCAATGCTACCGCAGGACACGACTCATTGTGCTTCCTCGACGCATACTCTGGATACCATCAAATCAAGATGGTGGAGTCCGATCAAGCCGCAACGACATTCATAACTCCATATGGTCCCTTCTGTTTTAACACCATGCCTTTCGGGCTCAAAAATGCTGGTGCAACCTATCAACACATGATTCAGACATGCCTGGAAACACAAATCGGCAAAACAGTGGAGGCATACATGGACGACGTGGTCATCAAAACCAGACATGTCGAGTCTTTAATAGACGACCTGAGGCTTACGTTCGACAATCTCCGAACATATGACATCAAGCTCAACCCGCAAAAAAGCATTCTTGGTGTCCCTGCCGGAAAGCTCCTGGGCTTCATCGTTTCCAATAGAGGAATTGAAGCAAATCCATCTAAAATCTGAGCTCTGTCACAGTTGGCTACCCCAACAGACGTCAAGCAAATCCAGAAGTTAACTAGATGCGTGGCTACCTTAAGCCGCTTTATCTCCCGATTGGGAGAAAAGGCACTACCTCTATATCGCCTTCTTCTACGCACCGAACACTTCGAGTGGACGGATGCAGCTACAGCCGTACTGGAAGAAATAAAGGCCCTCCTGGCTAGCAACCCAATCCTGGCCGCACCGAACATCGGCGAACCCATGCTATTATATATAGCTGCAACGCACCAAGTTGTAAGCGCAGTGCTCGTCGTCGAACGAGAGGAGGACGGACAGAAGTTCCCACTTCAAAAGCCGGTATACAACGTATCCACTGTCCTCACACCATGCAAGTCACGGTACCCACATTATCAAAAGATAGCATACGTGGTCTTCATGGCATCCCGGAAACTACGACACTACTTTCAAGAGTGTTCAATCACGGTGGCCTCCGAAGTACCACTCAATGATATAATAAATAACCGCGATGCCATGGGCCGGATTGCTAAGTGGGCTATCGAGCTCCTCCCGTTTGACATCATATACAAACCACGGCGAGCCATTAAGTCACAAGTACTGGCTAACTTCATCGCTGAAGGGACAGAAGCCGAACTCCCTAAAGAGTACGACGCGTACTCCAATTGGATCATGCACTTTGACGGCTCTAAGATGCTGGCTGGTCTGGGAGCGGGCGTTGTCCTGACATCCCCCACCGGAGATACAGTCCAATACGTACTCCAAATATTATACACAGACTCCAACAATGCAGCCGAATATGAGGCTCTGTTGCATGGTCTTCGGATGGCAGTCTCCGTGGGCATTCAATGCCTAGAAGTGCATGGGGATTCGAACCTCGCAATATCTCAAATAAATGGAGACTTTGACGCCAAGGACCCAAAAATGGCGGCTTACCGCAATGCCGTCCTCAAGATGTCAGCTCGGTTCGAGGGGCTCGAATTCCATCATGTGGTCCAAGAAAACAATCAAGCGGCGGATATCCTTGCCCACATCGGCCCTAAGCGCAACCCCGTCCCACCTAATATCTTCTTGGAAAGGCTGTTCAAGCCATCCGTGGTGTGGCAAGGGGAGACCGGCAATACTAGTCCAGATCCGACCACAACCCCAAATCTCGAACACACTGACATAATCGGAGGCTCCGCCACCGAAATAACACCTTCAGCCCACGTGATCATGGTTGTCATTGCCCCGTGGACAGAACCCTTCTTAGCCGACCTAAATAGGCAAGAACTCCCTAAAGGCCAAAATGAGGCACGTTGCATTGTGCGGCGCTCTAAAGCCTACAGGGTCCACGAGGGAGAGCTTTATAAGAAAAGCGTGATCGGAGTGCTACAAAGGTGCATCTCTGAAGAGGAAGGGCGACAGCTCTTGGACGAAATTCATGCTGGACTCGGCGGCCACCACGCCGCAGCTCGGGCCCTTGTAAGCAAGGCCTTCCGTACAGGTTTCTACTGGCCGACAGCCCGAGCTGACGCACAGGACCTCGTCCAACATTGCGTCAGTTGCCAGCTTTTTGCAAATCAAAGCCATATGCCACCTACCGCTCTCCAAACAATCCCCACAACTTGGCCCTTTGCAGTCTGGGGGATCGATATGGTTGGACCCCTTAAAGGAGGAAGCCATAAGAAAAAATACCTGTTGGTCATGGTGGATAAATTCACCAAATGGATAGAAGCCAAACCAGTTAAAACGGCCAAATCCGGACCAGTGATAGACTTCATATCAGGGGTCGTACACCGTTACGGTGTCCCCCACAGCATCATCACCGATAATGGCTCCAACTTCACAGCCAATGAGGTGAAAACTTGGTGCGGCAACATGGGTATCAAGCTCGATTACGCCTCCGTCTATCACCCCCAAACAAACGGTCAAGTCGAACGAGCAAATGGTCTTATTATGAGCGCCATCAAACCCAGACTAGTGCGATCCTTGAAGGAATCAGATACGCACTGGGTCGAGGAGCTCGACTCCGTACTATGGGGGCTGCGGACCACGCCAAACCGCACTACCGGATATACACCATTTTTTATGGCGTACGACGCAGAGGCGGTATTGCCCTGCGATATCATTCATGACTCACCTCGAGTGCGCATGTACGAAGAGAGAGAAGCCGAACTTGATCGGCAGGACAGTTTAGATGCACTGGAGGAGGAGCGCGATGTTGCAAAAGCCCGTTCCACATTCTATCAGCAACAGGCTAGAAGGTATCAAAGCCGAAAAGTACGGGCCAAAACTTATAACGTTGGCGAACTCGTTCTACGCCTACCGGAGAAGAAAAAGGACAAGCTCAAGCCCAGGTGTGAGGGTCCCTTCATCATTGAAAAAGTTCTCACCGGAGGAGCGTACCGTCTGCGTGATGCATCAGATAATCGACTCGAGCCGAACCCATGGAATGCGGCCAGACTCCAAAGATTCTTTGCCTAGTGCCGAACTCCGTGTTCATCTCCTTACCTCCGCCTTTCTTTTTTAAGTTATATCCTCTTTCTTTCTTTCTTTCTTTCTTCATTTTTTTGTGTGGCCCTAAAGGCTTCAAGTGTGCCTTGACTACACACTCTTGCCGCACTATGCGCGCTCAATACACCTGGGGGCTTCATATACAAAAGCTTAATATAATTATCTTCCGGGCTTCATGCCAACTACATATGTGTCACTTTTCCATATGTATCTTTTCTTTGTCATTATATGCATCGATATGACTTAAGTTTTGGCCAAGCTGGGTTGCCTGGCTCCTCTGTTTATGCCCTACATTCCCGTTAGTTCGGCTAGGGCATAAGGGGAGCACCTCTGCGATTGTTATTGCCGGGTCAACCGGATGTGTGCCTCAGACTGGGTGAAGCCGAAAGCTAGTGTTCTTAAGGGAATATTCGGTCGGTGAACAAAAGATGTTTTCTTACTTATTACAATATAAGCCCCCAGATGTTTTGTGTCATGCGTCTCTGTTCGCAGTTCGTACATGCACATTCACGCGTGCGTACCCAAGGAAAGGAACCCTTAACAGAACTATTCTCCCTGGAAGATGTTTCTTACTATCCATGTAATATAACATAGCTAGTTGGGTACTTGTCTGTTCAAGAACTTATGACCCCTATGCCTGGTTTCCACACGTACCCCGATTTACATAACTGAGCGGGTATTCGGATACACTCCGGACTGTCAGGTCCGGAGGTTGAAGCGAAAAGGTCCGCCATGACAAATGATTTACAATCTGGCTAGGGACAAAATATGTCATTTGAAGTACACAGTCACTTAGACTGACTAAATTCTTCTTCTATACCATCCAACAGGCTGTCTAGCCTACAATCCTATTGGGAATACTTTGCGGCTAATTGTAAGTGCATCTAGTGCCCCTTTGTGATTTTGGTGTATTGAAGACTTATAGGTTAAGGGACTGATGCATTTGTGAGTGTACACAGGTCTATAAGTCTATGAGGAGTTTGATATTTACAGAGAAAGTCGACCCCTAAAAATGAAGTTCTTCAACTGAAGACATTGGATCTCTGAAGACTTTCTGAAGACTTTGAAAGTGAAGAAATTGGTGTGACCTTGAAGACTAGGCAATCATTCGAGGAACATGAAGCGTGAAGACTTTTGTTTTCCTAGTTCCATTATCTATTTCTTGAGTCATAGGAATCACCGTACTATTAAAGGGGGTCAAGGAAATACTAAGGAAAAATTTCCATGTGATGCTCAAGTCAAAATCCTACACCTACCAATCGCTTCAAGTGAAGCCATTGGAAATCTCATACAGTTCAGTCATATTCTTCAGTTACAGAGAAAAAGTTCTTCTGGTCTCTGAGGAATTGGTTTTGACTGAGGAGTTAGGAATTCACCAGTGTGAATTGCCTACACAGTGAGGAACATGATAGCCCTGAGGATTTTGATAGTCAAAATTCTGACCGTTGATGTGCTATGCGCCAGCGGTTCCAAAATATCTACCCACCTAATGGTCATATCAGACAAGGGCATTTATGTCTTATCATGTCGGGCTGCTCCCTAGGCTATAAATAGCTGCCCCTTCAATCACTAGCTGGTTGGCTGCTCCGAGAGAAACTGACACTTGTCAATTGAGAGCATCCCATCCTCCGAGGACTTTGAGCCAAAATCATCAAGTGAGGAAAACCCAAACCCAACACCTACAAACCCAAAGTGATTGAGCATCACTGAAAAGATTGATCCTGCGTGGATCCGACACTTGTTTCCTTTGAAGACCGTGCTTCTTCCAGACGGTTAGGCGTCAAGGTCTAGAGCATCCAAGAGGAATTGTGGATCGCCAAGTGACCGAGTTTGTGAAGGTTCGGAAGTCACCTGAAGACTTACCACGAGTGATTGGGCGAGGTCTGTGTGACCTTAGCTCAAGGAGAATACGGTGAGGACTGTGTGTCCGGGACTGGGTGTCCTCGAGTTTAAATACTCAGCCGCTCCAACCAGATGTACAACTGAGACAGCAGTTGGAACTGGTCTACCAAATCATTGTCTTTATCGAGCTAACTGGTTCTATCTCCTCAACCCTTTTATTTCCTCATGTATGTTGTTGTGTGCCTGTTCATATCTGTCTAAAGACATTGACTGAAGACTTTCTCAATTTCCTCAGTTCTATTTCTTCAGTCTGTCCATCTTCTTTCGTGTGTTATCCTGTGTTTACGCTTTCTGTACTCTGTGCTTGTATTCATTTCATCATGATGACTATGCTTGTGTTCTGTTATGTTCCTTTCTGAGTACTTATTCCGCTGCAATTAGTTCTTCGTTTAGGAATTTCCTCACCAGAAAATTCCTCAGTGAAGAATTCATAAAAATCGCCTATTCACCCCCCTCTAGTTGATATAACGCAATTTCAATTGGTATCAGAGCAAGGTACTCCCTTGTTTTGTGTGATTTTGGTTTAACCGCCTGGAGTTTTAGTTATGTCGACCGCAGGTATGATCAAGGTCTCTGCTGGGTGTCCTACCTTCGATGGAACGGACTACCCCTATTGGAAGAACAAGATGCGAATGCATCTTGAGGCAATTGACAACGATCTCTGGTATGTTGTGGAAAATGGTGTTCCCTCAGTCACACCTTCTCTGAACGCTACTAATGTGAAGAGATTCAAGCAACTCGATCTCAAGCGAAGAATATCATATGTGGTCATCTGAGCAAAGGACAGTATGGAAGAGTGAGTGCTTTGGAAACTACCAAGCTTATCTGGGATAGGCTGTCCAAAGTGAATGAAGGAGTCTCAACTCAACGTGACTCCCGTGTTGACATTCTTCGCAATCTCTTCAACCGCTTCAAAAAAATCGACAATTGAAATGTTCAACAAACCTTCGATCGCCTCACTGACATCTCAAATGAGCTTCAAGCGCTTGGCGCCACTGACATCACCGACCATGAGGTGGTGAAGAAATTGCTGAGATTGCTAGATTCTTCATTTGATACTCTGGCACTGATGATTCAAGAGTGTGCTGACTACAAGTCACTTGATCCCGCTGATTTCCTTGAGAGGCTAAATACTCATGAGTTCCAGCTTGCTAAGAAGAGAGATCTCTACGGTTCGAGCTATGGCAGATCACGTGCTTTGAAGGCCAAGGCAGTCTCTGAGTCTGAAGATGAAGACTCTGCTAGCAGTCTTGGTGATCTCGAAGAACTGAGCTGGGAACTTGCACTGCTCGTGAAGAAATTTCAGAAGTTCTCTAGACGTGGTCGCTTTGGAAAACCCTCAAGGAGCAATGATTCCTCATCCAGTGGCTACAAGAAGAGGTTGTGTCACAAATGCAAGAAACCTGGTCACTACATCAAAGATTGTCCTCAGTGGGATAAGGAATCAAAGAAGAAGAAATACAAGGATTACAGTTCTGATGACGCAAAGAAGAAGAAGAAGAAATCCTCAAAGTCTTCATCATCAAAGTCCTCGAGGTCTTCATCTCACAAGAAGAGCAGCTCCAAGAAGGCTCGGGCATTCATTGACAAGGAAATGGACTCTGAGGCTGAATCTGAGGAACATGAGGACGAGGAGGCATCTGATGAGTCTGAGTCTGGTGTGGCGAGTCTAGCTCTCGCTACTGCATTCGTCAGCAAGTCTATCTTCAACTCTGAAGAAAACGACTTCAGCAACAAGGCTGATGAAGGCAATGATGACTACGCTCCCACCTATTTCTTCATGGCAAAGGGTGCCAAGGTAACTAAATACGCCTCCTCTGACTCTAGTGAGGATGAATCTGATGAAAATCTCAAGCCCAGCTACTCTAAACTTGCTAAAATTGCTGTGAAACAACAAAAGGCTTTTGAAAAGGTTCAAAACATGCTAGACAAAAGTGATGATATGTTGGGTGAAGAAATGGATCACACTAAAACCTTGACTGAAAATCTTCAGAGACTTCAGTCCAGGTTTGACAATCTTCAAGGTCACCATAACACACTCTTATCTGATCACGAGAAGCTTTATTATGAATTTCTTTAAAGAAAGCAAGATCTTGAAAAGCTAAGAGTGGATTATGAAGATCTTCAGAAGGAGCGCAATTCATTACTTGCTCAACAAATCAGCGCTACCCAGGAAGAATTTGTTCCTCCATGTCTGAGGTGCATTGAATGTGAAACTGCTAATTCTTCACCTGAATGTTCAAATGCTTCCAATGCTACAAATTCTTCATATGTCTCTACTGTCACTAATTCCTCATCTGAGGACAATGCAAGTATCACTGATGATGTAGGGATGAAGGAATTGTACATGACAGACATGTACAAAAGCCTCAAAGGGCATCAGACTCTTTGTGATGTGCTCAAAAAGCAGATCCTCAACGGAAACCCTAGGAAAGAGGGTATTGCCTTTGAGAGGAAACTCAATGCTGACAGAACATATTGGAAGCCTGAGAAGTACCCCAAAACCTCATGGGTTGCTGCAAAGGGACCTCCAGTTGATCCATCCAACTTATTTGGCTTTACATGTGAATCTCCTCATTCTTCTGATGAGTCATTTGACTCTAACTATAAACTGTTCAAAAATCAGAATGGTGAAGTATTTGCTAGATATGTTGGGACTAACTGCGGGAACGGTTCTCCTAAGAAGAAAATCTGGGTTCCCAAAAGTTGCCTTGAAAGTCTTTAGGTGAATGTCCTCATGACACCACCTGTGAAGAAAAGGAACTCCAGATCAAATTCTTCATATGAACCAAATTCTTCATATGGATCCAAGTCCTCAGGTGGACCAAATTCCTCATGTGGATCAAATTCCTCAAAAGGATCAAAGTCCTCATATGATCATCATCGTGCTAACCCTTCTGTTTCGCAGGGTAGAGCTAAGGGCTATGAATATGTGCATTATTCTTCAAATCATTATGTTCATAAGTCCTCGAAGAATTTCTCTGCTTATTCATATGCTTACCCTAACCCCTCTTATGTGAAACGAAGTGGACTGGCGTCCATGCCACCTTTCTCATATGGTGCTCGCAGAGTGATGAATTCTTTGCCACCCCTCCAGATGTGGGTGGTGAAGAAAAAGAACTAATCTCTTATGCAGGGTCAGGTCTCCAGTCGTGCTCAAAACGACTGAAGAATTTGCTGGAGACCTGAACAGTGCCTGATAGGACGCAGGGTAATCATGATGAAATGAACCTTCATTTCTCATGTCCTCATACTGATTATCTGTTCTGATTGCTTGATGAAATTGACCTGATGATCCTGATGTCATATTCTTCACCGATGAAGTATATGAGTTTGTAAGATGCACTAATTCATCTGCAGGATGATCAACCCAAAGCAAATGAGTGGGTCCTCGATAGTGGATGTACAAATCACATGACTGGTGACAAGAACCTATTGATGGGTGCTCCCTTATCACCGTCACATCTGAAGCATATCATCTTCGCTGACAAAGGCAAAAGTCAGGTATTGGGTCTAGGTAAGGTTGCAATCTCTAAGGACATACACATGGACAAAGTCATGCTTGTTGAGTCCTTAGGATATAGCCTCATGTCTGTCTCAATGCTTTGTGATCTTGATATGGTTGTTGTCTTTTGCAAGTATCGTTGTGTTGTGATCTTGGAAGCTGACAATTCCAAAGTCTTCGAAGGCTTTAGGAGAGGAGACTTGTACATTGTTGATTTCTCTACAGGACCACAGCCTGCCGTGTGCTTACATGCAAAAGCTTCAGAAGGCTGGCTATGGCATCGACGACTTGGTCATGCTGGCATGAGGAATCTGCACACGCTCGCAAAGAAGAAGCATGTCATTGGCATTGAGAATGTTAAATTCCTCAAGAATCACTTATCAGCCTGTGAAGCTGGGAAGATGACAAAGGCCAAACATCCAACGAAGACTATCATGACTAATACTCGACCATTTGAATTGCTTCACATGGATCTCTTCGGTCCTAATCATTATTCTGCTGTGACAAATGATGCATCTCTATATGGCTTTGTTATTGTTGATGATTATTCTCGTTACACATGGGTACACATTGTCACTTACAAACATGAAGTGTAGGAAGTCTTCAAACGACTTTCCTCGAGGGCTTCAACCAACTTTGGTGTGAAGATCAAGCACATCAGGAGTGACAATGGAACTGAGTTCAAGAATTCCGGTCTTGATGACTATCTTGATGAACTTGGTATTACTCATGAGTTATCTGCTCCTTATACTCCTCAACAGAATGGCGTCGTGGAGCGCAAGAACAGAACTCTTGTTGAGATGGCTCGCACTATGCTTGATGAATACAAGACGCCTCGTTGTTTCTGGAGTGAGGCAATTGATACTACTTACCACATCATCAACGGAGTATATCTTCACAAATTCTTCAAGAAGACTGCCTATGAACTCCTCACTGACAAGAAACCCAATGTAAGTTACTTCAAAGTCTTCGGTGCTAAATGTTGGATTAGAGATCCTCATCACAATTCTAAGTTTGCACCGAAAGCACATGAGGGTTTCATTCTTGGTTACGGAAAGGACTCGCACACCTACAAACTCTTCAACAACGTTCTTCACAAGGTTGTTGAAACTGTGGATGTGCGGTTTGATGAAACTAATGGCTCGCAAAGAGAGCACCTACCTTCTGTGATAGATGAACCAACACCTGAGGATTCTATCAAGTTCAAAGCCACTGAGGATGTCATTCCTACTGAAGAATCTGCTGAAGAATTCATTCCAGAATGTGATGAACGTCAAGCTGGCACACCTGAAGAAAATGGTGCTGAGGAAAATGCTCCTGAAGAAAATGCGGATCAAATTCCTCGAAGACAACCCGCTCATCCTCGTATTGCAGATGAAGTGCAAATCGAGAAGATCATCGATGACATTTGAAGCACTAGGTCCTCTCACACGCTCAAAAGCTTCACATTTATCTAACTTTTGTGGGCACTTTGCGTTTGTCTCTATCACAGAACCCACTAAGGTAGATGAAGCATTTCTGGAGCCTGAGTGGATTCAAGCTATGCAAGAAGAATTACATCAGTTCAAGCTCAACATGTCGGGGAACTGGTCAAACGTCCAGATCCTCGCAAGAACAACATTATTGGCACAAAGTGGATCTACCGCAACAAGCAAGATGAAAATGGCCTTGTGGTGAGGAATAAGGTACGACTTGTAGCTCAAGGCTACACACAGGTTGAAGGAATTGACTTCGATGAAACTTTTGCGCCTGTTGCTAGACTTGAGGCTATTCACATATTACTTGCCTATGCTAACCATCATGATATTATCTTACAACAAATGGATGTGAAAAGTGCATTCCTCAATGGTAAGCTTGAGGAAGAAGTATATGTTGCTCAACCCCCAGGTTTTCAAGATCCAAAGAATCTTGACAAAGTCTTCAAGCTCAACAAGGCCCTGTATGGCCTCAAGCAAGCCCCTCGAACGTGGTATGATACCTTGAAGGAATTCTTCATGAAGAAAGGCTTCAAACCCGGTTCACTCGACCCAACTCTTTTCACTAAGTCCTATGATGGTGAATTGTTTGTGTGCCAAATATATGTTGATGATATCATTTTCGGCTGTACTGATCAACGATATAGTGATGAATTTGCCTATATGATGAGTGAAGAATATCAAATGTCTATGATGGGAGAGTTGAAATTCTTCTTAGGTCTTCAAATTCGTCAACAACGCAATGGAATATTCATATCTCAGGAGAAATACCTCAAGGACGTATTGAGGAAATTCGGCATGCAAGATTGCAAAGGGGTCAAAATTCCAATGCCCACAAATGGCCATCTATGCACTGATGAAAATGGTAAACACTTTGATCAAAAGGTATACCGCTCCATGATTGTCTCTTTATTGTACCTATGTGCATCTAGGCCGGATATTATGCTTAGTGTTTGCATGTGTGTCCGATTTCAAGCTACACTGAAGGAATCACACCATAAGGCTGTGAAGCATATTCTTTGATACTTAGCTCACACACCAACACTTGGATTATGGTATCCCAAGGGCTCCACTTTTGATCTCATTGGATATTCAGACTCTGACTATGCTGGCGATCGCATGGACCGCAAGTCAACATCTGGCACATGTCATTTCCTCGGACGATCTTTGGTCTATTGGTCCTCGAAGAAACAGAACTGTGTATCACTCTCCACTGCAGAAACTGAGTACATTGCTGCTGGATCATGCTGTGCTCAACTACTATGGATGAAGCAAACTCTCAAGGACTATGGCGTCAATGTGAAGAATGTGCCTCTCTACTATGACAATGAGAGTGCCTTCAAGATTGCTCATAACCCAGTTCAGCACTCGAAGACCAAGCACATCCAGATTCGTCATCATTTTCTTCGTGATCATGTGTTGAAGGGCGACATCTCCATCGACCACGTCAGCGTTGAAGATCAATTCGCCGATATCTTCACAAAGCCCTTGGATGAGAAGAGATTTAGCAAGTTGCGGTGTGAGCTAAATATCCTAGAATCTTTGAATGTTCTCTGAAATGGACACACCTCCTAACACTTATGCTGACTTGATGACTTAGATGCGCAACACATGAAGTAACGTTTTTCCTCAATCAATGAAGACTAACCCTCTAAGTGTGAAGAAATTAATGAAGAAATTGATTCTCAGAGCCCTACAACAATTGTACGCGGTGTCTGAAATCAGCTTTCTTATACGGTGGGTTACGCCACCAACCAAAGTTGAAAATCTTCAAGTTGAATTTTTCTTCGTTTTTGAAATTCCTCAGTTTTTAAAATTCTTCAACTTTGCATTGTCTTCACTCTTTACGGTGTTGTTCTTCATTCGAATATGTATATATGAGTTTTATGTCCTCTACAACATTCACTTATTGTTATTTCTTCAAGTTGATTTCTTCTGCTAAGTGAATGTGATCGGACCCTTCCCCCTCTATGCTAAACTCAACCCAGTCTATTCACAAATTCCTCATATACGTTCTATTTGAAACTCGTTCAAATTCTTCACCGTGTCCTTGACAGCTAAAGAAATTGTGAACGGAACTTTTAACTTATCTTATCTGAATTTTCGGCTTCGCCACTCAAACCGTTCCACTTCTCACGACAATACTTATCTATTCACCCACGATCCTACACGATCGCCACCTCTCAGTACGTGGGTAACACATGTCAAGCGAATGAGAAGAGGCCAGGGGCATGTTCGTCCGATTTCCTCGGTTGAACAATTTTTCACTCCCTCTATAAATACCCCTGTCTCTTCCTCACTTCACTTTCACCTCGCTCGCGCTCTCTCTCCCGCTCGAGCTTCCCAAAACCCTAGCGCCGCCGCTACTTCATCGTCACCGGTGAGGAAGAGCTTCACTGCCTCGACCTCGTCGCCATCGTACTCGCGCCAGTTGCGGATTTCTTCACTCTGCCGCCGCCATAGCCGTCTTCCTCTGCCGAGTTACGGTGTGGAAGATCTGACCTGACGAACCTCACTTCTGTTCTTCCCAGTTCTTCGTGTTCTTCACTTTGGGTAATTAAAAGTTACTTTTAACTGCTCGCTTTGATTCTCAAGTTTTCTCAAAAGTGTTTATTCTTCAATTCTTCACACACATAAACACCTCACATGTTATCTGCTCTTGATTCGTTTCTCTAAGCAATGATTTTCTTCAAGATTCCTCAATTGTGTGGATTTTCAATCTACACAACTCTGGAACCTAAGATAAAGAACGCTTAGTAAAATTCCTCGAGACTCATCTGGTGAAATTCCTCAAAACCTATTCTTCTTGAAAAACCTTCTGAGAACGCATATGACCTCTCCAAATTCCTCGCAACTATACTTTGTTCACAGGTACAAATGTCCGTTGCTGAATCACTAGGTTCTCATCAACTTAACTCATTTGCAGCGTTCCTCGAAGAAAAGTTGCATACCTCTTCAGAAACTTCAGTTGTTCATATTCCTCAGCTGAAGAAAATGGGTGACAAAAGGCCACAGAAGGGAGGAAAGAGGCCTGATGTCAATACTGCGTTTGAAATCCCTGAGGACGTTTATGCTGGGTACTGCACACCCCTTGAGGAAGATAGAAATCAGGGCAAGGTGCGCATTCAGAAGATAGAGAGGAGATGGGCACGGGAATGAAGGGAGTACAGGTATGTAACTCCCAAGTACATGAAGAAATTCGCTCTCAACCCTCCATGCCCAAGACCTCCATTGCCACCATGCCAGTTGGCAGATCCCACCAGCCTCAAGTGTGGTGAGGATTATCCTGATGAATGGGCAAAACACCAAGCCAAACTGGCTAACCAAGCAAAGGAAGCAGTGAAGAAATTCAACGCAGATTCTGCTGCTGCTGCAGCTGCCTCTGCTGAGGCCTCTGCTAGTCAGCCAAAGAAGGCAATGCACAAGAACCCTGCACATAAATCCAGTGCTTCACCTTCAATGCCCTCACGGCCAAGCTCCTCTGCTATGCCATCAAGGCCAGATTCCTCAAGGCCCTCACGGCAAATTCCTCAGACTGCTCCTTCAAAGTCCTCAGCTCCTCCGTCAAAGTCTTCAGCTGCTCCGACAAAATCCTCGGCACCTGTGCATCTCGCCACGTGCCAAAGGACTCAAGGCTTCTCTATTACCTTAGGAGCATCTACAAGCTCCTCAGCTGCTCGAAATTCATCAACTGGTCCCTCTCTGCTAAAGAAAAAGGCCACTGCTAGACGAGGCACTCGCCCAAGTCCTCACAAGAAGCAGGTCGCCTTCCATGTACCCTGTAACGCCCCAAGACCGGAGCTTCAGTTGCCTTCCATATATTCCGGGTTTCGCCGTGTGTTTCATTTGTGCCTGCCTTTTATTTTTGCATTGCATCATGTCATCATGCCATCATCTCATAAATCTTTTGCAACTCAACTAAATAAATGGCATGGATCTTTGATCCATTTAAATCGAAGGAATTCACATGGTGATTCTCTTTAAAACATATCCTCTCGATATTTAGAGAGCTATAGTAAATATTCCATCTATTTGGAATTAACCATAACACACTTGCAAATATCCCATGCCTTTTTCCTTCTCAACTATTGGTCTCTAACTTTGTCATATTTTGCTTCTTGCATCATGTTCATCATTTGATTATATTGCACTGCCATGCCCATCTTTGTCATGTTGCATATGTGCCTCTTGTCATTTATTGCATCATGATCATCATGTGGGTTGCATTCTTCATATTGGTGTATTGTTGTGTGTGCATCAGTCCTTGTTGTCTCTTCTCTCAAGCCATGCACCATCACCTTCTCCTTCCTCTTCTTTTACTCCTTTATGCAAGTGCCATTTCTCCCTTCTCCATTAATGTTCAATCTTTGCCAATAAATCATGCACCATGCCTTATACATCTCTGTCAAGTATCATCCATTTTGGAGTTGTTTTGGTTGGGTTCAAAAATACCTCAAGTTTGAATTATATTCAAACTCATTTTATTTTTCTACCTCTAAAAAAAATACCCAAACCAATTATTTCGAATGCTGCAAAACTCCAGGGGATTGAGGATATTTTTATATCTGAAAAAAACTCTTCTCCTAGCCCCCCTGTACATTTTTCTTTTCTTTTGCTGTTTATTTAAATAAACAGAAACTTAAAGGAAATGGAAAAGGCAGCAGCAGCAGCCAGCTGGGCCTCACCTCCAGGCCGGCCCAGTTTTTCCCTCGCCCGCAGCCCGCCAGCGCCGACTCTTTCCCTCTCTCTCTCGCCGGGCCCGCCTGCCAGCGACCCATCCCCCTCACGGTAACCTGCTCCGTTCCCCTCCGTCTCCCTCGCTTCAGAGCCAGAGCGCTCGCACCGTCGCGCCGTGAGCTCACGGACATCGAGGCCCGGCGCTCGTGCCCCTTTATAAGCAGCGCCCGCGCCCTCCTAGGGTTTCTTCCTCTCCTCCTCACCTCCCTCCGCGCCACTGCCTCTCCACAGATCCCCCTCTCGCGCGTGCTGCTTCTTCCGATCGTTGCCATGGCCGAGGCGAGCTCATGCTCGTCGCCGGCGTAGTGCGCCCCGACGGCTTCCCACCTCCGTCCACACGCTCCAGGACACCTCACCGACCTCATTCCCACGGCTACACAGGGCTGGAGACGCCAAGCTTCTCTTCTTACTCTTCGGCTGAAGCACGTCGCCGCCGTCGTCGCCCCACCGGTCGCCTCCAGCTGCCTCAGCCGAGTCTGTCTGCCTTCCCATCGTCCCCGTCGTCCTCTACGTCCACTCCATCGTCGAGGGAACGCCAAGATCTGCACCGCGCTGCCTCCTCTGCTCCCTCCTTCTTCGGTTGGCAGCGAGCGCCCAGGGTTCAGAACTCGTCCGCGACGCCTCCGGCTCGTCTCCGTCGATATCGTCGTGTCCTAGGGTGAGCTTGGTAACGCAACTCACTCTCCATTTCTTTCCATGGCGTGTATAACACCATAGCACTCGCCCGATCCATGTCTTCGCCATGATCTCGATGCTCCAGCGATCTCTGAATTTTGTGTGAAGTTGCAGTAGACGTCGTTGTTGCTCGCGCTTCGCCCCCGCTCTAGTTTGCCTCACTGCACCACTTCTGTTCGCACCACACCCCCCTTGCATCTCGAGCACGTCGGGAGACAATTCCGGCAAGGCCTCCGCCATCACTTTGGTCACCGACGAGGTTGCTCTGCTCCTCTGTTTCTTTCGCATGCACGCCCACACACCAGCTTTTCTCCTGCAACTCGTGCTCAGCGCGCACACGGAAGAACAGCGCCCCGCAGCCCGATGCTTGCCCTGCTTCTCACCCATGGCCGCCAAGCTGCTGTTCGTCGCCCGCCAATGCCATGGCCCCGAGCCGAGCAACGCTCGAGCTCGAGCGCCTCTGCACCCCTCCTCGTGGCTGAGCCTCGCAGTAGCCTATCCCGCACACCCGCCGTTGCCTCCTGGACCCCGCCATTTCGCCGTTGCCCGCCGGTGGAGGTCGGTGTCTTCTCCATTGCAGAGGAGAAGAAACCACATCCGTCGTGGGGCTAGTTCAAAACGTGCCGAACCCCCTTCATTTTAGAAGCGCGGCTCTAGCTCAGCTGGTCAGCCCGCACGCACACTTGCAGGAGGTCCTGGGATCGAATCCAGGATGCCCCCAATTCTTTTTGCCCCTCTTTTGTTTATTTTCCCCCCCAGCGTGCACACATATGGCCTGTTGGGCCTGATCCACTCCTGGGCTGCTGCGGTCTGCTGCAATTCGGCCTGTGCATGTTTTTTTCCTGTTCCATGCATTTTAGCATTCATTCTTTATCATGCATATTTACAGGAAATTGCCATCATTTTAAAATGCCCATGTTTAATTAACCGTGCATCATATGTAAATACTTTATACATGTAAAATGCTTAGAATTTTGTCTAGTTTCATAATATGCTGTTTTCATCCATGTTCAAATGTTTAAGATTGCTGCTCGCATTAATTTGCTCAAATGCCATGTTAAAATGATTTATTTCATAACTAATTAACCGTAGCTCCATTTTAAATAAACTTTATATGTAAATGGGGTGGAAAAATGCCTAGATTAACATGGTGCACTTTATTTTGTTGTTGAACAACATTAAAATTGTGTTTAGGGCAGAACAGGACCAAATTCAAAATATGCACATGGGGATTTTCCGGAATTCTTGTTTGTTATTTCCGACCCCATTTAAATTGCCTGGAAAGGTAGTTTTGTTGTGCATCAACTCTTGCCATGTTAACCAACATTTAATCTTGTCATGCATCATCCTTGTTTGAGCATCATGCCATTTTTATGTGTTGTGTGTTTACCATATTGTTTGCTTCTTTCCGGGTTGCTTCTCTCGTTAGCTTCGGTTTCATTCCGAAGTTGTGAGGATTCGTTCGACTTCTCCCGTTCGTCTTCTTCATGGACTCGTTCTTCTTCCTTGCGGGATTTCAGGCAAGATGACCGCTACCCTAGATCTCATTACTATCATTGCCATGCTAGTTGCTTCGTTCTATCGCTATGCTGTGCTACCTATCTTTTGCTCCGCAAGCCTTCCCAAATTGCCATGAACCTCTAACCTTTGACACCATTCCTAGCAAACCGTTGTTTGGCTATGTTACCGCTTTTACTCAGCCCCTCTTATAGCATTGCTAGCTGCAGGTGAAGTTGAAGATTTCTCCATGGTGGACAGGGTTTATGTTGGGATATCACAATATCTCTTATATTAATAATGCATCTATATATTTGGTAAAGGGTGGAAGGCTCGGCCTTATGCCTGGTGTTTTGTTCCACTCTTGCCGCCCTAGTTTCCGTCATACCGGTGTTATGTTCCCGGATTTTGCGTTCCTAACGCGGTCGGGTGATTTATGGGACCCCCCTGACAGTTCGCTTTGAATAAAACTCCTCCAGCAAGGCCCAACATTGGTTTTACCATTCGCCTCACCACCTCCTACTTTTTCCCTTGGGAGTCGCTCCCTCGAGGGTCATCTTTATTTAGCCCCCCCGGGCCAATGCTTGTCTAAGTGTTGGTCCAAACTAGAGCCACTTGCAGCGCCACCTCGGGGAAACTCAAGGTCTGGTTCTAGTTGTACGTAGTGCTCATCCGGTCGTGGCCTGAGACGAGATACGCGCGGCTACTATCAGGATGTCGGCACGCCGGGAGGTCTTGCTGGTCTTGTTTTACCATTGTCGAAATGTCTTGTAAACCAGGATTCCGAGACTGATCGGGTCTTCCTGGGAGAAGGTCTATTCCTTCGTTGATCGCGAGAGCTTGTCATGGGCTAAGTTGGGGCACCCCTGCAGGGTATAAACTTTCGAGAGCCGTGCCCGCGGTTATGTGGCAGATGGGAATTTGTTAATTTCCGGTTGTAGATAACTTGACACTTGATCCGAATTAAAACGCATCAACCGCGTGTGTAGCCGTGATGGTCTCTTCTCGGCGGAGTCCGGGAAGTGAACACGGTTTCTGGGTTATGTTTGACGTAAGTAGGTGTTCAGGATCACCTCTTGATCATTGCTAGCTTCACGACCGTTCCTTTGTTTCTCTTCTCGCTCTCATTTGCGTATGTTAGCCACCATATCATGCTTAGCCGCTGCTGCAAACCTCACCACTTTACCCCTTCCTTACCCATTAACCTTTGCTAGTCTTGATACCCATGGTAATGGGATTGCTGAGTCCTCGTGGCTCAC
The DNA here is from genome assembly GCA_963921465.1 of Triticum timopheevii. Lineage (NCBI taxonomy): Eukaryota > Viridiplantae > Streptophyta > Magnoliopsida > Poales > Poaceae > Triticum > Triticum timopheevii. Next base: position 127,303,121 of record OY997274.1, read on the forward strand.
AGATACTTCCAAAACCAGTTTGCAGGTGCCGATGAAACCGTGCAGGTGACGCATCTGAGCTCAAGGAGGAGCTCGATGAAGATCTTGCCCTTTGTGTTGTTTCGTTCTAGTTGATCAGTAGTGGAGCCCAGTTGGGGTCGATCGGGGACCTTTGTCGCAATTGGGGTTCTTCTTTTATTTTGGTTCCGTAGTCGGACCTTGATTGTATCTGGATGATGTAATGCTTTATTCATGTAATTGTGTGAAGTGGTGATTGTAAGCCAACTATGTACCTCTTTCCCTTATGTATTACATGGGTTGTGTGAAGATTACCTCACTTGCGACATTGCTTTCAATGCGGTTATGCCTCTAAGTCGTGCTTCGACACGTGGGAGATATAGCCACATCAAGGGCGTTACAAGTTGGTAATCAGAGCCTTCCCCGACCTTAGGAGCCCCACTGCTTGATCGTTTTTAGCGGCCGAGTTGTGTCTAGAAAAATGTTTTGAGTCATTTAGGATTATACATTTCGGAGAGTTAGGAATTCTTTTTACTCCCTAGTCTCTTCATCGCTCTGGTAAGGCATCCTGACGTAGAAGTTTTGACTTTCCTCTCCTCAAATTTCACTAAAAAAAATTTTAGGATCACGCGGGTATCTTGGAATCGTTCCGATGGTTTTATGATGAGAACATTGTCTTGGTGCCTCCTGTCAGGGGTTTAGTGGAAGTGTCCCGGGGAGTTGAGCTCTGAGGTGTTGTCGTCATAATTTTATCGTTGCAGTTCTGGAATACCTGAGTTTAGTACGCCGACATCGAAAATCTCTTTTATGCAGTTGTTGGTGAGATAACCCCGATAACCCAGTACTGAGGTGAGTATGGGAGTATTGCCATGACTCGTATAACGGATGCTTTTCGAAGGTTGAGGTACACGATTTCCGAAGGTTTCTTGGTTATGTGTTGACGGATGGATACAGCTGGATGTAGGGATTGTTAGTTTGGGTGAGATATATTGCTTCCCCTGTATCCCCAACACCAGATTGCATAACCAGAAAGTTTCGGGAGTTTTATAGGTGGGAATTCAAGTAGCTCCTAGAATATCTTTCCGACAGATGCATGATATGGGATTGGGTAAATCTCTATCATATGTATTTGTTCCGACTTATTCTGCAAGCCAATTCCTTTGTTTTGTTTTATTTGTGGTATTCGAGTTGCTTCGAAGTCAAATGTTGAATCCATACCTTTTCCTAAATAGCGTTCACATATTTCTATGTGAATACTAATCCTTCTTGATCATTGAGGTTGTCGTGTTAATTCTTTTCCAACCGGCGTGTTTCTCTTCAAGTGCGTCCGATCATTCCAACATTTGCGAGATCAATTCTAAGTTTTCTCAACGGTGTTTGTTTCATCCATCCCAAGTTGCCTTTGTTTTCCCGCCCTCCCACCCTTTTTATTCAAGGACTCAAATTTTTTTAATCAAGTATCCATTTATTCATGTGAAGTCACTTCACTCTTTTCAATCAATGTTCTAATCCGGTGATCCCTCGTGAAGATGCTCACGAGCTTCAAGTTCATCATCCTTCGTTCTTTTTTCTTCTCTGGTGGATTCAATTCAAGCTTTCAATATTCATCATATTCCTTTCCTCGTTTCTAATGCTTTATCGTGCCGATGCACCTCTTAATCATTTAGCTCTTCCTATTCATTTGTTCTGGAGTGCCGAAGATATCTCACAAGACTTGTGTTTCCATTCTCAATCCGTTCAAGCTATTTGGAGATTGTTATCTCATTCAAGCCATTTAATTCAACCGGTGCAATCTCTATTTCAAGCAATCCTTCAACGATGTTTCTTTGAGTGGGCCCTAACCCACAGGTTTTTTTCCCCAGGATCTTACCTGACCCTTCTAATTATTCCGGAGTTATTCTTAAATTCTTTCCAAGTGTGACGTAAGAATGAATTTCATCAGTCACATGCCTTCTCCAATATCGATTTCAATTATTTCATTGTTGGCTCAACCTATTTGTTTTTTTTCATTCTCCCGGAGTATCTCATACAATTCATGGTGGTGTTTCTCGTTGTCATTCTCGGATTTTGAAGACCGAAGAAGAGTTCCTCTCAAATCCTTACCCGTTCTTCCAAAGATGCGTAGTTCAAGTTCGATGCCATCCTCTCATAATTGTTTTCGATTGTGGGAATTCTTTTCACCCATCCAAAGCATTTCATGAGTTGTTTCCATTTCTTTCCTCCGAAGGCCATCATGCCATAATTCTTCATTCTCAGTGTGTAGCTATCGTTCTCCAAATCTTATCAATGAATCGTTCAAATATCCTCTAATCAGTTCATGATCTCTTCGTTCTCAGGTATCTAAATCCCCTCAAGTATCTTCATTCGTTTTCCAATTCTTCCCGGTGAATTGTGCCTTTGCTATGTTCATTTTCAATTTTTTACGGTGGTCCGTTCAAGATTCCTCTCCCTTTATTACCATATCATTTCATTCGTCCTTTCCAATCCTCTCGGTGATTCATCGAAGACTTCTTCAAGTTGGCGCTATATCCCTCTTCAATCCTTGCAAAAGAATAAGTAGTGTGCCAAATCCGTTGCTTATCATCAATTAAATTGGTGAAGGGTACGCATAACTTAATTCTTATTCTTGTTTCATCCAAGTTGATTAATCTCTTCTTTTCGGTGTTTGTCCATCATATCACATTCTCGGTTCTAAGATGTTCATCTTTCTTTTCGGAGTTCCAAGCTCTCTCAATTATCTCGTCGTGAAGCTCCATCTAAATCATTGCAAGGCTTCACCTTGTGTTGTCAACTTCTCTTTCTTTTTATCATCCTTTTATTACCGGATTTCTTCATGGAGGCTTTACATGATGGTTCGTCAAGGATTCCTTTCATTCTTCAATTGTTCTTTATGATTTCTCTTGAAGTTAAAACCAGCCAAGCTATACTCAAAATAAACATGGTACTCAACACATGTTTTGTTTTGAGGAGCTCAAGTATTCTTCATCTTGCACTCCAAAGTGCAATTTTTTATACCTTATCTCTTGAGATGGTGTTATGTCACTCTTGGCAATTTCTCCTTGTGTTTCAAGGTTCACAAGTTGTTAAGAATGAGATATTTAAACCCATCATTTTCTCTTCGTCCAGGAGAGCCTTTGCAATCCATCAATCTTTTGTTGGAGTTATATTGGGTTATATCTCACCTACAGCCTTCCCTAAGGAATGTAGCTATTTGTGGTGCTTATCAATGATCCAATTTTCTCCTTCTCATCTCGGTGAAGAAGTTTTCATCTCTCCGTTGATCTCAAGCAAGCAATGGTTTCCATTTGTGGCCGGTTGTCACCTCATAGTTTTGAGATGTCTCCATAAGCCCACGAGGATCATATCCTTTCGTTGTTGGTTTTCCAACAATTCCGCTCTAACCTTCTTGCAAGGATGCTTTCCAAATTCAATTGTGGGAGAAGTTTCCATTTTCTCCTTCGTTCTCTTATTCCAATGATACATCTTCTATTTTTCTTCTGGAGGCATTGTGATGTTATTCTTTTCACTCATCATCTCGATTTGTGAAGACCATGTTCTTTTCGTGCTTATCCATTTAACCGGAGTGTTGTGCCCTTTTGCTCAAGTTTTTTTTTCTTTCTCTCCACCTTATCAAGCCTTGCATCTCTTTTCAACCGGAGTGCTGTCTGCGATCTTTCGTACCGCTTGTTCCATTCATTCAATAATTCCGGAGGCAGTATGTTGTTGATCTCATCAAGTATCCTCTCATCCTGTCAAGTTCATGTTCTTTTCCTTCCATTTAGAGTCGGAGTGCTGTCCAAATTATATCATTCTGATTCCTTCTCTATTTCGTTTTAACCGGAGTGGCTTCAATGTCAATCATGTCATTTAAGCTCGTCTTTTTCGCCGTATTTCTGGTTCCTTGTCTAACGGAGTGTTTTCCACTTCGTTCATCTTCATTGTTTTCCTTTTCTCTCAATTTGTTCAACCTCGCAAGGTTCATTGGTTTCACTCGTTTGTCAAAGAAGCAACTTAGTTTTACCTCTTCTCTTTCCTCTTCCTTTTCCCTTCGGTGCCATTCAAGATCTCGGGACGAGATCCTCTCGTAGTGGTGGAGTGTTGTAACGCCCCAAGACCGGAGCTTCCGTTGCCTTCCATATATTCCGGGTTTCTCCATGTGTTTCATTTGTGCCTGCCTTTTATTTTTGCATTGCATCATGTCATCATGCCATCATCTCATAAATCTTTTGCAACTCAACTAAATAAATGGCATGGATCTTTGATCCATTTAAATCGAGGGAATTCACATGGTGATTCTCTTTAAAACATATCCTCTCGATATTTAGAGAGCTATAGTAAATATTCCATTTATTTGGAATTAACCATAACACACTTGCAAATATCCCATGCCTTTTTCCTTCTCAACTATTGGTCTCTAACTTTGTCATATTTTGCTTCTTGCATCATGTTCATCATTTGATTATATTGCACTGCCATGCCCATCTTTGTCATGTTGCATCTGTGCCTCTTGTCATTTATTGTATCATGATCATCATGTGGGTTGCATTCTTCATATTGGTGTATTGTTGTGTGTGCATCAGTCCTTGTTGTCTCTTCTCTCAAGCCATGCACCATCACCTTCTCCTTCCTCTTCTTTTACTCCTTTATGCAAGTGCCATTTCTCCCTTCTCCATTAATGTTCAATCTTTGCCAATAAATCATGCACCATGCCTTATACCTCTCTGTCAAGTATCATCCATTTTGGAGTTGTTTTGGTTGGGTTCAAAATTACCTCAAGTTTGAATTACATTCAAACTTGTTTTATTTTTCTACCTCTAAAAAAAATACCCAAACCAATTATTTCGAATGCTGCAAAACTCCAGGGGATTGAGGATATTTTTATATCTGAAAAAAACTCTTCTCCTAGCCCCCCTGTACATTTTTATTTTCTTTTGCTGTTTATTTAAATAAACAGAAACTTAAAGGAAATGGAAAAGGCAGCAGCAGCAGCCAGCTGGGCCTCACCTCCAGGCCGGCCCAGTTTTTCCCTCGCCCGCAGCCCGCCAGCGCCGACTCTTTCCCTCTCTCTCTCGCTGGGCCCGCCTGCCAGCGACCCATCCCCCTCACGGTAACCTGCTCCGTTCCCCTCCGTCTCCCTCGCTTTAGAGCCAGAGCGCTCGCACCGTCGCGCCGTGAGCTCATGGACGTCGAGGCCCGGCGCTCGCGCCCCTTTATAAGCAGCGCTCGCGCCCTCCTAGGGTTTCTTCCTCTCCTCCTCACCTCCCTCCGCGCCACTGCCTCTCCACAGATCCCCCTCTCGCGCGTGCTGCTTCTTCCGATCGTCGCCATGGCCGAGGCGAGCTCATGCTCGTCACCGGCGTAGTGCGCCCCGACGGCTTCCCACCTCCGTCCACACGCTCCAGGACGCCTCACCGACCTCATTCCCACGGCTACACAGGGCTGGAGACGCCAAGCTTCTCTTCTTACTCTTCGGCTGAAGCACGTCGCCGCCGTCGTCGCCCCACCGGTCGCCTCCAGCTGCCTCAGCCGAGTCTGTCTGCCTTCCCATCGTCCCCGTCGTCCTCTGCGTCCACTCCATCGTCGAGGGAACGCCAAGATCTGCACCGCGCTGCCTCCTCTGCTCCCTCCTTCTTCGGTTGGCAACGAGCGCCCAGGGTTCAGAACTCGTCCGCGACGCCTCCGGCTCGTCTCCGTCGATATCGTCGTGTCCTAGGGTGAGCTTGGTAACGCAACTCACTCTCCATTTCTTCCCATGGCGTGTATAACACCATAGCACTCGCCCGATCCATGTCTTCGCCATGATCTCGATGCTCCGGCGATCTCTGAATTTTGTGTGAAGTTGCAGTAGACGTCGTTGTTGCTCGCGCTTCGCCCCCGCTCTAGTTTGCCTCACTGCACCACTTCTGTCCGCACCACACCCCCCTTGCATCTCGAGCACGTCGAGAGACAATTCCGGCAAGGCCTCCGCCATCACTTTGGTCACCGACGAGGTTGCTCTGCTCCTCTGTTTCTTTCGCATGCACGCCCACACACCAGCTTTTCTCCTGCAACTCGTGCTCAGCGCGCACACGGAAGAACAGCGCCTCGCAGCCCGATGCTTGCCCTGCTTCTCACCCATGGCCGCCAAGCTGATGTTCGTCGCCCGCCAATGCCATGGCCCCGAGCCGAGCAACGCTCGAGCTCGAGCGCCTCTGCACCCCTCCTCGTGGCTGAGCCTTGCAGTAGCCTATCCCGCACACCCGCCGTTGCCTCCTGGACCCCGCCATTTCGCCGTTGCCCGCCGGTGGAGGTCGGTGTCTTCTCCGTTGCAGAGGAGAAGAAACCACATCCGTCGTGGGGCTAGTTCAAAACGTGCCGAACCCCCTTCATTTTAGAAGTGCGGCTCTAGCTCAGCTGGTCAGCCCGCACGCACACTTGCAGGAGGTCCTGGGATCGAATCCCAGGATGCCCCCAATTCTTTTTGCCCCTCTTTTGTTTATTTTTTCCCCCAGCGTGCACACATATGGCCTGTTGGGCCTGATCCACTCCTGGGCTGCTTCGGTCTGCTGCAATTCGGCCTGTGCATGTTTTTTTTCCTGTTCCATGCATTTTAGCATTCATTCTTTATCATGCATATTTACAGGAAATTGCCATCATTTTAAAATGCCCATGTTTAATTAACCGTGCATCATACGTAAATACTTTATACATGTAAAATGCTTAGAATTTTGTCTAGTTTCATAATATGCTGTTTTCATCCATGTTCAAATGTTTAAGATTGCTGCTTGCATTAATTTGCTCAAATGCCATGTTAAAATGATTTATTTCATAACTAATTAACTGTAGCTCCATTTTAAATAAACTTTATATGTAAATGGGGTGGAAAAATGCCTAGATTAACATGGTGCACTTTATTTTGCTGTTTAACAACATTAAAATTGTGTTTAGGGCAGAACAGGACCAAATTCAAAATATGCACATGGGGATTTTCCGGAATTCTTGTTTGTTATTTCCGACCCCATTTAAATTGCCTGGAAAGGTAGTTTTGTTGTGCATCAACTCTTGCCATGTTAACCAACATTTAATCTTGTCATGCATCATCCTTGTTTGAGCATCATGCCATTTTTATGTGTTGTGTGTTTACCATATTGTTTGCTTCTTTCCGGGTTGCTTCTCTCGTTAGCTTCGGTTTCATTCCGAAGTTGTGAGGATTCGTTCGACTTCTCCCGTTCGTCTTCTTCATGGACTCGTTCTTCTTCCTTGCGGGATTTCAGGCAAGATGACCGCTACCCTGGATCTCATTACTATCATTGCCATGCTAGTTGCTTCGTTCTATCGCTATGCTGTGCTACCTATCTTTTGCTCCGCAAGCCTTCCCAAATTGCCATGAACCTCTAACCTTTGACACCATTCCTAGCAAACCGTTGTTTGGCTATGTTACCGCTTTTACTCAGCCCCTCTTATAGCGTTGCTAGCTGCAGGTGAAGTTGAAGATTTCTCCATGGTGGACAGGGTTTATGTTGGGATATCACAATATCTCTTATATTAATAATGCATCTATATATTTGGTAAAGGGTGGAAGGCTCGGCCTTATGCCTGGTGTTTTGTTCCACTCTTGCCGCCCTAGTTTCCGTCATACCGGTGTTATGTTCCCGGATTTTGCGTTCCTAACGCGGTCGGGTGATTTATGGGACCCCCCTGACAGTTCGCTTTGAATAAAACTCCTCCAGCAAGGCCCAACATTGGTTTTACCATTCGCCTCACCACCTCCTACTTTTTCCCTTGGGAGTCGCTCCCTCGAGGGTCATCTTTATTTAGCCCCCCGGGCCAATGCTGGTCTAAGTGTTGGTCCAAACTAGAGCTACTTGCAGCGCCACCTCGGGGAAACTCAAGGTCTGGTTCTAGTTGTACGTAGTGCTCATCCGGTCGTGGCCTGAGACGAGATACGCGCGGCTACTATCAGGATGTCGGCACGCCGGGAGGTCTTGCTGGTCTTGTTTTACCATTGTCGAAATGTCTTGTAAACCAGGATTCTGAGGCTGATCGGGTCTTCCTGGGATAAGGTCTATTCCTTCGTTGATCGCGAGAGCTTGTCATGGGCTAAGTTGGGACACCCCTGCAGGGTATAAACTTTTGAGAGCCGTGCCCGCGGTTATGTGGCAGATGGGAATTTGTTAATTTCCTGTTGTAGATAACTTGACACTTGATCCGAATTAAAACGCATCAACCGCGTGTGTAGCCGTGATGGTCTCTTCTCGGCGGAGTCCGGGAATTGAACACGGTTTCTGGGTTATGTTTAACGTAAGTAGGTGTTCAGGATCACCTCTTGATCATTGCTAGCTTCACGACCGTTCCTTTGTTTCTCTTCTCGCTCTCATTTGCGTATGTTAGCCACCATATCATGCTTACCCGCTGCTGCAAACCTCACCACTTTACCCCTTCCTTACCCATTAAGCTTTGCTAGTCTTGATACCCATGGTAATGGGATTGCTGAGTCCTCGTGGCTCACAGATACTTCCAAAACCAGTTTGCAGGTGCCGATGAAACCGTGCAGGTGACGCATCTGAGCTCAAGGAGGAGCTCGATGAAGATCTTGCCCTTTGTGTTGTTTCGTTCTAGTTGATCAGTAGTGGAGCCCAGTTGGGGTCGATCGTGGACCTTTGTCGCAATTGGGGTTCTTCTTTTATTTTGGTTCCGTAGTCGGACCTTGATTGTATCTGGATGATGTAATGCTTTATTCATGTAATTGTGTGAAGTGGTGATTGTAAGCCAACTATGTACCTCTTTCCCTTATGTATTACATGGGTTGTGTGAAGATTACCTCACTTGCGACATTGCTTTCAATGCGGTTATGCCTCTAAGTCGTGCTTCGACACGTGGGAGATATAGCCGCATCGAGGGCGTTACATACCCTCTGATGATGATGAGGCTGATGATGAAGAACTTGATGAAATCATCAGAAACAGGCAAGCCAGGGCCGCTAGAGTAAAAGGCAGCAATGTGCCGCTAATGCTGGATCCAAAGTTGATCCTCGACTACATTGACCTCTGGCACAAGGATCCTAACACACCTTTGCCGGAGATGAACCTCACTCCTGGTCAAAGTCATGTTCTTACTGCCTTCATTGAAGAAGAAAAATGGAAATTTGAACAAGGCAGAAGTTTGAAGAAAGCGCAGTACAAGAAACAACGCTACCTCAAGGACAATGTCCTCACTCTCACTCCTAATCAGCTCCTTTCCTTGTAAGTTGAAATCAAACAGCTGAGTGATGAATTTGATCACTACCATGCTGATTGGAAGGGCGTCAAGGTGTGTTTCGTCAATCTGATGAAGAAATTCACTTCAAGTGTTGCACCACCTGTGCACGTTGAAGTTACTCAGGCTGAGGCATCTGCTCAGCCTACTGAAGAACTTGCCAGCACTGCTGATGACATTCAGGCTGCTGAAGAAAATGAGAATGCCAGGGATGATGACTCCATTCCAGCCGCTGAAGATATTGCCAGGGCATCCACTAGTCGTGCGCCTGAAGAAAGTGAACAATTCAGGGCAACTGCATCAGTTGCGCCTGAGGAAAATGAACCAAAGTCCTCTGCACCTCCTGCGCCTACACCAACTCCGATCATTCCATCTGCATCAGATGCGAAGAAGACCAAGGCTGCTGAACGTGCAGCTGTGAAGAAAAGGAAGGCATTAACTTCTTCAAATTCTTCAGCTCCGAAGAAGATGAAGACTCTGATCAGTTCAATTGACAATCCAATTGATGCCGTTCTAGTCTCATCAATGCCATCAAAGGACCTTGTTCCATTTGGTGAAGATTATGTGATTCCTGATGAATCTGATGAAGAAACTCCTTCTGCTGCTTCGTCAGAGCAGTTGGACGAAGAAATTGAAGTGGATAAGATCCCTTCAACCCCAGTCATTTCCTCACCTATGCCTCAGTTTACTGCTGAAGAAGCAGGTGTTGAAGAAAATGAAGATGAGGATGTGGACATTGGGTGTACCACTCCTGTGCTCAATGATGAATTTTGGGACAGTCAACATCCAAACTCTCCAATGTTCACTCCACTCCAAGCTATTCCTCAGTCCCCTGCTGCCACTGAAGTGCAAATGGGATCTGAAGAACCTCATGCAACCCCAAGTGTTCATGAAGAAATTCCAGCCACTAGTGCTGAAGAAATTGTCAATGAAGAATTGACGACCCGGGCTGAAGCTGCTGAAGAGCCTGAAATTCCTTAGCCCGAGGAACCTAAGATTGCGATTCCTGAAGTAGTGCTGCAATTGACTGACACTCCTCAGCCCAAGCCAAAGGATCCTTTCTCCAAGAAGCAAAAATTCAAGGCTGATGATTTCTTTGGCGAGCACGTATTCTTCACGGAATTCAACCCCTATGACAATGCTCTTCTTAGAAGGAAGCGTTTTTGGACTGCCAGCGAGGCCAACTTCTATTCCTCAGTGCTCTTCAACAAGGACAAAGTCTTTGATCATGAGCATATTCCTCATATGGACATGGAATCCATGCCTTGCTTCTCTCAAGTCCTCAACATGATTCATGACGCTGGCTTGCTCAATTTTTGCTCTGACGTAGTTGATTGGAATGAAGAACTTATTCTTCAATTCTATGCAACTTTGCATATCACAGGCGATGCTGCTGATGTCAACTCATGGGTGTTGGACTGGATGACTGAAACACTCATTACAAGGCACCAGCCTCTGAATTGCTTCGTGCCCTACCAATCAGTCCTCCACCTGACGGTGCTCGTTGTCTGTATGATGAGCCTGAACTCACTGATCACTATATGCAAGTGCTCATGAAGCCGTTGAAGCCGGGACAAGCTCCAAGGACCAAATTCCTCGTGAAGGAATTGCTCTATGTGCCAAGAACAATCTACCGCATTCTGACGAAGACCATGAGTCCCATCAAAGGCCATGACTCATCCGATGAAGAAATTATTGGAATGATGAAGAACATGCTTTTCAACATCATGCATGGTATTCCCATAAATTATCATGATTTCTTCATGAGGACTCTGGCGAATGTTGCACTTTCTCCATTTGAGCTGAAGCCTTACGCGCCGTGGATCATGAGATTCCTCAGAACAAGGTCTTCACTCAACTACAAGGCTGATTTTCAGAATCACCTCAGCTACTTGCCCCCTATTGAAGTCCTCAAGCGGACAATTTCCTCATCTGATGAGAAGGGCAAGTCACCAGCCGTTATCGATGAAGGCATTCGTCCATTGGATGGTCAGTTCCGCAAAGCTGCATCTTACTCCACCAATGATGACTCTGCCACTCATGATACTGCTGCCAATGCTACCAAGACAAGTCCTCAAGCTAGTGCTCCTCGTGTGCTGACTGATTGTGAACTGCTGATAAGTCTTCACCAGAAGGTGGATCGCAACTACAAGTGGGTTAAGCATCAGTTTGGTTCTATTCTTCACAACATGACTTCCACACATAATGCAGTGAAGAAAAACCACTACTACCTCATTGAAGTGTTTGATCGCACCTGGGCTATTCTGTCACATCTATATGGTGAAGAAGATCTGAAGCAAATGGGCTTCAAGAAAGACTTTGACTAGTCTGCTCCTCCACCGAAGAGATTCAAGAGGGTCAAGGTTCCTTCCGTGGTGGCCAGCTCATATTCTTCATCACGCGCCACGGACGAGCATGAAGACTTGGACGACACTGCAGCAGGCCCTACATCGACTCAAGACCCTGACAACGCTGGCGCTCCTCCATCTTCATGATATTCTTCGGGGGCGTTAGTCCTCAGTTTCAACCCTTTTAGTCATTCGATGACAAAGGGGGAGAAATTTGAGTTAGTCTTCAAGTGGGTCTATCTTATATGGGCGTTTTTTTGCTAAGTTACAACTCTCGTTCTTCTGATGACTTTGCTGGATCGAGTTGTATCTTAAACTCTATGCTGACCTGATACTTTTGATGTGTTCTTCTGCATGCTTATTCCTCATTAACTTAATGCACGCATGCTGAATTACATCAGTTATCAAATGCGTGTATGAATTACAAGATATAGGGGGAGATCTCCATGATTATACTCTTCAAGTGTGCATTGCTTCAAAAGCAAATTCCTCACTATGCACATCTTCACGGGGAGTTCTTCTATATCTTGCAATCAAATTCTTCAATATCAGTATTTACACTTCACATGTTTATCCCCGTTGAAAACTTAACATATATTGTCATCAATCACCAAAAAGGGGGAGATTGTAAGTGCATCTAGTGCCCCTTAGTGATTTTGGTGTATTGAAGACTTATAGGTTAAGGGACTGATGCGTTTGTGAGTGTACACAGGTCTATAAGTCTATGAGGAGTTTGATATTTATAGAGAAAGTCGAACCCTAGAAATGAAGTTCTTCAACTGAAGACTTTGGATCTCTGAAGACTTTCTGAAGACTTTGAAAGTGAAGAAATTGGTGTGACCTTGAAGACTAGGCAATCATTCGAGGAACATGAAGCGTGAAGACTTTTGTTTTCGTAGTTTCATTTTCTCTTTCTTGAGTCATAGGAATCACCATACTGTTAAAGGGGGTCGAGGAAATACTAAGGAAAATTTTCCATGCGATGCTCAACTCAAAATCCTACACCTACCAATCCCTACGAGTGACGCCATTGGAAATCTCATATAGTTCAGTCATATTCTCAGTGATAGAGACAAAGTTCTTCTGGTTCTGAGGAATTTGTTCTGACTGAGGAGTTAGGAATTCACCAGTGTGAATTGCCTACACAGTGAGGAACATGATAGCCCTGAGGATTTTGATAGTCAAAATTCCGACCGTTGTTGTGCTATATGCCAGCGGTTCCAAAATATCTACCCACCTAACGGTCATATCAGACAAGGGCATTTATGTCTTATCATGTCGGGCTGCTCCCTAGGCTATAAATAGCCGCTCCCTTCAACCACTAGCTGGTTGGCTGCTCCGAGACAAACTGACACTTGTCAATTGAGAGCATCCCATCCTTAGAAGACTTTGAGCGAAAATCATCAAGTGAGGAAAACCCAAACCCAACACCTTCAAACCCAAAGTGATTGAGCATCACTGAATAGATTGATCCTGCGTGGATCCAACGCTTGTTTCCTTTGAAGAATGTGCTTCTTCCAGACGGTTAGGCGTCAAGGTCTAGAGCATCCAAGAGGAATTGTGGATCACTGAGTGGCCGAGTTTGTGAAGGTTGGGAAGTCACCTGAATACTTACCACGAGTGATTTGGCGAGGTCTGTGTGACCTTAGCTCAAGGAGAATACGGTGAGGACTGTGTGTGCGGGACTGGGTGTCCTCGAGTTTAAATACTCAGCCGCTCCAACCAGATGTACAACTGAGACAGCAGTTGGAACTGGTCTACCAAATCATTGTCTTCACCGAGCTAACTGGTTCTATCTCCTCAACCCTTTCATTTCCTCATGTATGTTGTTGTGTGCGTGTTCATATCTGTCTGAAGACATTGACTGAAGACTTTCTCAATTTCCTCAGTTCTATTTCTTCAGTTTGTCCGTCTTCTTCCGTGTGTTATCCTGTGTTTAAGCTTTCTGTACTCTGTACTTGTCTTCATTTCATCATGATGACTATGCTTGTGTTCTGTTATTTTCCTGCTGAGTACTTATTCCGCTACAAGTAGTTCTTCATTTAGGAATTTCCTCACCAGCAAATTCCTTAGTGAAGTATTCATAAAAATAGCCTATTCACCCCCCCTCTAGTAGATATAATGCACTTTCACTAATCCTACCTGGTCATATACCAGAATAACGGGGATCTCTTTCCCATCTGACCCTACAGGTCCGACCTCGGCCATGTGATTCGGGTCAACCTTGCAGAAGATCGCCTGCGGATCCGGGCATCTCCTCTTCGGGACGACCTGTTAGCATACCTACAGACATAACTCTATTAGCACGTTTCTTCGCCAAACTGTATAAAGGTTTGTTCGAGCACTTACTAAAAATGCCGCGTCGAAGCCTCTTATTCTCCTTCACGGAGTCAGCAAGCTGGGCCCTAACATCTTCTAATTCAACGCCCAGCCGGGTATTGGCATCTTGGAGATCATTTGTATCCCACCTAACCCGTGTCAGCACACGCTCGCCAGCCTCTAGCTGTCGTTTAGCTTGTTGCCCATCCTCTTTTATGATCCCCGGGTTCCCTCCGGGATTATCTGCAAAATCTATTGTTAGATTCGCAAGCATGCCGAATACTAACTGGTACATGTAATCACATTCTTCTTGAGACAAGTATTACCAGATGAGGCCTTCTTAGATTCCTCCATTCCGACAACTGCGGCCCTTAGCTGGGCTTTGCACTCCTCTAGCTCTTGGGACAAATGGGTGTTCTTCTCTGTAAGAACCTATGCATACAATGATCCTTAAATCAGTTGTGCCAACTGTTTCAAGTCTCAGGGGCTAATAATATACATAATTATCAGATTTTCTTACTCGTATATCCTTTAAATACTGGTCCGTGGCTCTAGCAAGACCACCTTGAGCAGCTCGGATGTACGCGTCTCCTGAGTTGAAGGCATTGAACGCCTCTTCAGAGAAATTAGGGCCGCGGAGTACGGCCCGTCGACGCCTGTGATTCATGGCGCTCTCCACTTCAGAATTTGTAGCGGATGTTCTATCCGCATCGTCTGTAGGAGGACCGTCCGGCATTGTCCCCGCGTTAGCCTTCGCCCTTGAGTCTGACTTTGGAGTCCGGCTTGTGGAGGCGTGGCCGGCAGGCTCTCCAGACACAGTCCGGCGAGCGCTTTTTCTGCCAGGGGACCATGGACATTGTTATTTTTAAAGATGATAATCATGGAGCAGGTTTTCAATCATACCTCTGCGACGGCGTCTCGGTCCTGACCGCCTTCCTTTCAAGCCTACCCGGCTTCGGTGCCCCTTGTTGGCGAGTCACCACGGGTTCGGCGCGGTGCCCCGATGGCCTTCCCTGTAAAACACAGTACATGTGCGGTGGGTAAGGCGCAAAGAAGGGATCCTCCTTGGAAGTTAGGACTCCGGTTTTACTTACGTGCGATGCAGGGAGTAGGCCAGGATAATCAGCTATGATGGTCACCAAGGTACCGTTACAGCTTAACTGCTAAAACGTCCTGTCGACGAGCTCCACAAATATGTCCGGATCTTCTTCAAGTCCGGGGTCGAGGGCCTGGTTGGGGTCCTCTGACTGTGGAGATGGGCTGTGGACCTCCCTCACGGCTTTTCGCAGTTCTTGCTATGAATTAGCAAGGTAAATATTTGTGATGACAGAACGCGGGAATAAATAGAGTTGAGTAAAAGATAGCAACTCACCCAGCTTGGGGGGTTGTACATGGAAAATCCATCTGGTGGCTTAATGCGGAGAAACTCCTCTTCTTCTCCTTTCTACAAGTTGGACAGTATTTTCGCCAGAGCGGTGGCAGAGTCCGGACCTTTATGACCGCAGCGGGTGGCATCGTCTTCTCCATTGAAGTGCCACATGGGTTTCCCTGATACTGGAGTGGCTGCACCCCCCGCATTATGCATATTGACATAACCTCGATTATTGTCAATCCTGATTTGGCCAGCGTTTTTATCCTGCCCATCAAATAAAGGACCTCTCTGTTATCTTCCTCTTGGGGGCTCTAGGGACGCCGGCTGCGGCGTTTCTTCAGTGGGGCATTGGCAAACTCAGGAAGGCCTACCTGGATAGGGTCTGGAAGGGGGACGTCCTCTATATAAAACCACTCCGAAGGCCAGGCTTCAGATGTTTTCTTCGGAGTGCCGGATAGGTATCCGGTTCCGACGATGAGCCATACTTCGGCTCCGCCAACTTGGTATATTAATCCCTCCTAATTGCGAGGGACGAGGCAGAATAGCCTCTTCCATAGCTCGAAATGAGCTCCGCAGCCCAGAAATAGCTCGCAAAGGGCGACATAGCTTGCGATATGCAGTATGGAGGCAGGAGTGAAGTTATGCAGCTGGAGGCCGTAGTACTCCAGGAGCCCGCGGAGGAACGGATGGATTGGAAATCCGAGGCCTCTCAGCAAGTAAGGGACAAGGCATACTCGCTCCCCCTGGATGGATTGGGGAAACTCTCTCCTTGCTCCCCGCCATCATAAGTGGCTAGTCCGGCTCGGACGGGGACCATATATGCAGGAGGGAGAAACCCCTGGGTCTGCAATTCCACCAATCGGCCGTGGGTGACAGTACACTTCACCCAAATCACCTGGCTTGGTGTTGTGGGAGCGAGAGGAAGAGCTGCGGGGGCCTTCCATGATGGGATGGTTTTTTCGGGGCGCGCTCTGGTGCCTCGCTTGGGGAAGATGGTGTGATTTGGATCTGAGGATCCATGTCTCTTTAATAGATCTACTTACATGGTCAAGGTGGCAAATGTAAAAATGCCCCAACTTCTCGCATACGCTCGGCACATGGAGACTGCCATTATTAAGGTACAGAAGCCGAGGAGTGCAACATTAATGGGAAGCCGGACACTGCTCGTTACAACAGGTACTCAGAGATTTGGAGAAGAATCCGCCTTGCAATGCTGAAGACAATCTGCGCGCCGGACTCATCGTCATTGAAGATTGATTCATGGGCTACTGAGGGAGTCCTGGATTAAGGGGTCCTCGGACAGCCGGACTATGTACTTTTGCCGGAGTGTTGGACTATGAAGATACAAGATTGAAGACTTCATCCCGTGTCCGGGTGGGACTCTCCTTTGCGTGGAAGGCAAGCTTGGCTATTCAGATATGTAGATCTCCTTCTCTGTAACCGACTCTGTGTAACCCTAGCCCCCTCCGGTGTCGATATAAACCAGAGGGTTTAGTCCGTAGGACAACAACAATGATAATCATAGGCTAGCTTCTAGGGTTTAGCCTCTACGATCTCGTGGTGGATCAACTCTTGTAATACTCATATCATCAAGATCAATCAAGCAGGAAATAGGGTATTACCTCCATAGAGAGGGCCTGAACCTGGGTAAACATCGTGTCCCCCGCCTCCTGTTACCATTAGCCTTAGACGCACAGTTTAGGACCCCCTACCCGAGATCCGCCGGTTTTGACACCGATAACACCGCTGTGACAGGCCACCGCTAGAGCTCCAGCCAACGGTGGAGCCAGCGTAGAAAGGCTGGGTTCAAGTGAACCCAATGGATTTTATCTGCCACCTACATATAGGTATGTATTTGCTTGACTTTAACCCAATAGAAAGTCTAGAATGACCCCATCGAATAATGTTATGAGGGGGGAGGGGGGCATTGGCCCCCAACCTTGGATCAGATATTTTTTTGGCAAGCTTATATTGGAAATTTCTAGCAAACTCCACCACTGCATACAATAGTTTTCATACTCAAACCCTTAGCGAACCCATTAGCAAAATTTTCTGGCTCCGCCCCTGGCTCCAGCGTGCCCATCCTCTCTTCTTCCCCGAGCTCCTCCTCTCCGGCCATGTGGTACCTGCAGCCTCCGTCGCCTCGCCTAGAAATCCAGCTACAGGTGCAGACGCTCCCTTCCTCCTCATGTGTCGAAAGTTCCGCAGCCGCAACCTCAGCCGCATCACAACATCACAGAGAAGACCCGCTCACCACCCTGACCCACATTCTATGGCGCCACTCGTTTCCACCTCAGCCACATGACAACATCACAGAAAAACAATGACACCCCTACCACCCAGCACACGACAAGGAGCATAGCGAGGGACACCAGGTACACAATCCGATGAGTCTCCATCCTCCCGCCTTACTTCAACCAACTTCGGCCTGGCGACCTTAACCCGTAGAGGCGGTTCCAAACATGTACTCCCTCCGTTTCTAAATATAAGTCTTTTCAGACATTTCAAATGGACTACAACACACTACTAGAGAAAAGCTTACTAGTGGCGCTGGTTTTTTACATACCAGTAGCGCGGGCACCCGCGCTACTGCTAGGACGCTACAGCTATTATTTAACAGTAGCGTGTTTCTGAACAAGCGCTGTAGCTAAAATACCTATTAGTAGTGCTGCTTCCTCCACCAGCGCTACTACTATCATCACGTAGTAGTAGCGCCCTGTTTCCTCCCCATGCTACAACTAGGCAAATAGAAATAAAAAATAAAAAAAGCAGTCAGGTACAATATTCATGGAAATCAAGACAAGTCCAGTGCAAATAAACTAAGTTCAAAGAACCATCCCACAAACATTAACGATAGTACCACATTTAATATAACCACACAATCTCACAAACTCATATAGTAGTCAACAATGCATGGATAGATCATAGTTGATAAGTCTACTAGGTAGTCATACTAGCATATATATGGTTCAACAGCCACACGCATGCATATGAAGTTCTAGATGATGTTGATGATGACCATCATCCTCAAGCCTGGGCGGTGGGTGTTCCTGATAGTAATTAGGATTGCCTGTCCAAGATGAAGATTCTTGCCGACGAGGAAGATCTTCCACCCAACCGGGTTGAAGTGTGTGCGACCGTCCGTGTCCACGCCGTACGCACAAGTGGTGACGGAGCCCCCTGCGGTAAGGCGTATTCCAGCAGAGCCTTCTTCATCAGGCTTGATACCACAACTCTCAGATAGGCTCTTTGGCAATTTCTGAATAAGAAAAACATATCAATTAATAAGTAGCCTCACACATTCTACACGAAGCATATATATCATCAGACTCTACACTAAGCATATATATCATCGGACTCTACACTAAGTATATATCATCGGACTCTACACTAAGTATAACAATAAAGCATATAAGATTCACTAAGCATATAAGATTCACTAAGCATATATATCATCGGACTCTACACTAAGTATAACAATAAAGCATATAAGATTCACTAAGCATAGATTCACTAAGCATATAAGATTCAGTAAGCATATAAGATTCACTAAGCATATATATGATCGGACTCTACACTAAAGTATAACAATAAATCATATAAGATTCACTAAGCATATATATCATCGGACTCTACACTAAGTATAACAATAAATCATATCATCAAATTACTCTAAAAACTATAGTAAATGCAACATACCATCATATGCCGATCAACATTGGTACTTGCCAGGCGGGTCACGAATGGCACCCCAACGAAGTCAGCACGTGGCGAAATGATGTCCCATAGGTTGCACACCTCCTCCTCGCTCAACTTCATTCTTTGAGCTACGATGGCATCACCGAGTGGGTCGTCATCATCCTCATCATCCTCATAATCTTCTGCTTTGTTGATATAAATCACGGCCAGCTTGGGTCTTTCAGCTCTGAAGGAGAAGCTGATCAACTCACCACCGGTGATACGCATGTTGTCGATGAAACGGACCCATCCATCTCCTCCCACCTGCGTCATCTTTCGTCCTTTCTCGATCTCCATAGTGTAGGGGCCCCCAGGAGCCTCAAAGGTCACAGAGTCTCTAGTCAGATTGTTGAATTCTAACCTCACATTGCATGGGACGATCTGTGTACAAAAAGCAAAATGATATATACACGATGCATTAATGCCAATAACACTAAAAACAAAATAGTAGTTACTAGTTTCATATAATTTATTACCGCTGCATGAAGAAAACTAGACTCGAAGTAGATGCCAAACAGCGTGCCAGTTGCAAGGCTACTGGCGCACCTTGACTTGCACCGTCGACATGGTGGTGGTGGTGGTGGTGGCGCCATTTCCCTAAAGCAATATGATTAAAGGATTAACGATCCAAAAAGTAAACATAAAGTTTTCATAGCTAGAGTTCACATGGCAAGAAAAATAACAACTAAAAAGTAAACATAAAGTTCAGTCCAACAAAGAAGCTAGTGGCGGTAGCCAAGAATTGAAACCCTCAACCGTTGCTGTCATATCAGAGCTAAAAAAATGCTCACGATTCTACGGTCGAGCACTATGGTGAACCCTCAACCGTTGTCGTCATATCAGATCGAGCTAGACGACACCAGGGCTCTAGGAGCGTATCTCGAAAGCTCCCATGGCACCATTTCAGAAGGGGAGCCGATCCTACGACCACCATCGACAAACTTCAGCGTGTGGAGGCGTTCACGAAACGGCACACGGCAACCGACGCCGCCCGTGGCACCTCTCCGAAAAAGGCACGACATGGACGCCCCCTCTCTAAATCCTAGAACACTAGGCACCACCGCCGCCATCACTCCTCCAGGGGCAGCAACCAAGAATTGAAACCCAAGTTTCAATTATATGTGCTAAAAGCCTCTACAATTCTCTAGCTACTTCTCTCTACTCTCTCCTAAGTTTCGGTGAGCAACAAAATCCTCTACTCTCTCCCCTATGTGATACTAATTAACAGTAGGATCTAGATATGCATATATGAACTAATCCTATTAATCCATATGTGATACTAATCCTATTAATCCATATGTGATACTAATTAACAAAGAGGGCATTCCCGCAAAAAACAAAACAGAGAGGGCGGAGCGCCGTGTAGGGGCAGCAAGGGGAGTGGCGAGCCGCCGCGGCAAATCGATTGGAGCCATGCATCGAAGCGCGGAGCCACCGTGCAATCCCTAAATCCCAAAACATGGCGAGCCACCGCGGCAAATCGATTGGAGCCTAGCTAGTGTGGCGTGCGCAGGGAGGAGGAGATTGAGAGGGGGACTTACGGGGCTGGAGTGTCGGAGGAGGCGAGAGGAGACCGCGCTTGGTGGCGGCGCACGGCACCGTCGACGGGGGTGAGGCGGCCGGGGACGAACCCTAACCGCGGCGGCGTCGTCGGGCGGAGGGGATCGATTGTGAGAGTGAGGGGGTGCGGGGGCGCTCGACCGGGTCGGTTTTCTTTAGCTATAGTAGTAGCGCTGGTTGGAGCACCACGCTACTGCTAAGCCCACCAGCTGTAGCGCCCTTTCAGAACAAACGCTACAGCTAAGTGGGCTACTGTTTCTGCCCTGCGGCCCATGTAACAGTAGCGCGGCCCAAGCAAACAAACGCTGCTGTTATATGTTAGTAGTAGTGTATTTTCTACACAGCGCTACTGGTAAGTACTAGTAGCGTGGGGTCACAAAAACACGCTACTGGTAAACTTCTATCTATAAGCATTTTCCTAGTAGTGACATACAGATGTATGTAGATATATTTTAGAGTGTAGATTAATTCATTTTGCTCTGTATGTAGTCATTTGTTGGAATCTCTAAAAAGACTTATATTTGGGAACGGAGGGAGAGTAGTATATATAACCCAAAGCTGGCCACGAGTAGGTTGGAAGAGTTCTTGCAAACCAAAGTGAGGGGAAGCACAATGAGTCTCCCTCCTCCTGCCTTACCAGAGTAAATTGCACAAAACCACCAGTTTGAAGGCTAGATTTGCAGAAAACACTACGCTATACTTTTGTTGCAAAAAACACCACGTCTTCCGTAATCGTTTTGCAAAAACCACTGGTCGGCGGCTTTGTCCCGGTTAAGTGTGTTTATGACATTTGGGCCCGCCAGTCAGGCTGACATGGCACCGCTTAACACCTCTCAGGTAACGGCTATGGATGGTAACGTTGTCATCATGTGTGGAGCCATGTGGGGTCCACCTGTCATTGAAAGAAAAAACACATGCCTTTTATTTTTGCTTGCTATTCTTCCCTGTACTGAAATAGAGATGCGTAGTTGTTCCTCGGGAGTGGCACTTGCTTCGACGCCGGCGAGCTCCGCATGCTACCGTTGATGTCGCTCAAGAGCATCAGGAGGTAGAGCGCGGCGTCCTCCTATTCCTCCTCGAACGCACTCAGCAGCGGCTGCGGCAGCAAGGGAGCCGGCGCCGCCACGCGCATCGGACGAGTGCGACGGGAGCAAAAAATTATACGAATTCAGTGGTATAGTTTTTGCTCCCGTCTCAGTCAGTCTCGTTGGTTAAATGTATGATCAAACTTATATCTCGAGAAGCATGGATGCACTACATTATGAAATGGAGCGATTACTAACTGATGGGGTCGAGCGAATACTATTCGGCGGTCGATCCATTCATCGGCTTTGCTTTGCATAGATGACACGGAAGAAGGGAGAAAACGAAATGCAACCAATGAAGATAGGTGGACTATTCAAACTTTTTCGAGTCACACATGACTGTCCTGCTAAAGCCAGGCTTAGAGCAGAAAACTGCGGTTCCATGGCCAAACACCGATGAAGATGGTGCTTTTTTCCTGAGCCACACATGGTTTTCTTGCTAAAGCGCAGCGAAGCCTCTGCTCGGCTAGGAGCCTTGTAGGACGGAAGCAGACCGAAAGCAGGGAAACGGTCAAATCATGAACAAAAGTAAAGGTTCATGAACAGCTACAATTTTAGTGGATCATAGACACAAAAACAGAGAGATGAGGTCCTTCTCTCTCAATATAATCGTAAACTCAGGAGTATTTTGTTCGCACTGTTCGCAAGCACAAGTTCCACTAAAATTGACTCAGGGGTGCATCGTAATCATAAAGAAGAGGAGGCTGCCTCCTTTTGTAAAAAAAGTGTAAGTGATATTTTTGACGATGGTCGAAGTCGACCATCTAGCATATGCCTCTTTTGTATGGAAGATCATTACCATTGGCATCATGGGGGGTGATGCCCGACGATAGTCTCGTTGAATGACACTAAGCTTTTGTAGGAAATATATCATGGGACGGTAAATACAAGGCTAGAAATTGCTCGAATCAGCCGGATATTCCTCGACAGAACAACCATTCACTTGTTTCGCATGGGCGACATGGAAACATTAAGTCCAATGCCACCAAAAAAAAGAAAGAGGTAGGCCGAAAGGCCGAGAGGTAAGAAAATGATTGCATAATTTCAAAATATGTTTTGCAAAATGTTTGTGACATTTCACAATCTGGTTTCAAAAATGTTCGCAGCATTTTTATAAGATATTTAAACAATGTAAAGAATGTTCCTAAAAAATTTAAATAACATAAATATATTTTCTAGGAAAATATAAAAAATTAAAAGTGTTTGTCACATTAAAAAATGGTTTAAATTTAGTCAATGTTCGCGTTTATTTTTTAAATGCTCACGGCATTTCTGAAAAAATTATAACATATATTAAAAAATGTTCAAAGTGCACCCAGGAAAGTTTGAAGGTGTGTCTAGAAAATGTTCTACATGTATTCTAAAAATGATTAACGTCTTTCCAAAAAAATTTCAACGTGTATTTGAAAAAAACAGTTATTCACAAAAAAGCAAACATGTATTTGAAAAAATGTTCATCATGTACTTGGCAAATGTTCAATGTGTATCATAAAATATTCCGTGTGTTAACGAGAACTGTAAAACTTATACTGAAAAAGCTGACTGTATATGAAAAAAGAATAAGAAAAACGCAAAAGAAAAAAAAATCTGTTGTGTACACACAGAAACAAAGAAGAAGAAAATCGCAAGTGAACTTGTCCAAACAGATCCATAGAAGTTTCCTATAAGCTCTTCACTACGTTGGGCTCGCCCCTTAGCTGCAGCGCTAAAGGCGTGATGGAAGACAAGTCGTCGCCCAAAGGCATAGGGCGTGCGCAACTCAACGGACATGTTGTCGCTAGTACTGTACTGAGCCGATTGATTTATTTTTGAACACTATAATGTTTCTAGGCGGTTTTCTTCAACAAAAATCAGCTGCAGTAGGAAAGTTTTAAACATTATAAAATTAAAATGTACTATTTTAACTTCTGTGAACTTTCTTTTTATTTAAACTTGAACGTTTTACAATTTTTCTGCAACATCTTTTTGTAAACATGAATAACTTTAAAACTTTGTGAACATTTTTTAAAACAATGAATATTATTTAATTCTTTGTGAACATTTTGTACAAAACTGAGCACTTATTTAATATATTTTTTAAACACATGAACATTTATTTAAACATGAACGCTTTTCTTGAAAATATATATTTCAAACTTGAAGATTTTTTTTAGTTTTTCAAATAAAAATAAAAGGTAAAGCTAAAATCGATAGAGAAAACAAATAGAAAAAATTAAAAGTAAATTAAATAGACATGAATCGAAGAAAACCAGAGTAGTTAATTGGGCTGGACCTAGGTTTACTCAACACTTTGAACCAGTATGCATCAAATGGGATTGTGTGCGAGCGTATATGTGTACATGTGAAAACATAGTTGCAGGGCTAGTAATGTGGTTCGACATAAACTGGGTTCCAATGGTTCCCGCAAATTATTTTTCAACTAGTCATGTGGACATGCCGGACATCATGTATCCTCAAGAAAAAAATTCACACATTATCTTTGATGCTCTGTTTCCTGTCGAGGAAACCTCATGAAAGAAGTGAGATGTTAGAATAGATGGATTTGAAATTGAAATTGTATTGCATAAACGAATGCAATACAAGAAATCATAAATGAAATCAAATTGCAACAAGGTCAATGCATACATCCGGATTTTGAACTAGTTAGCATTAGCATTTCAACGCATTTGGGACATCTTATTCTCATCAATCAACGCAACTAAAATTTACATATTTTGCAACATCAGTGATATTCAATCACTCATATTCGAGGAGTTAGCATCATATCGGCGCAATCTCTTCGAGCTCACATGGTTAGAATGTGCGTGCACGTGTTATAGGGCGCACGTGTGTGTGTGTGTGTGTGTGTGTGTGTGTGTGTGTGTGTGTGTGGTGCATGACCAAAATTCGTTTCCAAATAAAATACACATATGTAATTCACAATAATACATTTAGTCAAATATTCAAAATCAAATAAAATAGTTTATTGCACATAGGTTTAATACATGCATGATGTACACACTGCTAGGTAGTTTGGAACACATGCAAATGTAGCTAGGTATACACCGGTGGGTGGCATATACAAGCCAGTACACATACACACAATACAAGCACAAGAAAGAGGCAAAGCCAAGCCAAGCAATGCATACAAGCTCTCTTCTCACACACAAAAATAAAATGCGGTGCAAACCAATATATATAGGTGGTGGTATATACCGATCGATCTTCTGATAGTATATATATATTAGTACTTGGATCATCTGATTATCAGTACTTCCACATGCCATCTGTACCCATGTTCACTGATGAGATCTCATCAGCAGTTGTTGCAACATCGTTGTTGCTCAACTTGGCCAAAGTGTCCTCCTGCGACACTATGGATGATGGCCCGCTCCCAGGCTCGACCCCGATCATGAGGCCCTCATCTGCACCTATCTGCATCTGCATCGGCATTTGAATCATGTGTTGTTGTTGTTGCTGGTGGTGGTGGTCATGGTTGTAGAACGACACCAACGGTCGTGGTGGGGTAGCCATATTCTGGTACTGGTGGTTCCCGAAGTAGTGGTCGTTCATCATCGGGAGCACCGCACTACCCATCATCGATGATCTAGCCCCAGCGTCATGCAGCTGGTACGAAGAAGATGCAGGTAGGAACGATGGGGGCACCAGCGATGATGATGCACCATAGCCCATGAAAGGATGCAATGTATTGGATTCAAGGAAGCCATGTTGCTCCTCTGCTCCCATGGACATTGGCATGGGAATGGCGTATGTCGACATCACTACCTTCTTGAGTCCAGTGCTCTTATGGAATATCCTGCAAACCACATACTCCTCCTACCAACATACATAAACTAAATCAGTGCAAATCAATATGAGTGCAAATCAACTATGTCCAGTAGCTAGCTAGTACGTACGGATGTGTTCATGAATCATGAGTACTACTAGCATGTGTTTAAATACCTTGGAAGATGCATTAATGGCTGTGGCGGTGGTGATGTCAATGGGTAGACCAGGTTTTCCTTGTTTTCCACTCTCGAGCCTATACTCGTGCATGACCCAGTTGGTCTTTTCCCCCCTGGGCGCCCTACCCTTGTAGAAGACCAATGTCTTCTTCATGCCGATGAGACTTGTGGCCGCGTCGTGGAAGATCTCCTTGTCCTTTCCAGTGGCCTTCCAGTAGCCGGCGGTCGTGGCTCGGTTGGTCCGTATACCGGTGGGGTACTTGCGGTCCTTTTGGGAGAAGAAGTACCACTCCTTCTCCCCCATTTTCGCCTTCTCGGGGAGTTCCCACGGCTCGCATTTGTTCAGGTCCACCTCCCCGATCGCTATGGGGTCGAATGCTTTGTTCAACACCTTAGGGACTAGGTAGGAGGTGATGATCTCCACATCCGTCGGGTGAAACCTGAACCCTTGAGGGAGCTTTAGTTGTTGCCGCTGAGCTTGAAGGTGGTCTGCCATGGCAGAGGCTCTTTGGGAAATTGGTTCTACGGTGGATCAAGTATTGGGGGCAACGATGGAGATTTGTGTAACTACAAAAGGAATTCAATGATATCTAGAGATATGAGAGGAGATGCTTAAATAGAGTGAATGCTTGTGCTAGCAAGTCACTTGCTAGAGAAGCCTTGACGTTTTATGTACTTTGTTTAATTTGTCCCTACTGAAAGTGGATGGGTGGATGTTTAGATAGATAGATAGATATAGATAGCTCCCTCGCCTTTACAACTGTGTGTCGTTTATCTTGCTATGGGGCCATGCCTAGGTGGTGACAAGTGCTAGGTTTCTCGAACCTCTCCAAGCCACGTCATGCCAAATTGAACACCTTTGATTTTGTTCTCTTCTTGTTAATGTATGCATATGCATTCCTCATGCTCTGCTCGTCTCATCTCCATGGAAAGTGTATGCTCCTGTTGTTGTTGCTTGGCTTTAGGGGCGACCCAAAACAAAAATGACCCGTTTCCCACATATACACCATATACGAATGGATACCAAGCTGTATGCATAGAATTAACACACTAGAATAATATAAAAGGCCGAGCAGTAAAATTGCTTACCAAAAGGAACAAACATAAAAGACTAGTTGATGGATAATCATTTGGTTAATATAATGGGCCAACATTATCTGGGGTGTTCGTATTTTTAAGAATTGTCTCCATAAATTCCCCTAAAATTTGTTGGTTGTTATATTAGCACAAGTGTGCAACGAGTTACATTATTTCTGTTTGTAGATGCAAAAATAGAAACAACAAAATAGAACATATATATTGATTAAACTATACATTTATGAAGTTAAACTTAACGAACAATGGATCTTACTATCATTGTTTGCGGACAAGAATGATCCAACTAGAAGTGAATCAATCAAGAAAAGTGAAACATCAAAGCAACTTGTTTCTTAGTTGTAACACCCTTGAACATAAGCCCTACAATTTAGAGAACAAGAATTAGGCAAAATTAAATAATTATAATAGCTTTATATTTGGAAATCCTAGCCATACAATAGAGAAAGGTAACTAGACAAAATTAAGATACGTAAATGTCCTTTGAATATACACCAACCTACAGGTCGTAGTAGCAATCTAGCACCGTGGCAAGCGGTTGGCAATTGGCTCTGACTGAGCGGGTGATGCGGGTCGCTCACATTTTTACTGCTCGGCGTTTTTTAATATTATTGTGTGTTAATTCTATGCATATTATTGCTTGGTATCCACCCATATATGGTGTATATTTTGGCACCGGGTCATTTTTGTTCTAGGTCAACCCTGAAGCCAGGCAATAACAAAAGAAGCACACACTTTCCATGTAGGTGAGACAAGGAGAGCATGAGGGATGCATATGCATACATTAACAAGAATGAGAACAAAACCAAAGGTGTTCAATTTGGCATGACATGGCTTGGAGAGGTTCGGGAAACCTAGCACTTGTCACCACCTAGGCATGCCTCACATAGCAGGATAAACAACACACATCTGTAAAGACGACGGAGCTATATCTATCTATCTATATCTCTCGCTAAATGTCCATCCATCCACTATCAGCAGGGATAAATTAAGCAAAGTCATATAACGTCAAAGCTTGTGGCAAGTGCCTTGCTAATACAAGAAACCACTCCTATTTAAGCAACTCCTCTCATACCAGCGCACGTAATAAAGACTAGAGCAACGCACAGGAGGAGATTGATCCAGAGCTAGACTACACGCACCCTCCAACCGATCCAAAAATTAGAGCTACTATTGCTAATTGGGTCGTAGACCACCCCTTACGTCCAAACCTGAAGTATACCGGTGTCCAAGCCCATTTGAGCTATACATACATAATGCAAATGCAAATCCTACCTGGTTCCCGTGGCACGGCCTAGCCCTACATGGGTCCGCCCCTGCTTGGCTTTGCGATGCAAAGTAAACAAATGTTGTAATTTTATGCATCTACCAATGTAAACATTCCATCATATGCATACAAATTATATGCAACCTTTGTAGGTGAAATCTGCTAGTTTACATACTCAATCCTACACCTTCATATACTATATATAGCCTATGCGAATTTGCACATGGTAGCCTATGCGAATTTACACAAAACCGTGCGTGTTCTCTAAACAATGTGTGACAAGGAAAGAAGCATGGATGATTTAGCATCTTGCTTATGTGGTGGTGCCGACAAGTGTGAGTAACGATTATGTCAATCTCTCTCATGTGTCCTCCCATGAAAACTCACTTTGATTGATTACCGGGGGGGGGGGGGGGGGGGGGGGGGTGGACATGCGCCAATTGTTTTTGAATGCACGTATGCATGAACGGGGTCTTAAGGTTCATGTTTTGTATACATGCGCGTGCACACATGCATGCATGCATTTACATAAACCCATGTCTCACACTTGTTTGCGGATATACATCTATTAGAGCAAGTACAGTAAGGTGACATAAGCAGGCTATAAGCACTAAAACATTAAATCTTTGTTTAGTTGGAGGATGGAGATAGGGGAGAGAGAAAGAAAGCAGGCTGTAGAATAAGAGCCGACTATAGCACGAGACCCAAGACACTTTGTGAGATTGTAAGATGGGCCAACTATTAGTGAAGTAGTACATATTTAAAACATACTATTGTACAAGCCGGCTATTAGCTTGGCTCTAGATGACATGACAACTTTTTATAGCCGATTGTTGGCTATATTATTAACCATGCTCTTACTTGTTTTTACCCACTTTCCGAAGTGTCATGTGCTCATACACCAAGGTATGAAGAGCCCCACGCCATTAACTCCAACATTGCCCCTACAACAAACATTGTATTTGTTCGTGGACTGGTCCGAACCATTCTGCGAATAGTGATTTGGGAGCCGGCTAGCCAACCTTGTCCCCTAAACGTCCGCCTGTGTTTTATTTTTCGAAGTCCGGAACACTCAGAATAAATACTTAAATAGTACTCCCTCCGTCCGAAAATACTTGTCGGAGAAATGGATGTATGTAGACATATTTTAGTTTTAGATACATCCAGTTTTATTCATTTCTCCGACAAGTATTTTCGGACGGAGGGAGTATATGAAATCTTTGATGAGTGAAAATATTCAAATGCGACCATAACTTTCAAATAAAATAGTTCAAACTTGATTAAACCCGCATGTATGTTATAGTTATCCCCTTTAACCACACACAAATGTTCAATCAAATATTCCTTGAGTTGCTCGATGCCAAATTTGTTTATGCATTTGGACAAACTCATCAAACGTGGCCGGATTCTGATGTGGGAGTTGGATAGGATGATCCATGTTCTTGAATTACATACCTCCGGCAGCATTTTCACCCTCATCCTCCACGATCATGTTGTGCATGATCACACAACATGCCCACCTCCCACAAGGTCTCTGAACCCCATTGTTTAGAAGGTCGACAAACAACTACAAAATAGTCTTGGAGCAATCCAAATGCCCTCTCCACATGTTTTCTAACTTCTTCTTATCTTATGGCAAATAGAGCTCTATTCTGACCAATGGCTCAGAGATGGTCTTGACAAAGGTTGCCACGGAGGATACATAGCATCAACTAGATAGTAGCCAATGTTGTACACTTGTACTCATGCCCACGGACAGTGTAGTTGCACAGAGGAGCTTGGCTTTTAGTCAACCTAGCAAACAATGGATATCGATGCAGCACATTGATGTCATTGTGAGACCCGAGTATGCCAAATCCAGAGATCATGTGATGCAACTTCTTCAAGAATGATGGTGGGCTTCTTAACATGATCATGTCACCGCTTTCTCCATCTTCCCCATTGGGTTCCTTGGGCAGTGTGGACTCGCAATGGAAGACCAACGTTGTGCTAGAGTTGGGGAGAGCTAGAATACTAGGTATTTGAAATCTAAGCCACACGAGCACTTGTTGGAGATCCACCATAGCTAGGTTGTGTGACATTAGATCTAACCTCAAGGTTGGGAGGCGACTAGGTTGGGAGATTGGAGTTTGGGGGATGAAAACCAGTACAAGGAGACTGATTCTGGGAGGCAAAGGCACAAGTGAATTGGGCTGTGAGGGGAGGGCGTGCATCGTATATGGGCCTAGGGTCATTCCTACATGTGTCAGGAATGTAAATTATTTAAAAAAACATGTCATCATAATTTATAATCTACAAGTGCACATAGTTTAGTTGAAGTTTTCTGAAGAGTATCGGTCTTACTGGGAGCACAAGAAATGGTATGTAACTCTTGTAGAGGCTTACTGGGAGCACAAGAAATGGTATGTAACTCTTGTAGAGGCTTACTGCAATGTATCTGCAAGTCAATTGTGGTCCAGAGCAAGAGCGGATGCAGGGGTTGAAATATTTCAAGGGTTTGGTGGCTAAAACTAAGAGTGCAAGAATAAAGTAAAAGAACAAGAGAGTAATGCAAATGATAAAATCAATAATAGGGCTAAGGCATTCTCGGGGAGTCTGGATTCCCCATTAGTATGTGTCTAACGTAATTATGTGAATGCATAATTGTAGGTTTAAACACGAAGCCACCTCACATCTTTTCTATAAGTGTGCGGAGCCAAGTACATATACATGCATGTATGTAGCAGCCAACAGCCTATCACATCTGCCACCACTATTCCTCCCCACATTCAGGTTTCGGTAATAGTGATTAAGGATCTCCCCATGGATGTAGGTAAAGGTGGTCTCTAGTAATCCTCCATCAATAGGTCCGGGAAGGAAGGCGGTGGCTTTGTTACCATGGCACCTCCGCAATGCACCACCACAATAATAGAAATATCCTTCATGGCCCTAAAGGCAAGTGTTGAGTGGTCGAATTCACCCAACATTGTGAAGAACATTAACATGAACATACAAAAGAGAATTTTGTATCCTATTGGTATTCATCACCTAAACATACTAGGGTTACTCAATATCCCTGAGGCAGCTAGCCTAGGCAACTCGACAAACAAATGGATGATGGCATGAACCCCCATCTGTACCGTACACGTGACTCCGCATACGACTTGCACAGAGAATCCAAAATCCATATGGAGCCTTCTATTCCACCTCTCTCGCAAATCCTCCGTCAAACTAGACTTCCCCAGTAGAAAACGTATCCACGGGTGGAACAAAGCGATCATCTCACTTGCTTGTTCTTGAGCACGCAAGGCGCTCAATACGGTCATTATTGCTTAAAAACGAAAGGGCTAAAGCACTCTTCGGTTTACCTAGACATAGAGACAACAAGCGTCATAGGGATAATAATGACAATCATGGATGAATGATTGATGATACACATAGTAATCCTCTTAGGGTCTTACTATTACACAGAGATGAATAGAGGGGTGATGATGGCTGCCGTAGTCTCCTTGATTGGATTGATGGCCTGATGGATCCCTTCTGCCGATTCCCCTGCTAGGTACCTTTTGGAGGCTAGGGTACTATTGAAAATATGAGCAAATTACTACGAGATTTAATCCGAATGAACAAAAGATAATTCATGACAGCAATAGCAGAGATTAAACTAATCATGCGAACTAGCACAGTAGATGAATAGATCACATCTAGGGCACATACTAGAAACATGAATTCTACCATGATCTTGAATAGGAAGGATAGAATCACATACGATGCAGCGGGAGCAGCACCACCGGCGTTGACGTTGTCGCCCATGTCGTCGAGGATGAGGTTGCCGAGGTCGGGGAAGAAGTCGTCGTTCGCGAAGTCGTCGTTGCCAACAGTCGCGCGAGTGCGCTCCCCAAAAACTTGATCGCCCCTCTCCCATACAGGATCACGAGAGGCGGGGTTCCGGAGGCCTGCTGTCCTTTCTCCCGATGCACGCCGAAAGGAGGGACGGAGAAGACTTGCTTGGCGGCGCAATGATCTGGAACGGTGGTGAGAAACCATACGAAGCGGCGGCGGCTAGGGTAGACGTCTGCTTGACTATATAGTGCGGGCCGGGTAGGCCGTGGGAGTAAACCCCACGTCCGAGTCGTCACAATCCAAAAGAATCGGAAACGGTTTAGTAATTAACGCATCCGTTAGTTATTAATTAATGACTCATTATTTTTTCCCGAGCAGCAAAAATATAGACAACGTGCATAGCTCTATCCTCAGCTCGGCTCAATCCTGCAACCCGCGGCGCGTCATGACAAGGTGTGGCGTGGTGTGGCGTGGCGTGGCGTGGCGTGGCGAGGCGAGCGAGGAGGAGGAGCGCACGTGTAGGTATCATCTTCTCATGCTCATACAAGTGGTAGAAGAGCTCACCTTATAAAGAGGTGCAACTCTCTCTCAACTTCCGGGGTGGGACTAAACTTTAGTGTCACTCACTCCACTCACATGTGTGCATGAATGGGCCAAGAGAATTTCAGAATTTTAGTTGGGCTTTGGGACAAAGGCCTACTAGCAAAATTCCAACAATCCCCCACAAAGTCTCATTGGCACATCTCATCATTTAGTTCCAAAACATTGTTTATATACCGGTGCTTAGTGGAGACTGTGAAGTTGAACTTCCACTTAGAGTTTTATGCTACACTAGATCACAACTTGAATAGTGGACTATGCCTTGAACTACAAGTTTTCCGTGAAACTAGTTTCATACAAATTCTTGACCGATATTGGGCTACCGCAAGGCTTTCCCGCGGGTGGAGCGTATACGTCATACTCCAGGCCTTTTATGAATTTATTAGAGAACACCCAATTCTCACAGACTGCGACGTTAACAGTCAAATTCATATAGGTGTGTTCCTTAGAAGATGCTCTGTGGGACAACATCTCTGCTTACTCAAATAAGCCACTTGGAACACATTAAGATAAATATCAACCTGCCATGCAGATCAGAAGAGTATTGCATCTACACGGAGTGGGATAATTAAAATAGGGATACTCTCCTCTCAGCTGACCAACAGCTTGTCTCCCACTTCTACTTCACGGGATCTCCGATCACATAGAATGGGTTACCACTATGGACAACTCATGCAGTGGGTCTCAAGCCCATCTCCATTGATGCATTATCTATCACATTACGTGATAAACCCTTTGTGAAGGGATCTGCCAAGTTTTTCGTTGTTTGGATATAATCCAATGTAATAACTCCAGAGTTCCTCAATCTTCTGACAGATTTTAGTCTCCTCTTCACATGCCTTGAGGACTTCATATTGTCCTTAGAACTGTTTATCTTGACGATCACAGTTTGATTATCACAGTTCATTAGGATAGGGGGTATTGGTTTTTCAACCATAGATAAGTCCATCAATAGCTCACGAAGCCACTCTGCTTCAACAGTGGCAGTGTATAACACTGTGAGTTCTGCTTCCATAGTTGACCTCATTAAGATGGTCTGCTTGCAAGACTTCCAGGAAACAGCGCCACCACCAAGTGTAAAAACATAACCACTTGTGGCCTTAATCTCATCAGCATCAGATATCCAGTTCGAGTCACTATAACCCTCCAGTACCCTTGGATACCCGGTGTAGTGAATCTCATAGCTCGCAGTGCCCTTCAAGTAGCGCATAACTCTCTCAAGCGCACGCCAATGATCATCTCCCGGTTTTGACACAAACCGACTCAGCTTGCTCACAGCAAAAGAGATGTCAGGCCTCGTGGCACTCGCCAAATACATAAGCGAGCCAATAATCTGAGAATACCTCAATTGATCTCTAGCAATCCGTCGATTCTTTCGAAGCAACACACTAGCATCATATGGAGTTGGAGAAGGCGTGCAGTCGTTATACCCAAAACGACTCAAGACCTTTTCCACATAGTGAGACTGAAGAAGTGTGATCCCACCATTATCATCTCTAGATGTTCAAGATAACATCAGCTACTCCTAGATCCTTCATCTCAAAACAGCGAGATAGGAAATCCTTAACCTCCTTGATTAGATCAAGTTTGGTTCCAAAGATCAGTATGTCATCGACATACAGACAAAGAATAACTCCTTCGCCCCAACCATGGTGATAGTACACACACTTGTCACCATCATTTACTACAAAGCCGGCAGCAGTTAATGTTCTTTCGAACTTCTCATGCCACTCCTTAGGAGCTTGTTTAAGGCCATATAACGACTTTAATAACTTGCACACCTTTCCTTCCTGACCAAGTACTACAAAACCATCTGGCTGATCCATGTAGATTTCCTCCTTCGACTCTCCATTGAAGAAAGCTATCTTAACGTCCATTTGATGAACGAGAAGACCATGTGAGGCAGCCAGTGATAGTAGCACCCGAATTGTGGTCAGTCTAGCCACGGGTGAGTAAGTATCAAAGAAGTATTCACCTTCTTTTTGGGTATAACCCTTAGCCACAAGTCGTGCCTTGTACTTTTCAATCGGACCATCAGGTCTAAGCTTCTTCTTGAACACCCACTTACATCCTACAGGTTTGCACCCATAAGGACGGTCAGTGATCTCCCAGGTTCCGTTAGCTAAGATGGAATCCATCTCGCTACGAACAGCTTCCTTCCAGTAGTCAGCATTAGGAGATGCATAGGCTTCTGAAATAGTCATGGGTGTGTCATCCACAAGGTACACAATGAAATCATCACCAAAGGACTTTGCAATCTTCTGTCTCTTACTCCTTACAGGAGTTTCATTGTCACCCTCAACAGGATTCTCAACGTGTTCCATCGCAATGGTGGGTTCAGGAATTACAGTGAGCTCCTCACTAGATGGAGTAGGTATCTCCTGATTTGATGAACTCGACATATCCTTCATAGGAAATATGTCCTCAAAGAAAGTTGCATCATTAGACTCCATAATCGTACCAACATGCATGTCGGATACCTCAGATTTTATTATCAAAAATCTATAACCAATGCTATGAAAAGCATAGCCCAGAAGAACACAATCCACGATTTTCGGTCCAAGCTTGCGCTTCTTGGGAATTGGTATATTGACTTTAGCCAAACAACCCCAAGAACGTAGGTAAGAGAGTTTCAACCTTTTCCTTTCCCATTCCTCAAATGGAGTCATGGTCTTATGCTTTGTGGGAGCTAGGTTTAGGACATGACACACAGTCATTAGCGCCTCCCCCCACCATTCCTTGGAAAGACCCGATGTGTCTAACATGGCGTTAACCAAATCAGTTAGAGTTCGGTTCTTTCTTTCGGCCACCCCATTAGACTGAGGTGAGTAGGAAGACGTCCTCTCATGGATTATACCATGTTCCGCACAAAACAAATCAAATTCATTGGAAAAATACTCTCCACCACGATCGGACCTTAGCCGTTTAATTTTCCGGTCAAGTTGGTTCTCCGTTTCAGAAGATACACATAACAATATCTAGTGGAGTCATCAATCAACATCATGAAATATCTCTTTCCACCTTTCGTCAACACGTCATTCATCTCACAAAGATCAGAATGTATAAGCTCTAGTGGCGCCAAGTCTCTTGCCTCTGCAGTCTTATGGGACTTGCGAGGTTGCTTAGCTTGCACACATACTTGGCACTTGGAGCCTTCGACTGTAGGGATTTTTGGAATTAAATTCATATTGGCTAGCCGCGTCATGCAACCAAATTTAATATGACAAAGTCGTGAATGCCAAATATCCGACTCATTATTATGGCAAACATTATTAATAACTTTAGTGCAAATATCTGACAAAGATAGGCGGAACAAGCCTCCGCACTCATAGCCTTTTCCAACAAATTGTCCACACTTGGAAATTACAACTTTATTGGACTCAAAATCCAACTTAAAACCATCTCGACATAAACGGGAACCGCTAACGAGATTTTTATTGATGGACGGCACATGATGAACGTTCTTTAGACGCACGGTCTTGCCCGAAGTAAACTTCAGATTGACCGTACCGACACTTCGAACGATGGCATGTGACCCGTTCCCCATCAGCACGGGAGAAGTCCCTGCGACCTGGTAAGAAGAAAACATAGAGGCATCAGCACAAACATGTACATTGGCACCTGTGTCAATTAACCAATCAGGAGATTGAAATACTGAAAGGGTGGCAGGAAGAATACCGTACCCAGATTCCTTCATATCAGTATCACCGATGACAACATTGGCAGACTTGCCGCTCTTCTCATGTTCGCGCTCCTCAAAGCGGTTAGGACACTTCGGAGCCCAGTGATTAGGATCACCGCAGACATGGCAAAGTCCCTTCCCCTTCTTGTGAGAATTCTTCTTGAAGTTGGTAGAATGCGACGGCTTGTTCTTTGTATCAAACTTGCATTTGCCCTGGTTTTGTTCTTGTTGTTTTTGAACTTGTTGGGCTGGAAGTTCTTCTTCTGTACCATGTGGGCACTAGAAGCTCCCTCAGCAACTCGAGCACGTGTGTCCTTTGCTCTCGCCTTCTCTTCAACATCAAGGGTACTAATGAGATCCGCAACGGAAAACTCTTCTCTCTTGTGTTTCAGGGAAGTAGAAAAATTGTTCCACAAAGGTGGAAGCTTGGCAATGATGCCTCCGGCAACAAATTTTTCCGACAACAAACACTTGAAGTACTCAAGTTCTTTTGCGAGCGACTGTATCTCATGAGCCTGCTGTACAACAGAGCGCTCATCAGTCATCTTGTAGTCATAGAATTGCTCCATGACGTACAACTCGCTATCGGCGTCCGAGGCGCCAAACTTGGCCTCGAGCGCAGCCCACATGTCCTTGTCGTTATCAAACGACATATACAAGTCCACAATGGAGTCATCAAGAATGCCCAGAAGAGCGCCTTTAGAGAGAGTATCGATCTTCTCAAAAGTTTTCAGTTGTGCTGGATTAAGATCGCCCTCAGGCTTGCCCTTAGTGGCATCATAGCAGCCCATGGTCTGAAACCAGTAGACTGCTCTCGTGTGCCACCTCTTATATTGCGCCTGTGACGCCCGGATAAGCAAGCTACAGTAACCTCTGCTAATGACGCCATGTCACCTCCGTTACTGTCGCTAATCTCGGGTTAATTCAAAAATGTTTCGAAATTCAAATTCAAATTTATGATGACAATAAAAGTTTTTCAAAAATTAAAACTAAAAAGTTCGGTGGTTGTCAAATATTACATCGGTAATTATGGTGGAGTAAACACATTTTTATAAAATGTCTAAGAAATTTAAAATGATTTAAACAGAAAAGAAATAATAAAAGAAAATACAAAAGGAAAGAATAAAAAAAAAAAATAAAAGAAAATACAAATGGTTCCGAGTTGTTATACACTCGAGGACTCCGATAACTAAATTGGGTCAGCACCACGATTAAACAACTCTTAGTAATCTCCTTTACTCACGAGTTTGTACTCGACCATGTCATTCCTGGCCTGCTTGGCTATATCATTATCGTGCTGATTTTAAACTGTGCTACCTGGTTCTTATTCCCAGAGCACAACTTTCGACGATGAGCTAAGCTTACGTCGATCTTCCTTGTCCTACCGTTTCACCTCAAACAACAAGCTTGATTCCGAGTTTGTGTCGCATCCATGGTTTCAATAGCTTTTCGCTCCATCCTTCCCTTTGCTTGATGTCGTCGATGAGCGATTATATCTTCATGAAGCCTCTCGACGAATGTGTCATGATCATCATCAACATTCTGAGCTCTTATAGGATATCAATTGAATTCATGAAGAGAAATACCATCCTTGCCCTCGATGAGTTGTGTTATCATCAGCCACTTTATTGCCTTCCCTCCAACACAAACTTGTTCATATTTTGTGTTATACCTTGAGTTCCTTGCTACCCAGCATCATTCTTCTTTACCTTGGAGAATTACCACCTTTTATGTCAAGAATGTCGTGGGAATTTCACCACCTCTTAAGAATTCTTGGTATCGTGATACTTCTCACCATCACCATTCTTTCTTGGTCCTCGTGTTGATTCCAACCGGGGTACCAACAAGTGAACGGTGTTGTTTGGATTCTGCACTTCTAGCAACCCTATTGCTTTGAAGTTAATGGTCGGCCGTTCATTCTTAGATTATTGATTATTGAATCACCATTCTGACATTGGTCGTGCAACCCAAACCATATTTTGGGCGCACCTTTCAACCAATGTTCAATTGTGTATGTTTTCCGCGAGCATACTTCCTTATATCATTTGATCTGACAAATGTTATCTCCTTGTTCACTTAATTGTGGAAATCCATCTTTTGGAAATCTTGATGAATTGCCGTTGAGTTCACCAGACACCTCCTTGTCCTCTCCTTGGGTTAATGATGAACTCTTGTTAATGGAAATCACTTCATAGTTCATTCCCGAGAATCTTACATTGTCATCTCGTCAATTGTGTTGCACCTTTTCTTCTCAGGCATACTAAGTCGGAGGTATCCTGGCACTAATCAGATATGAATCTAGGTCACATATGATGGTCGGAACATATTTCCAAGAGTTATAAGAACGGTCTTTATGTGACCCGGTAAGGTGATGTCGTGCCTAGCACACCTGGCCGGAGGCCCTATTGTTATATATTCCTTTTCAGCAAGGTTATCCATTCTTCCGTGAGGAAATGGTAAGACTTATTCTATAAGTTGTTTCCGATGGATCCTTTGTATCCAAAATCTGACATTTGCTTGAAGACCATGTCAATGCTATCTCGAAGCATGTCTGTGGTACTCCGATTTTCAACAAGAACATTTGAAGCCCAATGCTAAGATGTTTCTTGCTCAATTATCCAAACGTCGCTGTATGGGTAATGTCTTGAAATTTCTCTCCCCTTACCTAAAGGGTTTTCTAAAATTATATCCTGACATGATATCATGCTCTGCTTGTCCTTGGGAAGGATATATCCCTGAAATATGTGTTTTAACACATTTTCCTTTTCATTGTTCTGTTTAATCTAATAATCATATTTTCCTTTCCATTGTTTGATTTAACCTTTCTTGTGATCTATATGACCTAAGCAGTAATATTCTCCTGCTTATGTAAACACCTCGTGGTACCGCTTTGTCAGTAAGACCCTGTTACTATTGTTGATGACATTTCGGTAGCCACCGATGGACGAGAACCTTGCCTATTGGCCCGCCTCGTTCAACGAGCAGGGAAAATGGTCCTCTTCGTCCCTCGCCCTCGGTATTGATGTTGTTGCCGACATAACTGATAGGCTACCCTCTGACACGCCTTACTATCATGACCTGCAAGATGTCGGCCCCCTTCCTACTTTTGAACCACATGGTGGGCCCATAACCCACAGGTCCCAGGATCGAAACCTGACTCTCCTGCACCCCCTGTTCCCAAGGTTGCTCCTCGCGTGTGGTCTCGTATGTAATTCATGAGCCATCTTCTGAGGGATCATCAAATCTGATGCCGGACGCAATACTTATTCTTGATTGCTTTGAGCCCTTTCACGCCCTGTTTCAGGCAACAAACGATTGTCTGCCCGCTTGAAACTTCACATGATACCTCCTTACCTTGCTCTCGATATTTTCTTAAGTTTAAATTCGAGAGTTACTTCCGCCATCTTCCTCGACGTTACCGACCAGATAGTCGACCTTGTAGAGGTCCGTACTCCCGGAATGCCCACACTTTATCCTTTTCGTAAGTACGATGGAGTTCCCCGAAGAAAGGACGACAACTTCATCATGATGCTTTGGAATAAAGAATTGAAGACATCAACGAAAGGGATTAACTTCTTCGAGAAGATCCATTAGATTAACCAGAACTTTCCCCCTTACTACCATCTTAAATCTCGGGACGAGATTTCTTGTAGTGGAGGAGAATTGTGACGCCCGGATAAGCAAGCTACAGTAACCTCTGCTAATGACGCCATGTCACCTCCGTTACTGTCGCTAATCTCGGGTTAATTCAAAAATGTTTCGAAATTCAAATTCAAATTTATGATGACAATAAAAGTTTTTCAAAAATTAAAACTAAAAAGTTCGGTGGTTGTCAAATATTACATCGGTAATTATGGTGGAGTAAACACATTTTTATAAAATGTCTAAGAAATTTAAAATGATTTAAATAGAAAAGAAATAATAAAAGAAAATACAAAAGGAAAGAATAAAAAGAATAAAAAAAAACCCCACTGGCCCAACTGGGCCAAGCCCCCACCTGGCCCAGCCGGCCAGCCTCCCTGGCCCGGCCCAAACCCCCCCCCCCCCCACTCCCTTATCCACTCCCCATAACCCCGTGGCGACCGAAACCCTAACCCACTCGCTCCCACTTCCTCTCCCCCTCCCGATCCGCTCTGGATCGGGGATGAAACCCCACTCCCCCTCGTTCCTCTCGCTTCCCCCCCCCCCCCCGATCTGGATCGGGGGCGCTTGCCCCCGACGACCGCTCGCCGTCGCCGCGCTGACCCCGCCGTCGCCTCCGCCCGCCCCCTCAAGGCCTCCGCCCCGCGCGGATCCGGTCTGGGTAGCCGACCCCCCCCTAGCGCCCCGTCGCCTGATGCCGACCACCGTCGCCCGAAGCCGACTCGTCGGACCGCTCCCTCGCCGGACCTCTTCCTCTACGTCGCCTCCTCGTCCTCCTCCTCGAGCATGCTGCCGTTCCCCTGCACCGCAAGTGAGGCCCGGCCTCTCCTCTTCCCCCCCCCCCCCCCCCCGCTGTCGCTCGAGCTCGCCAGAGCTCATAACCGCCCTCCCCCTCGCTGCACGCACTCCACCGCGCCCCGCGCCTCACGT
Source organism: Triticum timopheevii (assembly GCA_963921465.1). Taxonomy (NCBI): domain Eukaryota; kingdom Viridiplantae; phylum Streptophyta; class Magnoliopsida; order Poales; family Poaceae; genus Triticum; species Triticum timopheevii. The sequence goes on from OY997274.1 coordinate 127,343,756, forward strand.
GCCCACTCCGGCCACTGCCTATGCGCCGGGCTGCGCCCGACTGGGCGCCGTTTTCCCCGCAACCATGGTCACCCATGCCGCTGACGGCGCAACTCGTTGCAAACGCCGGCGCCCCGACCTCACCCCCCTCTGTTGCCACCCCGCGCACCCCCTGGCCACCCTTGCCTAGCACCACCGCCAACCCGCGCCGGCGCTGCCACACCGTGTGCTTCTGCTGTTGCTTCTCACGTGCTCTCCGCCCACCCGTGCCCCGTGGTCGTGCCCTGTCTCGCCCGCGGCCACCCCCTGGCCGGCGCCCCACTGTGCCCCGGTGGCCTGCGCCCGCCCCATCGCCCCGAATGGCCCCGCCCGTGCGCCGGTGACCATCTGCGCCCGTTCGGGCTGGTGCCCGCGCCAGCGCCCTGCGCCCGCTGCCCGCACGCCTGTTCGGGCCATGCCCGATAGGCCCCTGGGGCCTATGACAGATGGGCCCCATGCCCATAACGTTTAAAAAAAAAGAAAAGGGAATTAAAATTAATAATAATAAAAATAAGTAATTAATTAAATTAATTAATCATAATTAGATTAATCAAATTAACTAATTAGTCTAATTAAACTGTGATTAGTTTAGCTAAAACCTGATTAGCCTAAACAGGGTATGACAGGTGGGCCCTGCTGGACCCACACGTCAGTTTGACCAGTCAACGCCCCTGTTGACTGCTGACGTCATGATGACGTCAGCAAACACTGTTTTGGATAATGTTAGATTTAAATAATTAATTAAATTCCAGAAATTATTAAAATCTTTAGAAAATCATATCTTTTAATCCGTAACTCGGATTAAAATATTTTCAACATGAAAGTTGCTCAGAACGACGAGACAATTCCGGATACGCAGCCCGTTCGTCCGCCACACATTCCTAACCTATCCAACTCGCAACTTTCCCCCTCTGGCTCCTCTGCCCCAAAACGCGAAACACCGGGAATACTTTCCCGGATGTTCTCCCCCTTCACCGGTATCACCTCATACCTCGTTAGGGCACCCCTAGCACCGTTACTTGTCATGTCATGCATCGATATGCACTTGTTTGCAAGGTATTCATTGTTTCTTCCCCCTCTTCTCTCTGGTAGACTACGAGACCGACGCTGCTGCTGCCCAGTTCGACTACGGAGTTGACGACCCCTCTCTCTTGCCAGAGCAACCAGGCAAGCCCCCCCCTTGATCATCAGATATCGCCTATTCTCCTCTATACTGCTTGCATTAGAGTAGTGTAGCATGTTACTGCTTTCAGTTGATCCTATTCTGATGCATAACCTGACATTGTTGCTACATCTGTTGATACCTTACCTGCATTCCTAAATGCTTAGTATAGGATGCTAGTGTTCCATCAGTGGCCCTACGCTCTTGTCCGTCTGCCATGCTATACTACTGGGCCGTGATCACTTCGGGAGGTGATCACGGGTATATACTATATACTTTACACTGTTACATTACCTGTGATACTGTTCGGAGATGGGGGCTGAAGGGGCAGGTGGCTCCATCCCGGTAGAGGTGGGCCTGGGTTCCCGACGGCCCCCGACTGTTACTTGTGGCGGAGCGACAGGGCAGGTTGAGACAACCTAGGAGAGAGGTGGGCCTGGCCCTGTTCGGCGTTCGCGGATACTTAACACGCTTAACGAGATCTTGGTATTTGATCTGAGTTGGCTACGAGCCTATACGCACTAACCATCTACGCGGGAGTAGTTATGGGTATCCCGGTGTCGTGGTATCAGCCGAAGCACTTCAGACGTCAGCGACGGAGCGGCGCGCGCCGGATTGGACTGGAACGCCACTAGGCTAGGTCTGCTTCCGGCCGCCCTCGCAACGTGCAGGTGTGCTATGGGCGATGGGCCCAGACCCCTGTGCGCTTAGGTTTAGACCGGCGTGCTGGCCTCTCTGTTTTGCCTAGGTGGGGCTGCGACGTGTTGATCTTCCGAGGCCGGGCATGACCCAGGAAAGTGTGTCCGGCCAAATGGGATCAAGCGTGTTGGGTAAGTTGGTGCACCCCTGCAGGGAAGTTAATCTATTCGAATAGCCGTGATCTTTGGTAACAGGACGACTTGGAGTTGTACCTTGACCTTATGACAACTAGAACCGGATACTTAATAAAACACACCCTTCCAAGTGCCAGATACAACCCGGTGATCGCTCTCTAACAGGGCGACGAGGAGAGGATCGTCGGGTAGGATTATGCTATGCGATGCTACTGGAGATGCTACTTGGAGTTGCTACTTGGAGATGCTACTTGGAGGACTTCAGACTACCCTCTTCTACCTGTTGCAAGACGACGGTGACCAGAAGCGTAGTCTTCGATAAGACTAGCTATCCCCCTCTTATTCTGGCATTCTGCAGTTCAGTCCACTGATATGGCCCTTTACACATATATCCATGCATATGTAGTGTAGCTCCTTGCTTGCGAGTACTTTGGATGAGTACTCACGGTTGCTTTCTCCCCCCTTTTCCCCCCTTTCCTTTCTTTCTGGTTGTCGCAACCAGATGCTGGAGCCCAGGAGCCAGACGACATCGTCGATGAAGACTACTACACTGGAGGTGCCTACTACTACGTGCAGCCCGCTGACGTCGATCAGGAGTAGTTTAGGAGGATCCCAGGCAGGAGGCCTGCGCCTCTTTCGATCTGTATCCCAGTTTGTGCTAGCCTTCTTAAGGCAAACTTGTTTAACTTATGTCTGTACTCAGATATTGTTGCTTCCGCTGACTCGTCTATGATCGAGCACTTGTATTCGAGCCCTCGAGGCCCCTGGCTTGTATTATGATGCTTGTATGACTTATTTATGTTTTAGAGTTGTGTTGTGATATCTTCCCGTGAGTCCCTGATCTTGATCGTACACATTTGCGTGCATGATTAGTGTACGATTGAATTGGGGGCGTCTCAGCGCCCCCCTTAAAGGCAGACGGCTTCAGATGCGCAGCAAAACCACTCGGAGCAAATTGCCTATAATCAGGTTTTTGGGTTGTTGAAAATATGAGCAAGTTACTACGAGATTTAATCCGAATGAACAAAAGATAATTCATGACAGCAATAGCAGAGATTAAACTAATCATGCAAACTAGCACAGTATATGAACAGATCACATCTAGGGCACATACTAGAAACATGAATTCTACCACGATCTCGAACAGGAAGGATAGAATCACATACGGTGCAGCGGGAGCAGCACCACCGGCGTTGACGTTGTCTCCCATGTCGTCGAGGATGAGGTTGCCGAGGTCGGGGAAGAAGTCGTCGTTCGCGAAGTCGTCGCTGCCAGCAGTCACGCGAGTGCGCTCCCCAAAAACCTGATCGCCCCTCTCCCGTACAGGATCACAAGAGGCATGGTTCCAGAGGTCTGGTGTCCCTTCTCCCGGTGCACACCGAAATAAGGGATGGAGAAGACTTGCTTGGCGGCGCAATGATCTAGAACGGTGGTGAGAAACCATACGAAGCGGCGGCGGCTAGGGTAGACGTCTGCCTGACTATATAGTGCGGGCCGGGTAGGCCGTGGGAGTAAACCCCACGTTCGAGTCGTCACGATCCAAAAGAATCAGAAACGGTTCAGTAATTAACGTGTCCATTGATTATTAATTAATGAGTCATTAATTTTTCCCGAGCAGCAAAAATATAGACAACGTGCATAGCTCTGTCCTTGGCTCGGCACAATCCCTCAATCCGCAGCGCATCGTGACGAGGCGCGGCATGGCGCGGCGTGGCGTGGCGAGGCGAGCGAGGAGGAGGAGCGCGCGTGTAGGTCTCCTCTTCTCATGCTCATACAAGTGGTAGAATAACTCACCTTATAAAGAGGTGCAACTCTCTCTCTCAACTTCCGGGGTTGGACTAAACTTTAGTGTCACTCACTCCACTCACATGTGTGCATGAATGGGCCAAGAGAATTTTAGAATTTTAGTTGGGCTTTGGGCCAAAGGCCTACTAGCAAAATCCCAACAGGTACTTGGTTCTGGTGCGCGTTCTAATCACTATGTGTCTCCTCTTGTTGATCTGAAAGCACAAGGGTGAAGTAGTTGACCTGGGGGAGGGGGGTGAGGGAACCACTTGTTACAAGCGGGTGTGCTCATAGCAGACATCGACTTTGCCTCTGAAAGCACATGTGCGACTGCTTTTTGTCCCAATTGGTTGCCGCTTCATTTGGTACGCTATTATCATATTGATTAGCGTGATTTTTACCACATATTGATGTTATCTTTTTTTAATGCCTCAAATCTCATTCTTCATTGGGATCCTGATAAAATCAGCCAAAAAGGGATTGCAAACATGATAAATTTCTGAAAATCTTATGAATCTGATGCAAAACAAGAAGTAAAAAGTGATGCAAAATTGGACTCGTCAAAATTGGGTTGAAAAAAATTGGGTTGTAAATTTTTCATGACCCAATATCTTTTTATGTAAGTAAATGGGATGATTATTAGGCTTGGCACATTGGGCCATCAGAAATTCAGTGATGATATTTTTGTCACTGAATATGGTAGGCCATGGCAGATTTGGCCCCATAAAATGTAACGTTTATCTTACATCACAAAAACACCATATCAACTATGATGAAGTAAACGTCGATGAAGGTCCATGTTCCATGACATCTCGTGTGAGCGTTGTCACTGGGAGGAATCTGTGACATGGATTCTGTGAGTGACGCCCAAATAACGTCACAAATGGGTATTCAGTGATGTTTTAAGTTGTTCCATGACGCTTTTTGGCTCGTCACAGTAGCCCCAATCTCTTGTAGTCTCGGGTGCATTCTCTGTCTGCACACCCGTGCCATGTGGTTTAGGGTTCATCTCTCGGGTGAGCCTGTGCTCACATGGTCCTTATCCTCGTGCCCATAGGGTCCCCCGGGGTGGCAATAGTCACATTGGGAAGGGGGCATTTATACTCACCCTTCTTCCACCTCTAAACCTAGCCCAATTTTAGCTACTCAACAATTCCAAGACCCTAAAAGCTCGATTCCTCTTAATTTCTCCACTCAAACACCACCAAACATTGATGATTGAAAGATATTCACCCAATCTACACTTCCACTGAACCAATTTGTGATCCCCACACTTGTTCATCACTAGTTCTTGTTACTCTTAGAGATTTTAGACTCTTGGGTGGTAGGAGTCAAGCGCGAAAGCTTCCTTGCACGCGTGATGTGCTCTGGAAAAGTTTGTAAAGGTCTCTTTCAAGACCAATCACGAGTGATTTGAGGCTTGTCCATTGGGGTGACTCAAAGGGGGAATAGGGCGAGCCACTTGGTGGCGTTCGGGAGCTTTGTCTCTCACACCTCTCTAATGGAGATTAGCACTCCCCCAAGAGTGTGAATTTTGGGATACATCCGCGCCTCCAGCTTGTGTGGTTTATCCGTTTTGTACCTTTCCTTGTGTTTGCTTGCTAGCTAGTTGGTTGATATTGCTTATCATTAGTTCGCTTGTCGTGCATGTTATTCTCATCATAGATTACATATCTAAAGAACTTACTTTATCTGCACTATTCCTAAAATTAGGAATTTAAGCTAAAAAAATCGTAGTTTTCTATTCAACCACCCCCCCTCTAGTCGACCATTCAATCCTTTCATAAGTGTTCCATACATGTTTGACAACTAGCTTCGAGGGTATAAGAGCCTTAAGTTCCATACCTTCGGGGGCAGAAAACCATTTTCCTCTCTGAAAAACACAAAGATTGCATCTTGATGCGTTGACAGAAAAAAATATAGTTACAATTTACAAGCCTTAAGACTAAACCAAAACAATCAACCACTCAAGACAAGACCACAATCAACCCTAAGATGACAAGCATTAACCGATGTCGCCACGCAAACCTTGGGCTAAAAGCCATACGCACTCGATCAAAGATGGGGGGATAGCTTTCGTGCCGCCATTGATTGCATTATAAGCCAACGCCTGCAAAACCCACCCGCTGCGGAGGTAGACCTTTGCCACGAGCAAACGCCGTTTGAACGTTGATCAAACCCTATCGTCTGAAGGTATGGCGGTACAAAAAATGTTCAAATCCGGGCAAACTTTCGCGGGGTCTTAAACTTGAAACAAAAAGGCCAAAACAGGATTTTGGTCCCCAGTACTATTCAGGTTTCAGTACCGATGCAGCTTTGGTCAGCCAGACAAATAGTAGCAAGCGATCTCCAATCTCCATATCACTGTGGCACACTACCCTCTGCAAATTCAGAAGGCTGCACAATAACGAGGCAATAAATACCGATCGCCTCTCCCCGCCCACAGTTACCTTCCGTCGCAGTGATTTCCACCACCGCACCATCCCGGCGGTCCACGGATCTCCTCCGAACACCTTAACCCACCGCCATTAATCACCATGTCAAGCATCTCGGGCACACACATCACGGCGTAGCCTACGCCTGCCTGCCATGGACGCCTCGTCGTCGTCTACCCCCGCGGCGCCGCCGCCGCCGCCGCCCACGCACTCCGTGCTCGACACCATCCAGAACAAGCTGAGCCCGGGCGTGCTCCTCATCGTGGCCATCCTGGCCATGGTGTTCTTCATCTTCGGCCTGCTCAACCTGCTGGTGCAGAACATCCTCCGGCTGCGCCGCGCGCGGCGGCACCGCCTGCGCGTCGCCGCGGGCGACGTGGACGGCAGCAGCCCCACGGCGCTCCAGGGCCAGCTGCAGCAGCTGTTCCACCTCCACGATGCCGGCGTCGACCAGGCCTTCATCGACGCGCTCCCCGTCTTCGTCTACCGCGCCATCCTCGGCGCCGGCGCCGTCCACCGCAAGGGCGGCGACGACCCCTTCGACTGCGCCGTGTGCCTGTGCGAGTTCGCCATGGACGACGCGCTCCGGCTGCTACCCACCTGCGGCCACGCCTTCCACGTGCCCTGCATCGACGCCTGGCTGCTCTCGCACTCCACCTGCCCGCTCTGCCGCGGCAGCGTCCTCGCCGCCGACCTCTCGCCGGCTTCCAGCCCGATGGTGCTCGTCCTCGAGTCCGACGGCCGCTCCGACACGGCCGTGGAGGCGCCGGGTGGAAGGGACGACCATGAGAATGAGGCGTCCCCGAAGGCAGAGGAGGTCGTCGAGGTGAAGCTTGGGAAGCTCCGGTGCATGGACGGCAATGGCGGTTCAGGGCATCTCGCCGCCGATCAAGCCGCTAGCAGAGACGACCTCGGACGGAGGAGGTGCCTGTCCATGGGATCCTACGAGTACGTCATGGACGACCACGCCGCGCTCCGCGTCGCCATCAAGACGCCGGCCAAGAAGCGCCCGAGATCGCGGCGCCGGCACGCGCTCTCGGAGTGCGACTTCGGGAGTGACGTCGCCAAGAGAGGGGCGTGGGAAGCGGCCGTGAAAGAGGCCGCCGCGCCGGAGCCCGCCGGAGCGCGTCGCGGCGACGACGCGAGGCTGAGCAACAAGGACAGCTTCTCCGTGTCCAAGATCTGGATGGTGCGCGGCGCCAAGAAGGAAGACGCCCGGACACTGGGCGGCACGAGGCGGTCCGTGTCGTTCCGGTGGCCGGCGATGGCCGAGGCGAGCAGGAACGAAGGCGCCGACCGAGAGCGGCGGGACGTGGAGTCGCAGACAGGAAGCTTCGGCAGCGGCGGCGCCCCGTCCCATGCGGAGGAGAGGCTGCCGCTCGCGCGGACGAGGACGGCGCCGCTCTGGGCCGCCGGCGGGTGGCAGGCGAACAGCAGCAGCGCCGGAAGCCATTCTTGAGCCGCATTTGATTTTTGCACATCTTCTTCGTCTTGAAATTCAGTCTGCAATTTGAACGCAGAAGATGGATTTGTTTTTCCTTGTGTTATTCTTCTTCTCTTTCTCTTGTCCAGATTGATTGTAGTTACAGGAATTGCGTTGTTTTACGACTACGATCGAGGAATTGACGCACAGATAGCAAAGTAAACACACGTTCTTGCATGATTCTGACTTGCATCGTGAGAAAATTTTCGAAAAAGTCTTGTGAAACATTCATACATAAACTATAGTGATCTGCATTGCAAGTACAATAGAATTGGGGCAACTTAGAAGCTACTCATGAGAAAAATAAGCTCTCTGAAGATACAGTTTTCCAGTTCAATCAGATTTGTCAGGTAGAGTACACACGCTGTCATGGTTACCATAGTTTTTGAGATTTGCCATGTCCCTACCGATTAAGATTAAGAAACTGATCGTTGTGTCTCCGCTGTCATAATTAGCATTCAATGGTGCTCTTGGTGGCAAGTTTGACTTGAAAAAATATCAGGTGTCTGGCGGTGCATGTGCCGATGTGCGCCTGCATGTGATGAGAAGGTGAGAGGAAGCTGGAATGGACGGTTCGAATTCTTTTCTTAATTCACATGTTCGGTTGGCCTTGGTTTGTGGAGGTGAGCTGTTCTGTTCCTCCAACGGATCAAGGTGGTGGTGGACTCTGCGTGCTAGCACAGTGTTCCGTATCACATTGCGTTTACAGGCTGTTTGCAGACAGCAGTAGTTGCGCTCGCAGTTCCACTTCTTCCACTAGGTGATGTTTGCGACAGTAAACAAACGGTGAGACCGTAATATATACTTCCTCCGGTCATTTTTACTCTGCATATAAAAAATTTTGAAGTCAAACTTCATAAAGTTTAATCATATTTATATGAAAAAATATCGACATCTACCATGCTAAAGTTACACAATATGAAAATTTAAGTCATGACACATCTACTGATATTGATTTCACATTATGAATGTTGATATATTTTTTTTATAAAGTTGGTCAAACTTTACAAGGCTTGACTTCAGACACATCTTATATGCGAACTAAAAAGGACCGAAGGAAGTACTCTCTCCGTCTCATAATACAATAGTATAGTGTCCAAAACGCCCTTATATGGGACGGAGGAAGTATGTGTCATACTGAAGCGTGTAACGGACGTCTCTGTACCCCATAGATGGTAAGAATGTCTATAACTGGACTCGGCAAATCCGCCCCCCATAAACGTCCGCAGACGCGCCCGAGTGCGAGCATGGACAGTGCCAAACAACCCCTCGTTGACTGTCCGACAATCACATTGCTCAAATTGAAACCCTCTAAATCATGCAAGTCCATCATACATGTGAATATCACAAGTAAATACAATTATTTGTAGCACGCAGAGTCCACCACCACCTTGATCTTGTTTGAACATAAAATTTATTTTAAGAGCGCAATTCATTGGTTTTTCATTCTGGGTCCACATATGCTCCACAAGATCGTTGAGTAGTTGCACATGCACCTGATGATCTCGAAGATTTTGATGCATTTTACAGAAAATTGATAAGCCGGTATGCATCTTGTTGCTCTGGGTTGTGGACTTGTTCTCCAGACTTGTCAAAATCATGATTTCAGTTGCCCCTTCACCCTCGTCCTTTGTGCAAAATGACACAACATGTCATCAGTTGCCACAAAATCTCTGATTTTCACATCATTGCAGCTCCACGAACAATTTTCCAACGAGCTTGGAGCACTCCAAATGCCCTCTCAATATCCCTGCTTCTTGCATGGTTACAAAGTGGCTTTGTTTGTTGCCGTGGGTATCAGATATGGTCTTAACAAACGTCGTCCACTCGGATAGATACCATCGGCAAGGTAGTACCACATGTTGTAGCTGCGGCCATTGACAGTGAAGTTGCACGACGGCGATTCCCCGTTATGAAGTCTCCTAAACATGGGAAATCACTGAAGCACATTGATGTCATTGTGAGAATCGTAAATTCCAAAGAAAGCATACCAAATCCACAAGTCATGTGATTTCACTGCTTCCATTATGATGGTGCCCTCTTTGGTGTGACCTTGGTACACCCTGTGCAAACCTTTGGGCGGTTCTTTCATTGCCAATGCATGCAATCAATTGAACCAAGCATTCCTAGAAAACCCCTTGCCTCTCTAATAGCCAGTAACTTTTCTATGTCCTGCACATTTGGTTCTCTTAGATACTCTGCTCCAAACACCTCCACCAAGGCGCAGTCAAACTTGATAGTTGTCTTTAAGCATGCGCTCTTCCCCATCCAGACCATCTCACCAACGGCATCGACGACGGTGCCAAGTGCAAGCATCATCATAGCATTCGTGCATTTCTTCTTAGCATAAAACTACAGTTGTCCACAACAATCACTCACGAGCTTGAAGTAGGGATCGTGTGCCTTCATTCTCACCACCACATGCAAGACTAAGGGTTTGCGCATATGGAAGCGTCGACGAAACCATTAATCCGGGAATGTTGGTGCATGATCAAAGCAGTCCTTGTAGAGCAGCCGTGCTCCAGAGACCCAATCCCGATTCAGAACTCTTCTCCCTTTGATCGAACCCTTGAAGTTTAGAATGTGCTCCACCTCCCGATCCATTTCCTGTTGAATGCTCATGATCATGATCATCTCCGCTTATTTGTGCGAATCCGCCGAATCGAAGAAATCCTTTTGAATTACTTCATCAAGCTCCATCTGTCCATACTCCTCATCCAACAAACCATCTGAATCCATCGTCTTGCCTACAAAAAGAATCACGAAAAACTGGTCAGACAGTGTGTCGAACACACTGAGGGCAATGAGGGAGTCCAGGATTAGGGGGTCCTCGGACAGCCGGACTATATGCTTATGCCGGACTGCTGGACTATCAAGATACAAGATTGAAGACTTCATCCCGTGTCCAGGTGGGACTCTCCTTTGCGTGGAAGGCAAGCTTGGCAATTCAGATATGTAGATTTCCTTCTCTGTAACCAACTCTGTGTAACCCTAGCCCCCTCCAGTGTCTATATAAACCGGAGGGTCTAGTCCGTAGGACAACAACAATCATAATCATAGGCTAGCTTCTAGGGTTTAGCCTCTACGATCTCGTGGTAGATCAACTCTTGTAATACTCATATCATCAAGATCAATCAAGCAGGAAGTAGGGTATTACCTCCATCAAGAGGGCCTGAACCTGGGTAAACATTTTGTCTCCTGCCTCCTGTTACCATTAGCCTTAGACGCACAGTTCGGGACCCCCTACCCGAGATCCGCCGGTTTTGACACTGACATTGGTGCTTTCATTGAGAGTTCCACTGTGTCGTCACGGTAAGGCTTGATGGCTCCTTCAATCATCCACAACGATGCGATCCAGGGTGAGGTTTTCCTCCCCGGATAGATCTTCGTATTCGGCGGCTTCGCTCTGCGGGCCAACTCGCTTGGCCATCTAGAGCAGATCGATAGCTATGCCCCTGGCCATCAGGTCAGGTTTGGAAGCCTGAACTACACTTGATCTTCGATGGATTTGAGCCCATGACAGGTGCGCCCTACAGTCACGATGAGCATGACTTAGATCTGCCATCGAACGACGTTCAAAAGATCACACCTGCAGCTGCCTCGGCTCTAAATCCGGAGCAGATCGTGCCATCCGAGGACGGGTGGATGGACCCCGCCATGGAGGCCGCACACTCAGCGGCGATAGAGCCGAACACAGACTTCGCCTTCCATGAGGTCTGCGTCATCGGACCCTCGGACTCGTCTCCGGCTATAGGCTCTGAACCACGTGCATTCGTGCCCATCGAACCTGACCGGGCACCGATCATGGAGTTTAGCGCCGCGGATATCTTTCAGCACTCGCCCTTGGGCGACGTGCTAAGCTCATTAAAATCCCTCTCCCAGTCAGGAGACTCTTGGCCGAACTATGTCTGGCTTGAGTGGGAAGCGGGCGACGAAGAAATTCGTTACCCACCCACCACCCACTTAATAGCCACTATCGATGACTTAACCGACATGCTTGATTTCGACTCCGAAGACATCGACGATATGGACGACGATACCGGAGAAGAACGGGATCCACCGCCCACAGGGCGCTGGACAGCCACCTCATATATATATATATATATATATATATATATATATATATATATATATATATATATATATATATATATATATATATATATATATATATAATGGGCACACCCAAAGAAAGCAATGGCGATGAGGCAACGGAGGATAATCCCTTTGAGAAGCAATCTAAGCGCCGACGTCAGCGGTGCCGCTCTAAGCCCCGCCATAGCAAAAATAGCGATACCGGCACAAGATACAATAGCACTCCGGATGATGCCGAAGACGAAAACAATCCCACCCAGCCAAGCTTCGAGCAAGCCGGATGGGAGGATGGGCAAGCTAGCCCTGATGAACAGGCAATGGATGGAGACTCGGAGGATGACAATTACATGCCTCTCTCCGAAGACGAGGTGACCCTCGGCGATGAAGAATTTGTCGTGCCTGAGGATCCCGTCGAGCAGGAGCGCTTCAGGTGCTGGCTTATAGCCACTGCAAAAAGCCTGAAGAAAAAACAACAACAACTTCAAGCTGATCAAGATCTGCTAACTGATAGATGGACTGAGGTCCTGACAGCCGAGGAATATGGACTCGAGCGCCCAACTAAAAGTTACCCGAAGCGCAGGTTGTTACCTCAATTCGAGGAGGAGGCACTAGAGCCTACACTACCAGTGCAGGATGCGGCTGACCGGCCACCTCGTGGCCGAGATAAAGCGGTGTATCAGCCCGAACACCAGCCCGCACCCCGTCGCCAAACAAATAAAAACACGAAGGCCCGGGCCTACACGCATGACCTGCGAGACGAATTCGAAAACAAAGCAGGACAGTCAAGATCGATCTATGGATTACGGGGGCGCGCCCCAATGTGTGACGATGACCGCCGCGCCGGATATACTAAATACAAATCCGGCCAGGCCGAATACAACAGACCAGACTCATTTGAACTGCGTCGTGATGTAGCCCGGCATAGAGGCGCCGCACACCCCCTATGCTTCACTGACGAAGTAATGGAGCATGAATTCCCAGAAGGGTTTAAGCCCGTGAATATCGAGCCCTATGATGGGACTGCAGACCCCGCAGTATGGATAGAAGATTTCCTTCTCCACATTCACATGGCCCGAGGCAATGATCTACATGCCATCAAGTACCTCCCACTAAAACTCAAGGGACCGGCTCGGCATTGGCTGAATAGTTTGCCGGCAAACTCCATTGGAAATTGGGAGAACATGGAAGATGCATTCCTGGATAACTTCCAGAGCACTTATGTGCAACCACCGGATGCTGATGATTTAAGTCACATAACCCAACAGCCCGGAGAGTCAGCCAGGAAATTCTGAACTCGGTTCCTAACTAAAAAGAACCAAATTGTCGATTGTCCGGATGCCGAAGCCCTAGCGGCCTTTAAGCATAACATCCGTGACGAATGGCTCGCCCGACACCTCGGCCAAGAGAAGCCGAAGTCCATGGCAGCCCTCACGACACTCATGGCCCGCTTTTGTGAGGGCGAGAATAGCTGGTTGGCTCGTAGCAACAGCACATCAAGAAATCCTAGCACCTCAGATGCCAGAGATAGCAACGGCAAGCCCCGACGCAACAGACACAAGCATCACAATAATGGCGATAACGCCGAAGACACGGCCGTCAATGCCGGATTCAGTGGCTCTAAGTCTAGTCAACGGAAAAAGCCATTCAAAAGAAACAATCCGGGCCCCTCCAGTCTGGACCGCATACTCGATCGCTCATGTCAAATTCACGGCACCCCCGATAAACCAGCCAACCGCACCAACAGAGAATGTTGGGTGTTTAAACAGGCCGGCAAGTTGAATGCCGAAAACAAGGAAAAGAGGCCGCATAGTGAGGACGACGAGGAGCCCCGGCCGTCGAACATGGGAGGACAGAAGAAATTTCCTCCCCAAGTGAAAACGGTAAATATGATATACGCCACCCATATTCCCAAGCGGGAGCGGAAGCGTGCACTAAGGGACGTCTACGCGATGGAGCCAGTCGCCCCAAAGTTCAACCCATGGTCTTCTTGTCCGATCACCTTCGATCGCAGGGACCACCCAACCAGTATCCGTCAAGGCGGTTCGGCCGCACTGGTCCTTGACCCTATCATTGACGGATTCCACCTCACACGAGTCCTCATGGACGGTGGCAGCAGCCTGAACCTGCTCTATCAGGATACAGTGCGCAAAATGGGCATCGATCCCTCAAGGATCAAACCCACCAAAACCACCTTTAAAGGTGTCATACCAGGTGTAGAGGCCTGTTGCACGGGCTCAATCACACTGGAAGTAGTCTTCGGATCTCCGGATAACTTCCGAAGCGAGGAGTTAATCTTTGATATCGTCCCTTTCTGCAGTGGCTATCTTGCACTGCTCGGACGAACCGCATTCTCCAGATTCAATGCGGTGCCGCACTATGCCTACCTCAAGCTCAAGATGCCAGGACCTCGCGGGGTTATAACAGTCAATGGAAACACAGAGCGCTCCCTCCGTACGGAGAAGCACACTGCAGCCCTCGCAGTAGAAGTACAGAGCAGCCTTCTTAGGCAGACCTCCAATTCGGCAATAAAGCCCCCGAACACCGCCAAGCGAGTATGAAGTACTCTACAACAAAATCATCCGGCACATTCAGAGCTCGCCTAGCAATTCGGCCTCCGTCCTAGTCCCAGTCAAGCGGTGAAATTTGTGCTGCGCATACATAATTACGCACTTAAAATACCACGGGCATAGGCGGAGGCACAGCTACAATGCGGTCCACAATGCGGCTCAACCGCCCCAGGACCCGTACACCTTCACCCTTTTCTTTCTTTCAGGTCCCTATCTTCTTATGGCTCTTTTGATAACCTAATTATCGGACCCATCACGGGACGGAAACACCAAGGAGTCAAGAAGCTTTGAGGTACGAGGGAATCCCCCGGTGGTCTCTGATAACGATCGCTATACCTGTTTTACATATCCACACGCAGCTCGCTCTTGGTCAGGACATGTCAAATAGTCCTATTTTGCTTATCGCACTACTTGTATACATACGCCTTGACATATCATTTAAATAAACAATGGAAAATAATGTACAGCGTCAGCTTATTATTATATTTCTTTTTCTCTTTGCCTTGATTGTTTATTTATTACAAATTGCACCCGTACATTTTTGTACGTTCAGTTCGCCAGGGGCTTCAGTGTACCCCATAACACGGCAAGAAAAGTCCGAACACTTTCGACAGTGCGGCATCCCGAACTTATAGCATTATATGCATCAGCTCCGAATCATGTCTTGGGTCAATAGTTGGGTTGCCCGGCTCCCATTTTTTGCTGTCTTACGTTTCGCTATATCGGCTAAGGTGGCACAGGGAGAACTACTGCGATTGTGTCCCGGTTCTTCCGGACGAGCACCTCAGTAGAGAAAGCCGAAAACTGACTGTCATGATGTGACGAGAGTTGGTCGCTGTTCGAGAGGTCTCAAATCCTTAAAGATTTTTTCCGCTACGGGCGAGGAATCGGTCTTTGTCTGATTTAGGCGTGTATAGCGCCCCAAGTTCGGTCTTCCGAATACCTGGGGCTACGCCAAAATTTAAAATTATAGAACTTCTATGGCTAAGTGAGGGTGATAAAGCTGTATAGTCCAATTGCCTTGTTCGTTGCGCTAAACACCTCCTTAAAGGACCAAAAATTTGGATGAAGAGTGTTTAGATTTATCCCGAACACCCCTATACTAGTTACATAGGGGCAGAAGCCGACGACTGGCGAACTCTCAGATTTTATAAACGGCCGCACAGAAGGTAAAATTTTAAATCAACAAGCGTTATATTGCGCAAAAGAACTTGTTTCATATTACAGGATAAAATGAGTACATTCACTCAAAGATTACATCCTTAGCACACTACTATGCCACAAGGCGGGAGCCCTTTAGGACACTGTCATAATACTTTTCGGGCCGGCGGTGCTCCTTGCCCTTCGGTGGCCCCTCCGTCATCAGGTTCTCGGCATCCATCTTTGCCCAATGCACTTTTGCGCGGGCGAAGGCCATTCGTGCACCTTCAATGCAAACTGACCGCTTTATGACTTCAAGCTGCGGGTAGGCACTCACAAGACACAACCAGACTATGAGGTCCTTCATGGCCAGTTCGGCCGCCTTGTGCAGTTCGACCAGCTGCTTCAGCTGGTCGCTCAAAGGCATCGGATGTTCGGTCCCAATATACTGAGACCAGAACAACTTCTCCGTCGAGCTCCCTTCTTCGGCTCGGTAGAACTCTGCGGCATCAGATATGCTGCGCGGTAGATCTGCGAACGCTCCTGGAGAGCTCCAAATTCGGGTTAGTAAAATGAAAGTCTCCTTCACATGCTTGCTTTGCATAATGAATGCCTTACCCGTCGCAATCTTCTTGGCCGCCTGAATCTCCTGGAGGGCCTTTTGGGCTTCCGCTTTGGTGTCTCGCATGCTCTAGAGGGCCTTAGCAAGCTCGGACTCTTGCGTCTTAGAGTCACGCTCCAAGGACTCGTATTTTTGGACGAAATCCTGGAGCTCTTGCTGGACCTCGTTGACCCAGGCCTCTTGCTTCTCGCACTCGGCGCACTTCTTGGCCACTTTGTCTTCAGCCTTGGTCAGCGCCGTCTTAAGGGCCGCCACTTCGGTCGTGGCCCCTAGTAAAGTTCATGACGCTTTTATTAACAGAAACCATTTTTACTTTCTAAATATACATATGGGGTATTGTGTACCTTTGTTTTCCTCAAGCTGCCTCTTCACGAGTGAGGGAGTCCCGGACTAGGGGGTGTCCGGATAGCCGAACTATCATCATCGGCCGGACTCCAAGACTATGAAGATACAAGATTGAAGACTTCGTCCCGTGTCCGGATGGGACTTTCCTTGGCGTGGAAGGCAAGCTTGGCGATACGGATATGTAGATCTCCTACCATTGTAACCGACTCTGTGTAACCCTAGCCCCCTTCGGTGTCTATATAAACCAGAGGGTTTTAGTCCGTAGGACACAACAACAATCATACCATAGGCTAGCTTCTAGGGTTTAGCCTCCTTGATCTCGTGGTAGATCCACTCTTGTACTACCCATATCATCAATATCAATCAAGCAGTAGTAGGGTTTTACCTCCATCGAGAGGGCCCGAACCTGGGTAAAAACATGAGTGTCCCTTGTCTCCTGTTACCATCCGCCTAGACGCACAGTTCGGGACCCCCTACCCGAGATCCGCCGGTTTTGACACCGACATTGGTGCTTTCATTGAGAGTTCCTCTGTGTCGTCACCGATAGGCTCGATGGCTCTTTCGATCATCAACAACAACGATGCAGTCCAGGGTGAGACTTTTCTTCCCGGATAGATCTTCGTATTCGGCGGCTTTGCACTGCGGGCCAATTCGCTTGGCCATCTGGAGCAGATCGAAAGCTACGCCCCTGGCCGTTAGGTCAGATTTGGAAGTCTGAACTTCACGGCTGACATCCGCGGAGGCTTGATCTTCGATGGATTCAAGCCACAGCCGAGCGCGCCGCACTGTCACGATAGGCATGATTTAGCTCTGCTGTCGGACAGTGCCTTGGAGGCCGCACACGAGTCCGCTCCGACCCTCAATTCGGAGCCGGCCACGCAGATCGAGGACGGCTGGCTAGACACCGCCTCGGGGGCTGCAACCTCTACGGCGATGGAGCCGAATACTGACCTCATCCCTTGTGAAGCTCGTGACTCCTCGCCGGACTCCGAACCCCTCGCGCCCCTACCAATCGAATCCGGTTGGGCGCCGATCATGGAGTTCACCGCTGCGGACATCTTTCAACACTCACCTTTCGGCGACATCCTGAATTCGCTAAAATATCTCTCGTTATCAGGAGAGCCCTGGCCGGACTGCGGTCAGGACGGTTGGGATGCGGACGATGAAGAAATTCAAAGCCCACCCACCACCCACTTAGTAGCCACTGTCAACAATCTAACCGACATGCTAGACTTCGACTCCGAAGACATCGACGGTATGGACGACGATGCCGGAGACGACCAAGAACCAGCGCCTACCGGGCACTGGAAAGCCACCTCAAATCACGATGTATACATGGTGGGTACACCAAAAGGAAGCGATAACGAGGAACAACGGGACGCGGTGAAGGATAATTCCCCCGAAAAACAACCAAAACGGCGACGCAAGCGCCGCCCGAAGTCCCGCCTCGATAACAACAGCACCCACACTGACCCAGCCGTAGAGCAGGGCGAACCAGTGGACGACGAACATGCCACCAAGCAACCATCCGAACGGGATGAATTGGACGAGCAACCCATCCCCGGCGAAAACAACAGTCCAGACGATTTCACGCCGGATACATCACCGGAGCATCAGAACCTTCACAAAAGACTCGTCGCCACTGCAAGAAGTTTGACGAAGCAAAAGCGGAAGCTCAGAACAGCGGAAGACATACTCAGAATGAGATGGAGCAAAGTACTCAAGACCGCAGACAGATACAGCGATAGTTACCAAGCAAAGAGCTACCCGAAGCGCAAGCTGTTGCCCGAATTTGACGAGGAGGCCGCAGAGCCCCCACGGTCAAAAAACAAAGATGCCGCCTGGCCGGATAGACGACCAGATGACAGGCTAAGAGCGGCAAGCGGCGCCGCACACAAGCCGGCACACGATCCACATAGGGATCCTCGCAGAAAGGATGGCCCGGTCAGGTCCATCTATGGGCCAAAAAAGAGGGCTCCAGGAAGCAACACAACACGCCGAATGTTTGAAGATAATGGCACACCTAAATACAGGGGCGCCGCACACCCACTATGTTTCACCGATGAGGTACTGGATCATGAATTTCCAGCGGGATTCAAGCCCGTAAACATAGAGGCATACGACGGAACAACAGACCCCGGAGTCTGGATTGAGGATTACATCCTACACATACATATGGCTAGAGGAGACGATCTCCATGCCATAAAATACCTACCCCTCAAGCTCAAAGGGCCAGCTCGGCATTGGCTCAAAAGCCTCCCAGAAAATACCATTGGAAGTTGGGAAGAGCTAGAGGACGTGTTTCGAGCAAATTTCCAGGGGACTTATGTCCGCCCTCCAGATGCAGACGATTTAAGTCACATAACTCAACAACCCGAAGAGTCAGCACGCAAATTCTGGAACAGGTTCCTCACCAAAAAGAACCAAATAGTCGACTGTCCGGACGCCGAAGCCTTAGCAGCCTTTAAACATAACGTCCGAGACGAATGGCTCGCCAGACACCTCGGCCAGGAAAAACCAAGAACAATGGCCGCGCTAACAAGCCTCATGACCCGCTTCTGCGTGGGGGAAGATAGCTGGTTGGCAAGATGCAGCACCAGCAACCCGAGTACATCCGAGGTTAGGGATGGAAATCGGAAATCACGACGCAGAAAAGATCAGCGCCGGAATAAGGAAAATGGCCCAAAGAACACGACGGTCAACGCCGGGTTCAAAAGCTCTCGGCCGAACAACAAAACTCTGCCTCTTAAGGACAACAGTGACGAGCTATCCAACCTAACAAAATCTTGGATAGGATATGCCAAATTCACAGTACCCCGGAAAGCCTGCAAACCATACCCACAGAGATTGTTGGGTCTTCAAGCAGTCCAGCCGACTTAACGCCGAACACAAGGGGCTCGACACACCAAGCGAGGACGATGACGAACCCCACAAGCAGAGCGACGGAAAACAAAAGAACTTCCCACAAGAAGTCAAAACAGTGAATTCACTTCAAGTGATAACAAGGAAAAATAGGGCGGCACCTACCAAAGCACGTGCCGCACGGTCCACCCCAGCGGAATCCCGAGATTGGATGTCAAAACCAATTACTTTCGACCATCTGGATTACTCCAGAAGTATTCGAAACGCAGGATGGACTGCTTTGATATTGGATCCTATAATCGACGGACTACAATTTACACAAGTCTTAATGGACGGCGGCAGTGATATAAACCTGCTATACCAGGACACCATCCGCAGAATGGGGATAGACCCTACCAAAATTCGCCATAGCGGCACTTCCTTTAAAGGAGTGACGCCAGTCCCTTATGCCAATAGTACGGGCTCCTTACTACTAGAAGTTGTGTTCGCTTCATCCGACAACTTCCGTCGCGAAAAGCTAATCTTCCATATCGCCCCATTTAAAGGTAGCCATCAAGCACTATGGGGACGCGAAGCTTTCGCCCGCTTTAATGCAATACTGCATTACGCGTCTCTCACACTTAAAATGCCTGGTCCACGCGGCATCATTTCATTAAAGGGTAAATTAGAGTGTTCCTCGACCACGGAAAAACGTGAGACTGCCTTGACAGCCACAAACTAATCCGGCCTGGCTGATCGAAGCCCCTAAAACAGGTCATTTAGACCCCGGACACGGCTAGGCGAGTCCGGCATAAACAAACAAGGGGCTTCCCAGCCGCATACCCCTTTACAAGGGGCTGCACGAATGAAGAATAAGAGCCAATAAAGCTCGATTTTATTCATTTTTCAAATCATACTCTTTTTTACATGCATTTTTCGCACGATCTTTTTTTTCAAACTAAGTTCTTCTCTTTTACAAATGAACAACGTGCTACACCCGTCCAGGATACAGCACAACGGAGACACAGGCGCAGACGTGCAGCAGGGACCCATTGCAAGGATTCTTTTCAGATTAAGACCATGCGTAAACCTTTCTTACTGTCTCTTGTTGACACACATCCCCCGGTTTCCTACCATAACCGAGGAGGAGGCTGGCGTTTTGGCATCGGCCGCGTAGAAGTTCTCGCCCGTACCTGGACACTAGGGGCTTAGGGCATTGTTCTGCCCGTTATCATAAAGACCGAATACCTCAGGGAGTGTTCGGCGTCTCGAGTTAGGCCTTATATGCATCAGCTCCGAATCATGTCTTTGGTCAAATGTTGGGTTTGCCTGGCTCCTGTGTTTTGCTGCCTTATGTTCCGTATCATCGGCTAATGCGGCACCAGGAGAACTACTGCGATTGTGCCCCGGTTCGGCCTGGCGAGCACCTCAGTAGAGAAAGCCGAAAACTGATTGTCATGATACAGCGAGAGACTGGTCAACCACTCGATCGACTACCGTAATGTCTAGAATTCCTCCGCTTTGACGAAGGACCGTTTCCCGGTCAGGCACATACGCGCCCCGAACTCGGAGAGCGCGGTGCCACTAGGGGCTATATCGTAGCCCCACCTTCGAACTCCTATGGCTAAGTGAAAGTGATAAAGCATTATAGTCCGGTTGCCTAGTTTGCTACGCCAACACCTCCTTCACAGGACCAAGACATTGGATTAAGTGTGAAAATGCGCCCTTTTGCAAACACCCCCGCACCATGTGCGTGGGGGCTGAAGCTGAAGACTACCATCTTTCAGGTTATATACACATATACATTAATGGCCGCACAGGAGATATTTCAATACTTGAACGCACAAGTATAAAAAGCACTTATATTATAAATATGGTTTTACAAATCATACATGTCATTTGAACATAACATTTTTCGAGCACTGCGACTCTATTAAATGAGCGCCCTGCAGGACTTCCCCAAAATAGTGCTCGGCGGGTAACCGGTTCTTGTCCGAACCCCGGGATGCAACATCGGTGGCATCCATCTCCGCCCAGTATGTCTTAACACGGGCGAGAGCCATCCGTGCACCCTCTATGCAGGCCGACCGCTTCATCGCCGTGATATGCGGCACCGCCCCAAGGAATTGCTGCAATAAGCCAAAATAACTCTTCGGCTTGGGCCTATCTGGCCACAGATGAGCCACCACATCCGTCATGGCAAATCCGGACAATCTATTCAGCTCAGCCCACTCAGCCAGCCGATCGGTCAACGGAAGTGGATGCTCCGGACTGTGGAATTGAGACCAAAAAAGCTCTTCCATTTCGTGATCCTTTTGGCTTCGGAAGTGCACGACTGCGTCCGCCGCACTCGCCGCCAAATCTAGATAAGGATCCTCCGCACCCCACAGCTGGCCCAACTGAGCATACTTCTGATCCGTGAACTTCCTGCGCAGCAGAGAGGGCTTTCCAGCCGCAATGTCTCTGGCCTGATGCAACTCCTCCTTTATAGCCCTCATTGCAGAACGGGCATCCTTGGCTTCGGCGGTGGCCTTCTTCAGGTCCTCTTGCCCCGCTCGGCGTTCCCTTTCAAGAACCTCATAGCGGTCGGTAGCATCCTTCAGCTTCACGGCCATTCCGGCCATCACCTCCCTGCTTCGGCAGTGAGCAGCCTTTTCGGCTTTTAGCTCTTCGGCTGCCTTCGAGGGAGCCGCATCACTCCTTCTGGCTTGCTCCTTGGCTCGAGCAAGCTCTGCCCGAAGGCCCTCCATAGCAGCGGCGCCATCTGCATCAAGCATACACGCTGTAAGGCATAAGCATCAGCTCCCTTATCAGGTGACCGCGGAGAAACCACCTACCTTGTGACTCGTCAAGTCGTTTATTGACCAGCGCGATGTCCGCATCCGCAACGTCGAGTTGCCGCTTCAGCTCGGTAACTCTATCAGTCCGGCTGGCCACCGAATGTTCCGCCACCTGCATAGAGAAGGCGACATTTTATAACTGAGATTATGATCCTCGGCACGCTGTCGCTTTCGACAACATACCGAGTCTCAGGGGCTACTATCTATACAGGGCGCACTCTATGTGCAAAACTATCAAAAGGTATGTCATTTTTTGCGTACCTCAAACCCCGTCAGTAAACTTCTGATGGCCTCATGCAACCCATTCACAGCGGATGAAATCCTTTCAATCACCGTACTCATTAAAGTACGGTGATCTTCTGACATAGACGCCCTCTCGAGCAGACCCTTCAGCTCCCCCGGCCGTACACCAGTTGGTGCCGAACTCTCCGGCCCCGCCGGACTCGGGAAGACCCTCCGCGACGACACCTCGGGGTCGTCCGCCCCGCCTGACGGAGCGGCAGATGGAGGCGTTTCGCTCTCCATCATCTCCGGACGAAGATCCCCCGAAGATGAGCTCTGCTGAGAAGGGCTGAGATCCGAACTACAAGGTAAGAACTCCGGTTATCCTCAGAAATAAAAACAGGGATGTCCCTTATTACAAAGCTCCCTTTTCTACTTACGGCTCACTGGAGGGCTGATTCCCTTGGGGAAATAGCGCGGCCGGGGCTTCTCCTGGCGCAGGACCCTCCGATGAAGATTTCTTCCCCCGTTTTGAGGCCTTGGCCTCCGGATCTTCGGAAGCGGTCCTCTTTTCTCCCTGGAGGGAGGGGTTCTCGATCCCCCCTTCTTTGAGAGCCTCCTTAGCAGAGGCACTAATTTTCCTGTTTTCCCCTTCGCCCTCATCTGAAGGTGCAACCTCCAGCATCTTGACTAACACCGGACCCAGCGTGGTCTCCGGGAGGGGGGGCCGGACACCGTATCAGTTTTGCTTGCGCTATCCACTCCTGTCCAAGGGATAGCTGGTTGAAAGGAAAATCCATGATAAACAAATGGACGATATGTCTGGACACAGGGTTACTTACTTGAGTATCCGGGCGATTGCAGCTTAAGCCAGCGTCCTCGGTCAAGTCCGGACACATCTCTTGTGATCCGAAGAACAGTTTGTACATCTCCATGGGTGTCGTACCCATGAAGTGTTGGAGAGCTCGTGGTCCCTCTGGATTGAATTCCCATAGGCGGAGGGGGCGACGTTTGCAGGGCAGAAGACGCCGAATCAACATAACCTACATCACTACGACCAGATTGATCTCCCTCTCTTGGAGGTCTTGAATACGGCCCTGCAATAGGGGTACGTCTTTGGACGGCCCCTAGTCAAGCCCTTTGTTGACCCATGACGTCAGCCGTTGTGGAGGGCCCGAGCGAAAGGCGGGCAGCGGCCTCTGCCTGCTGCCCCTGGGAGCGGTGATGTAGAACCACTCCTGTTGCCACAAGCCGAGCTCCTCCTGAAAAGAGCCCTCGGGCCATGGAGCATTGGCCCTCTTGCTTATAACCGCCCCACCGCACTCTACCTGACGCCCCTCAATCATCTTCGGCTCCACGTTGAAGGTTTTGAGCCACAAACCGAAGTGAGGGGTAGTGCGGAGGAAGGCTTCGCAGACGACAATAAATGATGAGATGTGGAGGATGGACTCCGGAGCCAAGTCGTGGAATTCCAGCCCATAGTAAAACATGAGCCCCCTCACGAAGGGATCCATCGGGAAGCCTAAACCCTGACGGAGGTGAGACACGAACACGACACTCTCGCCAGGCTCGGGATTAGGGATGACTTGCCCTTGGGCAGGCAACCTATGCGAAATCTCGTAGGTTAAGTACCTGGCTTCTCTCAGCTTCAGCACGTCCTCTTCCGTGACGGAGGAGGGCATCCACCGGCCCTGAAGGCCGGAGCCGGACATTGTCGAAGGTCCAAAGCGCCCGAATCTAAGGGCCTTGGGTGTTGGAACTCGGGGCAAGGGGCGGATTCGATTGAGGATTGAAGAAAAGGAACGGGCCTTGGTCTCATTATAAAGAGGGAGAATACCAAGAGTCGTCCCCGTGACTATTTGGAACTCGCCTTCGATGGAGGGAGCGTGGCGACGGGCGCGGTTGGGTTACCCACGTCCATATTGATGAGAATCCCGGAATAAGGGGGACACGATCTCTGCTTCGACAAGACGTGCCAAGGAAACCACTTCGCTAAACGCGCTGAGGTGGTATAATAAAAACGATTCAAAGCTTGGTTGTGGTGTGACGTCATGCCACAAAATATGTCAGCAGATTGAACTTGTGTAAATATTATTCTCTCTACAGTGGTATGTGGAATTTATTTTACAGAGCCGGACACTATCCTGGTGTTCACAATCTTCTATAAATTATTCGGAGGAGGAACCCGCCTTGCAATGCCGAAGACAATATGCGCGCCGGACTCGTCATCATTGAAGCCTGGTTCAGGGGCTACTGAGGGAGTCCCGGACTAGGGGGTGTCCGGATAGCCGAACTATCATCATCGGCCGGACTCCAAGACTATGAAGATACAAGATTGAAGACTTCGTCCCGTGTCCGGATGGGACTTTCCTTGGCGTGGAAGGCAAGCTTGGTGATACGGATATGTAGATCTCCTACCATTGTAACCGACTCTGTGTAACCCTAGCCCCCTCCGGTCTCTATATAAACCGGAGGGTTTTAGTCCGTAGGACACAACAACAATCATACCATAGGCTAGCTTCTAGGTTTAGCCTCCTTGATCTCGTGGTAGATCCACTCTTGTACTACCCATATCATCAATATCAATCAAGTAGGAGTAGGGTTTTACCTCCATCGAGAGGGCCCGAACCTGGGTAAAAACATCGTGTCCCTTGTCTCCTGTTACCATCCGCCTAGACGCACAGTTCAGGACCCCCTACCCGAGATCCGCCGGTTTTGACACCGACAATGAGGCTGAGCTCTCCCTCGGTCCGCTCCAGGTCCCGCTTCAGTCCGGAGACCTCCGCAGTACGAGCGGCAGCAGCCAGCAGCGACGCCTGCTTATTCACATAGACATCTTCTATTAGACTCCCGCGGATGTTATTTGATCCTCTGTTCGGCCTTTCTTTCCAAATACCAAACAGAGCATCAGGGGCTACTGTCTATAATGTGATATTTTCTTACAATTTTGTTAATTACCTCAAAGCCTGTTAGGAGGCTGGCGCAGGCTTTGGTCAATCCACTTTTGGCGGACCGGACCTTCTCAATCACCGCACTCATAATGGTACGGTGTTCTTCATCAACGGAAGCGCCCGCGAAGCGCTTCCAGCAAGTTGTCCGATGCCTCTGGATGGAATGAGGTCATCGGTACAGGCGGCTCGCCCCCCCCCCTTAGAGAGAGGCTGCCTACCTAAATCCGGAACCACTTGGGTTTCCGGAGCCGTATTCAGCTGGGGGCCAAACTTGCTGCGGCCCCCGTTATCGGAGTCCATGGGGTTCTTCCCCTCCATGTGCCCGGCGATTGGGATTTCTCCTGGGGGCGTATCCAGAACTGTCTCCCCCTAGTCCGGTTACCTCTGAGACAACACCTCGGTGTCATCCGTGGGCCTGGGGGAGGAGGCTGTCGGGAGTGAATCGCTATTCATCGCCGACGGGCCCAGGGACCCCTCCGAAGAGGATACCCCGATGTGGGATTTGGCTGGACTGCATATGCATGTTCGGCATGATAAGAAGCAATAAAGCAAAACATACTGGAAGCAATATAGTGTCCGGATACTTACGACTTAGCCAGGGGCTTGTCCCTGGGCTCCCACTCCTCGCCATTGTAGGTGGCTGTGGTGGAATGGTCCGGAAGGAGGGCCCTTCCCTTCTTGGACAGCTTGGCCTCCCCTTGCGGGACGACCTTTCTCTTCTTTCCTCCCCTATTGGGGGGGGGGGGATTTCCTCTTCCTGCTCCTCGTCTTTGTTGGAGGAGTGTGTCTCGGTGTCTTCGGACGTCACTTCCGAAGAAACCTTGCGCCGGAGACCTTTCCAGGTCCCCATGGCCGTCTTCTTGGCCTTCTTCTCCGGGACCTCATAGGGCGCCGGAAACAACATCTTCGTTAGAAGAGGCGATTCTGGATCTTCAGGTAGCGGAGCCGGACAGTCAATCCGCTCCGCTATCACTACCCAGTCTTGTTAAATCGGCATGGAGGCTTAGATTCCTCCCGCAAATGTGCTGGTAAAAGGCACGTCTTGCAAAATATAAAAACTTACCGGATTGGCTGGGCGCTTTGCGCTGAGTCTGCGATCTTCGGTTATGGGCGGTGGTACCTCGGTGGCCTTGAACAACACCTTCCATACATCTTCATGCATCATGCCGAAGAGCTCTCGCAGCGTCTGATGTTCGGCCGGGTCGAACTCCCACAAATTGCAAACCCGTCTCTGGCATGGAAGGATCCGACGGAGGAGCATAACCTGGACTATGTTGACAACCTGGATTTTCTTGCTTATCATATTCCGGACGCAGGTCTGAAGTCCGGTCAGCTCCACCGCCGAGCCCCGGGCCAAGCCCTTCTCTTTCCAGGAGGTGAGCCGCATGGGGACGCCGGATCGAAATTCAGGGACCGCCACCCAGTTGGTGTTGCGCGGCTCGGTGATGTAGAACCACCCCGATTGCCACCCCTTCACGGTCTCCACAAAAGAGCCCTCGGGCTAGGTGACATTGGACATCTTGCCCACCATGGCGCCCCCGCACTCTGCTTGCTGGCCGCCCACCACCTTTGGCTTCACGTTGAAGGTCTTCCACCATAGGCCGAAGTGGGGCATGATGCGGAGGAAGGCCTCGCACACGACGATGAACGCCGAGATGTTGAGGATGAAGTTGGGGGCCAGATCATGAAAGTCCAGCCCATGGTAAAACATAAGTCCGCGGACGAAAGGGTGGAGGGGGAATCCCAGTTCATGGACGAAGTGAGAGAGGAACACTACCGTCTCCTGGGGTTTCGGGGTGGGGACGATCTTCCCTTCGGCTGGAAGCCGGTGCGCGATGTTCGCGGACAAGTATCCGGCCTCCCGAAGCTTCGTGATGTCCTCCTCCGTGATGGAGGAGGCCATCCACTTGCCTCCCGCTCCGGACATGTTCAGAATGGCTTTGCGAAGAAGGTGAAAGCTTAGGCGCTAGAGCTCGAGCGAGGGAGAATGGATGAGCAGAGGAAGGAGAAGGCGTGGGTGAAAA
Source organism: Triticum timopheevii (assembly GCA_963921465.1). Classification (NCBI taxonomy): domain Eukaryota; kingdom Viridiplantae; phylum Streptophyta; class Magnoliopsida; order Poales; family Poaceae; genus Triticum; species Triticum timopheevii. The sequence continues at coordinate 127,371,119 of OY997274.1, forward strand.
AGGTGAATCCTTATCTCCTTATAAAGGCGGTAGAAACCATGCGCCTCCCCACTTGCCATGTAAACTCACTTATTCTCCAAGCGCCGTGTTGATGGCGCGGTTGGGTTACCCACACCCGTATTGATGAGAATCCCGTGATAAGGGGACACGATCTCTGCTTCGATAAGACGTGCCAATAAAACCGCCTCGCAAGATGTGCGGTAGCAGGTTGAGAAAAAGTTGTCAGCAGATTAGACTTGTGGGATATTGTGCTCTCTACGGTGGTATGTGAAATTTGTTTTGCAGAGCCGGACACGATCCTTATGTTCGAGATCTTCTATGGAGTATTCAGAGAAGGAACCTGCCTTGCAATGCCGAAGACAATCTGCGCGCCGGACTCATCGTCATTGAAGCCTGGTTCAGGGGCTACTGAGGGAGTCCAGGATTAGGGGGTCCTCGGACAGCCGGACTAAATGCTTATGCCGGACTGTTGGACTATCAAGATACAAGATTGAAGACTTCGTCCCGTGTCCGGGTGGGACTCTCCTTTGCGTGGAAGGCAATCTTGGCAATTTAGATATGTAGATTTCCTTCTCTGTAACCAACTCTGTGTAACCCTAGCCCCCTCCGGCGTCTATATAAACTGGAGGGTCTAGTCCGTAGGACAACAACAATCATAATCATAGACTAGCTTCTAGAGTTTAGCCTCTACGATCTCATGGTAGATCAACTCTTGTAATACTCATATCATCAAGATCAATCAAGCAGGAAGTAGGGTATTACCTCCATCGAGAGGGCCCGAACCTGGATAAACATTATGTCCCCCGCCTCCTGTTACCATTAGCCTTAGACGCACAGTTCGGGACCCCCTACCCGAGATCCGCCGGTTTTGACACCAACAGACAAGACACAGTCCGATGGAACACGGACTTACCGCGGCGGCGAGAGTGGAGGGGAGGAGTGTTGTGGCGGTGCTGGTGGAGCTAAGGGCTTGGTACGGTGGCGGAACAAGGGTGGTGGCGAAGCTAGGGGAGAGCCCGCATGGACGAGGGAGAGGTAAGGAGAGGAAAATGATTAGTCCGACAGGTCGGGGTAGATTTGGTGTAATTTGTGGTGGGTCTTTCCTGTTGAGTCTGATGTGGCGGACGCGCTCGGGCGCGCCCGGGCCTCCTCATATCCGCCCTAGATTAGGGCTGGATATTAGGGGGAGCTGGTCAGCCCAGGCGTTTAGAGTTGGTATGAGGAGCCTGTCTGGGTCAGGTATTTTTTTTACCGATCAGTGACTGTGGCGTCCGCCCGGGTGTATAGGGGGGCTTTGGCGAGCCCGGCTGTAGATGCTATTAGCGAATCTCCAGCGGTTTTCTCAAAAACCTATCCCTATACGTGCATTCAGGGTCGCTTTCAATAAATTTATTAGGAACGAAAGGTGTAAGGTTGTAGCAGTTTCCGTATAAAACTCTCCCTATACTTTACCCTAAAATGTGAGGCCCATCTGTCAATGACTAATTTCTCTTTTCTTTCTCTGTCGAGGACACACAAGACATCGGCGGGGAGGAAGGTGACGGGTGGGAGGTAGCGGTAGCGGCAGCACTTGGAGGATGGTCGGGTGGGCACCAACTATGGCGGCGCGACGGTCATTGGTGGCGGCACGTTGACATGGCATGGGTTGAAAATTATTGGAGGAATTGCAACTTGGTCTCTATTTACCGAAAAAGGGTCCCCCCCCCCCCCCCCGCTTTGTATTCCAAAGCAACCAACACCGATACAAGATCGCTGGGGCGAACGACACAGCAAGCCCAAAAGAAAAAGAAAAAGAAATAAATGCCAACAACGGCAGCTCGACAAAGCGTGGATGACCCGCCACCGCTGTGCCCACCAGAGACAAACCACTACAACCCGAGGCTCTGAACCACCGCGTACAAAACAGCACCTCCAAGAAGGAAAGCGACGCCGATGACGCTGCTGGCCGGACATGTCCTAGGGTTTCCTTGGCACGCGGAGGGAGGTGGGGAATGAATATCATCGACACCCTTCAGGAAGGAATGGTGGCACCCATAGGTGTCACCGCATCTGAGCCGAAGACAGGCAAGGATTTCTCCCATACTCCAATCCCCACCGCCCAACGGACCGGAGCCGACCAGCCAGACCGCCTCCCACCACCATGCGCCATCGCGGTTGCGCCGCCACCCAAGCCGCCTCACTGCGAACACCAACACGAGGCCAAGAGGACCGGAGAGAAGCGCCCCGCGGAGGGAGAAGCAGCACCGAAGCCGAACGGGAGGGAACCACCTCCACCGCTGTCTTGTGGGAGGCCAGAGCCTCCGGCACCGTCGCAGTAGCCGTCCAGACGCGGCAGCAGGGCAAGCCAGGCCACCCCTGGCCCGGCCAGCCCGAATCGGGCCCGCTAAGCCCCGCCAGCACGCTGCAGCGAGCCGGCGATGGCACCGCCAGCACCCTGCCGCTCATCGCCTCTCCCCCGCCTCCCGGAAGCCACGAAGCAGACCCACCATGCCACCAGCCCGCCCAGGCCTAGATGGGGCCCAAAGGGCTTAGATCTGGGCCGAGCGGGCGCCGCCAGACCGCGCCGCCGCGTCGCCCTGCCGCCAACAGCGACGCCACCGTCCAGAGGTTCGCCCCCTCTTGCGCCAGGAGCCCCCGCAGCCGCGCTGGACCGCCGCTCCCCAGAAGCACCGCACGGGGTTGCCCCGTCCCGCGCCAGCGGACACCCAAGAGGGGAAAGGCCAGGGGGCCGCCGCCACCAGCGTCGCCCGGGCCAGAACCCGCAGCGGGTGCTGGCGACGGCGGCAGGGAGGAAGGAGGAGGGGTGTTGGTATTCCACGAAGTCCTCCATGAAGTCCGGGTGAAACACCATCGAGCAGTCTTCTTGAAACTAGACTTCCACAAAGCGTACGACACGGTCCACTGGCCTTTCCTGCGGGAAGTGCTGCTCCGAAAGGGCTTTGATGAGCGTTGGGTGACCCGCGTCATGCATCTGGTCTCCTGTGGCCGGACTGCGGTGAACATTAACGGTGACATTGGACCCTACTCCCCACCCTCTATGGTGTTCGTCAGGGTGACCCGTTCTCGCCGTTCCTGTTCAACATGGTGGTGGATGCCCTGGCCTCCATCCTCGACAAGGCCAAGGACGCTGTCCATATCCGCGACATCGTGCCCCACCTAGTCGGAGGGGGAGGGGTCTCCCTCCTTAAGTATGCGGATGATACCATAATAATGGTTGAGGGGTCTGTCCAGGACATTGCTAACTTGAAGTTCCTCCTTCTGTGCTTCCAACAGATGTCGGGTCTAACCATAAACTTCGATAAGAGCGAAGTGATGGTTCTTGGTTACCCCCCGGAGGAAGCACAGGCTATCGCGGACCGACTAAATTGTCGGTTGGGTTCGTTCCCCATGACCTACCTAGGAATTCCCATTAGTGATTCGTGCCTCACTGTGGCAGATCTCCGCCCCACGGTGACCCGTATGCAACACCGTGTTGATCCCTGGAAAGGGCGCTGGTTGTCGAAGGCTGCACGTGTGATCCTCATCAACTCCTCGCTTGCCAGCCTTCTATGGTTCCTTATGAGCTTCTATAGCCTCCATGAGATGCTGCATAAGGAAATTGCCAAGTACCAGTCCAGATTCTTCTGGGCTGGCGAGGATGATAAGCAAAAGTACCGTATGATGAGTTGGCCGGATATCTGCAAACCCAAGGATCAGGGCGGTCTTGGGATATTGTCCTCCCGGCGCATGAACATTGCCCTCCTGACCCGTTGGCTCTGGAGAGATGGGGTGTTTTTTTGGAAGAGACCGAAACATTTTGGTGTTTAGGAAAACTGCTTGAGCGGATTGTTTTTGCCTTCATTCTCCCTATACATGTTTTTATTTTTTGAATACGGGGACTGCCGAAGATGCTTTGTTACCTTTCTATCTTAAGAAAATTAGGAGCAGCCCGCAAAAAAAAAATAGGAGCAGCGTATGAGCTCAGTAGTAAAGTTCGTGTACGTGTAAGAGTGGTGGTCGCTAACCTAATCTAATTGGATCAGTAATTAGAATATGTTGACTGAAGCCTCTGGCAGGATTGATACCACGGAGAAGAGATCTCCTCGAGACATATAATTCTTAGTTTGGAGAGTTCGTTTCTTGGATTATTGATCCACAACATTGTACGTGCAATGACTACTGAGTTTGAATGTACTTCCTTTCTTTAGCCATCCAAAATATTTTATTCCAAATTTGCATTCTCATCCAGACTTAGGCCATCTCCTAATCATTTACAACAACAAAAAATCACGAATACGCAAAGTTTGGGTATCATTTCATTGATGTAAGAAGTTAGAATGAGTATATGGGAGGGTACAACACACAACATTTACAATATTGCATAATTAATCCCTTACTGACCTATTTTCCTATTTATTTTTTGAGTATTTAACCAAAAACTACCACAATTGACGGAAACGTGACGAAAAACTACCACTCTACGCTTTTGTGCGAAAAACTACCAAATTTGTCCTAAACCGTGGCAAAAAACTACCAAGTCGCGAAAGCGCTCGCTTCGCCCGCGCTAACCCCGAATCTGACCGGCTGGGCCCGCGAATCAGTTGCCACGCTGGCGAATGGACGGCTGCCGCGCGTTGACGGTCCGTCCGCTGTCGGAACGACGGCTATCGGTCGGGTGCGGGTCAAGATCTGATCTGTTCCCCTCTCGCTTCACTCTCTCCCTCCTCTCCCTCTCTCTGAACTAGGTGGCGGCCGACATGTCCTCGTTGATTTCGGAGGGTGGCACCGCTGGCGGCGGCGATGTTGGCGGAGGCGACGCTGGCGGCGGTGACACAAGTTTGGACGCTGCTGCCTCGCCCGCGCCTCCACCGATGGCCAGCGGCTCAGTCGATAATTGGTTGGGGAGCACCAGTTTCTCGACGCAGGCCGGCTTGCAGCAGCCGGAGGCACCGCTCTCCCAGTCATCGCCAATGGGTTGCAGCTATGCAAGTATCATCTGCTGGGCCTTTGGTTAGCTGCATCAATCTGGCAAATTAGTAAGATGTGTTTGTTTCTGTTAGTTGGACATGTGTAGTAAACTAGAGTTAGTAAACTGTACAGCTCAGTCAATTTCAATTCAATTCATGAGCACTTATTTGTGCAGTTTGGCTGACCAGAAGTGGGAGATATGGTTTCATTTAGAAGGAAGAAACCTTGTGAAAAGGGGTATATTTGAGTCAGATATTTCTTTGCTTACTCTACAATCACTCATTGCTAGTGAAGGGTATGGGGACAGTGATTACATGTACTATGTGAAGGAGGAGGAAATTGGATCTGAAAGAGTAAAGTATTTATGTAATGAAGCTAGTGTTCATGAAATGTTGGACTTTTTCATCATGTCAAGCTAGTGAACATAAGGGTTGTGAGAAATGTTGAACCTGGAATTAGTACACAGGCTAATGAGAATTACATGAACACTCAAGAGAGCTGCTGTGTGAAAAAGGTTGTGGAGCAATCTGAGCTTCAGAATCAGATAGATGATAGAAAGGCTCAGCTTGAGAAGAGCAAGATTCAAAGAGAGGCAGATTTGAACCACTTTGAAGGAGACACTGAAGTGTCTGAATTTTGTTCTGAGGATTCAGTTCATTCATATAGGAGTGTTGAAGTTGTTCAACAAATGGAAATAGAGTGTGCCTCTGAAGAGGCTACATCATTGCAAACTACTGCTATTGTCAAACATGTGAAGAATCCTGGTCCAACTAGCAGATGTCACAATGAGGAAGAGAAAAACCTTTTTGAAGATTGGTTTTCTGAAGCAGATGAGTTTTCTTTTGCTGGTGATGCAGGCATAAGTGATGAGGAAGAAGAAGATGAAGTTGAACTACCATACCTCATGAAGAAGCCAAAGACAAAGAGTAGTAAGAAAAAGATGAAGGAAAGGCTATATTTTGACCCCTCAATTCCTAATTCACATTTACTCTTGTGCAAGAGCTTGTGTTTTGATACTGTTTACCAGTTCAGAGAAGCATTAAGAGATTTTCATATAAGGACTCTGAGGTCTTTTCACTACCACAGGAACACTCCAACAAGAATTATTGTTTAGTATTCACAGAGAGATCATGGATGTGAATTTTACATGTGTGCCTCCAGGATAACTCATGAAAGAACATTTTGCATTAAGAAGTGTAACATGGACCACACTTGTCCAGCATCAGTAGAGAACACAAAGGTTACTACTAAGTGGCTTTCCAAAGCAGTTGAGCCTTCTCTTAGAGCAGATCCTAGAGCACCTGTGGATTCACTTATTAAAAACAACAAAGTCAAGTTTTCAGTTGATGTATCAAAGAGTGTGGCCTATAGGGAAAGGAGGAAGGCTATTAAGGTTGTACAAGGTGACCAGAAGGAGCAGTACTATAGACTGAGGGACTACCTACAAGCAGTTCTTGACACAAACCCTGGTAGCAGGTGTGTAGTTACAACATTTGAGGACCCAGAAAATCCTGCCCCAACTCCTAGATTTAAGTACATGTTCTACTGCTTGCATGCATCAAAGCAAGGATTTCTTAATGGTTGCAGGCCCTTTATAGGTAAATCTATAACTGCATCTTGTTCAAAATATCTTGTTGTAAATTTATGGTAGCTAATTTGGGTATGGATGCAGGGCTTGATGGTTGCTTCATCAAGCTAACCACTGGACAGCAAATTCTTGCAGCCACAGGAAGAGATGGCAACAACAACATCTACCCCATAGCCTTTGGTGTGGTTGATAAGGAAGATTCAGAGAGTTGACATGGTTCCTAACCCAGCTAAGATGTTGCATTGGAAGTGGTAGCTAATTTGGAACCTACACCATTATTTCTGACAGGCAAAAGGTATGCACCCTATCTTAGCCAGTAGTTCAGATATATATTGTTATTAGTAGCTTTATTTCTTTTTGTTCATGACCATGGTTATTAATTTACAATCAGGGTCTTCTTAAGGCTATAAATGAGGTGTTCCCTGATTCCCCTCAGAGATACTGCCTCAGACACATATATGCAAATTTTCAGTCAGCTGGTTTCAGAGGAGCAGAACTAAAGAAGCTACTAGATCAGGCTAGCTACTCATTCACCAAACATGGCCATGAATTAGCAATGGTAGAGCTTAAAGCAGAGTGTGAGGATGCCTGGAAGTGGCTTAAAAAAATTCCAAAGGAGACTTGGTGTAGGTCTGCAATGGATTACAATTGCAGAACTGATCTTGTTGTGAACAACCTTAGTGAGGTTTTCAACAAAATGATCCTTCATGTTAGGGTCAAACCAATTAGGACTATGTTTGAAGGAATTAGGACTAAGCAGATGATCAAAAGACAGAAGACTAGGGAAAAAACAGAGAACAACAGGTGGATGATCACACCCAACTATTCAGAGAAACTAGAGGAGAATAAGAAGTATGCCAAATTTTGTGATGCATATAAGGCAGGTCCTGACATTTGGCAAGTGTCTAGTAAGGAAAATCAGTACTGTCTGAACCTAGCTTGTAAATCATGTGACTGCAGGAGGTGGGACGTGACAGGTGTGACATGCAGTCATGCAATAGCAGCAATGAGCAAGATTCACATGCACCCAGAGGACTATGTGCATGAATTTTTCAAAAAAGCACTATATATTGAAGCATACAAAGACATAGTGTACCCTGTCCCTGGTCCTGAATTCTGGCCTGACACCCATACTCAGGATATTGAGCCCCCAGTGTTCAAAGAAAAAGCAGGCAAGAAACAGAAAGCTAGGAGAAAGGGGCAGTTTGAGGTGCCTGCAGCAAAGGACACAAGCAGGATGAGAACAATTACATGCAGCAATTGTGGTCTACAAGGCCACAGATATACAAACTGTGGGGAAGCTCTAAAACCTAGTCTTGAGATGAGAAAGAACTTACACCAGGTCATTCAAAAATGATGCATTCTTTGTTTAATTATTTTAGTTCTGGTCTATTTACTAACTGATTTAATTTTTTCATGCAGGAGAATAGAGAAATTTTTAGGGGTTCCTCTAGTGCTACACATCCACCTCCACAACCACCAGCTCAACACCAAACTTCATAGATGCCAGCATCATCTTCTCCACCTCCTAAAGCAATGAGGAACAGAAAAACAACAGCAAATAAGAGAGGCTCAACATCAACAGTTTCAGCAGGAGCAGCCAGGTCTTCACCAGCACCTGCAACAGATCAGCATCAACAAGAGCTCCAAGAGGATCAGCATCAACAAGAACATTCAACGCACCAAGAACATCCACTGGAGAACCAGGGATATTGGTAGGCAAGAGGAAGAGGAAACCTCCTAGCAAGTTTGCATCCTATTTCAATGCTAGTGGAAACTATTGAAACTCTGTATCTAAGTTTGTGTTCTGCTACTTAGTTTGAGTGTATGGTACTAAGTTTGTGTTCTGCTACTAAATGTGTGTTGTGCTACTAAGTTTGTGTTTAAATTCAGACATGTTGAATGTATGATACTTATTTGTGCCCAATACCAATGGGCTAAGTGCTACTGATTTGTTTTGATTTGTTTTTTTTGTTTTACTTTGCCATTTGTACAGTTTAGGTGCATGTTTTAATTGTTTTAATTTGTTTTATTTGTTTTACATTGCCATTTCTACAGTTCAGAAGTTACTGCCAAATTCATTTTAGAAAAAAAATCTGCACAAAAAAAGTCTGGTCTGGGGCTCAAACCCAGGACCAGTTGGTTGTAACTATGTGTTCAATACCAATGGGCTAGTTCTGGTGATTTGTTTGACTAGTATCGGCAAAACTATTATATGTTGTTAGCCATGTCGTCTGTTCAGCGTGCGTTGCAGCCGGCAGCGTGGTGAGCGTGCATTGAGTAAAACCAGTCGTTTCGGATTCTACGACTTTATTACGTGTCCACCCACCACGAAATCGTCGCCGACAACCACCGCCAATGTCGTCGCCATGGACTGGCAGCTGGCCATTGAAGCTCTCGTCGGCAACAACAAGGAGATGCGGGCGCAGTACAGGGAGATCGCGCGCTGGTTCCCCAGTCTGGCGATGCTGAGGAACCACGCCCGCGGCCTCGTGAAGGTGATGACGGCTGCTGAAAAGCAACGCGCCTTCCCTGCCATCCGCACCATCCCGCCGCCGACCATTCTGCTGTGGGCGATTCGCGAGGTGCAGCGCTCCCCCGACCCCAGGCAGCACGCCCGATGGTGGATGTACCGCTCATCCACCACGCCGCCGGCCACCGCGGACCACGTCACCGACGCCGTCCTCGCTCTCCCAGCCCCAATCAACAACGCCTACTGGGAGAGGCGCAATCCATGGGTCCTTGGGCCCTTTGACGACTCTGACGGCGAGTCTTCTGACGACGAGTCCACTGACGATGAGTCCAGTGACGATGATGAGGACGAGCCCTCTGGCGACTCTAACGATGAGGTGGATGAGGTTGTCGTCCTCTCCGACGACGAGCCTGAACTGCAGATGCTGGCTCCCGCCCTCGACGCCGTGGAGGGGGATAGGAACCGCCCAATCCACGTGGATGCGCTGTCGGAGGTCGCCGATCTCCCAGACGGCGTCGTCATGAAGCAAGAACAAGATGGCGGCGAGGAAGATGTGCTGGAGCCGGCGTCGGGCAAGAAGAAGAGGGCGGCCGTGACTGCGGTGCGCCGCTCCCAGTGCCTGAAGATGCTGAAGAAGGAGGAGTGAAGTGCTGCCTTCAGTTACTTCAGTGCACTCATATTCAGTTTCGTCAGTCCTGAACTTTCGTAAGTTCAGTAAGTTCCTAGGTTCAGTTTCGTCAGGCACTATCTACTACTAGTTGCTATTTAATTATGTCAGGCACTATCTACTACTAGTTGCTATCTATGTCAGACTATGAATTGCAGTACTATCTATCTATGTCAGACTATCTATATATGTTACTTGCTACTTGCTACTTGCTACATATGTTAAGTTATTTGTCAGACTATCTAAGCAAATTGCTATATATGTTACTTGCTACTTCCAACTATGTCACTACTGTCAGTTATCCACACATGATATATGTAGAGTAAAACAGCCTCATCATAGATAAAACATTCTTACTTACTTAACTTAGCATGAGTACTCACTTAGCATAGTAGGTCTTAACATAATAGTCATTACATCATAGATAAAAACCAACTAGTTCTTAAACCATAACAGTACCTCCCTCCCTCATACCATTCTGAAAGCACATGAAACTTTCCCAAAATATACACCTAACATGCATGACATTCCAACGCCAGCTATATATATAGGCCTACTAATTACTTAACCCACACACCAACCACTTCACTCATTCATAATTGCCTTGATCCTCTCCAGCTTATCTTTGCTGGCATGCCCAGCATTGAGCAGATCAGCAATCAGATACTCCAGCTTCTTCTTCTCTTGCTTAAGTAGGTCCCTGTCCCCCTCCACTTCTTCATGGCCTTCCTCATGTTCTGAATGATCTCTGCTTGGCTTTGAAGAATGCACCTTTGCTCCTTGGCAAGATTCAGCTTTTCCATACTTAACTCAATCTTTGCCTGATCCTCAAGTTGTTTCTTCTTCTCATTTAGTTCATTGATTGCCTGACTGGTATAGTCCATGTCATGAGACATCTTGCCATCTTGATAGTCAAATAGCTTGGATACATCTTCCACCAACTGGCTGTAGTTGTTTGACAGGAAATCAATTTCCTCTGTAGCTTGGCCACCCCTTTCTCATGGGCTTGTTTGTCATTCACCCTCCCCAAGTTTTGCTCATGGTACATGTCCCAAATCCTGGTTAGGCACCTTTGTAGAATCTCTGGCCAAGGACCATCCACCCACTCCACAACCCCACAGTTCACACCTTCATCCTACAGAAGCAATTATTTATAATTAAGCACAAAGCACTTAGTAACAAACTTAGTACAGATAACTAAAGTCATTTCATTTAACCGAAACCCTTTGTTTACATCAATATGCTCTCTAAATTGTGCAAACATAATTCTTTCATAGTAAGCACACAGCACCTGACTTAGCATCAGAGATAAATTCAGTTAATAGCTATATATTTAGCAGTAGATATAAATTCATTTAACTCTGGTCTTTTTCAGTTAACAACTATATTCAGTAAACACCTAACTAATACATTCAGTTCACAATACACTAAAGATATCTGCATGTAGGTGTTCTCAGGTTCAGACATGTATTGAATTCAGTTAACTAAAGATCTACTTTCACATATAGCTTCCATATGTATGGCACTTTCAAGTTTCAATTCTAAACTATAGCACACATCTCTGCACATCACACATCTCTGCACCACATGCTGCACCACACATCTCCAGCAGCAAAACACATCACACATCTCCACCAGCAAAACAAGTTAGCGTTCAAGATTTAATACCTGCTGCATAGAACAACCCAGGAAACGTCTCCCAGTCAAAGCACCTTCAAAAGCCACCATCTTCTTCGGCCTCTGATGATGCATCATGCACGTCGGCTCAGATTCAGTGTAAGAACCACAGAAAGATGGTTCCACCACACTGTCAGGGGTTTCCTGCAAAAGAAACTTCGAATCAAACCAAAAGCAACTTGGAATCTCCAATTTGGATGAACTAACCCTAACCCTAACTCTGTTCCACCATTATGCACTTACAAAGAGCTGAGGATCCATTGAAACCATGTTGATGTCCTCGTCCGAGCTCTCCTCGTCATACCAGGATGGCATCCTCAACTTCTACCGGCAGCAATGGCCGTGGCGGCGACGGCGATAGGCTGACCTAGCTCAAAGCACCAGGGAGAGGGAGAGGATGAGGACGAGTGAGAGCGAGTGAGGAGGAAGAAAATGAGCGAGTGACTGAGCTCGCTCTCACTTATTGGCCCACCGACAGCCGCCGTTCCGACAGCGGACGGGCCGTTAACGGCCGTCAACGCGCGGCGGCCGTCCGTTCGCCAACGTGGCAACTGATTTGCGGACCCAACCGGTTAGATTCGGGGTTAGCGCGGGCGAAGTGAGCGCTTTCTCGACTTGGTAGTTTTTTACCACGGTTTAGGACAAATTCGGTAGTTTTTCGCACAAAAACGTAAAGCGGTAGTTTTTCGCCACGTTTCCGTCAATTGTGGTAGTTTTTGGTTAAATACTCTTATTTTTCACTCCATGTGTGCATATTTTCATGTTGATGTCATCAATCCATATACATTCGCGTGTTCTTTCAACATTTTATTGGAATGCTACCAATTCTCGAGAACAGCCACGGTTATACATACGTCAGGTTCGCTTTAAGGTCCATTTAAGAATCTCTTTTGTTTATCATCGGATTTTACGGAGGGATTTGCCAAAATCATTGATTTCGGAATAAATTTACCAATTATATCTGACTGTGCTTAAGATGTTGGCTACACCAACTGCCACTGGCCAGGCTTAGGAGTTAGGACACATTGCGCAGAATATGGCTTGTGTTGTTGCTATCAACCCTGCGCAAGGCTACAACGCCGCAGCCAAGGCTTGTGCTGTTACCATCAAGCAAGCAGGTATAAATTAAGTCAATGTTTTGGTAGGGCAGTGGACCACGCGGCTAGAGTAAAGTGCACCGGTTAGTTATTTTTGTGTTGCTCTCAAGCCGGGCATGCGGACGTTTCATGCTACATGCATCATTGGCCCACAAACCGGGGCACAAAAGCAGGCTGAAGAATTGACCATGCTTAGGATGCCGGGAGCAGCGATCAACATCATGATCTTTCAGAAAATGGTAGGCCCTGGATGAAATCCATGGACCATGGGAGGGAGTAGAGAGGTCAAAAGAGGAAAAGGGTCCTGGACTCCTGGGCCAAAGGTCAAATATGTTAGTGTCAAGTCACACAGTAGTAGTAGCTTAAAAGAGTGGACACGTAAAAGAAGTGAGTGGTTGAGAGAAAATAGTCAAGAATCGCCATGATTTCGTTTACAAGGCCACCAGATTTCCAGCGCCCTGCCAAGTGATTACACGTCGCAAATCAAGTGCACATACGAGCTTTAATTTCTGTGCTCTAGCTATCAACTTGCAACTTTTCTTCTAAAATTAAGTGGGCTTCTACATCATCACAGTGACGCACAGTCATCTCAACTTGCGGTTCAGCTATTGGAAAAGAAGAAGACAGGAGAAAACAGAAACGGCAAGCCCCCGTTCCCCCGTTCCCCTCCCGAGTCGCCGCGACCGGGAGGAAACCCTAGCCGCCGCCGGCCGGGTCCCCCCTCCCTCTTCCCCTCTTCCCTCGCCGCCGCCAGAGGGCGCGGCCAGGCGAAGCCTGGTCGTCGCCGGCGGCGGCGGGGAGTTCCTGTCCCCTCTCGCGTCGAGCTCGGGGCGGGCCGAGGCCGGCAGGTCGGGGTGCCCCGCTTGCGGCGCGCCGGTGCGGTGGCGGCGACGTGACGGGCGTCGCGTGGGGGGCGTGCTTGGGGGCGGGATGCGGTGACCTCGACCGGATCTGGCCCTCCGGGCGGCGCAGGCCGTGGGTTGTGCGGCTGCGGGCGGCCCCCTCTGCCTTGGCCGTCCTGGCTGGGGGAGGTGGCGGCGCAGGTGTGGTGGTGTGTGCGGCGACGCAGGTGGTGCGGTCGGTTCGCTGGGCAATCTGGTGGCTGCGTGCCCGGTAGATTCAGTGCCTGGAGTCCGGCGGGCAGCGCGAGATGTGCAGTGGCCTGGTGTGGCTGCTGCTCCGGCCGTGGAGAGTTCCACGGTAGCTTGGCAAGTCGGCTGCGGCGGCGGCTGGCATGTTTCGGCGTCGGTTCGTCCGTAGGCGGCGTGCAGCGTCCTTCGATTCCTCTCCCCGTCGCCCGCGCTCCACTTCCGTCGATGGACTGGGCTTTTCCCAGCCGTGGTCCATCGCCCGTCTCGCGCCCGGCAGCAGGACCGCGCTCGTCTCGCACCTGGCAGCAGGGCCGCTCCCGTCTCGCGCCCGGCAGCAGGACCGCGCCCGTCTCGTGCCCGGCAGTAGGACCGCGCTAGTCTCGCGCCCGGCAGCAGGACGGGCCGATGGCGGCTGGTTGGGGGCAGCTCAGAGGTGCGAAAGGTGGGGCCTTTCCACCCGTCTCTATAGGTGGCGTGGCGCTGGGTAACTGGTGAGGTGGCGTCGAGGTCTTGGATGCCGGGGCGGCGGCCCTGGTGGTGGTGTCACGGTGCTCATGGGCAAAGCCCGTGCCTGGGTGCTGCCCTGTGACCATGGTCGTGTGGGCGACATGGTCACCGGGGTGTGGCGTTCGGTGGCGGTGAGTATTAGCCGGGGTGAAAACCTGTTCTATCTTCGGACGGATCGGCGGCGGCGAAGCTCGTTCCCTTCCTGAAGGCATCGTCGCGGCCATCATTGTCCGTCGTGTTGCTCCAGGGGAAACTCTGACTCTCGGGTTGGGCGGTGGTGGCGCTCCGGTGTCGTATCCTTCCTGAAGGCACCGCCTTGGAGCCCACGGTTCGTCATATGCGGCTTCATCTCTTCGCGGTGGCGTGTTCCGAGGACCCGACTGCTCTTGTAGTGCTTGGAGTGGTGTTGTTGCGCTCAGCGCTTATGTATCTTGCCTCGGGTGTGTGCGTGTGTTGTGGTGGCGTGCGTTTGTACCGGGTTGTTGTTGGTCGATGCTTTATATATAAAGCGGGGCGAAAGTCTTTTTCGGTAAAGAAGAAGACAGATGGAACCCTCCATTATATGGCCGCAGACACTCACATACACGTCTTGCTAATACCAATTACGCATTGCAAGTCAAGTGCACTAGTTTAATTTCTATATATGCTCTAGCTATCAACTTACATCCCCAAAATAAAATCCAAAAGGAAGGTTGAAACCTCCAGCTTCTGCATCATACTGGTTATCTTAGAAGAAGAGATAGAGGGAGCCATACAATTCAGCGCTTCTGCAAAGTCATGGTAAACAAGAACTGGGAAGGCGAGCTCTCTTCCTGCTCGTGAACCGTGTGGCGGTGATCATGAGCTCGACGTGTCATGGCCAGTGTAGGTTCTTTCTGCCGGTAGTCCCCACCTGTCAGGACCATGCATCGATCCCATCCCTCACTGGATCATTTCTCAAAGTCACATCCTGTCCATCGCGTGCGCTTTGCTATCGTATAGTACTAGCTCGATGTAAGTAGTAGAGTATGTTCACTGACTAACAAACAACCTGGCATTTGACCGGATCCCCAGAAGGCAATGCAGATCGTTAGCGTTGTTACTACACTAGTGAGGAGTACTACTCACTGGCCTTTTTGTCGGCGTGGGGATGAGCCTTGCCTCTCTCTCTCTTTTGTTTTTTGTTTCTCGTCGATCTGCTTTTGAGAATCGAGACCAAGGGAGGGAGGGAGAAGAAGGGCAAGCACATGCGTCACTTTAATCTATATTCGTATGTCTAACCACCTGGTGGACCTGTCTATTACTTGTACTACTAGTAGTAGGCTAGTAGCACATGAGGAGAGGTTAGTATATAGTACCGGTACTCCCTCCTATCCAAAATAAGTGTCGCAGTTTTGAACTATGTTTGATTTGGTAAGGAATAGCTGAGAGAAATGGTCACGAATTGCCATGATGGCCGAATCTGACGGACGAAGAAGCGTATATATATACTTCAGGTGGAAGAATCAGGTTCATCAGCTTAGCACGGCCTATCGGAGGCTGTGGTGGGGCTGAGGAGGCCGAGGCCGGAATCTTAGTGGCGGTGCTAGGGCTCAACCATGGCAGCGGAGAACTCCACCAGCTCCGCGCCGAGGCGATTCCAGCGCGGGCTTCTCAAAATTTGAAAACAAATGCCCTCTCCATATGATGAATAAGTGGTGTTTTACACAATGACATATAGTCTTCAAGATGTAGCTTCAACCAGCAATTTCTATTATACCCAATGTATATGATTTTTTTTGGGGGGGGGGGGGGGGGGGGGGGGTTCAAATCTATGCCTATCATTTCTGAATTTCCACTCCGAGGAAGTTTTTCTATTTTCAGGAAAAAGTGCAGACTAGGAAAAAGTTCCTTGGTTAGGATCTGAGGGCAGGACAATAGTGATTAAAAGTGAGGTTGGTTATTATCAATTTATCAGAGTGTCATCAACTCTAACCACTAATATAAAAACTGTAACAAGAAGCACAAGAGCAAAATGAGTAGACCATGACATTTCAGGGTTCAGATCGACAGTCATCGGGCAGAATAACATTGCAGTTCGAGAGAATACAACATGTTAATCTGAATTTTACAACAAATTTTTGCAACATGAGAGGCTAGGAAATCGCTAAAACATGACCTGTTATATTCTCTATAATCCATCAAACAAAGTACTTCGCTCTTTTAGAACGACAAGATAACTTCAGCCATTTTGATTGTCAGGCTTCAGCTAACAACAGAGCAGGATAATTCCAGTACAGGTTTTGCAAAAGCACCCAACCGAATCGTTCATGATTTGGGATTAGTTCTCATGCGTTCTGGTATCGATGCAGAAACCTGGGGAGCTTAGGGGTTTAGGACCTGTTTTGCAAAATCATTACCAGCCCGACGTTTCTATTTGTCTCCGCAAGCTGAATTTCTGGTTTTCTGAATTCTCAGGGGCCTGGAGGATTCAGATTCAGAATCAATGTAAACAGCGAGGTAAATGTGCCTTGTGCCTCTTGGAGGCCCTGGAGCATTCAGCGGCAGAAATTTGATTGCTTTCTGGGTGCCCAACTTCAGTAGCAGCTGACGGCGAATCCTCCGTACCAAAATCTTGCTCACTTGACATGGCAACAACAGGTTGGTCAGCAACGAGGGCACCAAAAGGTGTATCCCCCATAACAGATCCTCCATGATGGCGTAATTGCAGCAGGCCATTTATCACATCTTCATCATTTGGGTCGTAATGAAATATATCACCACCACCAGTGCTCTCTACCGTACCCAGTGCTGGACCCACTGAAGGATTGAGAAACTCTGCATCTATAACTGTTTGGAGCGGTGTGGCGGATACAGCATCCCGCATTGTGCATTTCTGTGAATTACATTCCTTGCAGGTCAGTTCATTGACTGGTGGTGTTGAAGATGATGAAGCTCTGTTATTGACCTGGTTCTGAATAGTTTCAACCATTGTGCACATCTGCTTTGCAAGGACTGGCTGTAGTGCATTAAAGCATGCATCCATTGACGTCTTGTAAAATTCGGCGCACATCTCCTTCATCTTTGCCCTGAACTGAGACATGAAAATGATGACACATTGTTAGAAAAGAGTAGAGACAGCACATTGTTAGAAAACAGTAGATACTCCATATACTCACATCATCATCAGATGGGATAAGTCCGTCGATGAACTGAGCAACTCCATTTGGCAAAGAATGAGACGATGGAATACATGATGGCTTTTCCATGAAACATGTTTTAGTTATGTCTTTGAACTGAAAAAGGGAAACCCAAAATGAGCAAGGTGAGTAAAAAAGGACAAAAAAAAATCTGAGAAGCATACAGAAACATGGAAACAGAAAAGATAAAAAGAGATGGAAAAAGATATACAGAGAGTTTTAACTAACCTTTAGTTGTGCAAAATTTATATTGTCAAACGCGCTGATGGCTTTATCATCCCAAGCTGGTAACCGTGGGATGCAGTTGCGAATCTTTGTTCCTTTTAGATCGAGATAATCAAAGAACATTACCTACACCATGTCCATTACAAAAAGCATATATCAAGGAAAAACATCCACCTTCAAGAAATGATAATAAATTAAAGAATGCACATATAAGATTTATGTAAGCGACAATAACTCACCAAAGGAATCATCAAGCATCCTCCAAGAGAGATAGACTGCTCTTTACCTTTCACGGTTGGCTTGGACAAGGAGATCTGAAACTGTCCGATCTTTTCCACTAACCAGTCTAATGCAAAGCTGCACCAGTCATAGTTGGCGATATCATCAGTGGCAACAATGCCATTGAAGTAGTCTGGGCTCGCACAGGAGTGACTGGTTGGACACAGGAAGGTTGACAGTAAAATGAGCATGAAGATTCTAAGGAACTTTTCATCAGTGAGGTCATTGGTCAATAACTTCATCAGGTGTGAAATGCTAGGCCCAGTAGAATGTATTCCGGTGTCTTCAGCAATGACCCTCCTGGCCTCACTTGTTGCTATCTTGTCAATTAACCGACCACCCAACGGTATACTGAGAATCTGGTGGACTGTGAAAGGGTTTATCTCGAAGCTGCCAACATTTGGAACATTTACAGTTCGACTGTCACAATCAAACCAAATCGCTAGGCGAACTCCCAAATCCCTTGGCAACTGAGAGCAATTAATATCCAGCATTGTCCCAAATCCGCAAGCCCTCACCAAGTCCCTCTGTCTAGGATTTAACTTCTTAATGATAGTTCGGATTTTTGGAAGAGATAACTTCGTAGTGATGGCCTGCATGGAGGGGGGGAATTTTCTTAAAAAAAGGGAGAGAGCTTATAGTAAAGAAATAGAAAAGGCATAACCACCTGGCCTAGGGCTTTCCACTGCACAAAAAAATCAAATCGTATATAATTGACAAAAAAATGTTCACATGGTTTACAGTTACCTAATCCTAGTATTTTTAGATGTTGCAGCCAAAGTCTTATTGAAAATATTTTGACTTTGACTCTGTCTAGAATGCCAGCTGCAAGGGGGCTGTAAAGAGAAGATCAAATGAAAACAATAACGTTCATTGCACAAAAATGCCATTTATTTTTTTCCGGTACCCAGCCTGATATAGTGTCCCACTAGTGGGCTACTGAAGCTGCGCGTGTTCCCAATAAACTCAAAATTAGAGATATTTATGTGCCCAAAAAAATGGCGATGGAGGTGAAGAGGCCAAAGTCCTGATTGCTACAATGGCGATGAATGCTGTGTTGGGCATTGAACATGCTAGAGTAGAGAAACTTCATTTGTGCATGACGTATGTGCATAGGACAACCATTGTCCAATTTTGAACATACATGACTTCCACGCAAATATAGCAGAAGACTATAAGAGGTGGAGTCCGGCTGCATGGAAAATTGTGGAGGCTTGCAAATAATAGCAGAAGACTATAAGAGGTGGAGTCCGGCTCCATGGAAAATTGTGAAGGCTTGTTTTGTTCGGTTCCGAAGAAAGAATCAAGGAAGAGATACAGAGAGTTCCTATTCCTAAACCTTCACATGGACATCAGAAAATGTAGAACAACACCACCTTCACGTGGACATCAGAAAATGTGGAACAACAACAACAACAATACCACCTTCACGTGGACATCAGAGAATGTGGAACAACAACTCATAAGGGTAGGCTAGAGCTGAAACCCATAAGATCTCGAAACCAACTCATGGTTCTGGGACATGGATAGCTAACTTCACGCACCCCTGTCCATGGCTTGTTCAAATAGCAAGCGATCAAAATAAGTTTAGAGTTAATGTTTCTTTTACTTCTAGGTAAAGAGAAGAACTGCAAGACTGGCACGAGGATTAAGATGGTGCATGGAGTCCAAGATTTACTTGTTAGGTTCAGTTAGTAGGTGTAGCAAAATCTTCAAATTAGACATAAGATTGCTTCTTTCCATGTTGGTATGTGAGAGTTCCATATCGGTCAAAACGTGTGGGTCAAGATTAGAAAGTCAGCTGTACTCTATAAACAGCCAAGGTGTGTGCCATGTAAGACATGTTATGTTTGATTAATAGACACCATGTATTTGTGGGTTAAAGTCCTCTTATACAGTTCCGGGAAAGCTACGTAAAAATCCCCAAGTTTCAGAATCCATGCATAAGCCTCTCCCGCGGTCTGTCCATGTTATTCCTTCGATTCGAGGGGTCAGGTGATGTTTCCTCGGGGATTTGCAAAGACCATTTAAAATTTAGCAACCACTAGTGGGTATGGAGGAGATCAGGAGAGTTCCCGAAAGATTGGGCTAACAATGAATCGAGCCTCACCTCGAGGTCTGATCCGCATCAGAACCAGCTATGGTGGAAACATCATGTATCTTTGTGTCTTTTTCAATCACATCTTTTAAGCACAACGTACACATGTGTTAAGATGGTGCCTTTTGTTTCCATTTTTATTTATTTAACAAAATAAGAAACAGCAAGCTTAGCATTACTTAGAACCTCCCAATTGATCCTACGATGCTAGGTGAATTGTCCCTTTTAACCTTTGTTTAACCTCAACAATGCGGATGCTATAGGGCTTTGATTAAAAGAAAGGCTTTTTGAGTAATTTAAAGAAGAGAAAAACTAATGAGAGGGAACCAAACCAAGTCCTAGCGAAAAATTAAAAAACTTATCATGATTTTTTGTGGGCAAGGGCGACAACGGTTGTTCAGTGAAAATCTGGAAAAGTTTCCCTCCTAACCAGCAGATCTAAAATGGATGGATTACATGAGAGGTGGGATTCCCCTCAGCCACTTAAACACATTTCACAGGAAAACTCTAACATGTATTAATCTGGTTGTACAACTTCATTCCCTACCTCTGGTCCGATCTAATCCCTGTCAAAGTGAATCACTGACGGAGCTTGCCGGAAGGCAGGTGCTCGCGACCACCACTTTCCAGTCACGCGGGGGGGTAGCCAAAACAGAAAGTAGCGGCACTACCATCGCCGGGCGGGTGCAGCGGTCACGGGCGTCAATGACCTTCGGGTTGGACGCGGAAGATCACTGTGATTTTCTGTGCGGACGAAGGGAAACTGTGCATGACCCGTGGCTGCGCACAGCAGCTCCAGCATGAGACTCAGCCAAGGCGCGGAGCTGATTTGGACTTTGCAACAATGGTAATCGGTTGGAAGTGAGATTGGATCACTATTGCCTCTTGGAGTTGCAGATAATACTTTGTTTGAAATTCGTCCCAGGCAGCCAGCTTCTTCCAATCAATCTGAACCCTCGAAGAACTTCTTGCAATCAGTTTCAGTTTCAAGGAAATTAGGGGCTGCGACTGCAAACTCCTGAGTAAAAGAACTTGCAGGTCAATTGAAAGGCAAATGGAGTCTAATTCCAATAAGGTTTCTTAGGTTCTAATAAAACTGCCAAAGTCTGAACTCGGATGTCATGAATCATGATACAGTAAAAAAAATCAGATTCACGATACAATTAGCTCACATTGCCGAACTGACTCTACTACAAGTAGCAAACTACGGCGAAATTGACCAAAGATATGAACTCTAGGTGCAGATCTCAACTAACTAAAGAAAGCAACTAAGCTAGTTTTCCGCAGAGGGGTTCCTGAGCCGTCTCGTGGTCTGCGGAACGTGGGGGCAGGGGCCCGCTGTGGTGTCCCTCGGAAGCAGTCGAGAGAGCGAGCCAGCAAGGGTGTGTGCAGCAAGGAAGATCACATATTGTTTTGAAGTCCCCCGCCATGTAGCACTTGCTCGCCAGCCACCGCCGCTTTCAGGAATTGCCATTCTGCGAGTTGGTCGGGCATCGAGACGTAGCCCCAAAAGCAGGACTGGAAAGTGGTGGGCTCAAGCTCATTGCTCGGCGTCGCGAGCGCCGGTCCCTGTTGAGCTCGGGCGGTGATGTGTTTTGACAGGGATGAGATCGGATCGGAGGCAGGAGATGAAGTTGTACAACCAGATTAAGACATGAGAGGGGATTTTCTATGAAGGGTTTTTAAGTGGCTAAGGGGTACCCACCTCTTATGTAATACATTCATTTTAGATCTGATGGTTTTTTTTTGCGAATTTTAGATCTGATGGTTAGAAGGGAAAGTTTCCAGATTTCACTGAACAACCATTTTCACCCGATACATTGCCTTTTTTGAAAACCTAGTACATATTTCACAAAAACTTGTGCAGAAAATGGTTTGGTAGCTGTAATGTTTTCATTTGTGTTGGGCTGACCACCTGGCCTAGGGCTTTCCACTGCACAAAAAACGCATAACCACCTGGCCAAGGGCTTTCCACTGCACAAAAAAGCAAATCTTGTATAATCATCACTAACTTTAGATCACCGTTGACAAAAAATGTTCATATGGTTTTCAATTACCTGATCCTAATTTTGTTAGATTTTACAGCCAAAGTGTTATTGAAAATGTTTGACTTTGACTGTGTATAGAATGCCAGCTGCAAGGGGACTGCAAAGAGTAGACCAAATGAATAAAATAAGGTTCATTGCACAAAAATGCCATGTATTTCTTTTCGATACCCAACCTAATATAGCGCCCCCTGCACTACACCACGGTTGTTAATTGAAGGCATTTTTTTAAGGGCAGTTTATAAATGCCTCAAAATCGCGCTCAAAGGTGGCGTTTTAGGAAAATGCCTCGGATTGATGCAGCTTTGGAGGCGTTCTAGAAAAGTGCCTCGGTTGATCCAGCTTTTGGAGGCACTTTTGGAAAGCGCCTTGGATTGTTGCAGATTTGGAGGCGTTTTAGCAAAATGCCTTTGGATTGATGCAGCGCAGCAGGGCCGGTAGCGGCAAACTGGCCACATATTGCGGCCGATGCGGGTTGCCGTGCTGCTGCAGCGCGACCTTCAGTGTTCAAGCTTGCATGGGTCTCCCTCTCTTGGCCGTCATCGTTCAATCAGCCGCCGCCGATGAGCTACGTAATGATATTTTTGTTCGGGGGACATGCTAATCTGCAGATTCTTTTGGGAAATTTGATTCGCAACAATCAAACGACTCCAAGGCACCAGGGAATTGAAGAATCGTTCCCCTGTCTAAGGTGGCGTGAAGGTTCCTGGTGGGGATTGGGGACATTAGCGGCTGGAGGTTGATGACGACAAAATCTTCAATATTTATGACTTAGATTCTGTAGAGAATCGGAATTTCAGGCAGGTTCTAGTGGTCGTGAATGCGAGGTTACAGGTGACCAGCCGCGGTTCGAATCCTGTTACTGCCATTTAATTAATTTTTTTCCCGGCTGAGCTTTCTACACAATCGATCAATTTAGTCCCATACTGCTTAGCTAACAAGAGTCAGACGTGTTTAAAAGGAAGAAATGTGTGCACAGCTCCACAAGTACAGTATACGTATGTGCGCTTGTGTTCGGTGAGAGATGGGTATAGGTAGAGTTGTATACGACGACGGCGTGTGTTGGATGAGACCAGTTAGTAGGTGATGATAGATGGGAGGGTGTTAAGAAGGTAAGGTCCCGCACATGCATGGCGTTGATGTTTTTCGGTGCTCATCGGCACTTTCGGAAAACGCCGCCAGGCAGAGGCAACATAAAAAACGCCTCCTATTGTCTGATCTTCCACGGCGTTCTGAAATCTCGCCGCAAAATACAATTCCCTTCGCGACTATATACAGCGTCTTTCCAAAACGCCGTCTATTCTATGTGCGGGCGTTTTATGAGCCTTGCGAGGCGTTTGAAAATGCCTCGTCTTGTAGTACGTGCTGTAGTGCTGGTGGCTTATGGAAGCTGCAGGTGCTCCCAATAAACTCAAAATTAGAGATATTTATGTGCCAAAAAAAATTAGTTTAGTGATGGAGGTGAGGAGGCCAAAGTCCTGACTGCTATGATGGCTATGCATGCTGTGTGGTGCAACGAACATGCTAGAGTGGAGAAGACTTCGTTTGTGCATGGCCTATACGCAAAGTCACCAAAACCAAAAACCAGGATCCCGCTCCCCTCTTCCTCCCGAGGCGCTCCCGCGAGTGGCGTCGGGAGGCAACCCTCGCGCCTCCCCCTCCCTCGCCGCCGGGGACGCCGCCGGCCAAAGGCCGCGTGGCCGAGGCGGCGGCGGGGCGGTGCTCCCCTGCGCGCGGATGGATGGCGTCGTGGGCCGCCTCCCTCCTGCCTGCGGCGTCGGGTCCCGGCCGGCTCCTGCTCTGGCGCTCCGCCCCGCGCCCCTGTGGCCCGCCGGCGACTCCTCCCCTCCCCCGCTGCGGCTCGTGGGATCTGGCGGTCAAGGTCGTGCTGGAGGCGGATCTGGGCATCCCGGCCCAGATCCGGTGGATGTGGGGGTCTTCGATGTCGGGGGTGGCCGGCGACCCCGTGGAGGTGGTGGTGTGGCGGCCGGTGTCCGCGCTGCTCCGATGCGGGGTGGGGGGCTTCGGGTGGTTCTAACCAGGGCGTGGAGGCGCAGGTGATGTGGTGGTGGTAGGTTGATTGCGGCGGCGGCCAGATTGTTATGGCATCGGCTCGTCTGTAGGTTGCCTATGTCGGCCTTCGACCCCTCTCCTCGGCGTCCGTTCGCTTCTCTCGCCGGAGGGCTGGCCTTCTCCCAGCTGAGTCGGCCGTCTCGCACCCGGTGCCGCAGGACCGAGCTGGTCTTACGCCCGGCAGCAGGACCAGCCCGTCTCGCGCCCGGCTGTAGGACTGCGCTCGTCTCGCGCCCGGCAGCAGGACCGGCCCGCCTCGCGCCCGGCGGCAGGACTGCGCTCGTCTCGCGCCCGGTGTTGCAGGACGGCTCGATGGAGGCTTGTTGTGGCCGGCCTATTGGGTCTCGGCGCTGGGTCCGGCCAGGGGTGCGAAAGGCGGATCCTTTCCACCCGTCTCTGCGGTTGGGGTAGCGGTGGGGCTCGGGGGACTTGGTGTCAAGGTCTTGGATTCCGGGGCGGTGGCCCTGGTGGTGGTGCCGCGGTGTTCATGGGCAGAGCTCATGCCTCGGTGTTGGCCGGCTGCCACGGCCATGTGGGCGGCGTGGTAGCCGGGGTGTGGCGTTCGGTGGCGGTGAGTGTTGGCCAGGGTGAAAACCTACTCTATCTTCGGACAGACTGGCAACGGCGAAGATCGCTCCCTTCTTGAAGGCGTCGTCGCGGTTATCATTGCCCGTCGTGTTGCTCTAGGCGAAACTCTGATCCTCGGATCGGGCGGTAGCGGCGCTCCGGTGCCGTATCCTTCCTGAAGGCGCCGCCTTGGAGCCCACGGTTCGTCATATGCGGCTTCACTTCTTCGCGGCGTTCACGATTGAAGCCCCCGGCGGCTCTTGTAGTGCTAGGGAGTGTGTTGCTGCGCTCAGCGCCTATGTATCCTGCCTTGGGTGTGTGTGTGCGTTTGTGGTGGATGAGTGCGGTTGTACCGGGCACTGTTGGTCTATGCTTTATATATAAAGCGGTGGGAAAGCCTTTTTCGGTAAAGGACAACCAGTTTCCAATTTTGAACCGACTTCCATGCAAATAGCAGAATACTATAAGAGACGGAGTCCAGCTGCATGAAAACTTGTGAAGGCTTGATTTGTTCTGTTCAAAAGAAAGAATCAAGGAAGAGATACAAAGAACTCCTATTCCTGCACCTTCATGTGGACATCAGAAAATGTGGATCGCTTGTTCAAATAGAAGCGATCAAAATAAGATTTGAGCTATTGCTTCTTTTTCTTATAGGTAAAGAGAAGAACTGCAAGACTGACACGAGGTTCTCTCAACTCATTCTCTTTATGCAATTTTGGGTGGAGGCGGCCTATCATGTGAGATTAAGATGGTGCATGGAGCCCAAGCTTTACTTGTTAGCTTCATTTAGTAGTAGTAGCGGAATATTTAGATAAGATCCTTCTTTCCATGTTGGTACGCGAGAATACCATATCGGTCAAAACGTGTGTGTCAAGATTAGAAAGTCGGCTATACACACTATAAACAGCCAAGGTGTGTACCATGTAAGACAGGTTATATTTGATTAATAGACCAAGTGTTTGGGGGGTTAAAGTCCTCTTATACAATTCTGGGAAAGCTATGTAAAAACTCCCAAGTTTCTAGAAGAATCCGTGCAAAAGCCTCTACCACGTTGTGAGATTACAAGATGACACTATATGCTTTGTCCATGTTATTCCTTCGTTTCAAGGGGTCGGTGTGTTGTTTCCTCGGGGATTTGCGAAGACCATTTAAAATCTGGCAACTGCTACTTGTTGGTATGTAGGAGAGTGCTGCGACAGATTGGGTACGGGCTAACAATGAATCGAACCTCACCTCGAGGTCTGATCTGCATCAAAACCAGCTATGGTGGAAACATTATGTATATTTGTGTATTTTCCAATCATATCTCTTAAGCACAGCTTACACATGTGTTAAGATGGTGCCTTCTGTTTTCATTTTTTTTATTTAACAAAATAAGAAACAACAAGCTTAGCATTACTTAGTACCTCCCAGTTGATCCTACGATGTTAGGTGAATTGTCCCTTTTAGCCTTTGTTTAACCTCAACGATGCAGATGCTATAGGGCTTTGATTAAAAATAAGTCTTTTGAGTACTTTAAAGAAGAGAAAAACTAATGAGAGGAAGCAAACCAAGTCCTAGTGAAAAATGTAAAAACACATCATGATTTTTTGAAAGCACAATAGATATTTCCCATTAGCTTGTAAATGGTTGATAGCTGCACTTTTTCATTCGTGTCATCTGACAAAACCAAGAAGCCTTTCATAACATGGTGTGTTGAAAGATGCAAACTAATTTTTTTGAGACTTGGTTTGGGAGTGATCAACACCAAGATAATGAATTGGTGTCTTATTGAAAAGTGGGCATGGAAAATTAACCGGTTAAGGGGGCCTCTGGCTTCAGATATTTAGGAATAAATATCTTCCGAACAAGGAGATTGAGATTAATGCAAATGTGAAGCAGACACAATTTGCGAAAGTTGTTGGGGAAGTCCAACACCTTCTCGGGTTGGGGTCAAGATTTCAGGTTGGCAATGGGCAACTGGCCCAAATTTGGTGGGATGTTTGGATTGGGGACATGCCTCTCCGGGAATCATACCCTAGGCTCTTCACCATCAGCGATGCCCCAGACGCCAAGGTGGCAGATATGTGGGATGGTAGTTGTTGGAAACCAGGATTTAGGCGATCTCTAGGCCACATGGAAGCAACGGATTGACAAAGCCTTAGGCGCAACTTGGAGAGTGTCCATATTAATCAGGACAGGGACGAGGTATCTTCGTGGCTTGAGCTGTCCAGTTTTTTTTTCACGGACTCTATATACCGAGAGATATTTAAGGCAGCACCTAGGTGGGACGCGTGTGGGCTGTGGAAGGCTAGGATTCTGGCTAAGGTCAAGATTTTTCCTCTGGCAAGTGGCAAGAAGTCAAATCCCCAGCCGTGACTAAGTTCTTAAGCGACATGGTCTGAAATCTTATTTTGATCAACGACGAGTCGTGCAACCATATTCTTTTTCGCTGCATCGTGGCTTGATTTATGTGGAGTGTTATTCCGGATGCCACGGGATGCTCGTGGAACCCTGCCGGATTTGCGGATTTTCATCTTCTTATTTAAGAAACTGTGGCAAAGCATAATCAGCTGGCGTGGGTGGGACTCGGAGCTATGGTTTGGGTCTTATGGATGGCTCGCAAGAAAGCATTGATGGAGGGACCCGTTTTTAAACACCCGGGTGATCTTGTGTACAGAAATGTCGTGTTGTTGCAGCTATGGAGACTCTTGGGGCGTTCGCGGGATCGGCAGCGTCTTGATCTTTTTATCAGTAGGATTCGCTCAAGGTGCCAAGTCCTTTGAGCCACTCGTGACGAAACCACAATGGCTAGGGAGTAAACCTCACGCGTGCTAGAGGTGGTGTTGGAGGTCCGAGTGTGACCGCTTTGTTCTTCTTGTTATTCGCATGCACTGTGTCACTATGTCTGGCCTGCGGCCTTGTATCGAACCTTTTTTAGCTTCTCTCGTACTCGAACTTATTGTTCACTTGTAAGGGCCTCACTTTAAGGCCGGGCAATCGCCTCTTTTTAAAATAAAACTTGGTTAGCAAACTTTTGGAAGCTCATTTCATAAGATTTTAAAACCTCATAAAAATACTTGAAATGCATCAACTTTGTGAAAGTACATTCCTTCTTTAAGTTAATCTGAAAATATTGAAAGCTCACTACATAATTTCTGAAAAGCATATCCAAGTAGTTGACTGTTGCATCTTTTATATTTCTTTGTTGTTCAGCATGAAACAGTAGATCTAGACTTTAAGAAACTGGTGTGTGGGAAGATGTGTGAATTTTTGCTGGAAAATGATTAGCAAATATCCAAAAATACGTCTCCTATTTTTTTAAGCTCTTCCCCCCAAAAAAATCCATCGCCGCTCTTTTTAAGTATATCTCCAAATTTTGGGAACATCTTGAAACAATTTTCGGAGACTGCAAAATAATCAGAAAAGCGAAGAAAAATGAATACTGCAAAAGTGGTTCCCGAAATTTCACAATTAGCATCCCGATTTCACCAAGGATTTTTTTAGAAAGAAGACCCTGCCCATTTTAAAAGTGAACAATTAAGAAAAAGTAGTGCACAATCATTTGTGTGGTTTCTCTGCTCACTAGTAATATGCTTCCCAATCGAACTAAAACCACTTGTTACTACTCAGCCCAACTCCCCCACCCATGATGAATTCAGTTTATTCATGTATCATGTAAAATTCCACATAAAGTACCCATCATTGTACAAATACAGGATATGTTTCACATGTAAAAGAATGTTTGCATAAACACCAGTTGAACATGTGTATATATTCTAAAGCGATCGTAAACTTATAACCTAGGGCTGAATAACACGCAGAGCATACCTTGCCATGTATCACATCGCCTATAGTCTCTCGTGATTTGCTCGAGCGACTATCAGACGCACCAGTAAATCTTGGATGCACCATCTTGTGTTGCGCCCTCTGTTTCAACAAATAAAGGAGTTCATGAAACCGTACTATATTAAGTATGTATTATATTCCTGACATAATGAAGATTCATTGGAATTTTGCCCAAAACATGCATTGTTTGGAATCTGATTACTCGTGGGCTGAGATCACCAAACATCTAATTACTCATTAGGAAGTTTTCTAGCTACAGGTCACTGGTCAGGAGAAAGCCAGCCATTCCTTTCCAACAGCCACATTGGGCTGTCAGATTTCCATTTCAGACATTATGCCCACTTGTGCTGGCTCTCAAAACTGAAACGAGGACAAAAGGAAGAACTTTACCACAAACAGAGGTTTAAATCAACTTTTACAAGAATTCATACCACCTTTCAACAAATCTGAACTGTAAGCCACGAGATTTCAGACAAAATAAATGAAATGTACTTCAAAATACATGAAGTTTCAGATATTTAGGATGAACATTCAGAAGAAAAGAAAACATTTTAGCAAACTTATCATGCTAACTTCCAGCAATGTTTTAGCAGATTTCCAGAGATCCGGGCCCAAATTTCTCAATAAAACAGTATGCATCAAAATCCAACTGAACACTCTCAACTTTCCACTAATGCACTTGCAACTTCCTGTTAATGTCAGACACTGGATCCACCAAAAAATCGAGATCTCGACAACCAACTGCCAGATTTAGGTGAAATTAATCGCAGCTTTGTACCAAAAAAGCAAGAAATCGCACGAGAAATCAGAGGTAATTAAACCCTAGATCTTGCTGCCTTTCCTCCTCTTTCGGTGCCAGGGGGGAAACGAGGCTGCTCCCGTCGTGACAGGAGCAGCATGAGGCGCAAGGCCGCTCCCTCGACGGCTCCCGCGCTCGTCGGAGACGGGAGGCAGCAGCCGGAAGGGTTCGGTGGCAGAACCAGTGCGTTTGTGCTGGGCGTGTTGGTGGGTTGGGGGCTCACGGTGTGTACCTAGATCCGGCGCAGCGGGAGCGGTGGTGCCCCGTGGCAGGGGCGGCGCCGGCGGCTGGAGCTGCCGCGGCGGAGCGGTTGGGCGGTGTAGAGGAAAGCAGGTGGAGATGCGAGCGAGGGAGGTGGATAGGAAATGGAAAGCGTGACACACACAAGTGAAATGCGCCGGGGGGTTCGCCGCTTGGGCCTTCATTAATTGATAAAACCGAGCATTATTATCTTCTTTCTACTGGTACAAGATACACTGCATTTTCAAGGTGTGGTAGAAATATCAACATGTAATAAGATCTTTTTTTGGGGGGCCTTCATTAATTGATAAAACCAAGCATAATATCTTCTTTCTACCAGTACAAGATACACTGCATTTTCAAGGTGTGTTAGAAATATCGACATGTAATAAGATCTCTTTTTTGGGGGGCCTTCATTAATTGATAAACCGAGCACAATATCTTCTTTCTACTAGTACAAGATACACTGCATTTTGAAGGTGTGTTAGAAATATCAACATGTAATAAGATCTCTTTTTTGGGGGGCCTTCATTAATTGATAAAACCGAGCATAATATCTTCTTTCTACTAGTACAAGATACATTGCATTTTCAAGGTGTGTTAGAAATATCAACATGTAATAAGATCAGCGAATGGTCCAGCACACTTGTGTGCTCAACATGCTTGTATGTTCAATGTGACTGAAAGCTGGATCGATGGGCCTCCCTTCTGGCTGACTGCTGGATGAATGTCTTTGTTCTCAAAATTCTCCGCAAAAAATGTTATACATGAAACTATGAGATATAATGATAGCCCTAAAAAGTACCATCATACTGGCCATGAAAGAGACTTGTCAAGCTGCATCATCTATATGACTTGGATTGATTGGTGTCCGTCTTCGTGATCTTTTTATGGTTCTGGTCTTACCTATACGACTCATGCTCTCGGCTATTCGCCCCCTCTTGCTTCTCCGTGTATTTCTGTTATACTTGTCGCCATTAATTGTGTATGTACGTGCTAAGAGAACCACGGTTTCTTAGTGAATCGAGTAGATACCATCAAGCAATGCGCGATAATGGATGAGCCCTATCCATCAGATGCTCTGAGAATCAACATGGATGAGCTGTGTGGGGCGGCGGCAGGGCTGAGAATCAACATGCGAAAATCTGAGGCCCTACCCATCAGATGCTCTGAGGAGGAGATAGCTATGACATGCAACGAGCTTCAGTGTCCCTTGGGATCGTTTCCAATCAAATACCTTGGGCTACCACTATCGTTAAGAAAGCAATCAGCGACGCAGTTGCAGTACTTGGTTGATCATTTGGCAAATAGGTTGCCAAAGTGGAAGGCGACACTTATGCCAAAGAGTGGCCGACTAACTCTGGTGCAGTCCGTACTTTGCGCCATGCCAATCCATGCTACGATGGCACTAGATCTCCCAATGAAAACTATCGCGGAAATGAACAAGATTTGCCGAGGCTTCTTGTGGTATAGAAGAGCTGAAGCGAACAGAGGCAATTGTGCAGTTGCACAGGACATGGTGTGCACGCCAAAGTGGGCAGGTGGTTTGGGGCTGCCAAACCTGAGATGGATGAACGTTGCCATGCAGGCCCGTTGGCCGTGGTTAAAAAGGACCGATGAGTCAAGGTCGTGGAATGAGTTCCGAATCAAAGTCACGGACGAAGCACAATTGTTTTGCCAGGCAGCTATGAGGGGTACAGCGAGGTCGGGCCGTACCACACTCTTTTGGGAGGACAGATGGTTAGATGGCCAGAGAATTCAGGAGATTGCACCGCGTGTGTATGACCTAGTCCCACCCCAAACACGCGGGATGAGATTGGTCAGTTCAGCTATGGAGAGCGGATCTTGGGCGATGGACTTCAACCCCAACTTTGGGCCGGACACCCTACAGGAATTCCTCTCACTCTGGCGGGTGGTCAATGCTTGGGATGCATCTGATGATGCGCCGGATGAGATAACTTGGTCGTAGGAGGCAAACGGGCGGTTCTTTGTGAGATCAGCGTATGCGGCTAGGTTTTGGGGACGGGAGGTAATCCCAACGACGGACTTGACATGAAAGTCGCGTGCTCCTTTGCAATGCAGATTCTTCACTTGGCTGGCCATGAAAGACAGATGCTGGACCTCGGACCGTCTTGCGAGAAGAGGTCTACCGCACCAGGCCGCATGCCCTTTCTGTGATCAAGAGGAGGAAACGATCAACCATATTATGCTCATGTGTGTGTTTGCTAGAACAATTTGGGCGGCAATCTGTACTACGTTGGGTTCACCAAATTGGACCCCCTCTCCCTAAGACTCACTGGTGGAGTGGGCGATCGACAAGCGATGATCGAACAGTGTGAGTATGAAGGATCTGCACACCATCTTCGCGCTTACTTGGTGGGAGTTGTGGGAGCATAGAAATGCCATCGTCTTTGAGGGAGCGCGGCCTTCGATCGCGCAGTTGCTACAAAAGGTGTGTTATGAGGGTTTGGTTTGGTCCTCCGCTGGACTACTGAAAGGGAATGTAACTCCCTTCTTTAGTAGGGTAGAGAGGTGGGTGAGTGGTGAGGATTAGCATGTACTAATAACCCTGTAAACTTCTCTAAAAAAAAAACCCTGTAAACTATGGTGGAGGCACTCTTTGCCTTTCTTCTTTAATATACTCGTGCATATTCGAGGAAAAAAATGGATGAGCCGCAAAATTAGAAGACATGCTTTTCTGAGGGGGTATTTTGCAAAAACATTACCCAAGGTGGCAGTGGTAAACCAACATGTCGCGCGTGCAGACCAAAGCTTATGTTGTATGGATAGAGCCTCCGATGACTCAGGATGACATATTTCCAGTATTTAAATATGCATTTCCATAGTTGTACGACTGCCTTGGCAATCCTCAAATATTATTTGGACCTTTGGTGCATCACTCATAACACACGGGTGAGACTGTTGGACTAGCACCAATGCTAATGGCAAAGATACCGTGTCACTTTGAATTGTGGGATTCTAAAACCAGAATTATGACTCATGTGAAAATCCCTCTAAAATGGAAAAATCATTTTGAATCCTAAGAAATTTGGTTTATTTAATTGCATCACAAGCGGAACGGGAGGATTCTTTCTAGGTGGTTCGAGCAGATGAATAGAAAATGTAGTGCCAAAGAATTCATATGAGAAAATTGTGGGATGTAGTCACACAAATCAAACAACTCAGTTTTGCTAAAAAACATATAGGGAAATTTCTAATGGCTTCCGTTCTTCAAGATTTATATGAAAATGCTTTGAATCCAATAGGCCCGTAGCATCCATAGCTAGACTAATCGAAATGATTTTGTCCAATTTCTTTCACTAATTAAATAAGAAAAAAAGAGTATATTAGCACATATATAGGTGGTGCTAGGGGCGATGGCAAAATATGTTTAGAAAAGAGAGTGGAGAGAAAAAACTGACGTGTCATGCTGTGGATATGGATGCTCCAAGTCTTTCTAATGGGTTGCTTCGACGAAAGTTCGCACGAGCGCGCACCTGTGCGCCCAGCATAAGACTCGCTCGTGCCGTGGTTCGTGCACTCGCATGCACTTGAAATTTGCAAAAAAAAAGCATCACATTCTCCTTTTTTTCTAGAAAAGGAGGATGACCCCTGGCCTCTACATCTGGGAGATGCATACGGCCATTTTATTGATTATTTTCGAGAACCTTACAAAGTATTACAACAATGTGCCTGAATCCGCCATCTTGACAACATATGCCGCTACTCCTATCCAAAATGATGAAGGGGCGCTAGCTGGGCCACTACCCAAACTACTCACCTAAGCCTAACATCAAAAGCCGGAAGCCGAAACTCATTCGGAAGCCCCAGCCGAGCCACATACCGGGTCTGGGGCACAATCCGGTCAGATGCACTCGTGTGTCGTCGCCGCCATCTTCCACAGGTCTTCAGATCATATTGAGGCTTCTACCTTGTCTGGCCACTCTGCCATCAACGTCACCATGAGGCTAGACAACAACATTCTCCTGCGCGAACCCATCTCCGCACATCGGACGCCGAGTCTACACAGCGCCATGCCATCGATCTCCGCCGCCATCAAAGTGTGAGATGAAACACCGCTCCACCATCCCTCCAGCCAGCACTTGCTCCAAGACGATGCCCTCAGAAGGGAAAGCGATAGAACGCCATCATCATCCGATCCGGAAGATCCAGATCTGGGGTTTCCCCCTGAGCACCCCGAACCTGATGGCGCAGACTGCCTGAAGGAAATATGCCCTAGAGGCAATAATAAAGTTATTATTTATTTCCTTATTTCATGATAAATGTTTATTATTCATGCTAGAATTGTATTAACCGGAAACATAATACATGTGTGAATACATAGACAAACATAGTGTCACTAGTATGCCTCTACTTGACTAGCTCGTGAATCAAAGATGGTTAAGTTTCCTAGCCATAGACATGAGTTGTCATTTGATTAACGGGATCACATCATTAGAAGAATGATGTGATTGACTTGACCCATTCCGTTAGCTTACCACTTGATCATTTAGTATGTTGCTATTGCTTTCTTCATGACTTATACATGTTCCTATAACTATGAGATTATGCAACTCCCGTTTACCGGAGGAACACTTTGGGTGCTACCAAACGTCACAACGTAACTGGGTGATTATAAAGGAGTACTACGGGTGTCTCCAAAGGTACATGTTGGGTTGGCGTATTTCGAGATTAGGTTTTGTCACTCCGATTGTCGGAGAGGTATCTCTGGGCCCTCTCGGTAATGCACATCACTATAAGCCTTGCAAGCAATGTAGCTAATGAGTTAGTTACGGAATGATGCATTACGGAACGAGTAAAGAGACTTGCCGGTAACGAGATTGAACTAGGTATTGGATACCGACGATCGAATCTCGGGCAAGTAACATACCGATGACAAAGGGAACAACGTATGTTGTTATGCGGTTTGAATGATAAAGATCTTCGTAGAATATGTAGGAGCCAATATGGGCATCCAGGTTCCGCTATTGGTTATTGACCGAGAATAGTTCTAGGTCATGTCTACATAGTTCTCGAACCCGTAGGGTCCGCACGCTTAACATTACGATGACAGTTTTATTATGAGTTTATGAGTTTTGATGTACCGAAGGAGTTCGGAGTCCCGGATGAGATCGGGGACATGACGAGGAGTCTCGAAATGGTCGAGACGTAAAGATCGATATATTGGACGACTATATTCGGAGTTCGGAAAGGTTCCGAGTGATTCGGGTATTTTTCGGTGAAAATCCTATATGCCGCTCGTTGCGTCAAACTGCCGGCGCTTCGCACAGGCGAGCGACCGAGCAGCGACGCAACGGGCCGGCCCATTTAATCGTCCAGCGCTCAGCTGGGTTTTTCCGGTTTTGGGAACCTTCTAGAAGGTTTCTGAACTGGTTTTTTCTTTTCTTTTCTTTTTCTATTTCTGTTTCTTTTACTTTTCTTTTTTTCTTTTTTGTCTTTCAAGTTTATGTTTTCTCTTTCAAAAAAATGATCGCGCTTTTTCAAAAATGTTCGTGAAGAAGTTTGTTCAGAAAATGTTCTTTTCATTCATAAATTTGTTCTCAAGATTCAAAAAATGTTCATGCTATAAGAAATCATCCAAATTTGTTCTTCGTTTCAAAATTTGTTCTCAAGATTCAAAAAATGTTCGTACTTTCAGAAAATATTTATGTTCAAATTTTGTTCTCAATTTGAAAATTTTGTTCTCTAAATTCAAAAAATGTTCGGGATTTTATATTTTTGTTCAAAAAATGTTCTTTTCATTCATAAATATGTTCTCAAGATTCAAAAAATGTTCATGCTTTAAGAAATTGTCCAAATTTGTTCTTTGTTTCAAATTTGTTCTCAAGATTCAAAAAATGTCCGTGCTTTCAAAAATTGTTCGCACTTCCAAATTTGTTCACCATTTCGAAATTTGTTCTCAAGATTCGAAAAAATGTTTGCACTTTAAAAAATTGTTCGTGCTTCCAAATTTGTTATCCGTTTCAAGTTTGTTCTCAAGATTCAAAAAATGTTTGTCAATTAGAAAAATGTTCAGGGAATTTTATAAAATTTCTTGTTTTGAAAATTTCTTTGTAATTTTGAAAAAAATTCGAGTTTTCAAAATATGTTCTCTGTTTCTTTTTGGTTTTTATTTCCCTTTACTTTTTTGTTGTTATTTTTCATGTTTCTATAAAAGTTCGGAAAAAAATTTGTTCACAAATTCCAAAAATGTTCGGGTATTTCAAAAAGTGTTACAACTTTTCAAAGATTGTTCATTTTTAGAAAAATGTTCTCATGTTTCTAAAATTGTTCACAGATTCAAAAAAATGGGTTCACAAAATTTTAAAATGTTCGCATCTTCTTTTTATATTTTCTTTTTTTAGATTCCAAAGATGTTCCAATTTTAAAAAATTTGTTCACAAATTTGAAAGTGATCACAATTTTCAAATATTGTTCACAATTTCAAATAATGTTCTTG
Organism: Triticum timopheevii; assembly: GCA_963921465.1. Classification (NCBI taxonomy): domain Eukaryota; kingdom Viridiplantae; phylum Streptophyta; class Magnoliopsida; order Poales; family Poaceae; genus Triticum; species Triticum timopheevii. The sequence goes on from OY997274.1 coordinate 127,406,938, forward strand.
TTTTCAATTTTGTTCCTTTTTTATTCACAAAAACTGTTTGTGCTTTTGAAATTTGTTCCCATTATCAATTTTTTGTTCTCAAAATTCTATAAATGTTTGGGTTTTCAGAAAATGTCCATGAATTTCAAAAACCAGTCTGTCGAAAAATGTTCACGTCTTTTGTTTTACTTTTTTGAAATTTGAAAATAGTTCTGAGTTGTTAATTTTTCTTATCGTATTTTGGAACACTGCCCGTTTGTTAAAAGAAATTCACAATTTCGAAGGAAAATTTGGAAAAATTAAAAAAAAAAACAGTCCACATTCTTCTTTGGTATTAGTTCTTATACTGGCACGCTTCATACTTAGCAACAAGGCTTGTTATGTCTACTGGTTAGCTCCTCTCGTACGCAACATGGAGGTGCAGAGATCGAATCCTGGCATCATTGCAAGCTTGGTTTTTTTTTTTTCACATTAATATCGCAGCGCTACTGTACAAGCAAGCGCGCCCACTATTGGGCCGGCCCAGTCGGGGTTCTGTGCGTGCGTCGCGCAGCTGTTTGACGCAGAATGCGTCCAATAGGAGTTCCCATTTTTCGGAGTACCGGAGAGTTACGGGAATTCGTATTGGGCCTCATTGGGCCATACGGGAAAGGAGAGAAAGGGCCAAAAGGGTGGCCGCACCCCTCCCCTTGGACTAGTCCGAATTGGACTAGGGAGGGGGGGGGGGGGGGCGCCCCCTTCCTTCCTTCTCCTTCTCTCTTCCCTTTCCTTCTCTCCTACTCCTACTACATGGAAGGGTTCCTAGTTGGACTAGGAAAGGGGGAACCCTAGGGCGCGCCATAGAGAGGGCCGGCCCTTCCCCTCCTCCACTCCTTTATATACGGGGGCAGGGGGCACCCCATAGACACAAGTTGATCTACGGATTGTTCCTTAGCCGTGTGCGGTGCCCCCCTCCACCATATTCCACCTCGGTCATATCGTCGCGGAGTTTAGGCGAAGCCCTACGCCGGTAGAACATCCTCATCGTCACCACGCCGTCGTGCTGACGGAACTCATCCCCGACGCTTTGCTGGATCGGAGCCCGGGGATCGTCATCGAGCTGAACGTGTGCTGAACTCGGAGGTGCCGTACGTTCGGTGCTTGGATCGGTTGGATCGTGAAGACGTACGACTACATCAACCGCGTTGTCATAACGCTTCCGCTTACGGTCTACGAGGGTACGTGGACAACACTCTCCCCTCTCGTTGCTATGCATCACCATGATCTTGCGTGTGCGTAGGAAATTTTTGAAATTACTACGTTCCCCAACAGTGGCATCCGAGCCTAGGTTTTATGCGTAGATGTTATATGCACGAGTAGAACACAAGTGAGTTGTGGGCGATACAAGTCATACTGCTTACCAGCATGTCATACTTTGGTTCGTCGGTATTGTTGGATGAAGCGGCCCGGACCGACATTACGCGTACGCTTACGCGAGAGTGGTTTTACCGCCGTGCTTTGCACACAGCTGACTAGCGGGTGTCAGTTTCTCCAACTTTAGTTGAACCGAGTGTGGCTACGCCCGGTCCTTGCGAAGGTTAAAACAGCACCAACTTGACGAACTATCGTTGTGGTTTTGATGCGTAGGTAAGAACGGTTCTTGCTCAGCCCGTAGCAGCCACGTAAAACTTGCAACAACAAAGTAGAGGACGTCTAACTTGTTTTTGCAGGGCATGTTGTGATGTGATATGGTCAAGACGTGATGAGATATAAGTTGTTGTATGAGATGATCATGTTTTGTTGAAGTTATCGGCAACTGGCAGAAGCCCTATGGTTGTCTCTTTGTTGCATAAGATGCAAGTGCCAAATAATTGCTTTACTTTATCGCTATGCGATAGCAATAGTTGCAAGAGCAATAGTTGGCAAGACGACCATGTGACGACACATTGATATAGATTAAGATGATGAAGATCATGGTGTCGTGCCGGTGACGATAGAGATCATGACAGTACTTTGGAGATGGAGATCAAAGGCGCAAGATGATCATGGCCATATCATGTCACATATTTTGATTGCATATGATGTTTATCTGTTATACATCTTATTCTGCTTTGATTGATGGTAGCATTTTAAGATGATCTCTCACTAATTATCAAGAAGTGTTCTCCCTGAGTATGCACCGTTGCCAAAGTTCGTCGTGCCTAGACACCACGTGATGATCGGGTGTGATAAGCTCTACGTCCATCTACAACGGGTGCAAGCCAGTTTTGCACACGCGGAATACTCAGGTTAAACTTGACGAGCCTAACATATGCAGATATGGCCTCGGAACACGGAGACCGAAAGGTCGAGCGTGAATCATATAGTAGATATGATCAACATAGTGATGTTCACCATTGAAAACTACTCCATCTCACGTGATGATTGGTTATGGTTTAGTTGATTTGGATCACGTGATCACTTAGATGACTAGAGAGATGTCTGTCTAAGTGGGAGTTCTTAAGTAATATGATTAATTGAACTTAAATTTATCATGAACTTAGTCCTGGTAGTATTTTGCAAATTATGTTGTAAGATCAATAGCTTGCGTTGTTGCTTTCATATGTTTATTTTGATATGTTCCTAGAGAAAATTGTGTTGAAAAATGTTAGTAGCAATGATGCGGATTGGATCCGCGATCTGAGGTTTATCCTCATTGCTGCACAGAAGAATTATGTCCTTAATGCACCGCTAGGTGACAGACCTATTGCAGGAGCAGATGCAGACGTTATGAACGTTTGGCTAGCTCAATATGATGACTACTTGATAGTTTTGTGCACCATGCTTTATGGCTTAGAATCGGGACTTCAAAGATGTTTTGAACATCATGGACCATATGAGATGTTCCAGGAATTGAAGTTAATATTTCAAGCAAATACCCGAGTTGAGAGATATGAAGTCTCCAACAAGTTCTATAGCTAAAAGATGGAGGAGAATCGCTCAACTAGTGAGCATGTGCTCAGATTGTCTGGATACTTCAATCGCTTGAATCAAGTGGGAGTTAATCTTCCAGATAAGATAGTGATTGACAGAATTCTCTAGTCACCATCACTAAGTTACTAGAACTTCGAGATGAACTATAGTATGCAAGGGATGACGAAAACGATTCCCGAGCGCTTCGTGATGTTGAGATCAATGAAGGTAGAAATCAAGAAAGAGCATCAAGTGTTGATGATTGACAAGACCACTAGTTTCAAGAAAAGGGCAAAGGGAAAGAAAGGGAAACTTCAAGTAGAATGGCAAACAAGTTGTCACTCCCGTGAAGAAGACCAAAGCTAGACCAAAGCCTGAAACTGAGTGCTTACACTGCAAAGGAAATGGTCACTGGAAGCGGAAGTGCCCTGAGTATTTGGTGGATAAGAAGGATGGCAAAGTGAACAAGGGTATATTTGATATACAGGTTATTGAAGTGTGCTTTACTAGTGTTTATAGTAACCCCTGAGTATTTGATACTTGTTTGGTTGCTAAGATTAGTAACTCAAAACAGGAGTTACATAATAAACAGAGACTAGTTGAGGGGAAGTGACGATGAGTGTTGAAAATAGTTCCAAGATTGATATGATCATCATCACACACTCCCTATATTTTCGAGATTAGTGTTAAACCTAAATAAATGTTATTTGGCGTTTGCGTTGAGCATGAATATGATTTGATCATGTTTATTGCAATACGATTATTCATTTAAAGTCAGAGAATAATTGTTGTTCTGTTTACATGAATAAAACCTTCAATGGTCATACACCCAATGAACATAGTTTGTTGGATCTCGATCGTAGTGATACACATATTCATAATATTGATGCCAAAAGATGAAAATTTAATAATGATAGTGCAACTTATTTGTGGCACTGCCGTTTGGGTCATATCGGTGTAAAGCGCATGAAGAAACTCCATAAAGATGGATTTTCGGAATCACTTGGTTATGAATCATTTGATGCTTGCGAACCGTGCCTTTTGGGAAAGATGACTAAAACTCCGTTCTCCGGAACAATGGAACGAGCTACTGACTTGTTGAAATAATACATACTGATGTATGCAGACCAATGAGTATGAAGGCTCGTGGCAAGTATCATTATTTTCTGACCTTTACAAGATGATTTGAGTAGATATGGGTATATCTACTTGATGAAACATAAGTCTGAAATAATTGAAAGGTTCAAAGAATTTCAGAGTGAAGTGGAAAAATCATCGTAACAAGAAAATAAAGTTTTTGCGATCCGATCGCGGAGATGAATATTCGAGTTACGAGTTTGGTCTTCAATTAGAATAATGTGGAATAGTTTCACAGCTCACGCCACCTGGAACACCACCACGTTATGGTGTGTCCGAACATCGTAACTGCACTTTATTGGATTTGGTGCGATCTATGATGCCTCTTACTGATTTACCAATATTGTTTTGGGGTTATGCATTAGAGACAGCTGCATTCACGTTAAAAGGGCACCATCTAAATCCGTTGAGACGACAACATATGAACTGTGGTTTAGCAAGAAACCCAAGTTGTCGTTTCTTAAAGTTTGGGGCTGCGATGCTTATGTGAAAAAGTTTCATCCTGATAAGCTCGAACCCAAATCGGAGAAGTGCGTCTTCATAGAATGCCCAAAGGAAATTGTTGGGTACACCTTCTATCACAGATCCGAAGGCAAGATATTCGTTGCTAAAAATGGATCCTTTCTAGAGAAGGAGTTTCTCTCGAAAGAAGTGAGTGGGAGAAAATTAGAACTTGATGAGGTAACTGTACATTCTCCCGAATTGGAAAATTGTTCATCACTGAAATCAGTTCCAGTGATTTCTGCACCAATTAGTGAGGAAGCTAATGATGATGATCATGAAACTTCAGATCAAGTTACTACAGAACCTCGTAGGTATTACAGAGTACGGTCCGCACCAGCGTGGTACGGTAATCCTATTCTGGAAGTCATGTTACTAGACCATGATGAACCTACGAACTATGAGGAAGCGATGATGACCCCAGATTCCGCAAAATGGCTTAAGGCCATGAAATCTGAGATGGGATCCATGTATGAGAACAAAGTGTGGACTTTAGTGGAGTTGCCCGATGATCGGCAAGCCATATTGTATAAATGGATCTTCAAGAGGAAGACGGACGTTGATAGTAGTGTTACTATCTACAAAGCTCGACTTGTCGCAAAAAGGTTTTTGACAAGTTCAAGGTGTTGACTACAATGAGATTTTCTCAACTGTAGCGATGCTTAAGTCTGTCCGAATCATGTTAGCAATTGCCACAATTTATGAAATCTAGCAAATGGATGTCAAAACTGCATTCCTTAATGGTTTTCTCAAAGAAGAGTTGTATATGATGCAACCAGAAGGTTTTGTCAATCCTAAAGGTACTAACAAAATGTCCATGCTCCAGCGATCCATCTATGGACTGGTGCAAGCATCTCGGAGTTGGAATATACGCTTTGATGAGTTGATCAAAGCATATAGTTTTGTACAGTCTTACGGTGAAGCCTGTATTTACAAGAAAGTGAGTGGGAGCACTACAGCATTTCTGATAAGTATATGTGAATGACATATTGTTGATCGAAAATAATGTAGAATTATTTTGCAAAGCATAAAGGAGTGTTTGAAAGGAGTTCACTAAAATAAGGACCTCAGTAAAGCTACTTACATATTGAGCATCAAGATCTATTGAGATAGATCAAGACGCTTGATAAGATTTTCAATGAGTACATACCTTGACAAGATTTTGAAGTAGTTCAAAATGGAACAGTCAAAGAAGGAGTTCTTGCATGTGTTGCAAGGTGTGAAGTTGAGTAAGACTCAAGACCCGACCATGGCAGAAAATAGAAAGAGAATGAAAAGTCATTCCCTATGCCTCAGTCATAGGTTCTATAAAGTATGCTATGCTGTGAACCAGACCTATTGTATACTCTGCCCTGGTTTGGCAAAGGAGTACAATAGTGATCTAGGAGTAGATCACTGGACATTGGTCAAAATTATCCTTAGTGGAATAAGGATATGTTTCTCAATTATGGAGGTGACAAAAGGTTCGTCGTAAAAGGTTACGTCGATACAAGTTTTGGCACTGATCCAGATGACTCTAAGTCTTAATCTAGATACATATTGAAAGTGGGAGCAATTAGCTAGAGTAACTCCGTGCAGAGTATTGTAGACATAGAATATTTGCAAAATACATACGGCTCTGAATGTGACAGACCCGTTGACTAAACTTCTCTCACGAGCAAAACATGATCATACCTTTGTACTCTTTGGGTGTTAATCACATAGCGATGTGAACTAGATTATTGACTCTAGTAAACCCTTTGGGTGTTGGTCACATGACGATGTGAACTATGGGTGTTAATCATATACAGATATGATTATTGGTGTTAAATCACATGGCGATGTGAACTAGATTATTGACTCTAGTGCAAGTGGGAGACTGAAGGAAATATGCCCTAGAGGCAATAATAAAGTTATTATTTATTTCCTTATTTCATGATAAATGTTTATTATTCATGCTAGAATTGTATTAACCGGAAACATAATACATGTGTGAATACATAGACAAACATAGTGTCACTAGTATGCCTCTACTTGACTAGCTCGTGAATCAAAGATGGTTAAGTTTCCTAGCCATAGACATGAGTTGTCATTTGATTAATGGGATCACATCATTAGGAGAATGATGTGATTGACTTGACCCATTCCGTTAGCTTAGCACTTGATCGTTTAATATGTTGCTATTGCTTTCTTCATGACTTATACATGTTCCTGTAACTATGAGATTATGCAACTCCCGTTTACCGGAGGAACACTTTGGGTGCTACCAAACGTCACAACGTAACTGGGTGATTATAAAGGAGTACTACAGGTATCTCCAAAGGTACATGTTGGGTTGGCGTATTTCGAGATTAGGTTTTGTCACTCCGATTGTCGGAGAGGTATCTCTGGGCCCTCTCGGTAATGCACATCACTATAAGCCTTGCAAGCAATGTAGCTAATGAGTTAGTTATGGAATGATGCACTACGGAACGAGTAAAGAGACTTGCCGGTAACGAGATTGAACTAGGTATTGGATACCGACGATCGAATCTCGGGCAAGTAACATACCGATGACAAAGGGAACAACATATGTTGTTATGCGGTTTGACCGATAAAGATCTTCGTAGAATATGTAGGAGCCAATATGGGCATCCAGGTTCCGCTATTGGTTATTGACCGAGAATAGTTCTAGGTCATGTCTACATAGTTCTCGAAACCGTAGGGTCCGCACGCTTAACGTTACGATGACAGTTTTATTATGAGTTTATGAGTTTTGATGTACCGAAGGAGTTCGGAGTCCCGTATGAGATTGGGGACATGACGAGGAGTCTCGAAATGGTCGAGACGTAAAGATCGATATATTGGACGACTATACTCGGAGTTCGGAAAGGTTGTGAGTGATTTGGGTATTTTTCAGAGTACCGGAGAGTTACGGGAATTCGTATTGGGCCTCATTGGGCCATACGGGAAAGGAGAGAAAGGGCCAAAAGGGTGGCCGCACCCCTCCCCTTGGACTAGTCCAAATTGGACTAGGGAGGGGGGGCGCCCCCTTCCTTCCTTCTCCTTCTCTCTTCCCTTTCCTTCTCTCCTACTCCTACTACATGGAAGGGTTCCTAGTTGGACTAGGAAAGGGGGAATCCTACTCCCGGTGGGAGTAGGACTCCCCTAGGGCGCGCCATAGAGAGGGCCGGCCCTCCCCTCCTCCACTCCTTTATATACGGGGGCAGGGGGCACCCCATAGACACAAGTTGATCTACGGATTGTTCCTTAGCCGTGTGCGGTGCCCCCCTCCACCATATTCCACCTTGGTCATATCGTCGCGGAGTTTAGGCGAAGCCCTGCGCCGCTAGAACATCATCATCATCACCACGCCGTCGTGCTGACGGAACTCATCCCCGACGCTTTGCTGGATCGGAGCCCGGGGATCGTCATCGAGCTGAACGTGTGCTGAACTCGGAGGTGCCGTACGTTCGGTGCTTGGATCTGTCGGATCGTGAAGACGTACGACTACATCAACCGTGTTTTCATAACGCTTCCGCTTACGGTCTACGAGGGTACATGGACAACACTCTCCCCTCTCGTTGCTATGCATCACCATGATCTTGCGTGTGCGTAGGAAATTTTTGAAATTACTACGTTCCCCAACACTGCCGACGATGCCTCGACCATCGGCAGTAGCTCCACCAGACGAGCGTCGCCTACGTCGCCGCAGCCTTCAAGATGAAGCTGACCAGAATGCATGTGTCGACACCGAACCGCCGCCACTTCCACCGCCACTTGAGCAGCCCCCGAGCAACGCCTTTAGGAAGGAGCACGGCACCGTGGTGTCGTCGTCGCTTGGAACAGGGGGTTCTGAGGTTTTCACGTGAGCTCCTGGGAGGGGTGGAAGGAAGGAGGTCCTCTCCGAAGCCTCAAACGAGGGAAGCAACACTCAAAGGCACTGCCATCGGAGTGGCCGCCATGCCGGCCCAGAGATTCCCCCGGAACCCTTCCAGCCACCGGATCTGCAAGGCCAGCACCCAAGAACAGTGACCGAAGCCACCAAGGGTCGGATCCGCTGCAGATCGGAGTAGATCGGGGTCGAGGACGAACATCACCATGGCCACCAACATCCAGCGAGGAACCGCCGCCGCAGCCGAGGCCCACCACCTCCCCGCCATCCACATGGCCAGGGAAGTGGCCCACCTGTCCACGCCGGCACCGCATGCCACCAGCCATGGCCGCCGCCATGGATCCGAGCCGTAGGCGGGCCGCCAGCCGCGGGGCCCCGCTAGCGCTCCCTCCCCTCCGGTTGGCGTCAATGGCTTCTGGGTCGCGCAGCCCTCCCTCGGTCTCGTTGACCTTCCCACGCGACAGACCGGTGGTGTCCAGCCTCGGCATCTCTGGCTCGCCGGGGTCTGCTGGCTCCTCGTCGGTGGGCGCTGCGATGGTCGGTCCTGCGGCCCAGGCGGCCCCTGCGCCCGATGCTGGATGGCGCAAGCCAGGGCCTTCCCGCAAGGCCATGTGGCGTCGCCGTCGTGCGCTGTGGCGCCAGCAGGGTGCTGACGCACAGGATGGTCGGAGCTCTCCCACCACGTCGGAGTTTCGTCAAATCCCGCCGGATCTTTGGGGCCTCTGTTTCAGGTGTTTTGAGGATGGTCACCGGCGGCAGGATTGCAAGAACGACCCCATGTGCATTCGTTGCGGGCTCCCCGGTCATGTCTCCTCCCAGTGCAAGAGGCCGCGCAGTCGCCAGTTGCGCGGCAAGATGTAGACCTCCGCCGCCACCGGGGCCGAGGGCGCGAAGGGAGGAAGTGGAGCGAATTTCAAACTCGCCTCTGGTGTTTGGTCTCGAGTCAGCTGGGCAGTTGGGAGCGCCAGCTCGGTCCGGTGGCGCGGAGATCGTGATCATGGTCCCAGACAAAGTGGTTGGTGATACTATAGAGACGGTTCTGGATCCCGAGATGGACCGACAAGCTGGCCTCTCGAAGGATCAGACATCGCAGAATCCCGAGGTGATCCTGGCGGCTTCTGCGGTTCAGCACGACGCTGGCCCCCAGGCTCATCCTGTGATAGTGGCTGTCGAGGGGCAGACCCCAGAGTTGGTGGTGGATAGCGTTCCGGTCGTGGGGTAGGGCCCAGAGTTGGTGGTGGATTGCGCTCCAGATCCGCTGCGGCTGGTTGAGCCTGTGCGGTCGATTTTGATACATGGTGTGGCACCTACGCTGGCGCAGTCGATTCCACTTCCCGCAGCCGGTCCACTGTCACGTTCTGCTGGCTGGGACCCAATCGCGGAGATGCTGGCCACTCACGAGGCTATGGAATCGGTGGAGGCGCCAATGCCAACTTGGAAGCTGATTTGGTGTGGCCCGTGCCTGATGCTGGAGGGGGTGGGGATGTGACTACGTTGCATGCCCATGCATGCACGGTGCCCACGTCCATGGTGGGAGATATTGGAGAGGGAAGCCTTAACCCGGCAAACACTGCCGTGGCTACTAACCTCTCCTCCAAGGAGCTAGCAGCGCTCACTAACATCAAGTCTTTCTGCTCTGGATTACTCAAGAAACTAGCACCACCTCTATTACGAGAGATCGAAGTTGCCAATGGCATACGTCCTGGTCAAGACCCTTTCACCTCGCGCAGGAACACACGATCCATCAGCTCATCCAGCTCTAGGAGATCTATGGCCTCGACGGCAGAAACCGTGTTGCTGCAAGCCTTGGGCATTGCCCCGAATGAGTTGGCGATACCGGAGGAATCACTTGACCAATTGCGAGGATTATTCAATTCCCCGCTGCAAGAAAGACATCTGCGCACCATTGCAACAATCTTCGGGAAGTCTCTGCCGTTGGACTTCAGGACAGAGGGCACTACGGAGGCCATAGCCATGGACTAGGTTGTGCGGAGTTGGGAGTGCACGTCTTGCCCAATGTCGCGCGTTAAAGTGGAGTTGGTTAGCTGGAATGTTCGCGGTTTGAATAGTCCGGCTAAGCGGAAGGCGTTGAGAGAATTTGTAGATTCCAGTAGGCCAACAATACTTTGTATCTAAGAGTCTAAACTCGAGTTTGTAGACCAGTTTATTATTTTGCAATGTTGTGGCCCATCCTATGATGGGTTTGTGTATTTGCCGGTTGTTGGGACTAGAGGTGGCATCATCCTGGCGTGGGACTCATCGGTTATTGGCATATCTAACTGTGTGCATGACACCAACTCCGTCACGGCTTACGTTGCACCGCTTGATGGAGTGCCGTGGTGGCTCTCAGTGGTCTACGGACCTCAGGAAGATGAGCTTACGGCCAGAAGATTGCTCTGTCCGGGTCCTTGGCTAGTGATTGGTGATTTCAACCTAATACTACAAGCCTCTGACAAGAGTAACTCACTGCTGGATAGACGTATGATGAGCACGTTCAGAAGATTTGTCGACGATAATGGTCTGAAGGAACTCTTCCTCTATGGCCGGCTGTTTACTTGGAGCAACGAGAGAGAGGTTCCTACCTTGACAGAAATTGATCGGGCATTCGTCTCAGTTGATTGGGAACTAGATCATCCTGACTGTCTGCTGCAGGCGTTGTCTACAGCTACATCAGATCACTGCCCCCTCCATCTGGCTTTGGATGATCACCTTAATCCGCACAGGAGATTTCGTTTTGAGTCTTTCTGGACTAAATTGGATGGGTTTGGGATGCAGTGGAGGATGCTTGGAAGTGCGATCCGAAGATCACAGAGCCTTTTCATCGGCTTAATGTGCTACTTAGGAACACGGTGCAATACCTCACTTCATGGGGCCAGAGGAAAGTGGGGAATGTTAAGTTACAAATTGCAGTTGCCAACTTGGTTATTCTGCAGCTTGACAAGGCGCTGGATCATTGACGGATGTCAGCATGGGAGAGGTGGCTGCGCAACACGCTGAAGCTCAGCTCCCTTGGGCTGGCATCACTCGGGCACACGATTGCCAGGCAGCGTTCAAGGATGCGTTGGCTTAGTGAGGGAGATGCCAACATGAAGCTTTTTCATCTTATTGCCAACGGCAGGAAACTTAGGAACTTTATCCCAGCGCTGCATTTAGGCGATCAGATTATTACAAAGCAAGAGGGAAAGGAAGACGCATTCTATGATGCTTATAAGGAACTACTGAGCACGTATCATTCCAGAGATCAGACCATGGACCTGGCCTTCCTGGAGGTAGTGCCCCTTGACCTGCACGAGTTGGACAGTATCTACACTGAGGAGGAGATCTGGTCGGTGATCAAGGATATGTCTGCTGAACGTGCTCTAGGACCGGATGGTTTCATCGGTCTATTTTTCTGAAAAGCATGGAGGATTATCAATGGCGACATGATGGCGGCTATTCACAAATTCCAGTTGGGGAATGGCAAAGGATTTGGTAGGCTCAATCAGGCGTTAATCACCCTCATACCAAAAAAACCTGATGCTTGTCGATCGGAGACTTCAGGCCAATCAGCCTTCTTCATAGCATTCCTAAGATAAACTCAAAACTGATGGCATCTAGGCTCTGCCCACGTATGTGAGAGTTGGTAAAGATGAATCAATCTGCTTACATCCGTGGGAGAAATATACAGGACAACTTCCTGCTTGTCAGACAGGTGGCCCAAAATCTGCACAAAAAGAAGGCCAAAGGTGTGATGCTGAAATTGGACATCTCACGAGCCTTTGACTCCATCTCCTGGTCCTTGTTGTTTGAGGTGCTACGTGCGAAAGGATTTTCAGAAATTTGGTGTTCACGCCTGGCTATTCTGCTCACCACAGCAAGCTCAAGAGTGATAGTAAATGGCTGTCAGGGAAAGAAGTTCAGACATGCAAAGGGGCTGCACCAAGGAGACCCGATTTCCCCTCTTCTGTTTGTAATTGCTATGGACACGCTCTCCTCCATGATGATCAAAGCACAACAGATGGGTGCGATCAGTGCAATGCTAGGTTGCACTCCTCTTCAGAGACTGTCGATTTACGCGGACGATGTGATACTTTTCATCAGGCCCATGATCAGCGACTTGTGCTTCGTCAGAGAAGCTCTGCAAATTTTTGGTAGAGCATCGGGACTACATGTTAATTTTGCCAAGTCGTCGACGATCATGATCCAATCGGAAGATGCAGATCGGCAGCATGTTTCTCAAGCTTTGCCCTGGCGCATGGACAGCTTCCCATGTAGATATCTTGGGCTGCAGCTCTCGATCAAACAACTTACGAGAGCGGAGTGGTAACCTGTTGGGGATATAACTATTTGTGTAAGCCGCCCAGGAGGGGCCGGGTTACTCAAAGAAGACTCACCAGAAAGAAGCCCAAGACCAAGTGAGGGAGTCCTGGACTAGGGGGTGTCCGGATAGCCGAACTATCATCTTTGTCCGGACTCCAAGAGTATGAAGATACAAGATTGAAGACTCCGTCCCGTGTCCGGATGGGACTTTCCTTGGCGTGGAAGGCAAGCTTGGCGATACAGATATGTAGATCTCCTACCATTGTAACCGACTCTGTGTAACCCTAGCCCTCTCCGATGTCTATATAAACCGGAGGGTTTTAGTCCGTAGGACGAACAACAATCATACCATAGGCTAGTCTAGGGTTTAGCCTCCTTGATCTCGTGGTAGATCTACTCTTGTACTACCCATATCATCAATATTAATCAAGCAGGAGTACGGTTTTACCTCCACCAAGAGGGCCCGAACCTGGGTAAAAACATCGTGTCCCTCGTCTCCTGTTATCATCCGCCTAGATGCACAGTTCGGGACCCCCTACCCGAGATCCGCCGGTTTTGACACCGACATTGGTGCTTTCATTGAGAGTTCCTCTGTGTCGTCACCTATAGGCCCGATGGCTCCGATCATCAACAACGACGCGGTCCAGGGTGAGACTTTTCTCCCCGGACATATCTTCGTATTCAGCGGCTTTGCACTGCGGGCCAATTCACTTGGCCATCTGGAGCAGATTGAAAGCTACGCCCCTGGCCATCAGGTTAGATTTGGAAGTTTGAACTATACGGCTGACATCCGCGGAGATTTGATCTTCGATGGATTCGAGCCACAGCCAAGCGTGCCGCACTGTCACGATGGGCATGATTTAGCTCTGCTGCCGGACAATGCCCTGGAGGCCGCACAAGAGTCCGCTCCGACCCTTAGCTCGGAGCCGACTACGCCGATCGAGGATGGGTGGCTGGACACCGCCTCGGGGGCTGCTACCTCTATGGTGATAGAGCCGAATACCAACCCTGTCCCTTGTGAAGCTCGTGACTCCAAGGTGCTGGACTCCTCTCCGGACCCCGAACCTTCCGCGCCCCTACCAATCGAACCCGATTGGGCGCCGATCATGGAGTTCACTACTGCGGACATCTTTCAGCACTCGCCTTTTGGCGACATCCTGAATTCGCTAAAGTGTCTCTCTTTATCAGGAGAGCCCTGGCCGGATTATGGTCAGGACGGTTGGGATGCGGACGACGGAGAAATTCAAAGCCCACCCACCACCCACTTCGTAGCCACTGTCGATGACTTAACCGACATGCTAGACTTTGACTCCGAAGACATCGACGGTATGGATGACGATGCCGGAGACGACCAAGAACCAGCGCCTACAGGGCACTGGAAGGCCACCTCGTCATATGACATATACATGGTGGACATCCCAAAGGATGGGAATGGTGATGGAACAGCGGAGGATGACCCCTCCAAGAAACAGCCTAAGCGCCGGCATCAGCAGCGCCACTCTAAATCCCGCCATAGCAAAAATGGAGATTCCGGCACCGGAGACAATAACACCCCGCACAGTGCCGAAGACAACCCCCTCCAGCAAGATTCAGCACAGGAGGATGGAGAAGCCAGCCCTCATGAGAGAGCGGTAGACAGAGAGGTAGAGGACGATAATTATATGCCTCCCTCCGGAGACGAGGCAAGCCTCGATGACAACGAATTTGTCGTGCCTGAGGATCCCGTCAAACAAGAGCGTTTCAAAGCAGGCTTATGGCCATGGCAAGCAGCCTCAAGAAAAAGCAGCAACAGCTTAGAGCTGACCAAGACTTGCTAGCCGACAGATGGACTGAAGTCCTTGCAGCCGAAGAGTATGAACTCGAACGCCCCTCCAAAAGTTACCCCAAACGCAAGCTGCTACCCCGATTAGAGGAGGAAGCACATAAGCCTACATCACCAGCGCACAATACGGCCGACCGGCCACCTCGTGGCCGCGACAGAGAGGCCTCCAGGCCCTCCACTAAAGCCGCACCCCAGCGTCGCTCGAAAAGTACAAAGCCACGGGGGAATGCGCTAGACTTACGAGACATATTGGAGGATAAGGCAAGACAAACAAGATCGATCTACGGATTGCGTGGGCGCCCCACGATACGTGACGACAACCATCACGCTAGATACAGCGATTCCGGCCGGGCCGAACATAGTAGACAAAGCTCGTTTGAGCTGCGTCGCGATATAGCCCAATACAGAGGCGCCGCACACCCACTATGCTTCACAGATGAGGTAATGGATCATCAAATCCCCGAGGGTTTCAAACCCGTAAACATTGAATCATACGACGGCACAACAGATCCTGCGGTTTGGATTGAGGACTATCTCCTTCACATCCACATGGCCCGCGGTGATGATCTACATGCCATCAAATACCTCCCACTCAAGCTTAAAGGGCCAGCTCGGCATTGGCTCAACACTTGCCAGCAGAATCAATTGGGTGTTGGGAAGACCTGGAAGCCGCCTTCCTTGATAACTTCCAGGGCACATATGTGCGACCTCCAGACGCCGATGACCTAAGCCACATAATTCAGCAGCCAGACGAACCGGCCAGACAATTCAGGACACGGTTCTTAACAAAGAAAAAACAAATTGTTGACTGTCCGGATGCAGAGGCCCTTGCAGCCTTCAAACATAACATCCATGACGAGTGGCTTGTCCGGCACCTAGGACAGGAAAAGCCGAAATCCATGGCAGCCCTCACATCACTCATGACCCGCTTCTGCACGGGAGAGGACAGCTGGCTAGCTCGCAGTAACAACCTGACCAAAAACTCTGGTAGTTCAGATACTAAGGACAGCAATGGCAGGTCACGTCGCAATAAGCACAAGCGCCGCATTAACGACGATAATACTGAAGATACGATAGTCAATGCCGGATTCAGAGGCTCTAAACCCGGTCAGCGGAAAAAGCCATTCAAAAGAAATACTCCTTGTAGGACCTTGAAGTATGTCTAGGGGGGGGGGGGTGTGATTAGACTACTTGACCAATAAAAACTTAACCTTTTCCCAATTTTAGAGTTTGGCAGATTTTAGCTACTTTAGGACAAGTCAAGCAATCATCACATAATTCAAGCAAGCATCCAAAGAGTATATAGGCAGCGGAAATTAAAGCATGCAACTTACAAGAAGGTAAAGGGAAGGGTTTGGAGGATTGAAACGCAATTGGAGACACAGATGTTTTTGGCGTGGTTCCGATGGTGGTGCTATCGTACATCCACGTTGATGGAGACTTCAACCCACGAAGGGTAACGGCTGCGCGAGTCCATGGAGGGCTCCACCCAAGAAGGGTCCACGAAGAAGCAACCTTGTCTATCCCACCACGGCCGTCGCCCACGAAGGACTTGCCTCACTAGCGGTAGATCTTCATGAAGTAGGCGATCTCCTTGCCCTTACAAACTCCTTGGTTCAACTCCACAATCTTGTCGGAGGCTCCCAAGTGACACCTAGCCAATCTAGGAGACACCACTCTCCAAGAAGTAACAAATGGTGCGTTGATGATGAACTCCTTGCTCTTGTGCTTAAAATGATAGTCTCCCCAACACTCAACTCTCTCTCAATGGGTTTGGATCTGGTGGAAAGAAGATTTGAGTGGAAAGCAACTTGGGGAAGGCTAGAGATCAAGATTCATATGGTAGGAATGGAATATCTTGGCCTCAACACATGAGTAGGTGGTTCTCTCTCAGAAATGGTAAGTTGGAAGTGTAGGTTCGTTCTGATGGCTCTCTCCACGAATGAAGAGGAGGTGGAGGGGTATATATAGCCTCCACACAAAATCTAACCGTTACACACAATTTACCAAACTCGGTGAGACCATCTCGGTGAGACCCCATCTCGGTGAGACCAAGATCCCTATCGGTAAGACCGATTTGCTTAGGGTTTGTGGCAGTGGCTATGACTTTTGGAATCGGTGGCGCCGGATAGGAAGTTTCGGCGTGACCGATTTTGGCTTTGGGTTTAGGTCATATATGGATGTGGGAAAGTAGTTGAGGGTTTTGGAGCATATCACTAAGCACATTGAAGCAAGAGGCTCATTAAGCAACACCTCATCCCTCCTTGATAGTATTGGCTTTTCCTATAGACTCAATGTGATCTTGGATCACTAAAATGTAAAATGAAGAGTCTTGAGCTTTTGAGCTTGAGCCAATCCTTTGTCCTTAGTATTTTGAGGGATCCACTTTCATCATCCATGCCATGCCATTCATTGAGCTTTCCTGAAATAATAGTCTTGGAATAGTATTAGCTCAATGAGCTATATGTTGTTATGATTACCAAAACCACCTAGGGATAGTTGCACTTTCAATCTCCCCCTTTTTGGTAATTGATGACAACATATAGATCAGAGCTTCGACAAATGATAATAAGATTGAATAACATCGTCGCTTTGAGAAGTATGTCATAAGCAAGAGCTCCCCCTAAATTTGTGCATAGTTTAAGATTTGCTTTGGACTGCAAATGCACAATGAATTAGGCTCATGGGTTACTCTTCCATGTCACATACATCTTGGTGGAGCGCTCAAAATAATAAACAATGAATACATGCACTCATGACCAAGCATAGTGAGTGATCACATAAGATAGATAGGATAATATCAAGCATGCATAAGTGTAGCTTATGACCAAACACATGATCATCAATGTCTCACAGGCATAATATCTCAACCAAATGCAAACAAAGTTTGAAAAACCACCAAATAAAGCAAGAGAGAATAAAAGCAACACTCTCTCTCGAAGCCTATGATCTATACATTTTTCTCCCCCTTTGGCAACAAGTTACCAAAAAGTTCATAGAAAATGCATAGTGCTAGATCGTCTCTCAGGCTTGATCTTCTGGTGGTGGTGTAGAGATGGCTCCTTGGACGAAGGCTTCAGTTGAAGTAGAGGGTGCTGTAGGGGTTGGTGCTGGAGCTGGTTGCACTGGAACTGTTGGGGCAGTAGCTGGTGCTGAAGTTGTAGCTCTAGTGTCTGTCACTGGCACTGCAACTGATCTCTGGGCTCTGGGCACTCTGGCAAACACATTCGTGGTTGTCTTGCCCTTCCTCTCTTGCATGTCATCCTGCAGCTGCTCTACAACTGACTGAATCTCAGTTACCTTGACATCTAGATCATAGAACTTTTGTTCCATGATTCTCTCCAGGCTCTCCTGGTTTTGAGTTAGGGTGGCCAACCCCTTCTCAATCCTCAGAGTTGATGCTATCAAGTAACCAAGCTGCTCTTGTTTGGTCTTTAAGAAATACTCAGATGCCTCCTCTTGAGTTGGCATCTTGGCAGCCTTCTCCTTCTTTGCCTTCTCCTTCTTCTCCTGAGCTTGGACAGATTGTGGATCATCTTCATTCATGACAACCTCATTGTCCTCAAAGTCTGGATAAATTGGAAAATGTTCCTTATCCAACTGGTATTTCCCTATGCCCATCTTGGAGTTGATCAATTCTTGAATTTGAGGTGCATATCCACAGCTCCTCTTCTGATCTGCTGCAATCCTCTTGATTGTCTCAATGATTAGGCTCATGACTTTGAACTTCTGGGGCACATCAAACACATGCAGCATGTTGATGGCATGCCCTCTGATCATATTATGGTCACCTGACTTGGGCAATAAAGTGTGCCTCAGGATCCAATTGATGGTTGCCAATCCTGACAGCAGATAATGAACTGATCCAAACTTGTGAGTCTCTATAGCCTTGTCAGGAATTTCTTTGTACATGTGAGCCATTGAATTGTGACCCAACTTCTTCTTGGCATATATGTCCAAGTCATCTTCTTCTTCTTTGGGGGCATTGATCAAACTTGCCCATTCTTCAATAGTGGATTGGTACCTAGTACCCTCAGACATCCACACAATTCTACCATCTGGGTAAAAGTGTGCTGTGGAGTAGAACTGCATGATAAGCTCATCATTCCAGTTGGTAAACTTCTGTCCAACAAAATCTGCTACTCCACAAGCAATAAAGCTCTCCTCCACTCCAGGGTAGTGCTACTCATTCTCCCTGATGAATTTCCAGTCAACCCACCTCATATCACAGACAATGGGCTTCTTGTCCAACATAATGGTCTCATAAAAGTCCTGTTGTTCCTTTGTGTGGAACCTGTACTCAACAGCAGTTCTTCTTCTTGAAGCATATGGGTCTTCCATCCTCCACAGCCTCAGCCCTGAATCCTTCCCGATTCTCATGTCCTCAGCCACAGGATGGGCATCATTGTGGTCTGGTATCTTGGGCTTGAGCTTTCTGAGTACTTGTCCTTCTTCATCTTCATCTTCTGCAACATTTGGCACTGGGGCTTTGTTCTTTTCAGCAGCTGGAATACTCCTAGTATTCCTCTTTGGAGCTTGCTTGGCCTTGGAGGCAGCTTTGGGTGCATCTTTGGGCTTGGATGTTGCAGCCCCTGACCTGATTGCATCTCCCATAAGCTTCGCTGCCTTAGGAGCTGGTGCAGCATCCTCTTCCTCGTTATTACAATCCCTTCTCATTGAGGGCTTTCCAAGGACCTTGGCAGTTGTGGTTCTAGCTCTCTTCTTTTTCTTGTCCTGGTCACCATCATCCTCTGATTCAATTGTGAACTTCATGGTTGCACCAGTGGGGACTTTTTGAGGTTTTGATGGTGGCTCTTTCCTTGCAGGTGCCACTTTGGGTTGAGCTTGAGCTGGCACTTGAGTGGACTTCCTGGCCTTTGGCATTGGAGTTCTCTTGGTAGGAATTTTCTTCTGCAGGCCTGGCTTTGTGCTTTGTGCAGAGCCATACTCTTTCTTGAGCACCACCTTCTTGGAAGTGGCCTCATCCTCCTCAGCTTTGTAATCCTCATCTTCTGAGTCTGAGGTTCTCTTCTTCCTTTGCCTAGTTGCAGCCTTAGGCAAGTTGCTAGGAGTGCTTCTGCTCCCATCATCTGAAGTTGAGGGACTAGTGCCCTCACTCAAGTCCATGTGCTCTTCAGACCTGCTCTGGCTGTCACTTTGATCAGACATACTGCAAAAGCTGACTGCTGACCCTGTGAAGATTTATAGATGAGATAGAATAGATGAGCATCACAAAATGCAGAGATTTTTGCAAAAGAATGATTCAAAAGTTCAGTTTTAGTTTTTCACAGAAAGCATTTTGGATCAACCGATTTTCAAACTCGGTGATACCGAAGCAGTTTTGGAACCTAAACTGATGATCTCGGTTGGACCGAGTTTCAGTTCGGTGGCACCGAGACTGCTAGGGTTTCACAGAATCTTCAAATCGGTCGCACCGATTAGTAATTGTCGGTCAGACCGAGAGTCACTAGTGCAATGGCATACGCCAAATTGGTGAGACCGAGTTTTTCAAATCGGTGGGTCCGAGATGGTTTCGGCGGAAACCTAACCCTAAAAATTTGAATCGCATATAAACTACGGACTATTTTGGTTGGATAGAAGAATCTCAATCGTGGCAAGAATCAATATGTAAACAATGTGCTAGGAATTAGACGTGGATAGCACAAAGATCAAGTCCATACCCTAACTTGGCGGTGGACTTGCTACGGCGGCAACGGCGGGGACGATGTCCATTGACGGCTACAAAGAGCAGCGACAGGAGGCTCCTGGCGGTGAGGAGACGATCAGGAGACCACAATGGCAGAGCGAGCTATTGCACGGGAGAAGGGTTTCAGAGAAATTTCCAAACTTTTGCCCGTGGCTATATATAGCCCGACCCTGTCGGTGTGACAGAGTGGAACAACTCGGTGGCACCGAGATGCATAACTGTGTTCAGTTATAACAAATCGATGAGACCGAAAAGTTCAAATCGGTTGCACCGAGATTGAAAACTCAGATCAACTTGGTGATCTCGATAGGACCGAAATGGAAGAATCGGTCAGACCGAGAATCACAAAGAGGTTTTGGAAGTTTAAGTCTATGACGAATCGAGGACTCCGAGTGCTCCTCACACAGAGTGGTTCGAATCTGACTTGATCAAATTTTGTGATGTAGCATGAATAGAGTTTGAGATGAGAAAAGCATAGATAGCTAAAGAAGGTTCTTAGGCATTCTTGTCCATCCACTTGGCACAAGGAAAAATAATCCAAACAATCAAAACAACAAGTGGATGTCCTTGAATGAGAAAAATATGCATCAACATGCTCACACAATAAGATAGCAAACGAAATATGTGGCAAAGCATGCACAACCAATTCTAGCATCTGTCAAGCAATTTGGCGATGACTAGGTCATCTATATATGAGTATATTGACTTAGGAGTCAAATGAAAACATTTTATCATAGGTCATACTCATCGTTTAAGCTCAAGTGGGGTTACCACTTTTACATAATGCATTAATGTGTTCACACCATTAGAGTTGCTTTGACTCAATTCTTAGAGTTAAGCTCCCCCTAGATGTGAGATCCCCCCTTAGAGGGATGAACTAACCTTGGGTTTTGTCGATGATGACTTCATGTAGGTGTTGAAGATGTAGATGCTCAATGTTGATGTAGATCATTTGGAGCAATCCATTGGAGTGAGTTGCACTTTCAACTTACCTACATGGGTTAGTCCCACAAGGAATAAACAAGAATATCCATAGACATAGAGTGATGCACACACAAGATGATGTCCATGAAATCATTAGGTTACCTTGTCCCTTGTCTTACCAACATGAGGGTTTGTGACTCCTTGAACTAGTGCAAGATGTGGAAGTTTATTGCACTTGTTCTTGCCAAAATGATATGAGTGAAGAATGTTGGCGGAGTCACCCTCAAGAACTCTCTAGTTCTTCTTCTTCGGGATCCACATCATCTTGATGGGAATCCTTGGAGTTTTAGTTGTACTTGATGAAGTAGAACTTGACGTAGTCTTGGGGACCCACTCGAACGAGGCTTTGGGTGCTTCTTCAAATGCATCAATCTCTTCTTGAAGCTTGTCCTTGCCTTTGTTCTTGTGGTCTTGTGGTGGAAGATCATCTTGAGCTTGTGTTCCCTTGAAGGAAGTAGGGTCATACTTCTCTTGTTGAGGAACAAACTTTGTCTTAGGGTATTGATCTTCTTCCCACTCAACTCCATTGGCATTGAACTTTCATTCAAAACCAACACCTTGATTCTTCCGGTGCCTTCCTTGCTTGCGTACAATCTCCTCGAATTGCTTACTCCCGGCAAGGCTCTTGTAAACACCTTTCTCTATAATTCCCTTCAATAAGCTATTTTCTTGCTCAAGTGTAACTTGGCTAAGAGAATCATTAGTGGAATCAAGAGAACTACTAGAAGCAACAATATTGGATTTAACATTGTTATTGTTACTACTAGAGGAAGTATCTTTCTTGTGCTTGTTATTAGACTTGACTTGAGGCATGTAAGTAGATAAGAGTAAACGCTTGGCAATGTAAGAAGAACTTTTCTTGCGGAAATCATCATTGATTGCTTTTAAGAACTCATGCTCTTGCTCAAGATTGAGCTTTTCAAAGCGTAACTTCTCATGAGCCCTTAAAAGTTCTCGATGATCTTCGTAGATAGTTTCATGAGCTAACTTAAGAGAGTTTAATTCTTTAGTCAGAAGCTCAATCTTCTCCTTATCATTTTCATTCATTTTAGCATGATTAGCATGATTAATTGACGTTTCATCATAGTATTCATCACTAGAGTTGTCAACAAGTAAATCATCATCCACAAGCAAGTCATCTTCATCACTATTGAAATCAACATACTCGGGATGTGTTACCTTTGGACCTTTGGCCATGAAGCATCTTCCAACACCTTCATTTGGTGAACCAAATATGTCGTAGGAGTTGGTTGACACAAGTGCTAGACCGGCAACACCTTCATCTTGGGTATATTCGGAGTCGGAGTGATAGCTTCTCTCGGAGTGTTTATCGGAGTCGGAGCCGGATACCCATTCGCCAACATGAGCTTGATGTCTTCGTTTTGTGTAGCTCCTTGATGACTTGTCCTTCCTTTCCGAATCCTTGCTTCTCTGTGAGGGTCTTTGTTCATAACGATCATCTCTCCTCCTCCTCTCTCTTGGTGGTGATTCTTCTCTTTTGCTCCTTCTTCTTGGAGAATCTTCTCTTCTTTTGTAGGGTGCCGTACACTCATTGGAGTAGTGTCCGGGTCTCCCACAATTGTAGCAATTGCGCTCTCGACTAGAAGATCTCTTGTCATTGTAAGACCTTGATTTGGAGCTTCTTTCTTTGCTTCTACTCTTGTAGAATTTGTTGAAGTTCTTCACCATTAAGCTCAATTCTTCATTGAAGGTTGGTTTCTCACTTGATTATGTGGGGGCTTCACTTGAGGCTTTGTAAGCACTACTTGACTTGTTGTGAAGTTCCTCCTTATCCTTGAGTGACATCTCATGAGCAACAATCCTTCCAATGACTTCCGTTGGCTTGAGATCTTTGTAGTTTGGCATCATTTGAATCAATGTGCACACGGTATCATACTTTCCATCCAATGCTCTTAAGATCTTCTTGATGATGCATTTGTCGGTCATCTCTTCACTCCCTAAGCCGGCAATCTCATTTGTGATAAGAGCAAGCCTAGAGTATATTTTAGCGACACCTTCACCATCCTTCATTTTGAACTTGTCAAGCTGACTTTGGAGCACATCCAACTTGGATTCCTTGACGGACTCGGTACCTTCATGCATATCAATCAAAATATCCCAAATTTCCTTTGCATTCTCAAGACGGTTGCTTTTGTTGAATTCTTTGGGGCACAATCCGTTGAAGATGATATCACAAGCTTGAGCGTTGTATTGCAGCATCTTCAATTCTTCCGCATTAGCTTCACGGTTTGGTTCTCTCCCATCGAAGAATTCACCTTGCAAGCCAATACAAATAATTGCCCAAACGGCGGGGTTATGTCCAAGAATATGCATTTTAATCTTATGCTTCCAACTAGCAAAATTAGTACCATCAAAGTAAGGACCTCTACGTTGATAATTTCCCTCGCTAGACGCCATACTCTCCTAGGTTGTGAAACCAAGGCTATGACCACCAAAAGCTATGGAAATCAAAGCAAATGGAGACCAAAGCTCTGATACCACTTGTAGGACCTTGAAGTATGTCTAGAGGGGGGATGATTAGACTACTTGACCAATAAAAACTTAACCTTTTCCCAATTTTAGAGTTTGGCAGATTTTAGCTACTTTAGGACAAGTCAAGCAATCATCACACAATTCAAGCAAGCATGCAAAGAGTATATAGGCAGCGGAAATTAAAGCATGCAACTTGCAAGAAGGTAAAGGGAAGGGTTTGGAGGATTCAAACGCAATTGGTGACACGGATGTTTTTGGCGTGGTTCCGATAGGTGGTGCTATCATACATCCACGTTGATGGAGACTTACCCCCACGAAGGGTAACGGCTGTGCGAGTCCACGGAGGGCTCCACCCAAGAAGGGTCCACGAAGAAGCAACCTTGTCTATCCCACCATGGCCGTCGTCCACGAAGGACTTGCCTCACTAGCGGTAGATCTTCATGAAGTAGGCGATCTCCTTGCCCTTATAAACTCCTTGGTTCAACTCCACAGTCTTGTCGGAGGCTCCCAAGTGACACCTAGCCAATCTAGGAGACACCACTCTCCAAGAAGTAACAAATGGTGCGTTGATGATGAACTCCTTGCTCTTGTGCTTCAAATGATAGTCTCCCCAACACTCAACTCTCTCTCCATGGGTTTGGATCTGGTGGAAAGAAGATTTGAGTGGAAAGCAACTTGGGGAAGGCTAGAGATCAAGATTCATATGGTAGGAATGGAATATCTTGGCCTCAACACATGAGTAGGTGGTTCTCTCTCAGAAATGGTAAGTTGGAAGTGTAGGTTCATTCTGATGGCTCTCTCCACGAATGAAGAGGAGGTGGAGGGGTATATATAGCCTCCACACAAAATCTAACCGTTACACACAATTTACCAAACTCGGTGGGACCGAATAGTTAAACTCGGTTGGACCGATTTAGTAAACCTAGTGACCGTTAGTGATTTTCGGTGGGACCGACATACATCTCGGTGAGACCGATTCAGTTAGGGTTAGGGCTTAACGTAATCTCGGTAAGACCGATTACACAAACTCGGTGAGACCGATTTGGTAATAAGCTTTCCAGAGAGTTGGTCAGGTAAACTCGGTGGGACCGATTTGCTCTTTTCGGTGAGACCGAAATGTTACAAAAAGGAAACAGAGAGTTTACATTGCAATCTCGGTGGGACCGATCGCTCACTTCGGTTAGACCGAAACGTTACAAAGGGAAACAGAGAGATTGCAACACCATCTCGGTGAGACCAAGATCCCTATCGGTAAGACCGATTTCCTTAGGGTTTGTGGCAGTGGCTATGACTTTTGGAATCGGTGACGCTGGATAGGAAGTTTCGGTGTGACCAATTTTGGCTTTGGGTTTAGGTCATATATGGATGTGGGAAAGTAGTTGAGGGTTTTAGAGCATATCACTAAGCACATTGAAGCAAGAGGCTCATTAAGCAACACCTCATCCCTCCTTGATAGTATTGGCTTTTCCTATAGACTCAATGTGATCTTGGATCACTAAAATGTAAAATGAAGAGTCTTGAGCTTTTGAGCTTGAGCTAATACTTTGTCCTTAGTATTTTGAGGGATCCCCTTTCATCATCCATGCCATGCCATTCATTGAGCTTTCCTGAAATAATAGTCTTGGAATAGTATTAGCTCAATGAGATATATGTTGTTATGAATTACCAAAACCACCTAGGGATAGTTGCACTTTCACTTCGGGCCCGTCCAATTTGGACCGAATACTCGATCGCTTGTGCCAGATACACGGCACCCCCGAAAAGCCAGCCAATCACACCAATAGGGATTGTTGGGTGTTCAAGCAGGCAGGCAAGTTAATTGCCGAAAATAATGACAAGGGGCTGCATAGCGATGACGAGGAGGAGACCCGGCCGCCAAACAATAGAGGACAAAAGGGTTTCCACCCACAAGTGCGGACGGTGAACATGATATACGCAACCCACATACCCAAGAGGGAGCGGAAGCGTGCACCTAGGGACGTATATGCGATGGAGCCAGTCGCCCCAAAGTTCAATCCGTGGTCCTCATGCCCGATCACTTTTGACCGAAGGGACCACCCCACTAGCATCCTCCATGGCAGATTCGCCGCATTAGTTCTAGACCCAATCATCGACGGATTTCACCTTACTAGAGTCCTGATGGACAGCGGCAGCAGCCTGATCCTGCTTTATCAGGATACAGTGCGCAAGATGGGCATAGACCCGTCAAGGATTAAACCCACAAAA
Source organism: Triticum timopheevii (assembly GCA_963921465.1). Taxonomy (NCBI): domain Eukaryota; kingdom Viridiplantae; phylum Streptophyta; class Magnoliopsida; order Poales; family Poaceae; genus Triticum; species Triticum timopheevii. The sequence continues at coordinate 127,432,870 of OY997274.1, forward strand.
ACAACCTTTAAAGGCGTCATACTAGGTGTAGAGGCCAATTGTACAGGCTCAGTTACACTTGAAGTGGTCTTCGGATCCTCGGATAACTTCCGAAGCGAGGAGTTAATCTTTGACATAGTCCCGTTCCGCGACGGCTATCATGCACTGCTCGGACGAACCGCATTTGCAAAATTCAATGCGGTGCCGCACTACGCATACCTCAAGCTCAAGATGCCAGGCCCTCGAGGAGTCATTACGGTCAACGGAAACACCGAACGCTCACTCCGAACGGAGGAGCATACAGTGGCTCTCGCGGCGGAAATACAAAGCAGCCTCTTAAGGCAATTCTCGAGTCCGACTGTTAAGCGGCCGGACACTATCAAGCGCGCCCGGAGTAACCTACAACAAGACCACCTGGCACGTTTCGAGCACGTGTAGCAATGCGGCCCCAACCCCAGCCCTCGCGAAATCGCGAGACCAGTACCACGCGTGCATTACTATGCTCTGGAGATACCATGGGCACAGGGGGAGGGGTACGACCATGGCATGCCCAGAGTGCGGCTCAACCACACCAGGGGCTCCCAATTGTGTCATTCTTCTTTTTCTTCCTTCTTATTCACAGGACTCCGTTTTCCAGAAACCCTGTCCGGCAGTAGACTGTCCGGAAGCAGAAAAGCTACGTCGAGTATCCAGGTGGTCTCCATTACAAGCATTATACCTGTTTTACATACCATTCCGCAGCCTACCCCTGGAGGGGGACATGTTAAATAGTCCCATCCCTTGCTTATCACACTATTTGTATCGTCCTGCTTTCATTGCAATAGTTTTTTAATAAACAATGCATCACTTTTTTCCTATCATCGTATTCCCTTTTTTTTATCTATATATGTTCACTTATGACATGTTGCACCCGTACACTTTGGTACGTCCAAATACACCAGGGGCTTAAGTTCCCCGAAGTATGGTGTGATAAGTCCGAACACTTTCACAAGTGAGGCACCCCGAACTTATAGCATTATATGCATCGGCTCCGAATCCTGTCTTGGGTCAATAGTTGGGTTTGCCCGGCTCCCATGTTTTGGTACCTTACGTTCCGTTATATCGGCTAAGGTAGCGCTGGGAGAACCACTGCGATTGTGCCCCAGTTGAGCTGGGTTGAGCACCTCAGTGGAGAAAGCCAAAACCGACCGTCATGATGGGGCGAGAGCCGGTCGCTGTTCGAGAGGTTTTTTCGAGTCGCTAAAGACTTATGCCGCTTAGAGCGAGGAGCTGGCTTTGTCCGGCCCAGGCGTGGATAGCGCCCCGAATTCGGCCTTCCGAACACTAGGGGCTTCGCCGAAATTTAAAATTATAGAATTCTATGGCTAAGTGAGAGTGTTCAAGCATTATAAGTCCGGTTGCCTCGTTCGTTGTGTTGAGCGCCTCCCTCGAAGGACCCAAAAATGGGAAAAAGAGCGCTCAAGTTTATCCCGAACACCCCAGCACTCGCGGCATGGGGGCTGAAGCCAACGACTTGCCATCTCTCAAATTTGATAAACAGTCGCACAGAAGGTAATATTTTAAATTAACAAGCGTTGCTTAGCGCATATGAACAAGTTTTCAGCGCATAGGATAACAAAATGCGAGTCTACTAAAAAATTACATCTTTGGAGCATTCACCCGCTATAAGGCGGGCACCCTTCAGGACACCCTTATAGTACATCTCGGGTGTGCGATACTCCTGGCCCGGCGGTGGCGCGTCCGTCACAAGCTTCTCGGCATCCATCTTGCCCCAGTGCACTTTAGCGCGGGCAAGGGCCCGACGGGCACCTTCAATGCAGACGGAGTGCTTGATGACTTCAATCCATGGACAGGCGTCCACCAGCTGCCGCACCAGACCGAAGTAGCTCCCAGGCATGGCCTCTTTGGGCCACAGCCAAACTATGAGGCCCTTCATGGCCTGTTCGGCCACCTTGTGGAGCTCGACCAGCTGCTTCAGCTGGTCGCTCAGGGGCACCGGATGTCTGGCCTCAGCATATTGAGACCAGAATACTTTTTCCGTCGAGCTCCCCTCCTCGGCTCGGTAGAACGCGGCAGCATCGGACACGCTACGGGGCAGATCCGCAAATGCTCCTGGAGAGCTCCGGATTCGGGTAAGTAACAAGTAATTCACTTTCACGTGCTTGCTTTGCATAAAGAATGCCTTACCCGCCGCTATCTTCTTTATCGCCTCAATTTCCTGGAGGGCTTTTTGGGCTTCGGCCTTGGCGGCTTTGGCACTCTCAAGAGCCGAGGCGAGCTCGAATTCTCGAGTCTTCGAGTCACGCTCCAAACTCTCATGTTTTTCCACGAGAGCCTGGAGCTCTCGCAGCACCTCCGCCACCAGCGCCTCCTGCTTCTCCCGCTCGGTGCGTTCCACGGCCGCATTGCGTTCGGCCTCGGACACCGCTTCCTTCAGGGTCGCCACCTCGTTCGTGGCCCCTGCAATACTCACGTTATCCCTGTCATTTTTTGCAACCAAATCCTTTTCTATAAGGTATTTCTTTAATCAGGTATTACTTACCTTCCTTGTCCTCGAGCTGCTTCTTGGCACGGCCAAGCTCGTTCTCGGACCGCTCGAGGCTCTGCTTCAAGGCATTGACCTCCGCAGTCAGTGCGACAGAGGTCAGCAGCGCAGCCTGCATTCCCATATTGACATATTTGTGTTAGACTCCTATGTCTATCTTTTTAGATCCTCAGTTCGGCTTTTCTTTCCGAATATCAAACTGAGCATCAGGGGCTACTACCTATGCGGTACTATTTTTAGATATCTTAACCACATACCTCAAAGCCTGTTAGAAGGCTGGTGCAGGCTTCGGTCAGCCCGCTCTTGGCAGACTGAACCTTCTGAATCACCGCACTCATGACAGTGCGGTGCTCCTCGTTGATGGAAGCGCCGTTGAGCGCCTCCAGCAAATTATCCGGCACCTCCGGTTGGACGGAGGTCACCAACGTCGCAGTCTCGCCCTTCTTACGAAGGGGCCGCCCGTCGGACTCCGGAACCACTAAAGGTTCCGATGCGGAGTCTGGTCCAAAGTCCGGGAGGTTGCCCTGCGGCACCTCCGGGGCCTCCTCCTCCTGGCTGGGCCCCTTCTAGGACCCCACCTCGGCGTCGTCTGCGTCGCAGGGGGAGGAGGCGGTTGTAAGTGAAGCACTATTCATGTCTGACAAGTCCAAGGAGCCGCTCGACGAAGCGGGGAGATCGTCCTTGGGCGGGCTACATGATCGTATTCGGCGTTAGAAGACACTATGCGATGAAAGAAAAATCATGAGTTATTCTGGAATCCGGACACTTACGATCTCGCCAGGGGCTTGACCCTCAAAGGCCACTCCTCTTCGCCATCGTCGGTGTTGGTGGAATAGTCCGGAGGAAGGGTCCTCCCCTTCTTGGACCCTTCGGCCTCCTCCGTCGAGGAAGCCTTCCTTTTCTTCTCTCCCCCCGTTGGGGGAGAGGCCTCTTTCTTCTCCTCCTCGTCTTCGCGGGAGGAGTCCGCCTCGGAGTCATCGGACGATGAGTCCGATAACACCTGGCGCCGGGAACTCCTCCGAGTTCCCGTGGCCTTCTTCTTGGCCTTCTTCTCCGGCACCACGTAAGGGGCCGGAGCCAGCAGTCCCGTTAATCGGGCATCCGCTGGGTCTTCTGGCAAGGGAGCCGGACAGTTAACCTGCCCGGACTTCTTCTGCCAAGCCTGTCAAAGGTAAAGGGAGTTTAGATCCTGCATAGAGTCAAACTATGGAAAACAAGTGTCCCGTAAAGGGTAAAATAGCTTACCTCGCCGGCTTGACGCTGTGAGCTGAATCCGCGATCCTCGGTAGCGGATGCGGGAGCTTCGGCGCCCTTGAACAACACCTTCCAGGCGTCTTTGTACATAGTGTCGAAGAGCCTGCTCAAGGTCTGGTGCTGTGCCGGATCAAACTCCCACAAGTCGAAGGCCCATTGTTGGCATGGGAGGATCCGGCGGACGAGCATGACCTGGACCACGTTGACGATCTTGGTCTTCTTGTTCACAAGGTCTTGGACGCAGGTTTGGAGTCCGGTCAGCTCCTCTAAATCACCCCATGTCAGGCCCTTCTTTTTCCAGGAGGTGAGCCGCGTGGGGATGCCAGATCTGAATTCGGGGGCCGCTGCCCATTCAGGGTCACGCGGCTCGGTGATGTAGAAACACCCCGATTGCCAACCTTTGATGGTTTCCACGAAGGAGCCCTCGAGCCATGTGACATTGGGCATCTTGCCCACCATGGCACCTCCGCACTCCGCCTGCTGGCCGCCCACTACCTTCGGCTTGACATTGAAAGTCTTCAGCCATAAGCCGAAGTGAGGCTTGACGCGGAGGAAGGCCTCGCACACAACGATAAATGCTGAGATGTTGAGGATGAAATTCGGGGCCAGATCGTGGAAATCCAGGCCGTAGTAGAACATGAGTCCCCAGACAAATGGGTGGAGTGGGAAGCCCAATCCGCGGAGGAAATGGGGAAGGAACACCACTCTCTCATGGGGCCTGGGGGTGGGGACGAGCTGCCCCTCGTCTGGAAGCCGGTGCGCAATATTGTTGTGCAGGTATCCGGCCTTCCGCAGCTTTTTGATGTGCCCCTCCGTGACGGAGGAGGCCATCCACTTGCCTCCCGCTCCGGACATGACTGGGGAAGGTTGAGGCGAGATGTGCGGGCTTGGGCATTGGAGCTCGAGTGCGCGGAAATGGATAAGCAAAGGAGGAAGAAGGCATAGGTAAAAAGGTGGATCCTTGTCCCCTTATATATGGGCGGACGAAACTATCTATCCCCACCAGCCTGGTAAAACTCGCTTATCTCCCAAGTGCCGTAATCAATGGTGCGGTTGGGTTACCCACGCTCATATTGATGAGAATCCCAGAATAAGGCGACACGATCTCTGCTTTGACAAGACGTGCTAAGGAAACCGCTTCGCGAAACGCGCTGAGGTGGAACAATAAAAACGATTCGAATAAAGGCTTGGCCGTGGTGTGATGTCATGCCACGAAATAACTTAGCAGATTGAACTTGTGTAAATATTATTCTCTCTACGGTGGCATGTGGAACTTATTTTGCAGAGCCGGACACTATCCTGGTGTTCAAAATCTTCTATGAATTATTCGGAGGAGGAATCCGCCTTGCAATGCCGAAGACAATATGCGCGCCGGACTCGTCGTCATTGAAGCCTGGTTCAGGGGCTACTGAGGAAGTCCTGGACTAGGTGGTGTCCGGATAGCCGAACTATCATCTTTGGCCGGACTCCAAGACTATGAAGATACAAGATTGAAGACTCCGTCCCGTGTCCGGATGGGACTTTCCTTGGCATGGAAGGCAAGCTTGGCGATACGGATATGTAGATCTCCTACCATTGTAACCGACTCTGTGTAACCTTAGCCCTCTCCGGTGTCTATATAAACCGGAGGGTTTTAGTCCGTAGGACGAACAACAATCATACCATAGGCTAGCTTCTAGGGTTTAGCCTCCTTGATCTCGTGGTAGATCTACTCTTGTACTACCCATATCATCAATATTAATGAAGCGGGAGTAGGGTTTTACCTCCACCGAGAGGGCCCGAACCTGGGTAAAAACACCGTGTCCCTTGTCTCCTGTTACCATCCGCCTAGACGCACAGTTCGGGACCCCCTACCCGAGATCCGCCGGTTTTGACACCGACACCAAGAACGAAGATAGCGGTTCAATAAAGGGTCTAAGGCCCACAGGCGGCTTAAGGCCCATAGTATGTAAACCGCCATAATGCCATGACTTGTAACATAAGGTAGAATTAACTAGTCACCGAGCCGGACACTGTTTATGAGCCGGCCGGGACTCTGTAGACCGCAGGGCGTCCACCCGTGTATATAAGGGGGAGACTCGCTGGCGGCTTAGGGCAAGAAACAACTCATCGAGAGCCGGGCATAGCGTATCTCGCTCCCTGGTCATCGAAACATCAATCAATACCAACCCAACTAGACGTAGGCCTTACCTTTTTTTTTGACACTTACGTAGGCCTTACCTTCACCGTAAGGGGCCAAACTAGTATAAACCTATCGTGTCCCTTGTCCCGATTAACCCCTTCAAGCTTCCTAGTTGCGATGGCTCCACAACTAAGTCCTTTCACTAGGACATCTGACGTGAAAATTCCACGACAGTTGGCGCTCACCGTTGGGCCAGAGCACGGTGGATTTGAGTTCTTGAAGGGCAACTTCGAAGGGCTCAAGGGATACGTAGGGCCAGATGACCAAGAGTCATCGCGGCAAGATCTACATCGACGACGAAGGCTGGGGCCTCGACGCCGGCTCAATTGAGTACGGGTATCGGGTCCCCTTCAGCGGAATCCACGTCTTCATCGGCCGGATTGGTGAGCCGGTGTCGGTGGCGGGTCTCTCTGTGGCCACGAGCACCTATGGGGCACTGGGGGCCCCTTCTAGTCCGGCAAGGGGGCGGAGGCCGCGTGCAGAGCAGATCGAGGTCGGGCGCACGCGCTGGGGAAGACGGGCGATTTTTACCCAGCTTCGGAGCTCTCCGGAGAGATAAAACTCCTACTGCTGCTTTGTGTTTGTATTTGATCTTTCTCGAGAGCGAGCGTATGGTAGTATTGCGTATGTCCCAATGGGTCTAACCCTGTGTCGAATGAACCGAACCCTGTGATCCCAAATGGACCGAACCCTGTGATCCCAAATGGACCGAACCCCTTCTACGTGCGCATGGGCCTCCCTTTTATAGTCTGAAGGGGGCACCAACAGGTGGCAGCATAAGAAGAGGGGGTAGAAAGGTAAAAACGCAGGTTGGTGTAACAGTGACCAACAGTGTCCTCTACCTAACTCTGACGGTAGGAGACAGGGGCATTTAATGCCCGTCCGGTCGCCCCAACAGTGTAGAGAAGCGACCGTTAAGTGAGCCACCGGTTGCCACGATGGTGTCTTTGTCATCTCCGCTTGCCACCTCGCCCTGCATGGCTGCGTAGTGCCTCGCCACGTGCCCTTCGGATGGCCCTGTGATGACACGTCGCCGGATGCGCTGGAGTTTGGGTGGCAGTCTTGCCGCGGCAAGTGCCTTGCCGCAGCCCTTCTCTTGTCGTGCCGGCAAGCTTGTCGGCCGTCGGGCCTTGCCGGGACGCGCGGGGCGCCGCGGCAAGTCTTCTGGAGCCGCCTTGGTCGGCCTTCCCGGAAAACTCCTCTTGCCGGGGCCTTGGTTTGCCTTCCCGGCAAGCTCCTCTTGCCGGGGCCTTTGTTTTCTTGGTTAGTACTTTGCTCTTGAGTGGCGTCAGAATAGCCGTGGAGCATCTTGGCGGACGTCCGGCAAGCCTTGCCACGGGGTGCTGTGACTGCCCGTGCACAAGTTCGGGGTACTAAGGTACCCGCCTACTTTAGTACACCGACAGGAGCCCCCGGGCCTGGGCCATACACGGTGTCGAGCGCTGTTGGGCCAGGCCCAAATCAGTGCACGGGCACGCGTGGCCTGGGCCCACCCAGAATCGGACTCCGCTTTCACCGCGCACGCCCAGAGTGGCACGCGTCAAACGCGGCGTCGTGGGCGACGTGGGCGGCGCGTGCGGGGCTGAGCCTCGCGAGCATGCATCAAGCCATGATGAAGGGGACGGCTCACGCCCTCCTACCTAAACGGAGGTAGGCGTGGGGGCGTGGTGCATTTACTGGATGGGGCCAGTGCGCGGCTTTTGAGGCGTCCACTCCCATGCTCACGGGGTGGGGTGAGACCGCCTCACCCGTCCACTCGGCGCTGCATCCCTGCCACGCGGCTCCCATGCGCTCGGGGTCACGGACGGTGAGATTGAGAATCCGGGCCGGCGTGAGCAGAGGCAGCGGGTCGGTCCTGATTCCCTGCTCTCCCGTGCCTTGATTCGCCGAGCGGGGCGGCCGGGCTCCCACCCTGCTCCTTTATAAAGAGCAGGAGGAGGGGCACGGAAGCCAGCACTCCCTCATCTCCTTCTTTCTTTTAACTTCTGCTCCCCTTCCTCCCATTCGTCATGGAGAAAGGGAACCCTGGCCCTTCATCGGTGGCGGCAAGGGTTGCCGCCAGACAGCGCACCCCTCCCTCTCTCGCCCCCGCGGTGGCGGAGCCGGCCGCGAGGGGAAGAGGGAGGGGGCGAGGCCGTGGACGAGGTCGAGGGCGTGGCCGAGGTGCTCGGGGAAGAGGCGGCCGGGGCGGTGCGCCACCCCCGTCTCCGTCGGCGGCTCCTCCCCTCGAGGCGGTCCACATCAGGGACGACCCCTGGGAGTTCTTCGTCAAGCCGCGTCGGGCACCTCGTCGACGCCTCCGGCTTCCGGCTCCGTTTGCGAGCGCAATGGAACCGGACCCGCCCGAGATGCTGGAGTTGCGCATGAGGGGCTGCGGGATTAGCGGCACTCGAGTTAGTGTCGTATCCCCAGCCCCCGGCGTGATGTACTTCGATCGAGGGTGGAAGACGTTCGCCCGCATCCACAGCTTGACGGCGGGGTTTACCCTCCATTTTAAGTTAATGGAGGGCGACCTTCTCGCCGTCAAGGTCTTCGGGGACTCCGGCATCCGGGCGAGATGCTGCGTGGACAGCTCCTCCGATAGCGAAGGTCCCTCCTCGAGCGAGAGTGACGAGGAAGGGAGCGACAGCGACGACGAGGATGGCGGGTCCGACTAGGCGCCGGACGCCGCCTCGCGTGCGCCACCGGCGACCCCATCATCTGGGTCGCCGGCCTTCTGAACTCCCCGGGGCCGTCTCCTTGGGCGGCTGGCGTAGGGAGGCTGCGGAGGAGGAAGAGGGGTGGCGGCAAGGCCGTCAAATCGGAGTATGAGGGCGAGGTGCCCTCGACAGCGTGCTGACGTCCTGCCGCCCCGTCTTCGAGCTCTGCCTCCGGCGCCTCCGTCTCCGCCAAGCTCCTGGCCGGCCCCCGAGGTGTTCTCTTGGTGTCTTCTGGCACCCGTAGTTCGCCTAGGCGCTCCTTTTTCCCTCCCCGGCAAGCTTCTCTTGCCGGGGCCTCCTTGACCTACCTCCTGAAGAGAGAAACAAGAGACGGATTACGGGCATCTTATCTTTTAATTTGTAAGCCTTCGGGCCTTAGCTGTATTTAAAGTTTGTAATCCTCTCCATCATGTTTTTCATCCTCTATGGACTTGCACTAAATTGGGATGTTTTTTTAATGAAAAGAGGGGAAAGCTTGCCGGAAAGTCCTTTACTTGATTTTGTGCCTTGTACGTTTTCACCCTACGCTTCTAGGGAACTTGCCGGTGCGGGCACCTTGCCGTGGCGCCAAGTGCGGAACATTGGCAACGGAACTGCAACCGACAGGAAACCTTGTCGCGGAGCCAGTCGCGGCTTACTTAAGTCGTTGAGCGGACTCGAAACGACAGTAAGGCAACTGGCTACGAGTTGGTTTTCTGCCGGCGGCGCCGCGACCGACAAGAAACCTTGTCGTTGAGCTAGCCGCAGTTCACCTAAGTTGTCGAGCGGACTCGAAACAACAGTCGGTGCGCGACTAGCTACGAGCCGGTTCCTCCGCGCACAGGTTTTTCCATACAAGGTACGCTCGTTCAAGGACATGGCCTCGCATTCCCCAGTCCATAAGAGGATGCATGACGAGGGATGAAAAACTTATCTGATACCGCAGCTCCCGGTGACTCTAGATTGCCGGGGATGAATCTTGGTATTCGCAGCTCCCGGCAACTTTGGCTCCGCTGAGACCTAGGTGCCGGTGCGCCTTGCTTTGTCCTTGCCGTCGGCGTCGGAGCCTCCGGGGGCCCTGACTTGCCGCGTAGGGATCTTGGTACTCGCAGCCCCCAGCGACGCTGGTTTGCCGGGGCCCAGGGGCCAGTGCGCCCTTCTATTCTTTCCTTGTCGCTGTCATTTTAGTCACAAAAAAATAACTAAGACAACACCGTAATAAGTTACTCTTTGCAATGTAACTTTAAGTTGGGCAATGCGACGCCATGTTTCGCCCTTTGTATGTTTACACTCTACGCTTCTAGGGAACTTGCCGGCGCTAACACACTTGCTGAGTGCGGAACGTCAGCAGCCTGCTGGCGGTGTTGTACCCGGCAAGAAACCTTCTCGGGCCAGCTGCAGCGCACTTGTATTGTTGAGCGGACTCGAAAACAAAGCAAGGGCGCAACTTAACCACGAGTTAGCTCCTTCTGCGCACAAGTTTCTCATACAAAGGACGTCCCATGGCAAGGCTTGCTGTGCTACATCCTCTACTTCATTACATCCCCTGTACGTTTTTACCCTACGCTTCTAGGGAACTTGCCGGCGCTAACACACTTGCTGAGTGCGGAACGTCAGCAGCCCGCTGGCGGTGTTGTATCCGGCAAGAAACCTTCTCGGGCCAGTTGCAGCGCACTTGTATTGTTGAGCGGACTCGAAAACAAGGCAAGGGCGCAACTTACCCACGAGTTGGTTCCTCCGCGTACAGGTTTTTCGTACAAGGGACGAACGTTCGAGGAATATAACATAAGAGCTTAGAACTAAAAAGTGTTATGCACTCAAGCTCGGGTGACTTAGCTTTTCTGCTTCCCGCGGTCCGGCGAAGCCGCACTCTTCCCTTGACTTCCCCCCTTGTACCCCCGCGCTTTCAGGGAGCCCGCCGGCGCAAACACACTTGCTGAGTGCGGGACATCAGCAGCCCGCTGGCGGTGTTGCTTCCGGTAGGAAGAACTCGTCGGGCTAGTTGCGGCGCGCTTTCATCGTTGAGCGGACTCGAAACGGATCAAGGGCGCAACTTAGCCACGATTCGACCCTTCTGCGCACAGGTTCTTTGTACAAGGTACGGATTCTCAGGGAATACAATTCAAAAGCTTGAAACTGGACGCTTTCTTCGCTCTACTGGCTGGTGGAGCTCGATGGCGCGTCCTCAACGGCAGCGCGGCACTCCGAGGAGGTGCGCTTGCCGGAGTGGGCACCAGAGCTGCTCTTGCCGGACTTAATCTTTGGTTGGTCTGCCTTTGCCTTCTTGCACTTGCCGGTGGAGCTTGATGGTGCGTCCTCGACGGCAGCGCAACACTCCGGGGAGGTGCGCTTGCCGGAGTGGGCATCAGAGCTGCACTTGCCGGACTTGAGTTTCTTCTTCCCCCGGGGAGTTTCAGCGGCAAGTGGCTCGCGCTCTGCTGCGGCTGCTGCTTCCCGGTAGATCTTGTCGGCGCAGATGAGTGCATCCCTCTTGTCACCTTGGACAGAAATGACACTCATCGGGCCAGGCGTCTTGAGCACATTGTATGCATAGTGAGAGGCCGCCATGAACTTGGCGAGTGCGGGTCGGCCGAGTATCCCATTGTAGGGTAATGGGATATCAGCCACGTCAAATGTGACCCTCTCCGTCCTGAAATTCAGCTCGCTGCCAAACGTCACTGGCAATGTGATCTTCCCCTTGGGCTTGCTTCTTCCTGGATTTATCCCTTGAAAGGTACCAGTCTCTTCGAGCTCGCTGTCGGGGATCTGGAGCTTCTTGAGTACTGCGGAGGAAATCAGGTTCAGGCTGGCCCCGCCGTCAACCAACATCTTCGTGACCTTGAGGTTGCGGATTGTCGGTGAGACCAACATCGGCAAGCACCCGACCGCGGTGACGCGATCAGGGTGGTCCTCAACATCGAAGATGATGGGCGTGCCGGACCATTTCAGAGGCTTGCGCGCCTCGACGGACGGCTCCGCTGCGTTCACCTCTTGCACCCACTGCTTGAGTTGGCGGTGCGAGGCGTGCAGAGAGGCGCCGCCGTCGATGCACAACACCTCTATCGCCTTCTGAAACTCTTGGTCTTCGGCCTCATCTTCCTCCATCTCATCCTCCTCTTCGTCATCTTCGTCCCTGTCGCGGCCGCGGGGAGGCCTATCTCCTTGCCGCGGCTTGGCCTTGCCGCGGTGTCCTCCCCGGGCGGGAAGCTTCTTGCCGGATCCTCCGCCACCTCCCTGGGCTCTCTCCTTATCGCGGCGCTCGTACTCGGCCTTCTGTAGCTCCGCCATCTCTTCGACTTTCTTGCAGGTTTGGAGATCGTGGCCCTTGGTGCGGTGGATCTTGCAATATCGCTTGCCGGAGCCATCCTGCTTGTCGGCGGCTACCACAGCCTCGCCGGAGTCATCGGCCTTGGCCTTGTCGGAGCCGCCTCCGTTGCCGGAATGCTCAACAGCTAGCACATCCTTAGTCTTTCTCTTCCTATTGTTCCGTCTCCGGCTCTTCCTTGCCGGGGCGGCATCCTCACTGTCAGATCCTTCTGCTCCTGCAACCTCTCCGGGGATTTTCCTCCCCTCCTCAGCCCGTGCACACTTGTCGGCCAGAGCATAGAGCTCGCTGACGTCTCGGATCTTGCACATCGCCATCTCCTCCCTCATCCTGCGGTTACGCACGTTCTGATGAAACGCGCTGATAACCGCGGCGGGGTGGACGTCTGGGATGTTACGCTGCACTTGACTGAATCTCTGTATGTACTTGCGCAGGGGTTCTCCCTCCTTCTGGACGAGCAAGTGGAGGTCACTCTCCTGGCCATGAGGCTTGTGGCCACCCGTGAAGGCGCTGACAAACTGATGACACAAGTCCGCCCATGAAGAGATGGAACCGTCCGGCAAGTGCATGAGCCAAGATCTGACATTGGGCTTGAGCACCAGCGGGAAGTAGTTGGCGAGGATCTTCTCATCGCGCCCTCCGGCAGCCTGCACCGCGATGGTGTAGATGCTGAGGAACTCCGATGGATGTATCCTGCCATCATACTTCTCGGGCACGTATGGCTTGAAGTTCTTGGTTTTGGGCCACTGGACTTGCCACAGCTCGCGGGTGAACGCAGGGCAACCTGCCGCGTACGGCAAGTCGCCTGGTTCCCCTAGTGCATGCATGTCGACAGTGGGCCCAACACGCTAGTCAGATTGACGTCGCGTTTCCCTTCTGCGCTCGATGCGAGTGCGAGCGTCTTCGTGTTGCCGTTCTTGGAGAACGTGGCGTTGATCGCGTCGGGTTCGCGGGTCCGACGACGCGGTGGAGTCGCCGTCGGGGTTGGTCCGACGAGCCGGCGACCTTGGCCTTCGGGGTTGGGAGTGCACGGAGGTGGCACCCCCAGCGGTCTTGCCGGTGTCGGCTTGCACCTGGGCGCCTTGCCGGGGCCTCGATGCGCTTGGTTGCCGGGGCTTGTTGCCGTTGGCGAAGCTGATGAGGCTGTATATGGCCATCCTCCAGTCGTCGATCTTGTGCGGCGCCAGAGGGTAGTCTAGGAGCAGCTGGGCTCAGGCCAGCGCTTCCTCTGCTGTCTTGGGTGGTGGTGGCGACGAGCGGCGCGAGGAGCGGGATGTGCTCGGACTCCCAACTGGATTGGGAGGTGCAACACCCAGCCCTGGCGACCGTACCTCGCTCGCGCCATCATGCAGGCGTGCATGCTGACCTCGAGCGTCTCGCGACCCACCAGCTTGGCCTTGTTCCAACGCGAGCACGGTGCTAGGAGCACCGGGGCGTTGTCGACCTTGCACCTCCTGGGAAGGGTGCGGCGTCTGCATGGTCGCCGACGCTTGCGGGGCCTTGTTTTTGGATCTGGTGACGACGTGAGTCCCACCATCGGCCCCCGCTCCTCCACCGGCGGCCACTCCACCGCCCGTTTGCTCCGGCGGTGGTGGCGGATTCGATGTAGACGGAGCGGCCACCTCTGAAGGCTTCTTCTTCGGTGGCATGTTGATGAAGGCGTTGATGCAGCACGCGCAGAGACCGGATCAGATGCTCACGACCTCGACGCGCCCCCTACCTGGCGCGCCAAAGATGTCAGTGGCGGGTCTCTCTGTGGCCACGAGCACCTATGGGGCACTGGGGGCCCCTTCTAGTCCGGCAAGGGGGCGGAGGCCGCGCGCAGAGCAGATCGAGGTCGGGCGCGCGCGCTGGGGAAGACGGGTGATTTTTACCCAGCTTCGGAGCTCTCCGGAGAGATAAAACTCCTACTGCTGCTTTGTGTTTGTATTTGATCTTGCTCGAGAGCGAGCGTATGGTGGTATTGCGTATGTCCCAATGGGTCTAACCCTGTGTCGAATGAACCGAACCCTGTGATCCCAAATGGACCGAACCCTGTGATCCCAAATGGACTGAACCCCTTCTACGTGCGCATGGGCCTCCCTTTTATAGTCTGAAGGGGGCACCAACAGGTGGCAGCGTAAGAAGAGGGGGTAGAAAGGTAAAAACGCAGGTTGGTGTAACAGTGACCAACAGTGTCCTCTACCTAACTCTGACGGTAGGAGACAGGGGCATTTAATGCCCGTCCGGTCACCCCAACAGTGTAGAGAAGCGACCGTTAAGTGAGCCACCGGTTGCCACGATAGTGTCTTTGTCATCTCCGCTTGCCACCTCGCCCTGCATGGCTGCGTAGTGCCTCACCACGTGCCCTTGGGATGGCCCTGTGATGACACGTCGCCGGATGCGCTGGAGTTTGGGTGGCAGTCTTGCCGCGGCAAGTGCCTTGCCGCAGCCCTTCTCTTGTCGTGCCGGCAAGCTTGCTGGCCGTCGGGCCTTGCCGGGACGCGCGGGGCGCCGCGGCAAGTCTTCTGGAGCCGCCTTGGTCGGCCTTCCCGGCAAACTCCTCTTGCCGGGGCCTTGGTTTGCCTTCCCGGCAAGCTCCTCTTGCCGGGGCCTTTGTTTTCTTGGTTAGTACTTTGCTCTTGAGTGGCGTCAGAGTAGCCGTGGAGCATCTTGGCGGACGTCCGGCAAGCCTTGCCGCGGGGTGCTGCGACTGCCCGTGCACAAGTTCGGGGTACTAAGGTACCCCCCTACTTTAGTACACCGACAGCCGGGCCCTGAGCCGGACAACTGCACCGACCTCGTCGAGACGGCTCAGAGTGCGAGAAAGGCCCGAGTTCAACCCGTCATGAAGCGTGCCTTCGTGGGCTGCATCCACGGAGAGGAACTTTCTGAAGATTCTGAAGCTGGTGGTGAGACGGCCGTCCTCTCTGACGGTGATTCGTCCACCGGTTCAGCAGATTCGTTGTACCAAGTGCAAGACGACGTGCTCGGGGGCTGTTCCGATGGCACCAGTATTCCGGACCCCTATGAGCCGCCAAGGTGGGCAGGAGTCTTCATGGCTGGGACTCAACCCGGCCAAAACTCTACAACCGCTACAGCAATAACGTCTGGGACAGGAGCAGCCGGGGCAGGAGGCCCTGTGTGCCCGCCGGCTTAGGTGCTGATAGATCTCATGGATAAGCTCACGGCCCTATTAACCGCCACGGTTATTCCTGCAAATAAAGATGAGCATGACGCGGAGGTGGCACGGGTGCGCGAGGAAATAGCTCGGGCCAAGGAGGCCTTGGCAGCTGAAGACACCAGGTTAGCCACAGAACGGGCGGCTTTGGATGCGCGGGTATAGCGGCTACAGTCAGAAGCCTACCAGCTCATGATGAGCCTAAACGCGTCTAACGAGGTGATGAGGAGGAGACATCAGAAAACCCAGTCCCGTTTACCTCCGATTTATGATCCTCGAAATCTTTTTGCTACACAAGGAGCCGGCCCAAGTAACCCGCCAGATGCAAATCAGTTTATGACAGCCGGAACAGGAGGACCGGCTCAGCCTCGGGAGATGGCACCTCCTCATGGGAGCATGGCACCACCCCGTTACGTGCCAATACCGCCGTGTCACTTTTCCAACCCCATGGAGAACTTAATCGCAGCATCGGCGCGCTTGGCGGCTCTCCCAGTGGACGGTGATGACCCGACAGCGGTGGAGACCCGGAGGGTCAGAAAACTTATCCAGACGGCCCTAGCTCAGCAAGAGACTTATTCTTATAGCTGGGACATGATTCATTCAACTCCTCCGCCTTGGTTAGCACCGCCTCGACAAAACCGGAGTCCAAGTTACAGCAGGCATATGGAGTCAGAAGCTTTGTCAAGCAACGCCCAGCGCCGTAACCAGCCTGGTGGCTATAACCCGTTACAAGACCGAATACGTCAGGAGAAGGAGCGGGCGGCTCAGCTAGCTGCTCAATAGCCGGCTCATCAAGATTTCCCAGAATATCCGACGACTTCCATTGAGACGGAAGTGGCTACTAGAACCGGTGGTGTTCCTTGCTTGGTGCCGGCTCTGCGTAATGTGCGCCTACCCAAGGACTTCAAGGGACCTCGAAAGGTGCCGAATTATACGGCCGACTTATAGCCCGGAGCGTGGATCGAAAGTTATGAGATGGCCATGGAGCTATTGGAGGTTAGCGACGCGGCAATGGGTAAGTACTTCACCATGATGTTAGATGGAACGGCCCGGTCTTGGTTAAAGGGTTTGCCACCCAATTCCATTGGTTCATGGGTAGAGTTAAAGGCCCGTTTCATCCAGAACTTCAAAGACACTTGTAAGCAATCTATGTCGATTGTGGACTTGACAAATTGTAAGAAGAAGGAGGGTGAATCTACGACTCATTAGGTACACCGAGCCAAGGAGATAATACATTCATCTGACAAGATGGATGCCAGCTCGGCAGTCCTCATGTTGGAGAAGAATTGCCGCTTTGAGCCGCTGAGGCAGAAACTGGGGCGCCTTAAGTGTGCAGTGATATGGGTACGTTGATGGCGGCTTTAGTCAAATACGCCGACTCTGATAGTACCAAGGATCCCGCGTCTGATGAGGAAAGGACAGGGAAGGGAAAGAAGAACGGCAATGGAAAGGGTCAGCAGCATAACCCAATGAACCAGGGAGGCAATAAGCGTAAGGCGGAGGGTAACCCGGAGTTTGTAGCCAATGCCAATGCACAGGGTAACAATCAGAGACGTAAGGGCAAACCGCCCCCTCGATCTGGCGGGTCAGGCCCATCTCTTGAGCAGCTACTCAATGAGCCTTGCCCGAGACACGGCACCCGGGAACGACCCGCCACCCACTTGTGGAAAGATTGCGCGATCATGAAGGCTTTTAAGAATTCCAACACGTTTGGTGACAATCCTGGGTCCGGCGGCGGTTCAGGAGCTGGCGGTTTTCATGGCCCGGGCGGCGGTTCAAATTCCGGCTTTCAGGGACATCAAGGAAGCTATAATCAACAACAGTCTGGTCAAGGAGAACAACAACAGCAGCAGTCGGGTTATCAAAGCCATCCGAAGAAGTTGAATAGTGGGCAGTATCACGTGTTCACCACTAGCTCATGCAAACGTGATCAGAAGGTTCATAAGAGGGCCGTGAATTCTGTTGAGCCGGCGGTTCCTCGTTATTTGAGGTGGGCAGAACATCCCATTGTATGGAGCAGAGAAGATCACCCTCCATGGTCGATAATCCGGGTCAGTTAGCCTTGGTGGTAGCGCCTCAGGTTGGTGGATATAAATTCACTAAGGTACTCACGGACGGAGGTAGCAGCATCAATATCCTCTATTATGAAACCTTTTGATGCATGCGGTTGACTAATAAGGATTTGAGGACATCCAACACTGTTTTTCATGGAGTGGTTCCTGGTAAGTCGGCTTACCCAGTTGGCAAGATTGAACTAGAAGTGGCCTTTGGAGACGAGTATGACTCCAGAGCGGAGAAATTGATGTTTGAAGTGGTCAAAATCAGGAGTCCGTGTCATGCTGTGTTTGGGCGGCCGGCTTATGCTAAGTTCATGGCACGGCCGTGTTATGTTTATTTGCAGCTCAAGATGCCGGGTCACAAGGGCACCATCACTGTGCATGGGAGTCGAAAGGTAGCCTTGGAGTGTGAAGAAGGCGACGCGGCTTATGCTGAGTCTGCTTGTGCAGCGAAAGAGCTAAAATTTTACCAAGATAATGTTGACCCGGCGGATATGACCTCCCTAAAGAAGCCAACTACAGAGCATGACCCAACATTGAAGTTTAAATCAGCCGCTGAGACAAAGCTTGTTGATTTTACTCCAGGCGACTCTTCTAAGCAATTCAGCATCAGTACCAATTTGGATCCTAAATAGGAAAGCGCGCTCGTCGAGTTCATCCGTGAGAACCGGGACATCTTTGCATGGAAACCTTCTGACATGCCGGGTGTACCGAGGGAACTCGCTGAGCACACTCTCAATATTGATCCGAAGTATAAGCCGGTCAGGCGGTTTCTTCAACAGTTCAACAAAGAGAGACGAAAAGCTATTGGAGAGGAAGTCGCCTGGCTCTTAGCGACCGGGTTTATTGTTGAAGTTTTTCACCCGGAGTGGTTGGCTAATCCGGTGCTGGTGCTTAAGAAGAATGGCACCTGGCGGATGTGTGTGGATTACACGGACTTATACAAGGCTTGTCCGGCTGATCCCTTTGCTCTCCCCCGTATTGATCAAATCATTGATGCTACGGTGGGTTGTGAACGTTTGAGCTTTTTGGATGCTTATTCTGGTTATCATCAGATCAAAATGGCAGTTAAGGATCAGGAGAAGACGACTTTCATCACTCCGTTTGGAGCCTTCTGTTATGTATCTATGCCATTTGGGCTCAAGAGTGCTCAGGCGACTTACCAGCGATGTGTGCAGAGCTGTCTACACGATCAAATTGGGCGCAATGTTCATGCTTACGTGGATGACATCGTGGTGAAGTCCAGAGAGAAGGAAACCTTGATATCTGACTTGAAAGAGACCTTTGATAATCTCCGGGTTTATAAGATGATGCTTAACCCGGCCAAGTGTGTATTTGGTGTACCTGCAGGCAAGCTCTTGGGTTTTCTGGTCTCAAATAGAGGCATTGAAGCTAACCCGGAGAAGATGAAGGCAATTACCTCTCTGGCTAAACCGGCGTGCATCAATGATGTTCAGCGACTAGCGGGTCGTGTTGCTGCTTTAAGCCGGTTCATAAGCCGGTTAGGTGAGAAGGCCCTACCACTGTATCAAATGATGAAGAAAATGGACACCTTTGTCTGGAGTGATGCGGCTGATACTGCTTTTGAAGATTTAAAGAGACAGTTGTCTGAGCCACCAATCCTTGCGGCTCCCATTGATAAGGAGCCATTGCTATTGTATGTGGCTGCTAATTCACGAGCCGTCAGTGTTGCCATCGTGGTAGAGCGTAAGGAAGCTGGCAAGGAGCATCCGGTTCAACGGCTGGTTTATTACATTAGTGAGGTGCTCATTGAGTCTAAACAAAGGTATCCACATTGGCAAAAACTTGTTTACGGAGTGTTTATGGCAAACCGGAAGTTGAAGCAGTACTTTCAAAGTCATCCTATAACTGTGGTAAGTTCTGCCCCCTTGGGAGACATCATCCAGAATAGGGAGGCCACAGGACGAGTCACCAAATGGGCTATTGAGCTTGGGCCTCATGGTTTGAAATATATGCCATGTACTGCTATTAAGTCTCAAGCCTTGGTAGATTTTATCAATGATTGGACAGAGTTGCAGGCACTTGAGGAGAAGCCAGATAACACATATTGGACTATTCACTTTGATGGGTCCAGGCAGTTAGAAGGCTCGGGGGCTGGAGTTGTTTTAACTTCCCCTCGAGGTGACAAATTTTGTTATGTGCTCCGGCTTATGTTTCCTTGTACTAACAATGCAGCTGAGTACGAGGCCTTACTCCATGGTCTCCGGATGGCCAAAGAGATGAACTTGAGCCGGGTAAGGTGCTTGGGCGATTCAGATCTCGTGGCCCAACAGGTGTCAAGCAAGTGCAACTCCAAGGATCCCCTTATGGTGGCTTATCGTTGTGAAGTAGATGCTGTGGCTAGGCACTTCAAAGGTTATCAAGTGGAGCACATTGATCGAAGGAAGAATGAGGCGGCTGATGCTTTAAGCCAGTTGGGATCTCAACGTAAGCCGGTGCCGCCTAACACCTTCCTCGATGTTTTGCATAATCCTTCTGTCCAGGTACCTACAGAGGAAGAACTAGCCGTGCCAGACCCGGAGGCACAGCTGGTGGCAGCTCTTCATGTCATCCCAGATTGGACAGTGTCGTATTTGGCCTATATGACCCAGGGAGAGTTGCCTGAGGATGAGACCTTGGCAAGACAAATCGTCAGGCGGTCCAAATCTATGACGATTGTTCATGGCGAGTTACATCACCGAAGTGTCACTAGGGTGTTTCAACGTTGTGTGTCGCCTGCGGAGGGCCAGGAGATACTTCGTGAGATCCATGAAGGAGATTGTGGGCATCATGCCGGGTCAAAATCTCTAGTGGCCAAGGCTTTTTGTCATGGTTTCTATTGGCTAACGGCTCATGCTGACGCGGAGGATCTAGTCAGCAAATGTGACGGATGTCAAAAATTCTCACGACGAGCTCATGTGCCGGCTCAAGAGTTGAGGATGATTCCAATCACTTGGCCGTTCACAGTCTGGGGGCTTGACATGGTTGGACCTTTCAAGAGGTCTAAGGATAAAAAGACACACCTCCTGGTGGCAGTGGATAAGTTTACAAAGTGGGTTGAGGCAGAGCCGGTCAGTAAGTGTGATGCAGCCACGGGTTCACTTCATGAAAAAGGTGATCTTTCGTTTTGGTTTTCCACACAGCATTATAACTGATAATGGCACCAATCTTTCCAAGGGTGCCATGGAAGAGTTCTGTCAACGAGAACATATCCGGCTTGATGTTTCGGCTGTTGCTCATCCTCAATCAATGGTCAAGCAGAAAGAGCTAATCAAGATATCCTGAAGGGTATCAAGCCCTGGCTCTTTCTCCCACTGCAGCGGACTCCGGGTTGTTGGGTGGAGGAGTTACCCTCTGTACTGTGGAGCATTGATGTCTACTACACAACCTTCTTCTTGTAGACGTTTTTGGGCCTGCAAGTGCACAGGTTTGTAGGACAGTAGCAAATTTCCCTCAAGTGGATGACCTAAGGTTTATCAATCCGTAGGAGGCGTAGGATGAAGATGGTCTCTCTCAAGCAACCCTGCAACCAAATAACAAAAAGTGTCTTGTGTCCCCAACACACCCAATACAATGGTAAATTGTATAGGTGCACTAGTTCGGCGAAGAGATGGTGATACAAGTGCAAAATAGATGGTAGATAAAGGTTTTTGTAATATGAAATAATAAAAACAGCAAGATAACAAGTGGTAAAAGTGAGCGTAAACGGTATTGCAATGATAGGAAACAAGGCCTAGGGTTCATCCTTTCACTAGTGTAAGTTCTCTCAACAATAATAACATAGATAGAACATATGATAATCCCTCAACATGCAACAAAGAGTCACTCCAAAGACACTAATAGCGGAGAACAAACGTAGAGATTATGGTCGGGTACGAAACCACCACAAAGTTATTCTTTCAGATCGATCTATAAAAGAGTTCGTACTAGAATAACACCTTAAGATACAAATCAACCAAAACCCTAATGTCACCTAGATACTCCATTGTCACCTCAAGTATCCGTGGGCATGATTATACGATATGCATCACAGAATCTCAGATTCATCCAACCAACATAAAAGTACTTCAAAGAGTGCCCCAAAGTTTCTACCAGAGAGTCAAGAACGTGTGCCAACCCCTATGCATAGGTTCCCAAGTGTCACGAAACCCGCAAGTTGATCACCAAAACATACATCAAGTGGATCAATAGAATAACCCATTGTCACCACGGTTATCCCACGCAAGACATACATCAAGTGTTCATAAAAGACTCAATCCAATAAGATAACTTCAAAAGGGGAAACTCAATTCATCACAAGAGAGTAGAGGGGGAGAAACATCATAAGATCCAAGTACAATAGCAAAGCTCGGGATACATCAAGATCGTGCCATAGATGGAACACGAGAGAGAACACGAGAGAGAGAGAGAGAGAGAGAGAGAGAGAGAGAGAGAGAGAGAGAGAGAGAGAGAGAGATCAAACACATAGCTACTGGTATATACCCTCAGCCCCGAGGGTGAAATACTCCCTCCTCGTCATGGATAGCGCCGGGATGATGAAGATGGCCACCGGTGATGGGATCCCCCTCCGGCAGAGTGCCGGAACAGGGTCCCAAGAGGTTTTTTGTGGCTACAGAGGCTTGCGGCGGCGGAACTCCCGATCTATCTTCTGTCCTGGAAGTTTTAGGGTACGTACGTATATATGGGTGCAGGGGGTACGTCGGTGGAGCTACGAGGGCCCCACGAGGGTGGAGGGCGCGCCCAGGGGGGTGGGCGCGCCCCCCTACCTCGTGCCTTCCTCGTTTCTTCCTTGACGTGGACTCCAAGTCTCTCGGGTTGCTTTCCTTCCAAAAATAACTTCTCCAGTTGATTCCGTTCCGTTTTGACTCCGTCTGATATTCCTTTTCCTCGAAACACTAAAATAGGCATAAAATAGCAAATCTGGGCTGGGCCTCCGGTTAATAGGTTAGTCCCAAAAATAATATAAAAGTGGATAATAAAGCCCAATATTGTATAAAACAGTAGATAAAGTAGCATGGAGCAATCAAAAATTATAGATACGTTGGAGACGTATCAAGCATCCCCAAGCTTAATTCCTGCTCGTCCTCGAGTAGGTAAATGATAAAAAGAATTTTTGATGCGGAGTGATACTTTGGCATAATTTCAATGTAAATCTTCTTAATTGTGATATGAATATTCAGATCCGAAATATTCAAGACAAAAGTTCATATTGACACAAAAATAATAATACTTCAAGCATACTAATCAAAGCAATCATGTCTTCTCAAAACCACATGGCCAAAGAAAGTTCATCCCTACAAAATCATATAGTTAGGCTATGCTTCATTTTCGTCACACGAAGATGTTCCCAACTTCTATACTCCCGATGACAAGCCAAGCAATTGTTTCATACTTAAATAATCTCAAACTTTTTCAACCTTCACGCAATACATGAGTGTGAGCCATGGATATAGCACTATGGGTGGAATAGAATATGATGATGGGGATTGTGTGGAGAAGACAAAAAAGGAGAAAGTCTCATGTTGACGAGGCTAATCACCGGGCTATGGAGATGCCCATCAATTGATGTCAACATGAGGAGTAGGGATTTCCATGCAACGGATGCACTAGAGCTATGAATGCTCAACAAAAGAAAACTAGTGGGTGTGCATCAAACTTGCTTGCTCATGAAGACCTAGGGCATTTGAGGAAGCCCATCGTAGGAATATACAAGCCAAGTTCTATAATGAAAAATTCCCACTAGTATAAAAATACAACTTATGAGACTCACTACATGAAGAACAAGGTGCTACTTTGAAGCACAATATATGAGACTCACTACATGCGGAACAAGGTGCTACTTTGAAGCACAAGTGTGGAAAAAGAGATAGTAGCATTTCCCTTTTCTCTTTTTTTGGGCCTTTCCTTTTTTTTATTTTGGCCTTTCTCTTTTTTTGGGGCCTTTTTTTGGCCTTTCTCATTTTTTTATTTTTTTATTTGGGCAATGCTCTAATAATGATGATCATCACACTTCTATAAATTACAACACAAGGATTACAACTCGAAACTTAGAAAAAGATATGACTCTATATGAATGCCTCCGGCGGTGTACCGGGATGGTGCAATGAATCAAGAGTGACATGTATAAAAATAATGCATGGTGGCTTTGCCACAAATACGATGTCAACTACAAGATCATGCAATGGCAATATGACAAAAGTAATGCATGTCATGATGATGATGGTGGAAGTTGCATGGCAATATATCTCGGAATGGATATGGAAATGCCATAATAGGTAGGTATGGTGGCTGTTTTGAGGAAGATATAAGGAGGTTTATGTGTGATAGAGCGTATCGTATCACGGGGTTTGGATGCACCGGCGAAGTTTGCACCAACCCTCAAGGTGAGAAAGGGCAATGCACGGTACCGAAGAGGCTAGCAAAGGTGGAAAGGTGAGAGTGCGTATAATCCATGGACTCAACATTAGTCAAAAGAACTCATATACTTATTGCAAAAATTTAGAAGTCATCAAAAATCAAGTACTACGCGCATGCTCCTAGGGGGATAGATTGGTAGGAAAAGACCATCGCTCGTCCCCGAGCGCCACTCATAAGGATGCACAAGCCAGGTACACTTCATGTTTCAAATTTGTTCCACAACTTTAACCATACGTGCATGCTACGGGACTTGCAAACTTCAACACACGCATTTCTAAAATTCACAATTACCTAACTAGCACGACTTTGATATTATCACCTCCATATCTCAAAACAATTATCAAGCATCAAACTTTTCTTAGTATTCAACACACTCAAAAGAAAGTTTCACATATCTTGAATACCAAGTATATTAACATTAAGCAAATTACCATGCTATTAACGAATCTCAAAATAATCTAAGTGAAGCATGAGAGATCAATAGTTTCTTTAAAACAAATCCACCACCGTGCTCTAAAAGATATAAGTGAAGTACTAGAGCAAAAATTATCAAGCTCAAAAGATATAAGTGAAGCACATAGAGTATTCTAGCAAATTCCGATTTGTGTAAGGCTCTCTCTCATTAAAGAATTTCAGATCTTAATACTTATTCAAACAGCAAGCAAAGCTAAAGAAAACTACATTGCAAGGATAGCACAACTCATGTGAAGAAGCAAAAACTTAGGCTCAACCGATACTAACCGATAGTTGTTGAAGAAGAAAGGTGGGATGCCTACCGGGGCATCCCCAAGCTTAGATGCTTGAGACTTCTTGAAATATTATCTTGGGGTGCCTTGGGCATCCCCAAGCTTGAGCTTTTGTGTCTCCTTAATTCCTCTCATATCATGGTTTCTCTTTTTATCAAAAGCTTCATTCACAACAAACTCAACAAGAACTCGTGAGATAGGTTAGTATAAAGCAATGCAAAACCTTATCATATTCTACTGTAACAAATCACTTAAATTATTATTCAACATTGCATACTAAATGCCTCTGTATATTTAATACTCCTATCCTCAAATAGAATCATTAAACAAGCAAACATACGCAGACAACGCAACCATAACAGCAATCTGCCAAAACAGTACAGTCTGTAAAGAATGCAAGATTATCAATACTTCCCTGACTCCAAAAATTATGAACTAAAATTCCCACTGTAATAAATTTATCAGAGCTCAATATGCAAAAAGATTCAACGTTAGACCATGCTCTGACTTTTCTAGGGAATTTTTACAACAGCGGTAAACTTTCTGTTTTCAAACAGCAACATGCAAACTAGCAAAATAAGCATGGCAAAGGCTATCCTTGACTTTTTTATTGAAACTAAAGAGGCAAAACACAATTCTAACTAACATCAAGCAAAAACTAACAAAATAAATTGACGCTCCAAGCAAAAGACATATCATGTGGCGAATAAAAATATAGCTCCAAGTAAACTTACCGATGAACGAAGACGAAAGAGGGGATGTCCTCCGGGGCATCCCCAAGCTTAGTTGCTTGGTTGTCCTTGAATATTACCTTGGGGTGCCTTGGGCATCCCCAATATTAGTCTCTTTCCACTCCTTATTCCATTGTCCATCGAATCGTTACCCAAAACTTGAAAACTTCAACCACACAAAACTCAAAACAAAACTCGTAAGCTCCATTAGTATAAGAAAATAAAACCACCACTTAGGTACTGTAATGAACTCATTCTAAATTCATATTTGTGTAATATCTACTGTAATACAACTTATCTATGGTTCATACCCTCCGATACTACTCATAGATTCATCAAAATAAGCAAACAACACATAGAAAACAGAATCTGTCAAAAACAGAACAGTCTGTAGTAATCTATATAAAACGTATACTTCTGGAACCCCAAAAATTATTATATAAATTTCTGGACCTGAGAAATTTGTCTATTAATCATCTTCAAAAAGAATCAACCTAAAAGCACTCTCCATTAAAAAACGGCAGCTAATCTCGTGAGCGCTAAAGTTTCTGTTTTTCACAGCAAGATCATATAAACTTCACCCAAGTCTTCCCAAAGGTTCTACTTGGCACTTTACTGAAACAAAAGCTATAAAACATGATTACTACAGTAGCATAATCATGTGGACACACAAAAACAGTAAGGATAAATATTGGGTTGTCTCCCAACAAGCGCTTTTCTTTAATGCCTTTTAGCTAGGCATGATGATGACAATGATGCTCATATAAAAGATAAGAATTGAAACATAAGGGGAGCATCATGAAGCATATGACTAGCACATTTAAGCCTAACCCACTTCCTATGCATAGGGATTTTGTGAGAAAACAACTTATGGGAACAATAATCAACTAGCATAGGATGGCACAACAAACATAGCTTCAAGAATTTAAGCACATAGAGAGGAAACTTGACATTATTGCAATTCCTACAAGCATATGTTCCTCCCTCATAATAATTTTCAGTAGCATCATGAATGAATTCAACAATATAAACAGCACCTAAATCATTCTTTTCATGATCTACAAGCATAAAAAATTTACTACTCTCTTCATAAGCAAACTTCTTCTTTATAGCATACGTATCATCACAATAATCATCATAAATAGGAGGCATGCTTTCATCATAGTAATTTTGCTCATCAAAGCTTGGGGGACAAAAAATATCATCTTCATCAAACATAGCTTCCCCGAGCTTGTGGCTTTGCATATCATTAGCATCATGGATATTCAAGGAATTCATACTAACAACATTGCAATGATGCTCATCATTCAAAAATTTAGTACCAAACATTCTATAGATTTCTTCTTCAAGCACTTGAGCACAATTATCCTTTCCATCATACTCACGAAAGATATTAAAAAGGTGAAGTGTATGAGACAAACTCAACTCCTTTTTTGTAATTTTCTTTTATAAACTAGACTAGTGCTAAAACAAGAAACAAAAAGATTCGATTGCAAGATCTAAAGATATACCTTCACTTACCTAGCCTCCCCGGCAACGGCGCCAGAAACTGCTTGATGTCTACTACACAACCTTCTTCTTGTAGACATTGTTGGGCCTGCAAGTGCACAGGTTTGTAGGACAGTAGCAAATTTCCCTCGAGTGGATGACCTAAGGTTTATCAATCCGTAGGAGGTGTAGGATGAAGATGGTCTCTCTCAAGCAACCCTGCAACCAAATAACAAAAAGTCTCTTGTGTCCCCAACACACCCAATACAATGGTAAATTGTATAGGTGCACTAGTTCGGCGAAGAGATGGTGATACAAGTGCAAAATAGATGGTAGATAAAGGTTTTCGTAATCTGAAATAATAAAAACAGCAAGGTAACAAGTGGTAAAAGTGAGCGTAAACGGTATTGCAATGATAGGAAACAAGGCCTAGGGTTCATACTTTCACTAGTGTAAGTTCTCTCAACAATAATAACATAGATAGAACATATGACAATCCCTCAACATGCAACAAAGAGTCACTCCAAAGACACTAATAGCGGAGAACAAACGTAGAGATTATGGTCGGGTACGAAACCACCACAAAGTTATTCTTTCGGATCGATCTATAAAAGAGTTCGTACTAGAATAACACCTTAAGATACAAATCAACCAAAACCCTAATATCACCTAGATACTCCATTGTCACCTCAAGTATCCATGGGCATGATTATACGATATGCATCACACAATCTCAAATTCATCCAACCAACATAAAAGTACTTCAAAGAGTGCCCCAAAGTTTCTACCGGAGAGTCAAGAACGTGTGCCAACCCCTATGCATAGGTTCCCAAGTGTCACGAAACCCCCAAGTTGATCACCAAAACATACATCAAGTGGATCAATAGAATAACCCATTGTCACCACGGTTATCCACGCAAGACATACATCAAGTGTTCATAAAAGACTCAACCCAATAAGATAACTTCAAAAGGGGAAACTCAATTCATCACAAGAGAGTAGAGGGGGAGAAACATCATAAGATCCAACTACAATAGCAAAGCTCGGGATACATCAAGATCGTGCCATAGATGGAACACGAGAGAGAACACGAGAGAGAGAGATCAAACACATAGCTACTGGTACATACCCTCAGCCCCGAGGGTGAACTACTCCCTCCTCGTCATGGATAGCGCCAGGATGATGAAGATGGCCACCGGTGATGGGATCCCCCTCCGGCAGGGTGCCGGAACAGGGTCCCAAGAGGTTTTTGGTGGCTACAGAGGCTTGCAGCGGCGGAACTCCCGATCTATCTTCTGTTCTGGAAGTTTTAGGGTACGTAGGTATATATGGGTGCAGGGGGTACGTCGGTGGAGCTACGAGGGCCCCACGAGGGTGGAGGGCGCGCGCCCAGGGGGTTGGGCGCACCCCCCTACCTCGTGCCTTCCTCGTTTCTTCCTTGACGTGGACTCCAAGTCTCCCTGGTTGCTTTCCTTCCAAAAATAACTTCTCCAGTTGATTCCGTTCCGTTTTGACTCCGTCTGATATTCCTTTTCCTCGAAACACTGAAATAGGCATAAAACAACAAATCTGGGCTGGGCCTCCGGTTAATAGGTTAGTCCCAAAAATAATATAAAAGTGGATAATAAAGCCCAATATTGCCTAAAACAGTAGATAAAGTAGCATGGAGCAATCAAAAATTATAGATACGTTGGAGACGTATCAAGCATCAACACTACGCCTAACAGATCTACAGGTTACACACCTTTCTTCATGGTGTATGGAGCAGAGGCAGTCTTGCCAAGTGACATCCGCGATTCACCCCGCGTGGCGGCTTATGTTGAGGCTGACAACGAAAAAGCTCGTCAGGATGCACTTGAGTTGTTGGATGAGGAGTGAGACTTGGCAATAGCCCGCTCGGCGATTTATCAACAAGACCTGCGCCGCTATCACAGCCGCCGGGTTAGGAGCAGAACCTTTCAGGAAGGCGACTTAGTGCTCCGGCTCATCCAGGATCAGTCTGACATGCACAAGCTGTCCCCACCTTGCGAAGGACCCTTTGTGGTCAGCAAGAATCTGCACAACGGGTCATACTACCTCATCGATGTTCGAGAGCACAAAGACCCGCCGGCCGTGGAATATTGCTCATCTCCGGCCTTACTATACTTGAGCCACCGGCTCTCAAGATGTGTATATTTTGACGATGTATATATTATATAAAGCAATAAAGCAGGACCTATGTCCTTTTTACCCTCAAAGGTTTATATGTCTTCTTTATCAGGTGGTGGAAACAACCAACAGGGAGCGGATCATATCTGAATCCGGCTTTCCCTTTGGTCCAGCTTATGATCATATCTGAATCTAGCCATGATCACTTGGGGGCTTCCTGTTTAAACATAGGTTGTATTCGAACCAAAGAGAACATAGCTGTCGATACTCACTTGATCGGCATACTGCCAAATCTGCTTGGGGGCTTCTTGATCATATTTGAATCATATCTTAACCCCTTTGGGTCTGACGTGGATCGTATTTGAATCAGCATCATTAAACAACTCTTATGGTCACTTGGGGGCTTCCTGTTCAAACATAGGTCGTATTCGAACCAAAGAGAACATAGCTGTTGATACCCACTTGATCGGCATCGCCAAAGCCACTGGGGGCTATATGATCGTATCCGAATCTTAGCTTAACCCCTTTGGAACGGTTTACTGATCGTATTCGAATCAGAAGCCTTTTGAATATTGTTTATTATCCATTATATTTCATAAGAATAATTATTTGACTATCTTGAGACCTTCTTGAAGGCATTATGAGATGGTTTTTGTTCTTCCGGCTTAATATTGATCACCCCAGGTTGTTAAGTGCCAGGTGAACATTATATGTTCCAACTTTCAGGAGTTTACCCGCATGGTGTAGGTCATATAAGCAGGCGAGATTACCAAAGGGATTGCAGGTATGCTATTGTGATTATGTTCAACAAATATAATCATAAACCGGCCTTTATATGATGTTTTGGTTCGCACTCTGGGCTATCAATACCTTATGTGACCCCCGATGCGATAAACCGCCAAGGGAATCTTGCTTGTTTTATATGCAGGATAAGGCAAGCATATTTAACATCAAGGAAATAAAGGATCAACATAAGCTGGAAATATATAAGCGATGGCGGCTTACAAAAGTCTTAAGCACCATAAACATGCGTGAAGGCATGACAAAAATTGAGAGGTTTTTCTACCCTATTACAAGACTCCCCGAGTCTGAATAATGAAGCATTGTTTTCACACAGTCATGAACGCCTGACGGTTCACTCCTTTGGTGGGCTTGAAGATTCCGGGTTATCCTTCTCTGCCTCTCTGTCGGTTGCTTTGTCCTGGAAGGTTGACGAGGCCCAGTCAATGCCACTCAAGGCTTCAAACTCAACTTCATCATCTATTAAACCGGCTGGGTCCACATCAGGGGCAAAGGTATGCTTACGAGTTGGAGGGATCAGGCTGACTTGATCATAGGGAGGTGTTGGAATTCTCCGGTTCTCACTGTCATAGCCCGGCTGATACTTGGTAAGGTCAGTGTCATTCCCAATGAGAGTAGCCATGGGGCGTATATCTTTGACGCAGGCGGTGAAATCTTGTTCATCAAATACGGTCCCATCCTCCTTCAGACTTGGGTATCCAAGAGCAAGGTCGGCCGGGTCTAGTTCTGGAATCCATGCTTTTGCTTGGCTCAACGCGGCTATGGCCCCGGCTCTTGAGGACGCCCGCCTTAGATCTTGGACCCGTTGAGGTAGTACAGCAAGGCACTTCAGCACGTCTTTCAGGAGGTGGGGAGTGTCATTTGACAAAGCTACAATGGCCAAAGCACGTTGTGACCCGGTGTACAGTTGCTCCACTAGAGTGTAAACTGCTTTCATTTTGATCAACATATTCTGCTTGAGGTTTGTGCTCATGGGGCCTGCGTTCATAAACATAAGATGAACAGGAGGTAACGATTAAAATAGTCATCAAAGGAAGGATTACAATATTTGAGGTTATATGCAATAACTTACCAAAGATGGCTGAGACCATTTGAGATATCTGGCGCTTTAAGCCGGACAGCTCGGCTGTTGCTTCTGCAAGTGATGCCTCTGCTGTCTCGGCCCGGGTCACCAGCGAAGCCTTCTCGTCAGCCCAGAGTTTCTTCTCGGCCTCAAAATTCTTCTTCAACTTCTCTTGTTCAGAGACGCTGAATTCAAATTTGGAGTTGGCGTTTTGAATTTCACGTTCTTGAGCTGTCAGACGGCTCTTCAGGTCAGCAATCTCCGACTCAAATTGACTTATGGTGGCCTGCATTGATGCCGGGTTATAATCAGAATCATGGTAAGATAACATTAAGTCCCACGCACTTTGCAAGCAAAGTTACTTGACACTTGGGGGCTAATGTGTATCGCAAGTTCAAGGTATCATGTTACAACCGGGTTAAAAAATTTCTTTCTAAACCGGACAGTGCAGTGTTAACCAGTTTTCTAAGTCTACAACATATTTATTCATAAGCAATAGACTTGGGGGCCGATACAGTAAGTATGATTCAGAAAAGGGCCATAAGTTATACCTCAGAGTTTTGCTGTATTTGCTTCACCCATGTCAATTTCCAGGTCACGGCTGCTATGTACTTGATTTAGATAGCCAGAGACTATATCTCCAATGCTTAAATGACTATAGTCAGCAATGTCTAGCTTGTCCTTTTTGCGTTCCAGAAGCTCCTCCTTAGCAGAACACTTGGCAAGGACAGTGGGCCGCCCAGGCTCAATAAACTGAGTCTTCAGAATTTCAACTTCCGGATCAATTGTCTTGACCGGGCTAGGAGCTTCCGGGTTATCAGAGCTGTTGAGAATATCTTCGGCGGGTGGATCGGAGGTTGGTGCTGGAATGTCATCGGCTGCTTCAGGCGGCGGCTGATGGGTAGAGCCATCAGGAGCAGCCGTGCCAAGCTCCGGTTCAGTCACGACCGGGTTTTGGGATGGCTTACTCTTCTTTGCCCTCTTGCTGGGCTTTACTTGCACGCTGTGGACAAAGGCAGAAGGATGAATACAAAAGCATGGCTAAGGTAAAGCATAAGGTAAACAAAATTACATTACCCTGGAGCAGTTTTGAAAGCGGACATGTTAGACTGCATAGACTCGCTGGAGGAAGGAGAAGTATCCTAATAATGGGAGTCAGATGAATTGAGAGGTTGACGAATTAAACCCGCTAAAGGTAAAACAGAACGTAAATCAGAGATAACCTCAGCCCGACGCTTCCTGGTTACGTCAGGTAAGCCGGAGGAGAGCTTTATGTCCTTGCTGGTCCGGGTCTGCCTCCGGCTTTCAAGCTGTTGTTGCTTCAAAAGAAATTGAGGATCTTGATAAGCTAGAGGATGTGAAAATCTTACTTTCTGGGTCACCCTTCGGATTTTTTGCTTTGGCCAAGGCTCTGAGTCGGAGGAAATTATAGTTGCCTCTTCCTCGGCGGCTCGACTGTTCCCTGTGTCTTCCTGGAAAGGTTTAAAGTCAGTAAAGTAATGATAAAGAGTCAAGGGAGTTAGAAGTTACCTCTTCTTCGTCATCAGAGTAGTCATCCAATTTGAATAAATATGAAGCACTTGGCTTCTTTTTCCTTGAAGTTCCCATTTTGGCGGCTTTTCTTTCGGTTCTCTTGGCCGCTCTGGCTTGTTTGGCAGCCTCATGGTCATACTTGACCTTCCAGAAGTTGTCATCGGCCTATGAAAAAGATAAAGGGGTTATGAGTAAAAGTAAGGTGTAATACACTAAAAGAGTATTCATTGAGGATTGATGACTCACTGCGGGGGCCGGGTTCTTCTTGCAGAAAGGAAGTAAGCCAAAGGCGTTGCTAGTCACTGTGCCCTCTTTCAGCAACGTTTGGGTCGTAGCCTCCACCACATCGTCTGGCAAGTCGTCGGGACTATGACGCAGTGGGTCATCCTTCTCGCCTGAGTAAGTGCACATTAAGACGAGGCGGCGGCTTAACGGAAGCACTCGCCAAGTGACCCAGACTCGAACTAAGTCAATACCATTCAAGACATTGCCTAAGAGGGCTTTGATCTTCTTGATGGTAGGGGAAAGTGATACACGTTCAACAACAGTTAGTTTATCCGGCAGCGGATGATTTGGTTCATGGCGTAGAGCGCGAAAGCCGGGCAGAGGATTCTCGTCAGCCGGAGAAGTGTCCTGGCAATAGAACCACGTCTGATTCCAATCCTTCGGGTGACTCGGCCATTCAACATAAGGAAAAAGGCAGTCTCTCCACCGTTGAATCGAAATGCCACCAAGTTCAAGACTGGGCCTGTTGGCACGTTCATTCTGCCGGTTTAAGTAAAAAAGCTCTCTGAACAAAAGCAGATTGGGCTTCTCCCAGGTACACCTCGCAGAAGACTTGGAAGTTGAAAATATTTGACACGGAATTGGGCCCAATATCTTGAGGTCTAAGGTCAAAGAAATGCAAAACATCCCTGAAGAATTTTGAACCGGGTGGTGCAAATCCCCGGCTCATATGATCCGTAAAAACTATCACCTCCCCTTCTTTGGGTTGAGGTTTCTCCTCGGACGGGTCAGGAGCATGATAAGAAATGATCTCCTTCTTGTGCAGATGGCCAGACTTCACAAATTCAGACAATTTACTTCTTGTGACTGTGGATGGGACCCAATTATAGGTCACAGGAGCTTTTGTTGCTTTAGGTGACATGACGTAAATTGAAGCCTGTGATAAAATAAGAGGTTCCGGTTCAAATTTAACCCAGAGGAAAACATTTTAAAACTATTCAAGATGGCGGCTTAAGAAGGGCGTAATTATAGACGGGTAACTATGCAGCAATATTTAAGCCGCTAAAGGTATCAAGAGCAGTTAAATTTTCTTAAGTCGCGAGAAGCAAGCAAGGTTTACAGATCAGTGTCATTTACTTAAACCGGCTACATGGATAGTCGTGGTTAAACATATTCGACAGAGGCAGTTTTTTATTTAAGGGTGGAACAAACAGGTTTCACAAGTTGCGGCTATTATTTTGGATCAAACAGCTGTTCTGAAAAGAAAAATTTCTAAATCTAGGACTGACACAGATGAAGGTCAAGGGTTCGAACGGGGCCTCTGTGCGACGGAAAGGGATCTACTTGCATTCGAAATGGGTGCGAAATAGCTACCGCATCAGGTTTATACCATCTTCAAGATCAAGAAACGGCGGTGGTGATGAAATCTATGAGGGGTTCCTGACGAACAGCGAAGAATACCGAGGAACTCGAAGGTCCTAATGCGGATCTGAGGAACAAGAAGGAGGAAGCTTACAGATGCAGAGTTGCTACGGAGTCGTCGCGATTTTTTTGGTCAAGTCAGGTTGATGCAGCAGCCTGAGTTGGCGAGGACGAGGAGATCTGCGACGGCGGCAGCGGTGGAGCTCGAGCGGCAGAGAGACAGCGAGAGGAAGAAGATGAATGACTGAGGGAGAAAATGAAGAAGACCTAGGTCAAGCCCATTTATAGGGAAGGGCCGACCGGGACGGTGCGAGAAACGAGGAGATTGGATATTATTATCCAGCGACCCCGACGCCTTGGGTTTCGGGACAATCAGTAAAGGAAAAGATCCGTTGAAGATATAGCAGGATAAAATAAGGATTTAATTGGTTATGACGTCACGACGGGTTAACATGGATCCAGAAGATGACGTCATGGCGGGTTAAACCCTTTGCACAGACAGAAGACTGAAGGCTTATTTTTTAAAGGTATTTTAAGATTGATATAAACCGGTTCAAATCAATCTGGGGCCTAATGTTGGGGATATAACTATTTATGTAAGCCGCCCAGGAGGGGCCGGGTTACGCAAAGAAGACTCACCAGAAAGAAGCCCAAGACCAAGCATGAAGATAGCGGTTCAATAAAGGGTCTAAGGCCCACAGGTGGCTTAAGGCCCACAGTATGTAAACCACCATAATGCCATGACTTGTAACATAAAGTAGAATTAACTATTCACCGAGCCGGACACTATTTATGAGCCGGCCGGGACTTTGTAGGCTGCAGGGAGTCCACCCGTGTATATAAGGGGGCGACTCGCTGGCGGCTTAGGCAAGAAACAACTCATCGAGAGCCGGGCATAGCGTATCTCGCTCCCTGGTCATCGAAACATCAATCAATACCAACCCAACTAGACGTAGGCCTTACCTTCACCGTAAGGGGCCGAACTAGTATAAACCTCTCGTGTCCCTTGTCCCGATTAATCCCTTCAAGCTTCCTAGTTGCGATGGCTCCACAACTAAGTCCTTTCACTAGGACATCTGGCGTGACAATTCCACGACACAACCAATTGTGGATCAAGTCCTCAACTTCCTACCGGGCTGGCAAAGAGGGCTAGTGACAAGGCTAGGCCGACTGATCCTAGTGAATAGTGTGTCTCGTGCCAGGACTATGCATCACTTACTCGTCGCTGAGGCTCCCAAGTGGGCGCTGAATCAAGTGGATAAAGCCTATCGTGCGTTCTTTTGGGCGGGATTAGAGAAAATACATGGAGGCAAATGTTTGGTGGCTTAGCAGCGAGTCTGTCGTCCCAAACATCTTGGAGGACTCGGTGTTCTCGGCCTCAACAGGCAGGGGCTCGCTCTTTTACTGCGCTGGGAATGGCTGAAGCGCACTGATCATGGAAGGCCATGGCAGGGCCTCTCGCTCACGATGGACAAGCAGACGCAGGCTGCTTTCGCGAGCCTTGTTCAATGGAATGTGGGAGATGGACAGTGCATCATTTTCTGGAAGGATAGGTGGCTCAATGGCTCCACCATTGCTGAGATTGCGCCGCTGGTTCGTGCATGTGTGCACACGCAAGTAGCTAATAGGAGGACAGTCGTGGATGCGCTACTTTTACATCGCTGGGCCAATGATGTAGCTGGGGACTTGTTGGCAGAGGTTCTGGTGCAACTTGTGCGGGTTTGGGAGATCATGATCACCATTCAGTTTGACCCAGCGCAGGTAGACACCCCAATTTGGAGATGGAGCAAGGCGTTTACTCCTCGGCATCTACTTACGCGATGCTTTGGCAAGGGAGTATTGGCTTTGCCCCGGCAAGGGCCATGTGGAAGTGTTGGGCTCCTCTTTCATGCAAGCTTTTCATGTGGCTAGCCATGCATTATCGTCTCTGGACGGCCGATCGTCGTTTCATACATGGGCTTCAAGATCATCGATCACCATGCTACATATGCGCCCAGGAGGAAGATACGGTGGATCACATTCTGGTTCAATGTGTATTTGCTCGGCAAGTCTGGCACAAATGCTTTGAACAAGCCCGGTTGGATATCTCTCTGGTCCCTACCACAAACGATTCCTTGGAAGACTGGTGGATGGCTAGTCGCGCACAAATACCAGCTGATCATAGGAAGGGTTTTGACTCGTTGGTGATATTGTTCTCTTGGCAGGTTTGGAAGCATAGAAATGGCATGGTTTTTGGTCCGAGAACTGCGATTGACACGGTGCAACAATTTACCCTGCAGAATTTCGAGATACTACGCACTTGGGTGTTGGCAGGAGGACGTGGAGTTAGCATATTTTGTGAGTAGTAGAGTGTAGTGTTGGAGTGGGACTGGGGGTCTCTGGCAACATCGATTATTTCGTGTGCTAGATCATACCCCCCCCCCATTTGTAACAACTTCTTGTACATATTTCTATCTTCTATAAAGCTAAGGTACACGATTGTGTACTCTCAAATTTTTTTTTGCAAAAAACACACGTAAATTTTGTACGCTTATATGTGTGAATACATTCCAACATGCACGCCACTATTGTACAAATACTTCATATGTACCGTCCTATTTGCTCATATTGGACTACACAATGGATATTACATGTTTACCTCTTTCTTTCATGTTCATCTTCCTCAACAGATTTTTCCATTTTTCATCGACGAAGTCTTCTTCCTTCTGTTATTTTGTACATCCACACTCCACGGTATCGTTTGATATTCTATTATTTGGATGTAATTAAGCTAATGCTAGTTTAGTTTCCACAACAATCTAATAAATATAACAGCGCATGCTCCTAAGATTTAACATGATAAATATTAACCTAGACATAATTAACAGCCAAACCTCAATTGTGTAGTACTAAAAAAATGCAGGTACAGAGGTCTTATCTAACAGTGCAAAATGTCCTTGTAATTAATCACAAAACAAAAGTTGATCTATCCTATTCGGAAAACCCTGATATATCCTTTAAAGATCCAACCAAGTACAAAACTGGCTCCAATCTACCTAGGACACACTATCCCTGCAATTCTAGATATCCTAAAGCACAATTGCAGTAATAAGTAAGGGGGGTGCCCCTCCCCCCCCCCCCCCCAACATCTTGTTTTTTACATTGTAGCTTCATACATCTTGCCTCAACAAATCAATTTCCAAAACAACCAAGCGAAGCTACAATGTATGAAGCTCACGAAAAGAGAAAAGATGCCTTAATTTGGATCCACATATCCGAATGCCCTACAATCTCACCTTGCCACTTGAGGGTCGTCAACCATTTGCTCCGATAGGCCGGAATATGCAATTTTGCTCTCATTTTTTATATCAAGTACGGTGCCACTGGCCTTCAGATCTCGATGAACAATGGCTAGGGTACATCTTGTATGCAGATACTCTCTATACCTGACATTCAAAATGTCCGAGGAAAAGAAACAATTTTGTAAGACCTTTGATTACATGTGGTAGAATAATTGAATCTCCACTATTATTGTGTTGGAGATATGCCCTAGAGGCAATCATGTATGATGATATTTCCTATGTGTTTACGAATAAAGATAGTCCTCGGAAATTCTCAATGATGTGTGTCAACAAGTACGTGACTTGTTTGTGAGACTATGCATTGTATGATGTTTGTCCTAAAAGGTCCCTAGGCGAAAGGGCTGTGTCGACGCGCAGCCGACTAGACTAGCATATGACACGGTCGATGGCTTGGTCTCACTAGCCATGGAGCATTGGGTACTAACCGGATATATGGACTTGGAAGGATCAAGTCGGATTCAACGTAGTCGGATCCGAGTTGAGATAAGGTCCAAGTCGGACAGACCCAACTATGAGACGCAGCGATATGTCATCTGTGAGTCTCTAGTACAACATACGTTCTATGTCCTAAGACCCGAGTTGGCGCATATACTCGGGATGGTGACAGACTTACTTTGGGCCAACCAAATGCTACTCCATGACTGGATAGTTACAAAAGTAGGTTTCAGGCTTGTCCAGACCCATGCTGCGAGACATGGTCGAGCAAGATGGGATTTGCCCCTCCGGTTAGGAGAGATATACTCTGGGCCCCTCGTGTGATCCGACCAGGATAAGCATGGCCATGTGACAAGGATTATGAGATAATCCGGTTTGTGGTCGGCATCACTGGAACGAGAAAGAGGTCGGTCTAGCACAAGGATGACAGACTCGCCTTGAGCCCGACAACATATATCATGTGGCAAAAGGAATGTATGTGTGATGTACAGGTATGACAACAGGCTTCATTGTCTGCTTGGTGGTTGGCACGCCTTGCTAGAGGCCGATACCAGCCGAGCATGTCGGAGGTGATCAGACCTGCGACCAAGTCGACTTGAACCTAAGGGGTCGCGCACTTAAGGGAAGGAACCTGTGAGGCCGGATCGGACTCCACAAGTTAGATGTGATCCTACTCGGACTCGGATCCCGGCCGAACATATTTTGGGCTTTAGGGTCCGTGCGAGGCCCAAGTGTTGAGCCTATGACGGACGCCTATATAAAGTGGAGGTGCGGCACACTCAGAGATTGATCGCTTCAGCGTTGTCACTAGGGCTTTGCATGTATTGCGAATAGCCACCTCCACTCGCCGCCGATTGTGTGATCGGACCTAGCAGTCCACCGCATGGTGTTCCTCGTGCACACGTGGATACCATTAGAGGCGGTGCATCTGCGCCGATCCGGCAAACTTGTGCGTGGGATCGGATGACCGGTTGTTCGAGGGAGATCGGACGAGGAGGAGACGATCCACGCGGATGCGCTGCCCCAACTCTTCTTTCGCTGCACGGCACTGCTCGTCTAGTGGTAACAATCTCTTATCCATTCCCGTAGCATGTTCCTGGATGTTCTGCCCATAGGAAAATTTTAATTTGCAGTCGACGCACCCTATCGTAGAACCCAACAGTGGTATCAGAGCCTCTGCTATGGGATTTGCATTTAGATCGTATACATATTAGATATGTGGAGGCGAAAAATGAGATCTGTTGTCATTTATGAAATCGGCTATGTGCACGGTTGATGAGATCAACTACACACGGGGAATGATGTGGCTATGTTTTTTGATGACCGGGATCAATGAGGTCGTACACAATCTACCCCTACCGGGCGGTATCCGCCATCGGGGTTAACAGTGAAATGTAAATCCGAATTGGATTCGTGATGATCAATAAGATCGTTCAGATCAGAAGATTCGGCGTGATCGGAGTACAGATGTGATCTGTGATTTCCAAAAACGTCGGACGCTGCCGCACCCGCGAGGGGCGCTGCCCCTTCGAACCCCGCCCGCTAACCGACTAGCGGGACCGCCGTGTGCGTAGCGCCTTGTATTTCACACACGATCACACAAAAACCGGTAGAATACGATTCTATGCATAACTTTATTTTGCAGGGTTTGATGTGAATAGTATGTCTAATGTGTATGTGATACATGTGTGTAATTTATACATGGCCCGCGCGTCATGTTTGTCAGCCGGCAGGAGCCAAAGTGTTGTCATTTTAATGTATAACGACATGCGTGTCGACTTGTGACTCTATGTAAAATTCATTACTAGTTGTAGTAGTTGGATTATAGAGATCAGGTTGGTGGCTTGGCGTCCCGACGTGACAAACAAGATGGAGTTCCTAGATGGTCATCAGAGTCAGAGCCGACCTGGAAGAACATCCATGAAGGATCCATACTATTTCACAATATATATTTATATGTGATTGTTATGCTTCTTATTTTCTATGCATGTTAGAATGATAGAAAGATCCCTTGTTAATATCAAGTAATTTGCCATTCCTAATGTTGCACCTTCGCACGTCAAGTACGTCTAGTGGTGGGCTCATAAAATTGGGGTGCTACTAGGTGTCCTTGAACTGAAGGGTTCGTGTCGGACACGGACGTGCACTGCATCAGGTTAACTTGACAAGGCTATCAAAATGGTTTTGGGCCCTGTGGCAAAGAAGGTTGGGGGCCGGGGTATGAGATACCTTCCCTACCGACAGGAGACGTATAGAGATATGATTAACAAGGAGTTGCTTACTAGATAGGCATGTTGTCTAGTAGTGATACTAAAGCTCACTAGTCGCATGTGCTAGTCGGATCCTGAATCACTGAGATTTTGCGGAGGGATGCGAGTTCAGTGGGAGTATTTATATTTAAGGCTATAATTACTCTACATAAACACATTGCTTAGTGATTGCATATTTTCTATTGTAGGTCAATGGCACCGCCTGCTCAACCCAACTTTGCATTGAAATCAATTCTGGAAAAGGATAAACTAAATGGAAGAAACTTTACCACCTAGTATAGAAATTTGAGAATTGTTCTCAAGCATGATAAAAAGGAACATGTTCTAGAGGATCCACTGCCAAAGGAACATGCCGATAATGCTAATGCCACAACCAAGAATGCCCACCAGAAACTCGTTGATGAATCAAACAAGATCAGCTGCCTCATGCTGGATTGTATGGATCCCGATTTGCAACAGCATTTCGAAGATGTTGGGGCTTTCGATATGATCGAGAGTCTCAAGAGCATGTTTCAGGTACATGCTAGGACCAAGAGGTTCAACGTCTGGCTATCCTTGATGGATTGCAAGCTGAAGGAAGGTGATCCACTGAGCCCGCATGTGATCAAGATGATCAGATACATGCAAGCTTTGGATCGGTTGGGCTTCCCGCTCTTGGATGAGCTGGCTACTAATGCAGTTCTGGGTTCTCTTCCACCTAGCTATGGGACGTTCATCTCGAACTATCATATGCATGGCATGGATAAGAAGCTCACTAAATTGCATGGGATGCTCAAGGTGACAGAGCAGGATATTAAGAAAGGCACTCATCAAGTGTTGATGGTGCAGAAATCGACTAAGTTCAAGAAGAGTTGGTCCAAGCAAAAGGCTAAGGCCAAGGGCACGGAGATGGTAACCTCTGCTGCTGTGCCAAAGTCAGGACCGGACTCAAAGACCATTTGCTATCACTCCAAGGAAACTGGTAAGTGGAAGAGGAACTGTAGCAAGTGGCTTGCAGAGCATGGCAAGAAGGCCGGGAATGCTGATTCAGGCAAAGGTACACTTGTTGCATATGTTATAGACATTTACCTTGCTGACATACCTAGTAGCTCTTGGGTATTTCATACCGGATCACTTGTTCACATTTGCAACTCAATGTAGGGGCTGGTAAGAACTAGGCGTGTAGCACAAGGGGAGATTGGCATCAGGGTCGGCAACAAAGCAAGCACTACTAGGAAAAGGGCTATAGATAGGATTGATTCTAATGGCGCACCGTGGAAGCAGTGCGCCACTACTATATACTAATGGCGCACCAATTTGTGATACGCCATTAGTGTGGAAGACACTAATGGCGCACCGTAAACAGGGTGCGCCACTAGTATGATTTTTTTTTCATTTTCCCATACATATTAATGGCGCATCTGGTCCATAATGCGCCATTACTATCTATAACTACTAATGGCGCACCAAGCAGGCAGTGCGCCATTACTGTAAATTTTGTTTTATTCTTTTTTTTTTGCAAAACTACTAATGGCGCATCGTCGCACAGTGCGCCATTACTAGTTTAAACTAGTAATGGCGCACTCAAAGGAGATGCGCCATTAGTATATGTACTTATTATTTTTAATTTTTTGCAAAACTACTAATGGCGCACCGTCTTGAAGGTATGGAAAACGAGGTCTGTTTTCTGGGACTTGCCGTACTGGAAGATCCACCGTGTGCCTCACAGCCTTGATGTCAAGCATATCACGAAGAACGTGTGCGAGAGTCTGCTTGGTACCCTGCTCAGGCAGGAGCTTCACGCTAATGATGATGATGATGATGATGATGATGAGGCGAAGTAGGACACGGAAAGTCGTCGCAAAGGAAAAAAGGCCAAGAAGACTGGAAATGACTACCCTCCCGCGTGCTTCACTCTAAGTCAGGAGGAGATCGAGCAGTTTTTCACCTGCCTCCTAGGAGTAAAACTTCCTTACGGTTACGCGGGGAAGATAAGCAGATACCTAGACCCAGCGAAGCAGAAGTTCAGCGGGATGAAGTCTCACGACTGTCACGTGCTGATGATGCAGATACTTCCAGTTGCAATCCGTGGGATCATGGATGCGCACGTCCGTGAAACTCTATTTGGCCTATGCAACTTTTTCGACGTCATCTCTCGGAAGTCGATTGGCGTGAGGCAACTCAAAAGGCTACAGGAAGAGATCGTGGTGATACTATGCGAGCTTGAGATGTACTTCCTGACCGCATTCTTCGACGTTATGGTGCATCTTCTGGTCCATATAGTGGAGGATATCATCCAACTCGGGCCGACGTTCCTGCACAGCATGATGCCGTTCGAAAGGATGAATGGTATCATCAAAGGATACGTTCGCAACATGTCACGTCCAGAGGGAAGCATAGCCAGGGGCTTTCTGACCGAAGAGTGCATCTCCTACTGCACGAATTATCTAGGCATCGAGAACCCCGTTGGTCTGCCCGTCAACAGGCACCTCGGCAGGCTCGCTGGATGGGGTCACCATGAGGGTCGCCGCGAAATGCATGTCGACTTCGAGGGTCGACTCGCTGACTTTGAAAGAGCAAACCTAGTCACGCTACAACACATAGACGTGGTCGATCCTTGGGTGGTAGAGCACAAAACCTTTATTAAGAAGACGTACAATGACCGAGGCCAACAGAGGATGGACGGAGATATACTCAAAGAGCACAACTCATGTTTCACGCGTTGGTTCAAGAAGAAGCTTCTGTCGTACCCTTTACATGAGGATTCTTCCGCGGAAGAACAACTCATATTCGCCTTGTCACAGGGCGCCGAGCACAACCTGATGACCTATGAGGCGTACGATATCAACGGCTACACATTCTACACCGAGGACAAGGACATGAAGAGCGATGGTTATCAGAACTCCGGGGTAACGATGGAATCCTACACCGGTAACGACAAGGACAGATACTACGGAAGGATCTAGGAGATCTGGGAGCTGAGCTACGCTGGAGAGAAGGTCCCGATGTTCCGTGTCAGATGGGCCAAAAACGTCATAAAAGAAGACCGGTATTTCACCACCATGGTTATACCCGAAGCCAAATCCAAGACCGCGGGCGCAAACGTCACCGCGAAAAATGAGCCATGGGTACTAGCTTCCCAAGTGGACCAATGCTTCTTCATTACCGACCTGCCAAAGCCAAGTCGTGTTGTCGTGAGGAGAGGCAAAAGGAAGATCATCGGAATGGATGGAGTAGCCAATGAGCAAGACTTCGACAAGTACGGAGACCCGAAGATCGAACATGACGACGACGATGAAGTAGCAGCACACACCACAAGAAGAAGCAGGACCACCCTACCTAAAGGACGTCCGTTCCACAGAAGAACTCCGTTTGCGA
Organism: Triticum timopheevii; assembly: GCA_963921465.1. NCBI lineage: Eukaryota > Viridiplantae > Streptophyta > Magnoliopsida > Poales > Poaceae > Triticum > Triticum timopheevii. The sequence goes on from OY997274.1 coordinate 127,476,027, forward strand.
AAAAGAAGGGCAAGAAGATTGTGAACAGATAGCTAGCTAAGACCGATTGTATTTAAATCGTAGTCTTCATTTCTCGATTGTATTTCATGGGCACTTTTTGATATCATGAATATTTTTAAATTTCATGGGCACTTTTTGAATTCATGAGGACACTTGATCTCGATTCCCCCTCCATCTCGATCTCGATCCCCCTCCATCTCGATCGCACCCGCACCCTCCCCTGCTAGCTCCACCCATCGCAACCCTCCCCCGCTCCACCGCCGGAGCACCCGGCCCCCCGCACCCGCACTTTTTGAACATATTTTTTAAATTTTTTTACTATTTTTATAAAAAATATTACTGTTATAATTTAAACAAGTTTGAACATATTTAAACACAAATAAATATAAAAAATAGCATTTAAAATGCATAAAAAATATTACTGTTATGATTTAAACAAGTTTGAACATATTTAAACACAAATAAATATAAAAAACACCATTTAAAATGCATAAAAAAATATTGGGGATCCTGGGAATCAAACCCAGGACCTCCTGGTGTGTGTGCTGCGTGCTGACCAGTCGGGCTAGTGGGTGGGTTCTGTTGTAGATAGGGTTGGGCTGTAGATATGGCTACTGGGCTAGATTAAAACAAAATTCTAATGGCGCACCGAGGGGTGGTGCGCCATTAGAACAGTCATACTTATGGCGCACCGGCGTGTGGTGCGCCATTAGAAAGCTTCCCTCCACCTATTCCCCTCTGGCCTCTCTCCCTCCCTCGCCAGATCCCCCCCACTCGACCTAACTTTGCCCCCGTGCCGTCGCCCCCGCGCCGTCGCCCCCCGAGCCAGAGGAGACGCCGAGCCGAGCGCCGCCTACCTCGCCGTCCCCCCTCCGCCCGTGCCCGCGCCCTCGACGTCCTCCGCCCAAGCCGAGACGCAGAGACAGGCGAGTGGAGGAGCCCACCGCGTGTCACCGGAGCTTCAACGCCCAGCCGCTGCCGGAGCTTCAATGCCGGCGTCTTCCTCCATTCCTCCATCCCCTCCCCCAGGTGATTCCTCCCTTCTCCTCCATCCCCTCACCTGCAAACCCTAGGGTAGGCCTAGCTTTCCGGTGACACGCGGCCTTGCCTGCCCCTTCCCCGGCGTCTTTGTGTTGTTCGACGCCACCGCCCGACCCTCTGCCGCGGCAGGCAGCCGATGCCTTTCCCCCAAGCGCCGCCTCGGCGCCCCTCTCCTGACCATGGTAGGATTCTTGACTGTGCCTCCATCATCACTGTGAACGGCCGTCGCGATTGTGCGTTCCTCTCGTGGCTAAAATAATTGTACATCTTCTCTGCCTATTTGATATGTAAGTAGTGTGTTTTCCACTTCTGGTTGATATGCAAGTAATGTGTGCCCATTGGAGGTTAATGTCATATAGGAAAGAGGGAAGCACCACAATGAACTGCAGTCGAGTTCGAGGAATAAATGTTCTTATAATGCAATTTGGGCTCTGTTAATTGGTGATTTCTATTCTAAAAGTCCACTTTTATAGGGAAAAAGTAGGTGCCACAATCTTGAACCCCCTGTTAGTGTTAGATATTCAAGGACCTGATTTAGATTGACCTTGTATGTTTGATATGTTGAATCAAAAGCTAGCAATAATCTGTTGTATGCTTGCACCAAATCCTTTAAAAATATATGCTTTTCAACAACTGTTTATATGTCAACTCCTCCAAATTAGGAACACAGCTAATGACCACATGTGAGTTTGGTACTGCATTTATGATCAGTTCCGCTGAATAAGTACTGAGCAAATGACACGATATTTATTAAAAATAAGGAACTGCTTTTGCCTACTGACAACCATCACAAATAAGTAATTTAGTTTTTGGTGAAAAATGAAATGACATGATTCTTATACAGTTAGAAGAATTTCCTTTTCTTTTTAATGTGCATTATGAATTAAGTTAAAAGTGTGCATTTAACTTTCAGCAGTGCATGTCCAAGTCATCTGTAATGCAAATCACAAACTAAAAGGCTCACATCTAGAGAAATGACAACACCTAGGGCTCAGCATACGTAGTACTGGAGTCTGACTATAGTTGCATATATAAGATATAACTTAGAACTTGGTGTTTTCATCTAAAAATATTGAAACTATCGGGAAAAATGCAGATAGGTAGCAATAAAGTGATATATCCAAAAGCTCAATTTGTAATATTAGGTATGAAGACCTCTATGTGGATGCTAACAAACAACGACTGAAATAGCAAAACTGTAATGCCATGCAAGTTCTGGGCCGGACAGTATACAGATTTGTAAAATGCAAGTGGATTTTGGTGCCAGCGTTCGTGTAGTACTCTGCATTAATAAATCTAACTATATGAGCTCTCAATACTTGTGTAATATGATTGCTTTTGGGCTGTTTGAAGACATGTTGAATCAGGTTTATGTGTTATTTAGGATGAACTCCTTGCACTGCTGTTAAAGCCTAACTATATTGCTGCTGTTACTTTTATGTATACATATTGTTTTTGTTAATACTTGTGTAATATCATTTCTTTATTTTTGTTAAGTGGAGCGAACAAAATCATTTATCTGGTTTTATTATTTCGCATACCCACTTGGAACTGCAATTTCATTTATGTTGTTATAAGTTTGTTGCTGTCAGCATGAGTTAACTTGCTGTCATTTATCGAAATTCAGAATGTGCTGGACTATATGTTCATTGGTACTACTTGTGATGCTGCTACTGTACTACTTGGAAATTTTGTCAACTTGTGATGCTGCTGCTGTACCCCGAGAGGCCCTTGAGTTTGCCGGAATGTCGATTAACTTCCGTTCCGGCAAATTCGGGCACTCCATATGTCCTATTTTCAGCAAAGGTCATGCTGAAATTTTCCGTGAATTTTAGCATGACTTTGCTAAAAATAGGACATATGGGGTACTTGCGACTAATGCCTGTTATCATGCATGGGTACTAATTGGTCTCTTCTGCTGCTTATCAGAGATGGCGGGAAGCAGCCACCGCCGATCTGCGACACCGCAGTACGAGTTGGATGCTTCCGAGTTCTTCACTATCATACTTGAGGCTTCAGTATCATCCATGACGCTGGTATATAAAATGAGAGATCTCCCCTTCACCCATCTCATTATGATATCTGTTGTTTGCTACATCACTCATTTTCCCAAACTACAGAGGCTGCCTGACAGTTTTATGAACATGCTGATGGGTGAAGATCCGCCAAATAATGTGAAGCTGCGACAGGCCGGCAGCGGGTTTCGCAGGCAATGGGATGTGCAGTTGGCGATCAAGAAGGGCCACATGTACTTGTCTCGTGGGTGGGAGAAGTTCTACCGTGTCTACGACCTGCAGCTGGGGTACTTCCTTGTCTTCAGGTACGACGACGACGCCAACATGCTCATCGTGAAGGTGTACAACAAGACTATGTGTCGCATGTGCTACGCTGCCGATGATGATGCCGGTACGTTCTGCCTCTTCTTATTCCTCTACATTTGGCTTTGTCTCACATCGATTGTTAACGGTCATTGTTGCATTTTGGATAGGTAGGAGCAGCAGCAGCGACACTGGCTACAGCCAAAGCAGCAGCGACTATGGCTGTAGCGAAAGCAGCAGCGATTCTGGCTGTAGCGAAAGCAGCAGCGATTCTGGCACCAGCATAGACAACAAGAAGGATGATCCGGACTGGAGTGCGGGAGAAGAGGAGCAGAGTGAGGATGAGGAGCTGCATGATGACGATGGGCATCAGGCTGAGGATGACCTAGCGCTGGTGGTGGCTGACCAAGGGCAAGAGATGGTGGTGGCTGACCATTGGCAAGAGCTGGAGGTGGCTGAGGATGACCTAGCGATGGTCGTGCCTGAAGGTGGCGTCGCGATGGTGGTGGTGCCTGACAATGACCACGCACCGGCGGTGGCGCCGGCGATCCCACAGCTGGGCGACATGACCACGCCAATTGTGGTAGAAGACTACATCCCACTACCTCCACTGCCTCCACTGCCTCGCTGCTCTAGGCGCATCAGGGAGATGAAGGAGAAGAAGGAGAAGAACTGCCTACTTTGTCAGGTATGTCAGATCTCCTATAGGTTAGCTATCCAAAATGATATATATATATATATATATATATATATATATATATACTTAGTTACCTATGTTATCTCTAATATGCTTAGTTTCCTATAGGTTAGCTTCATTTAACCTAAGTTGGCTCTAATATACTAACTTAGAGCTTATATGCTTAGTTTCCTATAGGTTAGCTCCAAAATAACTTATGTTAGCACAAAATGATCAAGTTTACATAATAAGCTTATAGTCTTTTTCTTAATCTTCTTCTTTTCCAAAATGACATAGGTTAGCTTCATTTTACCTAAGTTGGCTCTAATATACTAACTTAGACCTTATATGCTTAGTTTCCTATAGGTTAGCTCCAAAATAACTTATGTTAGCACAAAATGATCAAGTTTACATAATAAGCTTATAGTCTTGTTCTTATTCTTCTTCTTTTCCAAAACTCTTCTTATTCTTCTTCTAGTGTTCTTCCTCTTCTAGTATTCTTCTAGTCTTCTTCTTTTTCTTCTTCTAACTTCTTGTTTATCATTTTGCAGATTTGATTTAATTGACGGAAGCTTGCGTGGATGGAGTGCTTCTTTTCCATTTGTGTTTTTATTTTGTATCAATGTGAAACTTTTGTGAATTGATGGATAACGGTGTTGGATGAACAATGTGAAACTTTTGTAACGACGGAACTATGTGTTGGCTATGTATGTATATATGATGAAACTTGTGTGTTGGATATGATTGCTATATGGATGCTTGTTGTATATATATATGTGTTGAATATCTCATATGTGAAATAGTGACCTGAGATTAAGAAGAAAAGAATTAAAAAAGTTGTTACTAATGGCGCACTACCATGTGCTGCGCTATAAGTATAGCAGATAATAGTGGCGCACTATGGTCAGTACTAATGGCGCACTGCCTGGTGCGCCATTAGAATACCAGATTCTAATGGCGCACATGTGGTGCGCCATTAGAAAAAAATTCTAATGGCGTGAGTCTAGTGGCGCACCAGCCATGCGCCATTAGAAGGCAAAACTGGTGCGCCACTAGCATGCCTTTTCCTAGTAGTGAAGAGTTGTTGCGTTGGAGGTCGGCACGATGCAGCTCCAGCTTCCTTCTGGATTTATTTTGGAATTGAATAATTGTTATTACGTTCCAGAACTTAGTCAAAACATTATTTCTACCTCATGCTTGATGATTTAGGGTTATGAATTCAATTTAAAGGACAATGGTTGTTAGTTTTATTTGAATGGTATGTTCCACGGCTATGCACCCATTGTTGATGGGCTATTTATATTGAATCTGGAACTGGAATCGGTCTATAACATGAATGTCAAGAGGCATAAGCCTAATGAGATAAATCGGACATACTTCTGGCATTGCCGGCTTGGACATATTAGTCTAAAACGCATGAAGAAGCTCCATGATGATGGGCTCCTAACTTCGTCCGACTTCGGGTCATTCGAGACATGCGAATCATGCTTGCTCGGCAAGATGACTAAGTCTCCTTTCGCAAAGAGTTGCGAGAGAGCGTCCGAGCTGTTGGAGCTTATACACAGTGATATGTGTGGTCCAATGAGCAAAACTGCTAGAGGTGGCTATCAGTACGTGACTTTTAGCGACAACTTGAGTAGATATGGATATATCTATTTGATGAGGCACAAGTCGGAAACTTTTGAAAAGTTCAAAGAGTTTCAGAACGAGGTTGAGGATCGGCTCGGCAAGACCATAAAGCTTCTACGATCTGATCGTGGAGGTGAATACATGAGCCAAGAGTTTGATGACCATCTGAAAAGCCGAGGTATAGTACCTCAGCTCACACCTCCGGGTAAGCCACAGAGAAACGACATGTCGGAACAAAGGAATAGGACCTTGTTGGACATGGTCCGTTCAATGATGAGCAAATCGGATTTACCCTTATCATTCTAGTGATACGGTCTAGAAACTGCAGCTTCACACTTAACAGGGTACCATCAAAATCAGTAGACAAGACACCACATGAGATGTGGACCGGGAAGAGTCTCAGTTTGTCTTTTCTAAAGATTTGGGGTTGTGAAGCATTTGTCAAGCGACGTATGTTAGACAAGCTTACACCCAAGTCGGATAAATGCACATTCGTGGGATATCCAAGGGAAACCTTGGGATATAGCTTCTACAACCGTGAAGGAGAACAAAGTGTTTGTTGCTCGGAACTGGGTTTTCCTTGAGAAAGAGTTTCTCAGTCGGGAGGCCAGTGGGAGGATGGTCCAACTTGAAGAAATTCGAGGACCACTCAGGAACGACTCGGCTGATGATGGGATCATACAGGAGTCGGTCAAGGAACCCGTAGTGGAAGCGACACCGGAACCACGGGGGTCGGAAAGATTATGCCGAGTGTGTGATGTATTGTTGCTAGAAAGCGACGAGCCGACCACGTATGCGGAAGCGATGGTGAGCCTAGATTTCGAGGCATGGCTAGAGGCCATGAGATCCGAGTTAAAGTCCATGGATGAGAATCAAGTCTGGGGCTTGGCTGATCCGCCGCCTGGCGTAACGGCCATTGGTTGCAAATGGGTCTTTAAGAAGAAAACCGATGTGGATGGAAATGTTCAGATCCACAAAGCTCGGCTTGTCACTAAAGGTTATGGACAAGTTCAAGGCATTGACTATGACGAGACTTACTCGCCGATAGCGATGCTGAAGTCTGCGAGGATCGTACTAGCTATAGCTGCATATTTCGATTACGAGATATGACAGATGGATGTCAAACGACTTTCCTTCATGGAAATTTAACCGAGGATGTGTATATGGTACAACCCGAGGGTTTTGTCGATCTGACTAGCACTAGTAAGGTATGCAAGCTCAAGAGATCCATTTGTTGGTTAAGGCAAGCATCTCGGAGATGGAACATTCGTTTTGGTGAGGTCGTCACTAGTCTCAGTTTCATCAAAAGCAAAGAGGATGCTTGTTTATACAAGAAGTTAAGTGGGAGCTCGATAGTGTTTTTGATCTTATATGTGGATGACATACTGTTGATCGTGAACGATGTTTCGATGCTGAACTCGGTCAAGGAGTCATTGAATGGCAAGTTTTAGATGAAGGACCTTGGTGAGGCAGTGTATATTCTAGGCATTAAGATCTATGGAGATAGATCGAGGAGGCTGCTCGGCTTAAGCCAGAGCACGCACATACATAAAGTGTTGAAGCGGTTCAACATGAGTGAGGCGAAGTAATGGTTCTTGCCACCCTCACATGGTATAAGGCTAAGCGAGACTCAGAGTCCTTCGACATCTGAAGAGCGAAGCAGGATGAGTAGGATTCCGTATGCCTCGGCAATCGGATCCATCATGTATGCCATGATATGTGATAACCCGCAAGTATAGGGGATCGCAACAGTTTTTGAGGGTAGAGTATTCAACCCAAATTTATTGATTCGACACAAGGGGAGCCAAAGAATATTCTCAAGTATTAGCAGTTGAGTTGTCAATTCAACCACACCTGGATAACTTAGTATCTGCAACAAAGTATTTAGTAGCAAAGTAGTATGGAAGTAACAGTAACAGTAGCAAAAGTAATAGTAGCAGTTTTGTAGTAATTGTAACAATGGCAACAGTAAAATAAATAAGCAAAGAGCAATATGTGAAAAGCTCGTAGGCATTAGATGAGTGATGGATAATTATGTCAGATACGATTCCTCGTTTAAGGGTTATAACATAAAGTGACATAGAACTAGCTCCAGTTCATCAATGTAATGTAGGCATGTATTCCGAATATAGTCATACGTGCTTATGGAAAAGAACTTGCATGACATCTTTTGTCCTACCCTCCCGTGGCAGCAGGGTCCTATTGGAAACTAAGGGATATTAAGGCATCCTTTTAATAGAGTACCGGACCAAAGCATTAGCACTTAGTGAATACAGGAACTCCTCAAACTACGGTCATCACCGGTAAGTATCCCTATTGTCACTTCAGGGTTAACGGATCATAAAACATAATAGGTGAATATAGACTTGCAAGATAGGATCAAGAACTCACATATATTCATGAGAACATAATAGTTCAGATCTGAAATCATGGCACTCGGGCCCTAGTGACAAGCATTAAGCATAGCAAAGTCACAGCAACATCAATCTTAGAAAATAGTGGATACTAGGGATCAAACCCTAACAAAACTAACTCGATTACATGGTAAATCTCATCCAACCGATCACCGTCTAGCAAGCCTACGATGGAATTACTCACGCACGGCGGTGAGCATCATGAAATTGGTGATGGAGGATGGTTGATGATGACGACAACAATGAATCCCCCTCTCCGGAGCTCCGAACAGACTCCAGATCAGCCGTCCCGAGAGAGTTTAGGGCTTGGCGGCATCTCTGTATCATAAAATGCGATGAATCTTTCTCTCTGATTTTTTCTCCGTGAACTTGAATATATGGAGTTGGAGTTGAGGTCGATGAAGCTTGAGGGGGCCTATTGGTGTCAAAACCGGCGGATCTCGGGTAGGGGGGTCCCGAACTGTGCGTCTAGGCGGATGGTAACAGGAGACAAGGGACACAATGTTTTACCCAGGTTCGGGCCCTCTCGATGGAGGTAAAACCCTACGTCCTGCTTGATTAATATTGATGATATGGGTAGTACAAGAGTAGATCTACCACGAGATCAAGGAGGCTAAACCCTAGAAGCTAGCCTATGGTATGATTGTAGTAATGTATGTTGTCCTACGGACTAAAGCCCTCCGGTTTATATAGACACCGGAGAGGGCTAGGGTTACACAGAGTCGGTTACAATGGTAGGAGATCTACATATCCGTATCGCCAAGCTTGCCTTCCACGCCAAGGAAAGTACCATCCGGACACGAGCCGGAGTCTTCAATCTTGTATCTTTGTTGTCTTGGAGTCCGGCGGATATTGATAGTCCGGCTGTCCGGACACCCCCTAGTCCAGGACTCCCTCAGTAGCCCCCGAACCAGGCTTCAATGACGATAAGTCCAGCGTGTTTATAGTCTTCGGCGTTGCAAGGCGGGTTCTCCCTTCAAATTCCATGTACCTGCCGAACAGTGTCCGGCTTCATCTTAAACACTGTGTTCCTCGGCTTCTACGCCAAATAATGGCCCTCTTCCACGCGTCGCACGAATGCGAAAAGCCAGGGTGTCTTTTGCATTTCACCCCTTAATTGTGCAAGTCGCCCGCCTATAAAAGAGGCAAGGATCCAGATCCAAACCGCACCATCTTCCTCCCGCGTATACTCCATCGAAGCGCCTCTGACCTAGAAATCCATTCCACCATGGATCGTCAACGCAGCTCTTCTTCACGCGCTCCCAGCCCACCGCCGGGGAATTGGAGGAGGTGCTCTATTTCGCACAACGAGCTAGTGAAGCTCCAAACGGAGGGATTTCTCCCTCCGGCCTTCATGGTCCCAGTCCGGGCCGGACTGGTTACTTATCAAGGTGGGAGGTGGGCGGAGGACACTCCAAGCCCCAATAAGGGGGAGCGAGTATGTTTTGTCCCTTACCTGATAAGGGGACTCGGATTTCCTATACATCCGTTCCTCCGCGGGCTCCTGAAGTTCTACGGACTCCAGCTCATTCACCTTACGCCCGCCTCTGTCCTGCATATCGCGGGCTACGTAGCTCTTTGTGAGCTATTCTTGGGCATCGAGCCCCATTTTGCATTGTGGAAGAGGCTGTTTTGCCTCATACCCCGTTCTCACCAGGGGTCCATATATCAAGTGGGCGGCGCCGAAATATGGCGCATCGCCGGGACCGGATACCTATCCGGCACTCCCAAGAAGGCGTCCGAAGACTGGCCCTCGGAGTGGTTTTATATAGGAGACGCTCCACTGCCGGACCAAGTTCGGATCGGCCTCCCGGAGTTTAGTGCTGCTCCCTTGAAGAAACGCCTCAGCTGGCACCCACGGAGCCCCCGATTGGAGGAAGACAAGAGCGTCCATTACTTGATGGGCCGGATAAGATTAATGGCTCATTCCGGTTTGACCATGATCGGAGTCATGTCAACATGCATCAAACGAGGGGTACAGCCACTACAATACAGAGGCCACCCCATGTGGGATTTCAACGGGGAAGACGATGCCACCCGGCACGGCCGCAAAGGGACGGATTCGACCGAGGATCTGGCAAAGATCCTGTCCGGTCCATACAAGGGGGAGAAGGAGGACTTCCTTCGCACGAACCCTTTGAATGGGTTTTCCATGATCAACCCTAGAGGATGGGTAAGCGAACACCTCGAAGGGCTCTACCCGTGCTTTCGAAGTTTAAGCTTCTTACATTATGTCTTCGGCGCAGGATCTACGCCGGACTGTGGAGGACATGGTGAGTCCTGCTCCGCAACCCGAGGATTCAGAAGGATCCCTGGATCCGGCCTCCGAAGAGGACCCGGACATCAAGGTGGAGCTGATCGACGGGGTGTATCACCAGCTTAGCATAGACAATGCTCTGGTCGCCATTACAGCAGACTACCCCGGACTAAGTCTGGCTTCCCAGGTGACCGCGACCGAAGTCCGGACACCGGTATCTCTTCCCTGCACATTTCTGACCTTCGCGAACGATGGTATTTTGCAGGAAGCGCCTTTATGGCAGGAAGCCGAGCCTGCGGCGGCCGACCAACAGAGGTCAGTCCGAACCAGCAGGCGGAAAAGGAGCGCAATGCGGATGGAAACGTCGCCGCAAAGGTATAGCTCGTATTTGAATTTTTAGAGCAACGTTCCGAGGAAACGTCTAAGTGCTCATGATCTTTGTAGGAGAAAAAGCGCTCGCCGGACTGCGAGCGCAGGAATTGCCAATCCGACCAACACCGGCCAGGCTCCAGCGCCCGGCCTGGAGGGGGAGGCAAGCGCAAGACGCGAGCCGGATCCTTCTCCAACGGAGGATACCGACAGACTGTCCGCCACCAAGTCTGAGGTGGAGAGCGCCATGAACCATAGGCGCCGCCGGACAGTATTTCAAGAAGCGTGCTTTTCCCCTGAGGCATTGGACGCCTTTAACGCAGGGGACGCGCATCTCCGTGCTGCTCAAAATGGTTTTACCAGAGCCACGGAGCAGTATGTGAAAGACATACGGGTAAGGGAATTTTAATGGTTGTATATACCAGTAGCCCCCGAGACTTAAAGTAGTTATGCTAACTGATTTAAGGATCATTGGAAATTTCAGGCACTTAACGAGAAGAACGCCCAGCTGTCTCGGGAGCTGCAAGATTGCAAGGCCCAACTTGAGGCCGCACTTGCTGCCGCAGGAGGAGACGGAAAGACCCCTCCTGGTAACACATTTTTATTAATAAATATAAGCGCTGTGCGGCGTGCGCGCGAGTCTAATAATGACATTGCAGGTGCCGCCGGACAAGATCCGGACAGGCAAGCATTGCTACGCCAGCTAAAGGCCGGCGAGAGTGTGCTGAACAGGGTTCAGCAGGAAAGGAACAAGCTCCAGGATGCCAACGCCAAGCTCGGAGAAGAGTTGAAAGGCGCTCAGGCTGAGCTGTCCGGCTCCGTTAAGGAGAATCAGCGGCTTCGTCGCGGCATTTATAGTAAGTGCTTGAGCGAACTCTTTTGAAAAGAAGAGTTCGGCGAGGAAGTATTTTGACATGATATGTCTTGTAGGTATACTCACGGGTCGTCCTGCAGAGGAGATGCCCATATCAATGGGTGATCAACTTCCCGAACTGTTGCAGCTACTCGAACGAGTTCGGCAGGCAATGAGCGGCGTTGTTCAGGCTTTATGGCCAGCCCTCACCCTACCCGAGGGCCTCGGGGAGCTTGCGGAGAAGCTGCAGGGAGTGCGGCAGCGCTTCCGTTTGTGGGAGATTTCGGCTTGCCGTCAAGGTGCCAGGGAGGCTTGGGCCATGGTGAAGACGCGGTACAAGAAGGCGGACCCCAACCACATGGCCGAAGTTGGACCGGTGGGGCCCGATGGGAAGGAGATCCCTGTGAGTTTAGTGTACAGCCAAGTAGAGTTGGCTGCTAAATTTTCCCAACGGGACTGTAAACTAGACAGCCTGTTAGACGGGATTGAGGAGGAATACAATCAATAAATTTGACAATGTATGTTATCCTTTAAAGTGACATGTGAAATGCCTTCTAGCCGGATTGTAGATCGTTTGTCTTTGCCGACCTTTTCGCTTCGACCTCGGGACCCTAGAGTCCGGAGTGTGTCCGAATACCTTTTTGGTTAAGAAACAACCGTGGTATGCATGGAGACCAGGCGTAGGGGTCATTAGTGCTTTATCAGACAAGTGCCCAACTAGTTATGTTATATTACATGGTTAGTAAGAAACATCTTCCAGGGAGAATAGTTCCGTTAAGGGTTCCTTTCGCTGGGAGGCATGCCCTAAAGTGCATGTCCGGACTGCAAAGAAAGCAGTAAAACATCTGGGGGCAAATAGATAAATAGGTAAAAAGTCATCTTTTAAGTCACCGACCGAATATTCCCTTAAGAATGCTAGCTTTCGGCTTCACCCAGTCTGAGGTACACATCCGGCTGACCCGGCAGTAACAATCGCAGAGGTGCTCCCTTTACCTCCTAGCCGAACAATCGGGAACGTAGGGGTAAGCACAGGAGCCAGGCAACCCAGCTTGGCCAAAACTTAAGTCATATCGATGCATATAATGGCGAGTAAAAGGTACATGTGGAAGCTTGACACATGTGTTGGGTATGAAACCCGTATAATTGAGCTTCTGTAAAAGAAGCCCCCAGGAATAATGAGTGCGGATGGCACATCATGCATATGCAAAGAATGCAAAAATAGGCCCGAAAGGGCTTTTAAGTGAAAAGGATAAAAAGAGAAACAAAAGACAGCCGAAGTATAAAAGTTTGGACGGGGGAAGGGGACGAACTCTTAGTCCGGCGCTAGGCATAGAAACGTCGAAGGCGGGCTGCGTTCCATGGGTTCGGCTCGAGTCGGTTATCCGACGCATTTCGTAGACGGTATGCTCCGCCGGTCAGTACTTGATCGATAATGAAGGGGCCCTCCCATCTGGGCTTGAGCTTGTCCTTTTTCTTGTCCGGCAGGCGTAGAACTAGTTCACCAACGTTGTAAGTCTTGGCCCGTACTTCTCTGCTTTGATATCTTCGGGCATGCTGCTGATAGAATGCGGAACGAGCCTTCGCGACGTCACGTTCTTCCTCCAATGTGTCCAAGCTGTCCCGCCGATCAAGCTCGGCCTCTCTTTCCTCATACATGCGCACTCGAGGTGAGTCATGAATAATGTCACAGGGCAAGACTGCCTCTGCGCCGTATACCATAAAAAATGGTGTGAATCCGGTAGTACGGTTAGGCGTTGTCCGCAGCCCCCAGAGTACGGAGTCGAGCTCCTCGACCCATTGTGCGTCGGATTTAGTGAGTGACCTCACTAGTCTGGGTTTAATGCCGCTCATTATTAGACCATTTGCTCTTTCCACTTGACCGTTGGTTTGAGGGTGATAGACTGACGCATAGTCGAGCTTGATGCCCATATTTTTGCACCATGACTTAACCTCGTCGGCTGTGAAGTTCGTGCCGTTGTCGGTGATGATGCTGTGGGGGACTCCGTAATGGTGTACCACCCCTGATATAAAGTCTATCACTGGTCCAGACTCTGCCGTTTTGACCGGTTTGGCCTCTATCTATTTGGTGAACTTATCCACCATGACCAATAGGTACTTTTTCTTTTGGGTTCCCCCTTTAAGGGGTCCAACCATGTCAAGCCCCCAGACCGCGAACGGCCAGGTAATGGGTATGGTTTTGAGGGCGGTGGGTGGCATATTGCTCTGATTAGCAAAGAGCTGACAACCAACGCATCGCTGGACCAAGTCCTGTGCGTCTGCCCGAGCCGTCGGCCAATAAAATCCTGTACGGAATGCCTTTCCTACAAGGGCCCGGGCTGCTGCGTGGTGTCCGCCTAGTCCGGCATGAATTTCAGCCAGGAGGTTTCGCCCTTCTTCTTCGGAGATACACCTTTGAAGGACTCCGGTTGTGCTTTTCTTATAAAGTTCTCCCTCATGGACCTTGTAGGCCTTCGATCGCCGGACTATGCAGCGGGCCTCATTCTGGTCTTCGGGAAGTTCCTGCCTAAGTAAGTAGGCTAGGAAAGGTTCTGTCCACGCGGCGATTACTGCCATTATAACGTGGGCGGAGGGTGTTATGTCATCTGCCGAATCACCGGTTGGTGCGGTTTTCTCCGGTTTGTCGCTACCGGGCTCCTCTTCCCATAGTACGGATGGCTTGAAGAGCCGTTCCAGGAAGATATTTGGAGGGACAACATCATGTTTCGCACCGATGCGTGCCAGGACGTCGGCCGCTTGGTTATTATCTCGGGCTATGTGATGGAATTCGAGTCCTTCAAACCGAGCTGACATTTTTAGGACAGCGTTGCGATATGCTGCCATTTTCGGATCCTTGGCGTCGAAGTCTCCGTTTATTTGGGATATTGCAAGGTTCGAGTCCCCGCGCACCTCTAGGCGTTGAATGCCCATGGAGACCGCCACCCGGAGACCATGTAACAGGGCCTCGTATTCGGCTGCATTGTTGGAGTCCGTGTACATTATTTGAAGTACATACTGGACTGTATCTCCAGTGGGGGACGTCAGTACGACGCCAGCCCCCAGTCCGGCCAACATTTTGGAGCCGTCGAAATGCATAGTCCAATTGGAGTATGCGCCGTACTCTTTAGGGAGTTCGGCTTCGGTCCATTCGGCGACGAAGTCATCCAAAACTTGTGACTTTATAGCTCGTCGAGGTTTGTAAGTGATGTCGAATGGTAAGAGCTCAATGGCCCATTTTGCTATCCTGCCCGTTGCGTCGCGGTTGTTTATAATGTCATTGAGTGGTACTTCAGAGGCCACTGTTATCGAGCACTCTTGAAAGTAGTGCTGGAGCTTTCGAGACGCCATGAACACCGCATATGCTATCTTCTGATAGTGCGGGTAACGGGGTTTGCAGGGGGTTAACACAGTGGATACATAATACACTGGTTTTTGAAGAGGGAATTTATGCCCTTCTGTCGCTCGTTCGACGACGAGGACTGCGCTTACAACTTGATGTGTTGCTGCGATGTATAACAACATTGGTTCGCCCAAAGTGGGCGCAGCCAGGACCGAATTTGTTGCCAGTATGGCCTTTATTTCTTCGAGTCCGGCAGTGGCAGCATCCGTCCACTCGAAGTGTTCGGTGCGCCTGAGGAGGCGATAGAGGGGCAACGCCTTTTCTCCTAAACGGGAGATAAAGCGGCTTAAGGCTGCCACGCATCCTATTAATTTTTGTATTTGTTTGAGGTCTTTTGGAATATCCAACTGTGACAGAGCTCGGATTTTGGCCGGATTTGCTTCAATTCCTCTACCGGATACGATGAAGCCCAGCAACTTTCCGGCTGGTACGCCAAAAACGCATTTTTCCGGATTCAGCTTGATGTCATATGCTCTGAGGTTGTCGAATGTGAGCCTCAAATCGTCTACTAAAGTTTCAACGTATTTTGTTTTGACGACTACGTCGTCTACGTATGCCTCGACTGTTTTGCCGATCTGGGTGGCCAGACATGTTTGAATCATGCGCTGATATGTTGCTCCGGCGTTTTTGAGTCCGAAGGGCATCGTGTTGAAGCAGAATGGTCCATATGGAGTGATAAATGCCGTTGCGGCTTGGTCTGCTTCCGCCATCTTGATTTGATGATAGCCAGAGTATGCGTCCAGGAAGCACAACGAATCGTGCCTTGCTGTGGCATCGATAATTTGATCGATGCGGGGGAGAGGGAAGGGATCCTTTGGGCAAGCTTTATTGAGGTCTTTAAAATCGACACAGAGGCGCCAGGATTTATCCTTCTTTGGTACCATCACCAAATTTGCTAGCCAGTCCGGATGTTTGATATCTCTAATGAATCCGGCTTCCAATAGTTTGGCTAGCTCTTCTCCCATTGCCTGTCTTTTGGGCTCGGAAAATCGTCGAAGAGCCTATTTGACTGGCTTGAATCCTTTTAGGATGTTTAGGCTGTGTTCTGCCAACCTGCGAGGGATTCCGGGCATGTCCGAAGGATGCCAAGCGAAGATATCCCAATTTTCCCGAAGGAATTCGCGCAGTGCGGCGTCTACTTCGGGGTTCAACTGTGCCCCAATGGAAGCCGTCTTTGTTGGGTCCGTTGGATGGACCTGGAATTTTATTATCTCGTCTGCTGGTTTGAAGGAGGTGGACTTGGATCTTTTATCGAGTATCACATCGTCCCTGTTCACCGTAGAGCGCAACGCGGTGAGTTCCTCTGCCGCTAAGGCTTCGGATAGTGCCTCGAGGGCTAGTGCGGCTGTCTTGTTTTCGGCGCGGAGTGCTATGTCCGGATCACTAGCGAGAGTGATTATTCCGCTGGGCCCAGGCATTTTGAGCTTCATGTACCCGTAATGAGGTATTGCTTGAAAAATTGTGAATGCCTCTCGTCCTAATATGGCGTGATACCCACTGCTGAACGAGGCCACCTGGAACGTAACTTCTTCGGATCTGTAATTGTCCGGAGAGCCGAACACCACATCGAGTGTGATTTTTTCGGTGCAGCGCGCTTCCCGGCTAGGGATTATTCCTCTAAAGGTTGTGCTGCTTCGCTCAATGCGGCTCCAATCAATTTCCATTTTTCGCAGAGTTTCCTCATAAATGAGGTTTAGTCCGCTGCCTCCATCCATGAGGACTTTTGTCAGTCGAAAGCCGTCCACTATGGGACTAAGTACCAGTGCGGCTGGGGCTCTGGTTGTTCGGAATGTGGGCTCGTCGCTGGCATTGAAGGTAATAGTTGTGTCGCTCCATGGATTTGCTGTTGCTACTTGGTAGACTTCGGTGAGTTCGCGGATTGTTCATTTTCGCATATTATTTGATGCGAAAGTCTCGAAGACTGTTGATACCGTGCTGGTGTTGTTGGAGTGGTTTCCCGGAGCTAGAAGCTCTTCGCCACTTTTGGCCACCTGCCGTAATATCCAACATGCTCGAAGGCTATGTGTTGGGACGCCTCCCTCTGTACTATGAAGCTTACAGGGTCCATTGAGCCATCCCTCCAGTACGGTTCCATTTCCCTTATCGGGTTTTTGTTTTTTCATTTTTGCATCTGGGGCCTGAGTGTAAGGCGCCCTTTTACTGCGGACTGGGTTTGGGGCCGGATTATCCCAAAATTGATTTTCGGTTTTCCGGAAACTCTCCATCGCACAGTACTTTCGTACAATGGATGCCAGATCGGTGAAGCGCGTAATTTTGCGACGATCAATGGCGTTTAGTATTCCCTTGTCCGTATAGTTATTGCAGAAGATTGATATTGCGTTTTCCTCTCGGCAGTCCTTTATCCTGTCCATAACCAGGAGGAATCTGGCCCAGTAGTGATGTACTGTTTCAGTAGGCTCTTGCCGTATTAGAGATAGATCGCATATGTCTGGGCGGGTGGGTGGAATAAAATCCGGATCCCTGCCCATCTTGAGGCTCAAAGGCCAAGGGGTTTTCGAATTCGGAAGTTTGGTTTGCTGGTGACAATCCAGCGAGTCCGGGGTGATGCATGATTTTAAGTTCAATGCTCGATCGAAGTCCGTCCCCCCGCGGGAATCCGGCATGGGGGGTTCGGGAATCCGGACATGAATTGTTTTCAACACTGGCAAAGAGTTGCCGTATTGCTCCTCTACCACTGCGACGTTGTGGGTGGCCTGGGGAGAGTTAATCTCTCTCAGATCGGTTTTAAGCCCAATCTGGTTGTAGTCCGTAGCGACTCCCAGGGCGGCGATGCGATCCAAGAGCTCGTTAATAGACGAGAGCTCTATTGGATCTAACTGTTCGGCAGCTTTAGGGCTGACGCGAAGATTGCTTCCGATGACTTGAGAAGTCATTGCCGAAGCGGCGGCCGGACAGGTGGTCATGAGAAAACCACCAAGCCGGATAGTTTGGCCGGCGGCCAAGGCCCCTCCGGCGAAAGCACCGTCTTTGAAGACGGGTGGAGGCATCCGCTCTATCGGTGACGACACAGAGGAACTCTCAATGAAAGCACCAACGTCGGTGTCAAAACCGGCGGATCTCGGGTAGGGGGTCCCGAACTGTGCGTCTAGGCGGATGGTAACAGGAGACAAGGGACACAATGTTTTACCCAGGTTCGGGCCCTCTCGATGGAGGTAAAACCCTACGTCCTGCTTGATTAATATTGATGATATGGGTAGTACAAGAGTAGATCTACCACGAGATCAAGGAGGCTAAACCCTAGAAGCTAGCCTATGGTATGATTGTAGTAATGTATGTTGTCCTACGGACTAAAGCCCTCCGGTTTATATAGACACCGGAGAGGGCTAGGGTTACACAGAGTCGGTTACAATGGTAGGAGATCTACATATCCGTATCGCCAAGCTTGCCTTCCACGCCAAGGAAAGTACCATCCGGACACGAGCCGGAGTCTTCAATCTTGTATCTTCGTTGTCTTGGAGTCCGGCGGATATTGATAGCCCGGCTGTCCGGACACCCCCTAGTCCAGGACTCCCTCAGGGCCCATGAGGCAGGGGGCGCGCCATAGGGGGGCGCGCCCTTAGTGGGGGCGCCCCCACCCTTGTGGACAAGGTGTGGGCCCCCTGACATTGATTCTTTCACTAATATTTTTTATTAATTCCAAAAGGTTCCTCCGTGGATTTTCAGGTCATTCCGAGAACTTTTATTTCTGCACAAAAATAACACCATGGCAGTTCTGCTGAAAACAACGTTAGTCTGGGTTAGTTCCATTCAAATCATGCAAGTTACAGTCCAAAACAAGGGCAAAAGTGTTTGGAAAAGTAGATACGATGGAGACGTATCAACTCCCCCAAGCTTAAACCTTTGCTTGTCCTCAAGCTATTCAGTTGACAAACTGAAAGTGATAAAGAAAAACTTTTACAAACTCTGTTTGCTCTTGTTGTTGCAAATATGTAAAGCCAGCATTCAAGTTTTCAGCAAAGATCATGAACTAACCATATTCACAATAACACTTAGGTCTCATGTTTACTCATATCAATGGCATAATCAACTAGTGAGCAAAAATAATAAATCTCGGATGACAACACTTTCTCAAAACAATCATAATATGATATAACAGATGGTATCTCGCTAGCCCTTTCTAAAACCGCAAAATATAAATGCAGAGCACCTTTGAAGATCAAGGACTGACTAAACATTGTAATCTATCTATTATATACTTAAAACGATAGAAAAGGAACGGTGAAGATTCACCAGTCTAAGGTTATGATATTTGAACGGTTGAGAACTATCTGGTCAAAAGTCTACATGTACTATTCAAAACGTTAGCTAAAAGCAAATATGTACAGGTTTTAGCTTAGGACACATACGGATACAACAGCCTTTACTTGGAAGATGTGTTGCTCGGAAGAAAAAAATATATGCGAAAGAGGTGTGCACGCATATGGGATTCCTAGAAAAAAAGCTATATGTATTAGTATCGGACTCCAATTAGGCTCCGGCTGGGTGCAGCTTATATTAACACAAGAGATTTAGAAAAGCTGCAGAAGAGGTGTGCACGCATACGTGTTGCCTAGAAAAAAAAGTGCAAAAGAGGTGTGCACGCATATGTGCTGCCTAGAAAAAAAAAGCATATCTTTACTCTTAATGGAGCAGTTGATAGTCTCGCTTCCAGGTTTTTTTCGTCCCACCACTTTCGTCCCGTTTTTTTCGTAGGTTAACCGTCGTAGATTTTTTTCGATGCTGGTTTCTTATTCACCGGTTTATTTACCCCTCAGCTCTTTCCTTGCAATCACGGATCTAAATTTACTAACTTATCCAAATCAACCGATACCTTCCATTATTGCAAATTTCTTTAGGAAAAAAATAATAGATTTTAAGGAAACAAATAAAAGATTTTAAAGACGCATCATACTTTACTAACAATCACTAAAAATCAAATCTAAATTAATTAACCTTACCTTAAATCACTCAGTCACTTTAATTAGAAAATATTTTCTTTCCTAACTGCATCCCGCTTAGTGTGCACATAACAATCCGAAGTAATTAGAGTCACATGATTGAATCCATTTATTTAGAGCGACATGATTGCGTTCTGGGATGGAGGCCATGATTTCGTCGAGGTCGTTGCTGCCTCCTACACTCAGGGTGTGTCGCAGAGATCAAGGCGAGCATGAGGAGTTGTGGCCACCGCCATGGTCACCCCATCGCAGGGGATGGAGCACGCCGTCGGCCTACAGCTTGTGGAGATCACTGTTGCTCTTCAGGTCGCGTGGTGACCGGATCTTGCCGATGTGTCCCTCCCCGACGACCTCCTCTTCGCCTGATTGGCCGGCATGGATCTCGCCACTACTGCCCTCAACTTCTTTGCCTCGAGCTCGACGGTCAGCCACCATGGATCCCCCAGCTGGAGGGTCACGTAAACCAGCGGTTCTCCCATGCTGCAGCGGCGAGAAGGTGACATGGCTCTCCGTACACGAAGAGTGGAGTTCCGTCAAGTACTTATATACTTGGCCTCTATTGCTGATCCATGTACATGGAGAAGAACAGACAACCGCTCATTCATACTTCGTTCCACTCCTTTGCGCTACATTACTGGAGGTGATATTTTCCTATCTCTCTATGTTGTAACAAACCTGCTGCCTGCATAGTTAATGGATTTTTTATTTAAATTTATTGCTGCTTAGTGCTTTGTTGCAATTGTTCACCCAAGATTCTTATATATAATCTGAGTGTATGTAGGCATACTTAGCTTTGCTATTCCATTTTTTCTGGCGCATAGAAATAAGAGTATTGTCCAGGTTAGGTATTCAATTGAGTATGGTATTTGGATTGCTATCAGAATGTCTTTTCTATGCATGTGATTTCTCACATCTGATTATAATATTTGTGAAGACGTGCATTGCACATGCACTTGGAAGCGGGCCCGTGACCCGCGCTGGACGACGCCGACGCCGACCCGAGCCACCTCGTCCGCGTATTCTTGGAGCTGTGGCTGGTCGATTTACATGAAATTAATTTCCTCAGTTCTGGTGGCAAATATAATACACATAATCCATATTGTTATGCACTAGCGTGTATGTGTGAAATAGATGGATTATGGTCTCGTACCCAATAAGATGGATATGTGTGTGTGTTAGAGAGAGAGAGAGGGAGAGGGGGATAGAGAGTGAAGAAGAGGGAGGGAGAGTGTGTGTCTGTGTGTGTGAGGATTTGATGGTAAAAAAGGTCGCCAATGTCGTAATATTGAACTCTTAAAGTTAATGTGGCCCCGTTGCAACGCACGGGCGTTCTTCTAGTGGTATATTAGTATTCGACTTCAATTATGCTCCGGTTTGGCGTAGTTTTTTTTTGAGGATCGGTGCAGCTTATATTAACACAAAACATTTAGTCTATAGGAAAATTATATAATAGAAAAATAAGAAGTAATAAAAGATAGCACTCACGTGTAGTATATAACAAACAGTGGACCCTGGGACAACGATGGATTTAGAGAAGCATCAAAATTAGTAGATGAAAAAAATAAAGTTTTATAGGTAAATGAAAAAAAGGGAAAGAAGTATACTAATATTTTGTATGAAATCCATATACAGTCAACAAATAGGTAAATTTAGAATATGTTTTCATGATCAATAGACCAATCTGTCAAGTATATGAAAACTTGAACATGAAATAATACAAACTAGTCGGGTGACCCGCGCATTTGCGCGGCTAGACTTCCTTTACAACTTTCTTCTTTTACTGGTTTTTCTGTACATATGTTCGTTCATTTGATCCATTTCTATATATGTATTTATATATAAAATATATCTAAAATGTATATTATTATAAAATATGATGAAACTTGGCTACACTTTCTGTGAAGTTGATGCTAATCATATGGTTGTCTCCTCAATGAAATATCAAAAGACCCAAGGCATGTATCCTATCATGCCAAACCATTGGCTTTAATACTATTCTCTAGCTTTAACGGTTTCACCTTTTCATCCATATTCATTTATCTTTGCACCCGATATTCTTTTAGAATACCGAGAAAAGTCAAAACATTGATGACTTGCAAAAATACACTGTTATCTGTTCCACCACTATCTATTAGAACAATGTCAAATAACCACACATCCATATATATGTTTCCACATCTTCTGATCGAGCCATTCACTAAGTGTTATATTTAGTATATTTTTTCTCCACCAGTATTTGTTCATCGATAGTTAAATTATACTATTAAAAGTGCCAAAATGTGCATTTCCGGATATAATATTTTGGAATTCTGTTTTTAATTCTATTATTTTTTATTTGGTAAATGTATTATTGTTGCTAAAGTCATCGACGCCTGCTTGACAAAGGGTGAGTAACGGTGCTGATATTAGATTCCTACTACTCCAAGCCATTTCATCATTAATTAAATGCCTAAATATTATGTTATCTTCCTCTATGTACATCACTACTGTTTCACGTGCATGTTTGTTTATAGATAGCATGATATCATGGATGTCGACCTTCCATGCATGCTTCTAAATGCTCGTGATAATATCCTTTTCACTCTAATTGTTTGTGTAGCGTGACCATCTAAGGCTATGTAACTGTCGGGGTATATTTGAAAAAAAAAATCAAACAATTGGTGTGTATTAATATAAAACTATTTGGGTCGCCCGAAAACTGTAAATGAAGATATGCTAGAAAATATGAAAAAAGAGGAAATTCATTTTATAGACCTCTATTATAGAATACCATAGCCATTAGAAGTTCTAAATTCCATCCAAACACTATTCAAATGCATTGGACGCCTATGTAAGAAATATCTAGTTACTTCACAACCAAGTGATCATACACACATGCATGATATATATATCCCAGCTAGAAAACTGCAAATACGCATATAACGCACAAAAAAGCATATATCTCACAAACGCTTGCATGCACATGATTTGTAGCGTAGCGGAAATTGCTAATCAAGCTCAAGCTCCATGGAGCTTGAATTTTGAAAATTCAAAAATAATTTTTTTATGTTTCAAAATATATAAAAATAATAAAACACATATCGATGGATGTATACTATGTGTCTATAGCGTTTTATGTCGAAGTTTATTTATATGGGATCTACAAAAAAAGAATCATGTAATTATAGCACATGTACTATTCGCTATAACGGTATACATGATTTTGTTTTTCACGTAGATCATATTACAACCTATATCATAATGGAAAATTTACACGCGTCTAGTATACATGTATAAGTACTTACGTATTTTTTTTCAGATTTTGGGAACTTAAAAGATTGGTTTTGAATTTTCCAATATTTCGAGTTCGTTTTTTTTTTCGGGGAGTTTCTAGTTCGATTCAATGGAGACCTAAAGCCGAAAAGCCTCAATCGTAGCCTAGCTAGTACGATTCTAGGTAGTAGATGGTCCCGCAAAAAAAAAATTAACGTAAGTGATGTACCAACGGAAGAAAGAGATCGCTCAAAGCACTTGTTCACGCCCATACGCATGTGTACGTGCGTGCTTATATTTTGCTCGGCCGAAGCTCTTGATCGCCGCCACTGCTTTACTCGACGCGATCTGGCCACCACAACCTGACTAAGCGACCACATGGCCATGCCGGTGCGTGCATGCGGTCCTGTCTTGCGACAAAAGCATCTGCGGCTATCGTAGCCTCATAGCCCAGACTGCCGATTCTAAAATCATAAATATCCAGCCAGTAGATAATACTGTAGGTGATTCTTTAGTCACAACAACATACGTCTTTGATGGTTCTTACTTCAGTTCTAAATCACAGATTGTCGCCTGTGTGCCAACAGCATGTGCAACTGCTACCTATGTGGAAATAGCTAACATCAGCGATGGTGCGCCAGCGAGATCCCGTAAGGTATGAGTACAACATGTTTTATCTCCAGTTATACAGCGGCCTTGACTTGCATGCATGCAGGCTGTATCCATCTGTTTTATCTCCAATTTAAAAGCGGCCTTGGCTTGCACGCATGCATGTAGTATCCATGTGTTTGTCGTGTCTTGGTTTTAAGAGTCCTTTGCACGTACGCTGAAGTTTGCTCCTTCCAGATTAGTTTTTTTTCTTGTGGAAGCTGAACCTCTTCAATTACATGTTTGTACGTGGCAGCCCAATTGTTTGTCTATGACAATATTTGTATGTAACGCTGCAATTTCAAATCTCAGCCGTTCATATAAGAAAATAATGGCTAAGATAATTTAATCTACGTGGATGAACGTGATGGCTTCTTTTACTTATGTTTTAATTATATAATAGATAGATATTAGTATTTTTTTTGTTTTTACAAAACCATATGCAGATCATATCACTGAAATTGAATATCAAAAGACATTAAAAACCGTTAATTTTAATTAAGCCATAAATCTTAACTTTTAATCATCACGACAAATTGGAGATATGGTTTCACACGCATGTTAAAGGGTGCAATGCCTTTGGTCCACTATTTTCATATAATTAAGCTCGATCCCCACTAGATCCATACGATTTCCGTGAAGTTGAATAATTCTTCTAAAGATATAATCGCTAAATTTATCCTTATTTGGATGATATTTATATTAACACATTGGCATAATGAATAAAGAAACAAAAGGTGTTGGATAATAAATGTTTGAGACAGACTGCCAAATCATGTGTTTTTGTTGTGAACTCTAAAAGTGGACCTAATCATGGAAATAGCATAATTAACATATTAAATATGTGAAAAAATAGACATAACAATGAATTAAATTAGCCGCGCAAATGCGCGGGTAACCCTGCTAGTTCATGGTAAAAGAGATCCAGTCATAGTCATACTCAATATAAATTACTAGTAATGCATGCAAATTACAGTGGTGCTCTCCAGCGGGTGCTTTTTAATAAGAGGATGATGACTCGACATAAAAGTAAATAGATAGGCCCTTCACAGAGGGAAGCATGGATTTGTAGAGGTGCTAGAGCTCGATTTTGAAATAGAGATAAATAATATTTTGAGCGGTATACTTTCATTGTCAACATAACAACTAAGACATCTCGATATCTTCCATGCTACACACATTATAGGCGGTTCCCAAACAGAATGGTAAAGGTTATGCTCCCCCTCCACCAACAAGCATCAATCAATGGCTTGCCCGAAACAACGGGTGCCTCCAACTAACAACAATCCTGGGGGAGTTTTGTTTGTAATTATTTTTGATTTAAGCATGGGACTAGGCATCCCGGTGACCAGCCATTTTCTCGTGAGTGAGGAGCGGAGTCCACTCCTCTTGAGAATAACCCAGCATGGAAGATACATACATCCCTAGTTGATACATGAGCTGTTCGAGCATACAAAACAGAATTTCATTTGAAGGTTTGGAGTTTGGCACATACAAATTTACTTGAAACGGCAGGTAAATACCGCATCTAGGAAGGTATGGTGGACTCATATGGAATAACTTTGGGGTTCATGGAATTTGGATGCACAAGCAGTATTCCTGCTTAGTACAAGTGAAGGCTAGAAAGAGACTGGGGAGCCACCAATTGAGAGAGCGACAACAGTCATGAACATGCAATAAAATTAATCAACACCGAGTGCAAGCATGATTAGGATATAATCCACCATGAGCATAAATATTGTGAAGGCTATGTTGATTTTGTTTCAACTACATGGGTGAACTTGTGCCAAGTCAAGCCGCTCGAATCATTCAAAGGAGGATACCACCCTATCATACCACATCACAACCATTTTAATAGCATGTTGGCACGCAAAGTAAATTATTATAAGCTCCTAGATAATTAAGCATGGCATAAGCAATTATAATTTCTAATTGTCATTGCAAACATGTTTATTCATAATAGGCTGAATCAGGAATGATGAACTAATCATATTTACAAAAAGCAGATAGGTTGAGTTCATACCAGCTTCTCTCATCTCAGTCAGTCCATCATATATCATCATTATTGCCTTTCACTTGCATGACCGAACGGTGTGGATAATAATAATAGTGCACATGCATTGGACTAAGCTAGAATATGCAAGCATTAAATTCAAGGGAGAAGACAATGTAATATGGGCTCTTGGTTAAATCAACAATAATGCATATGAGAGCCACTCAACATTTTCATCATGGTCTTCTCCTCTCGACCCCCAAAGAAAAGAAAAGAAATAAACTATTTACATGGGAAAGCTCCCAACAAGCAAAAGAAGAATGAGAAATCCTTTTGGGTTTTCTTTTAATTACTACTACTACAGGCATGGAAAGTAAACTAGCTAAAATCTACAACTATTTTTTTTGGTTTTCTTAAGGTTGTTCAAACACACAAGAAGAAAGCTAGAAAAAGAAAATAAACTAGCATGGATAGTACAATGAAAAAGTATGAGCACCGACAACTAGAATGAGTGTGTGAACATGAATGTAATGTCGGTGAGAAATATGTACTCCCCCAAGCTTAGGATTTTGGCCTAAGTTGGTCTATGCCCATGGATAGCCTAGCGGATATCCAAAGTTGTAACTGGGGTCATACTGAGATGCAGCAGCCATTGCCTCCGGAGCTGCAACTTGGAGGCGAGCTGCCTCCGGATCCCATTGATAAAAGGACGGTCAATAAGGGTTAAGTGGTGGTTCCGGCTCAGGCTCTGGGGCTGATGTCTAGCCCCGGTACACATACACGGCCTCCGGCAAGACGAGGTAAGTGCCTGCAGTTAAGTCAAACAAAGAGGGTGCAGGCAAGATAATAGTCCCATTGTGAGTTTTATGAAATATTAAATTATACTTAAGCATCTTCTCATCATTTTTAACAATAAACTCATGTGCTACCATGCTCTTATAGTCTAGAAAAGTAGGAGGCAGCAGGTTTTCTTCTTTCTCATAGTGCCTAATAGGTATCCTGAAGTGTTTAGCAAGGCGTGAAGCATAGATGCCTCCAAAGATGGGGCCCTTTGTATGGTTCAGACTTAATCGCTTAGCAACAATAGCACCCATACTAATAGTGTTATCACGAAATAAAGCATGGCACAAAATAATAATATTAGGAACACTAAGGTTTCCACAGTTTCAGCGACCAATTAAGCATCGGCTAGCAAATATTGCAAAGTAACGTAAAACAGGAAAATGTATGCTAGTAATTCTTGCCCCGGAAACCTTCCTCGTTTCCCCTACAGTAATCATGTCAATAAATCCATCCACATATTTACGATGTGGTTCCTCTAAGCTGCCCTCGAAGGGTATCTTGCTAACCGCACAAAATTCACGTAGTGACATCTCCCTAGCCTCATCATATAAATGAAACTCTACTGAAGGAGGTGATTTCTTAGGATGAAAGTAAAATTTTTGCACGAAAGTATTAGTGAGTAAGAGATATCGTTCGAGCTGGTCATGGAGGAAACCGGTGAGGCCCGCATCATCAGCCAAAGAATAAAAATCATCATCAATCTCGACTGCTCTCAAGAACTCATTATAAGGCCATTCGCACGGCCAGACCTCCGCGCGCGAGGGAGATTATACTTGGGCTTTTTATTCTCCTTGGCTTGTTTATTGATACGTCTCCAACGTATCTATAATTTTTGATTGTTCTATGCTATTATATTACCCCTTTTGGATGTTTATGGGCTTTATTTTACACATTTATATCATTTTTGGGACTAACCTACTAACCGGAGGCCCAGCCCGTATTGCTGTTTTTTTGCCTATTTCAGTATTTCGAAGAAAAGGAATATCAAACAGAGTCCAAACAGAATGAAATCTTCAGGAGCGTGATTTTTGGAACAAACGTGATCTAGAGGACTTGGAGTGCAAGTCAAGAAGCAGCCGAGGCGGCCACGAGAGGGTAGGGCGCCCGCCCCCCCTATAGGGCGCGCCCCCTGTCTCGTGGGCCCCTCGGGCGGCCACTAACGTACTTCTTCCTCCTATATAAGCCTACGTACCCCGAAAACATCCAGGGAGCCAACGAAACACAATTTCCACAGCCGTAACCTTATGTATCCGCGAGATCCCATCTTGGAGCCTTCGTCGGCACTCTGCCGGAGGGGGAATCGACCATGGAGGGCTTCTACATCAACACCATAGCCCCTCCGATGAGTTGTGAGTAGTTTACCATAGACCTCCGGGTCCATAGTTATTAGCTAGATGGCTTCTTCTCTCTTTTTGGATCTCAATACAATGTTCTCCCCCTCTCTTATGGAGATCTATTCGATGTAAACTCTTTTTGCGGTGTGTTTGTCGAGACCCGATGAATTGTGGGTTTATGATCAAGTTTATCTATGAGAAATATTTGAATATCCTTTGAATTATTTTATGTATGATTGAGTTATCTTTGCAAGTCTCTTCGAATTATCATTTTTGGTTTGGCCTACTAGATTGATCTTTCTTGCCATGGGAGAAGTGCTTAGCTTTGGGTTCAATCTCGCGGTGTCCTTACCCAGTGACAGTAGGGGTTGCAAGGCACGTATTGCATTGTTGCCATCGAGGATAAAAAGATGGGGTTTATATCATATTGCATGAGTTTACCCCTCTACATCATGTCATCTTGCTTAAGGCGTTACTCTATTCTTATGAACTTAATACTCTAGATGCACGCAGGAGTCGGTCGATGTGTGGAGTAATAGTAGTAGATGCAGGCAGGAGTCGGTCTACTTGTTGCGGACGTGATGCCTATATACATGATCATGCCTAGATAATCTCATAATTATTCGCTTCTCTATCAATTGCTCGACAGTAATTTGTTCAGCCACCGTAATACTTATGCTATCTTGAGAGAAGCCTCTAGTGAAACCTATGGCCCTCGGGTCTATCTCTTATCATATTTGCTTCCAATATACTTTTATTTGCATCTTTACTTTTTGCATCTATATTATAAAATACCAAAAATATATTTATCTTATCATACTATCTCTATTAGATCTCACTTTCGCAAGTGGTCGTGAAGGGATTGATAGCCCCTTTATTGCGTTGGTTGCGAGTTCTTTGTTTGTTTGTGTAGGTGCGTGGGACTTTTGAGGAGCCTCCTACTGGATTGATACCTTGGTTCTCAAAAACTGAGGGAAATACTTACGCTACTATTGCTGCATCACCCTTTCCTCTTCAAGGAAAACCAATGCAAGCTCAAGACGTAGCAAGAAGGATTTCTGGCGCCGTTGTCGGGAAGGTCTTCGCTCAAGTCAAGACATACCAAGTACCCATCACAAACTCATCTCCCTCGCATTTACATTATTTGCCATTTGCCTCTCGTTTTCCTCTCCCCCGCTTCACCATTGCCGTTTTATTCGACCTCTCTTTCCCAATCTCCTCCTCTCTCTTTTCGCTTGCCTTTTTCTGTTTGCTTGTGTGTTGGATTACTTGTTGCCATGGCGCAAGATAATACCAAATTGTGTGATTTCTCGAATACCAATAATAATGATTTCCTTAGTACTCTGATTGCTCCTCTTAATGATGTTGAGTCTTGTGAAATCAATACTACTTTGCTGAATCTTGTTATGAAAGATCAATTCGCCGGCCTTCCTAGTGAAGATGTCGCTACTCATCTAAACAACTTTGTTGATTTGTGTGATATGCAAAAGAAGAAAGATACAGATAACAATATTGTTAAATTGAAGTTATTTCCGTTTTCACTTAGAGATCGTGCTAAAGTTTGGTTTTCGTCTTTGCCTAAAAATAGTATTGATTCTTGGAACAAGTGCAAAGATGCTTTTATCTCTAAGTATTTTCCTCCCGCTAAGATCATCACTCTTAGGAACGATATTATGAATTTTAAACAACTTGATCATGAGCATGTTGCCCAATCTTGGGAAAGAATGAAATTGATGATTCGCAATTGCCCTACTCATGGTTTGAATTTATGGATGGTCATACAAAATTTTTATGCCGGTTTGAACTTTGCTTCTAGAAATCTCTTAGATTCGGCCGCGGGAGGCACGTTTATGGAAATCACATTAGGAGATGCTACAAAACTTCTTGATAATATTATGGCTAATTATTCTCAATGGCACACCAAAAGATCTTCTAGTAAAAAAGTGCATGCTATAGAAGAAATCAATGTTTTGAGTGGAAAGATGGATGAACTTATGAAATTGTTTGCTACTAAGAATACTACTCTTGATCCCAATGATATGCCTTTGTCTACTTTGATTGAGAATAATAATGAATCTATGGATGTGAATTTTGTTGGTAGGAATAGTTTTGGAAACAATGCTTATAGAGGAAACTTTAATGCTAGACCGTTCCCTAGTAATTCCTCTAATAATTATGGAAATTCCTACAATAATTCTTATGGTAATTTTAATAATATGCCCTCTGATTTTGAGAATAGTGTGAAAGAATTTATGATTTCTCAAAAGAATTTTAATGCTTTGCTTGAAGAAAAATTGCTCAAAGTTGATGATTTGGCTAGGAACGTTGATAGAATTTTGCTTGATGTTGATTCTCTTAAACTTAGATCTTCTTCTCCTAAGCATGATATCAATGAGTCCCTCAAATCAATGAGAATTTCCATTTATGAGTGCAAGGAAAGAACCACTAGATTGCGTGCAAAGAAAGATTGCTTTATAAAAGCGTGTTCTTCTAGTTTCCATGAAAATAATGATGAAGATCTTAAAGTTATTGATGCGTCTCCTATTAGACCTTTGTTTTTCAATATGAATCTTGATAATTATGGGACTAATGATGAGTCAACTTTACCTATAAGGCGTCCCAAGAATTCAGAGTTTTAGATCTTGATGCTAAATTTGGTAAAAGTGGGATTGGAGAGGTCATGACTTTAAATAGTATTGAACCCACTATCTCGGATGTCAAGGAATTTGATTATGATAATTGTTCTTTAGAAGGTTGTATTTCCTTGTTGCAATCCGCTGTTAATTCTCCTCATGCTTATAGTCAAAATAAAGCTTTTACCAAACATATCATTGATGCCTTGATGCAATCTTATGATGAAAAACTTAATTTGGAAGTTTCTACACCTAGAAGACTTAATGATGAGTGGGAAATTACTATAAAGATTAGAATTAAAGATCATGAGTGTTTTCCTTTGTGTGATTTGGGTGCTAGTGTTTCCACGATTTCGAAAACTTTATGTGATATTCTAGGTTTCCATGATCTTGATGATTACTCTTTAAATTTGCACCTTGCGGATTCCACCATTAAAAAGCCAATGGGAAGGATCAATGATGTTCTCATTGTTGCAAATAGAAATTTGGTTCCCGTAGATTTTATCATTCTTGATATAGATTGCAATCTTTCTTGCCCTATTATTCTTGGTAGACCTTTCCTTAGAACGATTGGTGCGATTGTTGATATGAAGGAAGGTAATATTAGATTCCAATTTCCACTAAAGAAAGGCATGGAGCACTTTCCAAGAAAGAAAGTCAAATTACCTTATGAATCTATCATGCGGGCTACTTATGAATTTAGTGCCAAAGATGGCACTACTTAGATCTATCTTCGCTTTTATGCCTAGCTAGGGGCGTTAAACGATAGCGTTAGTTGGGAGGCAACCCAATTTTCTTTGTGTTTTTTGTTTTTTGTTCCTGTTTAGTAATAAATCTTGCATCTACATTCTGTTTAGATGTGTTTTTATCTTTTAATTAGTGTTTGTGCCAAGTAGAACCTATAGGATAACCTATGATGATAGTTGATTTGATTCTGCTGAAAAACAGAAACTTTGCACGCACGAATTTAGTTTTGGTAAATCACAAAAACGTGATTTTGCGTTGATTCTTTTTGCTTCTGATCAATAGACAAAGTTTCCAGGGCTTCCTATTTTGTTAGGATTTTTTGAGTTCCAGATGTTTGCGTTAGTTACAGATTGCTACAGACTGTTCTGTTTTTGACAGATTCTGTTTTTCGTGTGTTGTTTGCTTATTTTGATGCATCTATGGCTAGTAAAATAGTTTATAAACCATATAGAAGTTATAATACAGTAGGTTTAACACCAAAATAAATAAAGAATGAGTTCATTATAGTACCTTATGTGGTGGTTTTGTTTTCTTTCACTAACAGAGCTTATAAGATTTCCTGTTGAGTTTTGTGTTGTGAAGTTTTCAAGTTTTGGGTAAAGCTTTTATGGACTATGGAATAAGTAGTGGCAAGAGCCTAAGCTTGGGGATGCCCATGGAACCCCAAGATATTCAAGGATAGCCAAAAGCCTAAGCTTGGGGATGCCCCGTGAAGGCATCCCCTCTTTCGTCTTCGTTCATTGGTAAGTTTACTTGGAGTTATATTTTTATTCGCCACATGATATGTGTTTTGCTTGGAGAGTCGTGTATTATATTAGTCTTTTCTTTTTAGTTTACCACAAATCATCCTTGCTGTACACACCTTTTGGAAGAAGCCTACTTGATTAGAATTTGCTAGAATACTCTATGTGCTTCACTTATATCTTTTGAGCTTGATAGTTTTTGCTCTAGTGCTTCACTTATATTTTTTAGAGCACGGTGGTGACTTAATTTTGAAGAAATTGCTAGTCTCTCATGCTTCACTTATATCTTTTTGAGAGTATTTTAGAACAGCATGGTATTTTCTATGGTTACAAAGTTGGTCCTAGAATGATGAGCATCCAAGTTGGGTATAATAAAAACTATCATAGAAAAGAATTGGATGCTATGATCAATTTGATGCTTGATAATTGTTTTGAGATATGGAGGTAGTGATATTAAAGTCATGCTAGTTGAGGTGATTATGAAAAATACTTGTGTTAAGGGTTGTGATTCCCGTAGCATGCACGTATGGTGAACCGCTTTGTGATGAAGTTGGATGACAATTTTATTTATTGATTGTCTTCCTTATGAGTGGCGGTCGGGGATGAGCGATGATATTTTCCTACCAATCTATCCCCCTAGGAGCATGCACGTAGTGCTTTTGTTTTTGATGACTTCTAGATTTTTGCAACAAGTTCTTTTGACTAATGTTGAGTCCATGGATTATACGCACCTCACTGTTCCACCATTGCTAGCCTCTCTTGTGCCGCGCAACTTTCGCCGGTACCATACACCCACCATATACCTTCCTCAAAACAGCCACCATACCTACCTATTATGCCATTTCCATAGCCATTCTAAGATATATTGCCATGCAACTTTCCACCGTTCCGTTCATATGACACACATTACTTTTGTCATATTGCTCTTTGCATGATCATGTAGTTGACATCGTATTTGTGGCAAGGCCACCTTCATAATTTTCATACATGTCACTCTTGGTTCATTGCATATCCCGGTACACCGCCGGAGGCATTCATATAGAGTCATATCTTGTTCTAGCTTTGAGTTGCAATTCTTGAGTTGTAAATCCATAAAAGTGTGATGATCTTCAGCATTGTCCTAGTGAGGAAAGGATGATGAAGACTATGATTCCCCCACAAGTCGGGATGAGACTTCGGACTTACAAAAAGAAAAAAAAAGGAGAGAAAAAAGGAGAAAGGCCAAAAAAAAGAAAGGCCAAAGAAAAAAAGAAAAAAAGAAAAAAATGAGAGAAAAAGAGAGAAGGGACAATGCTACTATCTCTTTTTCCACACTTGTGCTTCAAAATAGCATCATGATCTTCATGATAGTGAGTCTCATATGTTGTCACTTTCATATACTAGTGGGCATTTTTCATTATAGAACTTGGCTTATATATTCCAATGATGGGCTTCCTCAAAATGACCTAGGTCTTCGTGAGCAAGCAAGTTGGATGCACACCCACTTAGTTTCTTTTATTGAGCTTTCATATATTTATAGCTCTAGTGCATCCGTTGCATGGCAATCCCTACTCACTCACATTGATATCTATTAATGGGCATCTCCATATCCCGTTGATACGCCTAGTTGATGTGAGACTATCTTCTCCCTTTTTGTCTTCTCCACAACCACCATTCTATTCCACATATAGTGCTATGTCCATGGTTCACGCTCATGTATTGCGTGAAAGTTGAAAGAGTTTGAGATTATTAAAGTATGAAACAATTGCTTGGCTTGTTATCGGGGTTGTGCATGATTAAATACTTTGTGTGATGAAGATAGAGCAACAGTCAGACTATATGATTTTGTAGGGATAACTTTCTTTGGCCATGTTATTTTGAGAAGACATGATTACTTTGATTAGTATGCTTGAAGTATCACCATCTTCATGTTAATATGAACTTTTATTTTGTATCATTTGGATCTGAACATTCATGCCACAATAAAGAAAATTACATTGAGAATTATGCTAGGTAGCATTCCACATCAAAAATTCCTTTTTTATCATTTACCTACTCGAGGACGAGCAGGAATTAAGCTTGGGGATGCTCGATACGTCTCCAACGTATCTATAATTTTTGATTGTTCAATGCTATTATATTACCCCTTTTGGATGTTTATGGGCTTTATTTTACACATCTATATCATTTTTGGGACTAACGTACTAACCGGAGGCCCAGCCCGTATTGCTGTTTTTTTTGCCTATTTCAGTATTTCGAAGAAAAGGAATATCAAACGGACTCCAAACGGAATGAAACCTTCGGGAGCGTGAGTTTTGGAACGAATGTGATCCAGAGGACTTGGAGTGCAAGTCAAGAAGCAGCCGAGGTGGCCACGAGAGGGTAGGGCGCCCCCCCTATAGCACGCGCCCCCTGTCTCGTGGGCCCCTCGGGCGGCCACCGACGTACTTCTTCCTCCTATATAAGCCTACGTACCCTAAAAACATCCAAGGAGCCAACAAAACACAATTTCCACCGACGTAACCTTCTGTATCCGCAAGATCCCATCTTGGACCCTTCGACGGTGCTCTGCCGGAGGGGGAATCGACCACGGAGGGCTTCTACATCAACACGATAGCCCCTCCGATGAGTTGTGAGTAGTTTACCACAGACCTTCGGGTCCATAGTTATGAGCTTGATGGCTTCTTCTCTCTTTTTAGATCTCAATACAATGTTCTCCCCCTCTCTTGTGGAGATCTATTCGATGTATACTATTTTTGCGGTGTGTTTGTCGAGATCCGATGAATTGTGGGTTTATGATCAAGTTTATCTATGAGAAATATTTGAATCTCCTCTGGATTCTTTTATGTGTGATTAAGTTATCTTTGCAAGTCTCTTCGAATTATCAGTTTGGTTTGGCCTACTACATTGATCTTTCTTGCAATGGGAGAAGTGCTTAGCTTTGGGTTCAATATTGTGGTGTCCTTTCCCAGTGACAGCAGGGTCAGCAAGGCACGTATTGTATTGTTGCCATCAAGGATAAAAAGATGGGGTTTATATCATATTGCATGAGTTTATCCCTCTACATCATGTCATCTTTCTTAATGCGTTACTCTGTTCTTCATGAACTTAATACTCTAGATGCAGGCAGGAGTCGGTCGATGTGTAGAGTAATAGTAGTAGATGCAGGCAGGAGTCGGTCTACTTGTTACGAACGTGATTCCTATATACATGATCATGCCTAGATAATCTCATAATTATTCACTTTTCTATCAATTGCTCGACAGTAATTTGTTCACCCATCGTAATACTTATGCTATCTTGAGAGAAGCCTCTAGTGAAACCTATGGCCCCCAGGTCTATCTCTTATCATATTTGATTCCAATCTACTTTTATTTGCATCTTTACTTTTTGCATCTATATTATAAAATACCAAAATATATTTATCTTATCATACTATCTCTATTAGATCTCACTTTCGCAAGTGGCCGTGAAGGGATTGACAACCCCTTTATTGCGTTGGTTGCGAGCTCTTTGTTTGTTTGTGTAGGTGCGTGGGACTTTTGAGGAGCCTCCTACTGGATTGACACCTTGGTTCTCAAAAACTGAGGGAAATACTTACGCTACTATTTCTGCATCACCCTTTCCTCTTCACAGAAAACCAACGCAAGCTCAAGACGTAGCATTTATCCTTCGAGCTTTGGCTCGAATAGCCCCTCAAAAATCTCTTCATCATTTTTCTAGAAATTTCTGAAATTTTAAGTAACTCAAAATAAATAAAAGAGAACCAAACTCAATAAAACTGATAGCAACTACTCCCACAAGTGCCTAGAGAGTGCATCATGTATTAGAACTACTTGGGGCCATATAAATTTGACATGCAAGCTCAAGAACAGGGTCACCTAGACAGCAAAAATTTGCAACGAATAAAGCACTAGAACAAAAACTAATTGGACCATTGGAGGAGTCACATACCAAAGAACAAGCCCCCAAAGCAGTTTTGTGAATGGAGTTTTTAGCAAGGAGATCGAAAATGGCAGCAAAATGAGCTAGAACTCGTGCTTCAGCTGGATAGTGATTTTTTTGGGAGGAAGAAGAAGTGTGTGGGTGCAGGAAGAAGTGGAGGGGGGCCACCATGGGCCCACGAGGCAGGGGGCACGCCCCATGGGGGTGGACGCGCCCTGGACCCTCATGGTCAGGTGCTTGCTCCCCCTGCTGTGTTCTCAGTGCCAGATATTCTCAAATGTTCCAAAAAAAACCATACTAAATTTTCAGGGCATTTGGACAAATTTTATTTTCGGGGTATTCTTTATTGCATGGATAATTCAGAAAATAGACGGAAAATACTATTTTTGCTTTATTTAATCTAAATAACAGAAAGTAAAAAGAGGGTACAGAGGGTTGTGCTTTCTAACTTCATCCATCTCATGCTCATCAAAAGGAATCCACTAACAAGGTTGATCAAGTCTTGTTAACAAACATATTCCGAATCGCATGAAACCGGAGAAATTTTGAATAACACTAGGTTACCTCAACGGGGATATGCACATCCCCAATAATAAGAATATCATATTTCTTCTTGACTGTAGGAAGAGGAAATTCAAAACCTCAAATAATAATCAATGGAATTTTTCCAATAGAATTGATACTGTGAACTTGAGGCTGTTTCCTCGGAAAGTGTATCGTATGCTCATTACCATTAACATGAAAAGTGACATTGCCTTTATTGCAATCAATAACAGCTCCTGCAGTATTCAAAAAGGGTCTACCAAGGATAATCGACATACTATCGTCCACGGGAATATCAGGAATAGCAAAGTCCGTTAAGATAGTAATGTTTACAACCACAACAGGCACATCCTCACAAATACCGACAGGTATAGCAGTTGATTTATCAGTCATTTGCAAAGATATTTCAGTCGGTGTCAACTTATTCAATTCAAGTCTACGATATAAAGAGAGAGGCATAACACTAACATTGGCTCCAATATCACATAAAGCAGTTTTAAACATAATTTCTTTTAATGGAGCATGGTATAGTTGGTACTCCTGGATCTCCAAGTTTCTTTGGTATACCACCCTTAAAAGTATAATTAGCAAGCATGGTGGAAATTTAAGCTTCCGGTATCTTTCTTTTATTTGTAATAATATCTTTCATGTACTTAGCATAAGGATTCACTTTAAGCATATCAGTCAAACACATACGCAAAAAAGATAGGTCTAATCATTTCAGCAAAGCGCTCGAAATCCTCATCATCCTTTTTCTTGGATGGCTTAGGAGGAGGCTGATGTCTAATACACAACCTTCTTCTTGTAGACATTGTTGGGCCTTCAAGTGCACAGGTTTGTAGGACAGTAGCAAATTTCCCTCAAGTGGATGACCTAAGGTTTATCAATCCGTGGGAGGCGTAGGATGAAGATGGTCTCTCTCAAGCAACCCTGCAACCAAATAACAAAGAGTCTCTTGTGTCCCCAATACACCCAATACAACGGTAAATTATATAGGTGCACTAGTTCGGCGAAGAGATGGTGATACAAGTGCAATATGGATAGTAGATATAGGTTTTTGTAATCTGAAAATATAAAAAAAGCAAGGTAACTAATGATAAAAGTGAGCGTAAACGGTATTGCAATGGTAGGAAACAAGGCATAGGGTTCATACTTTCACTAGTGCAAGTTCTCTCAACAATAATAACATAGATAGATCATATAACAATCCCTCAACATGCAACAAAGAGTCACTCCAAAGCCACTAATAGTAGAGAACAAACGAAGAGATTATGGTAGGGTACGAAACCACCTCAAAGTTATTCTTTCGGATCAATCTATTCAAGAGTTCGTACTAGAATAACACCTTAAGACACAAATCAACCAAAACCCTAATGTCACCTAGATACTCCATTGTCAACTCAAGTAGCCGTGGGCATGACTATACGATATGCATCACACAATCTCAGATTCATCTATTCAACCAACACAAAGTACTTCAAAGAGTGCCACAAAGTTTCTACCAGAGAGTCAAGACGAAAATGTGTGCCAACCCCTATGCATAGATTCATGGGCGGAACCCGCAAGTTGATCACCAAAACATACATCAAGTGGCACGTGATATCCCATTGTCACCACAGATAAGCACGGCAAGACATACATCAAGTGTTCTCAAATCCTTAAAGACTCAATTCGATAAGATAACTTCAAAGGGAAAACTCAATTCATCACAAGAGAGTAGAGGGGGAGAAACATCATAAGATCCAACTATAATAGCAAAGCTCGCGATACATCAAGATCGTGCCATAGAGAGAACACGAGAGAGAGAGAGAGAGAGAGAGAGAGAGAGATCAAACACATAACTACTGGTACATACCCTCAGCCCCGAGGGTGAACTACTCCTTCCTCGTCATGGAGAGCGCCGGGATGATGAAGATGGCCACCGCTATTGGGTTCCCCCTCCGGCAGGGTGCCGGATCGGGCTCCCGAGAGGTTTATGGTGGCTATAGAGGCTTGCGGAGGCGGAAATATATATTCTTTTTTGACGTTTTAGGGTATATGGGATTATATAGGCGAAAGAAGTCAGTCGGGGGAGCCTCGAGGGGGCCATAAGAGGGTAGGGCGCGCCCCCTGTCTCGTGGCTTCCTCGATGCTCCCTTTATTTCAACTCCAAGTCTCCTGGGTCATAATCTTCCCAAAAATCACGCTGCCGAAGGTTTCATTCCATTTGGACTCTGTTTGATATTCCTTTTCTTCGAAATACTGAAACAGGCAATAAAACAGCAATATGGGCTGGGCCTCTGGTTAATAGGTTAGTCCCAAAAGTAATATAAAAGTGTATAATAAAGCCCGTAATCATTCAAAACAGATAGGATAATAGCATGAATGCTTCATAAATTATAGATACGTTGGATACGTATCAGCATCCCCAAGCTTAATTCCTACTCGTCCTCGAGTAGGTAAATGATAAAAGAAAGAATTTATGAAGTGTGAATGCTAGAAGGTGCACAAGTTTGATCAATGATAATTTCAATCACCTTTTCTGGCATGATTATATGTCATAACAGTAGTTCATCTCATAAAACTTCTCACGAACAAGTAACAAGCAATTCACATGTTAAGGCATAGACCATAAACTTTCTTGAAAACTAGCAAACTTCATTCTCAGTCATCAAAAAATTACAATTCATCTTATTTTCATCAATAGAAAACTCCACATACTCAACTATCTTATAGTCTTGTATAATTGCTAACACTCACGCAATACTAATGGTTATGGAGTTTCAATCGGACACTGAGAAAGATAGGGGCTTATAGTGTTGCCTCCCAACGTATTCACCTTTGGGTAATGTCAACAATAATAGTTCATGCTAACTTACATCCAATTGGATATATATATATCAGGATCTTTTCAACACGAGGTGCTTGCCAAAGGATAAAATGAAAATGGGAAAGGTGAAGATCACCTTGACTCTTGCATAAAGTAAAAGACATAAAGTAAAAGATAGGCCCTTCGCAGAGGGAAGCAGAGGTTGTCATGCGCTTTTAGGGTTGGATGCACAAAATCTTAATGCGAATGAAAGTCACTTTATATGGCCACTTGTATATGGAACTTTATTATGCAGTCCGTCGCTTTTATTGCTTCCATAACAAGATCGTATAAAGCTATTTTCTTCACACCAAAAGATCATACATATTTAGGGAGCAATTTTTATTGCTTGCACCGATGGCAACTTACTTGAAGGATCTTACTCAATCCATAGGTAGGTATAGTGGACTCTCATGGCAAAACTAGGTTTAAGAATATTTGGAAGCACAAGTAGTATCTCTACTTGGTGCAAGGAATTTTGGCTAGCATGAGGGGGAAAGGCAAGCTCAACATGTTTGAATGATCCATGACAATATACTTTAACTGAGATGTTGGAAAACATAAACCATTACGTTATCTTCCTTGTCCAACATCAACTCTTTAGCATGTCATACTTAATGAGTGCTCCAAATTATAAAAGATGTCTAGGATAGTGTATTTATATGTGGAATCTCCCTTCCTTCAATATTCTTTCATGAATTGTTCAAATGACCAATACAATGCTTGCTAACTTTCAATAAATTTACAACCTCTACTTCTTAGATGTGAAGTCATTACTCCCCATGGGTTAAGCAAATGAGGAATATATAATTTCAGATTTATGACATTCAACTCATTCAACAATTTACTCATAGGATATAAGTGAAGCACACGAGTAAATGACAAACTACTCCAAAAAGATATAAGTGAAGATCAATGAGTAGCTAAATAATGTAACTATATGAAGACTCTCTCTCATTTAAGAATTTCAGATCTTGGTATTGTATTCAAACAGCAAGCAAAGCAAAATAAAATGACACTGCAAGGATAGCACAACTCATGTGAAGAAGCAAAAACTTAGGCTCAACCGATACTAACGGATAGTTGTTGAAGAAGAAAGGTGGGATGCCTAACGGGGCATCCCCAAGCTTAGATGATTGAGACTTATTGAAATATTATCTTGGGGGTGCCTTGGGCATCCCCAAGCTTGAACTTTTGTGTCTCCTTAATTCCTCTCATATCATGGTTTCTCTTTTTATCAAAAGCTTCATCCACACCAAACTCAACAAGAACTCGTGAGATAGGTTAGTATAAACCAATGCAAAACCTAATCATTTTCTACTGTAACAAATCACTAAAATTGTTATTCAACATTTCATACTAAATGCCTCTTCAAATTTAATACTCCTATCCTCAAATAGAATCATTAAACAAGCAAACATATGCAAACAATGCAAACAAAATAGCAATCTGCCAAAACACTACAGTATGTAAAGAATGCAAGAGTATCAATACTTCCCTAACTCCAAAAATTATGAAAAAAATACTAAGCTGTAGAATATTTATCTGAGCTCATTATGCAAAAAGTTTCAACAGTATATCATGCTCTGACTTTTCTAGGGAATTTTTGCAACAGCGGGAAACTTTCTGTTTTCAAACAGCAACATGTATACTAGCAAAATAAGCATGGTAAAGGCTATCCTTGACATTTTTATTGAAACTAAAGAAGAAAAACATTAATATAAATAACATAAAGCAAATACTAACAAAATAAAATGACGCTCCAAGCAAAACACATATCATGTGGTGAATAAAAATATAGCTCCAAGTAAAGTTACCGATGAACGAAGACGAAAGAGGGGATGCCATCCGGGGAATCCCCAAGCTTAGGCTCTTGGTTGTCCTTGAATATTACCTTGGGGTGCCTTGGGCATCCCCAAGCTTAGGATCTTGCCACTCCTTATTCCATAGTCCATCGAATCTTTACCCAAAACTTGAAAACTCCACAACAGAAAACTCAACAGAAAACTCGTAAGCTCCGTTAGTATAAGAAAATAAAACCACCACTTAGGTACTGTAATGAACTCATTCTAAATTCATATTGGTGTAATATCTACTGTATTCCAACTTCTCTATGGTTCATACCACTTAATACTAGCCATAGATGCATCAAAATAAGCAAACAACACACGAAAAATAGAATCTGTCAAAAACAGAATAGTCTGTAGTAATCCGTATCAAACGTATACTTCTGGAACTCCAAAACTTCTACAAAATTAGGAAGTCCTAATAAATTTGTGTACGAATCCATATATTTTTTTCGAGGGTACTGTACGAATCCATATAAAAAAGAATCAGATCAGCAACACATTTCTGTGAATTAACAAAACTAATTTACTGAGTGCAAAAGTTTCTGATTCTCAGCAGGATCAACACAACTATCACCGTAAGCTATCCTAAAGGTCTTACTTGGCACTTTATTGAAACAAAAGCTATAAAACATGATTACTACAGTAGCATAATCATGTGAACACACAAAAACAGTAAGGGTAAATATTGGGTTGTCTCCCAACAAGCGCTTTTCTTTAATGCCTTTCTAGCTAGGCATGATGATGACAATGATGCTCACATACAAGATAAGAATTGAAACACAACGGGAGCATCATGAAATATATGACTAGCACATTTAAGTCTAACCCACTTCCTATGCATGGGGATTTTGTGAGCAAACAACTTATGGGAACAATAATCAACAAGCATAGGAAGGTAACACAAGTATAGCTTCAAGATTTTAAGCACATAGAGAGGAAACTTGATATTATTGCAATTCCTACAAGCATATATTCCTCCCTCATAATAATGTTCAGTAGCATCATGAATGAATTCAACAATATAACCAGCACCTAAAGCATTCTTTTCATGATCTACAAGCATAGAAAATCTACTACTCTCCACATAAGCAAATTTCTTCTCATGAATAGTAGTGGGAGCAAAATCAACAAGATAATTATCGTGTGAGGCATAATCCAATTGAAAACTAAAATCATGATGACAATATTCATGGTTATCATTATTCTTAATAGCATACAAGTCATCACAATAATCATCATATATAGCAACTTTGTTCTCATAATCAATTGGAACCTCTTCCAAAATAGTGGACTCATCACTAAATAAAGTTGACACTCTTCCAAATCCACTTTCATATTCATCACAATAAGATTCAACATCCTCCAAAATAGTGGGAACATTACTTCCTAAAGTTGACACTCTTCCAAACCCACTTTCATCAATATAATCGTCATAAATAGGACGCATGCTACCATCATAATAAATTTGCTCATCAAAACTTGGGGGACAAAAAATATCATATTCATCAAACATAGCTTCCCCAAGCTTGTGGCTTTGCATATCATTAGCATCATGGATATTCAAGGAATTCATACTAACAACATTGCAATCATGCTCATCATACAAAGATCTAGTACCAAACATCCTAATGCATTCTTCTTCTAGCACTTTAGCACAATTTTCCTTTCCATCATTCTCACGAAAGATATTAAAAATACGAAGCGTATGAGACAAACTCAACTCCATTTTTTTGTAGTTTTCTTTTATAAACTAAACAAAAAGAGCTTGATATACCTTCAAAGCACTCACCTCCCCGGCAACGGCACCAGAAAAGAGCTTAGTTGACGGGGTGTGAGTGCCGCTTACCTAGCCTCCCCGACAACGGCGCCAGAAAAGAGCTTGATGTCTACTACACAACCTTCTTCTTGTAGATGTTGTTGGGCCTGCAAGTGCATAGGTTTGTAGGACAGTAGCAAATTTCCCTCAAGTGGATGACCTAAGGTTTATCAATCCGTGGGAGGCGTAGGATGAAGATGGTCTCTCTCAAGCAACCCTGCAACCAAATAACAAAGAGTCTCTTGTGTCCCCAACACACCCAGTACAATGGTAAATTGTATAGGTGCACTAGTTCGGCGAAGAGATGGTGATACAAGTGCAATATGGATAGTAGATATAGGTTTTTGTAATCTGAAAATATAAAAACAGCAAGGTAACTAATGATAAAAGTGAGCGTAAACGGTATTGCAATGGTAGGAAACAAGGCATAGGGTTCATACTTTCACTAGTGCAAGTTCTCTCAACAATAATAACATAGATAGATCATATAACAATCCCTCAACATGCAACAAAGAGTCACTCCAAAGCCACTAATAGCAGAGAACAAACGAAGAGATTATGGTAGGGTATGAAACCACCTCAAAGTTATTCTTTCGGAACAATCTATTCAAGAGTTCGTTCTAGAATAACACCTTAAGACACAAATCAACCAAAACCCTAATGTCACCTAGATACTCCATTGTCACCTCAAGTATCCGTGGGCATGATTATACGATATGCATCACACAATCTCAGATTCATCTATTCAACCAACACAAAGTACTTCAAAGAGTGCCCCAAAGTTTCTACCGGAGAGTCAAGACGAAAACGTGTGCCAACCCCTATGCATAGGTTCATGGGCGGAACCCGCAAGTTGATCACCAAAACATACATCAAGTGGCACGTGATATCCCATTGTCACCACAGATAAGCACGGCAAGACATACATCAAGTGTTCTCAAATCCTTAAAGATTCAATCCGATAAGATAACTTCAAAGGGAAAACTCAATTCATCACAAGAGAGTAGAGGGGGAGAAACATCATAAGATCCAACTATAATAGCAAAGCTCGCGATACATCAAGATCGTGCCATAGAGAGAACACAAGAGAGAGAGAGAGATCAAACACAAAGCTACTGGTACATACCCTCAGCCCTGAGGGTGAACTACTCCCTTCTCGTCATGGAGAGCTTCGAGATGATGAAGATGGCCACCGGTGATGGGTTTCCCCTCTAGCAGGGTGCCGAAACGGGTTCCTGAGAGGTTTTTGGTGGCTACAGAGGCTTGCGGCGGCGGAACTCCCGATCTATCTTCTTTTTTGATGTTTTTAGGGTATACGGTATTATATAGGCGAAAGAAGTTAGTCGGGGGAGCCTCGAGGGGCCCACAAGAGGGTATGGCGCGCCCAGGGGGTGGGCGCGCCCCCTGTCTCGTGGCTTCCTCGATGCTCCCTTTACTTCAACTCCAAGTCTCCTGGGTCATAATCTTCCCAAAAATCACGCTGCCAAAGGTTTCATTCCTTTTGGACTCCGTTTGATATTCCTTTTCTTCGACATACTGAAATAGGCAATAAAAAAGCAATATGGGCTGGGCCTCCGGTAATTGGTTAGTCCCAAAAGTAATATAAAAGTGTATAATAAAGCCCGTAATCATTCAAAATAGATAAGATAATAGCATGAATGCTTCATAAATTATAGATACATTGGAG
This sequence comes from Triticum timopheevii, assembly GCA_963921465.1. Classification (NCBI taxonomy): domain Eukaryota; kingdom Viridiplantae; phylum Streptophyta; class Magnoliopsida; order Poales; family Poaceae; genus Triticum; species Triticum timopheevii. The sequence continues at coordinate 127,520,800 of OY997274.1, forward strand.
ACGTATCAAAGGCATGGGTTTCTGAACCCATGGTTCTCTTTCTTTACCGTGCTTCCTAGCAACAAAGTCTGTCTTATCATAAAGTTGATTTTTTGATTATGGGTTATCAAGATCAACGACAGGTTCAATCTCTACATCATTATTATTGCTAGGTTGAGCATCAACATGAACATCATCATTAACATTATCACTAGGTTCATGTTCATCACCAGCTTGTGTTTCAGCATCAGAAATAGTTGTGTCTACAATAGGTTCACTAGAAGCATGCAAAGTCCTATCATTTTTCTTCTTCTTCCTATTAGAAGGACTAGGTGCATCTACATTATTTCCCTGAGAATCTTGCTCAATTCTCTTAGGGTGGCCCTCAGGATACAAAGGTTCCTGAGTCATTCTACCCGTTCTAGTTGCTACTTTTCATTCTACAGCAAAGTCATGTTTATTATTTAATTCATCGAGCAAATCATTTTGAGCCTTAAGCACTTGTTCTACTTGAGTGGTAACCATGGAAGCATGTTTACTCATTAGTTTAAGTTCACCCTTAACTCTAGACATACAATCACTCAAGTGTCCAATCATATAAGCATTACTCTTCAATTATCTACCAACATAAGCATTGAAGTTTTCTTGTCTAGCCATAAAGTCATCAAACTCATCCAAGCATTGGCTAGCAAACTTAATAGACGGGATTTCAACTTTATCATATCTATAGAGAGAATTTATCTTTACTACATGTGTCGCGTTATCAAGACCATGTATTTCTTCAATAGGTGGTATATTAAGGCCATGTATTTCTTCAACAGGAGGTAAATTCTTAACATCTTCAGCTTTAATACCTTTTTCTTTCATAGATTGCTTTGCCTCTTGCATATCTTTAGGACTGAGAAATAGAACACCTCTTTTCTTTGGAGTTGGCTTAGGAGTTGGCTCAGGGGTTGGCTCAGGAAGTGTCCAATTGTTTTCATTAGTCAACATATTATTCAATAGCAATTCAGCTTGATCGACTGTTCTTTCCCTGAAAACACAACCAGTACAACTATCCAGGAGGTCTCTGGAAGCATCGGTTAGTCCATTATAAAAGATATCAAGTATTTCATTTTTCTTGAGAGGATGATCAGGCAAAGCATTAAGTAATCGGAGAAGCCTCCCCCAAGCTTGTGGGAGACTCTCTTCTTCAATTTGCACAAAATTATATATTTCCCTTAAAGCAGCTTGTTTCATATGAGCGGGGAAATATTTAGCAGAGAAGTAATAAATCATATCCTGGGGACTACGCACACAACCAGGATCATGAGAATTAAACCAAGTTTCAGCGTCACCCTTTAATGAGAATGGAAACATCTTAAGGATATAGTAGTAGCAAGATTTCTCATCATTAGTGAATAGGGTGGTTATATCATTCAATTTAGTAAGATGTGCCACAACAGTTTCAGATTCATAGCCATAACAAGGATCGGCTTCAACCAAAGTAATTATATCAGGATCGGCAGAGAAATCATAATCCTTATCAGTAATGAAGATAGGTGAAGTAGCAAAAGCAGGGTCATATTTCATTATAGCATTCAGAGATTTCTGTTTCAGTTTAGCTAATAACTTCTTAAGATCAGATCTATCATTGCAAGCAAGAAAATCTCTAGCAGTTTCTTCATCCATAACATAACCCTTAGGAACAACAGGCAATTCATATTTAGGGGGAGAACCTTCATCATCACTATCATCAATATTATCGGTTTCAATAGTTTCATTCTCTCTAGCCCTGCCAAGTTGTTCATCAAGAAATTCACCTAATGGCACAGTAGTATCAAGCATAGAAGTAGTTTCATCATAAGTATCATGCATAGTATAAGTGGCATCATCAATAACATGCGACATATCAGAATTCATAGCATAAGCAGGTTTAGGTATCGCAAGTTTACTCATAACAGAAGGAGAATCAAGTGCAGAGCTAGATGGCAGTTCCTTACATCCCCTCGTAGTTGAGGGATAAATCTTAGTTCTTTCGTCTTTCAAGTTCCTCATAGTGATTAGCAGATATAAATCCCAAGTGACTCAAAGAATAGAGCTATGCTCCCCGGCAACGGCGCCAGAAAATAGTCTTGATAACTCGAAAGTATAGAGGATAGCAACAGTTTTCGAGGGTAGAGTATTCAACCCAAACTTATTGATTCGACACAAGGGGAGCCAAAGAATATTCTCAAGTATTAGCAGTTGAGTTGTCAATTCAACCACACCTAGATAACTTAGTATCTACAGCAAAGTATTTAGTAGCAAAGTAGTATGGAAGTAATGGTAACAGTAGCAGTTTTGTAGTAATTGTAACAATGGCAACGGTAAAGTAACTAACCAAAGAGCAATATGTGAAAAGCTCGTAGGCATTGGATGAGTGATGGATAATTATGTCGGATGCGATTCTCATGTAAGGGTTATAACATAGTGTGACACAGAACTAGCTCCAGTTCATCAATGTAATGTAGGCATGTATTCCGAATATAGTCATACATGCTTATGGAAAAAAAAACTTGCATGACATCCTTTGCCCTGCCATCCCGTGGCACTGGGTCCCATTGGAAACTAAGGGATATTAAGGCCTCCTTTTCATAGAGTACCGGACCAAAGCATTAGCACTTAGTGAATACATGAACTCCTCAAACTACGGTCATCACCGGTAAGTATACCGATTATTGTCACTTCGGGGTTAACGGATCATAACACATAATAGGTGACTATAGACTTGAAAGATAGGATCAAGAACTCACATATATTCATGAAAACATAATAGGTTCATATCTGAAATCATGGCACTCGGGCCCTATTGACAAGCATTAAGCATAGCAAAGTCATAGCAACATCAATCTCAGAACATAGTGGATATTAGGGATCAAACCCTAACAAAACTAACTCGATTACATGTTATATCTCATCCAACGCATCACCGTCCAGCAAGCCTACGATGGAATTACTCACGCACGGCGGTGAGCATCATGAAATTGGTGATGGGGGATGGTTGATGATGACGACGGGCTCCAGAGCCCCGAACGGACTCGAGAGCAGCCCTCCCGAGAGAGTTTAGGGCTTGGCGGCGGCTCCGTATCGTAAAACGTGATGAACCTTTCTCTCTGTTTTTTTCTCCGCGAACGTGTATATATGGAGTTGGAGTTGAGGTCGGTGGAGCTTCAGGGGGCCCACGAGGTAGGGGGCGCACCCCCCACCCTCGTGGACAGGGTGTGGGCCCCCTGATGTTGATTCTTTCGCCAATATTTTTTATTAATTCCAAAAGGTTTCTCCGTGGATTTTCAGGTCATTTCGAGAACTTTTTTTCTGCACAAAAATAACATCATGGCAGTTCTGCTGAAAACAGCGTCAGTCCGGGTTAGTTCCGTTCAAATCATGCAAGTTAGAGTCCAAAACAAGGGCAAAAGTGTTTGGAAAAGTAGATACGATGGAGACGTATCAATATGTACAAGGCCCGATGTTGCTTTTGCAATAAGCCTAACAAACAAGTACCAAGTGATACGTCCATTTTGCATCATGCTTTTATATCGATATTTATTGCATTATGGGCTGTTATTACACGTTATGTCACAATACTTATGGCTATTCTCTCTTATTTTACAAGGTTTACATGAAGAGGGAGAATGCCGGCAGCTGGGATTCTGGGCTGGAAAAGAAGCAAATATTGGAGGCCTATTCTGCACAGCTCCAAAAGTCCTGGAAATCCATGAAAGTCATTTTTGGAATTAATGATAAATATTCAGTGGAAGAAATACCTGAGGGGGCCCACCCACCATCCATGAGGGTGGGGGCGCCCTACCCCCTGGGCGCACCCCCCTGCCTCGTGGGCCACCTGGCAGCCCTCCGGTGCCCATCTTCTTCTATATGAAGCCTTTTACCCTGGAAAAAAAATCATAAGCAAGCTTACGGGACGAAACTCCGCCGCCAAGAGGCAGAACCTTGGCGGAACCAATCTAGGGCTCCAACGGAGCTGTTCTGCCGGGGAAACTTCCCTCCGAGAGGGGGAAGTCATCACCATCATCATCACCAACGATCCTCTCATCGGGAGGGGGTCAATCTCCATCAACATCTTCACCAGCACCATCTCCTCTCAAACCCTAGTTCATCTCTTGTATCCAATCTTTGTACCAAAACCTCAGATTGGTACCTGTGGGTTGCTAGTCGTGTTGATTACTCCTTGTAGTTGATGCTAGTTGGTTTATTTGGTGGAAGATCATATGTTCAGATCCTTAATGCATATTAATACCCCTCTAATTATGAACATGAATATGCTTTGTGAGTAGTTACGTTTGTTCCTGAGGACATGGGAGAAGTCTTGCTATTAGTAGTCATGTGAATTTGGTATTCGTTCGATATTTTGATGAGATGTATGTTGTCTCTCCTCAAGTGGTGTTATGTGAACGTCGACTACATGACACTTGATAACCCACAAGTATAGGGGATCGCAACAGTTTTCGAGGGTAGATCATTCAACCCAAATTTGTTGATTCAACACAAGGGGAGCCAAAGAATATTCTCAAGTATTAGCAGCTGAGTTGTCAATTCAACCACACCTGGAAACTTAATATCTGCAGCAAAGTGTTTAGTAGCAAAGTAATATGATAGTGGTGGTAACGGTAACAAAGTAAAGATAGCAAAAGTAATGTTTTTGGTATTTTTGTAGTGATTGTAACAGTAGCAACGGAAAAGTAAATATGCGTAAACCAGTATATGGAAAACTCGTAGGCACCGGATCAGTGATGGATAATTATGCCGGATGCGGTTCATCATGTAACAGTCATAACATAGGGTGACACAGAACTAGCTCCAATTCATCAATGTAATGTAGGCATGTATTCCGAATATAGTCATACGTGCTTATAGAAAAGAACTTGCATGACATCTTTTGTCCTACCCTCCCGTGGCAGCGGGGTCCTATTGGAAACTAAGGGATATTAAGACCTCCTTTTAATAGAGAACCGGAACAAAGCATTAGCACATAGTGAATACATGAACTCCTCAAAATATGGTCATCACCGGGAGTGGTCCCGATTATTGTCACTTCGGGGTTGCCGGATCATAACACATAGTAGGTGACTATAGACTTGCAAGATAGGATCAAGAACACACATATATTAATGAAAACATAATAGGTTCAGATCTGAAATCATGGCACTCGGGCCCTAGTGACAAGCATTAAGCATAGCAAAGTCATAGCAACATCAATCTCAGAACATAATGGATACTAGGGATCAAACCCTAACAAAACTAACTGGATTACATGATAAATCTCATCCAACCCATCACCGTCCAGCAAGCCTACGATGCAATTACTCACGCACGGCGGTGAGCATCATGAAATTGGTGATGGAGGATGGTTGATGATGACGACGGCAACGAATCCCCCTCTCCAGAGCTCCGAACGGACTCCAGATCAGCCCTCCCGAGAGAGATTAGGGCTTGGCGGCGGCTCTGTATCGTAAAACGCGATGATTTCTTCTCTCTGATTTTTTTCTCCCCGAAAGCCAATATATGGAGTTGGAGTTGGCGTCGGAGGGCCACCAGGGGGCCCACGAGGTAGGGGGGCGTGCCCAGGGGGGCGCGCCCCCCACCCTCGTGAGCAGTGTGTGCACCCCCTGGTCTTCATCTTTTGCGAGGATTTTTCTTTATTTTTTCTATGGTGTTCCGGAGTTTCAGGACATTCCGAGAATTTTTATTTTCTGCACAAAAAACAACACCATGGCAGTTCTGCTGAAAACAGCGTCAGTCCGGGTTAGTTCCATTCAAATCATACAAGTTAGAGTCCAAAACAAGGGCAAAAGTGTTTGGAAAAGTAGATACAACGGAGACGTGTCAACTCCCCCAAGCTTAAACCCTTGCTTGTCCTCAAGCAATTCAGTTGACAAACTGAAAGAGAAAAAGAAATACTTTTACAAATTCTGTTTGCTCTTGTTGTTGTAAGCATGAAAAGCCAGCATTCAAGTTTCAGCAATTATTATGAACTAACCATACTCACAATGACACGTAGGTCTCACAATTACTCATATCAATAGCATAATCAGCTAGCAAGCCATAATAGCAAAACTCGGATGACAACACTTTCTCAAAATAATCATAACATGATATAACAAAATGGTATCTCGCTAGCCCTTTCTAAGACCGCAAAACATAAATGCAGAGCACCTTTAAAGATCAAGGACCGACTAAACATTGTAATTCATGATAAAAGAGATCTAGTCAAGTCATACCCAATATAAACCAATAATAATGAATGCAAACGACAGTGTGGTCTCCAGCGGGTGTTTTTTAATAAGAAGGGTGATGACTCAACATAAAAGTAAATGGATAGGCCCTTCGTAGAGGGAAGCAGGGATTTGTAGAGGTGCTAGAGCTCGGTTTTGAAATTGAGATAAATTATATTTTGAGCGGCATACTTTCATTGTCAACATAACAACTAAAAGACGACGATATCTTCCATGCTAAACAGATTATAGGCGGTTCCCAAACAGAATGGTAAAGTTTATACTCCCCTTCCTCCACAAGCATCAATCCATGGCTTGCTCGAAACAACGAGTGCCTCCAACATTCAACGGGTCCCAAGGGGAGTTTTGTTTGCAGTTATTTTGATTTAGTTTGCATAAAGCGTGGGACTGGGCATCCCGGATACCAGCCATTTTCTCGTGAATGAGGAGCGGAGTCCACTCCTCTTGAGGATAACCCGCCTAACACGGAAGATAAGGGCAGCTCTAGTTGACATATGAGCTATTCGAGCATGCAAAACAGAATGTTTATTTGAAGGTTTAGAGTTTGGCACATACAAATTTACTTGGAACGGCAGGTAAATACCGCATATAGGTAGGTATAGTGGACTCATATGGAAAAACTTTGGGGTTTAAGGAGTTTGGATGGACAAGCAGTATTCCCACTTAGTACAGGTGAAGGCTAGCAAAAGACTGGGAAGTGACCAACTGAGAGAGCGACAACAGTCGTAAACATGCATTAAAATTAATTCACACCGAGTACAAGCATGAGTAGGATATAATCCACCATGAACATAAATATCATGAAGGCTATGTTGATTGGATTCAACTACATGCGTGAACATGTGCCAAGTCGAGTCACTCAATGCATTTAAAGGAGGATACCATCCCATCATACCACATCATAATCATTCTAATAGCATGTTGGCACGCGAGGTAAACCATTATAACTCATAGCTAATCAAGCATGGCACAAGCAACTATAATCTCTAAATGTCATTGCAAATATGTTTACTTCATAATAGTTGAATCAGGAACGATGAATCATCATATTTACAAAAACAAGAGAGGTCGAGTTCATACCAGCTTTTCTCTTCCCAATAAGTCCATCATATATCATCATCATTGCCTTTCACTTGCACGACCGAACGGTGTGTATAATAATAAGAGTGCACGTGCATTGGACTAAGCTGGAATCTGCAAGCATTCAACTCAAGAGAGGAGACAAGTAATATGGGCTCTAAGTTTAAATAATCAATCATGCATATAAGAGCCACTAAGCATTTTCAATATAGTCTTCTCAACCCCCAAAGAAAGGAAAAAAGAAATAAAAACTATTTACACGGGAAAGCTCCCAACAAGTAAAAGAAGAACGGGAAATATTTTTGGGTTTTCTTTTTAATTATACTACAAGCATGAAAAGTAAACTAACTAATTTTTTTGGTTTTTCTTAAAGTTTATCAAACACACAAGAAGAAAGCAGGAAAAACAAATTTAAACTAGCATGGATAATACAATGAAAAAGTATGAGCACCGACATCTAGCAATGAGTGTGTGTGAACATAAATGTAATGTCGGTGGGAAATACGTACTCCCCCAAGCTTAGGCTTTTGGCCTAGGTTGGTCTATTGCCAGGGATGGCCTGGCGGATATCTGTAGGTGAAGCTGGGGTCGTACTGTGACGCAGCGGCTATCGCCGCCTGAGCTGTAGCATGGAGTCCAGCAGCCTCCACTCTCCTTTCGTACTCATCTGCCTCCTCTCTGGTAATAACATATCTTCTTTTTGCCTGTGAATCAAAGAAAGCAGGAGCAGGAAGAGCAACACGGACTACATGACGTCTGTCAAAGATTAGTCGATACTGGAGAGGTGGTTCAGTCCTCTCAACAAACTGGTGGGAAACCATAGAATCAAAATCTAAATAAGAAGGGGGTAACTCCATGTCACCCTCACGAATGTCTACCTCAAGAAAATTAGCTAAGTGGGTTGCATAAATTCCTCCAAAGAAATCTCCGCTATGTCTATTCTGATGCAACCTGCGAGCTACGATGGCTCCCATATGATAAGATTGGTCTCCTAACACAACACTCCTGAGAATACTGAGATCAGGGACATACATGTGCATGCTTCATCCTTAGCATTTATGCATCTACTTATGAAGAGAGCAAAATAATGTATAGCAGGAAAGTGAATGCTCCCTATAGTAGCTTGTGTTATATCTCTAGATTCCCCCACAGTTATTCTAGCAAGAAAGTCTCTATATTCAGATTTAGGGGGATCCCTGACATTACCCCAAGATGGAAGTTTGCAAGAAGAAGTAAAATCCTCTAAGTCCATGGTATAAGATTTGTCATAAAGGTCAAACATGACTGAAGGAGAATTATGCGAAGATGAAAACTCAAACCTCCTCACAAACGAACTTGTGAGATCATGATATTGGGGGCATTTGTCAGCTTCAAAGTCCTCAAGACCGGTGTTACTCAAATATGCGCTAAATTCTTCTTTGATTCCCACTTGATTCATAAACTTTTTGACGGCCATTCACAAGGCCTCACAGGAGCGTCTCTTGGTGGTTCCTCGTCAGCATCACGTATTGCAAGCCTGGGACCTTGCTTCCTTGAAGGACCACCTTGGAACATCCTCCTAAGCATATTGTTTCCTCTGAAAAATTTCTGAAATTTTTAGTAACTTCAAATAAAAGTGAACCAACTTCAATAAAATTGGTAGTAACAACTCCCACAAGTGCCTAAAGCCTATATAAAGCATTGGAACTACTTGGAACCATATAAATTTGACATGCAAGCTCAAGAACATGGTCACCTATGCAGCACAAATTTGCAATGAATAAAGCACTAGAACAAAAACTAATTGGACCAATGGAGGAGTCACATACCAAGGAACAATCTCCCCAAGCAGTTTTGCAAGAGGTGCTTTGAGCAAGGAGATCGAAAATCACAGCAACGGGGGCTGGAACTCGTGCTTGAGTTGGTTTTTCGTGTTTGTTTGAGACAGATGAAGAAGATGGGTGCAGGAATAAGTGGAGGAGGGCCACCGTGGGCCCACGAGGCAGGGGGCGCGCCCAGGGGGTAGGGCGCGCCCTCCACCCTCATGGCCAGGTGGCAACTCCCCCCGTGGTAATTTTTCCACAGTAAATTCTCAAATATTCCCAAAAAATCATATTAAATTGACATGGCATTCTGAGAACTTTTATATTCGGGATATTTTTATATTGCAAGGATAAGTCAGGAAACAGACAGAAAAATATTATTTTACTTTATTTCTACTAAATAACAGAAAATATAAAGAGGGTACAGAAGGTTGTGCTTCTAGTTTCACCCATCTCGTGATCATCAAAATGAACCCACTAACAAGGTTGATCAAGTCTCGTTAACAAACTCATTCCGAATAATCCCGGAACCGGGGAAATTTTGAATGACACTAAGTTACCTCAACGGGGATATGAAAATCCCCAACAATAAGAATATCATACTTTTTCTTGACAGTAGGGAGAGGAAATTCGAAACCTCCAAATATAATCGATGGAACTTTTCCAATAGAGTTGATACTATAAACTTGAGGTTGTTTCCTCGGAAAATGTACCATGTGCTCATTGCCATTAACATGAAAAGTTACATTGCCTTTGGTGCAATCAATAACAGCCCCTGCATTATTAAGGAAAGGTCTTCCAAGAATAATAGACATACTATCATCCTCGGGAATATCAAGAATAACAAAGTCCGTTAAAATAGTAACCTTCGCAACTACAACAGGCACATCCTCACAAATACCGACAGGTATAGCAGTTGATTTATCAGCCATTTGCAAAGATGTTTCAGTAGGTGTCAACTTATTCAAGTCAAGTCTACGATATAAAGAGAGAGGCATAACACTGACAACGGCTCCAAGATCACATAAAGCAGTTTTAACATAATTTCTTTTAATGGAGCATGGTATAGTAGGTACTCCTGGATCTCCAAGTTTCTTTGGTATTCCACCCTTAAAAGTATAATTAGCAAGCATGGTGGAAATTTCAGCTTCAGGTATCTTTCTTTTATTAGTAATAATATCCTTCATATACTTAGCATAAGGATTTGTTTTGAGCACATCAGTTAATCGCATACGCAAAAAGATGGGTCTAATCATTTCAGCAAAGCGCTCAAAATCCTCATCATCCTTTTTCTTGGATGGTTTCTGATACGTCTCCAACGTATCTATAATTTTTGATTGCTCCATGCTACTTTATCTACTGTTTGGGCAATATTGGGCTTTATTATCCACTTTTATATTATTTTTGGGACTAACCTATTAACGGGAGGCCCAGCCCAGATTTGCTGTTTTATCCCTATTTCAGTGTTTCGAGGAAAAGGAATATCAGACGGAGTCAAAACGGAACGAAATCAACTGGAGAAGTTATTTTTCGAAGGAAAGCCAGCCGATGGACTTGGAGTGCACGTCAGGAGATACGGGAGGTGCTCACGAGGGTGGGGGCGCACCCATCCCCCTGGGCGCGCCCCCTGCCTCGTGGGGCCCCCATAGCTCCTCCGACGTCCCCCCTGCACCCATATATACTCTCTTACACTAAAACTTCCAGAACAGAGATTAGATCAGAAGTTCCGCCGCCGCAAGCATCTGTAGCCACGAAAAACCAATCGGGGCCCTCTCCGGCACCCTGCCGGAGGGAGCCATTATCATCGGTGGCCATGGAGGAGTATCCCGGAGGGGTCTTCATCACCATGAAGGCCAAGGACCAGAAGGTGAAGGCCATGGAGGAGGAAGCACAAGGGGGAGAACCTCTCCTCCTCTCTTCAGGTGGCGCCGGAGTGCCATCGGGAGGGGAATCATCGCCACGGTGATCGTCTTCATCAACATCACCATCATCATCACCATCCTCATCTCTTTTACGCGGTCAACTCTCCCGCACCCCGCTGCAATCCCTACTTGAACATGGTGCTTTATGCCACATATTATGATCCAATGATGTGTTGCCATCCTATGATGTTTTGAGTAGATATCTTTTGTCTTTTGGTTGATTGATGATCTAGATTGGTATGAGTTGTATGTTTCACTTTGATGCTGTCCTATGGTGCCTTCCGTGTCGCACAAGCGTGAGGGATTCCCGATGTATGGTGTTGCAATACATTCATGATTCGCTTATAGTGGGTTGGTGAGTGACTGAAACACAAACCCGAGTAAGAGGGATTGTTGCGTATGGGAATAAAGAGGACTTGATGTTTTAATGCTATAGTTGGGTTTTACCTTAATGATGTTTAGTAGTTGCGGATGCTTGCTAGAGTTCCAATCATAAGTGCATATGATCCAAGTAGTGAAAGTATGTTAGCTTATGCCTCTCCCTCATATGAAACTGCAATAGTGATTATCGGTCTTGTTAACAATTGCCTAGGACAATTCCGCACACCGATCCACCATTATTCCACACTCGCTATTTATATTTTTTAGTATTATATTCTAACTTTATGATAACAGCACCTACTTTTATGTTTTATCTCTCCAATATCATGCAAAGTTATCCTCTCCATACCCACAACGTAGTTTTATTTCTCGTTGCTAGTTGGGAGCAAACGTTCGGTGCACGTAGAGTCGTATCAGTGGCAGATAGGGCTTGAGAGAATATTGATCTTACCTTTAGCTCCTTGTGGGTTCGACACTCCATACTTATCACTTCCATCTTTGGAAAGTGCTACGATGATTGCTTGCACTTGGGGATTATCAAGCTCTTTTCTGGCGCCGTTGCCGGGGAGCAATAGCGTGGGGTTGATATTCTCGTGTGTGCTTGTTTGCTTTCTTTACTATTTAGATTTTGTTTTTCCTTTTTGTTTCTGTTTATTTGTGGGTGAAACATACAAAAAAAATTAAAAATGAAAATACCAAAAAAAAATTACTACTTGCCTTTCATGCCTAATTTTTTCTTTCAAAAAGGAGAAGTGATTGGAAGGTTTTGCATTGAACAAGTGAGGGTCGACCTTGAGCACTTGTGCTCATGCTCACGGAAACAATGTAGATTTTTTTCATGGAAGTTTCTCTGTAAATAATTATCCCCTTGTATATATTCATTGTATTATAAAAATATTGTGCCAAGCCTTGGTTTTAGGATGATTAGATTGCTTGTTTACTATGTGCAAAACAAAAACAGAAACTTTCGCTTTAGTGCGTGAATTTACATTTTTTACTGGAAAGTCAAATGGGTCTGAAACTTTTTGCACATTACTTCTGTACAAATTGTTCAATTTGTCAAATTTAGTTTATAATTTTAGGAGTTACAGAAGTTTTTCAAACTTCCAGATTACTACAGACTGTTCTGTTTTTAACAGATTCTGTTTTGCATGTGTTGTTTGCTTATTTCGATGAATCTATGAGTAGTATCGGAGGGTGTGAACCATAGAGAAGTTGGAATACAGTAGATTTAACATCAATACAAATAAAGAATGAGTTCATTACAGTACCTAAAGGTAGTGATTTGTTTTATTACACTAACGGATCTCACAAGTTTTTGTTAAAGTTTTGTGTGGATGAAGTGTCCGAAGGCCGAGAAGCTATCAATATGAGAAGAATAAAGAGAGGAAAGAGTTCAAGCTTGGGGATGCCCTGGTTGGCATCCCATCTTTCTTCTTCAACGATTATCGGTATACCTCGGTTTTTGTTTTGTTCACATGATTTGTGTCCTTTGTGTTTTTCTTTTTCTTCTAGAACCATGCTAGCATGAGTTATCACTTCAATAATTTATAGAATACTTCATGTGCTTCACTTAAATCTTTTAAGTATGATCTTATAGAATTGCTCTTTGTGCTTCACTTAAATCTTTTGAGTATGGTTTTATAGAATGCTTCATGTGCTTCACTTATACACTTTGAGCTTGGATATTGGTCACTTGTAGAATGCTCCATGAACTTCACTTATACCTTTTGGAGTATGAATAATACTATCATTTAAAGTGGGTTTGGAAGAGTGTCAACTTTACGAATTAGTGATCCCACTATTTTGGAAGATATTGAATCTTAGTGTGATATTTATGAAAGTGGATTTGGAAGAGTGTCAACTTTAGTTAGTAATGATTCCACTATTTTGGAAGAGGTTTCAATTGAGTATGAGAACAAATTTGTTATCCATGATGCCTCTGAAAATTATTATTAGAGAGGAATACATTCTTGTAGGAGTTGCAATAATATCAAGTTTCCTCTCTATGTGCTTAAAGTTTTGAAGTTATACTTGTTTTGCCTTCCTATGCTAGTTGATTGTTGTTCTTATAAGTTGTGTGCTCACAAAATCCCTAGGAATAGGAAGTAGGTTATATTTAAATATGCTAGTCATATTCTTCAAGATGCTCTCTTTATGTTTCAATTCTTATCTTTTATGTGAGCATCATTGAAATCATCATGCCTAGCTAAAAGGCATTAAAGAAAAGCGCTTGTTGGGAGACAACCCAATATTTATCCTTACTGTTTTTGTGTGTCCACATGATTAAGCTACCGTAGTAATCATGTTTTATAGCTTTTTTTTCAATAAAGTGCCAAGTAAGACCTTTGGGAAGACTTGGGTGAAGGTTAAAGTGATCTTGCTGTAAAAAACAGAAACTTTGCGCTCACGAGAATATATGTCATTCTTTACAGAAGAGTGCTTTTGAGTTGATTCTTTTTGCAGAAGATTAATAGACAAATTCCTCACGTTGAACAATTTATTGCATAATTTTTGGAGTAGCAGAAGTATGGTTATTGTTCAGATCATTACAGACTGTTCTGTTTCTGACAGATTCTGTTTTCATTGCATAGTTTGCTTGTTTTCTAGTTTCTATGAATTATATTTCTCAATATAAATTTTAGAAATGATATGGTACAGTAGGCATTGTGTGAGAACAATTATGAACCTTGTCTTCGACAGTACCAAAGTGCATGGTTTACTCTTTATCATACTAACCTATCTCACGAAGTTTGGATGAGTTTTGTGTGATTGAAGTTTTCAAGTTTTGGGTGAGATATCGATATGAGGAGAATAAGGAGTGGAAGGACCCTAAGCTTAGGGATGCCCGAGGCACCCCAAGGTAATATTCAAGGAAGACTCAAGCACCTAAGCTTGGGGATGCCCCGGAAGGCATCCCCTCTTTCGTCTTCAAAACTATCGGTACACCTTACTCGGAGCTATATTTTTATTCATCACATGATATGTGTTTTACTTGGAGCGTCATTTTCTTTTGTTAGTATTAGCTAGCTGATAGTTATAATAGTGTTTTGCATCTTCATTTTCAATAAAATTGTCAAGGATAGCCTTTACCATGCTTATTTTGCTAGTATACATGTTGCTGTTTGAAAACAGAAAGTTTACCGCTGTTGCAAAAATTCCCTAGAAAAGTCAGAGCATGATATAATGTTGAAACTTTTTGCATAATGATATCTGATAAATATACTATAGTGGGAATTTTCTCTCATAATTTGTGGAGTTAGGGAAGTATTGATACTCTTGCATTCTTTACAGGCTGTACTGTTTTGACAGATTGCTGTTATGTTTGCATTGTTTGCATATGTTTGCTTCTTTAATGATTCTATTTGAGGATAGGAGTATTAAATATGCAGAGGCATTTAGTATGCAATGTTGAATAACAATTCTAGTGATTTGTTATAGTACAAAATGATAAGGTTTTGCATTGGTTTATACTAACCCATCTCACGAGTTCTTGTTGAGTTTGTTGTGGATGAAGCTTTTGATAAAAAGAGAAACCGTGATATGAGATGAATTAAGGGGACATAAAAGTTCAAGCTTGGGGATTCCCAAGGCACCCCAAGATAATATTCCAAGAAGTCTCAACCATCTAAGTTTGGGGATGCCCCGTTAGGCATCCCACCTTTCTTCTTCAACAACTATCGGTTAGTATCGGTTGAGCCTAAGTTTTTGCTTCTTCACATGAGTTGTGCTATCCTTGCAATGTAATTTTATTTTGTTTTACTTGCTGTTTGAATAAAATAATTGGATCTGAAATTTTGAATAGAAAAGGAACCCTCCCATGGCTAGTTATTTATTTGCCTACTCAGTGTCCTTCACTCATATCTTTTGGAGTAGTTTGTCATTTACCCTTGTAATTCATGTATATCCTATGAGTAAATGAGGGAATGAACTGAATGTCATAAATCTGAATTTTTATATGTTTCATATGCCTATAACATGGTTAGTGATGACTTCACACATAGAAAGTATGAGGCATAAAAGTTATTGAGAGTTGGCAAACGTAGTTTTGGTCATTGTTGCAATTAATAGGAAGTAATAAGGAAAGAGAGGTTCACATACAAATATATTATCTTAGACATCTTTTATGATTGTGAAGCACTCATTAAATACGACATGCTAAAAGAGTTGACGTTGGACAAGGAAGACAACGTAATGGTTTATGTTTTCCGACATCTCAGTTAAAGTATATTGTCATTGACCTTCCAAACATGTTGAGCTTGCCTGTCCCCCTCATGCTAGCCAAATTCTCAGCACCAAGTAGAAATACTACTTGTGCTTCCAAATTCCCTTAAACCAGTTTTGCCATGAGAGCCCACTACATCTACCTATGGATTGAGTAAGATCCTTCAAGTAAGTTTCCATCGGTGCAAGCAATAAAAATTGCTCTCTAAATATGCATGACTTATTAGTGCAGAGAAATAAGCTTAGTACGAACTTGTTGTGGACGTAATAAAAGCAACGGACTGCATAATAAAGGTCTACATACAAGGGGCAATATAACGTGACGTTCTTTTGCATTAAGATTTTGTGCATCAAACCTAAATGTGCATGACAACCTCTGCTTCCCTCTACGAAGGGCCTATCTCTTACTTTATGTTTTTAATTTATGCTTGAGTCAAGGTGATCCTCACCATTCCCTTTTTCATTTTATCCTTGGGCAAGCTCCTTGTGTTTGAAAGATCTTGATATATATATATATCCAATTGGATGTAAGTTAGAGTGGGCTATTATTGTTGACATCACCTAAAGGTGAATACATTGGGAGGCAACACAATAAGCCCCTATCTTTCTCAGTGTCCGGCTGAAACTCCATAACCACAAGTATTGCGTGAGTGTTAGCAATTGTAGAGGACTATATGATAGTTGAGTATGTGGACTTGCTGAAAAGCTCTATCCTTGAATCTTTCTGATGTTATGATAAATTGCAATTGCTTTAATGACTGAGATTATAGTTTGTTAGTTCACAATGAAGTTTCTGAACCATGCTTGACATTGTGATTAGATTGTTACTTGATCATGAAAAGTTTTATGAGATAAGCTGCTATTATGACACATATTGATGCTAGGAAAAGTGATTGGAATTATCATTGATCAAACTTAAGCACTTACTAGCATTCCGCATCAAAAATTATCTTTCTATCATTTACCTACTCGAGGACGAGCAGGAATTAAGCTTGGGGATGCCTGATACGTCTCCAACGTATCTATAATTTTTGATTGCTCCATGCTACTTTATCTACTGTTTTGGGCAATATTGGGCTTTATTATCCAATTTTATATTATTTTTGGGACTAACCTATTAACCGGAGGCCCAGCCCAGATTTGCTGTTTTATGCCTATTTCCGTGTTTCAAGGAAAAGGAATATCAGACGGAGTCAAAACGGAACGAAATCAACTGGAGAAGTTATTTTTGGAAGGAAAGCCACCCGATGGACTTGGAGTGTACGTCAGGAGATACAGGAGGTGCTCACGAGGGTGGGGGGCGCGCCCACCCCCCTGGGCGCGCCCCCCTGCCTCGTGGGGCCACCGTAGCTCCTCCGACGTACCCCCTGCACCCATATATACTCTCGTACCCTAAAACTTCCAGAACAGAGATTAGATCAGAAGTTCCGCCGCCGCAAGCCTCTGTAGCCACAAAAAACCAATCGGGGCCCTCTCCGGCACCCTGCCGGAGGGGGCCATCATCACCGGTGGCCATGGAGGAGTATCCGTGCCGGAGGGGGCCATCATCACCGGTGGCCATGGAGGAGTATCCCGGAGGGGTCTTCATCACCATGAAGGCCAAGGACCAGAAGGTGGAGGCCATGGAGGAGGAAGCACAAGGGGGAGAACCTCTCCTCCTCTCTTCCGGTGGTGTCGGAGTGCCATCGGGAGGGGAATCATCGCCACGGTGATCATCTTCATCAACATCACCATCATCATCACCATCCTCATCTCTTTTACGCGGTCCACTCTCTCGCACCCCGCTGTAATCCCTACTTGAACATGGTGCTTTATGCCACATATTATGATCCAATGATGTGTTGCCATCCTATGATGTTTTGAGTAGATATCTTTTGTCTTTTGGTTGATTGATGATCTAGATTGGTATGAGTTGTATGTTTTACTTTGGTGCTGTCCTATGGTGCCCTCCGTGTCGCGCAAGCGTGAGGGATTCCTGCTGTAGGGTGTTTCAATACATTCATGATTCGCTTATAGTGGGTTGGTGAGTGACTGAAACACAAATCCGAGTAAGAGGGATTGTTGCATATGGGAATAAAGAGGACTTGATGCTTTAATGCTATGGTTGGGTTTTACCTTAATGATATTTAGTAGTTGCGGATGCTTGCTAGAGTTCCAATCATAAGTGCATATGATCCAAGTAGAGAAAGTATGTTAGCTTATGCCTCTCCCTCATATGAAACTGCAATAGTGATTATCGGTCTTGTTAACAATTGCCTAGGACAATTCCGCACACCGATCCACCATTATTCCACACTTGCTATTTATATTATTTAGTATTATATTCTAACTTTATGATAACAGCACCTACTTTTATGTTTTAGCTCTCCGATATCATGCAAAGTTATCCTCTCCATACCCACAATGTAGTTTTATTTCTCGTTGCTAGTTGGAATCAAACGTTCGGTGCACGTAGAGTCGCATTAGTGGCAGATAGGGCTTGAGAGAATATTGATCTTACCTTTAGCTCCTTGTGGGTTCGACACTCCATACTTATCACTTCCATATTTGGAAAGTGCTACGATGATTCCTTGCACTTGGGGATTATCAGTTTCGGAGGAAAAGGCATGGGTTTCTGAACCCATGGTTCCCTTTCTTTACCATGTTTCCTAGCAACAAAGTCTCTTTTGTCATAACGTTGATTCCTTGATGGTGGGTTATCAAGATCAACAGCAGGTTCAACTTCTACATAATTATCATTACTAGGTTGAGCATCAACATGAACATTGTCATTAACATTATTACTAGGTTCATGTTCATCACCTGATTGTGTTTCAGCATCAGAAACAGAGATGTCATTTGGATTCTCAGGTGGTTCAGCAATAGGTTCACTAGAAGTTTGCAAAGTCCTATCATTTTTCTTATTCTTCCTTTTAGAAGAACTAGGTACATCAATATTGTTTCTCTGAGAATCTTGCTTGATTCTCCTGGGGTGGCCTTTAGGATACAAAGGTTCCTGAGTCATTCTACCAGTTCTAGTAGCCACTCTAACAGCATAATCATTTTTCTTACTATTCATTTCATCAAGCACTTCTTTCTGAGCTTTAAGTACTTGTTCTACTTGAGTGGTAACCATAGAAGCATGTTTGCTAACTAGTTTAAGTTCACCTCTAATATCAGCCATATAATCACCCAAGCGTTTAATCATAAAGGTATTCTGTTTAATTTGTCTACCAAAATAAGCATTAAAGTCATCTTGCTTAAACATAAAGTCATCAAACTCATCCAAGCACTGACTAGCAATTTTAGTAGGAGAGACTTCAGCTTTATCATATCTATAGAGAGAATTTACCTTTACTACCTGTGTCGGGATATCGGGAGGTTCTTCATTAAATAAGTAATTGAGATCATATACTTCTTCAACAGGCGGTAAATTAAGACCATGTATTTCTTCAATAGGAGGTAAATTCTTAACATCTTCAGCTTTAATACCTTTTTCTTTCATAGATTTATTTGCCTCTTGCATATCTTCGGGACTGAGAAATAGAACACCTCTCTACTTCGGAGTTGGTTTAGAAATAGGCTCAGTAATTGGCTCAGGAACTGGCTCAGGAGGTGCCCAATTATTTTCATTAGCCAACATATTATTCAATAGAATTTCAGCGTCATCCGGTGTTCTTTCCCTGAAAATAGAACCAGCACAACTATCCAGGTAATCTCTGGAAGCATCAGTTAGTCCATTATAAAAGATATCAAATATTTCAGGTTTCTTAAGAGGATGATCAGGCAAAGCATTAAGTAACTTGAGAAGCCTCCCCCAAGCTTGTGGGAGACTCTCTTCTTCAATTTGCACAAAATTATATAGTTCCCTCAAGGCAGCTTGTTTCTTATGAGCAGGGAAATATTTAGCAGAGAAGTAATAAATCATATCCTGGGGACTTTGCACGCAACCAGGACCAAGAGAATTATACCATATCTTAGCATCACTCTTTAATGAGAACGGAAATATCTTGAGTAAATAAAGGTAGCGTGATCTCTCATTATTAGTAAACAGGGCATCTATATCATTTAACTTAGTAAGATGTGCCACAACAGTTTCAGATTCATAGCCATAAAAAGGATCAGATTCAACCAAAGTAATTATATCTGGATCAATAGAAAAATCATAATAATCCTGATCAGGAACACAGATAGGTGAAGTAGCAAAAGCAGGGTCGGGTCTCATTCTACCTCTAAAAGATTCTTTACTCCATTTAACTAGCAACCTCTTAAGTTCCTGTCTATCCTGGCAAGCAAAAATAGCTGCAGAAGATTCAACATCAAAAAGATAACCCTCGGGAATAGCAGGCATAGATTCATCATCACTAACATCATCGTGTTCAGGTTCAATAATTTCTCTTTCTCTAGACCTAGCAATTTGCTCATCAAGAAATTCACCAAGTGGCACAGTAGTATCAAGCATAGAACTATTTTCATCATAAGTATCGTGCATAGCAGAAGTGGCATCATCAATAACATGTGACATATCAGAATCAATAGCAGTAGTAGGTTTAGGTGTCGCAAACTTACTCATAACAGAAGGAGAATCTAGTGCAAGGCTAGATGGCAGTCCCTTAACTCCCCTCGTAGTTGAGGGCAAAATAGTAGTTCGATCGTCTTTCAAGTTCTTCATAGTGTCCAGCAGATATAAATCCCAAGTGACTCAAAGAATAGAGCTATGCTCCCCAGCAACGGCGCCAGAAAAAGGTCTTGATAACCCACAAGTATATGGGATCGCAACAATTTTCGAGGGTAGAGTATTCAACCCAAATTTGTTGATTCGACACAAGGGGAGCCAAAGAATATTCTCAAGTATTAGCAGCTGAGTTGTCAATTCAACCACACCTGGAAACTTAGTATCTGCAGCAAAGTGTTTAGTAGCAAAGTAATATGATAGTGGTGGTAACGGTAACAAAAGTAAAGACAGCAAAAGTAATGTTTTTGGTATTTTGTAGTGATTGTAAAAGTAGCAACGGAAAAGTAAATAAGTGTAAACCAGTATATGGAAAACTCGTAGGCACCGGATTAGCGATGGATAATTATGCCGGATGTGGTTCATCATGTAGTTGTCATAACATAGGGTGACACAGAACTAGCTCCAGTTCATCAATGTAATGTAGGCATGTATTTCCGTATATAGTCATACGTGCTTATGGAAAAGAACTTGCATGACATCTTTTGTCATACCCTCCCGTGGCAGCGGGGTCCTATTGGAAACTAAGGGATATTAAGACCTCCTTTTAATAGAGAACCGGAACAAAGCATTAGCACATAGTGAATACATGAACTCCTGAAACTATGGTCATCACCGGGAGTGGTCCCGATTGTTGTCATTTCGGGGTTGCCGGATCATAACACATAGTAGGTAACTATAGACTTGCAAGATAGGATCAAAAACACACATATATTCATGAAAACATAATAGGTTCAGATCTAAAATCATGGCACTCGGGCCCTAGTGACAAGCATTAAGCATAGCAAAGTCATAGCAACATCAATCTCAGAACATAATGGATACTAGGGATCAAACCCTAACAAAACTAACTCGATTACATGATAAATCTCATCCAACCCATCACCGTCCAGCAAGCCTACAATGCAATTGCTCACGCACGGCGGTGAGCATCATGAAATTGGTGATGGAGGATGGTTGATGATGACGACAGCGATGAATCCCCCTCTCCGGAGCCCCGAATGGACTCAAGATCAGCCCTCCCGAGAGAGATTAGGGCTTGGCGGCGGCTCCGTATCGTAAAACGCGATGATTTCTTCTCTCTGATTTTTTTCTCCCCGAAAGCCAATATATGGAATTGGAGTTGGCGTCGGAGGGCCACCAAGGGGCCCATGAGGTAGGGGGCGCGCCCAGGGGGGCGCCCCCCACCCTCGTGAGCAGGGTGTGGGCCCCCTGGTCTTCATCTTTTGCGAGGATTTTTCTTTATTTTTTCTAAGGTGTTCCGTGGAGTTTCAGGACATTCCGAGAATTTTTATTTTCTGCACAAAAAACAACACCATGGCAGTTCTGCTGAAAACAGCGTCAGTCCGGGTTAGTTCCATTCAAATCATACAAGTTAGAGTCCAAAACAAGGGCAAAAGTGTTTGGAAAAGTAGATACGACGGAGACGTATCAACACTTCACCATTATTTGGGCCTAGAGGAAGGTATTGGGAAGTAATAAATAGATGATGGGTTGCGAGAGTGACAAAAGCTTAAACCCTAGTTTATGCGTTGCTTCGTAAGGGGCTAATTTGGATCCATATGTTACCTTAATACATCTTTTGTAGTTGCAGATGCTTGAAATAGAGGTTAATCATAAGTGGGATGCTTGTCCAAGAAAGGGCAGTACCCAAGCACCGGTCCACCCACATATCAAATTATCAAAGTAACAAACGCGAATCATATGAACGTGATGAAAACTAGCTTGACGATAATTCCCATGTGTCCTCGGGAGCGCTTTTCTCATTATAAGAACTTGTCCAGGCTTGTCCTTTGCTACAAAAAGGATTGGGCCGCCTTGCTGCACTTTATTTACTTTCATTGCTTGTTACTGTCGGTGTCAAAACCGGCGGATCTCGGGTAGGGGGTCCCGAACTGTGCGTCTAGGCGGATGGTAACAGGAGACAAGGGGCACGATGTTTTTACCCAGGTTCGGGCCCTCTCGATGGAGGTAAAACCCTACTCCTACTTGATTAATATTGATGATATGGGTAGTACAAGAGTGGATCTACCACAAGATCAAAGAGGCTAAACCCTAGAAGCTAGCCTATGGAATGATTGTTGTTGTGATTGTTGTCCTACGGACTAAAACCCTCCGGTTTATATAGACACCGGAGAGGGCTAGGGTTACACAGAGTCGGTTACAATGGTAGGAGATCTACATATCCGTATCGCCAAGATTGCCGTCCACGCCAGGAAAGTCCTATCCGGACACGGGACGAAGTCTTCAATCTTGTATCTTCATAGTCTTGGAGTCCGGCCAATGATGATAGTCCGGCTATCCGGACACCCTCTAGTCCATGACTCCCTCAGTAGCCCCCGAACCAGGCTTCAATGACGACGAGTCCGGCGTGTATACTATCTTCGGCGTTGCAAGGCGGGTTCTTCTCCAAATTCCATGTGCTTGCTGAATAGTGTCCGGCTTCCTTATAAATGTTGCACTCCTTGGCTTCCACACCCAATAATGGCCCTCTTCCACATGTCATACGAATGTGAAAGGCCAGGGTATTTTTATATTTTACCCCCTAGCTGCGCAAATAATCTGCCTATAAGAGAGGCAAGAATCCAGAGCCAAATCACACCATCTTCCTTCCGCGAGTACTCATCGGAGCGCTTCTGACCAAAAATTCACTCCATCATGGACCGTCGACGCGGCTCCTCCTCTCGCGCTCCTAGCCCTCAGCCAGGAGATTGGAGGAGATGTTCAGTCCCGCACAGCGAGCCGGTGACGCTCCAAGCGGAGGGATACCTTCCTCCGGCCTTCCTGGTCCCGGTTCGAGCCGGGCTGGCCACCTACAAAGGTGGAAAGCAGACGGAGAATACCCCCAGTCCCTCTAAAGGAGAGAAGGTGTGTTTCCTCCCTTATCTAATAAGGGGGCTCAGATTTCCCATACATCCGTTTCTCCGGGGGCTACTGGAGTTCTACGGACTCCAGCTTCATCACCTTACGCCCACCTCCATTCTGCACATCGCGGGCTTCGTAGCTCTTTGCGAGCTGTTCCTAGGCATCGAGCCCCATTTTGCGCTGTGGAAGAGACTATTTTGCCTCGTACCCCGTTCTCACGAGGGGTCAATATATCAAGTAGGCGGAGCCGAAATATGGCGCATCGCCGGGACCGGATATCTATCCGGAACCCCAAAGAAGGCGTCCGAAGACTGGCCCTCGGAATGGTTTTATGTGGAAGATGCTCCACTGCCGGACCCAGTTCGGATCGGCCTCCCGGAGTTCAGCAAGGCTCCTCTGAAGAAACGCCTAAGTTGGCGCCCGCGGAGCCTTCAACAGGAGGAAGACAGGAGCGTCCATTATTTGATGGGCCGGATAAGGTTGCTGGCCCATTCCGGATTGACCATGATTGGAGTCATGGCCACGTGCATTATGCGAGGGGTGCAGCCGCTCCAATATAGGGGCCACCCCATGTGGGATTTCAATGGGGAGAACGACGCCACCCATCATGGCAGCAAGGGGCCGGGATCGGCCGCAGATCTGGTGAAGATCCTGTCTGGCTTGTACAAGGGGGAGAAGGAGGACTTCCTCCAAACGAGCCCATTGAATGGATCCTCCATGAATAACCCTCGGAGCTGGGTAAGCGGACGCTTGCTCATCCGATCCGTGCTTTCAAAGTTATGCGCCTTACTTTATGATTTTCGACGCAGGAATTGCGCCAGGATGTGGAGGACATACACAGTCCGGCTCCACAACCCGAGGATCCGGGAAGATTGTCACGCCCAATACGCGACCCTATCCAAAAGGAACTCAAAGGTCCCACCAAGGATAGACCCGCATATTGAAACGCTTTTGCAAGGTGGATATCATTACATCAACATTACATAAATAGATGGGGATACATACATAAGGCATACTATGCCACACGAATACATCCTCATACATAAGATCAACATCCGACTACGGATGAAACACAAACAGAAACTCAAACGACATCCACCCTGCTAGCCCAGGCTGCCGACCTGGAACCTATCCCCTGATCGAAGAAGCAGAAGAAGAACTCAACGCAAGCAAGCATCGCTCTCGCGTCATGATCATCGCATAACCTGTACCTGCAACTGTTGTTGTAGTAATCTGTGAGCCACGAGGACTCAACAATCCCATTACCATGTGTATCAAGACTAGCAAAGCTTAATGGGAAAGGAAGGGGTAAAGTGGTGAGGTTGCAGCAGCGACTAAGCATGATATGGTGGCTAACATACGCAAATAAGAGCGAGAAGAGAAGCAAAGGAACGGTCGTGAAGCTAGCAATGATCAAGAGGTGATCCTGAACACCTACTTACGTCAAACATAACACAGAAACCGTGTTCACTTCCCGGACTCCGCCGAGAAGAGACCATCACGGCTACACATGCGGTTGATGCGTTTTAATTCGGATCTGGTGTCAAGTTATCTACAACCGGACATTAACAAATTCCCATCTGCCACATAACCGTGGGCACGGCTCTCGAAAGTTTATACCCTGCAGGGGTGTCCCAACTTAGCCCATGACAAGCTCTCGCGATCAACAAAGGAATAGACCTTCTCCCAGGAAGACCCGATCAGTCTCGGAATCCCGGTTTACAAGACATTTCGACAATGGTAAAACAAGACCAACAAAGCCGCCCGATGCGCCGACAATCCCGATAGGAGCTGCACATATCTCGTTCTCAGGGCAACACCGGATAAGTCAAGCTACGAGTAAAACCAGACTTCGAGTTTCCCCGAGGTGGCCCCGCAGGCTGCTCAGTTCGGACCAACACTTAGACAAGCACTGGCCCGGGGGGGCTACAATAAAGATGACCCTTGGGTTAATTACTCCCAAGGGAAAGGTAGGTGGTGGTGAGGCAAATGGTAAAACCAAGGTTGGGCCTTGCTGGACAAGTTTTATTCAAAGCGAACTGTCAGGGGGGTCCCATAAATCACCCGACCGCGTTAGGAACGCAAAATCCGGGAACATAAAACCGGTATGACGGAAACTAGGGCGGCAAGAGTGGAACAAAACACCAGGCATAAGGCCGAGCCTTCCACCCTTTACCAAATATATAGATGCATTAATAATATAAGAGATATTGTGATATCCCAACATAACCCTGTTCACCATGGAGCAATCTTCAACTTCACCTGCAGCTAGCAACGCTATAAGAGGGGCTGAGCAAAGCGGTAACATAGCCAAACAACGGTTTGCTAGGAATGGTGTCAAAGGTTAGAGGTTCATGGCAATTTGGGAGGCTTGATGAGCAAATGATAGGTAATGCAGCATAGCGATAGAACGAAGCAACTAGCATAGCAATGATAGTAGTGAGATCCAGGGTTGCGGTCATCTTGCCTGAAATCCCGCAAGGAAGAAGAACGAGTTCATGAAGAAGATGAAGCCATGAAGACGAACCACACGTATACCAACGCATCCTCACGATCGCAACGAAACGAGAACTATCGAGAAGAAGCACACAACATGGTAAACACACCACACATGAACAAGACATGATGCACAACAAGCATGATGCATGACAAGGCTACATGAGGCTACTCATGGCAAGAGATGATGCAAACAAGAACAACACATCAAGGCAAGTTTAAATGAGGCCGGGAACAACATATAACAATTCCGGTAAGTCCTCATATGCATATTTCGAAATTGGTCCAGATCTGAGTAAACCTTATGTTCAAGTTGTTAAACAGCAAGTTAAGATGCACCAAGATGATCTACACGAAATTCTAGTCAAGTTACATATAAAGTTCATTAGATTCGGAGCGACGGCCTAGAAGATATGAGCAAAACAAGTTAAACATGGCATTGATGCAAAATGCACACAAACATCAAGCAAACACACCAAAATAAGGATGCAACATGATAATATGAAACTACATGCAAAATCAAGCAAGTTTCATATAGAGCACACTCAAAACGGAGCAACGGTGCAACACATACACTCTATACAAGTCATAACAACAATCTGTCCATAACAGCAACTAGGCATATTGCAAGCATCAAAACAACATGCTACAGCACCCCAACATAATAACAAAAGACATGATCATTAAGTACCGGTAAAGCACAACAAAACAAGAACACTGAGCTATCTCCAGAAACAACTAGAACATGCTCAAAAACACATGGGAATATTGCAAATAATAACAGTTTCAGACTTTAGCAGAAATGACATCAGGTTGCAATGTTTAGAGCTATCAAACAACATGTTACAGGAACTTAACATGACAAACAAAGGCATGGCATGAATCTACTAATAGCATAGATCAAAATACCCTTACTGACCATAAGCCAAAAAGGCATAGAAAATATGATGGCACCCATGTAAACATGGCAAATTATATTACAGATTCAAACATGGCAGGAACAACAATAAGTAGGCATGTTGGTGAGCTTGAACCACTCATCACGGAGCAATACATGGCATGGCAAGGCAACCAATAGTAAGAATACATGTTTATGAAGCTAAGCATGGCAAGAGCAAGTTCATAGGGTACATGGATCACTAGCAAAACACATGGGAACAAGTGAACTTAATGTTAACAGGCTGACAACAACATTTTCAAGCAACTTTGGAGCAAGATAACAACATGTTCCAGTAGGCTATAATTGCAACCAATGGCATGAATGGATAGATCAAGACATTTATATCAAAACATGTTTATAGAGCATCTCCAGATTATGCATAGAATGATTAGTAGAAGCATGTTTACATAGCAACAAAATATAACAGAATCTGCCAAGCAAAACAGCAACAGCAAGTGCCGTACTTAACAAGCTCAAAGCACTCAGCACACAACTCACAAAAATACATGGTTGGCACCCCTGGAAAGATGGAATGGCATAGATCAAAACACATGTAGAGCTCATACTCATAGGATGCACACATCAATCATGGAAAAAATGATAAATGAGCAAGTTATAACAGTTTCAGGAGATTAACAGCAACATGCACTCTTCCAACAGCATTTCGGGCATCAAGATGAGCTCAAATGAAAATTGTGCAATGGAGTGAAATGAAGTACTCGTCGAGACGAACAATTTGACATATTACACGCATGAAACGGATCTACGGGTGCAGAGATACGATGCGATGAACATGGCATGATTATGCAAAAATAATCAGGACTGGAATTTCGGGGGCAACCTCAGGATCTGGATCTCGGCGGACTCGCCGGAGTTTTGCCGGAGACGGGGCTGCGGCGGCCGGGGATGAAGAGAGAGGCGCCGGGGGAGGCGGATCCGGCCGGTCCCGTCCCGGATCCGACCGGGGACGACCGGAGGGAGGCGGCGCGGGGCGGAGGAAGCCGGGCGGCACCGGGATGCGGCCGGAGGCGACCAGCCTCGGGCGCGGCGAGGGCGGACGGCGGCGGCCGGGCGCGGGACGCTGCGCGGGGAGGGCGCGGGCGGCGGGGTCGGTGGAGCCCGGCGGGCGGCGGAGGAGCGCCGGCGGGCGGGGACGCGGCGGCGGCGGCCGAGGGCGGCGGCGGCCAGGCACGCCGGCGGGAGGGCGCGGGCGAGCGGGCGCGCTGCGGGCCGGTCGGCGACGGCGCACGGGCCCCGCGGACCTACAGCGGGCCGGCGGCGGGGTCGGGCGCGGGAGGCGACGTGGCAGGCTGGGATTCGCCGGGCGCGCGGCGGCGGACGTGTCCGGCTGCGGCGGACGTGTCCGGCGGCGCGGAGGGAGGTGGACTAGGGTTTGGACCCGAAAATGGAGGTGGAGAGGGCGTTTTTATAGGTAGAGGGAGCTAGGAGAGTCCAAATGGGGAGCGGTTTTCGGCCACACGATCGTGATCGAACGACCGAGAGCATGGAGGGGAGTTAGATGGGTTTTGGGCCACTTTGGAAGGGTTGTTGGGCTGCAACTCAAAGAGGCCTTTACGGTTACCCGGTTAACCGTTGGAGTATCAAACGGCCTCCAAATGGCACAAAACTTGACAGGCGGTCTACCGGTGCTATACCAAGGCCACTTGGCAAGCCTCGGTCCATTCCGAGAAAGTTTAACACCCGCACAAGAAAAGAGATAAGAAGGGGACGCCGGGGGACATAGGAGTGCCGGATTGCAAAACGGACAACGGGGAAAATGCTCGGATGCATGAGATGAACACGAATGCAAAATGAAATGCACATGATGACATGGTATGAAATGCATATGATGACATGGCAAAGTGCAACACGCAAGCAAATGACATGGCAACGGCGGCGAATAACTGGCAGACACCTGGCGCATCGAATCCGGGGCGTTACAAAGATCCCTTGATACGGCCTCCGAAGAGGATCCGGATATAAAGGTGGAGCTGATCGATGGGGTGTTCCACCATCTTAGCATGGACAATGCTCTAGTCGCCATTACGGCTGACTACCCCGGTTTATCTCCGGCTTCTCAGGTAACAATGACCGGAGCCCTGACACTATCACTTCGTCTGTGCTTATTTCTGACCACCGCATACCAATGGTGTCTCGCAGGAGGTGCCTTCAAGGCGGGAAGCTGATCTCGCGGCGACTGACCAACCAGGGTCAGTTCGGCCCAGCAGGCGGAAGAGGGGTGCGGTGCGAATTGAAACGTCGCCGCAACGGTATGACACACCACCACTTTTAAGAAAAAGGCCCCTGTGAGGTATATTGATGCTCATAACTTTTTCAGGAGAAAGAGCGCTCGCCGGACTGTGCCCGGAGAGGTCGCCAACCAAGCCTCCACCAGCCAGGCTCCAACACCTGGTCCGGGGGGGGCGAGCGCAAGGCGCGAGCCGGATACTCCTCCAACGGAGGATGCCGACAGGTTGTCCGCCACCAGGTCTGAGGTGGAGAGCGCCATGAATCACAGGCGCCGCCAGACAGTTCTTCGTGACACGTGTTTCTCCCCTGAGGCGTTGAATGCCTTTAGCGCGGGAGACGCGCACCTCCGTCTTGCTCAAGATAGTTTAACCAGAGCCACGGAGCAGTATGTGAAAGACATACGGGTAAGGGATTTTAATAGTTGTATATGCCAGTAGCCCCCGAGACTTAAAGTAGTTAAAATAACTGATTTAAGGATCATTTGATATGCAGGATCTTACGGAGAAGAATACCCAATTGTCCCAGGAGCTACAAGAGTGCAAGGCCCAACTTGAGGCTGCACTAGCTGCCACAGGAGGAGACACAGAGACCCCCTCCGGTAACACATTATTTCAAAAAGATAAGCGGTGTGTGGCGTGCGTATAAGTCTGACAATGATATTGCAGATGTTGCCGGACTGGATCCGGACAAGCAACAGCTACTGCGCCAGCTGAAGGCCGGCGAGAGGGTGTTTATGAAGGTGCAGCAGGAGAGGAACAAACTCCAAGACGCCCACACCCAGCTTGGAGAGGAGCTAAAGGGTGTTCAAGCCCAGCTGTCTGGCTCCGTGAAGGAGAATCAGTGGCTTCGTCGCGGCATCTACAGTAAGTGCTTGAGCAAACTCTTTTGAAAAGAAGAGTTTGGCGAGGAAGTCGAATTGACAAAAATGTGTCTGTAGGTGTGCTCACAGGTCGCCCTGCGGAGGAAATGCCCGGTTCAACGGGTGATCAACTTCTCGAGCTGCTGCAACTGCACGAACGTGTTCGACAGGTGATGAGCGGCATCGCCCAGGTCTTATGGCCGTCCGTCTCCCTACCCGAGGGTCTTGGGGGGCTTGTGGAGAAGCTTCAGGGAGCACGGCAACGCTTCCGTCTATGGAAGATATCGGCCTGTCGTCAAGGCGCCAGGGAGGCCTGGGCCATGGTGAAGACGCGGTACAGGAAGGCGGATCCGAACCACATGGCCGAGGTCGGACCTGTGGGGCCCGATGGGAAGGCGATCCCTGTGAGCTTAGTGTACGGCCAAGTAGAGTTGGCCGCTAAGTATTCCCAACGGGACTGTAAATTAGACAGCCTGTTAGATGGGATTGAAGAGTACAATCAGTCAATGTGACGATGTATTATTTTTGAAATGACATGTATAATGCCTTCTAGCCGGATTGTAGATCATTTGTCTTTGCGGACCTTTTCGCTTCGACCTCGGAGTGTGTCCGAATACCCTCATGGTTATGAAAAAACCGGGGCATGCATGGAGACCAGGCGTAGGGGTCATTAGTGCTTTATCAGACAAGTGCCCAACTAGCTATGTTATATTACATGGTTAGTAAGAAACATCTTCCAGGGAGAATAGTTCCGTTAGGGGTTCCTTTCCCTGGGAGGCATGCCCTAAAGTGCATGTCCGGACTGCGAAAAGAGCAGAAAAGCATCTGGGGGCAGATAAATGAATAAATAAGAAATCATCTTTCAAGTCACCGACCGAATATTCCCTTAAGAACGCTAGCTTTCGGCTTCACCCAGTCTGAGGTACACATCCGGCTGACCCGGCAGTAACAATCGCAGAGGTGCTCCCTTTACCTCCTAGCCGAACAATCAGGAACGTAGGGGTAAGCACAGGAGCCAGGCAACCCAGCTTGGCCAAAACTTAAGTCATATCGATGCATATAATGGTGAATAAAAGGTACATGCGGAATTTGACGCATGTGTTGGGCATAAAGCCTGTATAAATAAGCTTCTGTTAAAGAAGCCCCCAGGCATAATGAGTGCGAGTAGCACGTCAAGTGTGTGCGAACGATGCGCAAATCAGCCCTCAAGGGCTTTATGAAAAAGGTGGGAGAAAAGAGAGAAACAAAAGACAAATCTGAAGTATAAAATGTGGACGGAGGAAGGAGACGAACTCTTAGTCCGGCGCTAGGCGTAGAATCTTCGGAGGCGGGCTGCGTTCCATGGGTTTGGCTCGAGTTGGTTGTCCGATGCGTTTCGCAGACGGTATGCTCTGCCGGTCAAGACTTGGTCGATGATGAAAGGACCTTCCCATTTGGGCTTGAGTTTTTCCTTTTTCTTGTCCGGCAGGCGTAGAACTAGTTCGCCAACATTGTAAGTTTTAGCATGTACTTCTCTGCTTTGATATCTTCGAGCCTGCTGCTGATAGAATGCGGAACGAGCCATTGCCACATCGCGCTCCTCCTCAAATGTGTCCAAGCTATCCTGCCGATCCAACTCGGCTTCTCTTTCTTCGTACATGCGCACTCGAGGTGAGTCATGAATTATATCGCAGGGCAAAACTGCCTCTGCGCCGTATACAATGAAGAATGGTGTGAATCCGGTAATATGGTTTGGCGTGGTCCGCAGCCCCCAGAGTACGGAGTCGAGCTCCTCTACCCAGTGCGTGTTAGATTCCGTAAGGGACCGCACTAATCTGGGTTTGATGCCGCTCATGATTAGACCATTTGCTCGTTCAACTTGACCGTTGGTTTGAGGGTGATAGACTGAAGCGTAGTCGAGCTTAATGCCCATATTTTTGCACAAGAGTTTAACCTTGTCGGCCGTGAAGTTCGTGCCGTTATCGGTGATGATGCTGTGGGGGACACCGTAACGGTGTACTACCCCGGATATGAAGTCTATCACAGGTCCAGATTCGACCGTTTTAACTGGCTTGGCCTCTATCCATTTGGTGAATTTGTCCACCATGACCAATAGGTATTTTTGCTTGTGGGTTCCCCCTTTAAGGGGTCCAACCATGTCAAGCCCCCAGACCGAAAACGGCTAGGTGATGGGTATAGTTTTGAGGGCGGTGGGTGGCATGTGGCTCTGATTAGCAAAGAGCTGACAACCGACGCATCGTTGGACTAAGTCCTGAGCATCTGCCCGGGCCGTCGGCCAATAAAATCCTATACGGAAGGCCTTACCTACAAGGGCCCAGGTTGCAGCGTGGTGTCCGCCTAGTCCGGCGTGAATTTCAGCCAGAAGATTTCGCCCTTCCTCTTCGGAGATGCACCTTTGAAGGACTCCGGTTGCGCTTTTCTTATAAAGTTCCCCCTCATGGACCTTGTAGGCTTTAGATCACCGAACTATGCAGCGGGCCTCATTTTGGTCTTCGGGAAGTTCCTGCCTAATTAAGTAGGCTAGGAATGGTTCCGTCCACGGGGCAATGACCGCCATTATTTCGTGGGCGGAAGGTGTTATGTCATTGGCTGAGCCACCGGTTGTGTCAGAATGTTCGGTGTTGGGCGGTGCGGTTGGTTCCAGATTGTTGTTTCCGGACTCCTCTTCCCATACTACGGATGGCTTAAAGAGCCGCTCCAGGAAGTTTTTTGGAGGGACGGCGTCGCGTTTTGCGTCGATGCGTGCCAACACGTTGGCTGCCTGGTTATTATCCCGGGCTACATGGTGGAATTTGAGTCCTTCGAACCGAGCTGGCATTTTTAAGACGGCGTTACGGTAGGCTGCCATTTTCGGATCTTTGGCATCAAAGTCTCCATTTACTTGTGATATTGCGAGGTTTGAATCCCTGCGGACCTCGAGGCGTTGAATGCCCATGGAGATTGCCATCCGGAGACCGTGTAGAAGGGCCTCGTATTCGGCTGCGTTGTTGGAGTCTGTGTACATTATTTGAAGTACGTATTGGACTATGTCTCCGGTTGGGGACGTCAAAACGACGCCAGCCCCCAAGCCGGCCAACATTTTAGACCCGTCGAAATGCATGATCCAATTGGAGTATGCGCTGTACTCTTTAGGGAGTTCGGCTTCAGTCCATTCAGCGACGAAGTTAGCCAAGACTTGCAACTTTATAGCTCGTCGTGGTTTGTAGGTTATGTCAAATGGTAAGAGCTCGATGGCCCATTTTGCAATCCTGCCCGTCGCGTCGCGGTTGTTTATGATGTCGTTCAGGGGTACTTCGGAGGCCACTGTTATCGAACACTCTTGAAAATAGTGTCGCAGCTTCCGGGATGCCATGAGCACTGCGTATGCTATCTTTTGATAATGCGGGTACCGGTACTTTCATGGAGTTAAGACAGTGGATACGTAGTACATTGGTTTTTGAAGAGGGAATTTATGCCCTTCTGTTTCTCATTCGACAACGAGCACCGCGCTTACAACTTGATGTGTTGCCGCGATATATAACAACATTGGTTCGCCCACGTTAGGCGCGGCCAGGACCGGATTTGTTGCCAATATGGCCTTTATTTCTTCGAGTCCGGCAGTGGCAGCATCCGTCCACTCGAAGTGTTCGGTGCGCCTGAGGAGGCGATAGAGGGGCAATGCCTTTTCTCCCAAACGGGAGATGAACCGGCTTAGAGCCGCCACGCATCCAGTCAATTTTTGTATTTGTTTGAGGTCTTTTGGAATATCCAGCTGTGAGAGAGCTCGGATCTTGGCTGGGTTTGCTTCAATTCCTCTACCGGATACAATGAAGCCCATGAGCTTTCCGGCTGGTACGCTGAAAACGCATTTTTCCGGGTTCAGCTTAATGTCATATGCTCGGAGGTTGTCGAATGTGAGCCTCAAGTCGTCTACTAGAGTTTCGACGTGTTTGGTCTTGACGACCACGTCGTCTACGTATGCCTCTACTATTTTGCCGATCTGGGTAGCCAGACATGTCTGAATCATGCGCTGATATGTTGCGCCGGCGTTTTTGATTCCGAAGGGCATCGTGTTGAAGCAGAATGGTCCGTATGGAATAATGAATGCCGTTGCGGCTTGGTCCGCCTTCGCCATCTTGATTTGATGGTAGCCGGAGTATGCGTCGAGGAAGCACAATGAATCGTGTCCTGCGGTAGCATCAATTATTTGATCGATGCGGGGAAGGGGGAAAGGATCCTTTGGACAAGCCTTGTTAAGGTCTTTAAAATCGACACATAGGCGCCAGGATTTGTCCTTTTTTGGTACCATTACTAGGTTTGCTAGCCAGTCCGGATGTTTGATGTCTCTGATGAATCCGGCTTCCAATAGTTTGGCTAGCTCCTCTCCCATTGCCTGTCTTTTGGGTTCGGAAAATCGCCGAAGAGCCTGTTTGACTGGCTTGAATCCTTTTAGGATGTTTATGCTATGTTCTGCCAATCTGCGTGGGATTCCTGGCATATCTGAAGGGTGCTAGGCAAAGATGTCCCAATTCTCCCGAAGGAATTCTCGTAGTGCGGCGTCTACATCAGGGTTTAACTGTGCCCCAATGGAGGCCGTCTTTGTTGGGTCCGTTGGATGGACCTGGAATTTGACTATTTCGTCCGCTGGTTTAAAAGAGGTGGACTTGGATCTCTTATCGAGTATCACATCGTCCCTGCTCACCGTAGAGCGCAGCGCAGTGAGTTCCTCCGCCGCTAGGGCTTCGGATAGTGCCTCTAGGGCTAATGCGGCTGTCTTGTTTTTGGCGCGGAGTGCTATGTCCGGATCACTGGCAAGGGTGATGGTTCCATTGGGCCCGGGCATTTTAAGCTTCATGTACCCGTAATGGGGTATGGCTTGGAAAATTGTAAACGCCTCTCGTCCTAATAAAGGGTGATATCCGCTGCTGAACGGGGCCACTTGGAACGTGACCTCCTCGGACCTGTAATTGTCCGGCGAGCCAAACACCACATCAAGTGTGATTTTTCCTGTGCAGCGTGCTTCCCGGCTAGGGATTATTCCTCTAAAGGTTGTGCTGCTTTGCTCAATGCGGCTCCAGTCTATTTCCATTTTTCGAAGGGTTTCCTCGTAGATGAGGTTTAATCCGCTGCCGCCATCCATGAGTACCTTGTTAAGACGAAAGCCGTCCACTATTGGACTGAGGACCAATGCGGCTGGTGCTCGGGCTGTTCGGAATTTAGGTTCGTCGCTGGCGTTGAAGGTGGTGGCCGTGTCGCTCCATGGATTTGTTGTTGCTACTTGGTAGACTTCGGCGAGGCTGTGGATTGTTCTTTTCCACATATTATTTGATGTGAAAGTCTCAAAGACTGTTAATACCGTACTGGTATTGTTGGGGTGGGTCTCCGGGGCTAGAAGCTCTTCGCCACTTTTGGCCACCTGCCGCAGTATCCAACATGCTCGAAGGCTATGAGTTGGAGTGGCGCCCTCTGTACTATGAATTTTACAGGGTCCGCTGAGCCATCCCTCCAGTACGGTTCCGTGCCCTTTATGGGGTTTTTGCTTTTTGGTTCTTGTCCCGGGTGCCTGAGCATGGTGCACCCTTTTGTTTCGGACTAGGGTTGTGTTCGGAGCCGGATTGTCCCAAAACTTAGTTTCGGTTTTCCGGACACTCTCCATCGCACAGTATTTTCGTACTATGGATGCCAGGTCAGCGAAACGTGTAATTTCGCGACGACTTACGTCGTTCAAGATTCCCTTGTCCGTGCAATTGTTGCAGAAAATTGAAATTGCGTTTTCCTCACGGCAGTCCTTTATCCTGTCCAAAACCAGGAGGAATCTGGCCCAGTAATGATATACTGTTTCAGCAGGCTCTTGCCGGATTTGAGATAGATCGCTTATGTTTGGGTGGGCGGGTGGAATTAATTCCGGAACCCTGCCCAACTTGAGGCTCAAGGGCCGAAAAGTTTCCGAATTTGGAAGCTTGGATTGCTGGATGTCGTCCAACGAATCTGGTCCGCTGCCTGACTTTAGGTTCAGTACTTGATTGACGCCCGTCCCTCCGCGGGAATCCGGCATGGAGGGGTCAGGAGTCCGGACATAGATGGTTTTTAATACAGGGGGAGAATCGCCGCGTTGTTCTTCTACCACAGCAACATGATGGGTAACCTGGGAGAGTCAATCTCTCTCAGATCGGTTTTAAGCCCAATCTGATTGTAGTCTGTAGCGACTCCCAGGGCGGCGAAGTGATCCAAGAGCTCATTTACGGAAGAGAGCTCCATTGGATCTAGCTGCTCGGTAAATTCCGAGTTGACATGAAGATCGCTTTTGATGACCCGAGAGGTCATCGTCGGAGCGGTGGCCGAACAGGCGGTCATAAGAAAACCACCCAGCCGGATAGTTTGGCCGGCGGCCAAAGCTCCTTTGGCAATGGTACCATATTTAAAGACGGGAAGAGGCATCCTTCCTGATCGTGACGGCACAGAGGAACTCTCAATGAAAGCACCAATGTCGGTGTCAAAACCGGCGGATCTCGGGTAGGGGGTCCCGAACTGTGCGTCTAGGCGGATGGTAACAGGAGACAAGGGTAACGATGTTTTTACCCAGGTTCAGGCCCTCTCGATGGAGGTAAAACCCTACTCCTGCTTGATTAATATTGATGATATGGGTAGTACAAGAGTGGATCTACCACGAGATCAAGGAGGCTAAACCCTAGAAGCTAGTCTATGGAATGATTATTGTTGTGATTGTTGTCCTATGGACTAAAACCCTCCGGTTTATATAGACACCGGAGAGAGCTAGGGTTACACAAAGTCGGTTACAATGGTAGGAGATCTACATATCCGTATCGCCAAGCTTGCCGTCCACGCCAAGGAAAGTCCTATCTAGACACGGGATGGAGTCTTCAATCTTGTATCTTCATAGTCTTGGAGTCCGTCCGATGATAATAGTCCAGCTATCCGGACACCCCCTAGTCCAGGACTCCCTCACTCATTACAAATTATCTTATCACAAAACTATCTGTTACCTACAATTTTAGTGCTTGCAGAGAATACCTTACTAAAAACCGCTTGTTATTTCCTTCTGCTCCTTGTTGGGTTTGACACTCTTACTTATCGAAAGGACTACGATAGATCCCCTACACTTGTGGGTCATCAAGACTCTTTTCTGGCGCCGTTGCCGGGGAGTGAAGCGCTTTTGGTGAGTGGAACTTGGTAAGGAAACATTTATATAGTGTGCTGAAATTTACTGTCACTTGTTACTATGGAAACTAATCCTTTGAGGGGCTTGTTCGGGGTATCTTCACCCCGACCAGTAGAGAAAAGAGTTGCTCCTCAACCTACTAAACCTACTGAAAATGTTTACTTTGAAATTCCTTCGGGTATGGTAGATAAACTACTAGCTAATCCCTTTGCAGGAGATGGAACACTGCATCACGATTTACACCTTATCTATGTGGATGAAGTTTGTGGATTATTTAAGCTTGCAGGTATGCCCGATGATGTTATTAAGAAGAAGGTCTTCCTTTATCTTTGAAGGGAGACGCGTTGACATGGTATAGGCTATGTGATGATATGGGATCCCGGGAATATAAACGATTGAATTGGAATTTCACCAGAAGTTTTATCCTATGCATCTTGTTCATCATGAACATAATTATATATATAATTTTTAGCCTCGTGAAGGAGAAAGTATCGCTCAAGCTTGGGGGAGGCTTAAGTCAATGTTATATTCATGCCCCAATCATGAGCTCTCAAGAGAAATAATTATTCAAAACTTTTATGCTCGGCTTTCTCTCAACAATCGCACCATGCTTGATACTTCTTGTGCTGGGTCTTTCATGATGAAGACTATTGAATTCAAATGGGATTTATTGGAAAGAATTAAACGCAACTCTGAAGATTGGGATTTCGACGATGGTAAGGAGTCAGGTATGACACCTAAGTTTGATTGTGTTAAATCTTTTATGGATACCAATGAATTTCATGGATTTCGCACTAAATATGGACTTGACTCTGAGATAGTAGCTTCTTTTTGTGAATCATTTGCTACTCATGTTGATCTCCCTAAGGATAAGTGGTTCAAATATAATCCTCCCACTGAAATAAAAGTAGTTGCACCTGTTACAGTTGAAGAAAACACTATCACTTATATTGATCCTATTGTTCCTTCTACTTATATTGAGAAACCACCTTTCCCTGTTAGGATAAAGGATCATGCTAAAGCTTCAATTGTGGTTCATAAGAGTAATACTAAAACATATACACCTCCTAAGCAAATTAAAGTTGAACCTAGTATTGATATGGTTAAAGATCTCTTGGCTTGTAATATTGATGGGCATGTTATTTATTTCTGTGATGAAGCTTCTAGATTGCTAGACCAGATAGCAAACATAAACACAAACCTATTGTAGGCATGCCTGTTATTTCTATTAAAATAGGAGATCATTGGTATCATGGCTTATGTGATATGGGTGCTAGTACTAGTGCAATACCTCATTCCTTATACAAAGAAAATATGCATGATATTGCACCTGCTGAGATAGAAGAAACATATGTTACCATTAAGCTTGCTAATAGAGATACTATTTCACCAGTTGGGATTGTTAGAGATGTTGAAGTCTTGTGTGGGAAAGTTAAATATCCTGCTGATTTTCTTGTTCTTGATTCCCCACAAGATGACTTCTATCCCATTATATTCGGTAGACCCTTCTTGAATACTGTTAATGCTAAGATTGATTGCGAAGAGGATGTTGTTACTATTGGTTTAGGGGATATGTCTCATGAGTTTAATTTTGCTAAATTTCATAGACAACCCCATGATAAAGAATTTCCTAATAAGGATGAAATTATTGGTCTTGCTTCTATTGCCGTGCCTCCTACTGATCTGTTAGAACAATATTTGCTAGACCATGAAAATGATATGTTTATGAATGAAAGAAGGGAAATAGATGAAGTATTATTTAAACAGGGTCCTATTCTGAAACACAACTTGCCAGTTGAAATCCTAGGGGATCCTCCTCCATCCAAGGGTGATCCCGTGTTTGAGCTTAAACCATTACCTGATACTCTTAAATATGCTTATCTTGATGAAAAGAAGATATATCCTGTTATTATTAGTGCTAACCTTTCAGAGCAAGAAGAGGAAAGATTATTGAAAACTCTGACGAAGCACCGTGCTGCTATTGGATATACTCTTGATGATCTTAAGGGCATTAGTCCCACTCTATGCCAACACAAAATAAAATTGGAAGAAGACGCTAAACCAGTTGTTGATCACCAACGGCGGTTAAATCCTAAGATGAAAGAAGTGGTAAGAAAGGAAATACTGAAGCTCCTTGAGGCAGGTATAATTTATCCCGTTGCTGATAGTCAGTGGGTAAGTCATGCCCATTGTGTCCCTAAGAAGGGAGGTATTACTATTGTTCCTAATGATAAAGATGAATTGATCCCGCAAAGAATTATTACGGGTTATAGGATGGTAATTGATTTCCGCAAATTAAATAAAGCTACTAAGAAAGATCATTACCCTTTACCTTTTATTGATCAAATGCTAGAAAGACTATCCAAACATACACATTTTTGCTTTCAAGATGGTTACTCTGGTTTCTCTCAAATACCGGTGTCAGCGGAGGATCAAGAAAAGGCCACTTTTACTTGCCCTTTCGGTACTTTTGCTTATAGACGTATGCCTTTTGGTTTATGTAATGCACCTGCTACCTTTCAAAGATGCATGATGGCTATATTCTCCTACATTTGTGAAAAGATTTGTGAGGTATTCATGGATGATTCCTCCGTTTATGGATCCTCTTTTGATGATTGCTTGAGCAACCTTGATCGAGTTTTGCAGAGATGTGAAGATACTAGTCTCGTCTTGAATTGGGAAAAGTGCCACTTTATGGTTAATGAAGGTATTTTCTTGGGGCATAAAATTTCGGAAAGAGGTATTGAAGTTGATAAAGCTAAGGTCGATGCTATTGAAAATATGTCGTGTCCCAAGGACATTAAAGGTATAAGAAGTTTCCTTGGTCATGCCGGTTTTTATAGGAGGTTCATTAAGGACTTTTCTAAAATTTCTAGGCCTTTGACTAATCTATTGCAAAAAGATATTCCTTTTGTCTTTGATGATGATTGTGTAGAAGCATTTGAAATACTTAAGAAAGCTTTGATTTCTGCACCTATTGTTTAGCCACCTGATTGGAACTTACCCTTTGAAATTATGTGTGATGCTAGTGATTATGTTGTAGGTGCTGTTCTAGGGCAAAGAGTCGATAAGAAATTAAATGTTATTCAATATGCTAGTAAAACTCTAGACACTACCCAGAGAAACTATGCTACTACTGAAAAAGAATTCTTAGCAGTTGTATTTGCTTGTGATAAGTTCAGACCTTATATTGTTGATTCTAAAGTAACTATTCACACTGATCATGCTGCTATTAAATATCTCATGGAAAAGAAAGAT
Organism: Triticum timopheevii; assembly: GCA_963921465.1. NCBI lineage: Eukaryota > Viridiplantae > Streptophyta > Magnoliopsida > Poales > Poaceae > Triticum > Triticum timopheevii. The sequence continues at coordinate 127,560,998 of OY997274.1, forward strand.
GCTAAACCTAGACTTATTAGATGGGTTCTCTTGCTCCAAGATTTTGATTTGCATATTATTGATAGAAAGGGAGCTGAGAACCCTGTTGCAGACAACTTGTCTAGGTTAGAGAATGTTCTTGATGACCCACTACCTATTGATGATAGCTTTCCTGATGAACAATTAGCTGTCATAAATTCTTCTCGTACTGCTCCATGGTATGCTGATTATGCTAATTACATTATTGCTAAATTTATACCACCTAGTTTCACATACCAGCAAAAGAAAAAGTTCTTCTATGATTTAAGACATTACTTCTGGGATGACCCACACCTTTATAAAGAAGGATTAGATAGTGTTATTAGATGTTGTGTACCTGAGCATGAATAGGAACAGATCCTACGCAAGTGTCACTCCAAGGCATATGGAGGATACCACGCTGGAGATAGAACTGCACATAAGGTATTGCAATCCGGTTTTTATTGGCCTACTCTCTTCAAAGATGCCCGTAAGTTTGTCTTGTCTTGTGATGAATGTCAAAGAATTGGTAATATTAGTAGACGTCAAGAAATGCCTATGAATTATTCTCTTGTTATAGAACCATTTGATATTTGGGGCTTTGATTATATGGGACCTTTTCCTGCCTCTAATGGGTATACACATATTTTAGTTGCTGTTGATTATGTTACTAAGTGGGTAGAAGCTATTCCAACTAGTAGTGTTTATCATAACACCTCTACTAAGATGCTTAAAGAAGTTATTTTTCTGAGGTTTGGAGTCCCTAGATACTTAATGACTGATGGTGGTTCACATTTTATTCACGGTGCTTTTCATAAAATGCTGGCTAAGTATGATGTTAATCACAGAATTGCATCTCCTTATCACCCATAGTCTAGTGGTCAAGTAGAATTGAGTAATAGAGAGCTCAAATTAATTTTGCAAAAGATTGTTAATAGATCTAGAAAGAATTGGTCCAAGAAACTTGATGATGCTTTATGGGCTTATAGAATTGCATATAAGAATCCCATGGGTATGTCTCCATATAAAATGGTTTATGGAAAAGCATGTCACTTACCTCTCGAACTTGAACATAAGGCATATTGGGCCATTAAAGATCTCAATTATGATTTCAAACTTGCCGGTGAGAAGAGATTATTTGATATTAGCTCACTCGATGAATGGAGAACTCAAGCCTATGAGAATGCCAAGTTGTTTAAAGAAAAAGTTAAAAGATGGCATGACAAAAGGATACAAAAGCGTGAGTTTAATGTAGGTGATTACGTTTTGCTATTCAAATCTCGTTTAAGATTTTTTGCAGGAAAACTTCTCTCTAAATGGGAAGCCCCTTACGTTATCAAGGAGGTCTATCGTTCCAGTGCCATAAAAATCAACAACTTCGAAGGCACAAATCCGAAGGTGGTGAACAATCAAGGAATCAAACATTATATCTCAGGTAATCCAATAAATGTTGAAACTAATATTATTGAAACCGTGACCCCGGAGGAATACATAAGAGACACTTTCCAGAACGTTTCAGACTCCGAAAAGGAATAGGTATGTGGTACAGTAAGTAAACCGACTCCAAAACAGTTCTAATTGCAATTTTTCTCCGTTTTGGAATATTTAAGAAAATAGCAAAATAAGAAGTAGTCCGGGAAGGACACGAGGCATCCACGAGGGTGAAGGGAGCGCCCTACCCCCTTGGGCGCGCCCCCCTACCTCGTGGGCACCTCGTGTGCTCTCCAGACTCCATTTTCTTGCACAATACTTCTTTTGGTCAGTAAAAATTCATTATATAATCTCCCGAAGGTTTTGACCACCGTATCATGCAAAAATCTTCTGTCTTTGTTTCGAGCTATTTTCCTGAAAGATCTAGAGCACCATGACGTCTTCAAGCGCTCCCAAGGACAAGTTTTTTGAGAGGGTCATCAACCCCTATCTCACGGAGGTGCTGCATCACCCTCAAACCATTGAGATGCGTGAGGGGGTGCTGCACATCCGCGATGTGGAGGGACCAAGGAGTACCGGAAGCGTGGAGACAAAGCTCGAAGCGATGGAACAACAAGTTTTCAAGTGCCAAGGGATGGTGGAGGGCGGACTTAACGCCAACCTGATGATGATCGCGGAGTTCACCAACAACCACAAGCTGGACGCCAAGAACATTGGGGAGACCATCTTCAAGCTTCATGAGAAAATCGAGAACCTCCAAGCCTAGATCTATGACCTGCAAAACCAAAACTGTGAGTATGAATATAGATTCAAGAGGATGAGTTTGGCTGCAGATTTTAGGATCCCAGAGACTCGATCATCCTTCTATGATGGTGAGCCTATGCCTTGGAAGGTGGATGACAAGCCTACATCATCAACAACTCCTTCTTGACCACCTCCGAGGACATAATCATATGGGTATGGGCACTCCCCTTGGCAACTGCCAAGCTTGGGGGAGGCACCCTAGTATCGTATCACCATCACACTCCTTTCTTTATGGTTTTACTTAGTTCGGTCCTTTTGGTAATATCTTGATCTGATAGAATAAAGTTTTGGTATGAATTAGTTTTGAGTTTTTCTTTGTGATCCCCCTATGTAATCGAGTCCGTGAGCTATATATATTAATGATTAGTGTTGAGTCAAGGGCTATGCTATCTTGCTATGATCTTAACTGCATAAAAGAATAAAAGAAATAAAAGAGATCATATTGATCTTGTGGATAGTAATGACTTCACATATAGAGAGTATGATGCTTAAAAGTTGTTGAGAGTTGGCAAACATAGTTTTGCTCATCATTGCAATTAATAGGAAGTAATAAATAAAGAGAGGTTCTCACATATAAATACACTATCTTGGACATCTTTTATGATTGTGAGCACTCATTAAAGTATGACATGCTAAAGAGTTGATGTTGGACAAGGAAGACAACGTAATGGGTTATGTTTTCTCACATCTCAGTTAAAGTATATTGTCATGGATCATTCAAACATGTTGAGCTTGCCGTTCCCCCTCATACTAGCCAAATTCCTTGCAACAAGTAGAGATACTACTTGTGCTTTCAAATATCCTTAAACCCAGTTTTGCCATGAGACTCCACCATATCTTCCTATGGATTGAGTAAGATCCTTCAAGTAAGTTGTCATGTTGCATGCAATAAAAATTGCTCTCTAAATATGTATGACTTATTAATGTGGAGAAAATAAGCTTTATACGATCTTGTGATATGGAAGTAATAAAAGCGATGGACTGCATAATAAAGGTTCATATCACAAGTGGCAATATAAAGTGACGTTCTTTTGCATTAAGATTTCGTGCATCCAACAAAAAAGCACATGGCAACCTCTACTTCCCTCTGTGAAGGGCCTATCTTTTACTTTATGTCTTTTACATTATGCAAGAGTCAAGGTGATCTTCGCCTTTCCCTTTTACATTTTATCCTTTGGCAAGCACCTTGTGTTGGAAGTTAGCATGGACTATTATTGTTGACATTACCCTTGAGGTAAAAGGTTGGGAGGCAACACTATAAACCCCTATCTTTCTCTGTGTCCGATTAAAACTCCATAACCATAAATACTGCATGAGTGTTAGAAATTGTGAAAGACTAAATGATAGTTGAGTATGTGGCCTTGCTGAAAAGCTCTATTATTGACTCTTTCCGATGTTATCATAAATTGCAATTGCTTCAATGACTGAGATTATAGTTTGTTAGTTCTCAAAGAAGTTTCTGAATCATACTTGACATTGTGAATAGATTGTTACTTGAGCATAAGAAATCATATGACAAAATAGATATATGTTGCTGTTATAAGAGTGATCATGATGCCCTCATGTCCGTATTTTATTTTTATCGACACCTCTATCTCTAAACTTGTGGACATATTTTTCAATATCGGCTTCCGCTTGAGGACAAGCAAGGTATAAACTTGGGGGAGTTGATACGTCCATTTTGCATCATGCTTTTATATCGATATTTATTGCATTATGGGCTGTTATTACACGTTATGTCACAATACTTATGGCTATTCTCTCTTATTTTACAAGGTTTATATGAAGAGGGAGAATGCCGGCAGCTGGGATTCTGGGCTGGAAAAGGAGCAAATATTGGAGACCTATTCTGCACAGCTCCAAAAGTCCTGAAAATCCATGAAAGTCATTTTTGGAATTAATGATAAATATTCAGCGGAAGAAATACCTGAGGGGGGCCACCCACCATCCATGAGGGTGGGGGCGCCCTACCCCCCTGGGCGCACCCCCTGCCTCGTGGGCCACCTGGCAGCCCTCCGGTGCCCATCTTCTGCTATATGAAGTCTTTTACCCTGGAAAAAATCATAAGCAAGCTTACGGGATGAAACTCCGCCGCCACGAGGCGGAACCTTGGCAGAACTAATCTAGGGCTCCGGCGGAGCTGTTCTGCCGGGGAAACTTCCCTCTGAGAGGGGGAAATCATCACCATCGTCATCACCAACGATCCTCTCATCGGGAGGGGGTCAATCTCCATCAACATCTTCACCAGCACCATCTCCTCTCAAAACCTAGTTCATCTCTTGTATCCAATCTTTGTACCAAAACCTCAGATTTGCACCTGTGGGTTGCTAGTAGTGTTGATTACTCCTTGTAGTTGATGCTAGTTGGTTTATTTGGTGGAAGATCATATGTTCAGATCCTTAATGCATATTAATACCCCTTTGATTATGAACATGAATATGCTTTGTGAGTAGTTATGTTTGTTCCTGGGGACATGGGAGAAGTCTTGCTATTAGTAGTCATGTGAATTTGGTATTCGTTCGATATTTTGATGAGATGTATGTTGTCTCTCCTCTAGTGGTGTTATGTGAACGTCGACTACATGACACTTCACCATTATTTGGGCCTAGAGGAAGGCATTGGGAAGTAATAAGTAGATGATGGGTTGCTAGAGTGATAGAAGCTTAAACCCTAGTCTATGGGTTGCTTCGTAAGGGGCTGATTTGGATCCATATGTTTCATGCTATGGTTAGGTTTACCTTAATACTTCTTTTGTAGTTGCGGATGCTTGCAATAGGGGTTAATCATAAGTGGGATGCTTGTCCAAGAAAGGGCAGCACCCAAGCACCGGTCCACCCACATATCAAATTATCAAAGTAACGAACGTGAATCATATGAACGTGATGAAAACTAGCTTGACGATAATTCCCATGTTGTCCTCGGGAGTGCTTTTCTCATTATAAGAACTTGTCCAGGCTTGTCCTTTGCTACAAAAAGGATTGGGCCACCTTGCTGCACTTTATTTACTTTCATTGCTTGTTACTCGTTACAAATTATCTTATCACAAAACTATCTGTTACCTACAATTTCAGTGCTTGCAGAGAATACCTTACTAAAAACCGCTTGTCATTTCCTTCTGCTCCTCGTTGGGTTCGACACACTTACTTATTGAAAGGACTACGATAGATCCCCTACACTTGTGGGTGATCACCAGGCTATCCCCGGTGAGAGCCACTGGGTGATACGTCTCCAACGTATCTATAATTTTTTATTGGTCCATGCTATTATATTATCTGTTTTGGATGTTTAATATGCATTAATATGCTGTTTTATATTATTTTTGGGACTAACCTATTAATCGAGAGCCCAGTGCCAGTTTCTATTTTTTTTTGCCTATTTTAGAGTTTTGCAGAAAAGGAATACCAAACGGAGTCCAAACGGAATGAAACTTTCGCGATGATCTTTCTTGGACAAGAAGGAAACAAGAAGACTTGGAGATGAAGTCGGAGACGCAACAAGGCGGCCACGAGGCAGGAGGGCACGCCCAGGGGGTAGGGAGCCCCTACCTCGTGGGCCCCTCGAGGGTCTCCCGACCTAGCTCTTCGCATATATATACTCTTATACCCTGAAAACATCCAAGGGAGCCACGAAACCACTTTTCCACCGCTGCAACCTTCTGTACCCTTGAGATCCCATCTAGGGGCCTTTTCCGGCGTCCTGACGGAGGGGGATTTGATCACGGAGGGCTTCTACATCAACACCATTGCCTCTCTGATGATGCGTGAGTAGTTTACCACATACCTATGGGTCCATAGCTAGTAGCTAGATGGCTTCTTCTCTCTCTTTCATTCTCACTACCATGTTCTCCTCGATGTTCTTGGAGATCTATTCGATGTAATATTCTTTTGTGGTGTGTTTGCCGAGATCCGATGAATTGTGGATTTGTGATCAGATTATCTATGAATACTATTTGGTTCTTCTCTGAATTCTTATATGCATGATTTGATATCTTTGCAAGTCTCTTCGAATTATCGGTTTAGTTTGGCCTGCTAGATTGATCTTTCTTGCAATGGGAGAATTGCTTAGCTTTGGGTTCAATCTTACGGTGTCCTTTCCCAGTGACAGTAGGGGCAGCAAGGCACGTATTGTATTGTTGCCATCGAGGATAAAAACATGGGGTTTTCATCATATTGCTTGAGTTAATTCCTCTATATCATGTCATCTTACTTAATGCGTTGCTCTGTTCTTTATGAACTTAATACTATAGATGCAGGCAGGAGTCGGTCGATGTGTGGATTAATAGTAGTAGATGCAGAATCGTTTCGGTCTACTTGACACGGACATGATGCCTATGCTCATGATCATTGCCTTAGATATCGTCATAACTTTGCGCTTTTTATCAATTGCTCGGCAGTAATTTGTTCACCCACCGTAATATTAGCTATCTTGAGAGAAGCCACTAGTGAAACCTATGGCCCCCGGGTCTCTTTTCCATTATATTGAATCTCGTTTACATCTTATTAGTTTCCCATCAACTTGCCAATTTCTTTCATCGTTCCTTATTTTGCAATCTTTACTTTCCACTATATAAACCAAAAATACCAAAAATATTTACTTTACCGTTTAGATATCTCTATCAGATCTCACTTTTGCAAGTAACCATGAAGGGATTGACAACCCCTTTATCGCGTCGGTTGCAAGTTGTTGATTGTTTATGCAGGTATTCGGTGACTTGTGCGTTGTCTCCTACTGGATTGAAACCTTGGTTCTCAAACTAAGGGAAATACTTACGTTACTTTGCCGCATCACCCTTTCCTCTTCAAGGGAAAACCCAACGCAAGCTCAAGAGGTAGCAAGAAGGATTTCTGTCGCCGTTGCCGGGGAGATCTACGTCAAGCCAAGCCATACTGAGTACCCATCATAAACTCTTCTCTCTTTCATTACATTGTTTGCCATTCGCCTCTCATTTTCCTCTCCACCACTTCTAAAACGATTTTCGAAAATAGTTGCCTTTTCTTCGCCCTTCTTCCGTTCGTCTTTTTCACTTGCTTCTTGTGTGCTTGTGTGCTGGATTGCTTGCTTTGTCACGATGGCTCAAGATAATACCAAATTGTGTGACTTTTCCAATACCAGCAACAATGATTTTATTAGCACTCCGATTGCTCCCTCTACTAATGCTAAATCTTGTGAAATTAATGTCGCTTTGCTGAATCTTGTTATGAAAGATCAATTTTCTGGCCTTCCTGGTGAAGATGCCGCATCCCATCTAAACAATTTCATTGATTGGTGTGATATACGAAAGAAGAAAGATGTGGATAATGATATTGTTAAATTGAAGCTATTTCCGTTTTCACTTAGAGATCGTGCTAAAACTTGGTTTTCATCTTTGCCTAAAAATAGTATTGATTCGTGGAACTAGTGTAAAGATGCTTTCATCTCTAAGTATTTTCCTCCCGCTAAGATCATCTCCCTTAGGAACGATATTATGAATTTTAAGCAACTTGATAATGAGCATGTTGCACAATCTTGGGAGAGGATGAAATTGATGATACGTAATTGCCCTACACATGGTTTGAATTTGTGGATGATTATACAAAAAAATTATGTCGGATTGAATTTTGCTTCTAGAAATCTTTTAGATTCGGCCGCGGGAGGCACTTTTATGGAAATCACTTTAGGAGAGGCTACTAAGCTCCTAGATAATATTATGGTTAATTATTCTCAGTGGCACACCAAAAGATCCACTAGTAAAAAAGTTCATGCGATTGAAGAGATTAATGTTTTAAGTGGAAAGATGGATGAACTTATGAAATTATTTGCTAATAAAAATGTTTCTTCTGATCCTAATGATATGAATTTGTCCACTTTGATTGAGAATAATAATGAATGTATGGATGTGAATTTTGTTGGAAGGAACAATTTTGGTAGCAACGCGTATAGAGGCAATTTTAATCCTAGGCCGTTTCCTAGTAATTCCTCTAATAATTATGATAATTCCTACAACAACTCTTATGGAAATTTTAATAAAATGCCCTCTGATTTTGAGAATAGTGTTAAAGAATTTATGAGTTCGCAAAAGAATTTCAGTGCTTTGATTGAAGAAAAATTTCTCAAGATCAATGATTTGGCTAGGAACGTGGATAGAATTTCTCTTGATGTTGATTCTTTGAAACTTAGATCTATCCCACCTAAGCATGATATCAATGAGTCTCTCAAGGCCATGAGAATTTCCATTGATGAGTGCAAAGAAAGAACCGCTAAGATGCGTGCTAAAAAAGATTGGTTTGTAAAAGCGTATTCTTCTAGTTTTCATGATAACTAGCGGAGTGACCCGCGCATTTGCGCGGCTAGATATTTACTCTTGTTTCTCTTGTTCTCAACTGTTATTTGACTCACTAAGTTGCCTTTGATAGTTCTCAAAAAAATAATAGTGTAGCCAATAATATGTCCTCAAATATAGGACTTAGACTTGGATGGATTAAGTATTTAATGTTTTCAAACAATATTTTGGCATGTGAGAATTAAAAATCAATGGCATTGAGGACATCAACCCGTCTTGTACATTCATTTGGCCTTGATGGTTATTTCAACATACTTTTGTAATGTTTTTCCCTTGATGTCTATCTATTCTCAATTAATTTCTTTCAAATTTTCCACCAAGAGTATATATCGATGACATGTATAAATTACATCTACTTAAATCATTCTCTTAAAATAATTCAATCCTCTAGTTGTGTCTCTATTCTGTTCTCCATTGCCTGAAAAATTACGTTCCTCATTCGCCTTCATCCGTGTATCCCTTGTATGTTCCATTATGGATGGAAATTTAAATATCAAAGATAAAGTACTTTATTGTGATTTTCCTTATATTTTATTGTTGGCCACATTTTTCCATAGAGAGAATTATTTATTGGTGGAATATACTCAAATCATTTCCATCTTCTCTTCAAATCATCTCGTCACTAACCTTATTGCGTTTGTCACATTTTATTAGCGTAGTGTCATCCATCTAGATGATATCTCGGTTATCCATCTATTACCTCTTGTTGAGCGACCATATATTCATGAAAATGCTTAGGCATTCTTTAGCATTCATTGTTATGATAGCTATCTTTTTACAGTCCAGCATTGTTTTTATCTCTCTGATCTGTTTTCTCTAGATTTCTACTTTGACAATCAAAATATTGTCTTATCTCTCTGATATAGGGCTCAGTGACACATATAATTATATGGCCGTCGACCGGATCATTATTTATTTCCATATGTCATGCTTGCATGTTTTATAACTGGTCCATATATATGCATGCACTCTTCGATTTTTTTTTCCAATGTACCACTCTCCTGTCACTTTCGACGGTAATCGTCGGTTTATTTATGCGACAATGCATTTCTGTCTTAATTTTTAGTACCTCTTATACCGATTACCTTATGACATAAGTTGGTACCTAGAAGAAACTCATGTGTGTTATTTATTAAGATCTGTTACGTCTTCTAGATTATGGTGCTCTAATAATGTAGTATAAGATTGCAATAATATTCTCTAATAACTTCAGTTATAAAGTTGTAAGCTCATCGTATTGTAGAACATAGTTTAGCACATCTTTTTAGTATATGGCACCAACAAAATTTAATCCCATCAAAATTGAGATCGTTAATTTTTTGCCCTTTGTTTTGTTAGCATGGGCTTTATGATATGCATGCTTGTGTTTCGGAGCATCACGTGGTTGATGGAAATAGTCTAAATCTCGCCATTTGCATCTACGTCCATGTGCAGGTACCACTCGCACATTGTCTCACGCTTATCTTTTTTCTAAAAAAAAAATCCATCCTTTGCATGTACGTGCATGCCAGAATGATTAATTTGCTACAATCCTAGATAACATCATCTTTTTTGCGGGAATCCTAGATAACATCATGGGACGTTGTTTTCTGCATGGACTCTTATTTTTTGTGGGATGCTCGTCTTCTTCCATATAGATCGCTGTCGTACTTCATAATGTGTTTATGTCATTTTTTTTACGGGTGGTACGCTTGTCTTTTATCACAAAAAAGTACGTCCATGTCTGATTGCCTCTTGAATAGACTTGTTTGCAGAAAAGGCATGAGTTGATGTAAGACGTGCCAAATAGGACTTACGTGACGTGCCAATTTTTCTTCACGTGACTATATTTATATGTAACATTACATCTTTTAAATCTCAACCGTTAGTATAAAAAATTGACGATCAATATAATTTAATCTATGTCGACGATAGTGAGGAGTTGTTTGACTCTTGTTTTAATAATAATATAAGCGGAATCAGATTCCTTAAACGTCATAAACTTTTGTGATGGCCAATCTAGATGGTGGGATGCTGCAACAGCAATTTTCGCGGAATGTGTGGATGTTTCTTCTTTAATAGGGAAGGTTGTCTTCAAGCATTGTTTTCGTTCTTCCAATCAAGCGGCGCATGTGCTAGCTAACTTTTCTTATTGTAATAAGACCTCTTTAAACTGGGCAGACGAGCCCCCGGGTTGTCTAATCTCTTCGCTTGTGGACGATGTAATGCCTATGTTAAATCAATAAAGCTAGCCATGATGGCCTTCCCTCAAAAAAAATATAATAATAGATTATAGTTACGGTCCCTAATATAGCCGACAAATATGATAATTCAGAATAAATAGGCCCACATTGATTTTTTATTTTATTTTATTTTATTCTATTTTAAGAATAATTTTGAAAAAGACATGCATATTTTTTCTAGGATCATGTAAGATTCTTCCTACAGCTCAAAATAAAAATGTAAGATTTTGCCCTGCAAAGATGTTTTTTGTCCCAAGTTTTTTTGTCAGTAGGCACACGTTGAGGTATTAACGGGGTGCTATTGCTTCTTTTGGGTTAAAATACAGCGTGGCAGTTTCAAAAAAGAACAACGTGGCATTGAGACGTACTTTAGATAGTGGGCTTTAGAAAATACGCAGAATAAAGCATCACGTGTAAGCCGCTTCAATTTGCACTCGGATACGAACTGAAACGCTTTTGTAGTTATGGTAGCCTTGTAGCTGTACTTTTCCTTTTTTTTGTTCGCTTGTTAGCTTCCCATCACACGTACGTGCTATGCACATGCCGACCCGAACTCTTTAAAAAATCTCGTCTTTTCTTTCCAACTTTTTATTCATGTTTCCAACTTCTTATTCACGTACCTTTGTACGTGTCAGGTCCATATATTACTTTAGGCGTGTAACGTAATATCTTTAAATCTCAACCGTAAAAATTACTGATCAACAATTTATATTTTCTTAGCGTATGTGGAAGAACGTGGTGTCTTATTTGACTTCTGTTTTAATTAAATAATAATAGATAATGATGAGATCTAAAAGTGATTGATGTGACTCCTATTAAATATTTGTTTTTCAATATGAATCTTGATAAATATGGGATTGGAGATGAGTCAACTTTATTTAAAAGGCGTCCCAATAATTCAGAGTTTTTAGATCTTGATGCAAAAATTGATAAAAGTGGGATTGGAGAGGTCAAGACTTTAAGTAGCAATGAACCCACTCTTTTGGATTTCAAGGAATTTAATTATGGTAATTGTTTTTTAATAGATTGTATTTCCTTGTTGCAATCCGTGTTAAATTCTCATCATGCTTATAATCAAAACAAAGCTTTTACTAAACACATCGTTGATGCTATGATGCAATCTTTTCAAGAAAGCTTGAATTAGAAGTTTCTATCCCTAGAAAACTTTATGATGAGTGGGAACCTACTATTAAGATTAAGATTAAAGATTATGAATGATATGCTTTGTGTGCTTTGGGTGCTAGTGTTTTCATGATTCCAAAAACTTTGTGTGACGTGTTAGGTTTCCGTGAATTTGATGATTGTTCTTTAAATTTGCATCTTGCAGATTCCACTATTAAGAAACCTATGGGAAGGATTAATGATGTTCTTATTGTTGCAAATAGGAATTATGTGCCCATAGATTTCATTGTTCTTGATATAGAATGCAATCCTACATTTCCTATTATTCTTGGTAGACCTTTCCTTATAATGATTGGTGCAATTATTGATATGAAAGAAGGAAACATTAGATTCCAATTTCCGTTAAGGAAAGGTATGGAACACTTTCCTAGAAATAAAATTAAATTGACTTATGAATCTATTATGAGAGCCACTTATGGATTTCATACCAAAGATGGCAATACCTAGATCTATTCGTGTTTTTACGCCTAGCTAAGGGGCGTTAAACGATAGCACTTGTTAGTAGGCAACCCAATTTTATTTTTGTTCCTTGAGTTTTATTCCTGTTTAGTAATAAATAATCCATCTAGCCTCTGGTTAGATGTGGTTTTATGTTTTAATTAGTGTTTGTGCCAAGTGAAACCTTTAGGATAGCTTACGATGATAGTTGTGTTGATCCTGCTGAAAAGTAGAAACTTTTGCTCTTAGTAAATTAGTTTTGCAAATTCACAGAAACGTGCTTTTGATCTGATTATTTTTGCTCTGGATTAGTAAGCAAATTTCTCAGGTATTCCTAATTTGGATGGATTTTTGGAGTTACAAAAGTATTCTAGAGTTACAGATTACTACAGACTGTTCTGTTTTTTGACAGATTCTGTTTTTTCGCGTGTTGTTTGCTTATTTTGATGAATCTATGGGTAGTATCGGGGGGTATGAACCATGGAAAAGTTGGAATACAGTAGATATTACACCAATATAAACAAAGAATGAGTTTGCAACAGTACCTTAAAGTGGTGATTTATTTTCTTATACTAACGGAGCTCATGAGATTTTCTGTTGAGTTTTGTGTTGTGAAGTTTTCAAGTTTTTGGGTAAGGATTTGATGGACTATGGAATAAGGAGTGGTAAGAGCATAAGCTTAGGGATGCCCCAGAAGGCACCCCAAGGTAATATTCAAGGACAACCAAAAGCCTAAGTTTGGGGATGCCCCGGAAGGCATCCCCTTTATTCACCACATGATATGTGTTTTGCTTGGAGCGTCTTGTATGATTTGAGTCTTTGCTTTTTACTTTACCAGAATCATCCTTGTTGTACACACCTTTTGGGAGAGACACGCATGAATCGTGATTTATTAGAATACTCTATGTGCTTCACTTATATCTTTTGAGCTAGGCAATATTGCTCTAGTACTTCACTTATATCTTTTTAGAGCACGGCGGTGGCTTTATTTTATAGAAATTGTTGAACTCTCATGCTTCACTTATATTATTTTGGGAGTCTTTTAGAACAGCATGGTAATTTGCTTGGGTTATAAAACTAGTCCTAATATGATGGGCATCCAAGATGGATATAATAAAAACTTTCATATGAAGTGCATTGAATACTATGAGAAGTTTGATTCTTTATGATTGTTTTGAGATATGAAGATGGTGATATTAGAGTCATGCTAGTGGAGTGGTTGTGAATTTGAGAGATACTTGTGTTAAAGTTTTTGATTCCCGTAGTATGCACGTATGGTGAACTATTATGTGATGAAGTTGGAGCATGATTTATTTATTGATTTTCTTCCTTATGAGTGGCGGTCGGGGACGAGCGATGGTCTTTTCGTACCAATCTATTCCCCTAGGAACATGCGTGTAGTACTTCATTTCGATAACTAATAGATTTTTGCAATAAGTATGTGAGTTCTTTTTGACTAATGTTGAGTCCATGGATTATATGCACTCTCACCCTTCCACCATTGCTAGCCTCTCTAGTGCCGCGCAACTTTCGCCGGTACCATACGCGCACCATATACCTTCCTCAAAACAGCCACCATACCTACCTATTATGGCATTTCCATAGCCATTCTGAGATATATTGTCATGCAACTTTCCACCTTTCCATTTATTATGACACGCTCCATCATTGTCATATTGCTTTGCATGATCATGTAGTTGACAACGTGTTTGTGGCAAAGCCACCGTTCATAATTCTTTCACACATGTCATTCTTGAATCATTGCACATCCTGGTACACCGCCGTAGGCATTCACATAGAGTCTTTTTTTTGTCTAAGTATTGAGTTGTAAGTAAATTAAAGTGTGATAATCTTCATTATTAGAACATTGTCCCATGTGAGGAAAGGATGGTGGAGACTATGATTCCCCCACAAGTCGGGATGAGACTCCAAACAAAAAAAAGAAAAAAAGAGGCCAAAAAGAGAGAAGGGGCAATGTTACTATCCTTTTTCCACACTTGTGCTTCAAAGTAGCACCTTGATCTTCATGATAGAGAGTATCCTATTTTGTCACTTTCATACACTAGTGGGAATTTTCATTATAGAACTTGGCTTGTATATTCCAATGATGGGCTTCCTCAAAATGCCCTAGGTCTTCGTGAGCAAGCGAGTTGGATGCACACCCACTTAGTTTCTTTTTGAGCTTTCATACACTTATAGCTCTAGTGCATCCGTTGCATGGCAATCCCTACTCACTCACACTGATATCTATTGATGGGAATCTCCATAGCCGGTTGATACGCCTAGTTGATGTGAGACTATCTTCTCCTTTTTGTCTTCTCCACAACCACCATATTCTATTCCACCTTAGTGTTATATCCATGGCTCACGCTCATGTATTGCATGAAGATTGAAAAAGTTTGAGAACATCAAAAGTATGAAACAATTGCTTGGCTTGTCTTCGGGTTTGTGCATGATTTAAATATTTTGTGTGATGAAGATAGAGCAAAACCAGACTATATGATTTTGTAGGGATAGCTTTCTTTGGCCATGTTATTTTGAGAAGACATGATTGATTTGTTAGTATGCTTGAAGTATTATTATTTTTATGTCAATATTAAACTTTTGTTTTGAATCTTTCGGATCTGAACATTCATGCCACAATAAAGAAAAGTACATGGATAAATATGTTAGGTAGCATTCCACATCTAAAATTCTGTTTTTATCATTTACCTACTCGAGGACGAGCATGAATTAAGCTTGGGATGCTTGATACGTCTCCAACTTATCTATAATTTTTGATTGTTCCATGCTATTATATTATATGTTTTGGATGTTTAATATGCATTAATATGTTATTTTATATTATTTTTGGGACTAACCTATTAACCGAGAGCCTATTGCCAGTTTCTGTTTTTTTGCCTATTTTAGAGTTTCGCAGAAAAGGAATGCCAAACGGAGTCCAAACAGAATGAAACTTTCGCGATGATCTTTCTTGGACAAGAAGGAAACCAGAAGACTTGGAGATGAAGTCGGGGACGCAACGAGGCGGCCACGAGGTAGGAGGGCGCGCCCCCTCTCTCGTGGGCCCCTCGAGGGTATCCTGACCTAGCTCCTTCGTCTATATATACTCTTACACTCTAAAAACATCCAGGGGATCCACGAAACCACTTTTCCACCGCCGCAACCTTCTGTACCCGTGAGATCCCATCTAGGGGCCTTTTCCGGCGTCCTGCCGGAGGGGCATTCGATCACGGAGGGCTTCTAAATCAATGATACGTATCCAACGTATCTATAATTTTTGATTGTTCCATGCTATTATATTATCATTCTTGGATGTTTTACAATCATTTTTAGTCATTTTATATCATTTTTTGGTACTTGCTGTTTTCTGCATGTTTCTTACATCGCAGGAAATCAATATCAAACGGAGTCCAAATGCAACGCAACTCCTGGAGGATTTTTTGGGCCAGAAGAAAGCCAATGGGCCAAGGAAGCACCTGAGGGGCTGCTCGAGGTGAGCAGTGATAACCCACAAGTGTAGGGGATGGCAACAGCTTTCGAGGGTAAAGTATTCAACCCAAATTTATTGATTCGACACAATGGGAGCCAAAGAATATTCTTGAGTATTAGCAGTTGAGTTGTCAATTCAACCACATCTGGATAACTTAGTATCTGCAGCAAAGTATTTAGTAGCAAAAGTGGTATGATAATAAAGGTAACGGTAGTAAAAGTAAAGATAATTGTTTTTGGGTTTTTGTAGTAGTTGTAGACAGTAGCAACGGAAAAGTAAATAAGCGAAGAACAATACATGAAAAGCTCGTAGGCAATGGATTAGTGTTGGATAATTATGCCGGATGCGATTCCTCATGCAATAGCTATAACATAGGGTGACACGGAACTAGCTCCAGTTCATCAATGTAATGTAAGCATGTATTCCGTAAATAGTCATACGTGCTTATGGAAAAGAACTTGCATGACATCTTTTGTCCTACCCTCCCGTGGCAGCGGGGCCCTAGCGGAAACTAAGGGATATTAAGGCCTCCTTTTAATAGAGAACTGGAACAAAGCATTAACACATAGTGAATACATGAACTCCTCAAACTATGGTCATCACCGAGAAGTATTCCGATTATTGTCACTTCGGGGTTGTCGGATCAAAACACGTAATAGGTGACTATAGACTTGCAAGATAGGATCAAGAACACACATATATTCATGAAAACATAATAGGTTCAGATCTAAAATCATGGCCCTCGGGCCCTAGTGACAAGCATTAAGCATAGCAAAGTCATAGCAACATCAATCTCAGAACATGGTGGATACTAGGGATCAAACCCTAACAAAACTAACTTGATTACATGATAAATCTCATCCAACCCATCACCGTCCAGCAAGCCTACGATGGAGTTACTCACGCATGGAGGTGAGCATCATGAAATTGGTGATGGAGGATGGTTGATGATGACGACGGCGACGAATCCCCCTCTCCGGAGCCCCAACGGACTCCAAATCAGCCCTCCCGAGAGAGATTAGGGCTTGGCGGCGGCTCCATGTCGTGAAACGCGATGAAACTTTCTCTCTGATTTTTTTTCTCCCTGAACGTGAATATATGGAGTTGGAGTTGAGGTCGGTGGAGGTCCAGGGGGCCCACGAGATAGGGGTGCGCCCTATAGGAGGCGCCCCCCTGTCTCGTGGATAGGGTGTGGGCCCCCTGGTGTATTTCTTTTGCCCAGAAATTCTTATTAATTCCAAAATGAGTCTCCGTGGATTTCCAGGACATTCCGAGAACTTTTCTTTTCTACACATAAAACACCATCATGGCAGTTCTGCTGAAAACAACGTCAGTCCGGGTTAATTTCATTCAAATCATGCAAGTTAGAGTCCAAAACAAGGGCAAAAGTGTTTGGAAAAGTAGATACATTGGAGACATATCAACTCCCCCAAGCTTATACCTTTGCTTGTCCTCAAGCAATTCAGTTGATAAACTGAAAGTGATAAAGAAAAACTTTTACAAACTCTATTTGCTCTTGTTGTTGTAAACATGAAAAGCCAGCATTCAAGTTTCAGCAAATATAATAACTAACCATACTCACAATAACACTTAGGTCTCACAATTACTCATATTAATAGCATAATCAGCTAGTGAGCCATAATAATATAACTCGGATGACAACACTTTCTCAAAATAATCATAACATGATATAACAAAATGGTATCTCGCTAGCCCTTTCTGAGACCGCAAAACATAAATGCAGAGCACCTTTAAAGATCAAGGACTGACCAAACATTGTAATTCATGGTAAAAGAGATCCAGTCAAGTCATACCCAATATAAACCAATAGTAATGAATGCAAATGACAGTGTGCTCTCCAGCGGGTGCTTTTAATAAGAAGGGTGATGACTCAACATAAAAGTAAATAGATAGGCCCTTTGCAGAGGGAAGTAGGGATTTGTAGAGGTGCCAGAGCTCGATTTTAAAATAGAGCTTGAATAACATTTTGAGCGGCATACTTTTGCTGTCAACGCAACAACTAAGAGATGGATGTATCTTCCATACTACATGCATTATAGGCAGTTCCCAAACAGAATGGTAAAGGTTTATACTCCCCCAACCACCAACAAGCATCAATCCATGGCTTGCTCGAAACAACGAGTGCCTCCAACTAACAACAGCCTGGGGGAGTTTTGTTTAATTATTTTGATTTGCTTTGATATTTTTGGATCGTGGGACTGGGCATCCCGGTTACCGGCCCTTTCTCATGAATGAGGAGCGGAGTCCACTCCTCTTGAGAATAACCCACCTAGCATGGAAGATATAGGCAGCCCTAGTTGAAACATGAGCTGCTCGAGCATACAAAACAGAATTTCATTTGAAGGTTTGGAGTTTGGCACATACAAATTTACTTGGAACGGCAGGTAAATACCGCATATAGGAAGGTATAGTGGACTCATATGGAATAACTTTGGGGTTTATGGAGTTTGGATGCACAAGCAGTATTCCCGCTTAGTACAGGTGAAGGCTAGCAAAAGACCGGGAAACGACCAACTGAGAGAGCGACAACAGTCATGAACATGCATTAAAATTAATTTACACCGAATACAAGCATGAGTAGGATATAATCCACCATGAACATAAATATCATGAAGGCTATGTTGATTTGATTCAACTACATGCGTGAACATGTGCCAAGTCGAGTCACTCAATTTATTCCAAGGAGGATACCATCCCATCATACCACATCATAATCATTCTAATAGCATGTTGGCACGCAAGGTAAACCATTATAACTCATAGCTAATCAAGCATGGCACAAGCAACTATAGTCTCTAAATGTCATTGCAAATATGTTTACTTCACAATAAGCTGAATCAGAAACGATGAACTCATCATATTTACAAAAACAAGAGAGGTCGTTCATACCAGCTTTTCTCATCTCAATAAGTCCATCATATATCGTCATTATTGCCTTTCACTTGCACGACCGAACGATGTGTATAATAATAAGAGTGCACGTGCATTGGACTAAGCTGGAATCTGCAAGCATTCAACTCCAGAGAGAAGACAAGTAATATGGGCTCTAAATAAAATAAACAATCATGCATATGAGAGCCACTAAGCATTTTCAATATGGTCTTCTCGACCCCAAAGAAAAGAAAAGAAAAGAAAACTATTTACACGGGAAAGCTCCCAACAAGTAAGAAGAAGAACTAGAAATCTTTTTGTGTTTTCATTTTAATTCCTACTACAAGCTTGGAAATTAAACTAACTAATTTTTTTGGTTTTTCTTAAAGTTTATCAAACACACAAGAAGAAAACTAGAAAAAGAAATTTAAACTAACATGGATAATACAATGAAAGAGTATGAGCACCGAGGACTAGTGTGTGAACATGAATATAAAGTCGGTGAGAAATACGTACTCCCCCAAGCTTAGGCTTTTGGCCTAAGTTGGTCTAATACCAAGGACCGCCTGGCTGATATCCATAAGTGAAACGGGGTTGTACTGAGATGCAGCGGCAACCGCCTCCTGAGTTGCAGCGTATTGGCGAGCTACCTCCGCTCTCCTCTCGTATTCAGCTGCTTCCTCCTTGGTGACAACATATCTTCCTTTTGCCTGATAATCAAAAAGGTAGGGAGCAGGAAGAGTAACATGGACGACGTTGCGTCTGTCATAGATTAGTCGATAATGGAGGAATTGTTCATTCCTCGCAAGAAATTGATGATTGAACATAGCTTCTTTATCTAAATAAACAGGAGGTAAAATCATATCCCCCTCTCATGGGGCTATATTAAGATAATTAGCCACACAGGTTGCGTAAATTCCTCCAAATAAATTTCCCTTTCTACTATTATTCTGCAACCTCCGTGCAACTATTGCCCCCAAGTTATAACCTTTATAACCAAACACAGCGCTCTTGAGGACACACAGACCAGGGACACACATGTGACATGCTTCATCCTTATCGTTAATGCATCTACTAATAAAGAGAGCAAAATAATGCATAGCAGGAAAATGAATGCTCCCTATGGTAGCTCGTGTTATGTCCCTAGATTCTCCCACAGTGATACTAGCAAGGAAATCTCTAAATTCAGATTTGTGAGGATCATTAATATTACCCCACTGCGGGAGTTTGCAAGCAGTTGTGAAATCCTCCAAATCCATGCTATAAGATGTATCATAAATATCAAATATGACACTAGGGGAATTACGCGCACAGTTATATTTAAACCTCCGCACAAAATCAGTCAACTGATAGTACCACGGACACTTAACTTGTAAGAAGTCCTCCAGCTCGGCATTACGCACATACGCGTCGAATTCCTCCTTGAAGCCTGCTTCGACCATAAAATCATCAGATGGCCACTCACAAGCTCGTACATCCGCGTCCCTCGGCAATTCAACATCTTGCTCACGTATAGCAATCTTGGGCCCTTTCTTCACCGAGGAACCACCTTGGTACATTCTCCTAGACATAATTCTTTTTCTGAAAAATTTCTGAAATTTTAGTAACTTCAAAATAAAAGTGAATAAAACTAAACAAGATTGATAGCAACTACTCCTACAAGTGCCTAGAGCCTATATCATGCATTAGAATTGCTTGGGACCTCAAAAATTTAACATGCAAGCTCAAGAACATGGTCACCTATGCAGCAAAAATTTGCAATGAATAAAGCACTAGAACAAACTAATTGGACCAATGGAGGAGCCACATACCAAGCAACAATCTCCTAAAGCAGTTTTGTAAATGGAGCTTTGAGCAAGGAGATCGAAAATCGCAGCAAAATGAGCTAGAACTCATGCTTGAGCTGGATGGAGATTTTTTTGGGTAGAAGAAGAATTGTGTGGGTTCTGGCATAAGTGGAGGGGGGCCACGAGGGGCCCATGATACAGGGGGCGCACCCTATAGGGGGGCGCCCTCCACTCTCGTGGCCTGGTGCTTGCCCCTCCTGCAGTGTTTTCAGTGCCTAAAATCCTCAAATATTCCAGAAAAAATCATACTAAATTTGCAGGGCATTTGGAGCACTTTTATTTTCGGGCTATTTTTTAATGCACGGATAATTCAGAAAACAGACAGATAATACTATTTTTGCTTTATTTATTCTAAATAAAAGAAAGTAAAAAGAGGGTACAGAAGGTTGTGCCTTCTAGTTTCATCCATCTCGTGATCATCAAAATGAATCCACTAACAAGGTTGATGAAGTCTTGTTAACAAACTCATTCTGAATAACATGGAACCGGAGAAATTTCGAATAACACTAAGTTACCTCAACGGGAATATGATAATCCCCAACAATAAGAATATCATTTTTTTCTTGACAGTAGGGAGAGGACATTCAAAACCTCTAATATAATGATAGTTGGAATTTTTCCAATAGAATTGATTCTATGAACTTGAGATTGTTTCCTCGGAAAGTGTACCGTATGCTCATTACCATTAACATGAAAAGTGACATTGCCTTTGTTGCAATCAATAACAGCCCCTGCAGTATTAAGAAAAGGTCTACCAAGAATAATAGACATGCTATCGTCCTTGGGAATATCAAGAATAACAAAGTCCGTTAAGATAGTGACATTTGCAACCACAACAGGCACATCCTCACAAATGCCGACAGGAATAGCAGTTGATTTATCAGCCATTTGCAAAGATATTTCAGTAGGTGCCAACTTATTCAATTCAAGTCTATGATATAAAGAGAGAGGCATAACACTAACACCGGCTCCAAGATCACATAAAGCAGTTCTAACATAATTTCTTTTAATGGAGCATGGTATAGTTGGTACCCCGGGATCTCCAAGTTTCTTTGGTATTCCACCCTTAAAAGTGTAATTAGCAAGCATGGTGGAAATTTCAGCCTCCGGTATCTTTCTTTTATTTGTAATGATATCCTTCATATACTTAGCACAAGGATTTACTTTGAGCATATCAGTTAAGCGCATATGGAAGAAAATAGGTCTAATCATTTCAGCAAAGTGCTCAAAATCCTCATCATCCTTTGACTTGGATGGTTTAGGAGGAAAGGGCATGGGTTTCTAAACCCATGGTTCTCTTTCTCTACCGTGCTTCCTAGCAACAAAATCTCTCTTATCATAACGTTGATTCTTAGATTGTGGGTTATCAAGATCAACAACAGGTTCAATCTATACATCATTGTTTTTGCTAGGTTGAGCATCAACATGAACATTATCATTAACATTATCACTAGGTTCATGTTCATCACCTGATTGTGTTTCAGCATCAGAAATAGAAATATCATTGGGATTCTCAGGTGTGTCTACAGTAGGTTCACTAGAAGCATGCAAAGTTCTATCGTTTTTCTTTTTCTTCTTTTTAGAAGAACTAGGTGCCTCTAAATTATATCTCTGAGAATCTTGCTCGATTCTCCTAGGGTGGCCTTCAGGATACAAAGGTTCCTGAATCATTCTACCAGTTCTAGTAGCCACTCTAACAGCAAAGTCATTTTTATTATATAATTCATCAAGCAAATCATTCTGAGCTTTAAGTACTTGCTCACCTTGAGTAGCAACCATGGAAGCATATTTGCTAATGAGTTTGAGTTCATCTTTAACTCTAGCTATAACATCCCAAATTTTCAATTTGGAATGTTATACAAATAGATCATTATTGCATATCATATTTATTGCATTTTGCCTCGATCCTAGAAATTCTACGCAACTCAAGGACCCACGGAGAGAGTTGGGGATTTAATAAATTTCATATTTGAGTTTTCTCAAATTTTGGAAAATAGGATCATTTGGTTTTATTTATTTTATCTTCAATTATTTCAATTATAAAAATATGAGAGAGGGAATAAAATGACTTTCCCAAAATAAATAAATATTGAGGATTTAATAAAAATCAAATAAGATTTTATTTTGGATTTTATTGCTATTTTATTTGAATTTAGGAAAAATGCATGTTTTTTCAAAATTGCATTCAGGCCCCAAATAAATGTTCATCTAAACCGGCTTGATTTTAGAAGACGGGGAAAATTTATTTCGGGATTTTTGGAGTCCGTTTAGTATTTCTTTCGTTTGTTTTTCTGCGCGAAAATTATTTTAAAAAAACTCCGAACCGACTACGGGCCGGGATCGGCCAGGACTCTCCTGGCCGGGGCCTTTATATAGCGCCCCGGGCTGCCGCCGCCAGCCCACCCGAGCCACCGCTGCCGCCCGCCGCCCGCGCCGCGCGCCGACCACCGCCGCCGCAGCCGCCGCCGCTGCCGACCCGCACCCCGAGGTTGACCTCGCCGCCACCGCCGTTTTTTTAGAAAAACCGTTCGGTTTTTCTGTCAGTTTTTCTTTTAGTTTCCATTTTTTTTATTAGATCTATTTTTTCGGTTTAGGTTAATTAGCGAGTGTTCGCTCGTTTGTTCGTTTTAACGAATGCGTTCATTGTTTAGGTCCAGATAACGAACGTTTGTTCGTTAATCTGTTCGTCGTTTTTCTTTTTCTCGGATTTATTCCGTGATTTTTCTGATCGCGATTTCTGATCTAATTTTCGTTTTCGTATAACTTCTCGCTCGTTTATCGGAATCAGGCGATTCAAGCGTCTAGAGTTCGTCTCGAAACCCTCTTTCCGAATAATCTACTCAAACAAGTTTTTGCTATTGTAAAATTTGACTTAGGTCCAGATTAGTAAACGAAGCTTGTTTCTTTCGCCGTTTGAGTTTTGTTGCTTCGTTCGATTTGATTCTTTTTGCAAACCGGAGTTCTTAAGTTGAACTTTCTGGTTAGATCTCTTATTTGAGTTTTACCTGTGCACTAGATGAGTACTTATTGTATGCTTGTTTGTTTGTTTGCGATAGAGTACCCGTATTGCACCGCTTGCTACTTCGAATCCCTAGGTTTCGCGGATCATCAGCAAGGCAAGTAACACTTTGATCATATCTCTTTACTACCCAGTTTTATTGCATTAGATCAATCCTCAAACAATTGCATGATTAGGATCTGATTAATACGTGGGTTTTGGGAAGTAGATGAGGTAGTACCTATTACCTGTTTTATTATCAAACCCTTGGGAGTTACTTCTACTTTTCTTATTATGCCATGCTAGGCTAGTAGACGTGGATTGGGTGAGTGTATCCATGACAGATGTGAGATTGCTAATTTAATGGTTTATTTAAGGTGGCAACTTTAATACACATCTTGGTGGATTGAGGTACCTGGGTATTCCAGGATTGCATGTTGTTTTGTTTATGGACCGCCACCCATGCCCAAAGGGATCATAAGATTATTCATGCTAGAAACTTTTGTGTGCAGCCACAAGCTACTATGGGCTCTAGCATAGTTGACTAAGTCGTGCGAACTCTTACAGTGGTAGACTAGCAGATGTAGGGGATGTAGGTTGGTACTGTCTCCCCAATCGTAAGGTGCTAGCGCTTCTGAAACACTATGTCTCGGTCATCCGTTTCTCAAACACCATGTAGTGCGAGAATTCCAACGGAGGAGATCGAGTCTTGTGGGGAAAAGTGCGCAAACCTCTGCAGAGTGTATAAACTAATCATGGTTAGTCGTGTCCCCGGTTATGGACATTTTGAGTATCTAGTACTTGGATTATCATGTGAATCTCATCATGTTACTTTAATGAATATTGTTGGGTTTGTTTAATGATGATGTTACTTAATTGGTATGGAGAATGTTGTCAACCATTCTCAATGTTTAACAACCACCATGATAGTTAAATAAATTTATTCCTTTGCAGTAGGGAAAAACTGGCTTTATGCAAAACTGTAACCATAGAGCTTTCCACCAGCCATATATGCATGTAGTATAGCATTACTCTTTCATTACTCTCTATGTGTTACTTTGCCAGCATATTCCATGTGCTGACCCGTTTTAGGGCTGCAACGTTCATGTTGCAGACTTTTCAGGCGACGAGTAAGATGCCTTAAGATCGTGGTTCTATACTCAGTGATGTCGTTGGAGTTGATGGACTCACTTATCTTCCAAGCCTTCCACTGTTATTGTTATTAGATGGCCTTAAGCCATATTTATTGTAATAAGCTCTCTTTTGAGACATTCGATGTAATAAGTGTGTGATTGCTACTCTATTATAAATCCTTCGAGTACTGTGCGTGTCAGCGTTACTGATCCAGGGATGACACTGATGCACAGAGATCAGACTGTTTGAGGTCTGGTCGCTACAAACATGCTGACTGTAGGACACGACCACTAAGCTAAAGCCCTAGATCACCACTCTCTCTTCTCATTTTTGACTCCTCATCTTTTCTACTCTTTTAGGATGGCGGATGCAAGGAACAAGTTCACGCAACCAGATGAAGATACACCCTTTGGACGACACCTGAAGGAAGTCACTAGATACCTGAACATCGGAGTACCAAGCTTCACCGGGACCTACAACGCCACTTTACCTGAAGAGGAGCGCTGGATGATTCAAGTACAAGTTCCAGGAAGGACGTTCATGCCCGTCACTGAGCCCATAGAGTTTTCCTTTGATGCACCAACCTGGAGTCTAGGAAGGAGCATGGCAGCCCACATCACCATGGGACGTATTGGAGAAGTTTACCACAAGGAGCTTAAGGATACTATCTACCAGATTTGTGGGCGCCGAGATGAGCAATGGGAGATGGTCAGTACCAGGAAGGAAAGATCAATTGCAGCTTTCATCCAGGAGCTAAACCAACACATTTGATGCCAGGAGAACCAGATGTGCACAGGCATGATGGATCTGAAGAAGGCCATGACCAAGATCACGGAACTGGAGGAAGAACTCAAGTCTACACGCGATGGATATGAGGAGGAAATAGCAATACTAGTAGAGAAGAATGATGATCTGAAGAAGAAGCTAAGAGTGTTTATGGGATTTCCAGCAACTGGAGAAGACGAAGATTGCACTTGTCCAGAGAACTACATCATCATCGACGACACCGACTCGGACCCAGACGATAGTGATGATGACTATGTTGATGAAGCAGGAGCAGATATCATGGAGTCTTCATCGGAGCAGTTTTTCTAGTAGACCACCATAACAGTAGTAGTATTTCCCCCATGTATCTAGTATAGTACGAGCACTTTTGTAATGATAGATAGACCGTTGTATGACCTTGCTTGTTTGAATGAAGTGTTTTGATTGCAATTTGTCTCATGTGCAAATGGGTAGTGTTTTTTCCTCTAGACCTCATTCTATTCTGTATTCTCATCTTTTCTAAACCCTCAGATGCCTCCGAGACGTGACAGTGGATTTGCTTCCCCACCAGAGCTCACTCAGTTGATCCAGCAGCAGAATGCATTGATGCAGATACTAGTCCAGAATCAGAATCAGGGGAACAACAACAACAACCCACCATCACCATCACCAGTTGATCACTTAACCCGTTTTCTTAGGTTGAATTCGCCGGTGTTTTCCAGTAGCACCGAGCCGATTGTTGCAGATGATTGGCTTCGCAGGACAGCCAGGGAGTTGACCACTGCAGGATGCACAGATGCGGAGAAGGTGCGATTTGCCGCACATCAGCTTGAAGGACCCACGGCATCATGGTGGGAGAATTTCACAGCCACCTATCCAGTAGACACTGTCACATGGGTTCAGTTTCAGCAGGCTTTCCATACTGCCCATGTTTCAGCAGGAGCTATGGCCATGAAGAAGCGTGAGTTTCACAACTTACGCCAGGGAGGATGTACAGTTGGCCAGTATGTGGATGACTTCAATAAGCTAGCACGTTATGCCCCAGATGACGTTGCTACGGATGCAGCTAAGCAAGAGAAGTTTCTGTAAGGACTGAATGATGAGCTGAGTATGCAGTTGATGGTAGCAAGTTTCAATAACTACCAAGAGTTGGTAGATAGAGCTCTCATGAATGAAGGGAAGCAACAACAAATTGAGAACCGCAAGAGAAAGTATGGACAGGGGAAGTACAATTCGGGAGCTCAGCAGAAGCCACGTTTTACCCCGAAGTCGGGAGGACAGTTCCAGCATACTCATGGAGATGGTAGTTCACACAAGCATAATGGTTCCAAGAATGGTAATGGGAATGGAGGAAGCAATGGCGAGAACCGTACCAACCCCTCAACACCAGCAAAGAGAGATCTGAGTCAAGTCACTTGCTTTAAGTGCCAGAAGACCGGACATTACGCCAATGAATGTCCTGAAGGCCAGAATGGAAATGGAAATGGAAGCTCTGGGAAGAAGCCAAACCCTTTCAGCAGAGGATAGGTGAACCATGTTAGCGTGGAGGAGGTTGAAGCCCAGCCCGATGCAGAAATAGGTAAGTTTTTGGTTAAGTCATTTACTGCACTCGTTCTTTTCGATACTGGTGCATCGCATTCATACATATCAAGGGGATTTGTGGATAAGTACAAACTGCCAACCCAATCCCTTAGGTCACCCATGCTAGTAACCTCGCCTGGAGCAGAATACATGGCTAGACTATGGTGTGATCGGTTACCATTAAGGATTGGTAACTACGTGTTTCCCTCGGAACCTAATAGTATTGGAATCACAATGATTGGACGTGATATTAGGCATGGATTGGTTATCAAAGTATGGAGGGAACATTGAATGCGCCAGTAAGACAATTTTGCTTACAATGCTAGAAGGAAAGAGGATCAAGTATGTATCCATACATGAGCCGAAGAGGATGCACATAAATTCCTTATCAGGAGTTGTGTAGGAGGAAGTACCAGTGGTGAAGGATTTTCCTGATGTATTTCCAGAAGAGTTGCCAGGCATGCCACCGGATAGAGACATCGAGTTTTTGATTGAGCTTTTGCCAGGCACAGGGCCGATATCCAAGAGACCATACAGGATGCCAGCAAAAGATTTGGAGGAGATTAAGAGTCAGATTAAGGAGTTACTGGATAAAGGTTATATTCGCCCAAGTTCTTCGCCTTGGGGGTCTCCAGTACTTCTAGTGGAGAAGAAGGACGGATCATTGAGGATGGTTGTTGATTATCGAGGATTGAATGCAGTAACAATCAAGAACAAGTACCCACTACCCGATTGCAAGGAGCAAAGGTATTTTCCAAGATCAATTTGCGATCAGGGTACCATCAGTTGAAGATTCGAGAGCGGGATATACCTAAGATGGCTTTTACCACCAGGTATGGGCTGTACGAGTATACCGTTATGTCATTTGGTCTAACTAACGCACCTGCCTATTTCATGAACATGATGAACAAGGTATTTATGGAGTTTCTGGATAAGTTCATCATGGTGTTCATTGATGATATTTTGGTTTACTCGAAGAATGAAGAAGAGCATAAGGAGCATTTGCGGTTGGTATTGGAGAAGCTCAGAGAACACCAGTTATATGCCAAGTTCAGCAAATGTGAATTTTGGTTGAAGGAAGTTGGATTCCTCGGACATGTTATATCCGGAGAAGGAACAGCAGTAGACCCCACAAAGGTTGTCACCGTGACAAATTGGGTAGCACCAACGACAGTCAGAGAGATCCGAAGTTTTCTTGGGCTGGCAGGATATTACCGGAGATTCATTGAGAATTTCTCGAAGATTGCGAAGCCCATGACGGAGTTGTTGAAGAAGGATACCAAGTTCAATTGGACTGAGGAATGTGAGGCTAGTTTCCAGGAGTTGAAGGAACGTCTAGTTACCTCGCCAGTGTTGATTCTGCCAGATCAAAGCAAGGATTACGAGGTGTATTGTGATGCTTCACATCGAGGACTTGGAGCAGTGCTTATGCAGGAGGGGAGAGTTGTTTCATATGCTTCACGACAGCTTAAACCTCATGAGTTGAATTATGCTACGCATGATTTGGAGTTAGCAGCCGTAGTGCATGCATTGAAGACATGGAGACATTTTCTCATCGGAAATCATTGTGAGGTGTACACGGATCACAAGAGTTTGAAGTACATTTTCACGCAGAAGGAGTTGAATCTCAGGCAAAGGAGATGGTTGGAGCTCATCAAGGATTATGATATGAGATTGCAGTACCACCCCGGGAAGGCTAACATAGTAGCCGACGCGTTGAGCCGTAAGAGCCATGTCAATACACTCATGACCGCTGGGTTGCCAAAGGAGTTAGCCGAGGACCTTTGCGAACTATGTTTGGAGATAGTTCCGAGAGGCTATGTAGCAGCATTGGAAATGCAGTCGACTTTGATGGATAAGATCAGAGAAGCACAGAAGACCGACAAGGAAATTGCTGAGATAAAGGAGAAGATGAGCAAAGGTGAAGCTAAGGGATTTCCTGAGGATGAGCATGATACCTTATGGTTTGAAGACTGTGTTTATGTGCCTAATGACCTGGAGATCAGGAAGTTGATTTTGCAAGAGGCCCATGATTCGCCGTATTCGATTCACCCAGGAAATACCAAGATGTATTTGGATTTGAAGGAGACTTTCTGGTGGACCGGAATGAAGAAGGATATTGCGGAGTATGTAGCAGTTTGTGATGTATGTCAGAGAGTAAAGGCAGAGCATCAGAAGCCAGCAGGATTGTTACAATCATTGCCGATACCCGAATGGAAGTGGGATAAGCTAGGCATGGATTTTATCACAGGATTGCCCAGGACTCGTTCAGGCTATGACTCGATTTGGGTTGTAGTCGATCATTTGACGAAGGTAGATCATTTCATTCCAGTGAAGACCACTTACACCAGTGCTAAGTTGGCCAAGATATACATGACCAGGATCGTATGTCTGCATGGAGTTCCGAGGATCATTGTATCAGATAGAGGAACCCAGTTTACCTCAAAGTTCTGGAATCAGTAGCACGAAACTTTGGGTACCAGGCTAGAGTTCAGTACAGCTTTTCATCCGCAGACAGATGGACAGACCGAGAGAGTCAATCAGATTTTGGAGGATATGCTGAGAGCTTGTGCGCTAGATTACAGATCTAGTTGGGACGACAATTTGCCATATGCAAAGTTCTCTTACAACAACAGTTATCAATCCAGTTTGAAGATGGCCCCTTTCGAAGCCTTATACGGAAGGAGGTGCAGGACCCCGTTGTCTTGGGATGAAATTCGAGACCGCCAGTTGTTTGGACCGGATTTGATTAAGGAGTCTAAACAGAAAGTGAAGTTGATTCGCGACAGGCTCAAGGTAGCCCAGTCCAGGCAGAAAAGCTATGCAGATTCAAAATGCAAGGAGACAGTTTACGAAGTCAGAGATAGAGTCTATCTTCGTGTATCTCCACTTCGAGGAGTTAAGCGTTTTGGAGTCAAGGGAAAGTTAGCACCGCGTTTTGTGGGACCATACAAAGTTTTGGAGCGTATGGGAGAAGTTGCTTACAAGTTGGAATTGCTTGAGGGGTTGTCAGGAGTTCACGATGTGTTCCACATTTCCCAGTTGAAGAAGTGCCACGCAGAGATGGCTGATATACCACTGATAGATACCGTGCCGCTAGAGGCGATTCAGTTGGACAGTGATTTGACCTATGAGGACAAACCAGTTAAGATTCTTGAGTATGCCAGCCGAGTCACCCGCAGCAAGGTTATCAAGTTTTGCAAAGTTCAGTGGAGCCACCACACCGAGGATGAAGCCACCTAGGAGAGAGAGGAAGATCTGCTGAAGGACCACCCTCACCTATTTTTTAGCCAACCTGAATCTCGAGGGCGAAATTCATCTTAAGGGGGGTAGGTTTGTAACATCCCAAATTTTCAATTTGGAATGTTATACAAATAGATCATTATTGCATATCATATTTATTGCATTTTGCCTCGATCCTAGAAATTCTACGCAACTCAAGGACCCACGGAGAGAGTTGGGGATTTCATATTTGAGTTTTCTCAAATTTTGGAAAATAGGATCATTTGATTTTATTCATTTTATCTTCAATTATTTCAATTATAAAAATATGACAGAGGGAATAAAATGACTTTCCCAAAATAAAGAAATATTGAGGATTCAATAAAAAATCAAATAAGATTTTATTTTGGATTTTATTGCTATTTTATTTGAATTTAGGAAAAATGCACATTTTTTCAGAATTGCATTTAGGCCCCAAATAAATGTTCATCTAAACCGGCTTGATTTTAGAAGCCGGGGAAAATTTATTTCAGGATTTTTGGAGTCCGTTTAGTATTTCTTTCGTTTGTTTTTCTGCACGAAAATTATTTTTAAAAAAATCCAAACCGACTACGGGCCGGGATCGGCCAGGACTCTCCTCGCCGGGGCCTTTATATAGCGCCCCGGGCCGCTGCCGCCAACCCACCCGAGCCACGCCGCCGCCCCAAACCCTAACCCCAGCGCCGCCGCCGCCCGCCGTCATCACCGAACCCCGCCGCCGACCACCACCGCCGCCGCCGCCGACCCGCACCCCGAGGTTGACCTCACTGCCGCCACCGTTGTTTTTAGAAAAAACATTCGGTTTTTCCATCGGGTTTTTTTTAGTTTCGTTTTTTTATTAGATCGGTTTTTTTCGATTTAGGTTAATTAGCGAGCGTTCGCTCGTTCGTTCGTTTTAACGGATGCGTTCATCGTTTAGATCCAGATAACAAACGTTTGTTCGTTAATCTGTTCGTCGTTTTTCTTTTTCTCGGATTTATTCCGTGATTTTTCTCATCCCAATTTCTGATCTGATTTTCGTTTTAGTATAACTTCTCGCTCGTTTATCGGAATCAGGCGATTCAAGCACCTAGAGTTTCGTCTCGAAACCCTCTTGCCGAATAATCTACTCAAACAAGTTTTTGCTACTATAAAATTTGATCTAGGTCCAGATTATTAAACGAAGCTTGTTTCTTTCGCCGTTTGAGTTTTGTTGCTTCGTTCGATTTGATTCTTTTTGCAAACCGGAGTTCTTAAGTTGAACTTTCTGGTTAGATCTCTTATTTTGAGTTTTACCTGTGCACTAGATGAGTACTTATTGTATGCTTGTTTGTTTGTTTGTGATAGAGTACCCGTATTGCGCCACTTGCTACTTCGAATCCCTAGGTTTCGCGGATCATCAGCAAGGCAAGTAACACTTTGATCATATCTCTTTACTACCCATTTTTATTGCATTAGATCAATCCTCAAACAATTGCATAATTAGGATCTGATTAATATGTGGGTTTTGGGAAGTAGATGAGGTAGTACCTATTACCTGTTTTATTATCAAACCCTTGGGAGTTACTTCTACGTTTGCTTATTATGCCATGCTAGGCTAGTAGACGTGGATTGGGTGAGTGTATCCATGACAGATGTGAGATTGCTAATTTAATGGTTTATTTAAGGTGGCAACTTTAATACACATCTGGGTGGATTGTGGTACCTGGGTATTCCAGGATTGCCTGTTGTTTTCTTTATGGACCGCCACCCATGCCCAAAGGGATCATAAGATTATTCATCCTAGAAACTTCTGTGTGCAGCCACAAGCTACTATGGGCTCTAGCATAGTTGACAAAGTCGTGTGAACTCTTACAGTGGTAGACTAGCAGATGTAGGGGATGTAGGTTGGTACTATCTACCTAAGGTGCTAGCGCTTCTGAAAGACTATGTCTCGGTCATCCGTTTCTCAAACACCATGTAGTGCGAGAATCCCAACGGAGGAGATCGAGTCTTGTGGGGAAAAGTGCGCAAACCTCTGCAGAGTGTATAAACTAATCATGGTTAGCCGTGTCCCCGGTTATGGACGTTTTGAGTATCTAGTACTTGGATTATCATGTGAATCTCATCATGTTAATTTAATGAATATTGTTAGGTTTGTTTAATGATGATGTTACTTAATTGGGATTGAGAATGCTGTCAACCATTCTCAATGTTTAACAACGACCATGATAGTTAAATAAATTTATTCCTTTGCAGTAGGGAAAAACTGGCTTTACGCAAAACTGTAACCATAGAGCTTTCCACCAGCCATATATGCATGTAGTATAGCATTACTCTTTCATTACTCTCTATGTGTTACTTTTCCAGCATATTCCATGTGCTGACCCGTTTTCGGGCTGCAACATTCATGTTGCAGACTTTTCAGGCGACGAGTAAGATGCCTTAGGATCGTGGTTCTATATTCAGTGATGTCGTTGGAGTTGGTGGACTCACTTATCTTCCAAGCCTTCCGCTGTTATCGTTATTAGATGGCCTTAAGCCATATTTATTTTATTAAGCTCTCTTTTGAGACATTCGATGTAATAAGTGTGTGATTGCTACTCTGTTATAAATCCATCAAGTATTGTGCGTGTCAGCATTACTGATCCAGGGATGACACTGTTGCACAGAGATCAGACTGTTTGAGGTATGGTCGCTACACTAGCCATATTATCGCTCACGCGTCCTATCTCGAAAGTATTATTCTTTAACTCTCTACCAACATAAGCATTAAAACTTTCTTGTCTAGCCATAAAGTCGTCAAATTCATCTAAGCACGGGCTATGAAATTTAGTAGAGGGGATTTCAACTTTATCATTTCTTTAGAGAGAATTTACCTTTACTGCCTGTGTTGGGTTATCAAGACAATGTGGTTCTTCAATAGGCGGTATATTAAGACCATGTATTTCTTCAATAGGAGGTAAATTCTTAACATCTTGAGCTTTAATACCTTTTTCTATCATTGATTTCTTTGCCTCTTGCATATCTTCAGGACTGAGAAATAAAACACCTCTCTTCTTCGGAGTGGGTTTAGGAATAGGCTCAGGAGTTGGCTCAATTGGTTTAGGAATTACTTCAGGAATTGGCTCAGGAAGAGTCCAATTATTTTCATTAGTCAACATATTATTCAATAATATTTCAGCTTCGTCGACTGTTCTTTCCCTGAAAACACAACCAGCACAACTATCCAAGTAGTCCTTGGAAGCATCCGTTAGTCCATTATAAAAGATATCAAGTATTTCATTTTTCTTAAGAGGATGATCAGGCAAAGCATTAAATAACTGGAGAAGCCTCCCCCAAGCTTGTGGGAGACTCTCTTCTTTGGTTTGCACAAAATTATATATTTCCCGCAAGGCAGCTTGTTTCTTATGAGCAGGGAAATATTTAGCAGAGAAGTAATAAATCATATCCTGGGGACTACGCACACAACCAGGAGCAAGAGAATTGTACCAAGTCTTAGCATCACCCTTTAATGAGAACGGAAATATCTTAAGGATATAATAATAGCGAGACTTCTCATCATTTGTAAACGGGGTAGCTATATCATTCAACTTGGTAAGATGTGCCACAACAGTTTCAGATTCAAGGCCATAAAAAGGATCAGATTCAACTAAAGTAATAATCTCAGGATCAACAGAGAATTCATAATCCTTATCAGTAACACAAATAGGTGAAGTAGCAAAAGCAGGGTCAGGTTTCATTCTAGCATTAAGAGACTGCTGCTTCCATTTAGCTAATAATTTCTTAAGATCATATCTATCATTGCAAGCAAAGATAGCTCTAGCAGCTTCTTCATTCATAACATAACCCTCAGGAACAACAGGCAATACATAATCATTGGGAGAACCTTCATCATCACTATCATCAATAATAGCATCTTCAATAATTTCATTCCCCCTAACTCTAGCAAGTTGTTCATCAAGAAATTCACCTGATGGCAAAGTAGTATCACGCACAAGAAGTTTCATAATGCATAGCAGAAGTGGCATCATCAATAACATGCAACATATCAGAATTCATAGCAGTAGCAGGTTTAGATGTCGCAAGCTTACTAATAACAGAAGGAGAATCTAGTGCAGAGCTAGATGGCAGTTCCTTACCTCCCCTTGTAGTTGAGGGCAAAATCGTAGTTCGGTCGTCTTTCAAGTTCTTCATAGTGATCAACAGATATAAATCCCAACTGACTCAGAGAATAGAGCTATGCTCCTCGGCAACGGCGCCAGAAATTAGTCTTAATAACCCACAAGTGTAGGGGATCGCAACAGCGTTCAAGGGTAAAGTATTCAACCCAAATTTATTGATTCGACACAAGGGGAGCCAAAGAATATTCTTGAGTATTAGCAGTTGAGTTGTCAATTCAACCACACCTGGATAACTTAGTATTTGCAGCAAAGTATTTAGTAGCAAAAGCGGTATGATAATAAAGATAACGGTAGTAAAAGTAAAGATAATTGTTTTTGGGTTTTTGTAGTAGTTGTAACAGTAGCAACGGAAAAGTAAAGAAGCGAAGAACAATATATGAAAAGCTCGTAGGAAATGGATCAGTGATGGATAATTATGCCGGATGTGATTCCTCATGCAATAGCTATAACATAGGGTGACACGGAACTAGCTCCAGTTCATCAATGTAATGTAGGCATGTATTCCGTAAATAGTCATACGTGCTTATGGAAAAGAACTTGCATGGCATCTTTTGTCCTACCCTCCCATGGCAGCGGGGTCCTAGCGGAAACTAAGGGATATTAAGGCCTCCTTTTAATAGAGAACCGGAACAAAGCATTAACACATAGTGAAAACATGAACTCCTCAAACTATGGTCATCACCGAGAAGTATCGCGATTATTGTCACTTCGGGGTTGTCGAATCATAACACATAATAGGTGACTATAGACTTGCAAAATAGGATCAAGAACACACATATATTCATGAAAACATAATAGGTTCAGATCTGAAATCATGGCACTCGGGCCCTAGTGACAAGCATTAAGCATAGCAAAGTCATAGCAACATCAATCTCAGAACATAGTGGATACTAGTGATCAAACCCTAACAAAACTAACTTGATTACACGATAAATCTCATCCAACCCATCACCGTCCAGCAAGCCTACGATGGAATTACTCACGCACGGCGGTGAGCATCATGAAATTGGTGATGGAGGACGGTTGATGATGATGACGACGACGAATCCCCCTCTCCGGAGCCCCAAACGGACTCGAGATCAGCCCTCCCGAGAGAGATTAGGGCTTGGCGGCGGCTCCGTGTCTTAAAACGCGATGAAACTTTCTCTCTGATTTTTTTCTCCCAGAACGTGAATATATGGAGTTGGAGTTAAGGTCGGTGGAGGTCCAGGGGGCCCACGAGATAGGGGCGCGCCCTATAGGGGGGCGTGCCCCCATGTCTCATGGACAGGGTGTGGGCCCCTTGGTGTATTTCTTTCGCCCAGAAATTCTTATTAATTCCAAAAAGTGTCTCCGTGGATTTCCAGGACATTCCGAGAACTTTTATTTTCTACACATAAAACAACATCATGGCAGTTCTACTGAAAAAAGCGTCAGTCCGGGTTAGTTTCATTCAAATCATGCAAGTTAGAGTCCAAAACAAGGGCAAAAGTGTTTGGAAAAGTAGATACGTTGAAGATGTATCAAGCAGCACCCACCAGGGTGCACCAGGAGGCCAAGGCGCGCCCTGGGGGGTTGTTGATACATCTCCAACTTATCTACTTTTCCAAACATTTTTGCCCTTGTTTTGGACTCTAATTGGCATGATTTGAATAAAACTAACCCAGACGGACGCTGTTTTCAGCAGAACTGCCATGGTGTTGTTTATTGTGCAGAAAACAAAAGTTCTCGGAATGACCTGAAAATCCACGGAGATAACTTTTGGAAAATATAAAAAATATTGGCGAAAGAATCAAGGGCAGGGGGCCCACACCCTGTCCACGAGGGTGGGGGCGCGCCCCCTCCCCCTAGGCGCGCCCCCTGTCTCGTGGGCCCCCTGATGCTCCACCGACCTCAACTCCAACTCCATATATTCCATTTTGCGGAGAAAAATTCAGGGAGAAAGTTTCATCGCGTTTTACGATACGGAGCCACTGCCAAGCGGTAATCTCTCTTGGGAGGGCTGATCTGGAGTCCGTTCGGGGCTCCGGAGAGGGGGATTCGTCGCCATCATCATCATCAACAATCCTCCATCACCAATTTCATGATGCTCACCACTGTGCGTGAGTAATTCCATCGTAGGCATGCTGGACGGTGATGGGTTGGATGAGATTTACCATGTAATCAAGTTAGTTTTGTTAACCACCTGACGGAGTAACAGCGCAAATATTGCCGTCATCGTTCTTTGCCGTCGGTAGCTGATGGCAAAGGACCCTTTGCCGTTAGCCGCCCGAAGCGGACGACAATGTAGCTCTTTGCCGTCCCTTACATTGCCGTCCACTTTTGACGTCGGCGGCCGATGGCAAAGACCTTTGTCGTCCGCCATCCATGCCTTTGCCGTCCGCCGTGGCAGATGGCAAAGTAGCAGATTCCTGTAGTGCTTCTCGGTGATGACCGTAGTTTGAGGAGTTCATGTATTCACTAAGTGTTAATGCTTTGGTCCGATTCTATATTAAAAGGAGGCCTTCCCTTAGTTTCTACTAGGACCCCACTGTCACGGGAGGGTAGGACAAAAGATGTCATGCAAGTTCTTTTCTATAAGCACGTATGACTATATTCGGAATACATGCTGATACGTCTCCAACGTATCTATAATTTTTTATTGTTCCATGCTATTATATTACCCCTTTTGGATGTTTATGGGCTTTATTTTACACATTTATATCATTTTTGGGACTAACCTACTAACCGGAGGCCCAGCCCATATTGCTATTTTTTTTTGCCTATTGCAGTATTTCGAAGAAAAGGAATATCAAATGGAGTCCAAACGGAATGAAACCTTCGGGAGCGTGAGTTTTGGAACGAACATGATCCGGAGAGCTTGGAGTGCAAGTCAAGAAGAAGCCGAGGGCTCCACGAGATAGGAGGCCACCCCCCCCCCCCCCCCGCTGTCGGGCGCGCCCCCTGTCTCGTGGACCCCTCGGGCGGCCACCGACGTACTTCTTCCTCCTATATATACCTACGTACCCCGAAGACATCCAGGGGCTCCACGAAACACAATTTCCACCACTGTAACCTTATGTATCTGCGAGATCCCGTCTTGGAGCCTTCGTCGGCACTCTACCGGAGGGGGAATCAACCACGGAGGGGCTTCTACATCAACATCCTTGCCCCTCCGATGAGTTGTGAGTAGTTTACCACAGACCTACGGGTCCATAGTTATTAGCTAGATGGCTTCTTCTCTCTTTTTGGATCTCAATACAATGTTCTCCCCCTCTCTTGTGGAGATATATTCGATGTAAACTCTTTTTGCGGTGTGTTTGTCGAGATCCGATGAATTGTGGGTTTATGATCAAGTTTACCTATGAATAATGTTTGAATCTTCTCTGAATTCTTTTATGTATGATTGAGTTATCTTTGCAAGTCTATTCGAATTATCAGTTTGGTTTGGCCTACTAGATTGGTCTTACTTGCCATGGGAGAAGTACTTAGCTTTGGGTTCAATCTTGCGGTGTCCTTACCTAGTGATAGAAAGGGTTGCAAGGCACGTATTGTATTGTTGCCATCGAGGATAACAAGACGGGGTTTGTATCATATTGCTTGAGTTTATCCCTCTACATCATGTCATCTTGCTTAATGTGTTACTCTGTTCTTATGAACTTAATACTCTAGATGCAGGCAGGAGTCGATTGATGTGTGGAGTAATAGTAGTAGATGCAGGCAGGAGTCGGTCTACTTGTTATGGACGTGATGCCTATATACATGATCATGCCTAGATAATCTCATAACTATGCTCTTTTCTATCAATTGCTCGACAGTAATTTGTTCACCCACCGTAATACTTATGCTATCTTGAGAGAAGCCTCTAGTGATACCTATGGCCCCCGGGTCTATCTCTTATCATATTTGCTTTCAATCTACTTTTATTTGCATCTTTAATTTTTGCATCTATATTATAAAATACCAAAAATATATTTATCCTATCTTACTATCTTTATTAGATCTCACTTTCGCAAGTGGCCGTGAAGGGATTGACAACCCCTTTATTGCGTTGGTTGCGAGTTCTTAGTTCGTTTGTTTAGGTGCGTGGGACTTTTGAGGAGCCTCCTACTGGATTGATACCTTGGTTCTCAAAACTGAGGGAAATACTTACGCTACACTTGCTGCATCACCCTCTCCTCTTCGAGGAAAACCAACGCAAGCTCAAGACGTAGCACATGCCTACATTACATTGATGAACTGGAGCTAGTTCTGTGTCACCATATGTTATATCTATTACATGACGAATCGCATCCGACATAATTATCCATCACTGATCCAATGCCTATGAGCTTTTCACATATTGTGCTTTGCTTATTTACTTTTCCATTGCTACTGTTACAACTACTACAAAACTGCTATCTTTACTTTTGCCAGTGTTACCATTACTATCATACTACTTTGCTACTAAATACTTTGCTGCAGATTCTAAGTTATCCAGATGTGGTTGAATTGACAACTCAACTGCTAATACTTAAGAATATTCTTTGGCTCCCCTTGTGTCGAATCAATAAATTTGGGTTGAATACTCTACCCTCGAAAATTGTTGCGATCCCCTATACTTGTGGGTTATCAAGACTAATTTCTGGCGCCGTTGCCAGGGAGCATAGCTCTATTCTTTCAGTCACTTGGGATTTATATCTGCTGATCACTATGAAGAACTTGAAAGACGCAAGAACTAAGATTTTTCCCTCAACTATGAGGGGAGGTAAGGAACTGCCATCTAGCTCTGCACTAGATTCTCCTTCTGTTTTGAGTAAGCTTGCGACACCTAAACCTGCTACTGCTATGAATTCTGATATTTCGCATGTTATTGATGATGCCACTTCTGCTATGCATGATACTTATGATGAAACTACTTCTATGCTTGATACTACTGTGCCATTAGGTGAATATGTTGATGAACAACTTGCTAGGGTTATAGAGAATGAAATTATTGAGAATTAAATTATTGATGATAGTGATGATGAAGGTTCTCCCCCTAATTACGAATTGCCTGATGTTCCTGCGGGTTATGTTATGGATGAAGAAGATGCTAGAGCTATTTTTGCTTGCAATGATAGATATGATCTTAAGAAGTTATTAGCTAAATGGAAGCAGCAATCTCTTAATGCTAGAATGAAACCTGACCCCGCTTTTGCTACTTCACCTATCTGTGTTACCGATAAGGATTATGAATTCTCTATTGATCCTGGGATAATTACTTTGGTTGAATCTGATCCTTTTTATGGCTATGAATCTGAAACTGTTGTGGCACATCTTACCAAGTTGAATGATATAGACACCCTGTTTACTAATGATGAGAAGTCTTGCTATTATTATATCCTTAAGATATTTCCATTCTCATTAAAGGGTGATGCTAAAACTTGGTTTAATTCTCTTGATCCTGGTTGTGTGCGTAGTCCCCAGGATATGATTTATTACTTCTCTGCTAAATATTTCCCTGCTCATAAGAAACAAGCTGCCTTGAGGGAAATATATAATTTTGTGCAAATCGAAGAAGAGAGTCTCCCACAAGCTTGGGGGAGGCTTCTCCGATTACTTAATGCTTTGCATGATCATCCTATTAAGAAAAATGAAATACTTGATATCTTTTATGATGGACTAACCGATGCTTCCAAGGACTACTTGGATAGTTGTGCTGGTTGTGTTTTCAGGGAAAGAACAGTTGACCAAGCTGAATTACTACTGAATAATATGTTGACTAATGAAAATAATTGGACTCTTCCTGAGCCAATTCCTGATGCAATTCCTGAGCCAATTGAGCCAACTCCTGAGCCTATTCCTAAACCAACTCCGAAGAAGAGGGGTGTTCTATTTCTCAGTCCTGAAGATATGCAAGAGGCAAAGAAATCAATGAAAGAAAAAGGTATTAAAGCTGAAGATGTTAAGAATTTACCTCCTATTGAAGAAATACATGGTCTTAATTTACCGCCTATCGAAGAAACACATTGTCTTGATAACCCGACACAGGTAGTAAAGGTAAATTCTCTCTATAGATATGATAAAGTTGAAATCCCGTCTACTAAATTTCATAGCCCATGCTTAGATGAATTTGATGACTTTATGGCTAGACAAGAAAGTTTTAATGCTTATGTTGGTACAGAATTAAAGAATAACGCTTTCGAGATAGGACGCTTGAGTGATTATATGGCTAGAGTTAAAGGTGAACTTAAACTCATTTGCAAATATGCTTGGCTACCACTCAAGCTGAACAAGTACTTAAGGCTCAAAGTGATTTGCTCAATGAATTAAACAATAAACATGACTTTGCCGTTAGAGTGGCTACTAGAACTGGTAGAATGACTCAGGAACCTTTGTATCCTGAAGGCCACCCTAAAAGAGTCGAGCAAGATTCTCAGAGAAATAATTTAGAGGCACCTAGTTCTTCTAAAAAGAAGAAAAAGAAAAATGATAGGACACACCTAAGAATCCCAATGATATTTCTATTTCTGATGTTGAAACACAATCAGGTGATGAACATGAACCTAGTGATAATGCTAATGATAATGTTCATGTTGATGCTCAACCTAGCAATAACAATGATGTAGAGATTGAACCTGCTGTTGATCTTGATAACCCACAATCAAAGAATCAACATTATGATAAAAGAGATTTTGTTGCTAGGAGGCACGGTAAAGAAAGAGAACCATGGGTTCAAAAACCCATGCATTTTCCTCCTAAACCATCCAAGACAAAGGATGATGAGGATTTTGAGCGCTTTGCTGAAATGATTAGACTTATCTTCTTACGTATGCGCTTAACTGATATGCTTAAATTAAATCCTTATGCTAAATATATGAAGGATATCATTACAAATAAAAGAAAGATACCGGAAGCTGAAATTTCCACCATGCTTGCTAATTACACTTTTAAAGGTGGAATACCAAAGAAACTTGGAGATCCAGGGGTACCAACTATACCATGCTCCATTAAAAGAAATTATGTTAAAACTGCTTTATGTGATCTTGGAGCCGGTGTTAGTGTTATGCCTCTTTCTTTATATCGTAGACTTGAATTGAATAAGTTGACACCTACTGAAATATCCTTGCAAATGGCCGATA
This sequence comes from Triticum timopheevii, assembly GCA_963921465.1. NCBI lineage: Eukaryota > Viridiplantae > Streptophyta > Magnoliopsida > Poales > Poaceae > Triticum > Triticum timopheevii. The sequence goes on from OY997274.1 coordinate 127,602,565, forward strand.
AATCAACTGCCATACCTGTCGGTATTTGTGAGGATGTGCCTGTTGTGGTTGCAAATGTCACAATCTTAACGGACTTTGTTATTCTTGATATTCCCGAGGATGATAGTATGTCGATTATCCTTGGTAAACCCTTTTTGAATACTGCAGGGGCTGTTATTGATTGCAACAAAGGCAATGTCACCTTTCATGTTAATGGTAATGAGCATACGGTACACTTTCCGAGGAAACAACCTCAAGTTCATAGCATCAATTTTATTGGAAAAGTTCCAACTATCATTATTGGAGGTTTTGAATTTCCTCTTCCTACTGTCAAGAAAAAGTATGATATTCTTATTGTTGGGGATGTTCATATCCCCGTTGAGGTAACCTAGTGTTATTCGAAATTTCTCCGGTTCCGTGTTAGTCGGAATGAGTTTGTTAACAAGACTTAATCAACCTTGTTAGTGGATTCATTTTGATGATCATGAGATGGATGAAACTAGAAGGCACAACCTTCTGTACCCTCTTTTTACTTTCTGTTATTTAGAATAAATAAAGCAAAAATAGTATTATCTGTCTGTTTTTTGAATTACCCATACAATAAAAAATATCTCGAAAATAAAAGTGCTCCAAATGCCCTGCAAATTTAGTATGATTATTTATGGAATATTTGAGGATTTTAGGCACTGAGAACATTGCAGGGGGGGCAAGCACCTGGCCACGAGGGTGGAGGGCGCGCCCACACCCCCTGGGTGCACCCCCCTGTCTCGTGGGCCCACGATGCCCCCCCCCCCCCACTTATTCATGCACCCACACACTCCATCTTCCTCCCAAAAAATCCCCATCCAGCTCAAGCACGAGTTCTAGCTCATTTTGCTGTGATTTTTGATCTCCTTGCTCAAAGCTCCATTCACAAAACTGCTTTGGGAGATTGTTGCTTGATATGTGACTCCTCCATTGGTCCAATTAGTTTTTGTTCTAGTGCTTTATTCATTGCAAATTTTTGCTGCATAAGTGACCCTGTTCTTGAGCTTGCATGTCAAATTTATGAGGTTCCAAGTAATTCTAATGCATGATGTAGGCTCTAGGCACATGTGGGAGTAGTTGCTACCAATCTTGTTTAGTTTGATTCACTTCTATTTTGAAGTTACAAAAGAATTCAGAATTTTTCAGTGGAAAGAAATATGTCCAGGATAATGTACCAAGGTGGTTCCTCAACTAAGAGAGGACCTAGGCGTGCTATGTGTGAGCAAGACGATGAACCACCAAGGGAAGCCAAAGTGCGGGCTTGCGAGTGGCCATAAGAAGAGTTTATGGTCAATGCAGGCATTAAGGATGAATTTGACGCATATGTGCGCAATGCCGATCTTGAGGACTTCATACAAGATAAGTGTCCTCGATACTACCAATTGACTGATTCATTCGTGAGAAGGTTTAAATTTTCATCTTCACGTAATTCTCAGAATGTCCTGTTTGATATTTATGATGAATCTTATACCATGGACCTAGAAGATTTTACTACTGCTTGCAAACTCCCGCAGTGGGGCAATGTTCATGAACCCCACAAATCTGAATATAAAGATTTTCTAGCTAGTATCACTGTGGGAGAATCTAGGGATATAGCACAAGCTACCATAGGGAGCATTCACTTTCCTGCTATACATTATTTTGCTCTCTTCATTGGTAGATGCATTAACGGTAAAGATGAAGCATGTCACATGTGTGTCCCTGATCTTTGTGTCCTCAAGAGTGCTGTGTTAGGTAATAAAGATTACAACTTGGGGGCAATAGTACCACGTAGGTTGCATAATAATGGTATATCTGGAGATTTATTTGGAGGGATTTATGCGACTCGTGTTGCTAATCATCTTGGTATATCTCCACGAGAGGGGGATATGGAGTTGCCTCCTGCTTATTTAGATTATGACGTGGTGGTCAGACATCGTTTTCTGTTGAGGAATGAACAATTCCTCCAGTATCTACTAATCTTTGATAGACGTCGCGCTGTCCATGTTACTCTCCCTGCTCCTTCCCTTTTTGATTACCAGGAAAAATGAAGATATGTTGTTACCAGGGAGGAGGCAGCCGAACACGAGGGGAGAGCGGAGGCAGCTTGCCAACATGTCGCAGCTCAGGATGCATTGGCTGCTACATCTCAGTACGGCCCCAGTTATAACTTCGGATATCAGCCAGGCTATCCTTGGAATTAGACCAACTTAGGCCAAAAGCCTAAGCTTGGGGGAGTACGTATTTCTCACCGACCTTACATTCATGTTCACACACTATTCTAGTTGTCGGTGCTCATACTCTTTCATTGTATTATCCATTCTAGTTTAATTTCTTTTTCTAGATTTCTTCTTGTGTGTTTGATAAACCTTAAGCAAAACAAAAAAAAATTAGTTAGTTTAATTTCCATGCTTGTAGTAGTAACTAAAATGAAAACCCAAAAAGATTTCTCGTTCTTCTTTTACTTGTTGGGAGCTTTCCCGTGTAAATAGTTTTATTTTCTTTTCTTTCCTTTGGGGGTCAAGAGTAGAAGACCATATTGAAAATGTTTAGTGGCTCTCATATGCTGATTGTTTATTTAACTTAGAGCCCATATTACTTTGTCTTCTCCCTCGAGTTGAATGCTTGCAGATTCTAGCTTAGTCCAATGCACGTGCACTATTATTATCATACACACCGTTCGGTCGTGCAAGTGAAAGGCAAAAATGACGATATATGATGGACTGATTGAGATGAGAGAAGCTGGTATGAACTCGGCCTATTTTGTTTTTGTAAATATGATGAGTTCACCGTTCCTGATTTAGCCTATTATGAAGTAAACATATTTGCAATGACATTTAGAGATTATAGTTACTTATGCCATGCATAATTAGCTATGAGTTTATAATGGTTTACCTTGCGTGTCAACATGCTATTAAAATGATTATGATGTGGTATGATGGGATGGTATCCTCTTTTGAATGAATTGAGTGACTCGACTTGGCACATGTTCACGCATGTAGTTGAAACAAATCAACATAGCCTTCACGATATTTATGTTCATGGTGGATTATATCCTACTCATGCTTGTACTTGGTGTAAATTAATTTTGATGCATGTTCATGACTGTTGTCGCTCTCTCAGTTGGTCACTTCCCAGTCTTTTGCTAGCCTTCACTTGTACTAAGCGGGAATACTGCTAGTGCATCCAAACTCCATAAACCCCAAAGTTATTCCATATGAGTCCACCATACCTTCCTATATGTGGTATTTACCTGCCGTTCCAAGTAAATTTGTATGTGCCAAACTCCAAACCTTCAAATGAAATTCTGTTTTGTATGCTCGAGCAGCTCATGTTTCAACTAGGGCTGTCTGTATCTTCCATGCTAGGTGGGTTATTCTCAAGGGGAGTGGACTCCGCTCCTCATTCACGAGAAAATGGCTGGTAACCGGGATGCCCAATTCCCATGATCAAAAAGATCAAAGCAAATCAAAATAATTAAACAAAACTCCCCCAGGGCTGTTGTTAGTTGGTGGCACTCGTTGTTTCGAGCAAGCCATGGATTGATGCTTGTTGGTGGTGGGGGAGTATAAACTTTTACCATTCTGTTTGGGAACCGCCTATAATGTATGTAGCATGGAATATATCGCCATCTCATAGTTGTTGTGTTGACAGTGAAAGTATACCGCTCAAAATGTTATTCATCTCTATTTTAAAATCGAGCTCTGGCACCTCTACAAATCCCTGCTTCCCTCTGCGAAGGGCCTATCTATTTACTTTTATGTTGAGTCATCACCCTCTTATTAAAAAGCACCCGCTGGAGAGCACACTGTCATTTGCATTCATTACTATTAGTTTATATTGGGTATGACTTGACTGGATCTCTTTTACCATGAATTACAATGTTTAGTCAGTCCTTGATCTTTAAACGTGCTCTACATTTATGTTTTGCGGTCTCAGAAAGGGCTAGCGAGATACCATCTTGTTATATCATGTTATGATTGTTTTGAGAAAGTGTTGTCATCCGAGATTTATTATTATTGCTCGCTAGTTGATTATGCCATTGATATGAGTAAACATGAGACCTAAGTGTTATTGTGAATATGGTTAGTTCATAATATTTGCTGAAAACTTGAATGTTGGCTTTACATATTTACAACAACAAGAGCAAACAGAGTTTGTAAAAGTTTTTCTTTATCACTTTCAGTCTATCAACTGAATTGCTTGAGGACAAGCAAGTTTAAGGTTGGGGGAGTTGATACGTCTCCAACGTATCTACTTTTCGAAACACTTTTGCCCTTGTTTTCGACTCTAATAGGCATGATTTGAATGAAACTAAACCGGACTGACGCTGTTTTCAGCAGAACTGCCATGATGTTGTTTATTGTGCAGAAAACAAAAGTTCTGGAATGACTGGAAAATCCACGGAGATAACTTTTGAAAAATATAAAAAATACTGGCGAAAGAATCAAGGCCAGGGGGCCCACACCCTGTCCACGAGAGTGGGGGGCGCGCCCCCTCCCCTAGGCACACCCCCCTGTCTCGTGGGCCCCCTGATGCTCCACCGACCTCAACTCCAACTCTATATATGTGACACCCCAAAAATTTTAACCTTGTTTTGTTAATTAAAATTTTGCCAGGAACTTAAACTTTTCTTTTCTGGATTTTCTTTTGATTTCAGAAACATTCTTCCCTTTATTTTTATGGAGTTTTTACCTCAAGTGAAAAAACTTCCCAATTTTATTGGACTCTCTTACACTCTCAAATAAAACTTTTATTTTTATCTGAGGAGTTAATTATAAAATTATTTCCCTGATCTTTATTCCTTTAAAAATGGTTTTTCCATGGTTTGTGGTCCTATTTGAACTAGAACCATTTGATAAATTCTTTTAAAAATCCCACCAAAATTTGGAGATGTCATGTGCTGTTTCTAAACCACTTTTATGCAAAAATACACTGTATTCATGAAATATTTTGAGCTCTATCCCAAATTTTCAAATCTGGTCCAGTGGGAAATTTTGCACTACAACCTATTTAAATATTTCTTTAAAACTTCCACCAAAATTGTGAGTTGTCAATAGGAGTATTTTATTCAACTTTATGCAAAAACCCAGCTATGTTCTTTGAAAAATTTGAGTGAATCAACCTCATTTCCATTTTGGTGCAACTTAGTGATTTGTACTGCAACCATCTGCTAACTTGCTCCTCTACCCATGAGCTTTCTCCTACTTGTAGTCCTCCATGATAAACCCCTAAGTCCAGGAGCATGCACCCATTGGATCATTTTTGGTTCATGAAAAGATGCCATTTACCTCCTGTCCGGAATTGTGGTTCTACAAAACTTGCACTAACAAGTTTCTGCATTTGGCAAACTAACCTCACCACCCTCTCTTTTATCTAAAGAGACCCCACTCTGGAAGATTTGGCCACTCCAAGAAATGCCTAGATGCATGTGGCATTTTGTCAAACACCTTGAGTGCATGAACAGCTTTGACATGGTTTTTGTCATTGCACTGTGACCTTGCACCTCTGGGAAAACTAACCTGTCCACTAAGCCTCTAGATGACTTTAGACTAGGTCTATTAAACCCCAACCTCACCCGAGACCTCTAGCATGCCCTAGCATTTTGTCGAGCACGTTCCGTGCGTGCTCTGGGCGCGAGCAGAGCACGCGTTTTGCACGTGTCGCGCCCGAGCCGCCGCGTCGCGCCCTGGTTTTGCCCACACTGCAGAGCCGCGCCATGCACTCTCCCTCTCACCAGAACACGCCAAGCATGCCCCTCGCCACGTCTCCGGCAAGCCAGGAGCTAGCCGCCACGGCCGCCCGACAGCCCCTGCTCATGTCGGCGCTGCCCGAGCCTCTCCCGCTCGCCACCTGTCCCCTGAGCAGCGCGAGCTCATTCACAAGCATCTCCTCTAGCCCTCGTCACCGCCACGTCCCCCGGATGCTACATAAAGACGGTCGCCGGCGAGCTTATCCACGGCCGCCGCGAACCGACTTGGATGTGCTATAAAAGGAGGCCCCCGAGCTCCTCCGAGCACTCAGGCAGCCTCACACCATCCTCCTAGTGCCCTCGTTGCCACCAATTGAAGGGGAGAAGGCCGTCTTCCCCGACTCCGGCCAGTTCGGCCACCGCCGCCTCCCGGCTCCGTTCGGCACAACCAGAGCCTTCCCGGCCCTCCCAACGCCACCAACCAACTCCCCGTCGTCTTGCGGAGCCGCCCATACCCCCCACTGTGACGGAGAGCCACCGTAGCCCCAAACCCACTTTGCTCCCAAAGCCACCGGCCGACGCGAGACTCGCCGTCGGCGACCCCCTTCGTCCCCGCCAGCAAATCGACCACCGATAGGACCGCCTTGACCCCCTGAGCCCGTGGATGGCCTTGGATCATCGAACGGTGCTGTCGTTCGCCGGTGAGCATCGCCGGAGCCCCGCCCCGCTCGGACAGAGGAGGGAGAAGAGGCGCGGCGACTGGTCAAACCTGACCAGTGGGCCAGGCGGGCCCACAGTCAGTGACCCACGCGCCCTCCACGTTGGATAAGTGGAGGCGCATTTCCAGAATACGCCTTCGACGTGTACGTATATTCGAAACGTTTTTCTTTTTCTGTTTTATTTTAAAAACAGATTTTGACCAAAACTTTGACTAGCTATAACTTTTTAAATATAACTCCAAATGAATTGATTCTTTTTCCTACCTCTCCCAAATAGTCTAGTTTATTTTAAGATTTATTTCAAAAAAATTCAGACAACTTTTTGGTACTGTTTTTGAAACTATATATTGATTCAAAAATAATTTTAAATAGGATTTTTGGAGAGAAGAGAAAGCCTTCAAAGGTTTTGGAGTGCACCTTGCCTCCCCACAACTTGAAGGCAAGCATCCTGAACCCTGGCATAATATTTTTGATGTGTTGGTTGACACGATTATAACACCACCTTACTTCGGAAAAACTCGTTATTTTATGTGGTGATATGATCATTTGCATGAATGCATATTAGTAATTTCCTTGCTGTTGGAAATGAGTATACTTGTGATGGTAATCATCCTCATGTACCTTGCATGTATGCCGGAAAGAAATCCGGGAAAGCCTCTGCCTTGGGTAGGCGTGAGCTTGTCGCCGGTCCCCGTCGGGACGGTTATGTCCGGTATGGCATAGTAAGGTATAATGAGTGTTGATTGTGTTGGTTGAAATATATTTGTTATACATGTCATGCAGGGAAATTATAAACCTCCTGAGTCGACCGTAGATCGAGTCTTGTTCCAGTAACCCCCACACTTCTTTCGTGCTACCACTTGTCCCTGCCACAGGTAGGGTACGGTTCAGTAATTGTCAACCCCTTTCTAGCACACACCGTACAAACGGGCCGGGATGAGGGTACCAAGGCCATGGATTAAAGCCAGTCATCCAGTCAGGGGGCATGGGTGTTTCGGTTGTAGCCGAGGGGGTAGCTTCCCCAGTTTTGCGCGCGATATAAATTTTGTGATCCCATGCTAATCGAGCTTGTAGCCTCCCCACTTAGGGTTTTGCTTAACGAGTGTCGTGGGTGATTCCAGACACCGGTAAGTTAAGCTGGTGTGTGCAAGTCAGGTGCATTTTCATTTAAAAGACCGTAGACGGAATTAGTCTTGATGGACCAAAGGAATCCGTTACTCGTGGGTAAAGAGTACACCCTCTGCAGAGATTAAACCTATTCGAGTAGCCGTGTCCATGGTTAAGGACTACAGTCTGGGTTGGGTCAAGTGTCGGTCTTAGTGTCGGTCTTCGGTGGAGAAACTACTAAACCAGAACGTGGATCATGACTGATGACTTGTGACAATTATGTTTATTTTTATTATGGACTAACCCATTATATTATTTGAATTATTGAGTATCCCTGGGACGGTTCTACCTCCTGGATATTCATTGTGATTATTTACTTTATAAGCCCTTTATGTGGTGTCGCTGAGACGCCCGACTGTGGCATTGCTTGTCATTTATATACTTATAAGCCCTTTATGTGGTGTCGCTGAGACGCCCGACTATGGCATTGCTTGTCATTTATATATTTATAAGCCCTTTATGTGGTGTCGTAGAGACGCCCGACTGTGGCATTGCTTGTTATTTATTTACTTTATAAGCCCTTTATGTGGTGTCGCTGAGACGCCTGACTGTGGCATTGCTTGTTATTTATTTACTTTATAAGCCCTTTATGTGGTGTCGCTGAGACGCCCGACTGTGGCATTGCTTGTTATTTATTTACTTTATAAGCCCTTTATGTGGTGTCGCTGAGATGCCCGACTTTGGTATTGCTTGTCATTTATATATTTATAAGCCCTTTATGTGGTGTCGCTGAGACGCCCGACTGCGGCATTGCTTGTTATTTATTTACTTTATAAGCCCTTTACGTGGTGTCGCACAGACGCCCGACTGCGGTATTTTATTTCTGCTGCATTATTGCTCATTCATGTTGCATATAAATAACCTGTTTGCATGCATAAGAGATTTTATTTTGACGATGTGATCATAGAATATTTCAGTGCATGATTATCATTTATATTATCCCAGTGTTCATAATGTTTGCGAGTACATTCAAAGTACTCACTGGCTTGTCCCTGGCTATTGTCTTGGCCAGATTTCTTGCACGAAGAAGAGCGACGCGATGACAGCCCCAGAATCTAAGCAACAGTGATAGCAGCCTCATGAAGATAGGAGTTAACCTGGTCAGCTATTCCTGTTGGGAAATGGAGTCCCATAGACACCGATGACCCACAAACCGCTTCCGCCCTCAACCACTAGAAACCATTGGTTGTACTCACAGGCCAGAATGGTCTTGTACTTCATATTTTGTATTTTGCTTGGAAATTCTGTATCAAGTCGGTGTCTCATCAGCTAACAGTAATCCTGGGGCTGGTGAGCACAACGGCCATTTTCTGGAATTTAATACCCAGAAAACCGGTCGTGACAAACTTGGTATTAGAGCCAGGCTGGCCATTGGCTAATCCTATCTTAGCCAAGTCGAAAAACTTAGGCAAACCAACCCACCAGACCTTGACCGAACCCCAGCCAAGCTTCTCGTGCAAGATAGCCACATAGTGACCCCGACACTTTTGGCAGTCGGTGCCCAACCTATCAACCTAGCCTGTCGATCACGCACCAGTGACCAGCACCTAAGATGTCTCATTCGCAAGCGTGCGAAGGAAGACTCCATCCCCTTTTCCTATAAAAAGGACATGCTAGCCTCAACCCAGCACAGCACAGCCTCTACCCCAAACCGAGCCATAATGCCTGGACCCGTCGTGCACAATGAGACCACGGCAACCAACCTTGGAGGCTTTGTGACCATACTCGCAAACCTCACCTGCCGTGCCTATGCGTTAGAAGAGTCCCCAGAATATGTTGTGTACCAAAGACCCATGAGCGGTGAGGACCGTCAATTCTGGGCCACTGTGCACATCTACGGTAGGAGTCTGTCGCCAGAACGCCCCTACAGGTTCACCGGAAGGACAACTTCCTTCGAGCCACAAGCCATCCAGCTAGCTGCTCGAGAGGATATAATTCAACTCCGGCAGTTGTCGCCCAGAGTTAACTATCGCTCGTTCTACTACTACCCCAGACGTGAAGGGTATGGTAGACCACCCCAAGTTGCCAACGGAGATCACGAGGCGAATCCTGCATTATTGCACCTAGTGCGCTATGTAGGTGCACTAGAGGAACTGTTCGATCAAATCACCATTGATCTGATCGCAGCTCGTGGAGAGCTGATTCGCCGAGCCCCGGCGAGAGAAGAGAACGAGCCCGACGCTGACAACCTAGTCGTGATGTTCGGACACCCGATCGAATCCCTGAGATCTGCCCCAGCCGTCGGCCAAGGTGCCTTGATGACCCCAAAAGTGCTTCGTCGCCTCTTGGGAGCACACTCCAACAGGGTTGTGGCCAACAATCCCCGAGATGGTCATCATCGCTACCCCGAGCCTGCAGCCGCCCAACCCCCTCCAGCTAATCCTGACAGTGAGACCCGAGGAGAAGCCTCGACATCCACAAGGCACGCCCACTTGGATATAAACGAGGTAGACTAAGTCACTCGAGTAGTGTCGAGTCCCAGTGTATCCTCGCTTTGTAACCGTGTGATCTTGTAAATTAACGCAGCCTGTTGTTGTGCCTCTGTTTTAAATAGTAACCTTGCATAACTATGTCAGCACGCAGTTGCATATTTTCCGGGCACAGATACCAAAAACCACCCCGACAACCCCCACAGTGATACGTCACTTTGGTGAGACATGTATATGTGGCTTTGACCCCGACCCTTGGAGCTGAGCTGGCAAATTAATTACCTTTCACCACGGTAAAATGACCCAACCCGGATGCTATATAAGAAGGCCACCTCGTGACCTTGCCAAGCACCCCTCACCTTGTGCATCGTCCTCACAACCATTTCTTGCCATGCCAAGCCCTAGTATTTATTTGAGAACCCCAGATGCAACCCCGGGTGGCTTTGTCAAAATATTGTGGGATTTTACCTACAGTACCATGGGTTCTACCCAGCCACCCCAGTACGAGCTGTTCAAATCGAGAATCACCCCTTCCACCTCAAAATATTGGGCAGCAGTACACATCCCTCCCATAGACTCAAACCAAGACCCAACGGAGGTCTCCTTCGTGGGGAAATCTATGCCAACCCCACATATGGCCATAGAAGCTACTACGTACGAAGTGCTTGCTCGCCTTCGATTCGCGGTACCCTATGCCAGCGAACGAGGGTATTATTACTTTCCGAGCCGTGCAGCACCCGGAGAAGTGACATCCTTTCCCGGTGGACGAATTGAGAGAGACCCAGTACTGGCCAATCTTGTCCAGTACGTCATCGCTCAAGAACCTTTAACCCAACGTGTGATGGGTTATCTCCAGAGCCTCGCGGATTTCAATCCTTAGATTGCCATCGGCAGGCCACTGAGGCCCGACCAGGAGAGACACATACATCGACTAGTCAATCCACTTCCCCTGATAGAAGAAGAGTGTGTCCCAGTAGCAGAGACATTTTCTCGAGACCCCGTCCAGTTACCGTTTGCATTATAGACATCACTGTTGTGTTTATTATTGCAACATTTATTTTTAAGTTGTAACTTATCTGTGGTACCCCGAGTTTGCGCAGCGAGTAAATCATTTAGTTTCTATTAATGTGAGTAGTTCTTTTGCGGTTTGACTCTAATATATTACTGTTCTCGCGAAAAATCCTGGAGTGAGATTTCTTTTCCCTGAGCTGCTGCATCGTACACCTTCTCACGACATGGATTATTTTATGTCACACAGCACCACGGCAGCAGACTCACAACCGCTCGAACACATACCCTACTTGCAAAAAAAACACGTGACTGTGGAGTATTTGTTTTTCAAAACAACTCCTAGCAAATCTCGAGGACGAGATTTTTTCTTAAGGGGGTTAGTGTTGTGACACCCCAAAATTTTTAACCTTGTTTTGTTAATTAAAATTTTGCCAGGAACTTAAACTTTTGTTTTTTAGATTTTCTTTTGATTTCAGAACCATTCTTCCCTTTATTTTTATGGAGTTTTTACCTTAAGTGAAAAAACTTCCCAATTTTATTGGACTCTCTTACACTCTCAAATAAAACTTTTCTTTTTATCAGAGGAGTTAACTATAAAATTATTTCCCTAATCCTTATTCCTTCAAAAATGGTTTTTCCATGGTTTGCGGTCCTATTTGAACTACAACCATTTGATAAATTCTTTTAAAAATCTCACCAAAATTTGGAGATGTCATGTGCTGTTTCTAAACCACTTTTATGCAAAAATACACTTTATTCATGAAATATTTTGAGCTCTATCCCAAATTTTCAAATCTGGTCTAGTGGGCAATTTTGCACTACAACCTATTTAAATATTTCTTTAAAACTTCCACCAAAATTGTGAGTTGTCAATAGGAGTATTTTATTCAACTTTATGCAAAAACCCAGCTATGTTCTTTGAAAAATTTGAGTGAATCAACCTCATTTACATTCTGGTGCAACTTAGTGATTTGTACTGCAACCATCTGCTAACTTGCTCCTCTACCCATGAGCTTTCTCCTACTTGTAGTCCTCCATGATAAACCCCTAAGTCCAGGAGCATGCACCCATTGGATCATTTTTGGTTCATGAAAAGATGCCATTTACCTCCTGTCCAGAATTGTAGTTCTGCAAAACTTGCACTAACAAATTTCTGCATTTGGCAAACTAACCTCACCACCCTCTCTTTTATCTAAAGAGACCCCACTCTGGAAGATTTGGCCACTCCAAGAAATGCCTAGGTGCCTGTAGCATTTTGTCAAACACCTTGAGTGCATGAACAGCTTTGACATGGTTTTTGTCATTGCACTGTGACCTTGCACCTCTGGGAAAACTAACCTGTCCACTAAGCCTATAGATGACTTTAACCTAGGTCTGTTAAACCCCAACCTCACCCGAGACCTCTAGCATGCCCTGGCATTTTGTCAAGCACGTTCCGTGCGTGCTCTGGGCGCGAGCAGAGCACGCATTTTGCACGTGCCGCGCCCGAGCCGCCGCGTCGCGCCCCTGGTTTTATCCACACTGCAGAGCCGCCCCACGCACTCTCCCTCTCACCAGAACACGCCAAGCATGCCCCTCGCCACGTCTCCGACAAGCCAGGAGCTAGCCGCCACGGCCGCCCGACAGCCCCTGCTCATGTCGGCGCCGCCCGAGCCTCTCCTGCTCGCCACCTGCCCCCTGGAGCAGCGCGAGCTCATCCACAAGCATGTCCTCTAGCTCTCGTCACCGCCACGTCCCCCGGATGCTACAGAAAGACGGTCGCCGGCGAGCTTATCCACGGCCGCCGCGAACCGACTTGGAAGTGCTATAAAAGGAGGCCCCCGAGCTCCTCCGAGCACTCAGGCAGCCTCACACCGTCCTCCTAGTGCCCTCGTTGCCACCAATTGAAGGGGAGAAGGCCGTCTTCCCCGACTCCGGCCAGTTCGGCCACCGCCGCCTCCCGGCTCCGTTCAGCACAACCAGAGCCTCCCCGGCCCTCCCAACGCCACCAACCAACTCCCCGTCGTCTTGCGGAGCCGCCCATACCCCCCACTGTGACGGAGACCCACCATAGCCCCAAACCCACTTTGCTCCCAAAGCCACCGGCCGCCGCGAGACTCGCCGCCGGCGACCCCCTTCGTCCCCGCCAGCAAATCGACCACCGATAGGACCGCCTCGAACCCCTGAGCCCGCGGATGGCCTCGGATCATCGAACGGTGCTGCCGTTCGCCGGTGAGCATCGTCGGAGCCCCGCCCCGCTCGAACAGAGGAGGGAGAAGAGGTGCGCGACTGGTCAAACCTGACCAGTGGGCCAGGCGGGCCCACTGTCAGTGACCCACACGCCCTCCACGCTGGATAAGTGGAGGCGCATTTCCAGAATACGCCTTCGACGTGTACGTATAGTCGAAACATTTTTCTTTTTCTGTTTTATTTTAAAAACAGATTTTGACCAAAACTTTGACTAACTATAACTTTTTAAATATAACTCCAAATGAATTGATTCTTTTTCCTACCTCTCCCAAATAGTCTAGTTTATTTTAAGATTTATTTCAAAAAAATTCAGACAACTTTTTGGTACTGTTTTTGAAACTATATATTGATTCAAAAATAATTTTAAATAGGATTTTTGGAGAGAAGAGAAAGCCTTCAAAGGTTTTGGAGTGCACCCTGCCTCCCCACAACTTGAAGGCAAGCATCCTGAACCCTGGCATAATATTTTTGATGTGTTGGTTGACATGATTATAACACCACCTTACTTCGGAAAAACTCGTTATTTTATGTGGTGATATGATCATTTCCATGAATGCATATTAGTAATTTCCTTGCTGTTGGAAATGAGTATACTTGTGATGGTGATCATCCTCATGTACCTTGCATGTATGCCGGAAAGGAATCCAGGAAAGCCTCTACCTTGGGTAGGCGTGAGCTTGTCGCCGGTCCCCGTCTGGACGGTTATGTCCGGTATGGCATAGTAAGGTATAATGAGTGTTGATTGTGTTGGTTGAAATATATTTGTTATACATGTCATGCAGGGAAATTATAAACCTCCTGAGTCGACCGTAGATCGAGTCTTGTTCCAGTAACCCCCACACTTCTTTCGTGCTACCACTTGTCCCTGCCATAGGTAGGGTACGGTTCAGTAATTTTTCAACCCCTTTCTAGCACACACCGTACAGAGGGGTCGGGATGAGGGTACCAAAGCCATGGATTAAAGCCAATCATCCGGTCAGGGGGCATGGGTGTTTCGGTTGTAGCCGAGGGGATAGCTTCCCTAGTTTTGCGCGCGGTATAAATTTTGTGATCCCATGCTAATCGAGGTTGTAGCCTCCCCACTTAGAGTTTTTCTTAACGAGTGTTGTGGGTGATTCCAGACACCGGTAAGTTAAGCTGGTGTGTGCAAGTCAGGTGCGTTTTCATTTAAAAGACCGTAGAGGAATTAGTCTTGATGGACTAAAGGAATCCATTACTCGTGGGTAAAGAGTACACCCTCTGCAGAGATTAAACCTATTCGAGTAGCCGTGTCCACGGTTAAGGACTACAGTCTAGGTTGGGTCAAGTGTCGGTCTTAGTGTCGGTCTTCGGAGGAGAAACTACTAAACCAGAACGTGGATCATGACTGATGACTTGTGATAATTATGTTTATTTTTATTATGGACTAACCCATTATATTATTTGAATTATTGAGTATCTCTGGGACGGTTCTACCTCCTAGATATTCATTGTGATTATTTACTTTATAAGCCCTTTATGTGGTGTCGCTGAGATGCCCGACTGTGGCATTGCTTGTCATTTATATACTTATAAGCCCTTTATGTGGTGTCGCTGAGACACCCGACTGTGGCATTGCTTGTCATTTATATATTTATAAGCCCTTTATGTGGTGTCGCAGAGACGCCCGACTGTGGCATTGCTTGTAATTTATTTACTTTATAAGCCCTTTATGTGGTGTCGCTGAGACGCCCGACTGTGGCATTGCTTGTTATTTATTTACTTTATAAGCCCTTTATGTGGTGTCGCTGAGACGCCCGACTGTGGCATTGCTTGTTATTTATTTACTTTATAAGCCCTTTATGTGGTGTCGCTGAGACGCCCGACTGTGGCATTGCTTGTCATTTATATATTTATAAGCCCTTTATGTAGTGTCGCTGAGACGCCCGACTGCGGCATTGCTTGTTATTTATTTACTTTATAAGCCCTTTACGTGGTGTCGCACAGACGCCCGACTGCGGTATTTTATTTCCGCTCCATTATTGCTCATTCATGTTGCATATAAATAACATGTTTGCATGCATAAGAGATTTTATTTTGACGATGTGATCATAGAATATTTCAGTGCATGATTATCATTTATATTATCCCAGTGTTCATAATGTTTGCGAGTACATTCAAAGTACTCACTGGCTTGTCCCTGGCTATTGTCTTGGCCAGATTTCTTGCACGGAGAGGAGCGACGCGATGACAGCCCCGGAACCTAAGCAACGGTGATAGCAGCCTCGTGAAGATAGGAGTTAACCTGGTCATCTGTTCCTGTTGGGAAATGGAGTCCCATAGACACCGGTGACCCACAAACCGCTTCCGCCCTCAACCACTAGAAACCATTGGTTCTACTCACAGGCCAGAATGGTCTTGTACTTCATATTTTGTATTTTGCTTGGAAATTCTGTATCAAGTCGGTGTCTCATCAGCTAACAGTAATCCTGGGGCTGGTGAGCACAACGGCCATTTTCTAGAATTTAATACCCGGAAAACCGGTCGTGACAATATATTCCCTTGCACGGAGAAAAAAATCAGAGACAAAGTTTCATCATGTTTTACGATACGGAGCCGCCGCCAAGCCCTAATCTCTCTCGGGAGGGCTGATCTGGAGTCCGTTTGGGGTTCCGGAGAGGGGGATTTGCGCCGTCGTCATCATCAACCATCCTCCATCACCAATTTCATGATGCTCACTGTCGTGCATGAGTAATTCCATCGTAGGCTTGCTGGACGGTGATGGGTTGGATGAGATTTACCATGTAATCTAGTTAGTTTTGTTAGGGTTTGATCCCTAGTATCCACTACGTTCTGAGATTGATGTTGCTATGACTTTGCTATGCTTAATGCTTGTCACTAGGGCTCGAGTGCCATGATTTCAGATCTGAACCTATTATGTTTTCATGAATATATGTGAGTTCTTGATGCTATCTTGCAAGTCTATAGTCACCTATTATGTGTTATGATCCGACAACCCCGAAGTGACAATAATCGGGATACTGATGACTGTAGTTTGAGGAGTTCATGTATTCACTAAGTGTTAATGCTTTGGTCTGGTTCTCTATTAAAAGGAGGCCTTAATATCCCTTAGTTTCCACTAGGACCCCGCTGCCACGGGAGGGTAGGACAAAAGATGCCATGCAAGTTATTTTCTATAAGCACGTATGACTATATTCGGAATACATGCCTACATTACATTGATGAACTGGAGCTAGTTCTGTGTCACCCTATGTTATAGCTATTAAATGAGGAATCGCATCTGACATAATTATCCATCACTGATCGAATGCCTACGAGCTTTTCACATATTGTGCTTCACTTATTTACTTTTCCGTTGCTACTGTTACAACTACTAACAAAACTGCTATCTTTACTTTTTCCACTGTTACCATTACTATCATACTACTTTGCTACTAAATACTTTGCTGCAGATACTAAGTTATCCAGGTGTGGTTTAATTGACAACTCAACTGCTAATACTTAAGAATATTCTTTGGCTCCCCTTGTGTCGAATCAATAAATTTGGGTTGAATACTCTACCCTCGAAAGTTGTTGCGATCCCCTGTACTTGTGGGTTATTAGTTGTGCCCACCTCAGGTGCCCCCCGAACCGCCTCTTTGCTCTATAAATACCCAGATATTCCAGAAACCCTAGGGGAGTCGACGGAATATTGAAACAGCCGCCGCAGAGTATAGAACCACCAAGATCCAATCTAGACACCGTCGTGAGGGGTTCACCACTTCCATTGGTGCCTCTCCTATGATGCATGATTAGTTCTTTGTAGACCTACAGGTCCGTAGTTAGTAGCTAGATGGCTTCCTCTCTCTCTTTCTCTCTCTTGATTATCAATACAATGGTCTCTTGGAGATCCATATGATGTAAGTCTTTTGGCGGTGTGTTTTTTGGGATCCGATGAACTTTGAGTTTATGATCAAATCTATGTTTTTATCCATGAAAGTTATTCGAGTCTTCTTTGATCTCTTATATGCATGATTGCTTATAGCCTCATGTTTCTTCTCCGATATTTGGGTTTTGTTTGGCCAACTTGATCTATTTATCTTGCAATGGGAAGAGGTGCTTTGTAGTGGGTTCAATCTTATGGTGCTTGATCCCAGTGACAGAAAGGGAACCGACACGTATTTATCGTTGCTACTAAGGATAGGAAGATGAGATCTATATCTGCCACAATAGATAAACGGATCTCGTCTACATCATGTCATCATTCTTATTGCATTACTCTGTTTTCTCATGAACTTAATACACTAGATGCATGCTGGATAGCGGTCGATGTGTGGAGTAATAGTAGTAGATGCAGGCAGGAGTCGGTCTACTAATCTTGGACGTGATGCCTATATAATGATCATTGCCTGGATATCGTCATAATTAGAAGTTCTATCAATTCCCCAACAGTAATTGCTTTCCCACCATTTACTATTTTTCTCGAGAGAAGCCACTAGTGAAACCTACGGCCCCCGGGTCTCTTTTCATCATATTTGCCTTTGCGATCTATTTTCTCTTGAATTTATTTTCATATCTATTAAACCAAAAATACAAAAATACCTTGCTGCAATTTATTTGTTTCGCAATCTATTTATCCTATCTACCAATTTTTACCTCACGTTATTTGCCTACTTGAGGCGTCGTACCCGAAAGGGATTGATAACCCCTTTAACACGTCGGGTTGCGAGTATTTTTATTTGTGTGTAGGTGATGTTTACATGGTGTGACGAGGTTCTCCTACTGATTAGATAACCTTGGTCTCATCACTGAGGGAAATACCTATCGTCGCTATACTGCATCATCCCTTCCTCTTTGGGGAAATACCGACGTAGTTCTAGCAGACATCAAAAGGAATTTCTGGCACCGTTGCCGGGGAGGATCTTCAACATCAACCAGGTTCCTAATCACAAATTTCATCTTCTCGCAATTTACATTATTTGCCATTTGCCTCTGGTTTTCCTCTCCCCCGCTTCACAAAAACTTGCCGTTTTATTCACCCTCTTTTTCGTTTGCGGTTTTCTCATCAGATCTGTTTTTCTGTGCGTTCTTGTTTGCGTTGTCATGATGTCTCAAAGAAAATATTTGATGTTCCTTATACAAATATTTTGCTTGAAATTGAGAAAAGTACCAAGGAATATATGACTACACAATTTGAGCATAATAAATATTTTACTGAAGAACTTAAGGAACACTCTGTTGTGTTAGAAGCTATAACGAAACAACTTGATGATATTAGTAGAGAAGTTTGCAATCTTCAATCTAAGTATGCTTTTGCTAAAATTTTGTTGGGAAAATATCCGATGCACAAGCCACTTTAGTGAATCAAATGGCCGCTAAACCAATCTCGTCAGAAGATAAAAGTGATGAAGATCTTAAAGTGATTGGTGTTTCTTCTATTGATTCTTTGTTTAGTAAAATTAAGATTGATGAAAAAGGGACTAGAGAAGAGTCAACTTTAGTTAGAAGGTGTCCCTATGTTTCGGCGGGTGAAAATCTTGTTGAAAAATTGATAAAAGCGAGTTTGAAGAGGTCAAGACTTTAACTAGTGATGTACCCACTATATTGGATTACACAGACTTTAATTATGATAGTTGCTCTTTGATTGATTGTATTTCTTCGTTGCAATCCATGATAAAATTCACCCCATGCCTAAGAACAAAATAAAGCTTTTACTAAACATATTGTTGACGCCATGATGAAAGCTTTTGAAGAAAAGTTGGAGTCAGAAGTTTTAATTCCTAGAAAATTGCATGATGAATGGGAACCTACTATCAAAGTCAAGATTCAAAATTATGAGTGTTTTGCTTTATGTCACTTGGGTGCTAACGTTTCTACGATTCCGAAATCTTTATGTGATGTGCTTGGTCTTACCGATATTGAAGAATGCTCTTTAAATTTGCAATTAGCGGATTATACTATTAAAAATCCTATGGGAAGAATTAATGATGTTCTTATTCTTGCAAATAGTAGTTAAGTGCTCATAGATTTTATTGTTCTTGATATTGATTGCAATCCGTCTTGTCCAATTATTCTTGGTAGACCGTTTTTGCATACTATTGGTGTCGTGATTGATATGAAAGAAGGCAATATTAAATTTCAATTTCCACTAAGGAAGGGAATGAAACACTTTTCTAGAACAAGAACTAGGCCAGCATATGAATCAATCATGAGGGCATCTTATGGATGTAGAACCAAAGATGATAAAACTTAGATCCTACGCGTTATGCCTAGCTAGGGGCGTAAAACGATAGCGCCTGTTGGGAGGCAACCCAATGAACAAATTTTATTTTTGATTATTTCTTTCTGTTATTAAGTGTTAGCATAATTATGCTACTGTTATGATTGTATTTTTTGTGTTTTAATTAGTGTTTGTGCCAAGCAATGCCTTTGGGAAGACTTGGGTGAAAGTTTATTTGATCTTGCTGAAAAACAGAAACTTTTGTGCTCACGAGATTCGTTGCCACTTTTACAGAAGAGGGATTTTAAGTTGATTCTTTTTGCAGAGGATTAATAGACAAATTCCTCACGTCCACCAATTTATTTCATAATTTTTGGAGTTACGGAAGTATTCAAAATTTTCAGATTGCTACATACTGTTCTGTTTTTGACAGATTCTATTTTCTTTGGGTTGTGTGCTTGTTTTGATGATTCTATGGTTTTATTTCATGAGTTTTTGCCATAGAAAAGTTGGAATACAGTATATATAATGCAAAACCAAAATAATAATAGGTTTTCTACAGTACTTATAGTAGTGGTTTGGTTTCTTATACTAACGGATCTCACGAAGGTTTTGTTTGAGTTTTGCGTGATTGAAGCTTTCAAGTTTTGGGTTATCTTACGATGGATGAAGGAATAAGGATAAGCAGAAGGCTAAGCCGAGGCACCCCAAGATAATATTCAAAGAAGTAGCAAGCAACTAAGCTTGGGGATGCCCCCGAGTGGCATCCCCACTTTCTTCTAACGATCATCAGTATTTTACTAGAAACTATATTTTTATTTGTCACATGATATGAGTTTTGCTTGGAGCGTCTTGTATGATATGAGTCTTTTCTTGTTTTGCTTTGTGTTTTAAGTGTTGATCCTTGCTGGACACACCCTTTTGAGAAAGCTAAAAGTTATGCTATGCTTGCTCCTATGCTTCACTTAAATTTTTAGAGCCATGGACTTGCTCTAGTACTTCACTTATATCTTTTTGAGCATGGTGTGCTTTGTTATTTTTGAAGAAATGCTCTCATGCTTCACTTAGATTTATTTGGGAGTTAGTAAAATTTTAAGAAATTCTCCCTTGCTTCACTTAGATTATTTTGAGAGAAAGAAAAATATTTATGCTCATGATCTTCACTTATATTTGTTTGAGCTTATCAAAAGCAACATATGAAAATAGTCCCAAAGTGATAGATATCCAAGGAGGATAAAATAAAAACTTTCATGAAGATCATTGGACAAAATAAACTTGATTCCTAGTAATGGTTTTGAGATATGACGATATGATATGTGAGTCATGTTGATGAGTAATTGTGCTTTAGTAAGAATATTGATGTTAAGGTTTGTGATTCCCTATGCAAGCACAAAAGTCAATAGTTATGCAATGAAATTTATATCCTACTTATGGTGCATTATTCGGTGTTACTTATGCTTAATGCTTGGGTACGAGATTTTTCACTTTTTGGTTGGTCACTTCTCAATCTTTTTGCCAGCCTTCATTTTGCACTAAGTATGATCACTACTTGTGCATCCAAAACCCTTTAAACCAGTTTTGCCTTATGAGTCCACTATACCTACCTATATGCGGTATTTCCATGCCGTTCTGAGCAAATTTGCATGTGCCATCTCTAATGTTCAAAATAAATTTCTCTTTTGTGTGCTCTACTACTCGCGAGGCGGTAAAGGGTAGCCAATATTTTCCATGCTAGATGTGTTATTCTCATGATGAGTGTCGGTGTCAAAACCGGCGGATCTCGGGTAGGGGGTCCCGAACTATGCGTCTAGGCGGATGGTAACAGGAGACAAGGGACACAATGTTTTTACCCAGGTTCGGGCCCTCTCGATGGAGGTAAAACCCTACTCCTGCTTGATTGATATTGATGATATGGGTAGTACAAGAGTGGATCTACCACGAGATCAAGGAGGCTAAACCCTAGAAGCTAGCCTATGGTATGATTGTTGTTCTGTCCTATGGACTAAAACCCTCCGGTTTATATAGACATCGGAGATGGCTAGGGTTACACAGAGTCGGTTACAATGGTAGGAGATCTACATATCCGTATCGCCAAGCTTGCCTTCCACGCCAAGGAAAGTCCCATCCGGACACGGGACGAAGTCTTCAATCTTGTATCTTCATAGTCTTGGAGTCCGGCCGATGATGATAGTTCGGCTATCCGGACACCCCCTAGTCCAGGACTCCCTCAGTAGCCCCTGAACCAGGCTTCAATGACAACGAGTCCGGCGCGCATATTGTCTTTGGCATTGCAAGGCGGGTTCCTCCTCCGAATAATTCATAGAAGATTGTGAACACCAGGATAGTGTCCGGCTCTGTAAAATAAATTCCACATACCACCGTAGAGAGAATAATATTTACACAAGTTCAATCTGCTGACGTATTTTGTGGCGTGACGTCACACCACAACCAAGCCTTTACTCGAATCGTTTTTATTATACCACCTTAGCGCGTTTAGCGAAGCAGTTTCCTTGGCACGTCTTGTCGAAGCAGAGATCGTGTTCCCCTTATTCCGGGATTCCCATCAATACGTACGTGGGTAACCCAACCGCGCCATTGATTGCGGCGCTTGGGAGATAAGCGAGTTTTACCAGGCCGGTGGGGACGCATAGTTTCGTCCGCCCATATATAAGGGGATAAGGATCCACCTTTTTTACCTACTCCTTCTTCCTCCTTTGCTTATCCATCTCCGCGCACTCGAGCTCCAGCGCCCAAGTCCGCACATCTCACCTCAACCTTCTCCGGCCATGTCCGGAGCGGGAGGCAAGTGGATCACCTCCTCCGTTACGGAGGGGCACATCAAGAAGCTGCGCAGCGCCGGATACCTGTCCAGCGACATCGCGCACCGGCTCCCCGACGAGGCCCCACCCCCGGGCCCCATGAGAGGGTGGTATTCCTTCCCCATTTCCTTCGCGGACTGGGCTTCCCACTCCACCCCTTTGTCCGGGGGCTCATGTTCTACTACGGCCTGGATTTCCACGATCTGGCCCCGAATTTCATCCTCAATATCTCGGCGTTTATCGTTGTGTGCGAGGCCTTCCTCTGCATCCAGCCCCACTTCGGCTTGTGGCTAAAGACCTTCAATGTCAAGCCAAAGGTTGTGAAGGGCAGCCAAGCGGAGTGCGGAGGCGCCATGGTGGGCAAAATGCCCAACGTCACTTGGCTCGAGGGCGCCTTCATGGAAACCATCAAAGGGTGGCAATCGGGGTGGTTCTACATCACCGAGCCGCGTGACCCTAAATGGGCAGCGGCCCCCGAATTCAGATCTAGAATCCCCATGCGGCTCACCTCCTGGAAAGAGAAGGGCCTGCTATGGGGTAGTTCGGAAGAGCTGACCGGACTCCAGTCCTGTCTCCAAACCCTGGTGAACAAGAAGCTCAAGCTTGTCAATGTGATCCAGGTCATGCTCGTCCGCCGGATTCTCCCCTGCCAACGGGACTTCAATTTGTGGGAGTTTGATCTGGCACAGCACCGGACCTTGAGCGGGCTCTTCGACACTACGTACGAAGATGCCTGGAGGGTGCTGTTCAAGGGCGCCAAAGCTCCCGCATCCGCTACCGAAGATCGCGGATTCAGCTCGCAGCGTCCGGCTGGGAAGGTAAGCCATGTTATCCTTTATGGGACACTTGCTTTTCATGTTTTGACTTTATGCGGGATCTAAAATCCCAATACCTTTAACAGGCCTGGCCGGCGACGTCTGGACAGGTTAACTGTCCGGCTCCCCTTCCAGAAGACCTAGCGGATGCCCGTTTGACAGGGCTGCTGGTCCCGGCACTTTACGTATTGCCAAGAAGAAGGCCGCGAGAACCCCAAGGAGTTCCCGGTGTCAGGTGGTATTGGACTCATCGTCCGATGACTCCGAGGCTGACTCCTCCCACGAGGACGAGGAGGAGAAGAAAGAGGCCTCTCCCCCAGCGGGGGGAGAGAGGAAGAGGAAGGCCTCCCCAACGAGGGAGGCTGAAGGGTCCAAGAAGGGAAGGACCCTTCACCCGGACTGTTCTGTCAACGTCGGCGACGGCGACGAGGAGTGGCCCTCAAGGGCCAAGCCCCTGGCGAGATCGTAAGTATCCGGACCCCCTCATAATTTTTCTTTTTGTCGCATGGTGTCTTTCTAATGCCGCATACAACCCTGCAGTCCGCCCAAGGATGATCTTCCCGCTTCGACGAGCGGGTCCTTGGGCCCGTCGGATGTGGATAGTACTTCACTTTCGACCGCCTCCACCCCTCGTGACGCTGACGACGCCGAGGTGGGATCCCAGGAAGGGACCCGCCAGGAGGAGGAGGCCTCGGAGGTGCCACAGGGCAACCTCCCGGACTTTGTGCCGGACTCGGCACCGGAACCTGCAGTGGTTCCGGAGTCCGGCGGGCGGCCCCTTCATAAGAAGGGCAAGACTGTGACGCCAGCGGCCTCCGTCCAACCGGAGGCGCCGGATACTTTGCTGGAGGTGCTCAACGGCGCTTCCATCAAAGAGGGACACCGTACTATCATGAGTGCGGTGATTCAGAAGGTTCAGCTTGCCAAAAGCGGGCTGACCGAAGCCTGCAGCAGCCTTCTAATAGGCTTTGAGGTAAGAATTTTAATATATATATAAAATAGTACCGCATAGACAGTAGCCCCTGATGCTAGGTTCGATGTTCGGAAAGAAAATCCGGACTGAGGATCTAAAAAGATATACGCAGGAGTCTTAAAAAATATGTCAATATGGGATTGCAGGCTGCGCTGCTGACCTCTGCCGCACTAACTGCGGAGGTCAATGCTTTGAAGCAAAGCCTTGAGCGGTCCGAGAGCGAGCTCGGCCGTGCCAAGAAGCAGCTCGAGGACATGGAAGGTGAGTAACACCTTATTAAAGTTGTACCTTACAGAAAAGGATTTGGTTGCAAGAGGAATGACAAGGATAACGTGGGTACTCCAGGGGCCACGAATGAGGTGGCGACCCTGAAGGAGGCGGAGTCTGCGGCCGAACGTAATCCGGCCGCAGAGCGTGCTAGGCGAGAGAAGTAGGAGGCGCGGGTGGCGGAGGTACAGCAAGAGCTCCAGGCTCTCGTGGAAAAACATGAGAGTTTGGAGCGCGACTCGAAGACTCGAGAGTCCGAGCTTGCATCGGCTCTTGCCAAAGCCGCTAAGGCCAAAGCCCACAAGACCCTCCGGGAAATCAAGGCGTTGAAGAAAATAGTGGCGGGTAAGGCATTTTTCATGCAAAGCAAGCATGTGAATGTGAATTACCTATTACTTACCCGAATTCGGAGCTCTGCAGGAGCGTTTGCAGATCTGCCCCGCAGCGTGTCTGATGCTGCCGCTTTCTACAGGGCCGAGGAGGGGAGTTTGACGGAGAAGGTCTTCTAGTTCCAGTATGCTGAGGCCGGACATCCGGTGCCCCTTAGCGACCAGCTGAAGCAGCTGGTCGAGCTCACAAGGTGGCCGAACAGGCGATGAAGGGCCTCATAGTTCGGTTGTGGCCCAAGGAGGCCATGCCTGGGAGCTACTTCGGCCTGGTGCGGCGGCTGGTGGATGCTTGTCCATGGGTTGAAGTCATCAAGCACTCCGCCTGCATTGAAGGTGCCCGTCGGGCCCTTGCCCGTGCTAAGGTGCACTGGGCAAGATGGATGCTGACAAGCTTGTGACGGACGCGCCACCGCCGGGCAAGGAGTATCGCACGCCCGAGATGTATTATAAGGGTGTCCTGAAGGGTGCCCGCATTATTGTAGGTGAGTGCTCCAAAGATGTAATATTTGAGTAGACTCGCATTTTGTTATCCTGTGCGCTGAAAAACTTTGTTCATATGCGCTAAGCAACGCTTGTTAATTTAAAATATTACCTTATGTGCGGCCGTTTATCAAATCTGAGAGATGGCAAGTCGTCGGCTTCAGCCCCCATGCCACGAGTGCTGGGGTGTTCGGGATAAACTTGAGCGCTCTTATTCCCATTTTTGGGTCCATCTAGGGAGGCGCTCAACACAACGAACAAGGCAACCGGACTTATAGTGCTTGAACACTCTCACTTAGCCATAGAATTCTATAATTTTAAATTTCGGCGAAGCCCCTAGTGTTTGGAAGACCGAGTTCGGGGCGCTATCCACGCCTGGGCCGGACGAAGCCGGTTCCTCGCTCTAAGCGGCATAAGTCTTTAGGGACTCGAAAAAACCTCTCGAACAGCGACCAGCTCTCGCCTCATCATGACGGTCAGTTTTAGCTTTCTCCACTGAGGTGCTCGCCCAGCTCAACTGGGGCACAATCGCAGTGGTTCTCCCAGTGCTACCTTAGCCGATATAACGAAACGTAAGGTACCAAAACATGGAGCCGGGCAAACCCAACTATTGACCCAAGACATGATTCGGAGCCAATGCATATAATGCTATAAGTTCGGGGTGCTGCACTTGTGAAAGTGTTCGGACTTATCACACCATAATGTGGGGAACTTAAGCCCCTGGTGTATTTAGCCGTACCAAAGTGTACGGATGCAACATGTCATAAATGGACATATGTATAAGAAAGGAATGCAATTATAAGCAAAAAAGTGATGCATTGTTTATTCAAGAAATACTGCCATGACACTAGTGCAGAACCGGGCTTTAGTGCCGGTTCGTGACGGCCTTTAGTGCCGGTTGGCAAACCGGCACTAAAGAGTGGGGACTAAAGGTCCCCCCTCCTTTAGTACTGGTTCATCACGAACCGGCGCTAAAGTGCATACACGTGGCACGAGCCAGGCCCGGGTGCGTGTGGGACATTAGTACCAGTTGGTAACACCAACCGGTACTAAATGTTTGGGTGTTCTTTTTTAATTTTTGCTTTAATTTTGTGTTTTCAACTTGGCTTTATTTTCCATTTAATTCTTTTTTGTTTGCTGGTATTTCACGATACTACAAATTGTACACGTTATCCATATATACAAATAGATTTTCTCGTACGTAGAACCGCATATATATATATATATATATATATATAATATCATCGAATGTCTCACAGCCAACACCATTAACTATACACACATACACATGTATATACATATACAATTTCTCCTACATGTTGCCTTCGTGCCTTCGGAGCACGATGACAAGTGGTTCATGGGGGCGGTAGCAGATAATAGTATTCTCCTTTGGGATCTATGACCTGGTCGAGCAAAAATCCGGCTATTTCCTCTTGAAGTGCTTGTATGCGGTCCGATGGTAGGAGCTTATCCCGCACCGACCTGAACTGTTAAGAAGGAGATCAATATGCATGTGTGTTAGTTGTGTGACTAGATATCGATAATGGTGTGAATAGTGTTCTGACAAAAACGTACCCAGTCCTGTCTATCAGATCTGCTCCTTTCACACGTCATCATGCGAATGTTCTCGCAAACGTAGAATGCACACAGATTATTCTCCGGCGCCTGCCTCAGGGCCTTTACGAGAATGGAATTGAATCAGATAATGATTAATCAAGCATGATAATTAATTAATGATATTGAAACAAGAATTAAAGAGATGGTAG
Source organism: Triticum timopheevii (assembly GCA_963921465.1). Taxonomy (NCBI): domain Eukaryota; kingdom Viridiplantae; phylum Streptophyta; class Magnoliopsida; order Poales; family Poaceae; genus Triticum; species Triticum timopheevii. Next base: position 127,629,484 of record OY997274.1, read on the forward strand.
CTAGCTAGTACTACTTAATTACTTACCAAGGGTCGATGCCAAAACAACTTTTTTGGCCACTTGCCTGGAGTCACCTTGATGAACTTTGCCCATGCCCTGCCCACCGGCAAAGAAAATTAATAAAGGGGTTATTAAATAGTTCATATTAGGAACTAATAGTTAATAATGATTGAAATTACCTGTTGACTATCCCCTTCACGATGGTGTAGTCTTTATCTTCTTTAGTTAGTGAGTCCAGTAATTCAACTTTTCCTTCCTCAACTTTAATGTCTAACAAGACCCAGTGCCAACTGCATACGCACATGTTTGCATGTCTTAATTAAGCGAGCATGTGCATAAAATTAATCAACTACCGTAAACCGTATACACTTAATTATTAACATCTAGCTAGCTAGTAAGCAAAAACAGAATTTGTAGTACAAGACAGTGTGACTCACAGGAAGTTGTAAGGAAGTAGTATATCTTCATTGCTATTGAGGCGCTTCAAGAACTCTAGCATGCTTTCCTCTATAGCAGCTTGACAATGTTCAGTCTCCCATATTTCCTGATTAATATTTCCTGATTAATGGTATTTGGGTCAATGAACCCAACGCCATAGCGTCCAGCTTTTTTCATTTCATATATCTTCATCCTGCATATAATACCACAGAAAAAGAATATAGTGAGGATAATTACATGTAATGATTGATCATAATTATCACTACATAACTAGCTTGAGACTTAAATTACAGAAAGAAATCACTTACAGACAATAGCAACTGACGATAGACTTGTCGAGTGCATCTTGATTAAATAACTGAAATAGTTTTGAATACTCAATGGCCAGGGCTTTCTCATGGTAATAATGCTCATGCTTGACATTCACCATGAGGGACTCTCGATTGGAAATCTTGGTAATGTTCATGTACCATTGATGCAATTGATAAATTCTCGTTGGGAGGTCCTTGACCTTGTCTGGATGGACCAAAGGTTTGCCCCGGACATATTGCCATGCTATTTCCGATTCTTTAAGCGTAGGCATGGGCTCGATTTTGAGGAGTTGTCCGACAGAGATATTGAGCATTTGAGCCTGCATTATATGATCCTCTGTTATTACCATATCGCCATGCTGGGGAACGCTAACAGTTTGCCCACAATAATATTTGGCGCGCGTACTACTCCTCTCATGTGTTGTTGGCACAACAAGCGGGGGGGTCGCTTGCGCCGCCTGTTCTCCCAACTGGGGAACGGTTTTCCCGCATTTTTTGCCAGCTGCTTGTTGGCTCGAGCTTGAGCTTGCTTCCTTCTGTAGTCGTTCTCGATGTGCCTTCCTGATTTGGCGCTCATAGTCTGAGTCAACAGGCTTGGGAGCTGGTTCTCTAGCCATACGCATGAAGTGGTCAATTACTTTCTCAGGCACTTTCTCCTTTGGCGGCGGTGCCAGTTTCGGTCCAAAATGGGCGTCCACTTGGGCTTGCACTATGGCTGTGTTTTGCTCCACAGTCATGTCGTAAGGCCTCTGAGGAAGAGGAGCGAGGCTTGGACCATATTTATATCGCTTGCCTTCGCCTGTACTTCCTGAACTACCTCGACTCGTACCGCTACGCACCAAAGCTGCGGGATGTCTCTTCTGCGATTGCTGAGCCGGTGGAGACGGCTGACGTGGAGTTGGACCAGGAGTGACGATGTGCCGGACTTGAAGCAGGAGGTGTGGCCTGACACGGTGCCGGACTTGAAACCGGAGAATTAGTGGCATGACGTTGTGCCGGGCTTGCAACTGGAGGAGTTAGCTCACGCGTTCGGGGACTTGGAGGAGGTGGCGGACTTCGAGGAGGAGTCATCTCACGCGTTCGTGGACTTGGAGGAGCGGGAGTCTGCTGACTCGGTGGCGGACTTCGAGGAGGAGTCAGCAGACGACGCGGTGTCGGTGGACTTCGAAAGATGATGCAATCCTTTCTCCATAAGATGATACGATGTATGGCCTCTCCCAGTGTGCGCTCGTCTTCACCTCCAGGAATGTCAAGCGTTAGCCCCGAATATGGGTCCACCACTTCATCAACCATGACACGAGCATAGCCCTCTGGAATCGGGATGCAATGGTAGGTTGCTTTGGGGGTAACTGGAAAAGCAACGCCGTCCGCCACCTTCATGGATATGTTCTTCATTTTGGAGTGTAGCTCGCAGTTAGTGTTCTCTATGATCTCATCCACATGGTATGTATCCAGCAGTGTGTCGCCCAGGGCAGAACCAACACTGCTTCTCCGCATGGATGGGACGGTGCTATCCAATGCTGGGCGATCATCCGCTTGCTGCTGCCGCTGTTGAGACCCCCTTTCCTGGCTAAGTGAGTCGATCTGCTATTGCTGCTGCTGGAATTTGAGTGCCAGGTCCGCGTGCCTTGCTTCTAGGCCTTGAATGCGTTCTGCGTCCTGCTTTCTCTGCTCCTCCTCCAGCTTCCTTTTCTTCTCCTCCTAAATCTTCCTTCTTGCACGGCTCCTGTAGTCCTTGTTCCATTCTGAAAAGCCCTCATACCAGGGAATAACGCCCATGCCTCGTGTTCTTCCCAGGTGTTCAGGATTTCCCAGGGCGCGCGTAAGCTCGTCGTTCTCTCTGTTGGGTGTGAACACCCCCCTTCGAGCTTCATCTATTGCGTCAATTATCTTTTGTTCGGCTCCTTTTGGACTTGCCTTCTGCGAAACTTCGCCTGTCTTCGGGTCCAACGCTCCCCCATGCACATAGAACCAAGTTCTGCACCTGGGGGGCCAGTGCCGGGTAACCGGAGTGACCCCTGCATCCTCCATCTCTTGCCCAAACTTATCCCACTTAGGTAATCCCACCGCGTAGCCACCTGGACCCAGCCTATGGAACTGCGTCTTTCTTGCGGCATTTGCCTTGTTTTTCATCGACCGTTCCTTAGATATTTCCGAATCCTTGAAGGTCACGAAATCGTCCCAGTGCTCTCTTTGCTTCTCTAGTGTTCCCGTGAATTCTGGAGTCTTCCTTTCATTAGCGAGGTAGTTGGCCCATACAGTTTTCTTGTGGGTGTTGAATGCAATTGCCATCTTCTTAAGAGCAGCGGCCTTGACTTTCTCCACATCTGCTTCAGTGAAATGATCTGGTAGGGTGAAATGTTCCATCAGAGATTTCAGAAGGTCTTCTTTGGCTCTTTTGTCGACCCAAGTAACACCTGGATGTTTAGTCTTTGGCTCTTTCCATTCTTGAATGGAGATAGGGAGTTTGTCCTTCACAAGAACTCCGCACTGACGAGTCCACTTGTTCGCAATGTTCTTAGGCGTGAGGGGTTCGCCACTAGGTTTGATGGATTCGATGTGGTACTTTACACCATCCTTCAACAATCTGCTCGGGCCTCGCTTTGTCTTGCTGTCTGTAGAAGTAGATTTCCTCGATCCGGAGGGCTGAAAGAAGAAAGATTGATTCGTTAATATATCTTCAATAAAAAAACATGTGATGATCACCATTATGCATGCTTATATAAATATACCTTGCCGGTAGTCTTTGTTATTTGAAGATCAGCATTGTCTGTGTCATCACAAACATTGTCTGTGTCATAATCATAATCATAGTTCATGACTTCATCAGCCCGGTCGTCGAGATCGAATATCTTTTCATCACCCTCTCCGGTATTGTTCAGATATTGGGAGCCGTCATCTGCTTCATTCAGATCATCTAGCCTGTGAGGGCTACGTATGATGTCGAACAATTCCTCTTCTCTCTCTCTGCCGATATTGTCCGCCATAGCTTTTACTTTACTAATACAGAAGAAATATAAAACAATTTAGTATTCAAATTACAATGCATGGATGCAATTAATCAATAAGGAAAAACTGAATCTCGAATACATCGTCTCGAATACATTATCGATCGTCTTAATATATATAATCTCGAATACATCGTCTCGAATATTATATACCGAATACATCACTGGCTAGGTACCTAATAAAGATCGAGTACTACAGAAGAATCTAGGGCGCCACTCGCGGTTCCTGGGGCGCGAGCGGTGCACACCCAAAGAGAAGGAACCATCACAGGATCATATCTCCGGTCATCTGCCCAAAGAACCCGCCAAGTAGTGGAGAACCTGACGTCGTCCATAGCAGCCATGTAGCGATGGACGTGCTCATCTTCCTCCCTGATACGGCGACGCACCACCTCCGGCGGGGCCGGCTGCCTCTGCACCAAATGTGGCCCACGCGAACGCCACCAAAGAAGATCAGGGTCGACGATGGGACCCAAGGTCGGGTTCCTCACCAAGCGGCGCGCCCCTCCAGGTAGCACCTCCCAGTGCCAGCCCAGCGGAGCCCAGTCCCGGACATGGGTCCCCTCAAGCAGGACGTCGTCGCGAACGGGTCGACGGCGAGGATGCGGGCCGGGCATATCGTCGAGAACAAATACTATATGCCCGCAAAAAGTAACATCTATTAAATGATTGGATTGTGATAACTAAAATTCTATATATATGCAAATTCTAACAATTTGACATTAATCTAATTCATCTAACTAAAATTAATTCTAAAATTTCCTGATTACATAACTAACATTTCCATAACAATTCTAATATTTATATAACTAAAAAACAGAAAAATTGCTAACATTTCTATAAATATTTCTATAACTAAAAAACAGAAAACATTTATAACATTTCTATAAAACTAACATTTCTAATATTTATATAACTAAAAATAGAATAATTTCTAACATTTTTATAACTAAAAAACAGAAAAATTTATAACAAACAAACTAATGTGTGTGTGTGTAGTGTGTGTGTGTGTGTGTGTGTAGTGTGTGTGTGTGTGAGTGGACATGGCGGCCGGGGCGAGCTCACCGGCCAGGCGACGATGGGCCGGCGACGACGGGGCGGCGACGATGGGGCGGGGCGGCCGGGGCGACGGGACGGGGCGGCGATGACGGGGCGGGGCAGGGCGCGGCGACGGGGACAACGGGGACGGGGACGGCCGGGGTGGCGACGTCGACGGGGCCGGCGACGGCTGGGGTCGGCGACGAGGGGCGGGGGTGGCGACGATCGGGGCCGGGCGGCGTGACGGAGGGAAACAGAGGGAAGAATAGAGGGAAACAGAATTTTTTTTTCAAGTGTAGTATATATAGGATGGACCTTTAGTACCGGTTGGAGCCACCAACCGGTACAAAAGGTTTGTTTTGGCCAGGCCAAGCGGCGGGAAGCGCACCCCCTTTAGTACCGGGTCGTGGCACCAACCGGTACTAAAGGGGGGGTCTTTAGTACCGGTTGGAGCCACGACCCGGTACTAAAGGGGGTGCGCTGGCTCTAGGCGGTGCGCAAGTTTAGTCCCACCTTGCTAGTCGAAGGGCTACCGCACTGGTTTATAAGCCCTAGTGCGGTAGCTCTCTCGAGCTCCTCTCCTTACCTGGCCAACTGGGACTACATGTCCTCTTCGCCTAGTGGGCCTACTGGGCCTTTGCGGGCCAGCATCCTGGCCCAACAAAAGGTTGTGTTGCTAGTCGTATGCAGGCCGCTTTGGCCCAGTAGGCGGGCTTTTTTTTCTTAATTTTTTTCGCTTTATTTATTTTTGTTTTATTTATTTTTGAGTTGTTTTTTGCTATATTTAGAGTTTCTTTGTGAATATTTTTGCTTTCGGTACAAAAAATTACAAACTTTCTGTTAGTGCCGGTAGTTTTCAAATTTGAATAGTTTAAATTTTGAATTATTTGAAATTAGTGTGAATCACTAGTTTGTGAATAACTTAACTTTGAAAAAAGTTTTTTTAGTGATTCTTTTTTATTATGTTTAACATTTGTGTGTTTTATCATTATATTCAATTTGGTAATGCTTAGGTTATTTAAAAAAAGAAATGCCTTTGTAACAGTTCAGTTTTCGTCGGAAACCCTGATACTTCGAAAGAGATTGTCCATTTTATACACGAAGTGCATCCAGTTTTTGCCGTAACCCTCTCTACTTTCTTCCACACGCTATTTGTATGAAATTATGATACCATGCCAACTTTCAACCTTTTCTGAGTTCATTTGAAATGCTTTTCAATTTCAGGGTCATTTAGCTGGAAAAAATCAGTAAATGCATGAAAAGAATTGGTTTGCACATAAAATTTCTTCGCGTTTCAAATGCCAAAACACATAACTACCCTAACTATTACAGACATTCCCTCCTGGGTGTGAAACACAGAAGAAAGTGATGATAGTGAAGCCGATCACATCCCAGATCTTTCAGTGTGAAACTTTTTCTTCGCGTGTGTCCCTTTGCACCATAACCATGGAAAATCTTCATCATTTAACAGGATGCTCGTGTCAATATTCATTGTGAATGGAGCAATTTCATCAAACTTTTCATAATCTTCTGACATGTCTGTCTTGTCATCCACTCCCACGATGTTTCTTTTTCCTGAAAGAACTATGTGGCGCTTTGGCTCGTCGTATGATCCATTCGCTTCCTTATCTTTTCTTTTTCTCGGCCTGGAAGACATGTCTTTCACATAAAAAACCTGCGCCACATCATTGGCTAGGACGAATGGTTCGTCTACATATGCAAGATTGTTGAGATCCACTGTTGTCATTCCGTACTGCGGGTCTTCCGTTACCCTGCCTTGTGTCATATTGACCCATTTGCACCGAAAAAAAGGGACCTTCAAGTCACCTGATCCATAGTTAAGTTCCCATATGTCCTCTATGTAACCATAATATGTTTCCTTTCCCGTGTTGGTTGTTGCATCAAAGCGGACACCACTGTTTTGGTTGGTGCTCTTCTTATCTTGGGCGATTGTGTAAAATGTATTCCCATTTATCTGGTACCCTTTGAAAGTCATTATATTCGAAGATGGTAACTGGGACAGCGAGTATAGGTCATTTTGAATATCGCCATCATTCAGGGCACGTTTCTGCAACCAACCGGCGAAAGTCCTCGTTTGTTCGTGTGTAATCCAGTCGTCAGACTTCTCCGGGTGTTTGGACTGTAGAAAATTCTTGTGTTCCTCCATATACGGAGCCACCAAGGCGGAATTCTGTAGAACTGTGTAGTGTGCTTCAGTGAGAGAATGCCCATCCATACATATTATTTGATGCCCTCCAAGCATGCCTTTTCCTTCCAGTCTGCCCTTATGCCGCGATTCAGGAACACCAATCGGCTTAAGGTCAGGAATGAAGTCAATACAAAACTCAATGACCTCCTCATTTTCATGGCCCTTCGAGATGCTTCCTTCTGGCCTAGCACGGTTATGAACATATTTCTTCAAGACTCCCATGAACCTCTCAAAGGGGAACATATTTTGTAGAAATACAGGACCCAAAACGTTAATCTCTTCGCAAAGGTGAACTAGGACGTGCGTCATGATGTTGAAGAAGGATGGTGGGAACACCAACTCGAAACTGACAAGACATTGCACCAAATCATTTTGTAACCTTGGTATGATTTCTGGATCGATTACCTTCTGAGAGATTGCATTGAGGAATGCACATAGCTTCACAATGGCTAATCGAACGTTTTTCGGTAGAAGCCCCCTCAGTGCAACCGGAAGGAGTTGCATCATAATCACATGGCAGTCATGAGACTTTAGGTTCTGGAACTTTTTCTCTGTCATATTTATTATTCCCTTTATATTCGACGAGAAGCCAGACGGTACCTTCATGCTGAGCAGGCATTCGAAGAAGATTTCCTTCTCTTCTTTGGTAAGAGCATAGCTGGCCTGACCCTGATGTATGCCGTCTTTTCCGTGCATACGTTGCTGGTCCTCCCGTGCCTCTGGTGTATCTTTTGTCTTCCCATACACGCCCAAAAAGCCAAGCAGGGTCACGCAAAGATTCTTCGTCACGTGCATCACGTCGATTGCGAAACGGACCTCTAGGTCTTTCCAATATGGCAGGTCCCAAAATATAGATTTCTTCTTCCACATGGGTGCGCGTCCGTCAGCGTCCTTCGGAACAGGTTTTCCACCAGGACCCTTTCCAAAGATTACCTCCAAATCCTTTATCATATCATGTACATCAGCACCAGTACGGTGGCGAGGCTTCGTCCAGTGATCAGCCTCACCTTTGAAATGCTTGCCTTTCTTTCTTACGGGATGCCTTGTCGGAAGAAATCGACGATGTCCCAGGTACACATTCTTCCTACAACTATCCAAATATATACTGTCGGTATCATCCAAACAGTGTGTGCATCCGCGGTATCCCTTGTTTGTCTGTCCTGAAAGGTTACTGAGAGCAGGCCAATCATTGATGGTCACGAACAGCAATGCCTTTAGGTCAAATTCTTCCTGTCCGTGCTCATCCCACGCACGTACACCTGTTCCATTCCACAGCTGTAATAGTTCTTCAACTAATGGCCTTAGGTACACATCAATGTCGTTGCCGGGTTGCTTAGGGCCTTGGATGAGCACTGGCATCATAATGAACTTCCGCTTCATGCACAACCAAGGAGGAAGGTTATACAAACATAGAGTCACAGGCCACGTGCTATGGTTGCTGCTCTGCTCCCCAAAAGGATTAATGCCATCTGCGCTTAGACCAAACCATACATTCCTTGGGTCACCTGCAAACTCCTCCCAGTACTTTCTCTCGATTTTTCTCCACTGTGAACCGTCAGCGGGTACTCTCAACTTTCCGTCTTTCTTACGATCTTCTGCATGCCACCGCATCGCCTTCGCATGCTCTTTGTTTTGGAACAAACGTTTCAACCGTGGTATTATAGGAGCATACCACATCACCTTGGAAGGAATCTTCTTCCTGGGGCGCTCGCCCTCGACATCACCAGGGTCATCGCGACTGATCTTATAACGCAATGCACCGCATACCGGGCAAGCGTTCAAATCCTCGTACTCACCGCGGTAGAGGATGCAATCATTAGGGCATGCGTGTATCTTTTGCACCTCTAACCCTAGAGGGCAGACAACCTTCTTTGCTTCATACGTACTCTTGGGCAATTCGTTGTCCTTTGGAAGTATATTCTTTATCATTACCAGCAACTTTCCAAATCCCTTGTCAGATACACCATTCTCTGCCTTCCATTGCAGCAATTCAAGTGTGGTGCCCAACTTTTTTTTGTCAGCTTCACAATTCGGGTACAACAATTTCTTGTGATCCTCTAACATGCGCTGCAACTTCGTCCTCTCCAGATCACTTGCGCAGTTTCTCTTTGCATCGGCAATGGCCCGACCTAGATCATCAGCGGGCTCATTTGATGCCTCTTCTTCAGCTTCTTCCCGCATTGTCGGCTCAGCTTCTTCCCCCATTGTTGTATCATCGTATTCAGGGAACCCATGGCCAGGATAGCCGTTGTCGTCCTCTTATTCTTCATTGTCTTCCATCATAACCCCTATTTCTCCGTGCTTGGTCCAAACATTATAGTGGGGCATGAAACCAGACTTAAATAGGTGGATGTGAATGGTTTTTTCTGTAGAGTAACTATGACCATTCTTACAGCCAGCACATAGACAAGGCATAAAACCATCCGCCCGCTTGTTTGCCTCAGCGGCCCGCAGAAAAGTATGCACGCCATTAATGAACTCAGGAGAGAATCGGTCATCATACATCCATTGTCGGCTCATCTTCATTACACAACACCAAATAGACCAAATTAATACAAGTTCATACATAAAGTTCATACATAAAGTTCATATACAGCACTTAATTAAATGCAACATACAAATAACTCTCTAGCTAAAGAATTTAAATGCAACAACAAATGCGATGAAGATCGCAACTAAGGTAACAATTGATCCAACAGCATAATGATACCAAGCCACACTATCAATGGCATAATTTCTAATCTTTCTAATCTTCAACCTCATTTTCTCCATATTGATCTTGTGATCATCGACAACATCGGCAACATGCAACTCCAATTCCATCTTCTCCCCCTCAATTCTTTTCAATTTTTCTTTCAAATACTCATTTTCTCTTTCGACTAAATTTAACCTCTCGACAATAGGGTCGGTTGGAATTTCCGGTTCACATACCTCCTAGATAAAAATATCTATGACAACTTGATGGGCATAATTTGTCATAAACACGAAATGCGACAACTAGTTTTAAAAGAGAATATACCACATCCGAATCATAACAAGGACGAGGGCCGACGGGGACGGATATCAAAACCATGGCACTATGTATAACAAACAACGTACGGGTAAGATAATTATACGAGTAACTATATAGCCAAATCACACAAACATCAATTTGGTAATGTAAAACATTCATGAACAAGAGCCTCACCACAAGGTGGTGCCGGCGACGGGCGGTGCGGGCGATCGACAGTGGTTACGACGGAGATTTAGAAGGCACTAAGTAAACCACACCTACATATGCAAACTAAGTGTTATTTTTGACCTCAAATTGCATATAAATCAAATACTAGCAAATATAATTCCTCCCAAATTAATCACTATACAAAGCATTGCAAGAGCTAATCTAGCAATGAGAGTTGAAAGGACAAAGTTGCTAACCTTTGTGATTATTTGAATGGATGGGGGCCTTCAAATCTTGACAAATTTTGGGCAAAATTTGTGAGGAGCTCGAGGGGAAAGGGGAAGAACAGAGGAGAAGTAAGGGGAAAGGGGAAGAACAAAGTGGCTCGGGTGGACGAAGTGTTTATGTACGTCGACCTTTAGTACCGGTTCATGCTACGAACCGGTACTAAAGGTGCTGGACGGGCCCCAGACTGACAACACCCTGCCACCACCCTCTTTAGTACCGGTTCGTGGCACGAACCGGTACTAAAGGTTCGCCACGAACCGGTACTAATGAGAACGGCCGGCTAGCCGTTGGAACCGGCACTAATGGACACATTAGTGCCGGCTCAAAACCAAATCGGCACTAATGTGTCTCATATTAGGTGCTTTTTCTACTAGTGTGAATGCAGAACGATACAAATAGTGCGGTAAGCAAGGGATGGGACTATTAAACATGTCCCCCTCCAGGGGTAGGCTGTGGAATGGTGTATAAAACAGATTTAATGCTCGTAATGGAGCCCACCTGGATACTCGTCGTAGCCTTTCTCCTTCCCTGGTTGTTGCATCGTGAGTTCGGCAGGTCTACTGCCGGACAGGGCCTCTGGTGAACGGAGTCCTGTGGATAAGAAAAAAAAGAAAAAGGAAAAAAAAGGATGACACACTTGGGAGCCCCTGGTGTGGTTAAGCCGCATTCTGGGCCTGTCGTGGGCGTGCCCCTCCCCCTATGCCCACGGTATCTCCAAAGCGTAATGATGTACGCGAAGTATCGGTCTTGCAATTTTGCAAGGGCTGGGGTTGGGGCCGTACTACTACGCGTGCTCGGGACGTGCCAGGTGGTCTTGTTGTAGGTTACTCCGGGCGCGTTTAGCAGTGTCCGGCCGCTTAACGGCCGGACTCGAGAATTACCTTAAGAGGCTGCTCTGTACTTCTGCCGCGAGAGCCACTATGTGTTCCTCCATTCGGAGGGAGCGTTCAGTGTTTCCGTTGACCGTGATGACTCCTCGAGGGCCTAGCATTTTGAGCTTGAGGTATGCGTAGTGCGGCACCGCGTTGAACTTTGCAAACGCGGTCCGTCCGAGCAGACCATGATAGCTGCTGCGGAAAGGGAACTATGTCGAAGATTAACTCCTCGCTTCGGAAGTTATCCATGGATCCGAAGACCACTTCCAGTGTAACTGAGCCTATACAATTGGCCTCTACACCTGGTATGACGCCTTTGAAGGTCGTCTTTGTGGGTTTAATCCTTGAGGGGTCTATGCCCATCTTGCGCACTGTATCCTGATAAAGCAGGTTCAGGCTGCTGCCGCCGTCCATCAGGACTCTGGTGAGGTGAAATCCATCGACAATTGGGTCTAAAACCAATGCGGCGAATCCGCCGTGGCGGATGCTGGTGGGGTGGTCCCTTCGATCAAAAGTGATCGGGCAGGAGGACCATGGGTTGAACTTCGGGGCGACTGGCTCCATCACGTATACGTGCCTGAGTGCACGCTTCCGCTCCCTCTTGGGTATGTGGGTTGCGTATATCATGTTCACCGTCCGCACTTGTGGGGGGAAACCCTTCTGTCCTCTATTGTTCGGCGGTCGGGTCTCTTCCTCGTCATCGCTATGTAGCCCCTTGTCATTGTTTTCGGCAATTAGCTTACCTGCCTGCTTGAATACCCAACAGTCCCTGTTGGTGTAATTAGCTGGCTTTTCGGGGGTGCCGTGTATCTGGCACGAGCGGTCGAGTATTCGGTCCAAATTGGACGGACCCGGAGTAGTTCTTTTGAATGGCTTTTTCCGCTGACCGGGTTTGGAGCCTCTGAATCCTGCATTGACTGACGTATCCTCAGTATTGTCGCTGTTAATGCGGCGTTTGTGCTTGTTGCGACGCGACCTGCCGTTGCGGTCCTTGGTATCCGGACTGCCAGAATTTTTGCTGAGGTTGTTGCTGCGGGCTAGCCAGCTGTCCTCTCCCGCGCAGAAGCGGGTCATGAGTGATGTGAGGGCTACCATGGATATTGGCTTTTCCTGTCCCAGGTGCCGCGCAAGCCACTCGTCGCGGATGTTATGTTTGAAGGCCGCGAGGGCCTCCGCATCCAGACATTCGACGATTTGATTTTTCTTAGTTAAGAATCGTGTCCAGAATTGTCTGGCCGATTCATTTGGCTGCTGAATTATATGGCTTAGGTCGTCAGCGTCTGGTGGTCGCACATACGTGCCCTGGAAGTTATCAAGGAATGCGGCTTCCAGGTCCTCCCAACACCCAATTGATTCTGCTGGCAAGCTGTTAAGCCAATGCCGAGCTGGTCCTTTAAGCTTGAGTGGGAGGTATTTGATGGCGTGAAGATCATCACCGCGGGCCATGTGGATATGAAGGAGATAGTCTTCGGTCCAAACCGTGGGGTCTGTTGTGCCATCATAGGATTCAATATTCACGGATTTAAACCCTTCGGGGATTTGATGATCCATTACTTCATCTGTGAAGCATAGTGGGTGTGCGGCGCCTCTGTATTGGGCTATATCACGACGTAGCTCAAACGAGCTTTGTCTACTGTGTTCGGCCCGGCTGGACTTGCTGTGTTCGGCGCGACGGTTGTCGTTGCGTATCATGGGGCGCCCACGCGATCCGTAGATCGATCTTGATTTTCTTGCCTTATCCTCCAATATATCTCGCAAGTCCGGAGCGTTCCCCTGTGGCTTTGTGCTTTTCGAGTGACGCCGGGGTACGGTTTTAGTGCGGGGCCTAGAGGCCTCTCTGTCGCGGCCACGGGGTGGTCGGTCAGCCGTATTGTGCGCTGGTGATGCAGGTTTATATGCCTCCTCTAATCGGGGGAGCAGCTTGCGTTTGGGGTAGCTTTTGGAGGGGCGTTCGAGTTCATGCTCTTCGGCCACAAGGACTTCAGTCCATCTGTCCGCTAGAAGATCTTGATCAGCTCTAAGCTATTGCTGCTTTTTCTTGAGGCTGCTTGCCATGGCCATAAGCCTGCGTTTAAAACGCTCTTGTTCGACGGGATCCTCAGGCACGACGAATTCGTCGTCGTCGAGGCTTGCCTCGTCTCCAGAGGGAGGCATGTAATTATCATCCTCTACCTCTTCGTCTGCCGCTCTCTCATGAGGGTTGGCTTCTCCGTCCTCCTGTGCTGAATCTTGCTGGAGGGGGTTGTCTTCGGCACTGTCTGGGGTGTTATTACCTCCGGTGCCAGAATCTCCATTCTTACTATGGCAGGATTTAGAGCGGCGCCGCTGACGCCGGCGCTTAGGCTGTTTCTTGGAGGGGTCTTCCCCCGCTGTTCCCTCACCATTCCCATCCTTTGGGATATCCACCATGTATATGTCATATGACGAGGTGGCTTTCCAGTGCCCAGTAGGCGCTGGATCTTGGTCGTCTCCGGCATCGTCGTCCATACCGTCGATGTCTTCGGAGTCGAAGTCTAGCATGTCGGTTAGATCGTCGACAGTGGCTACTAAGTGGGTGGTGGGTGGGCTTTGAATTTCTTCGTCGTCCGCATCCCAACCGTCCTGACCGCAGTTTGGCCAGGGCTCTCCTGATAACGAGAGATACTTTAGCGAATTCAGGATGTCGCCGAAAGGTGAGTGTTGAAAGATGTCCGCAGCAGTGAACTCCATGATCGGCACCCAACCGGATTCGATTGGTAGGGGCGCGAGGGGTTCGGAGTCCGGTGAGGAATCCGGCACCTCGGAGTCACGAGCTTCACAAGGGACAAGGTCAGTATTCGGCTCCATCACCATAGAGGTTGCAGCCCCCGAGGTGGTGTCTAGCCACCCGTCCTCGATCTGCGCAGCCAGCTCTGAATTAAGGGTCGGAGCGGACTCATGTGCGGCCTCCAGGGCACTGTCTGGCAGCAGAGCTAAATCATGCCCATCGTGACAGTGCGGCATGCTCGGCTGTGGCTCGAATCCATCGAAGATCAAGTCTCCACGGATGTCAGCCGTGAAGTTCAGACTTCCAAATCTGACCTGACGGCCAGGGGCGTAGCTTTCGATCTGCTCCAGATGGACAAGCAAATTGGCCCGCAGTGCAAAGCTGCCGAATACGAAGATCTGTCCGGGGAGAAAAGTCTCACCCTGGACTGCGTCGTTGTTGTTGATGATCGAAGGAGCCATCGAGCCTATCGGTGACGACACAGAGGAACTCTCAATGAAAGCACCAATGTCGGTGTCAAAACCGGCGGATCTCGGGTAGGGGGTCCCGAACTGTGTGTCTAGGCGGATGGTAACAGGAGACAAGGGACACGATGTTTTTACCCAGGTTCGGGCCCTCTCGATGGAGGTAAAACCCTACTCCTGCTTGATTGATATTGATGATATGGGTAGTACAAGAGTGCATCTACCACGATATCAAGGAGGCTAAACCCTAGAAGCTAGCCTATGGTATGATTGTTGTTCTGTCCTATGGACTAAAACCCTCCGGTTTATATAGACACCGGAGAGGGCTAGGGTTACACAGAGTCGGTTACAATGGTAGGAGATCTACATACCCGTATCGCCAAGCTTGCCTTCCACGCCAAGAAAAATATTTATGCTCATGATCTTCACTTATATTTGTTTGAGCTTATCAAAAGCAACATATGAAAATAGTCCCAAAGTGATAGATATCCAAGGAGGATAAAATAAAAACTTTCATGAAGATCATTGGACAAAATAAACTTGATTCCTAGTAATGGTTTTGAGATATGACGATATGATATGTGAGTCATGTTGATGAGTAATTGTGCTTTAGTAAGAATATTGATGTTAAGGTTTGTGATTCCCTATGCAAGCACAAAAGTCAATAGTTATGCAATGAAATTTATATCCTACTTATGGTGCATTATTCGGTGTTACTTATGCTTAATGCTTGGGTACGAGATTTTTCACTTTTTGGTTGGTCACTTCTCAATCTTTTTGCCAGCCTTCATTTTGCACTAAGTATGATCACTACTTGTGCATCCAAAACCCTTTAAACCAGTTTTGCCTTATGAGTCCACTATACCTACCTATATGCGGTATTTCCATGCCGTTCTGAGCAAATTTGCATGTGCCATCTCTAATGTTCAAAATAAATTTCTCTTTTGTGTGCTCTACTACTCGCGAGGCGGTAAAGGGTAGCCAATATTTTCCATGCTAGATGTGTTATTCTCATGATGAGTGTCGGTGTCAAAACCGGCGGATCTCGGGTAGGGGGTCCCGAACTGTGCGTCTAGGCGGATGGTAACAGGAGACAAGGGACACAATGTTTTTACCCAGGTTCGGGCCCTCTCGATGGAGGTAAAACCCTACTCCTGCTTGATTGATATTGATGATATGGGTAGTACAAGAGTGGATCTACCACGAGATCAAGGAGGCTAAACCCTAGAAGCTAGCCTATGGTATGATTGTTGTTCTGTCCTATGGACTAAAACCCTCCGGTTTATATAGACATCGGAGATGGCTAGGGTTACACAGAGTCGGTTACAATGGTAGGAGATCTACATATCCGTATCGCCAAGCTTGCCTTCCACGCCAAGGAAAGTCCCATCCGGACACGGGACGAAGTCTTCAATCTTGTATCTTCATAGTCTTGGAGTCCGGCCGATGATGATAGTTCGGCTATCCGGACACCCCCTAGTCCAGGACTCCCTCAGTAGCCCCTGAACCAGGCTTCAATGACAACGAGTCCGGCGCGCATATTGTCTTTGGCATTGCAAGGCGGGTTCCTCCTCCGAATAATTCATAGAAGATTGTGAACACCAGGATAGTGTCCGGCTCTGTAAAATAAATTCCACATACCACCGTAGAGAGAATAATATTTACACAAGTTCAATCTGCTGACGTATTTTGTGGCGTGACGTCACACCACAACCAAGCCTTTACTCGAATCGTTTTTATTATACCACCTTAGCGCGTTTAGCGAAGCAGTTTCCTTGGCACGTCTTGTCGAAGCAGAGATCGTGTTCCCCTTATTCCGGGATTCCCATCAATACGTACGTGGGTAACCCAACCGCGCCATTGATTGCGGCGCTTGGGAGATAAGCGAGTTTTACCAGGCCGGTGGGGACGCATAGTTTCGTCCGCCCATATATAAGGGGATAAGGATCCACCTTTTTTACCTACTCCTTCTTCCTCCTTTGCTTATCCATCTCCGCGCACTCGAGCTCCAGCGCCCAAGTCCGCACATCTCACCTCAACCTTCTCCGGCCATGTCCGGAGCGGGAGGCAAGTGGATCACCTCCTCCGTTACGGAGGGGCACATCAAGAAGCTGCGCAGCGCCGGATACCTGTCCAGCGACATCGCGCACCGGCTCCCCGACGAGGCCCCACCCCCGGGCCCCATGAGAGGGTGGTATTCCTTCCCCATTTCCTTCGCGGACTGGGCTTCCCACTCCACCCCTTTGTCCGGGGGCTCATGTTCTACTACGGCCTGGATTTCCACGATCTGGCCCCGAATTTCATCCTCAATATCTCGGCGTTTATCGTTGTGTGCGAGGCCTTCCTCTGCATCCAGCCCCACTTCGGCTTGTGGCTAAAGACCTTCAATGTCAAGCCAAAGGTTGTGAAGGGCAGCCAAGCGGAGTGCGGAGGCGCCATGGTGGGCAAAATGCCCAACGTCACTTGGCTCGAGGGCGCCTTCATGGAAACCATCAAAGGGTGGCAATCGGGGTGGTTCTACATCACCGAGCCGCGTGACCCTAAATGGGCAGCGGCCCCCGAATTCAGATCTAGAATCCCCATGCGGCTCACCTCCTGGAAAGAGAAGGGCCTGCTATGGGGTAGTTCGGAAGAGCTGACCGGACTCCAGTCCTGTCTCCAAACCCTGGTGAACAAGAAGCTCAAGCTTGTCAATGTGATCCAGGTCATGCTCGTCCGCCGGATTCTCCCCTGCCAACGGGACTTCAATTTGTGGGAGTTTGATCTGGCACAGCACCGGACCTTGAGCGGGCTCTTCGACACTACGTACGAAGATGCCTGGAGGGTGCTGTTCAAGGGCGCCAAAGCTCCCGCATCCGCTACCGAAGATCGCGGATTCAGCTCGCAGCGTCCGGCTGGGAAGGTAAGCCATGTTATCCTTTATGGGACACTTGCTTTTCATGTTTTGACTTTATGCGGGATCTAAAATCCCAATACCTTTAACAGGCCTGGCCGGCGACGTCTGGACAGGTTAACTGTCCGGCTCCCCTTCCAGAAGACCTAGCGGATGCCCGTTTGACAGGGCTGCTGGTCCCGGCACTTTACGTATTGCCAAGAAGAAGGCCGCGAGAACCCCAAGGAGTTCCCGGTGTCAGGTGGTATTGGACTCATCGTCCGATGACTCCGAGGCTGACTCCTCCCACGAGGACGAGGAGGAGAAGAAAGAGGCCTCTCCCCCAGCGGGGGGAGAGAGGAAGAGGAAGGCCTCCCCAACGAGGGAGGCTGAAGGGTCCAAGAAGGGAAGGACCCTTCACCCGGACTGTTCTGTCAACGTCGGCGACGGCGACGAGGAGTGGCCCTCAAGGGCCAAGCCCCTGGCGAGATCGTAAGTATCCGGACCCCCTCATAATTTTTCTTTTTGTCGCATGGTGTCTTTCTAATGCCGCATACAACCCTGCAGTCCGCCCAAGGATGATCTTCCCGCTTCGACGAGCGGGTCCTTGGGCCCGTCGGATGTGGATAGTACTTCACTTTCGACCGCCTCCACCCCTCGTGACGCTGACGACGCCGAGGTGGGATCCCAGGAAGGGACCCGCCAGGAGGAGGAGGCCTCGGAGGTGCCACAGGGCAACCTCCCGGACTTTGTGCCGGACTCGGCACCGGAACCTGCAGTGGTTCCGGAGTCCGGCGGGCGGCCCCTTCATAAGAAGGGCAAGACTGTGACGCCAGCGGCCTCCGTCCAACCGGAGGCGCCGGATACTTTGCTGGAGGTGCTCAACGGCGCTTCCATCAAAGAGGGACACCGTACTATCATGAGTGCGGTGATTCAGAAGGTTCAGCTTGCCAAAAGCGGGCTGACCGAAGCCTGCAGCAGCCTTCTAATAGGCTTTGAGGTAAGAATTTTAATATATATATAAAATAGTACCGCATAGACAGTAGCCCCTGATGCTAGGTTCGATGTTCGGAAAGAAAATCCGGACTGAGGATCTAAAAAGATATACGCAGGAGTCTTAAAAAATATGTCAATATGGGATTGCAGGCTGCGCTGCTGACCTCTGCCGCACTAACTACGGAGGTCAATGCTTTGAAGCAAAGCCTTGAGCGGTCCGAGAGCGAGCTCGGCCGTGCCAAGAAGCAGCTCGAGGACATGGAAGGTGAGTAACACCTTATTAAAGTTGTACCTTACAGAAAAGGATTTGGTTGCAAGAGGAATGACAAGGATAACGTGGGTACTCCAGGGGCCACGAATGAGGTGGCGACCCTGAAGGAGGCGGAGTCTGCGGCCGAACGTAATCCGGCCGCAGAGCGTGCTAGGCGAGAGAAGTAGGAGGCGCGGGTGGCGGAGGTACAGCAAGAGCTCCAGGCTCTCGTGGAAAAACATGAGAGTTTGGAGCGCGACTCGAAGACTCGAGAGTCCGAGCTTGCATCGGCTCTTGCCAAAGCCGCTAAGGCCAAAGCCCACAAGACCCTCCGGGAAATCAAGGCATTGAAGAAAATAGTGGCGGGTAAGGCATTTTTCATGCAAAGCAAGCATGTGAATGTGAATTACCTATTACTTACCCGAATTCGAAGCTCTGCAGGAGCGTTTGCAGATCTGCCCCGCAGCGTGTCTGATGCTGCCGCTTTCTACAGGGCCGAGGAGGGGAGTTTGACGGAGAAGGTCTTCTAGTTCCAGTATGCTGAGGCCGAACATCCGGTGCCCCTTAGCGACCAGCTGAAGCAGCTGGTCGAGCTCACAAGGTGGCCGAACAGGCGATGAAGGGCCTCATAGTTCGGTTGTGGCCCAAGGAGGCCATGCCTGGGAGCTACTTCGGCCTGGTGCGGCGGCTGGTGGATGCTTGTCCATGGGTTGAAGTCATCAAGCACTCCGCCTGCATTGAAGGTGCCCGTCGGGCCCTTGCCCGTGCTAAGGTGCACTGGGCAAGATGGATGCTGACAAGCTTGTGACGGACGTGCCACCGCCGGGCAAGGAGTATCGCACGCCCGAGATGTATTATAAGGGTGTCCTGAAGGGTGCCCGCATTATTGTAGGTGAGTGCTCCAAAGATGTAATATTTGAGTAGACTCGCATTTTGTTATCCTGTGCGCTGAAAAACTTTGTTCATATGCGCTAAGCAACGCTTGTTAATTTAAAATATTACCTTATGTGCGGCCGTTTATCAAATCTGAGAGATGGCAAGTCGTCGGCTTCAGCCCCCATGCCACGAGTGCTGGGGTGTTCGGGATAAACTTGAGCGCTCTTATTCCCATTTTTGGGTCCATCTAGGGAGGCGCTCAACACAACGAACAAGGCAACCGGACTTATAGTGCTTGAACACTCTCACTTAGCCATAGAATTCTATAATTTTAAATTTCGGCGAAGCCCCTAGTGTTTGGAAGACCGAGTTCGGGGCGCTATCCACGCCTGGGCCGGACGAAGCCGGTTCCTCGCTCTAAGCGGCATAAGTCTTTAGGGACTCGAAAAAACCTCTCGAACAGCGACCAGCTCTCGCCTCATCATGACGGTCAGTTTTAGCTTTCTCCACTGAGGTGCTCGCCCAGCTCAACTGGGGCACAATCGCAGTGGTTCTCCCAGTGCTACCTTAGCCGATATAACGAAACGTAAGGTACCAAAACATGGAGCCGGGCAAACCCAACTATTGACCCAAGACATGATTCGGAGCCGATGCATATAATGCTATAAGTTCGGGGTGCTGCACTTGTGAAAGTGTTCGGACTTATCACACCATAATGTGGGGAACTTAAGCCCCTGGTGTATTTAGCCGTACCAAAGTGTACGGATGCAACATGTCATAAATGGACATATGTATAAGAAAGGAATGCAATTATAAGCAAAAAAGTGATGCATTGTTTATTCAAGAAATACTGCCATGACACTAGTGCAGAACCGGGCTTTAGTGCCGGTTCGTGACGGCCTTTAGTGCCGGTTGGCGAACCGGCACTAAAGAGTGGGGACTAAAGGTCCCCCCTCCTTTAGTACTGGTTCATCACGAACCGGCGCTAAAGTGCATACACGTGGCACGAGCCAGGCCCGGGTGCGTGTGGGACATTAGTACCAGTTGGTAACACCAACCGGTACTAAATGTTTGGGTGTTCTTTTTTAATTTTTGCTTTAATTTTGTGTTTTCAACTTGGCTTTATTTTCCATTTAATTCTTTTTTGTTTGCTGGTATTTCACGATACTACAAATTGTACACGTTATCCATATATACAAATAGATTTTCTCGTACGTAGAACCGCATATATATATATATATATATAATATCATCGAATGTCTCACAGCCAACACCATTAACTATACACACATACACATGTATATACATATACAATTTCTCCTACATGTTGCCTTCGTGCCTTCGGAGCACGATGACAAGTGGTTCATGGGGGCGGTAGCGGATAATAGTATTCTCCTTTGGGATCTATGACCTGGTCGAGCAAAAATCCGGCTATTTCCTCTTGAAGTGCTTGTATGCGGTCCGATGGTAGGAGCTTATCCCGCACCGACCTGAACTGTTAAGAAGGAGATCAATATGCATGTGTGTTAGTTGTGTGACTAGATATCGATAATGGTGTGAATAGTGTTCTGACAAAAACGTACCCAGTCCTGTCTATCAGATCTGCTCCTTTCACACGTCATCATGCGAATGTTCTCGCAAACGTAGAATGCACACAGATTATTCTCCGGCGCCTGCCTCAGGGCCTTTACGAGAATGGAATTGAATCAGATAATGATTAATCAAGCATGATAATTAATTAATGATATTGAAACAAGAATTAAAGAGATGGTAGCTAGCTAGTACTACTTAATTACTTACCAAGGGTCGATGCCAAAACAACTTTTTTGGCCACTTGCCTGGAGTCACCTTGATGAACTTTGCCCATGCCCTGCCCACCGGCAAAGAAAATTAATAAAGGGGTTATTAAATAGTTCATATTAGGAACTAATAGTTAATAATGATTGAAATTACCTGTTGACTATCCCCTTCACGATGGTGTAGTCTTTATCTTCTTTAGTTAGTGAGTCCAGTAATTCAACTTTTCCTTCCTCAACTTTAATGTCTAACAAGACCCAGTGCCAACTGCATACGCACATGTTTGCATGTCTTAATTAAGCGAGCATGTGCATAAAATTAATCAACTACCGTAAACCGTATACACTTAATTATTAACATCTAGCTAGCTAGTAAGCAAAAACAGAATTTGTAGTACAAGACAGTGTGACTCACAGGAAGTTGTAAGGAAGTAGTATATCTTCATTGCTATTGAGGCGCTTCAAGAACTCTAGCATGCTTTCCTCTATAGCAGCTTGACAATGTTCAGTCTCCCATATTTCCTGATTAATATTTCCTGATTAATGGTATTTGGGTCAATGAACCCAACGCCATAGCGTCCAGCTTTTTTCATTTCATATATCTTCATCCTGCATATAATACCACAGAAAAAGAATATAGTGAGGATAATTACATGTAATGATTGATCATAATTATCACTACATAACTAGCTTGAGACTTAAATTACAGAAAGAAATCACTTACAGACAATAGCAACTGACGATAGACTTGTCGAGTGCATCTTGATTAAATAACTGAAATAGTTTTGAATACTCAATGGCCAGGGCTTTCTCATGGTAATAATGCTCATGCTTGACATTCACCATGAGGGACTCTCGATTGGAAATCTTGGTAATGTTCATGTACCATTGATGCAATTGATAAATTCTCGTTGGGAGGTCCTTGACCTTGTCTGGATGGACCAAAGGTTTGCCCCGGACATATTGCCATGCTATTTCCGATTCTTTAAGCGTAGGCATGGGCTCGATTTTGAGGAGTTGTCCGACAGAGATATTGAGCATTTGAGCCTGCATTATATGATCCTCTGTTATTACCATATCGCCATGCTGGGGAACGCTAACAGTTTGCCCACAATAATATTTGGCGCGCGTACTACTCCTCTCATGTGTTGTTGGCACAACAAGCGGGGGGGTCGCTTGCGCCGCCTGTTCTCCCAACTGGGGAACGGTTTTCCCGCATTTTTTGCCAGCTGCTTGTTGGCTCGAGCTTGAGCTCGCTTCCTTCTGTAGTCGTTCTCGATGTGCCTTCCTGATTTGGCGCTCATAGTCTGAGTCAACAGGCTTGGGAGCTGGTTCTCTAGCCATACGCATGAAGTGGTCAATTACTTTCTCAGGCACTTTCTCCTTTGGCGGCGGTGCCAGTTTCGGTCCAAAATGGGCGTCCACTTGGGCTTGCACTATGGCTGTGTTTTGCTCCACAGTCATGTCGTAAGGCCTCTGAGGAAGAGGAGCGAGGCTTGGACCATATTTATATTGCTTGCCTTCGCCTGTACTTCCTGAACTACCTCGACTCGTACCGCTACGCACCAAAGCTGCGGGATGTCTCTTCTGCGATTGCTGAGCCGGTGGAGACGGCTGACGTGGAGTTGGACCAGGAGTGACGATGTGCCGGACTTGAAGCAGGAGGTGTGGCCTGACACGGTGCCGGACTTGAAACCGGAGAATTAGTGGCATGACGTTGTGCCGGGCTTGCAACTGGAGGAGTTAGCTCACGCGTTCGGGGACTTGGAGGAGGTGGCGGACTTCGAGGAGGAGTCATCTCACGCGTTCGTGGACTTGGAGGAGCGGGAGTCTGCTGACTCGGTGGCGGACTTCGAGGAGGAGTCAGCAGACGACGCGGTGTCGGTGGACTTCGAAAGATGATGCAATCCTTTCTCCATAAGATGATACGATGTATGGCCTCTCCCAGTGTGCGCTCGTCTTCACCTCCAGGAATGTCAAGCGTTAGCCCCGAATATGGGTCCACCACTTCATCAACCATGACACGAGCATAGCCCTCTGGAATCGGGATGCAATGGTAGGTTGCTTTGGGGGTAACTGGAAAAGCAACGCCGTCCGCCACCTTCATGGATATGTTCTTCATTTTGGAGTGTAGCTCGCAGTTAGTGTTCTCTATGATCTCATCCACATGGTATGTATCCAGCAGTGTGTCGCCCAGGGCAGAACCAACACTGCTTCTCCGCATGGATGGGACGGTGCTATCCAATGCTGGGCGATCATCCGCTTGCTGCTGCCGCTGTTGAGACCCCCTTTCCTGGCTAAGTGAGTCGATCTGCTATTGCTGCTGCTGGAATTTGAGTGCCAGGTCCGCGTGCCTTGCTTCTAGGCCTTGAATGCGTTCTGCGTCCTGCTTTCTCTGCTCCTCCTCCAGCTTCCTTTTCTTCTCCTCCTAAATCTTCCTTCTTGCACGGCTCCTGTAGTCCTTGTTCCATTCTGAAAAGCCCTCATACCAGGGAATAACGCCCATGCCTCGTGTTCTTCCCAGGTGTTCAGGATTTCCCAGGGCGCGCGTAAGCTCGTCGTTCTCTCTGTTGGGCGTGAACACCCCCCTTCGAGCTTCATCTATTGCGTCAATTATCTTTTGTTCGGCTCCTTTTGGACTTGCCTTCTGCGAAACTTCGCCTGTCTTCGGGTCCAACGCTCCCCCATGCACATAGAACCAAGTTCTGCACCTGGGGGGCCAGTGCCGGGTAACCGGAGTGACCCCTGCATCCTCCATCTCTTGCCCAAACTTATCCCACTTAGGCAATCCCACCGCGTAGCCACCTGGACCCAGCCTATGGAACTGCGTCTTTCTTGCGGCATTTGCCTTGTTTTTCATCGACCGTTCCTTAGATATTTCCGAATCCTTGAAGGTCACGAAATCGTCCCAGTGCTCTCTTTGCTTCTCTAGTGTTCCCGTGAATTCTGGAGTCTTCCTTTCATTAGCGAGGTAGTTGGCCCATACAGTTTTCTTGTGGGTGTTGAATGCAATTGCCATCTTCTTAAGAGCAGCGGCCTTGACTTTCTCCACATCTGCTTCAGTGAAATGATCTGGTAGGGTGAAATGTTCCATCAGAGATTTCAGAAGGTCTTCTTTGGCTCTTTTGTCGACCCAAGTAACACCTGGATGTTTAGTCTTTGGCTCTTTCCATTCTTGAATGGAGATAGGGAGTTTGTCCTTCACAAGAACTCCGCACTGACGAGTCCACTTGTTCGCAATGTTCTTAGGCGTGAGGGGTTCGCCACTAGGTTTGATGGATTCGATGTGGTACTTTACACCATCCTTCAACAATCTGCTCGGGCCTCGCTTTGTCTTGCTGTCTGTAGAAGTAGATTTCCTCGATCCGGAGGGCTGAAAGAAGAAAGATTGATTCGTTAATATATCTTCAATAAAAAAACATGTGATGATCACCATTATGCATGCTTATATAAATATACCTTGCCGGTAGTCTTTGTTATTTGAAGATCAGCATTGTCTGTGTCATCACAAACATTGTCTGTGTCATAATCATAATCATAGTTCATGACTTCATCAGCCCGGTCGTCGAGATCGAATATCTTTTCATCACCCTCTCCGGTATTGTTCAGATATTGGGAGCCGTCATCTGCTTCATTCAGATCATCTAGCCTGTGAGGGCTACGTATGATGTCGAACAATTCCTCTTCTCTCTCTCTGCCGATATTGTCCGCCATAGCTTTTACTTTACTAATACAGAAGAAATATAAAACAATTTAGTATTCAAATTACAATGCATGGATGCAATTAATCAATAAGGAAAAACTGAATCTCGAATACATCGTCTCGAATACATTATCGATCGTCTTAATATATATAATCTCGAATACATCGTCTCGAATATTATATACCGAATACATCACTGGCTAGGTACCTAATAAAGATCGAGTACTACAGAAGAATCTAGGGCGCCACTCGCGGTTCCTGGGGCGCGAGCGGTGCACACCCAAAGAGAAGGAACCATCACAGGATCATATCTCCGGTCATCTGCCCAAAGAACCCGCCAAGTAGTGGAGAACCTGACGTCGTCCATAGCAGCCATGTAGCGATGGACGTGCTCATCTTCCTCCCTGATACGGCGACGCACCACCTCCGGCGGGGCCGGCTGCCTCTGCACCAAATGTGGCCCACGCGAACGCCACCAAAGAAGATCAGGGTCGACGATGGGACCCAAGGTCGGGTTCCTCACCAAGCGGCGCGCCCCTCCAGGTAGCACCTCCCAGTACCAGCCCAGCGGAGCCCAGTCCCGGACATGGGTCCCCTCAAGCAGGACGTCGTCGCGAACGGGTCGACGGCGAGGATGCGGGCCGGGCATATCGTCGAGAACAAATACTATATGCCCGCAAAAAGTAACATCTATTAAATGATTGGATTGTGATAACTAAAATTCTATATATATGCAAATTCTAACAATTTGACATTAATCTAATTCATCTAACTAAAATTAATTCTAAAATTTCCTGATTACATAACTAACATTTCCATAACAATTCTAATATTTATATAACTAAAAAACAGAAAAATTGCTAACATTTCTATAAATATTTCTATAACTAAAAAACAGAAAACATTTATAACATTTCTATAAAACTAACATTTCTAATATTTATATAACTAAAAATAGAATAATTTCTAACATTTTTATAACTAAAAAACAGAAAAATTTATAACAAACAAACTAATGTGTGTGTGTGTAGTGTGTGTGTGTGTGTGTGTAGTGTGTGTGTGTGAGTGGACATGGCGGCCGGGGCGAGCTCACCGGCCAGGCGACGATGGGCCGGCGACGACGGGGCGGCGACGATGGGGCGGGGCGGCCGGGGCGACGGGACGGGGCGGCGATGACGGGGCGGGGCAGGGCGCGGCGACGGGGACAACGGGGACGGGGACGGCCGGGGTGGCGACGTCGACGGGGCCGGCGACGGCTGGGGTCGGCGACGAGGGGCGGGGGTGGCGACGATCGGGGCCGGGCGGCGTGACGGAGGGAAACAGAGGGAAGAATAGAGGGAAACAGAATTTTTTTTTCAAGTGTAGTATATATAGGATGGACCTTTAGTACCGGTTGGAGCCACCAACCGGTACAAAAGGTTTGTTTTGGCCAGGCCAAGCGGCGGGAAGCGCACCCCCTTTAGTACCGGGTCGTGGCACCAACCGGTACTAAAGGGGGGGTCTTTAGTACCGGTTGGAGCCACGACCCGGTACTAAAGGGGGTGCGCTGGCTCTAGGCGGTGCGCAAGTTTAGTCCCACCTTGCTAGTCGAAGGGCTACCGCACTGGTTTATAAGCCCTAGTGCGGTAGCTCTCTCGAGCTCCTCTCCTTACCTGGCCAACTGGGACTACATGTCCTCTTCGCCTAGTGGGCCTACTGGGCCTTTGCGGGCCAGCATCCTGGCCCAACAAAAGGTTGTGTTGCTAGTCGTATGCAGGCCGCTTTGGCCCAGTAGGCGGGCTTTTTTTTCTTAATTTTTTTCGCTTTATTTATTTTTGTTCTATTTATTTTTGAGTTGTTTTTTGCTATATTTAGAGTTTCTTTGTGAATATTTTTGCTTTCGGTACAAAAAATTACAAACTTTCTGTTAGTGCCGGTAGTTTTCAAATTTGAATAGTTTAAATTTTGAATTATTTGAAATTAGTGTGAATCACTAGTTTGTGAATAACTTAACTTTGAAAAAAGTTTTTTTAGTGATTCTTTTTTATTATGTTTAACATTTGTGTGTTTTATCATTATATTCAATTTGGTAATGCTTAGGTTATTTAAAAAATGAAATGCCTTTGTAACAGTTCAGTTTTCGTCGGAAACCCTGATACTTCGAAAGAGATTGTCCATTTTATACACGAAGTGCATCCAGTTTTTGCCGTAACCCTCTCTACTTTCTTCCACACGCTATTTGTATGAAATTATGATACCATGCCAACTTTCAACCTTTTCTGAGTTCATTTGAAATGCTTTTCAATTTCAGGGTCATTTAGCTGGAAAAAATCAGTAAATGCATGAAAAGAATTGGTTTGCACATAAAATTTCTTCGCGTTTCAAATGCCAAAACACATAACTACCCTAACTATTACAGACATTCCCTCCTGGGTGTGAAACACAGAAGAAAGTGATGATAGTGAAGCCGATCACATCCCAGATCTTTCAGTGTGAAACTTTTTCTTCGCGTGTGTCCCTTTGCACCATAACCATGGAAAATCTTCATCATTTAACAGGATGCTCGTGTCAATATTCATTGTGAATGGAGCAATTTCATCAAACTTTTCATAATCTTCTGACATGTCTGTCTTGTCATCCACTCCCACGATGTTTCTTTTTCCTGAAAGAACTATGTGGCGCTTTGGCTCGTCGTATGATCCATTCGCTTCCTTATCTTTTCTTTTTCTCGGCCTGGAAGACATGTCTTTCACATAAAAAACCTGCGCCACATCATTGGCTAGGACGAATGGTTCGTCTACATATGCAAGATTGTTGAGATCCACTGTTGTCATTCCGTACTGCGGGTCTTCCGTTACCCTGCCTTGTGTCATATTGACCCATTTGCACCGAAAAAAAGGGACCTTCAAGTCACCTGATCCATAGTTAAGTTCCCATATGTCCTCTATGTAACCATAATATGTTTCCTTTCCCGTGTTGGTTGTTGCATCAAAGCGGACACCACTGTTTTGGTTGGTGCTCTTCTTATCTTGGGCGATTGTGTAAAATGTATTCCCATTTATCTGGTACCCTTTGAAAGTCATTATATTCGAAGATGGTAACTGGGACAGCGAGTATAGGTCATTTTGAATATCGCCATCATTCAGGGCACGTTTCTGCAACCAACCGGCGAAAGTCCTCGTTTGTTCGTGTGTAATCCAGTCGTCAGACTTCTCCGGGTGTTTGGACTGTAGAAAATTCTTGTGTTCCTCCATATACGGAGCCACCAAGGCGGAATTCTGTAGAACTGTGTAGTGTGCTTCAGTGAGAGAATGCCCATCCATACATATTATTTGATGCCCTCCAAGCATGCCTTTTCCTTCCAGTCTGCCCTTATGCCGCGATTCAGGAACACCAATCGGCTTAAGGTCAGGAATGAAGTCAATACAAAACTCAATGACCTCCTCATTTTCATGGCCCTTCGAGATGCTTCCTTCTGGCCTAGCACGGTTATGAACATATTTCTTCAAGACTCCCATGAACCTCTCAAAGGGGAACATATTTTGTAGAAATACAGGACCCAAAACGTTAATCTCTTCGCAAAGGTGAACTAGGACGTGCGTCATGATGTTGAAGAAGGATGGTGGGAACACCAACTCGAAACTGACAAGACATTGCACCAAATCATTTTGTAACCTTGGTATGATTTCTGGATCGATTACCTTCTGAGAGATTGCATTGAGGAATGCACATAGCTTCACAATGGCTAATCGAACGTTTTTCGGTAGAAGCCCCCTCAGTGCAACCGGAAGGAGTTGCATCATAATCACATGGCAGTCATGAGACTTTAGGTTCTGGAACTTTTTCTCTGTCATATTTATTATTCCCTTTATATTCGACGAGAAGCCAGACGGTACCTTCATGCTGAGCAGGCATTCGAAGAAGATTTCCTTCTCTTCTTTGGTAAGAGCATAGCTGGCCTGACCCTGATGTATGCCGTCTTTTCCGTGCATACGTTGCTGGTCCTCCCGTGCCTCTGGTGTATCTTTTGTCTTCCCATACACGCCCAAAAAGCCAAGCAGGGTCATGCAAAGATTCTTCGTCACGTGCATCACGTCGATTGCGAAACGGACCTCTAGGTCTTTCCAATATGGCAGGTCCCAAAATATAGATTTCTTCTTCCACATGGGTGCGCGTCCGTCAGCGTCCTTCGGAACAGGTTTTCCACCAGGACCCTTTCCAAAGATTACCTCCAAATCCTTTATCATATCATGTACATCAGCACCAGTACGGTGGCGAGGCTTCGTCCAGTGATCAGCCTCACCTTTGAAATGCTTGCCTTTCTTTCTTACGGGATGCCTTGTCGGAAGAAATCGACGATGTCCCAGGTACACATTCTTCCTACAACTATCCAAATATATACTGTCGGTATCATCCAAACAGTGTGTGCATCCGCGGTATCCCTTGTTTGTCTGTCCTGAAAGGTTACTGAGAGCAGGCCAATCATTGATGGTCACGAACAGCAACGCCTTTAGGTCAAATTCTTCCTGTCCGTGCTCATCCCACGCACGTACACCTGTTCCATTCCACAGCTGTAATAGTTCTTCAACTAATGGCCTTAGGTACACATCAATGTCGTTGCCGGGTTGCTTAGGGCCTTGGATGAGCACTGGCATCATAATGAACTTCCGCTTCATGCACAACCAAGGAGGAAGGTTATACAAACATAGAGTCACAGGCCACGTGCTATGGTTGCTGCTCTGCTCCCCAAAAGGATTAATGCCATCTGCGCTTAGACCAAACCATACATTCCTTGGGTCACCTGCAAACTCCTCCCAGTACTTTCTCTCGATTTTTCTCCACTGCGAACCGTCAGCGGGTACTCTCAACTTTCCGTCTTTCTTACGATCTTCTGCATGCCACCGCATCGCCTTCGCATGCTCTTTGTTTTGGAACAAACGTTTCAACCGTGGTATTATAGGAGCATACCACATCACCTTGGAAGGAATCTTCTTCCTGGGGCACTCGCCCTCGACATCACCAGGGTCATCGCGACTGATCTTATAACGCAATGCACCGCATACCGGGCAAGCGTTCAAATCCTCGTACTCACCGCGGTAGAGGATGCAATCATTAGGGCATGCATGTATCTTTTGCACCTCTAACCCTAGAGGGCAGACAACCTTCTTTGCTTCATACGTACTCTTGGGCAATTCGTTGTCCTTTGGAAGTATATTCTTTATCATTACCAGCAACTTTCCAAATCCCTTGTCAGATACACCATTCTCTGCCTTCCATTGCAGCAATTCAAGTGTGGTGCCCAACTTTTTTTTGTCAGCTTCACAATTCGGGTACAACAATTTCTTGTGATCCTCTAACATGCGCTGCAACTTCGTCCTCTCCAGATCACTTGCGCAGTTTCTCTTTGCATCGGCAATGGCCCGACCTAGATCATCAGCGGGCTCATTTGATGCCTCTTCTTCAGCTTCTTCCCGCATTGTCGGCTCAGCTTCTTCCCCCATTGTTGTATCATCGTATTCAGGGAACCCATGGCCAGGATAGCCGTCGTCGTCCTCTTATTCTTCATTGTCTTCCATCATAACCCCTATTTCTCCGTGCTTGGTCCAAACATTATAGTGGGGCATGAAACCAGACTTAAATAGGTGGATGTGAATGGTTTTTTCTGTAGAGTAACTATGACCATTCTTACAGCCAGCACATAGACAAGGCATAAAACCATCCGCCCGCTTGTTTGCCTCAGCGGCCCGCAGAAAAGTATGCACGCCATTAATGAACTCAGGAGAGAATCGGTCATCATACATCCATTGTCGGCTCATCTTCATTACACAACACCAAATAGACCAAATTAATACAAGTTCATACATAAAGTTCATACATAAAGTTCATATACAGCACTTAATTAAATGCAACATACAAATAACTCTCTAGCTAAAGAATTTAAATGCAACAACAAATGCGATGAAGATCGCAACTAAGGTAACAATTGATCCAACAGCATAATGATACCAAGCCACACTATCAATGGCATAATTTCTAATCTTTCTAATCTTCAACCTCATTTTCTCCATATTGATCTTGTGATCATCGACAACATCGGCAACATGCAACTCCAATTCCATCTTCTCCCCCTCAATTCTTTTCAATTTTTCTTTCAAATACTCATTTTCTCTTTCGACTAAATTTAACCTCTCGACAATAGGGTCGGTTGGAATTTCCGGTTCACATACCTCCTAGATAAAAATATCTATGACAACTTGATGGGCATAATTTGTCATAAACACGAAATGCGACAACTAGTTTTAAAAGAGAATATACCACATCCGAATCATAACAAGGACGAGGGCCGACGGGGACGGATATCAAAACCATGGCACTATGTATAACAAACAACGTACGGGTAAGATAATTATACGAGTAACTATATAGCCAAATCACACAAACATCAATTTGGTAATGTAAAACATTCATGAACAAGAGCCTCACCACAAGGTGGTGCCGGCGACGGGCGGTGCGGGCGATCGACAGTGGTTACGACGGAGATTTAGAAGGCACTAAGTAAACCACACCTACATATGCAAACTAAGTGTTATTTTTGACCTCAAATTGCATATAAATCAAATACTAGCAAATATAATTCCTCCCAAATTAATCACTATACAAAGCATTGCAAGAGCTAATCTAGCAATGAGAGTTGAAAGGACAAAGTTGCTAACCTTTGTGATCATTTGAATGGATGGGGGCCTTCAAATCTTGACAAATTTTGGGCAAAATTTGTGAGGAGCTCGAGGGGAAAGGGGAAGAACAGAGGAGAAGTAAGGGGAAAGGGGAAGAACAAAGTGGCTCGGGTGGACGAAGGGTTTATGTACGTCGACCTTTAGTACCGGTTCATGCTATGAACCGGTACTAAAGGTGCTGGACGGGCCCCAGACTGACAACACCCTGCCACCACCCTCTTTAGTACCGGTTCGTGGCACGAACCGGTACTAAAGGTTCGCCACGAACCGGTACTAATGAGAACGGCCGGCTAGCCGTTGGAACCGGCACTAATGGACACATTAGTGCCGGCTCAAAACCAAACCGGCACTAATGTGTCTCATATTAGGTGCTTTTTCTACTAGTGTGAATGCAGAACGATACAAATAGTGCGGTAAGCAAGGGATGGGACTATTAAACATGTCCCCCTCCAGGGGTAGGCTGTGGAATGGTGTATAAAACAGATTTAATGCTCGTAATGGAGCCCACCTGGATACTCGTCGTAGCCTTTCTCCTTCCCTGGCTGTTGCATCGTGAGTTCGGCAGGTCTACTGCCGGACAGGGCCTCTGGTGAACGGAGTCCTGTGGATAAGAAAAAAAAGAAAAAGGAAAAAAAAGGATGACACACTTGGGAGCCCCTGGTGTGGTTAAGCCGCATTCTGGGCCTGTCGTGGGCGTGCCCCTCCCCCTATGCCCACGGTATCTCCAAAGCGTAATGATGTACGCGAAGTACCGGTCTTGCAATTTTGCAAGGGCTGGGGTTGGGGCCGTACTACTACGCGTGCTCGGGACGTGCCAGGTGGTCTTGTTGTAGGTTACTCCGGGCGCGTTTAGCAGTGTCCGGCCGCTTAACGGCCGGACTCGAGAATTACCTTAAGAGGCTGCTCTGTACTTCTGCCGCGAGAGCCACTATGTGTTCCTCCATTCGGAGGGAGCGTTCAGTGTTTCCGTTGACCGTGATGACTCCTCGAGGGCCTAGCATTTTGAGCTTGAGGTATGCGTAGTGCGGCACCGCGTTGAACTTTGCAAACGCGGTCCGTCCGAGCAGACCATGATAGCTGCTGCGGAAAGGGAACTATGTCGAAGATTAACTCCTCGCTTCGGAAGTTATCCAGGGATCCGAAGACCACTTCCAGTGTAACTGAGCCTATACAATTGGCCTCTACACCTGGTATGACGCCTTTGAAGGTCGTCTTTGTGGGTTTAATCCTTGAGGGGTCTATGCCCATCTTGCGCACTGTATCCTGATAAAGCAGGTTCAGGCTGCTGCCGCCGTCCATCAGGACTCTGGTGAGGTGAAATCCATCGACAATTGGGTCTAAAACCAATGCGGCGAATCCGCCGTGGCGGATGCTGGTGGGGTGGTCCCTTCGATCAAAAGTGATCGGGCAGGAGGACCATGGGTTGAACTTCGGGGCGACTGGCTCCATCACGTATACGTGCCTGAGTGCACGCTTCCGCTCCCTCTTGGGTATGTGGGTTGCGTATATCATGTTCACCGTCCGCACTTGTGGGGGGAAACCCTTCTGTCCTCTATTGTTCGGCGGTCGGGTCTCTTCCTCGTCATCGCTATGTAGCCCCTTGTCATTGTTTTCGGCAATTAGCTTACCTGCCTGCTTGAATACCCAACAGTCCCTGTTGGTGTAATTAGCTGGCTTTTCGGGGGTGCCGTGTATCTGGCACGAGCGGTCGAGTATTCGGTCCAAATTGGACGGACCCGGAGTAGTTCTTTTGAATGGCTTTTTCCGCTGACCGGGTTTGGAGCCTCTGAATCCTGCATTGACTGACGTATCCTCAGTATTGTCGCTGTTAATGCGGCGTTTGTGCTTGTTGCGACGCGACCTGCCGTTGCGGTCCTTGGTATCCGGACTGCCAGAATTTTTGCTGAGGTTGTTGCTGCGGGCTAGCCAGCTGTCCTCTCCCGCGCAGAAGCGGGTCATGAGTGATGTGAGGGCTACCATGGATATTGGCTTTTCCTGTCCCAGGTGCCGCGCAAGCCACTCGTCGCGGATGTTATGTTTGAAGGCCGCGAGGGCCTCCGCATCCAGACATTCGACGATTTGATTTTTCTTAGTTAAGAATCGTGTCCAGAATTGTCTGGCCGATTCATTTGGCTGCTGAATTATATGGCTTAGGTCGTCAGCGTCTGGTGGTCGCACATATGTGCCCTGGAAGTTATCAAGGAATGCGGCTTCCAGGTCCTCCCAACACCCAATTGATTCTGCTGGCAAGCTGTTAAGCCAATGCCGAGCTGGTCCTTTAAGCTTGAGTGGGAGGTATTTGATGGCGTGAAGATCATCACCGCGGGCCATGTGGATATGAAGGAGATAGTCTTCGGTCCAAACCGTGGGGTCTGTTGTGCCATCATAGGATTCAATATTCACGGATTTAAACCCTTCGGGGATTTGATGATCCATTACTTCATCTGTGAAGCATAGTGGGTGTGCGGCGCCTCTGTATTGGGCTATATCACGACGTAGCTCAAACGAGCTTTGTCTACTGTGTTCGGCCCGGCTGGACTTGCTGTGTTCGGCGCGACGGTTGTCGTTGCGTATCATGGGGCGCCCACGCGATCCGTAGATCGATCTTGATTTTCTTGCCTTATCCTCCAATATATCTCGCAAGTCCGGAGCGTTCCCCTGTGGCTTTGTGCTTTTCGAGTGACGCCGGGGTACGGTTTTAGTGCGGGGCCTAGAGGCCTCTCTGTCGCGGCCACGGGGTGGTCGGTCAGCCGTATTGTGCGCTGGTGATGCAGGTTTATATGCCTCCTCCTCTAATCGGGGGAGCAGCTTGCGTTTGGGGTAGCTTTTGGAGGGGCGTTCGAGTTCATGCTCTTCGGCCACAAGGACTTCAGTCCATCTGTCCGCTAGAAGATCTTGATCAGCTCTAAGCTATTGCTGCTTTTTCTTGAGGCTGCTTGCCATGGCCATAAGCCTGCGTTTAAAACGCTCTTGTTCGACGGGATCCTCAGGCACGACGAATTCGTCGTCGTCGAGGCTTGCCTCGTCTCCAGAGGGAGGCATGTAATTATCATCCTCTACCTCTTCGTCTGCCGCTCTCTCATGAGGGTTGGCTTCTCCGTCCTCCTGTGCTGAATCTTGCTGGAGGGGGTTGTCTTCGACACTGTCTGGGGTGTTATTACCTCCGGTGCCAGAATCTCCATTCTTACTATGGCGGGATTTAGAGCGGCGCCGCTGACGCCGGCGCTTAGGCTGTTTCTTGGAGGGGTCTTCCCCCGCTGTTCCCTCACCATTCCCATCCTTTGGGATATCCACCATGTATATGTCATATGACGAGGTGGCTTTCCAGTGCCCAGTAGGCGCTGGATCTTGGTCGTCTCCGGCATCGTCGTCCATACCGTCGATGTCTTCGGAGTCGAAGTCTAGCATGTCGGTTAGATCGTCGACAGTGGCTACTAAGTGGGTGGTGGGTGGGCTTTGAATTTCTTCGTCGTCCGCATCCCAACCGTCCTGACCGCAGTTTGGCCAGGGCTCTCCTGATAACGAGAGATACTTTAGCGAATTCAGGATGTCGCCGAAAGGTGAGTGTTGAAAGATGTCCGCAGCAGTGAACTCCATGATCGGCACCCAACCGGATTCGATTGGTAGGGGCGCGAGGGGTTCGGAGTCCGGTGAGGAATCCGGCACCTCGGAGTCACGAGCTTCACAAGGGACAAGGTCAGTATTCGGCTCCATCACCATAGAGGTTGCAGCCCCCGAGGTGGTGTCTAGCCACCCGTCCTCGATCTGCGCAGCCAGCTCCGAATTAAGGGTCGGAGCGGACTCATGTGCGGCCTCCAGGGCACTGTCTGGCAGCAGAGCTAAATCATGCCCATCGTGACAGTGCGGCATGCTCGGCTGTGGCTCGAATCCATCGAAGATCAAGTCTCCACGGATGTCAGTCGTGAAGTTCAGACTTCCAAATCTGACCTGACGGCCAGGGGCGTAGCTTTCGATCTGCTCCAGATGGACAAGCAAATTGGCCCACAGTGCAAAGCTGCCGAATACGAAGATCTGTCCGGGGAGAAAAGTCTCACCCTGGACTGCGTCGTTGTTGTTGATGATCGAAGGAGCCATCGAGCCTATCGGTGACGACACAGAGGAACTCTCAATGAAAGCACCAATGTCGGTGTCAAAACCGGCGGATCTCGGGTAGGGGGTCCCGAACTGTGTGTCTAGGCGGATGGTAACAGGAGACAAGGGACACGATGTTTTTACCCAGGTTCGGGCCCTCTCGATGGAGGTAAAACCCTACTCCTGCTTGATTGATATTGATGATATGGGTAGTACAAGAGTGCATCTACCACGAGATCAAGGAGGCTAAACCCTAGAAGCTAGCCTATGGTATGATTGTTGTTCTGTCCTATGGACTAAAACCCTCCGGTTTATATAGACACCGGAGAGGGCTAGGGTTACACAGAGTCGGTTACAATGGTAGGAGATCTACATACCCGTATCGCCAAGCTTGCCTTCCACGCCAAGGAAAGTCCCATCCGGACACGGGACGAAGTCTTCAATCTTGTATCTTCATAGTCTTGGAGTCCGGCCGATGATGATAGTTCGGCTATCCGGACACCCCCTAGTCCAGGACTCCCTCAATGAGTGTTTATTCACTTGTCATTGCACGAGAGTACGGCAAATGTATTAGGGATGCCCAGTCCCGAAATGAATAAATAAATTTAGTTTATGTTGTCAAACAATAAATTCCTTGGAAAGTGTTGGTATGGAGGGCACCTGTGGATATGATTAGCCATGGAAAGTGAAAGTTATGGTGGAAAAAGGAATAAACTTTATTTTCTATTTGGGAACTGCCTATGATGTATCTAGCATGGAAAGTGTTGGGATGCTCCAAGTCGTTTTCGTTGGTAGGAAAAGTATGCCTCTCAAAAATAATGTTATCTCTCAATTTAAGCTATGAGCTCTAGCACCTCTACAAATCACTACTTCCCTCCGCGAAGGGCCTTTCTTTTACTTATGTAATTTCTATTTTGAATTTGAGTCTCCATCCTCTCTTATAAAGCACCAACTAAGGGGCACTATGATCGTATTTGAGCATTAGGTGTAGCTAATATTCGAGTCTGTTTCATGAATGGATCAGTGATTGAGCATGATGGGCTAGGGATATCTTGCTTTAGTATTGATATTTCGAAAGACATGGTTGCTTGTTGGTATGCTTGAGTATTAAAGTCTTCATGTCAAAACTAGAATATTGCTTTGAATCATATAAAAGTCCATATGTCCATGCTGTAAAGAAAAGAATGTGATGAACATGTTAGGCAACATTCCACATCAAAAATTCTGTTTTTATCATTTACCTACTCAAGGACGAGCAAGAATTAAGCTTGGGGATGCTAATACGTCTCCAACGTATCTATAATTTTTTTATTGCTCCATGCTGTTATATTATCATTCTTCGATGTTTTACAATCATGTTATAGTCATTTTATATCATTTTATGGTACTAACCTATTGACATAGTGCCCAGTGCCAGTTGTTATTTTCTGTATGTTTTTTACATCGCAGGAAATCAATATCAAACGGAGTCCAAATGTAACGCAACTTCTGGAGGATTTTTTTGGGCCAGAAGAAAGCCAATGGGCCGAGGAAGCACCTGAGAGGCTGCTCAAGGTGAGCAGCACCCACCAGGGTGCGCCAGGAGGCCTACGCGCGCCCTGGGGGGTTGTACCAACCTCGGGTGCCCCCCGAACCGCCTCTTTGCTCCATAAATACCCAAATATTCCAGAAACCCTAGGGGAGTCATATATTGATCCAGCCGCCGCAGAGTCCAAAACCACCAAGATCCAATCTGGACACCGTCGTGGAGTGGTTCACCACTTCCAATGGTGCCTCTCCTATGATGCGTGAGTAGTTCTATGTAGACCTACGGGTCCGTAGTTAGTAGCTAGATGGTTTCCTCTCTCTCTCTCTCTCTCTCTCTCTCTCTCTCTCTTGATTATCAATACAATGGTCTCTTGGAGATCCATATGATGTAAGTCTTTTGGCGGTGTGTTTGTTGGGATCCGATGAACTTTGAGTTTATGATCAGATCTATGTTTTTATCCATGAAAGTTATTTGAGTCTTCTTTGATCTCTTATATGCATGATTGCTTATAGCCTCGTATTTCTTCTCCGATATTTGGGTTTTGTTTGGCCAACTTGATCTATTTATCTTGCAATGGGAAGGGGTGCTTTGTAGTGGGTTCGTCTTACGGTGCTTGTTCCCAGTGACAGAAAGGGAACCGACATGTATGTATCATTGCTACTAAGGATAACAAGATGAGATATATATCTGCCGCAATAGATAAATGGATCTCGTCTACATCATGGCATTGTTCTTATTGCATTACTCCGTTTTCTCATGAACTTAATACACTAGATGCATGTTGGATAGCGGTCGATGTGTGGAGTAATAGTAGTAGATGCAGGCAGGAGTCGGTCTACTAATCTTGGACGTGATGCCTATATAATGAGCATTGCCTGGATATCGTCATGATTATTTGAAGTTCTATCAATTGCCCAATAGTAATTGTTTTCCCACCGTTTGCTATTTTTCTCGAGAGAAGCCACTAGTGAAACCTACGGCCCCCGGGTCTCTTTTCATCATATTTGCCTTTGCGATCTA
Organism: Triticum timopheevii; assembly: GCA_963921465.1. Classification (NCBI taxonomy): domain Eukaryota; kingdom Viridiplantae; phylum Streptophyta; class Magnoliopsida; order Poales; family Poaceae; genus Triticum; species Triticum timopheevii. Next base: position 127,667,867 of record OY997274.1, read on the forward strand.
TTTTCTCTTGCATTTATTTTCATATCTATTAAACCAAAAATACAAAAATACCTTGCTGCAATTTATTTGTTTCGCGATCTATTTATCCTATCTACCACTTTTTACCTCACGTTATTTGCCTACTTGAGGCGCCGTACCCGAAAGGGATTGATAACCCCTTTAACACGTTGGGTTGCGAGTATTTTTATTTCTGTGTAGGTGATGTTTACGTGGTGTGAGGAGGTTCTCCTACTGATTAGATAACCTTGGTCTCATCACTTAGGGAAATACCTACTGTCGCTATACTGTATCATCCCTTCCTCTTTGGGGAAATACCGACATAGTTCTAGCAGACATCAATCAACACCATTGCCTCTCTGATGATGCGTGAGTAGTTTACCACAGACCTACGGGTCCATAGCTAGTAGCTAGATGGCTTCTTCTCTCTCTTTGATTCTCAATACCATGTTCTCCTCGATGTTCTTGGAGATCTATTCGATGTAATATTCTTCTGCGATGTGTTTGCCGAGATCCGATGAATTGTGGATTTATGATCAGATTATCTATGAATATTATTTGGTTATTCTCTCAATTCTTATATGCATGATTTGATATCTTTGCAAGTCTCTTCGAATTATCGGTTTCGTGTGGCCTACTATATTGATCTTTCTTGCAATGGGAGAAGTGCTTAGCTTTGGGTTCAATCTTGCGGTGTCCTTTCCCAGTGACAGTAGGGGCAGCAAGGTACGTATTGTGTTGTCGCCATCGAGGATAAAAAGATGGGGTTTTCATCATATTGCTTGAGTTAATTCCTCTACATCATGTCATCTTACTTAATGCGTTACTATGTTCTTTATGAACTTAATACTGTAGATGCAGGCATGAGTCGGTCGATGTGTGGAGTAATAGTAGTAGATGCAGAATCGTTCCGGTCTACTTGACACGGACGTGATGCCTATGTACATGATCATTGCCTTAAATATCGTCATAACTTTGCACTTTTCTATCAATTGCTCGGCAGTAATTTGTTCACCCACCATAATATTTGCTATCTTGAGAGAAGCCACTAGTGAAACCTATGGCCCCCGGGTCTCTTTTCCATTATATTGAATCTCGTTTACATCTTATTAGTTTCTTGTCAACTTGCCAATTTTTGTCGCCGTTCCTTATTTTGCAATCTTTACTTTCCAATCTATAAACCAAAAATACCAAAAGTATTTGCTTTACCGTTTATCTATCTCTATCAGATCTCACTTTTGCAAGTAACCATGAAGGGATTGACAACCCCTTTATCGCGTTGGGTGCAAGTTGTTGATTGTTTGTGCAGGTATTCGGAGACTTGTGCATTTTCTCCTACTGGATTGATACCTCGGTTCTCAAACTGAGGGAAATACTTACGGTACTTTGCTGCATCACCCTTTCCTCTTTAAGGGAAAACCCAACGCAAGCTCAAGAGGTAGCACTGGGCAGCGGTGAAGAATATTCTAAAGTACCTAAAAAGGACTAAGGAAATGTTTCTAGTTTATGGAGGTGAGGAGGAGCTCTGCATAAAGGGTTACGTCGTTGCTAGTTTCCAAACCGACAGAGATGATTGTCGATCACAGTCCGGATTCGTGTATGTCATGAACGGAGGAGCAGTGAGCTAGATGAGTTCCAAGAAAGATACGGTGGCCGATTCTACCACTGAAGCTGAATACATTGCGGCTTGTGAAGCTGCAAAGGAAGGTGTTTGGATCCGGAACTTTCTAGATGATCTTGGTATTTTTCCCAGCCTCGGTAAAACCATTGGACCTTTATTGTGATAATTCTGGTGCCATCGCACAAGCAAAGGAGCCGAGAAATCACCACAAGGTCAGACACATAGATCGGAAATATCACCTGATACGAAAGATCGTAAAGAATGGTGATGTAGAGTTATGCAAAATTCTCATGGAATCAAATGTTGCAGATCTGTTGACTAAGCCGCTTCCACAACCCAAGCATTAGGGGCACGTTAGAGCTATGGGCTTTCAATGTCTATCTGATTGACTCTAATGCAAGTGGGAGACTTTTGGAGATATGCCCTAGAGGCAATCATGTATGATGATATTTCCTATGTGTTTATGAATAAAGATAATCCTTGGACATTATCAGATGTGTGTCAAAAAGTACGTGACTTGTTTGTGAGACTATGCATCGTATGGTGATTGCCCTAAAAGGCACTAGTCGAAAGGGTTGTGTCGACGCGCAGCCAACTAGACTAGCATATGACACGGGCGATGGCTTGGTCTCACCAGCCATGGATCATTGGATGCTAACCGGATAATATGGACTCGGAAGGATCTGGTCGGATTCGAGTTGAGATAAGGTCCGAGTCGGATAGACCCAACTATGAGACGCAACGATAAGTCATCTGTGAGTCTCTAGTACAAGTGTACAACATACATTCTATGTCCTAAGACCTGAGCTGGCGCATATACTCGAGATGGTGACAGACTTGCACTACAAGAAATATGTCAACTTATGACCTTCTGTCAGTGACCCTGGAAGAATTGGTCATAGATTTATGACCATTTGAGACCAATTGGTCAAAAGCTGTTCGAGGGGCTCCAAACCCTAAACCATTGCGACCATTTTGGTCAGAAAGGTCATAATTTCCTTACATGAAATGGTCATAAAGCTAACAGCGCTAGTCCGCTGCCTTATTTCTAGTTGTTAACGACCAATATAGATGGTCATAGCCTTGTAAATTGTGGTGGGTTGCTATGACTAGGCGCCACCTCATCAGTTTTGCCTATGTGTCATGTCCATGTGGCAGTTTTTGCCCTAGGTTGTGAAGCAACCTATATTTCTGTTATTCCCAAAATTCCCAAAAAAATCTCATAAATTCTTTGGGTCATATCTTCGTCAAATATGTAAAAACCTTCCTTGCCTAGTTCAAAAATAATTCAAAAATATTCATTTTCCTATTCTGTTCAGAGTAACAGTTTGTGAAGGAAGTACCATTTTGGCATGTCCAAATAGTATCCATTTTCTACAGTGCTTTCCGATGCCCAAATAACCATCCTCCACCAAATGCCAGCTCAATCCATTCATTATTTTGAGCCGAGCTTCAACATTCGTATTTATGTCCAGTGTGGTGGTTTGCAAAGCAAGTACCACCTAGGCTCCTCCTTTTGAGCTGAAAATTTGTGAAAACGGTCTTCTTAGTAACTGATCATCCTCAGCCAAAACTCACGCCCATTAGCCATGTACATTTCCCGTACCGCTAATCAAACACTTGGCTGCTAATTCATGTTTGAGCATCGATTGGTCTCCTCGTGAGAATCTTATGTTGTAATTTTCTTCCCAGCACCAACCTCGGGAGTGCCCAACCCACTAGACATGCCTAGGCCGCCCAGAACACATGGCAACGCCACGGTCACGCGGTGACCACGCGGCGGGCATGCGAGTTTACGCGCTCTAGAGTTGGGGCCCTCGGCCACCGCCCAAACCTCGACGTATCGCCACCAAACCATGTATTTATGATTAAATAGGTCCTTATGTAACTAGAAATGATTTTTGGAAAAAATAAATAGCAAACTATGAGGCAGCTGCAGTTCAAATTTGACCCGCTTCCAGCTGAATCGGCAGAAATTTGTCTTTTTCACGAGAGGTGGATCAAAACATTTTACACCAGACCATTTTGTCAATTGTGCATTAAATATGGCCTAGTATTTTATAAAAATGATTTGGTCCAATTTTGCAACAATTATTTGGTAGTTCCTTCACAAAAAAACCTCCTTTCGGGCACTCGAAAAATGGAAAATGGTTTTTTCGTCCAACGAAAATGAAAACTTCCTTAGGCAACATTGTTTGCTATTCCAATATGCACCCTTGTGCACAATATGAGATTGTTTGAACAAACTATGCCATGAATGTGGCCATAAGATTGATCATTTGGCTTAAAAGCCATGAATCTTCACACTTGATAGCTCATTTCTGAGAAGACTTTTTTAAAATAATTACCGTATTACCAGTTTATTATTTTTCCTGGAAACTTGGTCACATATAATGGCACAATGCGAAGGTTTTCCAATTTTTTAAGTTTTTTTTTTAATTTTTTATGCCCGTTTCAAAATGCGGTCAAAACGGCGGGCTTGACCGTTCCTAGCTAGTGGTTCAATCTTGGAATTTTTTTGGTGTTTCTAGGATTAAATAGATACTTATGTACCTAGAAATAATTTTTGGAAAAAATAAAGAGCAAACTATGAGGCAGCTACAGTTCAAATTTGACCCGTTTCCAACTGAATCGACGATAATTTGTCTTTTTCATCAGAGGTGGATCAAAACTTTTTTCACCCAACCATTTTGTCAATTGTGCATTATATATGGCCTAGTATTTTATAAAATTGATTTGGTCCATTTGTGCAACAATTATTTGGTAGTTCCTTCACAAAAAAACCTCATTTCGGGCACTCGGAAAATGAAAAATGAATTTTCCGTGCAAAGAAAATGAAAACTTCCTTAGGCAACATTGTTTGGAATTCCAATATGCACCCTTGTGCACAATATGAGATCATTTGAACAAACTATGCCATGAATATGGCCATAAGATCGATCGTTTGGCTTGAAAGCCATGAATCTTCACACTTGATAGCTCATTTCTAAGAACACTTTTTTAAAATAATTACCGTATTACAAGTTTATTATTTTTCCTGGAAACTTGGTCACATATAATGACACAATGCGAAGGTTTTCCAATTTTTTGATTTTTTTTGAATTTTTTATGCCCGTTTCAAAATGCGGTCAAAACGGCGGGCTTGACCGTTCCTAGCTAGTGGTTGAATCTTGGATTTTTTTTGGTGTTTCTCTGATTAAATAGATACTTATGTACCTAGAAATGATTTTGCGAAAAAATAAATAGCAAACTATGAGGCAGCTACAGTTCAAATTTGACCCGTTTCCAACTGAATCGACAGCAATTTGTCTTTTTCACCAGAGGTGGATCAAAACTTTTTTCACCCAACCATTTGGTCAATTGTGCATTATATATGGCCTAGTATTTTAGAAAAATGATTTGGTACAATTTTGCAACAATTATTTGGGAGGTCCTTCACAAAAAACCCTCCTTTCGGGCACTCGAAAAATGGAAAATGAATTTTCCGTGCAAAGAAAATGAAAACTCCCTTTGGCAACATTGTTTGGAATTCCAAGATGCACCCTTGTGCACAATATGAGATCATTTGAACAAACTATGCCATCAATGTGGCCATAAGATTGATCGTTTGGGTTGAAATACATGAATCTTCACACATGATAGCTCATTTCTGAGAACACTTTTTAAAAATAATTACCGTATTACAAGTTTATTATTTTTCCTGAAAACTTGGTCACATATATGACACAATGCGAAGGTTTTCCAATTTTTTAATATTTTTTGAAATTTTTATGCCCGTTTCAAAATGCGGTCAAAACGGCGGGCTTGACCGTTCCTAGCTAGTGGTTGAATCTTGGAATTTTTTTGGTGTTTCTCTGATTAAATAGATACTTATGTACCTAGAAATTAGTTTTGGAAAAAATAAATAGCAAACTATGAGGCAGCTACAGTTCAAATTTGACCCGTTTCCAACTGAATCGACGGCAATTTGTCTTTTTCACCAGAGGTGGATCAAAACTTTTTTCACCCAACCATTTGGTCAATTGTGCATTATATATGGCCTAGTGTTTTAGAAAAATGATTTGGTTCAATTTTGCAACAATTATTTGGGAGGTCCTTCACAAAAAAACCTCCTTTCGGGCACTCGAAAAATGGAAAATGAATTTTCCGTGCAAAGAAAATGAAAACTCCCTTTGGCAACATTGTTTGGAATTCCAAGATGCACCCTTGTGCACAATATGAGATCATTTGAACAAACTATGCCATGAATGTGGCCATAATATTGATCGTTTGGGTTGAAATACATGAATCTTCACACATGATAGCTCATTTCTGAGAACACTTTTTAAAAATAATTACCGTATTACAAGTTTATTATTTTTCCTAGAAACTTGGTCACATATAATGACACAATGCGAAGGTTTTCCAATTTTTTAATTTTTTTTGAATTTTTTATGCCCGTTTCAAAATACGGTCAAAACGGCGGGCTTGACCGTTCCTAGCTAGTGGTTGAATCTTGGAATTTTTTTGGTGTTTCTCTGATTAAATAGATACTTATGTACCTAGAAATGATTTTTGTAAGAAAATAAATAGCAAACTATGAGGCAGCTACAGTTCAAATTTGACCCGTTTCCAGCTGAATCGATGGCAATTTGTCTTTTTCACCAGAGGTGGATCAAAACTTTTTTCACCCAACCATTTGGTCAATTGTGCATTATATATGTCCTAGTATTTTATAAAATTGATTTGATCCATTTTTGCAACAAATATATTATAGGTCCTTCACAAAAAAACTTATTTTGGCCACTCAAAAAATGGAAAATTAATTTTTCGCGCAAAGGAAATAAAAACTCCCTTTGTCAATATTGTTTGCAAATCCATGATGTAAACTTGTGCAAAATATGATATCATTTGAACAAATTTTGATATGACTTTCACAAAAATACTCATTTTGAGCTCTGAAAAATGAAATGAAATTTTTTATCTTGAATCGATCATGACCAATTTATATGGTCATAAGGTCATCAAATGGTTTGCTGCGTTCTGATTGGACCATGGGCATATCACGCGGATCACGCATCAACCACCGTCGGATGCTTTCGGATCCAACGGCCCAAACCCACCCGAGCAGAAACCCTAGGTCTGTCCTCATGGACATTTTCCACCCACCCCCCCGCCTCCATTCTTTCTCTCATTCCTCCCTCCCCCGCCTCCATTCTTTCGCTCCAGATCGACGACCACGGCCCCCCGTCGCTGCCCCCTCCTTCCCCATCCCGCCGCGGCGAGGAGATCCATTCCCGCCGCCGCCGTCGGCCCCGCCCCCTTCTCCCCGAGTCAGACCACATCCTCCCACCATAGCTCTCCGCCGGGCCTCCCCCCACTCCTCGCAGATCCAGAGCTGCGAGATCCGTCTCTCTCCGACATCGAGGTTGACTGGGAGGGGCGCAATCCAGGACCAGCGGGCTACACGCTGGCGAAGAGTAGAGCAGAGCACCGCCTCGCCTCTTCCACTGTCGTCCGCCTCCTACGCTCCCCCGCGGCTCCGCACGTCGTCCCTTCCCCGCCCGCCCGCCTCGCCGGGGCGCCAGCGCGCTTCCGGTGCCGCCACCGGCTCCGGTCGGTGCGCGCGGAGGCGGCCAAGGAGGCGGATGTGGGGGAGCTCAGGGCCAGGGTGTCCATCTACAAGCCGCGCTCCTATGAGGTGCTCGTCTCCGATGCCTCCCGCTCCCTCACCGCCGCCATCAACGACGGCAGGACCCACCTCGAGATCGAGTTCCCGTAAGCATCCACTCCGCTGCACTATCCCATTCGTCTTGTTTCAATCTAATGCAATCCCACGAGTGTTCTCACATCCCCTTCATGTTTCTTCCATGAACCTCCACGGGTAATCCATGACTAGGCCTCTGCCCAGCAGCATCTCTTCTTACAAGGTACTGACTGCCCGCCCTTCTTCTCCAACCCCTGCTCAAATTTCCTGCTGTGACATGTCGCCATATATTATTGGATACAGTTTGATTCTAGTTACATATGCACAAAAATTCAGTCCATACATAAGAATCTTTTTACGGGACACTGCAGCAACATTGACTGAATGTTTCCTGCTGCAGCAACATTGTGGTCATCAATGGATACGAATTGACTAGTGATCGATGCTCATACTGTATGTACAACATGTTGCTGAACTCAAAAATGCTATTTGCTTCACATTTTTGTTTGTTGAACTGTCCCAGAATATTTCAATTAATGTAAACCTATGAGTTAAATAAATTGTATGGGAGGCATTGACATAAGTGCTCTAGACCTGCTCTGCTCCTGTTCAGAGGCACCTTGTATTCTTTTTTGTAAAATCTCCTATCGTAAAATATGCTGAATTTGTATGCTATGATAGACAGTTGGTGAGGTAAACAATTGATTCTTGTTCATGCCACTTCCTGTTTTAGATGCTCAATGTGGTTACTGCATGAGTTTGTTATGTTTAGTCAAAGTGTCTTGAAATGCTTGGGAATGGCCTGTCTGTCTGGACATGCAGTTAGTCTGAATCTGTTTTGGCAGCTAACATGCCTCGTCATTCTGACTACTTGCTTTCTCACTTCATGGCACTTGAGAACATTCATGTTCTATTTTATCCATTCTCACATTCTGGCATCTAGTACTTCAACGATCTCACAGTGGCGGTTTAGGACATGCTTATCGTTGCAAAAAAAAATGAGCTCAGGCAATACTAATGTTTATATCTATCATCCAGTACTATTGTTTATATCTAATCAAGACCTTACGATTTACACAGGTCGGGTTGTCGCAGGTTCCATGGAGCCCCCCTCCCCTCGTCAAGCTCGGCGCCAAGAGCGAGGAGCTGCTATTCGCCTCGCCTCGCCTCGCACAAGCGACGCCATCTGCTCTTTCACTAGTGTCGACCCTTGCTTTCATTGCTAATAACACACGCATGCTCCACAACTAATACAGAAGATGCATTTCCATCCCATCTAGTAGGTGCTGACTTGATGCAAACAAATAAAATAAAATTAGTAGGTGTTGACTGCTCACATCCCATATATGCTGAACGATGCTAACTGCTGTACCAATGTGATGTTGCTTGCTTGATTGATGACTGGTTGTCATTAACTAGAAAAAAGAAGAAGAAAACCTTGTCAATTTATTTGAGTAGAATCATGTATCCCATACTTGTATTTGCATGTTTGCTTGCTTGCTTGTAGCACTATCAAGTGTGAGGAAATTCAGTACTAGGATGTGTAGAGATGGGACGCTGTTGGATCATTAGCACTTGTAGCACTATCAAGTTTGTACTGATTGTAGATAGAAAACCTTGTAATTTTTTTCTGTAAGCTAAACTTTGTGATTTAATTTCTGGAAGCTAAGCATTGTAAGTCTATTAAGAAACTTGAGCAAAATCAGTCCACAAGTTAGTTTAAGTCACAAGTGCCTTTTATTGACAGAGTCTTCTGCCAGGGCGAATGTTATATTCAAAACCACTTCTGATCACTTTGTGTTTTGTTTTTTAATATTTTGTTGTGTCTTGCTTGTTGGGAATTGATCTAGTTAAGTGGCTGACTGGGAATATATTATGCTATCAAGTTCGTGTCTTGGTGCGTCTGAGAATGTTGTTTCTTTCTTTCTTTCTTTCTTCCTTTTGTTGCAAACCTGAAAAGAAAGTGCAATGTGAACCTGGAAGGTGCATGTACTGCTGCTACTTTCGTGTGCCAACTGCTATACTAGTTGGTTTGTGATGATCCAAACAAGTCGACAACAGTAGTACTGTTGGCAGTTGGTGTTTAATTTCATTGCTGCCACGGTATTTATTCTTTCGACATGTCATGTATATGCTTGGTTCCCTGATGGGTGCACTTTCTAACATGCGCAGGTGCAAGACAGAGACACGCCACCATGCAATGTTTCTTCTTCCACTCGCAGGCCTCCCACTCCAGTAACTCTTTTTCTGTTCTAGCATAGCATAGCTGGTAAGCAACCTCTCCTCTCTTTTGCTCTCTCTTGCTCTATTATCTTGCTCTGCGTGTGTCCATGACCACACACCCCTTCTGCTAAGTTATGTTCTGGCCATGGTGATTTCTGTCTACTGCTTATGATGCTTTGGACTTGTAGTTTAGTGATGCCAAGTGTTGCATTGATAATATTTGATCAAAACCACCCAATTAAGTTGAACAATTGAAGAGAGCCTGCTAAAGTTTTTTGCACGACTTGCACTTGAGCCATGCATATTCATATTATGTATCTGTTTTCTTGTATGTATGGGTATCTCATTTTAACTAGTTGGAGGACAAAAAGCATGGCACTAGCTCAATTTGTGTTATCATTCTAAATAAATGATATTTTCTTGAATGGTCGGTTTAATATATTTGCCCCAATTTTTCTTATTCTTATCTCATTCATGTAACAGGGTGACAGAGGAAGCCATGTTGAAGTTTTGTTTGTTGCCAGCCCTCACTTCGGTCGTCCAGCGAGTCTGGCATGTTGTTCATCTGACTACGGTCGTCCAACTAGTCTGTCATGTTGTTCATCTAACTACAGTCGTCCAACGAGTCTGGCATGTTGTCATTTTCTTGTAAAGCAGTACTGTATTACACTTGTAGAGCTCGTTAGTACACTTGTAGAGCTTGAAAGTACTGCATTACACATGGTCATGTATTGGCACGTATAGAGCTTGTTATTGTGATTGCCATTGTATTATGTGATCTGGTTGCTCTTATTTGAAGTTTATGTGTGCTTTTTGTCTGGCAATTTAAATACTGGTTGAAATATGAAGAATATGAGCCTGATCGATGGGACCCACTTACCAGAACATGAAAAATGGGACCCAGTTACAAGAACCTGACAATTGGGACCCATCTGGACCCATTTATAAAAAAAGGAAAATGAAATAGCTTAGACAAAAAGGCCATGACCCAACAATAAAAAAGCTGCACTGTTGGGCTTGGCCCATGAACCCAAAAAAAATTGATGTAAAAAACACAAATGGGCTGAATTGTTGGGCTCGGCCCATGTAGAAAATCGAATTGGACCGGGCTGAATCTTGTGCCACGTCAGATTGCCACGCTGGATGCCTATGTGGCCTGGGGAGGTTGCTAGTGACCAAAACGCCACAGTAGGAATATTTTGGTCGTAAACATTTTTGACCATTCCAGAAGAAAGGTCGCTATAGTCAGTTTACGATGGCCAGCTTTTGACCTTCTGTTTTTGGTCACAAAAAGGTCATAAATGGAAATTTGTGACCTTTCAGTGACCAATAGTGGTGGTCATAAGTTGACATATTTCTTGTAGTGTTGCTTTGGGCCAACCAAATGCTACTCCGTGACTGGGTAGTTACAAAGGTAGGTTTCAGGCTTGTCCATGTTGGGGAACGTAGTAATTTCAAAAAAATTCCTACGCACACGCAAGATCATGGTGATGCATAGCAACGAGAGGGGAGAGTGTTGTCTACGTAACCTTGTAGACCGAAGCGGAAGCGTGACGCAACGTAGAGGAAGTAGTCGTACGTCAGCACGACGGCATGGTGACGATCTTGATGTTCAACTGTCGCAGGGCTTCGCCTAAGCACCACTACAAAATGATCGAGGTGTAATATTGTGGAGGGGGGCACCGCACACGGCTAAGGAACGATCACGATGATCAACTTGTGTGTCCATGGGGTGCCCCCTACCCCCGTATATAAAGGAGTGGAGGGGAGGGCCGGCCCTCTTCTAAGGCGCGCCCTAGGGGAGTCCTACTCCCACCGGGAGTAGGATTCCCCCTTTCCTAGTCCAACTAGGAGTCCTTCCATGTATTAGGAGTAGGAGACAAGGAAGGGGGAGAGAGAAGGGAAGGAAGGAGGGGGTGCGGCCCCTCCCCCTAGTCCAATTCGGACTAGGCCATGGGGGGGCGCGCGGCCTGCCCTAGGCAGCCCCTCTATCTTTCCCGCAGGGCCCAATAAGGCCCAATACTTCTCCCCGGTGAATTCCCGTAACTCTCCGGTACTCCGAAAAATACCCGAATCACTCGGAACCTTTCCGAACTCCGAATATAGTCATCCAATATATCGATATTTACGTCTCGACCATTTCGAGACTCCTCGTCATGTCCCCGATCTCATCCGGGACTCCGAACTCCTTCGGTACATCAAAACTCATAAACTCATAATATAACTGTCATCGAAACCTTAAGCGTGCGGACCCTACAGTTCGAGAACAATGTAGACATGACCGAGACATGTTTCCGGTCAATAACCAATAGCGGGACCTGGATGCCCATATTGGTCCCTACATATTCTACGAAGATCTTTATCGGTCAAACCGCATAACAACATACGTTGTTCCCTTTGTCATCGGTATGTTACTTGCCCGAGATTCGATCGTCGGTATCCAATACCTAGTTCAATCTCATTACCGACAAGTCTCTTTACTCGTTCCATAATACATCATCTTGCAACTAACTCATTAGTTGCAATGCTTGCAAGGCTTAAGTGATGTGCATTACCGAGAGGGCCCAGAGATACCTCTCCGACATTCGGAGTGACAAATCCTAATCTCGAAATACGCCAACCCAACAAGTACCTTTGGAGACACCTGTAGAGCACCTTTATAATCACCCAGTTATGTTGTGACGTTTGGTAGCACACAAAGTGTTCCTCCGGTAAACGGGAGTTGCATAATCTCATAGTCATAGGAACATGTATAAGTCATGAAGAAAGCAATAGCAACATACTAAACGATCGGGTGCTAAGCTAACTGAATGGGTCATGTCAATCAGATCATTCAACTAATGATGTGATCCTGTTAATCAAATAACAACTCTTTGTCCATGGTTAGGAAACATAACCATCTTTGATTAACAAGCTAGTCAAGTAGAGGCATACTAGTGACACTTTGTTTGTCTATATATTCACACATGTATTATGTTTCTGGTTAATACAATTCTAGCATGAATAATAAACATTTATCATGATATAAGGAAATAAATAATAACTTTATTATTGCCTCTAGGGCATATTTCCTTCAGTCTCCCACTTGCACTAGAGTCAATAATATAGATCACATCACCATGTGATTAACATCGATAGTTCACATCATCATGTGATTAACACCCATAGTTCACATCGCCATGTGACCAACACCCAAAGGGTTTACTAGATTCAGTAATCTAGTTCACATCGCTATGTGATTAACACCCAAAGAGTACTAAGGTGTGATCATGTTTTGCTTGTGAGAGAGTCTTAGTCAACGGGTCTTTCACATTCAGATCCGTTATGTATTTTGCAAGTTTTCTATGTCTACAATGCTCTGCACGAAGCTACTCTAGCTAATTGCTCCCACTTTCAATATGTATCTAGATCGAGACTTAGAGTCATCCAGATCGGTGTCAAAACTTGCATCGACGTAACCCTTTACGACGAACCTTTTTTCACTTCCATAATCGAGAAACATATCCTTATTCCACTAAGGATAATTTTGACCGCTGTCCAGTGATCTACTCCTAGATCACTATTGTACTCCCTTGCCAAACTCAGTGTAGGGTATACAATAGATCTGGTACACAGCATGGCATACTTTATAGAACCTATGGCCAAGGCATAGGGAATGACTTTCATTCTCTTTCTATCTTCTGCCGTGGTCGGGTTTTGAGTCTTACTCAATTTCACACCTTGTAACACAGGCAAGAACTCTTTCTTTGACTGTTCCATTTTGAACTACTTCAAAATCTTGTCAAGGTATGTACTCATTGAAAAAACTTATCAAGCGTCTTGATCTATCTCCATAGATCTTGATGCTCAATATGTAAGCAGTTTCACCGAGGTCTTTCTTTGAAAAACTCATTTCAAACACTCCTTTATGCTTTGCAGAATAATTCTACATTATTTCCGATCTACAATATGTCATTCACATATACTTATCAGAAATGTTGTAGTGCTCCCACTCACTTTCTAGTAAATACAGGCTTCACCGCAAGTCTGTATAAAACTATATGCTTTGATCAACTTATCAAAGCGTATATTCCAACTCCGAGATGCTTGCACCAGTCCATAAAAGGATCGCTGGAGCTTGCACATTTTGTTAACACCTTTAGGATCGACAAAATCTCTTGGTTGCATCACATACAACTCTTCTTTAATAACTCCATTAAGGAATGCAGTTTTGTTTATCCATTTGCCAGATTTCATAAAATGCGGCAATTGCTAACATGATTCAGACAGACTTAAGCATAGATACGAGTGAGAAACTCTCATTGTAGTCAACACTTTGAACTTGTCGAAAACCTTTTGCGACAATTCTAGCTTTGTAGATAGTAACACTACTATCAGCATCTGTCTTCCTCTTGAAGATCCATTTATACAATATGGCTTGCCGATCATCGGGCAACTCCACCAAAGTCCACACTTTGTTCTCATACATGGATCCCATCTCAGATTTCATGGCCTCAAGCCATTTCGCGGAATGTGGGCTCATCATCGCTTCCTCATAGTTCGTAGATTTGTCATGGTCAAGTAACACGACCTCCAGAACAGGATTACCGTACCACTCTGGTGCGGATCTCACTCTATTTTACCTACGAGGTTCGGTAGTAACTTGATCTGAAGTTACATGATCATCATCATTTGCTTCCTCACTAATTGGTATAGTAGTCACAAGAACAGATTTCTGTGATGAACTACTTTCCAATAAGGGAACAGGTACAATTACCTCATCAAGTTCTACTTTCCTCCCACTCACTTCTTTCGAGAGAAACTCCTTCTCTAGAAAGGATCCATTTATTAGCAATGAATGTTTTGCCTTCGGATCTGTGATAGAAGGTGTACCCAACAATTTCCTTTGGGTATTCTATGAAGACGCACTTCTCCGATTTGGGTTTGAGCTTATCAGGATAAAACTTTTTCACATAAGCATCGCAGCCCCAAACTTTAAGAAACGACAACTTTGGTTTCTTGCTAAACCACAGTTCATATAGTGTCGTCTCAACGGATTTAGATGGTGCCCTATTTAATGTGAATGCAGTTGTCTCTAATGCATGATCCCAAAACGATATTGGTAAATCGGTAAGAAACATCATAGATTGTATTATATCCAATAAAGTATGGTTATGACGTTCGGACACACCATTATGATGTGGTGTTCCAGGTGGCATGAATTTGTGAAACTATTCCACATTGTTTTAATTGAAGACCAAACTCGTAACTTAAATATTTGTCTCCGCGATCAGATCGTAGAAACTTTATTTTTCTTGTTACCATGATTTTTCCACTTCACTCTGAAATTCTTTGAACCTTTCAACTATTTCAGACTAATGTTTCATCAAGTAGATATACCCATATCTGCTCAAATCATCTGTGAAGGTCAGAAAATAACGATACCCGCCGCGAGCCTTAACACTCATCGGATCGAATACATCAGTATGTATTATTTCCAATAAGTCAGTTGCTCGCTCCACTGTTCCGGAGAACGGAGTCTTAGTCATCTTGCCCATGAGGCATGGTTCGCAAGCATCAAGTGATTCATAATCAAGTGATTCATAATCAAGTGATTCCAAAATCCCATCAGCATGGAGTTTCTTCATGCGCTTTACACCAATATGACCTAAACGGCAGTGCCACAAATAAGTTGCACTATCATTATTAACTTTGCATCTTTTGGTTTCAATATTATGAATATGTGTATCACTACGATCGAGATCCAATGAACCATTTTCATTGGATGTGTAACCATATAAGGTTTTATTCATGTAAACAGAACAACAGTTTATTCTCTTACTTAAATGAATAACCATATTGCAATAAACACGATCAAATCATATTCATGCTCAACGCAAACACCAAATAACATTTATTTAGGTTCAACACTAATCCCGAAAGTATAGGGAGTGTGCGACGATGATCATATCAATCTTGAAACTACTTTCAACACACATCGTCACTTCACCCTTAACTAGTTTCTGTTTATTCTGCAACTCCTATTTCGAGTTACTACTCTTAGCAACTGAACCAGTACCAAATACCGAGGGGTTGCTATAAACACTAGTAAAGTACACATCAATAACATGTATATCAAATATACCTTTGTTCACTTTGCCATCCTTCTTATCCGCCAAATACTTGGGGTAGTTCTGCTTCCAGTGACCAGTCCCTTTGCAGTAGAAGCACTTAGTCTCAGGCTTAGGTCTAGACTTGGGCTTCTTCACTTGAGCAGCAACTTGCTTGCCGTTCTTCTTGAAGTTCCCTTCTATCCCTTTGCCCTTTTCTTGAAACTAGTGGTCTTGTTAACCATCAACACTTGATGTTCTTTCTTGATTTCTACCTTTATCGATTTCATCATCATGAAAAACTCGGAATCATTTTCATCATCCCTTGCATACTATAGTTCATCACGAAGTTCTACTAACTTGGTGATGGTGGCTAGAGAATTCTGTCAATCACTATCTTATTTGGAAGATTAACTCCCACTTGATTCAAGCGATTGTAGTACCCGGACAATCTGAGTACATGCTCACTAGTTGAGCGATTCTCCTCCATCTTTTAGCTATAGAACTTGTTGGAGACTTCATATCTCTCAACTCGGGTATTTGCTTGAAATATTAACTTCAACTTCCTGGAACATCTCATATGGTCCATGATGTTCAAAACATCTTTGAAGTCCCGATTCTAAGCCATAAAGCATGGTGCACAAAACTATCAAGTAGTCATCATATTGAGCTAGCCAAACGTTCATAACGTCTGCATCTGCTCCTACAATAGGTCTGTCACCTAGCGGTACATTAAGGACATAATTCTTCTGCGCAGCAATGAGGATAAACCTCAGATCGCGGATCCAATCCGCATCATTGCTACTAACATTTTTCCAACACAATTTTCTCTAGGAACATATCAAAATAAACATATGAAAGCAACAACGCAAGCTATTGATCTTACAACATAATTTGCAAAATACTACCAGGACTAAGTTCATGATAAATTTAAGTTCAATTAATCATATTACTTAAGAACTACCACTTAGACAGACATCTCTCTAGTCATCTAAGTGATCACGTGATCCAAATCAACTAAACCATAACCGATCATCACGTGAGATGGAGTAGTTTTCAATGGTGAACATCACTATGTTGATCATATTTAATATATGATTCACGCTCGACCTTTCCGTCTCCGTGCTCCGAGGCCATATCTGCATATGCTAGGCTCGTCAAGTTTAACCTGAGTATTCTGCGTGTGCAAAACTGCCTTGCACCCGTTGTAGATGGACGTAGAGCTTATCACACCCGATCATCACGTGGTGTCTGGGCACGACAAACTTTGGCAACGGTGCATACTCAGGGAGAACACTTCTTGATAATTTTAGTGAGAGATCATCTTAAAATGCTACCGTCAATCAAAGCAAGATAAGATGCATAAAGGATAAACATCGCATGCAATCAATATAAGTGATATGATATGGCCATCATTATCTTGTGCTTGTGATCTCCATCTCCGAAGCACCATCATGATCACCATCGTCACCGGCGCGACACCTTGATCTCCATCGTAGCATCGTTGTCGTTTATGCCATCTATTGCTTCTACGACTATCGCTACCGCTTAGTGATAAAGTAAAGCAATTACAGGGCGTTTGCATTTCATACAATAAAGCGACAACCATATGGCTCCTGCCAGTTGCCAATAACTTCGGTTACAAAACATGATCATCTCATACAATAAAATATAGCATCATGTCTTGGCCATATCACATCACAACATGCCCTGCAAAAACAAGTTAGACGTCCTCTACTTTGTTGTTGCAAGTTTTACGTGGCTGCTACGGGCTTAAGCAAGAACCAATCTCACCTACGCATCAAAACCACAACGATAGTTTGTCAAGTTGATGCTGTTTTAACCTTCGCAAGGACCGGGCGTAGCCACACTCGGTTCAACTAAAGTTGGATAAACTGACACCCGCTAGTCACCTGTGTGCAAAGCACGGCGGTAAAACCAGTCTCGCGTAAGCGTACGCGTAATGTCGGTCCGGGCCGCTTCATCCAACAATACCGCCGAACCAAAGTATGACATGCTGGTAAGCAGTATGACTTATATCGCCCACAACTCACTTGTGTTCTACTCGTGCATATAACATCAAACCATAAAACCTAGGCTCGGATGCCACTGTTGGGGAACGTAGTAATTTCAAAAAAATTCCTACGCACACGCAAGATCATGGTGATGCATAGCAACAAGAGGGGAGAGTGTTGTCTACGTATCCTCGTAGACTGAAGCGGAAGCGTTGACACAACGTAGAGGAAGTAGTCATACGTCTTCCCGGTCCAACCGATCCAAGCACCGTTACTCCGGCACCTCCGAGTTCTTGACACACGTACAGCTCGATGACGCACCCCGAACTCCGATCCAGCAGAGGTACGGGGAGGAGTTTCGTCAGCACGACGGCGTGGTGACGATCTTGATGTTCAACTGTCGCAGGGCTTCGCCTAAGCACCGCTACAATATGACTGAGGTGTAATATTGTGGAGGGGGGCACCGCACACGGCTAAGGAACGATCACGATGATCAACTTGTGTGTCCATGGGGTGCCCCCTACCCCCGTATATAAAGGAGTGGAGGAGGGGAGGGCCGGCCCTCTTCTATGGCGCGCCCTAGGGGAGTCTTACTCCCACCGGGAGTAGGATTCCCCCTTTCCTAGTCCAACTAGGAGTCCTTCCATGTATTAGGAGTAGGAGACAAGGAAGGGGGAGAGAGAAGGGAAGGAAGGAGGGGGTGCGGCCCCTCCCCCTAGTCCAATTCGGACTAGGCCATGGGGGGCGCACGGCCTGCCCTAGGCAGCCCCTCTCTCTTTCCCGCAGGGCCCAATAAGGCCCAATACTTCTCCCCGGCAAATTCCCGTAACTCTCCGGTACTCCAAAAAATACCCGAATCACTCGGAACCTTTCCGAACTCCAAATATAGTCGTCCAATATATCGATCTTTACGTCTCGACCATTTAGAGACTCCTCGTCATGTCCCCGATCTCATCCGGGACTCCGAACTCCTTCGGTACATCAAAACTCATAAACTCATAATATAACTGTCATCGAAACCTTAAGCGTGCGGACCCTACGGTTCGAGAACAATGTAGACATGACCGAGACATGTTTCCGGTCAATAACCAATAGCGGGACCTGGATGCCCATATTGGTTCCTACATATTCTACGAAGATCTTTATCGGTCAAACCGCATAACAACATACGTTGTTCCCTTTGTCATCGGTATGTTACTTGCCCGAGATTCGATCGTCGGTATCCAATACCTAGTTCAATCTCGTTACCGGCAAGTCTCTTTACTCGTTCCGTAATACATCATCTTGCAACTAACTCATTAGTTGCAATGCTTGCAAGGCTTAAGTGATGTGCATTACCGAGAGGCCCAGAGATACCTCTCCGACATTCGGAGTGACAAATCCTAATCTCGAAATACGCCAACCCAACAAGTACCTTTGGAGACACCTGTAGAGCACCTTTATAATCACCCAGTTACGTTGTGACGTTTGGTAGCACACAAAGTGTTCCTCCGGTAAACGGGAGTTGCATAATCTCATAGTCATAGGAACATGTATAAGTCATGAAGAAAGCAATAGCAACATACTAAACGATCGGGTGCTAAGCTAACTGAATGGGTCATGTCAATCAGATCATTCAACTAATGATGTGATCCCGTTAATCAAATAACAACTCTTTGTCCATGGTTAGGAAACATAACCATCTTTGATTAACAAGCTAGTCAAGTAGAGGCATACTAGTGACACTATGTTTGTCTATATATTCACACATGTATTACGTTTCCGGTTAATACAATTCTAGCATGAATAATAAACATTTATCATGATATAAGGAAATAAATAATAACTTTATTATTACCTCTAGGGCATATTTCCTTCAGTCTCCCACTTGCACTAGAGTCAATAATCTAGATCACATCACCATGTGATTAACATCGATAGTTCACATCATCATGTGATTAACACCCATAGTTCACATCGCCATGTGACCAACACCCAAAGGGTTTACTAGATTCAGTAATCTAGTTCACATCGCTATGTGATTAACACCCAAAGAGTACTAAGGTGTGATCATGTTTTGCTTGTGAGAAAGTCTTAGTCAACGGGTCTTTCACATTCAGATCCGTTATGTATTTTGCAATTTTTCTATGTCTACAATGCTCTGCACGAAGCTACTCTAGCTAATTGCTCCCACTTTCAATATGTATCTAGATCGAGACTTAGAGTCATCCAGATCGGTGTCAAAACTTGCATCGACGTAACCCTTTACGACGAACCTTTTTTCACTTCCATAATCGAGAAACATATCCTTATTCCACTAAGGATAATTTTGACCGCTGTCCAGTGATCTACTCCTAGATCACTATTGTACTCCCTTACCAAACTCAGTGTAGGGTATACAATAGATCTGGTACACAGCATGGCATACTTTATAGAACCTATGGCCAAGGCATAGGGAATGACTTTCATTCTCTTTCTATCTTCTGCCGTGGTCGGGTTTTGAGTCTTACTCAATTTCACACCTTGTAACACATGCAAGAACTCTTTCTTTGACTGTTCCATTTTGAACTACTTCAAAATCTTGTCAAGGTATGTACTCATTGAAAAAACTTATCAAGCGTCTTGATCTATCTCCATAGATCTTGATGCTCAATATGTAAGCAGTTTCACCGAGGTCTTTCTTTGAAAAACTCCTTTCAAACACTCCTTTATGCTTTGCAGAATAATTCTACATTATTTCCGATCTATAGTATGTCATTCACATATACTTATCAGAAATGCTGTAGTGCTCCCACTCAATTTCTAGTAAATACAGGTTCACCGCAAGTCTGTATAAAACTATATGCTTTGATCAACTTATCAAAGCGTATATTCCAACTCCGAGATGCTTGCACCAGTCCATAAAAGGATCGCTGGAGCTTGCACATTTTGTTAACACCTTTAGGATCGACAAAATCTCTTGGTTGCATCACATACAACTCTTCTTTAATAACTCCATTAAGGAATGCAGTTTTGTCTATCCATTTGCCAGATTTCATAAAATGCGGCAATTGCTAACATGATTCGGACAGACTTAAGCATAGATACGAGTGAGAAACTCTCATCGTAGTCAACACTTTGAACTTGTCGAAAACCTTTTGCGACAATTCTAGCTTTGTAGATAGTAACACTACTATCAGCATCTGTCTTCCTCTTGAAGATCCATTTATACAATATGGCTTGCCGATCATCGGGCAACTCCACCAAAGTCCACACTTTGTTCTCATACATGGATCCCATCTCAGATTTCATGGCCTCAAGCCATTTCGCGGAATCTGGGCTCATCATCGCTTCCTCATAGTTCGTAGGTTTGTCATGGTCAAGTAACACGACCTCCAGAACAGGATTACCGTACCACTCTGGTGCGGATCTCACTCTGTTTTACCTACGAGGTTCGGTAGTAACTTGATCTGAAGTTACATGATCATCATCATTTGCTTCCTCACTAATTGGTATAGTAGTCACAAGAACAGATTTCTGTGATGAACTACTTTCCAATAAGGGAACAGGTACAGTTACCTCATCAAGTTCTACTTTCCTCCCACTCACTTCTTTCGAGAGAAACTCCTTCTCTAGAAAGGATCCATTTATTAGCAACGAATGTTTTGCCTTCGGATCTGTGATAGAAGGTGTACCCAACAATTTCCTTTGGGTATTCTATGAAGACGCACTTCTCCGATTTGGGTTTGAGCTTATCAGGATAAAACTTTTTCACATAAGCATCGCAGCCCCAAACTTTAAGAAACGACAACTTTGGTTTCTTGCTAAACCACAGTTCATATAGTGTCGTCTCAACGGATTTAGATGGTGCCCTATTTAACGTGAATGCAGTTGTCTCTAATGCATGATCCCAAAACGATATTGGTAAATCGGTAAGAAACATCATAGATTGTATTATATCCAATAAAGTACGGTTATGACGTTCGGACACACCATTATGATGTGGTGTTCCAGGTGGCATGAATTTGTGAAACTATTCCACATTGTTTTAATTCAAGACCAAACTCGTAACTCAAATATTTGTCTTCGCGATCAGATCGTAGAAACTTTATTTTTCTTGTTACGATGATTTTTCCACTTCACTCTGAAATTCTTTGAACCTTTCAACTATTTCAGACTTATGTTTCATCAAGTAGATATACCCATATCTGCTCAAATCATCTGTGAAGGTCAGAAAATAACGATACCCGCCGCGAGCCTTAACACTCATCGGATCGCATACATCAGTATGTATTATTTCCAATAAGTCAGTTGCTCGCTCCACTGTTCCGGAGAACGGAGTCTTAGTCATCTTGCCCATGAGGCATGGTTCGCAAGCATCAAGTGATTCATAATCAAGTGATTCATAATCAAGTGATTCCAAAATCCCATCAGCATGGAGTTTCTTCATGCGCTTTACACCAATATGACCTAAACGGCAGTGCCACAAATAAGTTGCACTATCATTATTAACTTTGCATCTTTTGGTTTCAATATTATGAATATGTGTATCACTACGATCGAGATCCAATGAACCATTTTCATTGGATGTGTAACCATATAAGGTTTTATTCATGTAAACAGAACAACAGTTTATTCTCTTACTTAAATGAATAACCATATTGCAATAAACACGATCAAATCATATTCATGCTCAACGCAAACACCAAATAACATTTATTTAGGTTCAACACTAATCCCGAAAGTATAGGGAGTGTGCGACGATGATCATATCAATCTTGAAACTACTTTCAACACACATCGTCACTTCACCCTTAACTAGTTTCTGTTTATTCTGCAACTCCTATTTCGAGTTACTACTCTTAGCAACTGAACCAGTACCAAATACCGAGGGGTTGCTATAAACACTAGTAAAGTACACATCAATAACATGTATATCAAATATACCTTTGTTCGCTTTGCCATCCTTCTTATCCGCCAAATACTTGGGGTAGTTCTGCTTCCAGTGACCAGTCCCTTTGCAGTAGAAGCACTTAGTCTCAGGCTTAGGTCTAGACTTGGGCTTCTTCACTTGAGCAACAACTTGCTTGTCGTTCTTCTTGAAGTTCCCTTCTATCCCTTTGCCCTTTTCTTGAAACTAGTGGTCTTGTTAACCATCAACACTTGATGTTCTTTCTTGATTTCTACCTTCATCGATTTCATCATCATGAAAAACTCGGGAATCATTTTCATCATCCCTTGCATACTATAGTTCATCACGAAGTTCTACTAACTTGGTGATGGTGACTAGAGAATTCTGTCAATCACTATCTTATTTGGAAGATTAACTCCCACTTGATTCAAGCGATTGTAGTACCCGGACAATCTGAGTACATGCTCACTAGTTGAGCGATTCTCCTCCATCTTTTAGCTATAGAACTTGTTGGAGACTTCATATCTCTCAACTCGGGTATTTGCTTGAAATATTAACTTCAACTTCCTGGAACATCTCATATGGTCCATGATGTTCAAAACATCTTTGAAGTCCCGATTCTAAGTCATAAAGCATGGTGCACAAAACTATCAAGTAGTCATCATATTGAGCTAGCCATACGTTCATAACGTCTGCATCTGCTCCTACAATAGGTCTGTCACCTAGCGGTACATTAAGGACATAATTCTTCTGCGAGCAATGAGGATAAACCTCAGATCGCGGATCCAATCCGCATCATTGCTACTAACATTTTTTCAACACAATTTTCTCTAGGAACATATCAAAATAAACATATGAAAGCAACAACACAAGCTATTGATCTTACAACATAATTTGCAAAATACTACCAGGACTAAGTTCATGATAAATTTAAGTTCAATTAATCATATTACTTAAGAACTCCCACTTAGACAGACATCTCTCTAGTCATCTAAGTGATCACGTGATCCAAATCAACTAAACCATAACCGATCATCACGTGAGATGGAGTAGTTTTCAATGGTGAACATCACTATGTTGATCATATCTACTATATGATTCACGCTCGACCTTTCGGTCTTCGTGCTCCGAGGCCATATCTGCATATGCTAGGCTCGTCAAGTTTAACCTGAGTATTCTGCGTGTGCAAAACTGGCTTGCACCCGTTGTAGATGGACGTAGAGCTTATCACACCCGATCATCATGTGGTGTCTGGGCACGACAAACTTTGGCAACGGTGCATACTCAGGGAGAACACTTCTTGATAATTTTAGTGAGAGATCATCTTAAAATGCTACCGTCAATCAAAGCAAGATAAGATGCATAAAGGATAAACATCGCATGCAATCAATATAAGTGATATGATATGGCCATCATTATCTTGTGCTTGTGATCTCCATCTCCGAAGCACCATCATGATCACCATCATCACCGGCGCGACACCTTGATCTCCATCGTTGCATCATTGTCGTTTACGCCATCTATTGCTTCTACGACTATCGCTACCGCTTAGTGATAAAGTAAAGCAATTACAGGGCGTTTGCATTTCATACAATAAAGCGACAACCATATGGCTCCTGCCAGTTGGCGATAACTTCGGTTACAAAACATGATCATCTCATACAATAAAATATAGCATCATGTCTTGGCCATATCACATCACAACATGCCCTGCAAAAACAAGTTAGACGTCCTCTACTTTGTTGTTGCAAGTTTTACGTGGCTGCTACGGGCTTAAGCAAGAACCAATCTCACCTACGCATCAAAACCACAACGATAGTTTGTCAAGTTGATGATGTTTTAACCTTCGCAAGGACCGGGCGTAGCCACACTTGGTTCAACTAAAGTTGGAGAAACTGACACCCGCTAGTCACCTGTGTGCAAAGCACGGCGGTAAAACCAGTCTCGCGTAAGCATACGCGTAATGTCGGTCCGGGCCGCTTCATCCAACAATACCGCCGAACCAAAGTATGACATGCTGGTAAGCAGTATGACTTATATCGCCCACAACTCACTTGTGTTCTACTCGTGCATATAACATCAAACCATAAAACCTAGGCTCGGATGCCACTGTTGGGGAACGTAGTAATTTCAAAAAATTCCTACGCACACGCAAGATCATGGTGATGCATAGCAACGAGAGGGGAGAGTGTTGTCTACGTACCCTCGTAGACGGAAGCGGAAGCGTTGACGCAACGTAGAGGAATTAGTCGTACGTCTTCCCGGTCCAACCGATCCAAGCACCGTTACTCCGGCACCTTCGAGTTCTTGACACACGTACAGCTCGATGACGCACCCCGAACTCCGATCCAGCAGAGGTACGGGGAGGAGTTTCGTCAGCACGACGGCGTGGTGACGATCTTGATGTTCAACTGTCGCAGGGCTTCGCCTAAGCACCGCTACAATATGACCGAGGTGTAATATTGTGGAGGGGGGCACCGCACACGGCTAAGGAACGATCACGATGATCAACTTGTGTGTCCATGGGGTGCCCCCTACCCCCGTATATAAAGGAGTGGAGGAGGGGAGGGCCGGCCCTCTTCTATGGCGCGCCCTAGGGGAGTCCTACTCCCTCCGGGAATAGGATTCCCCCTTTCCTAGTCCAACTAGGAGTCCTTCCATGTATTAGGAGTAGGAGACAAGGAAGGGGGAGAGAGAAGGGAAGGAAGGAGGGGGTGCGGCCCCTCCCCCTAGTCCAATTCGGACTAGGCCATGGGGGGCGCGCGGCCTGCCCTAGGCAGCCCCTCTCTCTTTCCCGCAGGGCCCAATAAGGCCCAATACTTCTCCCCGGCGAATTCCCGTAACTCTGCGGTACTCCGAAAAATACCCGAATCACTCGGAACCTTTACGAACTCCGAATATAGTCGTCCAATATATCGATCTTTACGTCTCGACCATTTAGAGACTCCTCGTCATGTCCCCGATCTCATCCGGGACTCCGAACTCCTTCGGTACATCAAAACTCATAAACTCATAATATAACTGTCATCGAAACCTTAAGCGTGCGGACCCTACGGTTCGAGAACAATGTAGACATGACCGAGACATGTTTCCGGTCAATAACCAATAGCGGGACCTGGATGCCCATATTGGTTCCTACATATTCTACGAAGATCTTTATCGGTCAAACCGCATAACAACATACGTTGTTCCCTTTGTCATCGGTATGTTACTTGTCCGAGATTCGATCGTCGGTATCCAATACCTAGTTCAATCTCGTTACCGGCAAGTCTCTTTACTCGTTCCGTAATACATCATCTTGCAACTAACTCATTAGTTGCAATGCTTGCAAGGCTTAAGTGATGTGCATTACCGAGAGGGCCCAGAGATACCTCTCCAACATTCGGAGTGACAAATCCTAATCTCGAAATACGCCAACCCAACAAGTACCTTTGGAGACACCTGTAGAGCACCTTTATAATCACCCAGTTACGTTGTGACGTTTGGTAGCACACAAAGTGTTCCTCCGGTAAACGGGAGTTGCATAATCTCATAGTCATAGGAACATGTATAAGTCATGAAGAAAGCAATAGCAACATACTAAACGATCGGGTGCTAAGCTAACTGAATGGGTCATGTCGATCAGATCATTTAACTAATGATGTGATCCCGTTAATCAAATAACAACTCTTTGTCCATGGTTAGGAAACATAACCATCTTTGATTAACAAGCTAGTCAAGTAGAGGCATACTAGTGACACTCTGTTTGTCTATATATTCACACATGTATTATGTTTCCGGTTAATACAATTCTAGCATGAATAATAAACATTTATCATGATATAAGGAAATAAATAATAACTTTATTATTGCCTCTAGGGCATATTTCCTTCAGTCCAGACCCATGCTGCGAGACATGGTCGAGCAAGATGGGATTTGCCCCTCCGTTCAGGAGAGATATACCTGGGTAGTTTTTGTAGGATGTTCTGTGCGTAGGAAAATTTTAATTTGCAGTCGACACATCGTACCGTAGAACCCAACATATTGGCCCACAAAAACTTGAGAAGATCCTTACCCCGTGTCCTAAATCATTTGTGCCCTTGAAGGGAAAGAAAGATGAGCCCCCAATCAATGATTGGTCCAAGCTAATTTAAATCTTCTTTGAGTCATCACATTGGTTGTTACTCTTGGGGATTTACAAGCTGGATGGTGTTGCCCGAACGCTTCCAAACTTGTGGATTGTTACCCGGATTAATTTGTGAAGATTGAGAGGCTGACTTAAGGTCTACCACTCAGATGAGCTCAGGAATTTGTTGTCCGAGTTCAAGGAAAAGAAGGCGAGCCTTTTTTGTGTTGTGAAGTGCTTCGTTGGGCTCCCGCCTATATGAAAGAGATTAGCACCCCTCTCAGGAGGGTGAACTTGGGGATATATGTTTGTCTCTAACTTTGTAATAGTTATCTCATTCCTGTGCTTCTTGCTAGCTACCTTGTGTTATCTTGTCACGTTGAGTGATCCACTTTGCAGGAACTAGATTATGCCCCGCGCGTTGCTGCGGAATCTTGCTAGAAGAAACACGTAAAAAGTTGCTAGAAAAACATCAATGTAATCCAAAAATAAAATAAATATAAAACGTATAAAGGAATTGAATTGCAGTCAAAATAATGGCATATCTAATAAAAATTGAAGGGTCAACCAGATAGATACGCTGCAATCGCCCAACACATATATTGTCAATACAAAATCTTATGCAAAAAATAACTTGTGAATAATTAACACACATTAATTCAGGATGTGGCAGCATTGCATGCATAGAGTAATTCAATAAATAGTAATTTATGATTTGCATGCATGACTTGCTTTTTTGGCGTGGTTGCATGACTAGAAAAAATGGGTAGTGGGCTGTAGCTATTTAGCAATCGAAGATACGAAGGCACCATGTACCCCTCTAGCGGCATGGACTAGACCAAGCTTGCATTCTATGTCCTTTTAAGTATATGTTTTTATGTTATTTTCTTTTATATCCCCACATTTTTTTCAATTGCTTGTTTTATTTCACCACTTCCCTATTTTCCATTTTATTTCTTTTTTGGTTAAAAACGAATGTTTTCATGAGATATACGAATACTACTATTTGGAAGCCATATCATCTATTTTCATGCACGGACATATTTTTTGAAATATGTAATTTTATAAAAAAAATTGAGACATTGTCATTTTATAACTGATCCAGTCTTTTATTTTGAAATAGACTAGCAAAAAGGCTCCTGCGTTGCAACGGAAGAAAAAATATCTCATATCTCTAGCTGGGTCAGCTGGGCAAACCGTGTGTGGCCGGTTGGCAAATCGAACCCTCCCGTGGCCGGTTGGCAAGTTATGAGATCGAACCCTCTCATCGGCAATTTTATTTTTTGCCAGCTCTCTGGACCTGAGCCATAGTGCGCCGCCAGATGGGCTTCCTCCGTTGGGCCAAAACAGGTGGCAAGTAACGAAACCAAATAGCGTAGGTGAAATTAATTGAAGCGGGACGAAACCAAGAATATCACCTTTCTTTAATAGTAGGTATAGATATAGATAGATATAGATATAGATATAGATATAAATATAGAGGTATAGATATAGATATAGATGAGCATTTTTAACAGGGTCAACGGGCCGTAGAATTGGCCGGTCCATTCGGGTGAGGCTTTTCAGGCGGAGCCTTCTTTGTTCTTCCCGCTCATAGCCCGATCCAGGGCAAGCCCAGTGGCACCGTCACGAAAGCGCCCGTGGTTTCCAGAAGGAATCCGGCGCAGGCGAGCCCAGCGCCCAAACCCGAATAGCGATATATCCCTTTCGTCTCGCGCACCCCCACCTCCCCTCCCGATCACCCCGTGCGTCGCCGTGCTTCTTCCCCGTCCGCTCGTCGCGTCGCCGTCCGCTTCCTCCTCCTCGCCGTCTCGGCCGCCGTCCGCCGGCGTCGCGTCCCTGCAGACAGACCGAACAAGGTGAGCGACCGGTCCCCGCTCCCGCCCCCTCTCGAGCTCCCCCAAACCCTAGATCTAATCTCTCCCGCTCGCTCGTCCCCGCGGCGTCGTTCACCATACCCGGGCTCGGCAGCGAGCTTCAGATCTGCCGCTTTCGGCTCGATTGCTGCGGCGGCCTGTTCGATTTTCCGCCCGCTCCGTTGAAATCTAATGGCTCTCGTTGTTGTCAACAGGTAGGTAGGGTGGTCCGCTGCGATGGCGCGCGTGTACGTCGGGAGCCTGGATCCTGCCGTGACAGCCCGGGAGCTCGAGGACGAGTTCCGCGTGTTCGGGGTTCTCCGGAGGTTAGTCATCCGTCTATGTTCTCGATTCTCTGCGATTGTTCCTGACTCCGCTCGAATTGCACGTTTACGCGATGAGATTATGGGCGGAGGATGAGCCATAATCTATGGCGGAAGGGCTGACAGTTTTCAGGGAACGATATAATGCTTTGGAGATAGATGAGTTTGCGCACTGGCATGTTTTTTCAATTACAATCGAGTTTTCAGGTAGCAATTGATGCTTGGATTATGCAGGTTCTGGAATTCTAGCTGCTTATGCATATCCGTGAATTGGCTATCCGCTAGTATTATTTTTTTGATGGAGATTTTTGTTGTCATGCTACAATTCGTGTATATAATTCTGGTATCCATCTATGGATGCATTTTTGTTTAGCATAAAATATAAATCTGGGTGCATTCTAGCACGGCTGGTCATCCCTCGGTGAACTCTACCTTGTGTAATCCTGTCATCAGCTGCATACTAACTAGTAGCTGGATACATGTCCAAAATATTTTAATGTCTATAATACAGCAAAATATGTGGCCAATTTACTGAATCTGAACTTTCTGTTCCGGCCCACTGGGACAAGCCATGAAGTACCTCTAGAATTGCTTACTTTCTTGACTTGCTTTTGATAAACATATCACCAAAGCATGGTTATGTACCCTTTGCATTAATAAATTTGTTACTTTCTGCCTGTGCTGATACAATTTGCTGGATGCTGATACAGTTTGCTTAATTTTATTTTGTGGTAGCAGTGTATGGGTTGCAAGGAAGCCACCTGGTTTTGCATTTGTTGATTTTGATGACAGGAGGGATGCTCAGGATGCAATTAAAGATTTAGATGGTATGTGACCAGTGCTTTTGTGTGAACGTGCTCTATCATATACAATTAAAGATGTACATGGAAATCTTCATTATTCTGAATGTTAGATCATAGGCTGTTTTATTCAGTTAACAGAGAATGTCCATCATATCACATGGTTCTTTGTGACATTTGATTTTGTTCACTGAGCTTGTTCGAAGTTTTGCAATGATATTATTTTTACTTCTTTGGATTTGATGTCTCCTTTTGGCTCTGACCCTGTATTTTGCATATGCAGGCAAGAATGGTTGGAGAGTTGAGCTGTCTCGTAATGCAAGCAGTGGTCGTGGTGGTCGTGATCGATCTGGTGGATCTGAGATGAAGTGTTATGAGTGTGGTGAGTCTGGTCACTTTGCCCGTGAATGCCGTCTGAGGATTGGTTCTGGGGGCCTAGGCAGTGGAAGGCGTCGCAGCAGGAGTCGAAGCCGTAGCCGCAGTCGGAGCCCTAGGTACCGCAGGAGTCCAAGCTATAGCAGAAGGTAATGAAATAGTTGTTAATGTTTTTTTTTTCAGACAATAGTTGTTAAATATATATACTTAAAAAAAGACAATGTATTCATTACTATCACACATGATCATGCAAAGGATTAGTGACTAGCAGCAGTAGTATTGTTCTGCAATTTGAACCCTTTGATGACATGATGAACAATGTACTTTTCGTAGTGTTCCCTGATTTGTTTCAAAATTATTTTGCGACATGAGGTATAGTTGTGGGGGTGGCTATGGTACATGGCTACATGCAGTTCCAGACATTGTCTTCTGATTTCTACATGTTAGATGTTAATCCTCCTGTATCGTTTCTTGCTTCATGGTTGAGTAGTAGATATGGAAAAGGTGTTTGTAATTGCATGGAAGAATAGCTACTGGGTCATCTTTGCTCTTTTGTTTATTTTCTTGTATCTTGTGAAGTATGCTCAATGATGGCAATTGTGCAACTGCTAGATTTACATGGGAAAAGGTATGATCAATATGGGATTGCTATTTTTGGTGCAGAATTACTTGAGCTTGTGGCTACATTAAGCTCCTCGATTTTCTTCTGTTTGACATTGACATTTATCTACCTCTACTTTTCGCTAGTTGCATTTTGAGTAGTCAAGTCGGAAGGTTTTAGCGCATAAAAAGAATACCCTACATACCAAATCTGCTGTTATTGTTTGTCACATTTGCTTCTTATGCTAAATCTGTAGCTATATTATATTATTACATGAATTACAATAGATCTGATAAATAAAGATATGCTCTGTAAACAGAAGCTACAGCCGCTCTCCAAGGCGTCGTAGTGTGTCACCGGCTCGTGGGCGCAGTGTGAGCAGGTCACCAGTGCGTGAACGTGACGAATCTCCTGCCTATGGCAATGGGTAATGCATATCTAAGTAATTTTTTTGGCAGGTACTGATTTACCCTGAATGATTTGTACTGTATGTAATGCATCATTACTATTATGGTTCCAGGTATCGTCGCAGCAGGAGCTAGAGCTGTACGTTATGTCTGGAGAGTGTTCTGTTGCAAATATTGCTCTATACCCGTCAGCTATGAACAGTGTCATGTCCCCCATTTGAAACATCCGCCATCGACTGCTTGAGTTTGGTTAAGTTCCCCATAACTTTTTCCGCCCTATTATGGTTGTGTTTGACTTTATCTCTAGATAAACTTATGGATGGGTGTATCATTAACTAAGACCAGCTGTCTTTTCTTTTGTGTGTTAAAAAGGCATCGTCCTGCACTGCGTAAAAGCGTTGGCCGGCTACGGCTTTCAGTTATGTCTTCATGGTTTTGCTCTACGCTCTTCGTTCATCCCTCGCCCTCGCCTGCTCCATGCAAACTTCGTATTAGTTCCTGCAGACGACCCCTCTGCGTCGCGTGTTCTTCGTTGAAGATACTGCTCGTCAAAAAGCAGTAACGACCTTCCATCTTTTGCAAATTGGTAAGGTTTGATTGTGCTGATAAATGCAGCTTCTGGAAGTATTAGAAGCGCAAATTTCTTTGTAGGATGTGTCTCCAGAAGTTGCATCTGCTTGCTTCTCTGGGACTGACGGCAAGGTATTTAGTTGAATGGCCTGCACCCTTGCCTCTGAGCCCCATGCCAGGTGATGAGGTCATCTGAGGGGCAATTATACCTGGGTAAGTATTGCAGGAGGTGCAAGCCTGTATAGACTGCGGTGCAGAGTTCAGCAGTTGGCGTCGTTCTGCATGCTCTTCGTTCTCAACTTATCCCCGACATGCTGCCTGCTGTTCTTCTCCACATTCTGCTTTCTTCACTGCGCATACGATTGAGCTCCTTGGTAGCTTTTATATCTTCCAGTCACATTCTGTTGCTGTTGGATGCAACATATTAGTCAATAGGTTTATTCTAATAATTTGTTTGAGCATGCACTTGTGAACCTGAATTTTCAGATCCTAGATTGTTCTGACATTGGAGTGTCAGGCATGTTATATAACCTTGATCTGCTTTCTGTTTTCAATTTGTGTGAATGTTCCCTTGGTTATATTGGTCAGTATGCTTTGCTGGCCTCCTTGCAGCATGAAATAAGTCGGTAATGACAAAGGCTGTGGACTTTTTTGGGTGCGAAAGATGAAAAAGGAGTGGCGTAGGTTGGCTTGAACTATCGGATTCTCGTTAGTAGAGACTTCATCTGTGTTGACAGTTTGTTGCTCCGCGATTGATTGATTGATTTCTTCAGTAGCATCTGAGATAAATTCTGGCAGAAGAAATCAATAGGTTTAACATGCTAGTAATTGATTTCTTCAGAACCGAGTTTGTTCTTACACTTCACCTCCCCACCTTTGTCAGTGTTAATGCGATTTCAATTCGTCGTTCTGCTGCATGCGAAATGTTTGCTAGCCTCTTTACTATATTGCGAGATAAATGTGGAGGTTAGCGGCGTCTCGCCGCATAATTTTGCTGTTGAAAAGAGCGGTTGGCCAAGCTCTGACCTGTCGAATTCTCATGGCTCAGTAGCCAAGCACCCCATGCTATGCCACTTTCGTTCTTCATGTCTCAACTGATCGACGGAACACTCGCTGTCCTATGCACCGAGCCGCCACCGCCCATCGCCATCCAGCACCGCCCTCACGGCATTGAGATGCAACATGCTTGTGGATTTGTGTAGTTGGTGTTGGAAGATAATTATGTCTGACCAAAGGCTACCGCATTTTATGTTTATATAGAAGAAACCACTGACTCTTTTTTGCTTTTCACAAAGCTGGTATGGACATGATGATGGGGACGCTTCTGGCTGGGCGAGCATCGTCTCGTTACCTTTGGCCGCCTCCCTCTGCCTGAGCTGTCGGAGCGACCACGCCGCCGGGATACGTCGGCCTGTCCAAGTTCCATTAGCCGTGGGCCCGTGGCTTTCCGGCCGCAGAACAAAAACCCGCTGCTGATCGGTGGCGTTTAGCTGTTCATCGTACTATAATAACAAGGATTGGATTGGGCAGTTGGGTTCGGGGAGCAGACGCATGCGGCGGTTGGCACCGGCACCAAATTAAGACAGTATGGATATGGATGGCGAATTAAACCAGCCAGAAAACAGCTACTTCCTCCGTCTAGGTGAGTAAGTCATCTTACGGTGTGCACCGTGACTAAGGAAAAGGGGAAGGGGAAACGAGAGAATTTAATGTTTATTTAGTAATTAAAAATAGCATTGCATGCAATGAACTAACCCTTGCATCGAATGCAATGAATTAACCATTGCATGTCATGCTTGATAGTCTCAAGTCATTAAAAGTATGCACACCCCACATATCTTATTGGTTGATATTTCAAGAAACAAGAAATGATGTAGAAGTTAATGCACCGCGCCTAAGTGTTTTGGGATTATTTGATTTTCGTAAGATGACTTAGACCTCTTCCAATGCAAAGGTGCTTAGATGAGGTGCTAAGTGCATTAAATACTTTAGCAACTCAAGTCCTTAATGCATAGATGCTTAACATGTTGTTGCTAAGCACATTTTATTTAATGAGTTAGCACCTAAAGTCTTTCATGCATTGGCCAAATTGTTTCATTTAAGTGGTTTGCCTAGGTTCTCGCGCTTGGCATTGGTTCTTCCTGGGGTCACCAAAATACTCTCTCCCCTCCTTAAATGTTGTGTCATGTCACTTTTTTACTTATGTGGCGTGCTTAGCACCTGTCCATGGTGGAGCATTGGGAAGGGCTTACACACGGAGGGAGTATTAGTAGTAGATGCCGGCGGCCAGGCCGTATTTCTCCCGTCAACATGCGAGTGGTTGATTGGCTGATCCGCACATCACGAGTTTCCGACCCGAGAGCTGCACGAGCGCGACGCCCGCTGCTCCTGCTTTACCCGCCCGTCTACTTTTCCACGGGACGAAAGCATCTACGGTCGGCCTCAAACGCTCCAATGTGGCGACTCAAAGTGATGGGGAATTTATCTGTTTGGTTCAGCTGTTCGCGTGTGCGAATTTATCTGTTTGGTTCAGCTGTTCGCGTGTGCGAATTTATCTGTTTGGTTCAGCTGTCCGCGCTGCATCCGTCCTGTTTTTCTTTTGGGTCGGTGGTGCGCCCAATGTCCGTGACCTATTTTATGTCCGCACATAAATTTAAAAAAGGCCCGCAGCCATAGAGCATTGCCAGCAGCCATGCCGTCGCCCAAAGAGTTCATGCTGGCACCACGCCAGCGGCCGGCATACAATGCCAACCTTTAAAAAACTCACCACGCAGTTCATGCTGGCACAAAAAGGGGCGGGAATTCGACCACGCCATTTTGTCCCGTGGTCATGCCAGCACACTTGCCGGCATACAAAAAGGGATGGCGAGCTCGTGGCCATGGATCACTCGTCGTCGAACTTGAGTATGTCGGCTTGCATCTTCTCGAACCATGGCCTCTTTCTCGGCGACATGGTGTTGAGGTCTGCCTTCATGATCTTCACCCCCGTCATCACGCTCGCGAGCGCCACTTCTTTCGCCTTGGTCTTGGCATTGGTGGCCTTGATCTCGAATATCTTGGCTTGCTTCTCCGCCTCCATCTGAAGTATCTTGACTTGCTTGTCCCCGTCCATCTCAAGCCCCCTCTTTGGATCTCCATGAAGGTGTTCATTTGATCTTCCTTTTCTTGCCGGTGCTTCTCCTCCCTCGAGTCCTTTTTGCTCATCACGTCCTCCACGATTGCAAGCAAGGCGATCGACGCCGCATCCCGCTTGTCCTCCTTCTTGGAGTTGATCTTCCTCCGTGGTCGTGGCTTTTCGCCCTCCCTAACCTCCTCCACGGCTCCCCACCCCCCACGCGCTATAAGGGCGACATATTGCACCTTGAACTTCTCCTCCCCGTTGATGACCGTCCAACAATGGTAGAGGTGGAAGAACTTGCCGTCATATTGGACCTTGAATGTCTCCAATGCTTGGAATACCTACAAATGAATAGCATGCAAGCATATGGGTAAAAATGGATATGCAAATGGACATGCAAGCATATGGAATGGAAACAAAGAGGGGCGCATGTACCATATCTTGCATGCTAATGCCGCTCATGGGGCGTGCCTTGATGCTCTCAAGGGTGGCACAAAACTTGTTACACTCTTGTTGTATCACCCTCCATCGCTTCGATATGGACACCCACCCACGCGTGCTATGCATTTGATACGGTGGAAACTTCTTGCGCTCATGGAACTCACGATGGATACGAATCCAAAAGGTTGATGCCTTTTGTTCGGCGCCGACCTTGGAGTCTTGCCCAATGTCCCTCCAACACTCACAAAGAAGCTTGTCCTCGGACGGCGTGTATGCCTTTGTCCGCTTGCTCTTGCACTTCGTCTTTGCCCCCCCCCCCCCGCGGCTTGGTTGGTGAGCTCGTCCTCGAACAAAGGCTCCCCGCTGAAGTCCAACTCATCCTCTTCCTCCTCGAGGTCGTAGTCCTCCGAAAACTCATGGTCGAGTGGGAAGCCATCCAGGTCCACGCCGACCTGTTCTTGCAGGAAGGTGTCGTGCATGGAAGCTTGATCATAGGCTGCCGGCGTGAATGGCGTTCGGACGTCTCGGCTTTGGGTCTTGTCAGGATCGTAGGCAGCTGCGAGGACACTGCCAGCGGAGGCACCAGCCGTCACACCACCGTCGAAGATGATGCTCTCCATAATGAAACAATTGGTCGTTTCCTCGTCCGCCGACATTTTGTCGAACAGGTTGCGGGCTCCGGGGAGCATGTCGGCTGGATCTCCCGCTGGCGTTTCCTCGCGCCTCTGGATGATGATCCGTCGACCACCGGCGTGGCGTTGAGGTCGATGGACATGGGCGCGGGAGTGGAAGGCGCCACCACTCTCACCTCCGACGAGCATTCCCCAGAGAGTCGGGAGGCTTGCAGATAGACATGGAAGCCGAGAATCGGGTGCGTGACAGACACGCGCAATGACTCTGGTAGCACCATCCGAGGAAATGCGGACCAACCGGTACTGGTCGCGGCCACGTCGGCATTGACGAGCCCGTGCTGGCCAGGGTTTAACCCTAGGTAGATCAGGGCCTCCCTCGTTGTCGCGACCACTCGGGCGTTGGATTCCTCCTGTTGTGCGGCAGCGGCGAGGGTGACGACGACCACTGCTTCCTCCCTTGCGTCAGGCGCGTGCCTTCGGTCCTTCCTCTTGGCCGACTCCAAGGCCCTCTCCGTCGGCATCAGCTTCTTCTTCTTCTTCTTCTTCTTGGGCGACGCGGCGGTCTTGCGGGGACCGCGTGGCTTGCCTTTGCCGGAGCGGGCGGGGTCGAGGCCAGACGAGGCGAGGGATGCGAGGCTGGCGACGGCATCAAGGTCGCCGTCCATGTCACGCGGCCGGCGGTGTGAGCGGGCGGGAGGTTTGGGGGAAATTGGAGAGAAATGCTGGTCACTTTGCCACCGATTGGCGGGCCAGGGGAGAGAGTAGGCACATGTCGCGCGAGTCCGCTTTGTGTCTGCGCCGACGCAAATGAGGCCCAAAATTCAGTCGGGAATGGGTCAACAGCCAGACGAAAAGTGGACACGTGTCCGTTTGGGTCAACACGTTGGGCCGACTTTTCTGAACGCGGCGATCCAAACGGACACGCACGGACGAAATGGGTCGGCGCGTTGAAGTTGCTCTTAGTGACCAGTTACAAAATCATGACCGAGCGGGGCTTCTCAAATCAGTCTATATGTTTGGACTGACTGCCCCTCCCTCCTCTATATCTAGCTCATAGCTCAGACGAATATGGGAAGGTCCGGACGCGTCCATCACATCAGATCTGATAGACAGGACTCAGCATAAATTCCACCAAATCTCCCTTACCTTTCGGACCAACCTTTTTTCTCTCCTCACTCTTCCTTGTCTGTGTTGGCCCTTCCCTAGCTCTGTTGTCCGGACCCCTTAGCGTCTTCAACACTGCAACAAAACTCCTCCCCGCCACTCGCCGCCCCTGAAGCGGCCGTGGTACGTCCGACTATCATCAGATTGCAGTCAGTTTTTTAATTCTTTTGTAGTAAATACAATGAATTTGGAGGGTTCGTCCGATGTGGAGTATGGAAAGAAAGAGGTTGAAGAATTAATGCAAAAGGAGTTCTTCGATTCGTTGGAGTCGGACGAAGATGCCGAGATGATGATGATCATGAGCATCCAACAGAAAATGGACAGGTGGAGCACATTATGAAATTCAATTGTTCGATCAAAGGGAGAAAAGTTTTCAACCGTGATAGGGTCCTTGGAGAACGACTGCTCTACAAGGACTACTTTAAGCCCGGAGCAACATGCTTTGACAGACTTTTTTCATCGACGCTTCCGTACAAGCAGACCCTTGTTTTTGCGGGCGAAGGAGATATTGGAGGTGCATAATCTGTACTTCAGAGTCAACATGGATTATTGTGGACAACTCTCGTTCTGTCCTAAGTAGAAATGCATGACTGCTCTTGGGATGCTTGCATTAGGTATCGCCACCGATGTCGTTGGTGAGATGATCCAGATAGGGGAAGGGGACCACTTGCCTGAAGACCATTGCTCATGAGACTTTGTAACAGCGAAGCGTCGCCATGCAACTGCACCGTCAATGGGTGTGACTACAACATTGAGTACTACCTTGCCGATGGTATCTATCCTCAATGGAT
The DNA here is from genome assembly GCA_963921465.1 of Triticum timopheevii. NCBI lineage: Eukaryota > Viridiplantae > Streptophyta > Magnoliopsida > Poales > Poaceae > Triticum > Triticum timopheevii. Next base: position 127,705,551 of record OY997274.1, read on the forward strand.
ATCATTTGTGAAGACCATATCCGATCCCTATGGCAACAAACAAAACCACTTTGCAACAATGCAAGGAGCAGCTATGAAGGATGTGGAGAGGGCATTCAGATTGCTTCAAACTCGTTGGGGTATTGTTCATGGAACTGCAATAATGTGAGAATCAAAGAATTTGTGGCAGTTGATGACATGTTGTGCCATTTCGCACAATATGATTGTTGAGGACAAGGGTGAAGGGGCAGCCCAAACTCATGATTTTGAGAAGGCTGGAGAACAAGTCCACATCTCGAAATAAGATGCAAATCAGATTCTGAATTTTTTGCGTATGCATCAGAATCTTCAAGATCACACGCAACCACTCAATAATCTTGTGGAGAATATATGGACCCACAATAAAAAGCCAACGAGTTTAATGTTTGAATTGTGCACTACAAATAATGTATGATCGACGTACATGGATTTGCGTGAATATAAGGGTTTTAATACTAGAAGTTTGGCTGTCCGGCATGACATATGAGAGGTCATCCAACGCTATCTGGAATCACGACTGGACGCATTCGTGTATGTTTAGGAGAGCGGATTTGCAAGTCCGGTTGTAAACGCTCTAATGAGAGGTTCACGTGGGGCGTGTTTGGCACCTGTAGTGACCGGGCCTGGCTAGCTCAAGCCTGGCTCATATGAGGCTGAGTGAGCAAATGCAACCTCTAAACCAACATCTGCAACCTGTTTAGTTGCCTTCATTTAGTTCTCATGCATTAGGGGCTAGCTTAGCGCATGGTGTTTGGTTGCCTTCTTTTGTACGCGCACACACAAGGCATGCTGTTTGGTTGCATGCAACGCCTATTGTCTGATAACCTCTTCGGTGGAGTGGTGAGGTTACCAGCACACAACGGCATGAGGAAGAACACACATAACAGAACATAGTAGTACTAAGAAGTTGTAAATATTGTGCCGCACATTAACAGATAAGTTCAAACGCAAAGCAGTTCGATATTAAACTAAAGCAACTTGAGCATACGAGGGGCTGTCCTCAGCGTTCACAGCGAAGGCGTCGTCGTGCCTCCCGCACCTGGTCACCACTTCAATGCCATCGTCATGGGAAAACTTTGTTTTTGCCACTCTAGCTTTTGCCAACTTTGCTTATGCCACTCTAGAATTTCATCTCTCACTTTTGCCATTCCTAGCTTTCGATAATGGGAAAATTTTGTTTTTGCCACTCTAGATTTGGCCAATTTTCCTTATGCCACTCTAGATTTTGACATTTCACTTTTGCCACTCTTTGTTTTTGACAATTATCACAATTGCCATTTTGTGGCAAAATCGAAATAATTTTATTTCATTTTTGCCACTCTTAGCTTTTGATAATTATCACAATTGCCACTCTGAAAATTTTGCTTTTGCCACGGGAATGGTAATTGTGATAATTGTCTAAAACTAAGAGTGGCAAAAGTGAAATGTCAAAATCTAGAGTGGCATAAGGAAAATTGGCAAAATCTAGAGTGGCAAAAACAAAATTTTCCCTTCGATAATATATCACAAATGCCATTCTGTTACACATCCGTTAGTTGACTGTTTATTCTATCTAGTTGACCGGGAGAAGAGCTGTCGGTATTTGTAAAAATGACACAGGTTGCCCCTACTGACTTGTGGGGCCACTTTGTAAGTGACACAAACAGAGAATATACACACACAGGTCCAACCACACCACACACCCACCCGTTCCCTAAAAAAAAGAATGACCTAGGCCGCATCCACCAGCCGCACCACACACGGGCCGCATCCACCAGCCGCGCCCACATCCATGCCACGGCGTCCTCCTGCCCGCCGCCGCCGCCGCCGCATCCACGTCCCCTCCGGCCTCCCTTCCTCCGGCCTCGCTGATGGATCGCGCCTCTCAGGTCCCCCCACCACGGCGCCCTGCTCCGACCTCGCCTATCCATGGCGCACCTCCGCCCTCCCCTCTGCGGTGCCCATCTTCGGCCTCCCTCACCGACGCGGTCTGCAGCAGCGGGCTTGGTTCCTCTGCTCCAGCCTCCCTCCCCGACGTGGTCCGTAGCAGCGGGTTTGGTTCCTCTGCTTCGGCCTCCCTCCCTGACGCGGAGTTGTGTTCTCAAAGTGGAATACTTGCAACCAATATTTTGCGCTAATTCGCAATGATGAAGATGTGGTGAGCATGTATGATGAGAATCAGGAAGAAAAGGTTATTAAGATACTTGTCCAGTTTTGCAAGAATGGTGAGGAGGATGAGCTTGCTATTAGTTTGCTTCAACCAATCCAACCTCCAGCAAAGGACATACCCAAGGTCATACTGGAAGAGTTAACTCAAAATTCTCAGTATGAGTATGAGATACCTGAGGAGAACTTGGCAGGGCAACAAAGATCTGAAGAGGGCTATCAAGGAGAGGACCATGTAGGAATAGACGAGGAGGAGCAGTACCTCGATGGCGGTGAGCAGGAAAATGGAGGCGAGCGAGCCAAATATGCTGACCATAAGGCAACCGAGGATGTTCCCCAAGATGTTGATGAAGATAGTGGTGAGCAGGAAGACGATAGTGATGATGAGGAAGCTGATAGTGATGAAGGGGCTGTTAGTGATGAGGATAGTGACGGGGGCATAGTGCATGATATTCCAGCAATAAGTTATGACAAGGATAATCCACCTATGACAAAAGGGACATTATTTCCCTCAATTGAAGAGTTCAGAGTTGCACTTGCTACACATGCCATTGTCAATGAGTTTAGTTACAAAACTGATAAAAGTGATCAAAAGAGGGTGAGGGTTTCTTGTTCCTATGAACCACCGGAAGGAAAAAACCCATGCAAGTGGAGGGTGAATGGTTCGATCTTATATGACAACAAAACAATTCAGGTGAAGAATGAACCCAAGATGCACACATGTCCTAGCACACAAAGAGATGGAAAAGTAAAGGTTGCTAAGAGAAAATGGATTGCGGCCAGGGTGACTGATTGGTTGAAGGGTGATCCAAGTATGACTAGCATCGCTTTGAAGAAAAGGTTGTTCGAGAAATACCATGTCGATATCGATTATCAGAGAGTGCTTGCAGGTAGACCATAGCCTTGGACCAGATATTTGGGAAGTGGGAGGACAGCTTTGAGTTCTTGTATAGTTGGCAAGCTGAGGTGCTTAGGAAGTGTCCAACAAGTATTGTAGTGATAAATCACAAAGAGGTAGAAGGGCAGCAACAATTCACAAGGGCACTTGTGTGTTTTAGAGCTTGCATTGATGGATTTCTGTCAGGATGTAGGCCTTACTTGAGCATTGATGCCACTGCCTTGAATGGGAAATGGAAAGGACAGCTCGCAGTTGCTTGTGGTGTTGATGGACACAACTGGTTGTATCCTGTAGCTTATGCTGTCTTCGATTCAGAGACTAAAGAAAATTGGGATTGGTTCATGGAGAATCTCAAATCAGCTATTGGCACGCCGGATGGCTTAGTCATATGCACAGATGCGTGCAAAGGGTTGGAAACAGCAGTGCATACGGTATTCCCAACAGCTGAACATAGGGAATGCTTTAGATACATGATAATGAACTTCAGAAAGAAATATCATGGAAAGGTTTTTGAAGAAAATTTATGGCCAACAGCATACACCTATTCTCTTGCCAAGCATAATCACCATATGGACAAAATTATGGAAGCCAATCCAGAAGCTATCGCATACCTTGATGAGTGGCATTCTAATTTGTGGAGCAGAAGCAAGTTCTCTACGGCATGCAAATGTGACTATGTGATGAACAACATAGCCGAGTCATTCAACTCCATGATTAAGAAATTGAAGGGTTTCCCTGTTCTTGAATTATTGGATGCATTGAGAGAATGGCTAATGGTTAGATTTGAAATAAGAGCTAAAATAGCGGAGAAATTTGCACGCAGACATCTACAAATTCTGCCAAGGATCACCAACATGATGAACAATAGATCAAGGGGATTGTGCTAGTTGGGATCTCTAGAAGTGATGACTGCAAAGCGGAGGTCACTATAATGATCCATGGATATAATTGGAAGCATTGTGTAGATTTGAAGAAGTGGGAATGCTCTTGTAGGCGTTGGCAAGTAACCGGACAACCTTGCCTACATGCCATTGCATTCATCACAAGTATTAGAGGAGGTCGAGAGATAGATGACTATGTGCATGAGTACTACTCCGTGAAATCATTCAGCAATGCATATGCAAAAAATGTGCCCACCATGACCGATAAGAAACAATGGCCAGTGGTCGATGTTGGGTTCAAATTGCACCCTCCTGTACTGAAAAAGGCTGCTGGTAGACCTAGGACACAAAGGATAAAGTCAGCCTTTGAAAGCATATCAAAAAGAAGACACAAGTGCCCAGAATGCAAAGAACTTGGGCATTTGTTGAAGACATGTCCAAAACTTCACCCCGAACGCAAGACAAGAAACAGGTACTTTCTAGCAAAGAATTGTACATTCGAAATTTAAATGCAAAGAAATGTATAGTCTAACTAAATTTCTGTATCTCAAATCTGCTAGGAAAAGAAAAAATGTTGAGCCAGTAGACATCGAAGACGCAGAAGCTATTTCCATAGATGCTGAGACTATGGGCACTACAAGGTTAATATTCTTTGTTTTGCTTCCAATAATCCATAATGGTCTAATTTTGTCTATTATAAATATGCATTTTGCCTACTCTGGTGCGTCTAATTATGTTTCAAACAAGCCAATGCATAGAAGTCTATTTTTGCCTATTTAAATATGCATCTTAGCACTTATTTGCATTCATTCTCAGTGCTGAAAATGGTTCTACAAACAAGAGAAGAGGTGGTAAAAGGGCAAAGTCTAGCCCAATTCTTGAAGCATCTAAGAAGACTTCTGCTACCCATGATAGCCCAGCAAAGAACACAAGAAGCAAATGTCCTCCGTCGAAGAACACAAGAAGCAAAAAATGTCCTTCGGCGAAGAGCACAAGCAAAAAGAAGCTGTGAACCTTGCTGTTTAGGATGATGCGCAACTACATTTATTTTGTGGAGCACTATGCATATGTGAACCTTGTTGTTTAGCTGATGATGTTGCTAGACTTGGTTGTACTATGTCTCAACTTGTGTGGAGCTGCTTTTGGGGTGGTCCATATGCATGTGAACCAGCTGTTTAGATTAGATGATGGATTTGATTTCCATGAAGTATTTTGTTGATATTTAGAATGCCTTAACCTCTTTACTATGATGTTGGTCATGATGTTATTATTGCACTTCTCATCTAAATATCCTGTCATTATGTGTGATGGTTAAATTTCCAAAGAGGTCATGCCAAAATTTCATCTTTACTATGCTACTGGTCATGATCTTATTAATGTGCATACTTCTCATCTAAATATTGTGCAACTATGTGTGATGGTTACATTTTTAAATAGGTCATGCCAAAATTTTCTCTTTACGGTGGTGTTGGTCATGATCTCTAAATATTGTGCAATTATGTGTGATGGTTAGATTTTCAAATGTCAACCAAAATGTCCTCTTTAGTATGCTGCTGGTTATGGCATTAATATAATGGCAAAAGCAATAGTTGAATAAAACGAGAGTGGCAAAAGCAAAACAAATTAATTGGGGGCAATTTGGTCTTTTCTCTGCTCTGTTTGGTCAAAATGTCCATTGACCTAACAGAATGGCATTTGTGATATATTATCGAAAGCTAGGAGTGGCAAAAGTGAGAGATGAAAATCTAGAGTGGCATAAGCAAAGTTGGCAAAAGCTAGAGTGGCAAAGCCAAAGTTTTCCCCGTCGTCATTGCAGATGATAACCTTCAGCATGTCGGGAGTGAGCAACTTGAAGGTCACCATGAAGCCTATCTTGATCTGACGGATGGAGGGGAAGGTGGCCCAACCCTAATTGAGGGTGACCCTGCCGTTCAACAGCCGGACAGTGACCCTCCAGAAGCAACCGATGTTCGTCTTTAGCTTGAACTCCTGTGGCACGGATGGGAAGTGCCTCAAGAAGTCCAATGACATAGGTATGGCCTCGAGCTAGGGGCCATGATCACCTTGCAGAAGGTGGTTGTCCCTCCCACCTCATGGTAGTGGCCGTAGTTTCGGTGCTTGCCGGTGGGGGCACCTCTGGCACGTCGTCGTCCGTGCCTGGGCTCTAGATGGGCGTCACATCTGAGGGCGGCACCTCGTCCTTGCCCTTGTCCTTCTCCTTTGATGGCACCACCTCCTTTCCCTTGTCTCCGTGTCGATCTACATTATGAAGAGGTTCAAAGGCTGGGTCAGCATGTGCATTATGAACCTTGCAACATCATCATTAAAACCTATGCTCGTGTGCCCCTTTATTAACCCACCTTGCCTGTCACCACTTATCCGTCTCTTACTCTTCCTCCAACCTAATGCAATGAACTCCAACAAGTCCAACCCCAACCCCAACCTCAACCCCAATGCCAACCCCTTCCCTTGGAGCATTGGATGGAGGGCTTTCTTCCTAGGGTGCTCGCTGGGTGACCACACCAAGTTTGAGAACACCATGGAAGTGTGCTCAAACTTCAGCAGCATGGAAGAGCCGTACAAAGAGTTAGACGCTGTGGTGAAGAAGGCGACGCCGAAGAAGTTGAAGACACTGATTCCTGACCCAACGAAGGGCGTTATGTCAGTCGACATACTTCGCCGGGCCATGAATTAGGCTGAATCCGGCGATGCTGGACAGAGAGCAAAATGGACCAAGTACAGACAGTACCGACATCCTCATGACCATTGTGGCGGCGTGTACTTCACCACAAATATTGTGCCTACGGAAGGGGAAGGAGAGGATGTAGTGGAGATGATTGTGAGGGCGCCGGAGCCAGGAAACCGAAGCATGCCAATCGAGGTGGACTCCGGCGAGGAAGAAGAGACGGTGGTGCAGGAGAAGACCAAGACCAAGCCCACCCGCCGCTCCAATCGCCTCCAGGGTGCCCGAGGCTAAGATCTGTGGTACTATGTAAGATGAACCCTAATCCCCATTACTATTGTACTCAATCCGGATTTGGAACCTCACATGTACCGGTAGTCATGACGATGTTATGGTCACTTCTATGGTGTTTACCCCGTTTCCACGTTCCCCTAAAGCGGATCGAATCGAATGCGATGTAGTAGGCGAGGAGAGGAAAAATAGCTTACCACCATTGCCAAAGTGCTGTTGCTGCAGATGCCGGTGAAGGTGGCCGTAGGTCGACCTGCTGTTCTTCGATCTGCTGCACGCCGTCGCCGCCGCCGTCGGTGAGAGTGGAGAGAGGGGAGAGAGAGAGCGGTGAGGGTAATAACTGCCGGCTCTTCGGAAAGCAACGCGACTTCTCGAGGGTGACTCCTCGCATGCAGCCCCCGTTCACCCACGTGCCTCGCTCGGACTGGCTCACGAGAAACTGCGGATTCGAGCGTGCCTCGCGAGACAGACCCAGAGGTGCTTTAAACTTCGTGCGATGCAAACTCAGTAGTGTAAACTGACAACCAAACAACCCAGTTTCCTCTCGCGGGGGTCTGACTGGACCTTATGCACGCAACCAAACGCGCCCGTGAAGATTCCATGTCTCGTTCACCCTCCCTCTTTCTCTCCCACTCATTTTTCGCTTAACACAGTACAGACGCAAGCGCTCATATACACGTGCATACATCCACCCCTATGAACGCACAAACACATACCCTACCCCGATGAACACCTCCGAAAGACTGAGCCGACATATCATCTTGAAATTTACGAAGTCATCGTAGGCACCTCGTCGTCGACGAGAACGTCTCCTCCCGCTGAATGCGCATCACCGAAAATTCTAAAATAAATCCAAAAATAAATGCGAGCAACAGAATTTGAATCTTGATGGGCTGGGGATATCACAATCCCTCTAACCGTTCACTCACTCGTTTTTGGCTTTGAATGGTGGATGGCCATGGACCATGGTGCTGTTGCCATCTCACAACCATCGTAAAGAGCTTAATCACGTTACCGCCATCCACACCCTCTCTCTCTCTCCACTGTCAACTGCTGTCTACTAGTGCTAACCTAGGACCGCCTTCGCTCGCCCACGCGCACTATTATGGCTATCACGTGTGACCAGGGTCTCCGACTCATCGTTACCATGTCCAGCAGGAAGACGGGGCACAGCAGATGCAGCTCTTTTTCCCTTCGTACTACCCGTGACTGGCAGTATTTGAAGCGGGGTACACACAAGGGAACATGTGGTGGAGCATTTAGCTTACCGTCGGTTGAATGAAATCCAGTCCAAAAAAAAAAACGAATGAAATGAAACAGTGGCGGAGCTTGACAAAAATCAATGGGGGGGCCAATGAAAAAAAAACTTAACCAACATCAACAAACCAGAACTTGTAGCCTCCAGGCAAATTTATACAAAGGGAGTGGTATTACAGATCAGCTTTTTGACCCTTAATGCTCTTGAATTCCATTAAAAGTCGTACATCTATGTGATCTCACCCTCTATGTGAACAATCAAGTTATTGGCAGATTCTTATCTTCCATCTTATTACTAAATTACTAATCAACTCATACATAAAATCTCAATTTCATGCTCTCTGTGAACAACAAATCTGTGGTTCAAGAAACAAGAAATCCCCAATTCTGTAGTTGAATAAGCATACTAATTATTCCAGGAAACAAGTAGAAACTCTGAATTTTAGTGATGCCACAGTTTTCCCAATTTCACTGTTGTAACATGCACCGATGCACACGGGGATCCAAATTGCAGTAGTTTAAGGCAATTGAGCTAGGCATAGGGCACTTACAAACAAGGGGAAGCCAAATTCACATGGGGCGTAGTGGCCTGGCCGGCCGACATTAACGACCACCGGACCGGCCAAAGGTGAGCAGCCATGACCTACCGGCCGACATTAACGACCACCGGACCGGCCAAAGGTGAGCAGCCATGACCTACCGTAGTTGGGAAATAGAGAAGCGGCCGAGCCTGCAATGTGCGTGAGGCGTGATGATGCCAAGATGTGAAGATGGACTTGTGCTGTGCATGCATGTGGATGGCAGGATAGGCCATTACTACAGCTGCAGGGGCCATTACTACATGGTAAAAATAATCTGTCATTTGGGCTGGGGGGGGGGGGGGGCACGGCTCCCTCAGACTTCAACATAGCTCCGCCGTTGAAATGAAATGCTGGACGTGCCATCTATCGGTCAATCAGGGCATCTCCAACACGGCTCATCAAATCTTCTCCGCATGTCAAGAACGAACGGTCTGAACACTTTCAAGCCTCCAACGCGGACACCTATTTTGGGGCAGACTGATCCTGACGTTCGAATTCCCTAGTCCGGATACAAATCAGAAAGAGCTCTTCGGTAGTTCGGGATTCCGCCATGTTGGACTTGGACACCCCTGCCATACCCAAAGCCCCATCTGGAGCCCGCCTTTTCGCAATACTACCCTCCTCCTCCGCCCTCTATCTACGCTTTCAGAGACCGACGCTGCGTACCTCCCGAATGCCACCTAGGTCTTGTTGGACCTTCGTCAACCCACCCACCCACCTCCCCGCCTAGGCCTACAGCACCGGGGTACTCCCCAGGATTGGCAACAAATCCATACACAACTTCATATTCACAATGAACTCGAACTCATACACAATTTTCAGAATGGTCCGTGGAGTATTTGTGGGCTTTTTCATGCGGATGTCTAAAACATGTGCCCTGACAAATTGAATTTAAATCTAAATTATTTTGCTTCAAAACCTTTTTATGTTTCACTTGTAGTTTAAATTTGAAACATTGTTGCATTGGAATGTTTATCTCTTTAATTTTTTATACATCGTGCTATTTTTTTCTTATCAATTTTAACATTAGGAGTGTGTATATATAAAAAGAAGAAGACCTCCTTTAAGAGATAGCAGCTGATAACGTCCATTCAATGCGTAATCAAATGCAGTTTAGCTAAATGTCAATCGATTGATTTTGAAATAGGGTCAGTCGGTTCTCGAGAGATGGCCGGAGTGAGCCGGAGGTAAGGAAGAGAAGGAAGGGGCTCGCCGGAGGGCTACCCCAGTATCTATCTTAGGGTTCAGGGTGAGGGCGGTGGTGGATGGCGGTGGTGGGGGGCGGTGGTGCACTTTGCCGGAGAAAAAATTTAAACGAGGGCGGACCTAGAGGGATGGCCGTCGGTGGGGGGTGGTTTCGGGGAGGGCGGGGCGGCTCGGAGCGCCGCCGGCCGCGGGTGGTGGTCGCAGGCGGTTTGGCCGGCGACCCGGGCGGCGTCTGGCGTCTGGAGAAGAAGAAGAGATGGAGGTAGAAGAAAGGTTGGGAGCCGTTGGATTTCGATCGTACGTTTGAAAAATCGACTGACCCGATTTGAAAAAAATCAGTCGACTGACGTGTAGGCTCACCCAATCAAATGTGTCACGAACATTAGGGGACACCGATTTGAAAAGAGACGTCCTAGCAACCCGCAAAAAGGTCCGGTCGGTCGGACGAGCGAGTCTTTTTCTTGAACACAAGGACGGACGCATGATCGGCCAGTTTGACCGAGCCTCCTCGCCGGGCCACCTACCCACATGCTGCTGCTGCCGCTGCCACTCCATTTGACATTTCGTACTTGCCTTAACAAAACAAACACACCAAAAGCAAAGGAAAAAGATCTACAGTAATCATCGCTTCAACCGCCGTTCAAATGCAGCACGAAACCGAATGTTTTTTAACCCCCCAGAAAACCCCGTGGAAATCGATTTGACAGCGATCATTATCAACCAACCCCGAGCAAAAAACACTCGTCCGGTCTCCCTCCCTCCCTCCCCTTCCCTCCATCCAGGTAGTTTCATTCCGCTCCCCCCTCTTCCCTCCAGCTCCACGCGGCCCCGCGCGCCAGCCACGATCCCGACCCGGCCGCCGCGGCTCCCCTCCCGCCTCCTGCGGTACCCCCCCCCCCCCCCCCCCCCCCCCGCCCGCCGGGCGAGCGGAGGGAGCCTAGCTAGGCGGCGGCGGCCTCCGCCTTCCAGCACCCGATTGTCTGGCGGGTGGCGGCGGTGAGCAAGCCGTGGAGGGGTTCATGGTCCTTGCGGCCGGATGGAGTACGCCATGTTCGGGTCCAGGCGGGTCGACGACGACACGGGGTTCAGGCGCCAGCGGACCGTCAGGTGAGCAACTGCCTGCTACTCCTGCTTTGCTCTTGCTTGCTGGCCTCTTTGCTCGGGAGCACGGAGATTGGCTGCCGTCTTTAGCTAGCTTGGGGAGGTTAATTGGGGGCGTGGATGAGATGGGCGCGGCTTCGCTGCCGATTTTCCTTCCTGTTCCGATGGGGGTTCGAGGAGGAGCATAAGAGGAATATTCGGATTGGGCTGATGGGTTGGTGGTTGCTGTTACAAGATGGCTGCTGCTGCTGCTGTGTGTTCTTAGCCTGACCACCGGTTCATATATGGCTCCTGTGTGGCTTTATAATGCTTCACTTTGGTTCCTTAGCATAACAGTAATCTCGTAGCGAGTTCTCTAGAAGTTGCTTGATAGCTGTGCATCTGTGACAGAGATGGGATACTTCAACTTCCATGAGCAGTGTAAGATTAGATTCATAAATAAATGAGGATGAAGTAGGAAAATAATAATCTGAAATAGCCTTGCGAGAGCACATAGTTCCTGCTGGTTGTGCTGGCTGCTGATGAGCTGAGATGACCATGTCTGGCTTTAGAATTGTTCAATATCGCTCCTGTCCTTTTTCCATAAGTGTATTGCAGCGGCGTCAATTTCAAATGGAGTGTTAATGCTGTTCTCATTCCCAGAATCCGTGATGAGAGGGTAAAGGCAACGATGCCCATTCACCAGAAACAGGCTGGTCCAGCTGCTCGCAAGCTCGGCGTGGGGAACTGGGGGAAGAACAGGATCTTCGTAGCAGGACAGGACCTTCGCCACAAGAGGATCATCGACCCCACAAGCGATTTCATCTTGTTATGGAACTACGTCTTCCGCGTCTCGTGCTTCGTCGCTCTGTTCATGGACCCTCTCTACTTCTACGTGCCTAAAATCCAATATGGCACAGACACTTCATGCGTCGGGAAAGATAGGCACCTGGCTATCACCATTACCGTCTTCCGATCGGTTGCAGATCTCTTTTACGTCATCCAAATTGTGATAAAGTTCATGACTGCTTATATTAATCCGAGCTCCAAGTCCGGGGTTTTCGGCAGAGGAGAGCTGGTCACAGACCCTAATGAAATCGCAAAGAAGTATCTCAGATCTGAATTTGCGGTTGATCTAGTGGCTTCAATACCTGTACCACAGGTATTTTTAATCCTTTCTGATCCATTACTTGTCATTACGGGTTGGGAAACATTTGCTTGCACTGATGTTTGCACACTGATTCGTTTATACTTACCTAGATGTCCATGAACTGCTAAAATTGTTGAAGGTGGTAAGGTCGAGTTGAGGGGCTGTTTCTCTTCCAGATGAAATAATCTATTTTACGTGGCATAATAACAGTGTGCATTTCGATGTCTTCACAGGCCACACCATAACAAAGAAAATACTACTCTTATCTGAAATGAATTATAAATAAAACATTAGCCCCCATAGTTCATGATCATAAAAAATGAAATTTATAGGACCTCTTTTGAATTGTTTGTGAATTTTATTCATTTCCCCTTTCTTGGACCAACCAACTTGACCATTTCTAAAATATTGTTTAGTTGAATTCTTCATGCAAGTAGCGGTCAGGTACTAATGTAGGTGCAAATAAATAACAAACTTGTTTTTTTTAACATTAAAAAAGGTGTGCTCCGTTTTATTTATTACATAAGCAGAAACTTGTAAACTTCTGAACGCTGCAGTAAATTAATGATATGCTGCATTTGTACTATGTGCTTTTGCTATCTGTTGAACTGGATACCAAAACATGATTCGTCCTAATATATTGGTCAATATTTGTCAATTTTCTGTGGCTCTTGACATGCTTCCTTTGATGGCATGATTATTCCTTTATCGAACATGAAAGTGGTGGATCTCAACTTCCTAAAACTTTATGTCTATAATCGTGAGTTTATATACATGAGTTTCCGTGAGGTTAAGGAAACTACAACATACACCTTTCTGTTATCTGACAGTTTTTCCTTTCTTTTGTTGCAGATTATTACTTGGTCCGTGATACCAGCTATTAAGTATACTTGGTCTGGGCATAATAATGACATACTGTTCCTGGCTGCTCTTTTTCAGTACATTCTGAGATTATATCTCATATCTTCCTTGAATAGCAAAATTCTTAAAGTTACTGGAGCTTTTTCGAAGACTGCCTGGCAGGGTGCTGTGTCCAATCTGCTATTATATATGACTGCTAGCCATGTATGTTACTTATTTAGTTATATGAGTTTTTGTATCCAGTCTTTCTCTAGTATATTTCCTTTCCTGTTGTTGTTGCATATATTTTGTTTTACTAGCATGTGGTGCGACTGCTTGACATCCGTGATGCATTTCTCCTCTCCAGGTTTTAGGAGCATTGTGGTACCTGCTGTCTGTTGATCGCCAGACTGCATGCTGGCAAAAATACTGCGCTACTGAAACTAATTGCCATAATAAATACCTGTCTTGTAAGGTAAAGCCAGATCCAGATTGGGCAAAGAGTACTGCTATCTTTAGCACCTGTTTTGCTAGTAGCGAAAACCCAAATTTCGACTATGGTATGTTTGAGCCTTTGTTATCAAACAAAGCTCCAAGCCATAGATTCCTGAAGAAGTACCTGTATTGCCTTTGGTGGGGCTTACAAAATCTAAGGTATGACAATAGCTGAACAACACACCTTCTTGTAACAATGGTGATCTGATAATTAAGAATTACACTCTCTGTTAAAGCAAGTTCCAGAGACCTTATTCTTACATATGAAACTATAACTCTGTAGTGCTACATTCCTGGTCTGATAAGTCTTAGATATGTTACCATAATTATAGGTGGTATAAAGATTCGGAAATGTTAACGCCCACATGTGTGGGCGTTTGCACATCGCCCACACGCCTCCATCACCACTCATTTTGCCACGTATAAATAGATGACATCAGCAGAATTTTTTTTTTTTGGTTTTCGGCTTAAAAATGTTGTATCTCCTAAATAAAAAAGCGAACTAAAAATCCGTTTTCACCATTAAATCCGTCTCGACGAGATCTTCAAAACTAGACCCCATGTTGATATGTTTCGACGAAATTTTTTTTTTGCCAGAAGTTGCCACGATTTTTACACTGCAGTTGCCATAGGGCTTAAACTAAAGTTGCCATGTGGCAATTTTAGTTTGTAGATCATGGCAATTTTAGTATTTTGATGATGGCAACTCCAGTACTTTGACCATGAAAATTATTTTTTGTATGAACCATGGCAATTTTACGTGCATGTATCATGGCAATTTTAGTTTATGGTTCATGGCAAGTCTAGTTTCTTAATTCCCCGTTTTATAAATGTCAAAATTTACTTTTAAATGTAGAAGAAAATAGCTGAAACATATCATGGCAACTTCAGTGTAAACATCATGGCAATTCATATGCAATAGACATGGCAACTTTCAATCCAAATTTTTTTTCATCAAAACATATCAACATGGGATCAAGTTTCGAAGATCTCATCGCGAGGGATTTAATGGTGAAAACGGATTTTCAATCGAATTTTTCGTTTAAGAGATAAAACATTTTAAAAACTGAAAATCCAAAAAGATTCCTGCATGCATGCATGCGATGACGTGGCAATCTGTTTACATTAGAGACGTGTGGTGCGTCTCCCTTCCTGCCACACGTGTGGCAGTTAGCGCGACCCTAAAGATTCTATTGGTTGCTAACGTGCTATATTATTTGTTGAAACAGTTGCTATGGCCAGACTTTGACTGTAAGTACCTATATTGGTGAGACATTGTATGCCATATCCTTGGCGGTGCTTGGTCTCGTTTTGTTTGCCCATCTGATTGGGAATGTTCAGGTATTTCTACAATATAATCTACACTTACTTTCATGGGTGACTCATGAAACTAATTTGATTATATAACTTACATGCCATTATCCCCTCTTCTAATGTATTTCTTTTTGTCACCTGTTTTCTGATGCTGAGGCCTACTACTTGTCTAGCCTCGGTGTCTCTATCTTTGTATGATGCGGTCATGGTTATTTTTGCTCAAAATTCTAGGGGCATTTCGTATCCTTAGTTATTTGCTTAGGTCGGAAACTAGGCATTAAGATTATTGGTCAATCCATCAAATATTTGCTGAAGTCTGCAAATAATGAGGTGTTCATTGCACTTTACAACTTCTCAAATGTGCAATCTTTGACAGTAGTCCATAGCTTTAAGAACAGGGGCATGAGGTTAGAGTCCTTGTGCCTGGTGATATGCTTGGTTAACATGCATTGAAGATTTCAATATGTTCTTCAAACTAACAAGTATCACTAGGTTGAGATTTTTGTCTGGATGAGGTCATAATTTCGCATGCATGTCCCACTTAGATTATGTATTTAAACAGGTTTGGCTTTTGCTTTTGTTCTTAGAGTCAACAAATAAGTATTTAGCCCTTAACCTTATTAAAACAGCTTTCTGCCTGAGTATTTTGCGTGTTACCTCTGCTCTAGTAATAAACAAACCATCATACTGATAATACCCCAAAAAGGGTCTGCTTGTTTCAACTTCACACTTGTCAACACAATTATTGGCAAGAAACAGTGGGCTTATTACAATATTTTATCTGCCAGACGTACCTACAATCTATCACTGCAAGGGTTGAGGAGTGGAGAGTAAAGCAAAGAGATACCGAAGAGTGGATGAAACATCGCCAACTTCCTCGTGAACTACGGGAAAGGGTGAGAAGATTTATTCACTACAAGTGGCTTGCAACTCGAGGTGTGGATGAAGCATCTATATTGAAGGCCCTGCCTGCGGATCTTCGCCGTGACATCAATCGTCACCTTTGCTTGGATCTTGTTCGCCGGGTAAAATCAACTTTCTTACTCTTTTCCGTTTGAACAATTGCACAGACTTAGTAAACTTCACATCCATCTGATGATCAATCATGCAACATATTGCTTTCATTTGGCAGCGAGTTCATGACATTGCAAGCCACTGGACGATTGGGTCTCACTGCTTTTTTCCGTATTGCTACATTTCAGGTGCCGTTCTTCTCCCAAATGGACGACCAACTCCTGGACGCCATCTGCGGGCGCCTCGTCTCGTCCCTGAGCACCAAGGGCACGTACACGGTCCGCGAGGGCGACCCGGTGACCGAGATGCTCTTCATCATCCGCGGGAAGCTGGAGAGCTCCACCACCGACGGCGGCCGGACGGGCTTCTTCAACTCCATCATCCTCAAGTCCGGCGACTTCTGCGGCGAAGAGCTGCTCGGATGGGCCCTGGTCCCCAGGCCAACCGTGAACCTGCCGTCGTCCACCAGGACGGTGAAGGCGCTCGTCGAGGTGGAGGCGTTCGCCCTCCAAGCCGAGGATCTCCGGTTCGTGGCCAGCCAGTTCAGGCGGCTCCACAGCAGGAAGCTGCAGCACACGTTCCGGTACTACTCCCACCACTGGAGGACCTGGGCGGCCTGCTTCATCCAGGCCACCTGGCGCCGCCACAAGCGGCGGAAGCTGGCCAAGGACCTCATGATGAGGGAGTCCTTCTCCTCCATGCGATCGTATGAGGATGGCGACGGCGGTGGCTCCTTCAGCGAGCATGGTCTGTCGATGAAGATCATGGCCGCGGCCAGGAAAGGGTCTGATAGCCACAGGGAGCTGCCCAAGTTCCGGAAGCCCTCGGAGCCGGACTTCTCAGTGGAGCACGACGACTAGGAGAAAGGGTTGCCATATTATTGTTCGCCACGACGGCGATCGCTGGTCTGGTCGCAGACCGAGGCGTCCTTTGCGATGATCTGTAAATATGAAGCTGAGTTTGGGGCTCAAGCTCACTGGTGACCGACTGCTCATCTCAGGGAAATGCTCAAGCTAGATTTGGGGCAGGGTAGACTGGTTGGCTTCTGCGGTTGGGTTTGGGAACGGTAGGACAGCAGTTGCTGTAGGTTAGCTTTAGGATGCTCATATTGTACATCCAGATGTAATTATGTTTGAGTTATTCTTGTGACCTCAAAGGGGCGCACTGCTGCTTGTATTGACTGTGCGATCAGATTGTGTGCATTGGTTTGTTCTATCTATTGTTTATATATGTATTTTTCCCTGAACTGCTGGGGTTGGTTTAACAGTGAGATCCTGAGCCCCCAGGTGGGTTCACTGCTATTTGGGCGCGCCGTGTAACTTCATGTAAAATGTCCTTGCACAACAGCCACAACACACACACACACATATTTAGCTACTAAATGTGATCATCTCCCACCCTGAGAGGCTGGAGGTCATTCTCAAGTGCTGCTAACTGCGGCAACCTACAATGTGTACCGGCTGAAGTGAAACCATCATTCTGCATTAGGGCAACCTATAACTGAAGTCTGTGGGCATCAGCTCCGGGAGCGGCATCTCAGCCGTCGGCCATCACTTATCCCCATTTCCTCGGACCATCTGCGCCACCCGCTAACTGAACTTAACCGAACCCTGCCGTGCTTCAGCTCTTCAGAGTTTTTCAGTTGCTTCACCGTGGCACTCGCCATTAGCCAGCAATGCCCTGCGTATGCACTACCATGACCTGTGATGAACCAAGAGCGCCCTGACGAAACTGGATGTATTACTCCATATGAGCGCGCATTCAAGGTTCTCCTGAGAGCAGAATTACAGTAACAAAAATAAACAGTAAAAGCGTTTTCCGCCAGATAACAAATTAAGGACGATATCGGGGATCATTTAATCCTAAATCAACAACCTTTAATGGAGTTGATCCCAAACTTACGCACAGACGGAGATATACAAGGGAACGGTGAGCCTGTGACCACAACATACGGTTGTTGAGACAGATTACCACTGTCAGTAGTACAGCTACACAACTCCCTTTGTTGTCTCTCCATTCACTTGGGGTGCAAATCACATACAAATTCCAGTTTGGTTTAACAGTACTAAAATGTTCAGGTCTGGCAGTACTAGTAGTATTTAGTAGTGGAAGCAGCACACAATTATTAATTTCAGTACATACTCCCCCTGTGAACTAATATAAGAGCGTTTAGATCACTAAAGTAGTGATCCAAACACTCCTGTATTAGTTTACGGAGGGAGTACTTAGTATCTATCGTGGTACTAATCTAGTTAGGTGCATGTTGTATCTACAAAAATCACATCTTCTGTTTTAGGAGAAGATGTTGTACAGGTCCTTAAGCCAAATTCCTTGATCTGTGTGGAATTGCTTCAACCAAATTCCAGTAAGCACCACCTCTTGAGAAGGCCTCCTCCAAGTTGGGGCAGTCTGTGATACCTAGTTCCTCCAGGGCTGGGAGCTGCTGCAGGAGTCCCTCCGGTACTGCCTCTATCCTTGGGCACCCCGCCACTACCAGCCTCCTGAGTGCAATGACTCCATACATTCCATCCGTAAATGTCGTCAAGGCGTCGCACCCATGCACATCGAGTTCTCTCAATTTTTTTGACGTTCCCAAGAACTATTGGCATGGACACCAGCTTGGGACAACGACTGATGTACAACTTTTCAAGAGATGCAGGCAACTTTGGTACCTCCACCAAATTTTCACATTCTCGAATTATAAGATCCTGGAGTCGAGGAAGCAGGACATATTTGTCATCAGATATTGTTGATGGAATTGAACCGGTTAAGTTGCAGCACTGGTACAACTCTAGTCCTCGAATTTGATTCAAGTTTCCCAATTCTACCGTTGGCCATTGTACTATATGACCGCTGCCTGAAATACACAGCGTTTCAACAAAACCAAAATGGTTCCATATATCCCTCTGTATTTGGGATGGTTCAGATGAGAAAAGACAGTCGCAACTTATTATACGTAGCTCCTTGATAAATCTGCAAGGTATTCTTTTCAGCTCCTCTTCAAAGCGCTCTAAATTTTCCGTCAAACCTCTGAGTGTCAGTTCCACGTGAGAGTCGCCAAGCCTCGAGAAATGAAGGTCCGCATTGTTGTGTTTGTGTCGAATATTTTGTACTAGTAGGGTTACGCTTGGACTTGGTGTTGTAGTGTGGGTAGGATACGTGTAGTGTCGGAGTTGGACACGTTGTACCCTTGGCCTCTCATATATGAGGAGGCACCCCACGTTGTAACCCATGACGACTAGATAGCGACAGGTTCGCAAGGGGGCGCCGGCTTGTGCCGGCGCCCGGGTGGCCGGTGTTGCGGTATCTCGGGGAGGAGCGCCCGTAGTCATTGCCCCGGGGAGTAGGCGAGTTCGCCGAACCTCGTTAACAAATCTCGGTGTTGTGCCTCGTGTGATTGCTTGGTCCTCGGATGATCGACGGTATGCCTCGGATTTATTCTAACAAGTGGTATCATGAGCAAGGTTACGAAGAGGTTGTTGTGCGTTGATCCAGAGGAAGGCCATTGTTGAGCTCGTTGTGTATACCGCGGTTCGACTTATTCGATGGGATCTCGACGAGATCGGAAAGCATCGCGCGGAGAGGCAGCAGGAGCGGCTGGGACCCGAAGCGCGTGCAGCCGTGCAGCAATGGAAGTCAAGGCTTAGACGCGTGTGAGGCCAGCTCGGCTGGGCGACCCGACCGAGTCGGGCGCGGGCGTGCGGCACAGGGACTCCGAAGCGTGCGAGCGGCTGGAGCGAAATAGCGGTGCAGCGCGTTGCGGGATCAGACCGGATTTGTTTTGAGAACAAAAGGGACCGAGTCCCGAAGGGAATCGTCTCCGAGGCGGACTGCTAGCTGCGCAGCTCGGTAATAAAAGCAGCGGCAGGGCAGGTCCTTGGATAACGGAGACAGAGGCAATAGATACAGATCCAATCAGCGAAGAAAAAATCCATCAGATCGTACAGAGGCTGCGCATCCATCAGGGAGCACTACTAGAGTAGGGCTTAAGGCGAAGCAAGAGCTAGCATCCGGGAACTTGGGCCAAGACAAGAGCAGCTACGTGACGTGAAGACCAGCTAGTTGAATCGCTAGTAGTACGCGGAGGTTTCGTTCGTGTACTCGGGGATCACGGAAAGACTGCTCGGTTATTTTTTGCAGGGTCAGCCGTACAAAGAACCATGGCGCCATCGGGTACCAGGTTTGAGGTGGAGAAGTTCAACGGAACTGGAAGCTTTGGGTTATGGCAGACAAGGGTGAAAGATTTGTTGGCACAACAGGGATGCTTGAAGGCATTGTTGCATGAAGCCAAGCCAGCTAAGATGGAGGCGGATGACTGGGAGGAGTTACAGTTGAAAGCAGCCGGGACTATACGGTTGTGTCTGTCGGACCAGGTTATTTATCATGTGATGGATGAGAATTCGCCGAAGAAGATCTGGTTGAAGCTGGAAAGTCAGTTTATGTCCAAGACTGCGACGACCAAGGTGTATCTGAAGCAAAAGTTGTATGGGATGAGGATGCAGGAGGGGTCAGATCTTGTGGAGTATATGAACGCCTTTAATCAAGTCGTGACGGATCTAGCACGCTTGGGTGCGACGGTTGACGACGAGGATAGGGCAATTCTGCTTCTTTGTTCATTGCCATCATCCTATGACCATTTGATCACTACTTTGACGCACGGCAAGGAGACCGTCAAGAATGAGGATATTACTGCGGCATTGCTATCTTATGATATGAGAAAGAAGAACGCGGTGGAAGTCTCTCATGGTGAAGGTTTGCTAGTCAAGGGTGAGCAGTGGCGGAAGGGATATGAGGCTGGGAAGAACAAGAAAAAGAAAAAGAATATACAGTGTCACAAGTGTAAGCAGTGGGGACATATGAGAAAGGACTGTCCAGAACTCAATGGTGGGGCAAGTGCTAATAAGGCAACTCATGGTGATGACTCAGACAGCAGTAGTGATGTTCTCATAGTATCAGACAGGCGGTCAACCAAAAGTGAAGCGTGGATGTTGGATTCAGCTTGCTCTTTTCATGCGACACCCAACAGGGAGTGGTTCTCTTCGTACAAGTCTGGTGAGTTTGGTTTAGCCTATGTGGGCGATGACACAGGTTATCGTGTTGCTGGAGTAGGTGACATCAAAATCAAGATGTTTGACGGAGTTGAGCGGATGCTTCGGGGAGTCAGGCATGTGCCAGGGCTAAGGAGGAATCTAATTTCGCTTGGTGTTCTTCATGATGATGGTATGGTATTCCGTTGTGATCGGGATAGGAAGACCATGAGAATCATGGAAGATGAGGTGACCGTGATGATTGGAGGGAGGACGGTTTCGCATCTTTACAAGTTGCAAGGGAGCACTATTGCAGGCGGAGTCACGGAGACTGGAGTTGCGGGAGTAGCAGCGGGGTCTCACGGCGGCGGCGGGTCTGGGGCAGACTCGTCGAGTAGCTCTCAGTAAGCTACGAAGAAGACAACACAAGTCCGGAGTACATGGAAGTTTGACGCATGGACAAATTCAAGGTGATGGAGAATATTCGCCAAGGTGGAGTTTGTTGTGTTTGTGTCGAATATTTTGTACTAGGGTTACGCTTGGACTTGGTGTTGTAGTGTGGGTAGGATACGTGTAGTGTCGGAGTCGGACACGTTGTACCCTTGGCCTCTCATATATGAGGAGGCACCCCACGTTGTAACCCATGACGA
Source organism: Triticum timopheevii (assembly GCA_963921465.1). Taxonomy (NCBI): domain Eukaryota; kingdom Viridiplantae; phylum Streptophyta; class Magnoliopsida; order Poales; family Poaceae; genus Triticum; species Triticum timopheevii. The sequence continues at coordinate 127,727,081 of OY997274.1, forward strand.
CTAGATAGCGACAGGTTCGCAAGGGGGCGCCGGCTTGTGCCGGCGCCCGGGTGGCCGGTGTTGCGGTATCTCGGGGAGGAGCGCCCGTAGTCATTGCCCCGGGGAGTAGGCGAGTTCGCCGAACCTCGTTAACAAATCTCGGTGTCGTCATTGTCTGTGATTGCTTGTTCCTCGATGGATCGACCGTGTACCTCGGATTTATTCTAACACGCATGCTGCCAACCAACTGTAGGTTCCACTGAAATGATGCCTTTGCACTCAAGATTAAATTGCATAGACAAATTAATCACATGGTAAAGGGGAATGGCTCTTGCCGACTTTACAAGTAGTTCTTCAAGCAAAGGGAGCATCTTGGGCATGCTTCGTAGCATTGGGCATTCAGTAATTTCTAGCTTCTTGAGCTGAGAGAATGATACAACCGCTGCTTGTCCTGGCACCTCCTGGTGCCATCTCTCTAGCTTAGGCATGTTGGAAATTATCATGGCTTCCAACTTAGGAAAGAAAGGTGGTGGATAAATACAAGATTGCCCAATGTCTGTATCATCATTACCAACACATATACTTTCCAAACTAGGAAAATTATTCAAACTCAGGTACCCGAGAGAGGGCATCTTCCATAATGGTGGAAGATCCTTGCAGTTCTTGCAGCTACTCAGATGAAGTTCGCTGAGATGTTCTAACTGTGTAGGGTTGTGCATCCATGATGATAATTTTGCACCATTATAATTAGATAATAGTAAAACTTCAAGTGCTTGGTGAGGACAAAGGGCCTCTAATATCTCTTCTGCATTACTATGTACTTGATTTCCAACATCTGTATTATAATGTGCATACCAGTTGAGTGATAATCGTTTCAAATTATGCTTGGAGGATATACTGCCCTCTTTAGCATTTTCTGCACTATGCACTTTTCTCAACTCAGTCAAAGAAAGAGCACCACCAAGACTCAAATCTTTCAGTTGATCAATTCCACGACCTGCATCACTATCAATGACGTAACTCGTCAGTGTCTGCAGAGAATTCAGCTGATTGATACCTTGTGGCATGTACTCCAAACGATTGCACCCAATGAGGAATATGTGCCGAAGGCTAATCATATATCTCATGCCTTCTGGTAATTTCTTAAGTTCTTTACAACCAATGAGCTTCAAAGTCTGCAAGCTATACAACATGGCAGTGGCTTCAGGCAGTGCAGATAAACGAGAATAAGAACAATCTAGATAGCGAAGATGCTTGAAGTTTTTCATGTCTGTTATGATTGACAATGTCTTCAGTGCTCGTAGGGACATGAATTTTGACATGGCCATACTCAGAGACTTGTTCATATGCAGAGAAGTCTTACGCCACTCCAACCCCCTTCGGATTAATATTGTGTGGGCTTGGGGAGCTAGAATTTCCTTCATTACTGCAATAGTATTGTTACTGACACAATCAAGTGACAAATGTTGAACCTCATGCTGTAATGAATTGGTGTATGTGGATCCTTGCAGAATTTCTTGACATGGTGAAGATTCTTCCAGAATGAAGCAAACATTTCTGCTTACGGAATCAGCAAGATCATGCATCTTGCAAGTAGTTACTCTGTGGATTAAGTCATCCTTGTCAATCTTTACATCTTGTAGGAAACATCTCCAAACTAGCACATCAAAAATTTGTTGGCCTCTTGTTTCTGATGCAATAAAGTCATTTGCCATCCATATCTGGATTAACATGTCTTTATCCATCAGGCTATCTTTGGAGAAAATAGCACAAAAGGAAAAACATATTTTTTCCTCCGATGACAAGTGATCATAGCTTAGTTGTAGTGCAGGTACAATCCCAGTAGTTGTGACGATGTTCTCTTTCCAAACATCACTATCTAGAACAGAAAGCCACTGACTGTGATGCTTCGAAGAGAGTAAAGCTGCCATGGTCTTGATCGCAAGAGGCAATCCCTTGCACTTGTGGACAATACTCTTAGCCATTGAAACCAATTCCTCTCGCTTTTCCACTCCCCTTCCAAATGTGTTTTTGTGGAAAAGGTCCCATGATTGATCCTCATCTAGAAGTGAAATTTGATGTGGAGGAAGTGTGCCCATGATAGAAGCAACTTGACTGCTGCGGCTTGTCACAACTATAGCACTGCCTGAGCCAGCATGTGAGCATAACAAAGATCTCATATCATCCCACTTTTGTCTATCTTCGTTCCAAACATCATCCAACACTAGGAGGTACTTTTTCTTGCCCAACGCCTCACTAAGTTTCTTCTGCAGTGCCTCCATCTGAGTCAGATCACACTTCTTCATCGTGACCACTTCTATTACAGATCGGATTATTTCTTGGATGATGAACTTGTCAGAGACACAAACCCATATGACCAACTCAAAATGGTGGATGACTCGGTGGTCATTGTACACAAGTTGAGCAAGGGTGGTCTTACCAATTCCCCCCATACCAACAATGGGGAGCACCGTGACATTATTATGGCTACTGTTGTGGTCGAGCAATATCTTCACCACTTGTTCCCTCTCATCTTGTCTGCCCACAATCTCTGATTCATTGACAAGAGAGTGTGTTTGCGGACGAACAACGCTTGGTGCCTCGGCATGTTGTAAGAAGTGGAAATTATTCATCTCCGCGACAAGTTCACCAATCGTTTGAAGGGCACCCTTCAACTTCCAACTCATGTGAAGACGGAAAACAACCGGGCTATTGATTGTGAGGTACGTCAGCACCTCAAATGATAACAAATAAAGTGAAACTGCTAAAAGGCTTCCATCTCCAAATTAAAACCTTTTATTGAAAATAGAGCCTGCCGGGGTTTGACGAGGACGAACCTTGCCCGGCGTGGAGCCGGAGTGGCTCTGGGCGCCGACACGGCGGCGCAGGGCCTCGTGGCGGAAGTCGTCGAGGACGTCGTCGGCTTGGTAGGCGGCGGTCTTGAGGTCCTTGATCCATCGATGGACGGCGGGGTTGGTGCGGCTCTTGGCGTCGGCATCCAGCAAGATGCACTGGACGGCGGCGAGGTGGCGCTCCAGCTTCCGGCGGGCCTTGTCCAGCCCCCACGCCCGCAGCAGCTCGCCGACCAGCGCGTCGCCGGCCTTGGCGGCCACGCTGCCCAGCAGTGGCATCAGCAGGGAGCCCATCTCAGCCGGTCGCCGGCGGTGGGTGGCTCAGTGGGCAGCGGCCCAGGCGAAAGTGAACGAATGTGCGAGAGAGCCCGTACCAAAATTCGAGAGGACGGTTTGCTTTGGTTGAGTGCGGAGGAAAAACAGGCAATGCTTTTGATCGCTTTTGCTACTACTAGTAGTAGTACTTTATTTGATTTGTTTCAAAAGGAACAGCTTTGTTTGATTTGCTTGGGCGCGGAGAAATGAGAAAAGCAGATGGTAGTAAATTAAGACCTGGGATACAACTTTGCGTGTAAATTAAGGAGGGAGGGAAGAAAATCGGGCACTGCCGGCCGCTCACCGGAGTCGGGGCGCTGGTTGATGCAAATTGTTACGGTGATCGATCGCTGACCGCAGGCTGCGGCGTCCGTTGCGTTGATCGGTAAATATGGAGCTAAGTTGGGGCTCAAGGTCGACTGCTCATCTCAGGGAAATTCTCAAGCTAGATTTGGGGCAGGGTAGACTGGTTGACTTCTGGGGTTGGGTTTGGGAACGGTAGGACAGTTGCTGTCTGTAGGTTAGCTTTAGGATGCTCATATTGTACATCCAGATGTAATTATGTTTGAGTTATTCTTGTGACCTCAAAGGGGCACACTGCTGCTTGTAATGACTCTGCGATCAGATTGTGTGCATTGGTTTGTTCTATTGTTTATATATGTATTTTTCCCTGAATTGCTGGGGTTGGTTTAACAGTGAGATCCTGAGCCCTCAGGTGGGTTCCCTGCTGCTATTTGGGCGCGCCGTAACTTCATGTAAAATGTCCTTGCACAACAGCCACAACAATTTTGCTTTTCAGGAAGGTTAAAATTCTGACATCAAATTTTTTAAGCATGACAAATTATGTTATTGGTCTCGAGCATGACAATTTCCTTCAGCAAACATGACAAATCTGAGGTCAGATTTGTAGCCCAGATACAACAACGTCCCTGGTGAGCTATCAAGTGTGTGTTTGCCGATCTCATCGGAGACAACCGGAAGGAAAGCACAAGCCAAGGAGCTCAGATGCACAAAACTGGTGGAAATGAGGCAGCCATAAATGATGAGAACATATCCTCCCAATCAGTGTGGTAAAAAGTGAAGCTATGCTTTGCTACCCTAGCCCAGGACGGTCGGCATTTCGACAACATCGTTCATCCCATCCACAGAGTTCATATGTTTGCATGCAGATTTCTCAACAAAGGGGAAAAAAAAAGTTACAGGTCTGTTTCTCTTCAAATGAGTGGACCATTCGGGGCAAAACCCACTGATAATCTTGCTAGTACAACTGACAGGAAAAAAAGTACAGTGTGGTAACGATTCATCCGAACATTACAGTTACTAGATTCCCCGAGTTCACTCCCCTATGGACTACGGTGCTGCTGATAAACACATGGTGCTATTTGTAATAAAAGTAAAAAAGAAAGAGGAACAACTTTGTACCTTCCTCTGTGCACCAAATAGTGCTGCTGATGGACGGCGTCAAGGAAAAAAAATAGATTTATTGTCTCCTTAAGAATGCCATGTAACTACGTGAGCTATATCGAGCACTGACCCCCGGCGGCGCTGCTACTTGTGCGGATGCGACTCTTCGTCGGGTGCGACCCTTCGTGGCAGTTTCTTCTTCTGCGTGTACTTTGCGTAGGAATACCACACGCCGCCGAACGTGTTGATCACCAGCCCGGTGACGTTGAGAGCGTGCACCTTGACGCCTCCCAACACCACGAAACCCAGGGTCTGAAAGGTCAATGATACAAACATGACATCAGATGCTTAAATTCTACAAGGTCGGAGCTAAAGCACATCATAGACTGGTAAGACGTACCGTGGACCCAACGCCCTTGAGAACTCCTACCATCGTGGTTGTCAGGGCAGAGTTTACGATTGTGCACCAGAACATGGTGTAATTGAGAACAATACCCATCACCAGTGAAATCAGAAGAATAACACTGAATGATGCAGAGGCTGTCTGCATTTCAAGAGACAACGGATAAGTATCTTGGAACAGAGCAAACTAGAAAGCATCTGTTGCAGAAACAAACGATCAGGATCTACGTCATATTGTGTTTACTACTACCTCTGTAAACTAATATAAGACGTTTTAGATCACTGCTTAGTGATCTAAAACGTCTTAGTGATCTAAAGCGTCTTATATTAGTTTACAGAGGGAGTAATATTTAAGTGCCAGTCCATCTGATCTAGAATCCTAGTATGAACTATTATGTAGTCATGAACTAGGGGGTCTGAACAAAGAACAAACAGATTGCCATCTTATATCTGTTAATTAAGTTTGATTTACTAACCTTTTCTGACAGAACTGAAAGAGAATGGGGAAATTCTCCGGTTGCAACAATGATGAAAAACAGAAATGGAATCGACAGTATGCTGTTATAGAACATCAACTCCATTGAGGAAAGACCATCATCTGCGCCTGATTTCTCCACAAGAATCAAATACATTGTCTGCATACACACTATGTCAGTTAGAACTATAGCCAATTCTTGTGTGTGTGCGTGGCGTTAACCAGATTACAAAAGCTAACCTGGAAGAAGACCGATATTAGAGCCATACTGTATCCATACAAGTCAAAAGAAAAATCTCCAAGTGCTGCAACAAGGACACCTAAGGCGGTGCAGACAACTGAAAGCGACACCTAAAACAATTTGCAAAGATGAGGAAGTGCTTCTAGTAATAAGCCATCCCTTCCAGAGGGAAAGCTTGCAGGCCTGTGTTTGGTTATGTGTGTAGATGGAAAAAAGGAAACCATTGCATGAGGGGAAAGCATTTTTACCTGGGTTGATGGTTTCCCCTTCCCCCTTAAGAACCCAGACACCAAAACGGCAAGGGGTGTGAGCCTCTTAATTGCAATATACATTGGGATGTTAACCCCTTTCAAGCTTGCCAGAGCAAATGCGACATTTGCATTATAGAAAATTGACACAGGAAGAAGCTTCTTTGCTGTTGCCATGCTGAGATCTTTCCTTTTAGACATTCCTAGAACTTGCCCGAAATGTATGAAAAGTGCGGTAGCTAATTGCTGTTGAAATAAAGGAGAAAGTGAACAACCCAACCAGGCTTAGAAAAACATATAAAGAAGTAACGTTTTCATCGGCATTCGTTGGTAATGTTTAGTCGTACCTGTAAAGTGAGGAGGGTCATGGAGTGAACATACTGCATAATAACCGCTTTGTTGACGAAAACCATCGCCATAGATGCAACTCCATATGAGAAGGCCGATGATAAGCTGCAAGAGGATATGCACAGGGAAATGGTCAAGCCCCTAATGGCTGATGCATTTCTCATCCCATTCTCATCTTGAGAGTAGATGTACAGAAAAGTCCCAATCTTTCACTTCTACACAATCTAGCAGCAGGTGACAAACTTAGTTTGGATAGTAAGTACACAAGAGAAGAGTCATCAGGCCTCTGTGACTGCATGTGCAGATCCCCAGTAGGCACAAGAATGTTTAATCATTCTCCGTAGATTAATTCAAGTAAACCAGGAACGCAACTTGTTCGTCGTTCTTTGCCAGTGTTAGTAGCCCCATACATCTGACCTAACAACTGCCATGTAGATGCATTCGACATACACTATCAATTGCGTTTAGAAAAATATAATATCAGGCAGCCAGATAGGGCAACTTATATAATAAATGGAGAGTAAAGAATAAAGAATCCATCCATTGTTTCAGGAAGTGTCAAACATTTCAATGGAACCAGCCATATTTGTTAGGTGAAACATACATTGGAAGCTAAAGACTGAAGACTCCATCAGTGTTTCAGATATAATCTCGTAGACTCAAAACAGTTCAATGACCAGCCATATTTGTCAGGTGGAAACTAGACGCCGTCACTGTAATCCAAATCCTAGCCCCAGCGTAGCCTACAAAAGAACCCCTTCTCGCCTCCGCCTGCGCCCTCCAGAGCAGCCATTGCCATTGCAGCGAGCCCAGAAACTGCCGAAACCACAGGGTCGCACCCAAGCAATCACAGGGACCACCCCAATCCGCGCACAGCTTCCGCCCCAGGGCGGCGAAAAATCATTCCGGGAAGGCGACTGGGTAACGCAAGAAGATGACATGGGGAAGGGGGGCGGGAGCAGGCGAGGTCGCACCTGAGGAAGGAGCTGGGCTCGCCGGCCTCCAGCCCCATCGCGCGCCTCCGGCGAAGCCGATCCCCCCCGCTCCCGCCGCGCGCGTGCTTCGGGGACCTCTGCTCTGGCGCGGGTCGGGCTCGATCTGGCGCGTGGGATGGGAGAGTGGGCCTCGAAACTGGCGGGGGTGTGTCAGGCTCAGGTGTGTGTGGTGGGTTACCCGGGGGACTCCATTAGCGAGCGACCTGGTTATTAGTCAGTTGATCGCCGTTGATTTGATTATCGCAGCGCAGCGGGCGTGACGGCCAAGTGATGCGCTCTCCTTTCCACGGCACGGAGCGGTGCATCACAAGCAAGTCGTACCGCGCTGACATGACATCTGAAGCAAATTAATCCCTTCTTCTCTCGAGCAAAATGCGCTGGTCTATAATAAGCTCGTAAAATATTGATATTGCATATATATCTAGCACACTTGATTCGGCGACCGGGCGTAACTCAGATGATTAGATTCATTGGAGTGAAACAGCCCCACGAGGGTTCAAGTGTTGGTGCTCGCATTTTTCTGAATTTATTTTAGGTTTTTCGGCGATGCTCGTTCAGTGTGAGGAGACGTTTCCGTCGACTACGAGGCGTGCGTGCGTGCGTGCGTGCTTTCATAAGAGGTGAGTGTACGTGGGCATCTATGATTGTACATGCTCAAAAAAAAAGAGTCGTCGACTCGTTAAAGTGATAAACACTTTGAGAAACAAAAGGTTCAGAAAGTAAAAGAAGGACCAAAACTGATGTAAGGTTTTTTTGTGAGGTATACACCTCTCCCTCTCTCATTCCGGTGCTCGCAATAACCATCGTCCTATCTCTTCGAGATCGCCATACTTTCTTCTCGGTCATGTGATGGGTGGACTCGAGTTGCACGCAAGCCACATCAACCAAGGACCGAGGTGATGTCCGGTTTGATCTCCACCGAGCAGGGTCCACGACTACAACCACGACACAAGCAGGACCTCTGGGATGGAGCTAGAAATGGACTCCAGAGGAAAGGATCTCTGGGATGGACGAGCCGAGAATCGGCAGAAGAGCAAACCAAAAGGACTGGCTACTCAGGGGTTGAACCTCCCGGGTCTGAGAGGACAGGGATAGGAGTCACCACTCAATGTAACCAGGTAATCTGTCGTATATAAGGAAGACCTAGGGACAACCAAAACCCTAAGGCAACCATATGTGAAGACACACCATCTTCCACGCGCCTCCACGAGATTCGCAGAAACATCACCGGAACGAGGCCCGGGCGGGGAGACCTTATCCCATGTCAATGACGACACCATCATCTCGCCACCGCCAAACGCAGACCTACCTAATGCCCCAAGAGACAAAAACTACGACTCCCATCGATAGATCAAGGCTCACCGCACATTCCCACAGGCAGAGCCGGAGGAGGAGGAGGCCGGCGATATACCATAGGAGGATGACGGTGATGGAGAAACCCTAGATCACCTTTGGAGCTGGGGGCTGCATCTCGTGGAAACTATTGCCTTAACTTGCATTGCTAAGGGTTAAGGCACCCCCTAAGTTACCCTGCAAAAAAGGTACCCCCTAAGTCACCAGCTTTGAATATTTGGGTTTGTAAAATGCACATAGAATCGTTAGATCACCGTAAATAAATAAATTTATAAACATAATACACTCATATGAAAGTTACACAGTAAGAATTAATGAAACTTGCATGCGGAGACTATGCCTATGTCTAAATGATTTATTTTTTGCAAATGGAATCAGAGAATTCTAGTATGTCGGTTTCTTCAAATGCGTGAGGTAGCAATAGCAGTCTGAGTAGCGTGAGGTAGCAATATGAGTCTGAGTAGACAATATACACATCACTCATTGAACATCAAATCTCTCTCGAAAGTGTGGGAAGGAGAAAAGGAAGCTGCTGGGGAACGTAGCAGAAATTCAAAATTTTCCTACGTGTCACCAAGATCTATCTATGGAGAAACCAGCAACGAGGGGAAGGAGAGTGCATCTACATACCCTTGTAGATCGCTAAGCGGAAGCGTTCAAGAGAACGGGGTTGAAGGAGTCGTACTCGTCGTGATCCAAATCACCGGAGATCCTAGTGCCGAACGGACGGCACCTCCGCGTTCAACACACGTATAGCCCGGTGACGTCTCCCATGCCTTGATCCAGCAAGGAGAGAGGGAGAGGTTGGGGAAGACTCCGTCCAGCAGCAGCACGACGGCGTGGTGGTGGTGGAGGAGCGTGGCAATCCTGCAGGGCTTCGCCAAGCACCGCGGGAGAGGAGGAGAACTTGTGAGAGGGGGAGGGCTGCGCCAGAACTTCGTGTGAAGCTCCCATGCGCCTCCCCACTATATATAGGGGTGGAGGGGCTGGTTTCTTGCCCTCCAAGTCCATTGGGGCGTTGGCCAAGGTGGGCGGAAAGAAATCCCATCATTTCCTTCCCCACCGATTGTTATCCCCCCTTTTTAGGGATCTTGATCTTATCCCTTCGGGATACGATCTTATTCCTTCTAAGGGGGGATCTTGGTGCGCCTTGACCAGTGGTGTGGGGCCTTGCCCCCACTACCCACGTTCATGTGGGTCCCCCCTGCAGGTGGGCCCCACTCCGGAACCTTCTAGAACCTTCCCGGTACAATACCGAAAAATCCCGAACATTTTCCGATGGCCAAAATAGGACTTCCCATATATAAATCTTTACCTCCGGACCATTCCGGAACTCCTCGTGACGTCCGGGATCTCATCCGGGACTCCGAACAACATTCGGTAACCACATACAAACTTCCTTTATAACCCTAGCGTCATCGAACCTTAAGTGTGTAGACCCTACGGGTTCGGGAGACATGTAGACATGACCGAGACGTTCTCCGGTCAATAACCAACAGCGGGATCTGGATACCCATGTTGGCTCCCACATGTTCCACGATGATCTCATCGGATGAACCACGATGTCAAGGACTCAATCGATCCCGTATACAATTCCCTTTGTCTAGCGGTATTATACTTGCCCGAGATTCGATCGTCGGTATGCCGATACCTTGTTCAATCTCGTTACCGGCAAGTCTCTTTACTCGTTCCGTAACACATCATCCCGTGATCAACCCCTTGGTCCAGAGTGTCCTACCGAGTGGGCCCAGAGATACCTCTCCGTTTACACGGAGTGACAAATCCCAGTCTCGATCCGTGTCAACCCAACAGACACTTTCGGAGATACCTGTAGTGCACCTTTATAGTCACCCAGTTACGTTGTGACGTTTGATACACCCAAAGCACTCCTACAGTATCCGGGAGTTACACGATCTCATGGTCTAAGGAAGAGATACTTGACATTGGAAAAGCTCTAGCAAACGAACTACACGATCTTTGTGCTATGCTTAGGATTGGGTCTTGTCCATCACATCATTCTCCTAATGATGTGATCCCGTTATCAACGACATCCAATGTCCATGGTCAGGAAACTGTAACCATCTATTGATCAACGAGCTAGTCAACTAGAGGCTTACTAGGGACATGGTGTTGTCTATGTATCCACACATGTATCTGAGTTTCCTATCAATACAATTATAGCATGGATAATAAACGATTATCATGAACAAGGAAATATAATAATAACTAATTTATTATTGCCTCTAGGGCATATTTTCAACAGAAGCTAATTCTAATTGGTCCAAGGTTTAGAGCGCAACATCACTTCAATGACGAGAGAAGTACTTCCAAGGTTTGGCGTACTTCTCTCACATTCCTCGCATCCGATGCTTCCCTTCATCTTGGGCATTTCTCGACTCAGCATAGCATACTATAGAGCCTACGTCTGAAACATAGGGGACGACCTTCGTCCTTTCTCTCTATTCTGCCGTGGTCGAGCTTTAAGTCTTAACTTCGTACCTTACATCTCAGGCAAGAACTCCTTCTTTGACTGATACATCTTGAACACCTTCAAGATCATGTCAAAGTATATGCTCATTTGAAAGTACTATTAAGCATTTTGATCTATCTTATAGATCTTGATGCTTATTATTCAAGTAGCCTAATCCAGGTTTTCCATTGAAAAACACTTTTCAAATAACCCTATATGCTTTCTAGAAATTCTACATCATTTCTGATATACTCATCAGAAATTCTATAGTGCTCCCACTCACTTCTTTGGAAATACAAGTTTCTCATAAACTTTTGTATAAACCCAAAATCTTTGATCATCTCATCAAAACGTACATTCCAACTCCGAGATGCTTACTCCAGTCCTTAGAAGGATCGCTGGAGCCAGGATACCTTTTAGCATCCTTAGGATCGACAAACACTTTCGGATTGTATCACATACAACCTTTCCTTACGAAGACTGGTAAGGAAACTCGTTTTGACATCCATCTGCCAGATTTCATAAATGCAGCTAATGCTAAGATGATTCCGACGGACTTAAGCATCGCTACAGATGAGAAAATCTCATCGTAGTCAACTCCTTGAACTTGTGAAAAACTCTTCGCCACAAGTCGAGCTTCATAGACGGTGACATCACCGTCCACGTCCGTCTTCTTCTTAAAGATCCATTTATCTCAATGGCTTGCCGATCATCGGGCAAGTCCACCAAAGTCCATGCTTTGTTCTGATACATGGATCCTATCTCGGATTTCATGGCTTCTATCCATTTGTCGGAATTTGGGCCCACCATTGCTTCTCCATAGCTCGTAGGTTCATTGTTGTCTAGCAACATGACCTTCAAGACAAGATTACTGTACCACTCAGAAGCAGTACGCATCCTTGTCACCCTACGAGGTACGGTAGTGACTTGATCCGAAGTTTCATGATCACTATCATAAGCTTCTACTTCAATTGGTGTAGGTGCCACAGGAACAACTTCCTGTGCCCTGCTACACACTAGTTGTAGTGATGGTTCAATAACCATATCAAGTCTCCACCATCCTCCCACTCAACTTTTCGAGACAAACTTTTCCTCGAGAAAGGACCCGATTCAAGAAACAATCCCTATTGCTTTCGGATCTGAATTAGGAGGTATACCCAACTGTTTTGGGTGTCCTATGAAGATGCATTTTATCCGCTTTGGGTTCGAGCTTATCAACCTGAAACTTTTTCACATAAGCATCGCAGCCCCAAACCTTTAAGAAATGACAGCTTAGGTTTCTCTAAACCATAGTTCATACGGTGTCATCTCAACGGAATTATGTGGTGCCCTATTTAAAGTGAATGTGGTTGTCTCTAATGCCTAACCCATAAACGATAGTGGTAATTCGATAAGAGACATCATGGTACGCACCATATCCAATAGGGTGCAACTATGATGTTCGGACACACCATCAAACTATGGTGTTCCAGGCGGTATTAATTGTGAAACAATTTCCACAATGTCTTAATTGCGTGCCAAAGCTCATAACTCAGATACTCATCTCTATGATCATATCATAGACATTTCATCCTCTTGTCACGATGATCTTCAACTTCACTCTGAAATTACTTGAACCATTCAATAATTCAGACTTGTGTTTCATCAAGTAAATATACTCTACATCTACTCGAATCATCTGTGAAGTAAGAACATAACGATATTCACTGCATGCCTCAGCACTCATTGGACTGCACACATCAAAATGTGTTACTTCCAACAAGTTGCTATCTTGTTCCATTTTACTGAAAAACGAGGCTTTTTAGTCATATTGCCCATGTGGTATGATTTGCATATCTCAAGTGATTCAAAATCAAGTGAGTCCAAACGATCCATCTGCATGGAGTTTCTTCATGCGTATACACCAATAGACATGGTTCACATGTCTCAAACTTTTCAAAACGAGTGAGTCCAAAGATCCATCAACATGGAGCTTCTTCATGCGTATTACACCAATATGACTTACATGGCAGTGCCACAAGTAAGTGGTACTATCATTACTATCTTATATCTTTTTGGCATGAAAATGTGTATCACTACGATCGAGATTCAATAAACCATTCCTTTAGGTGCAAGACCATTGAAGGTATTATTCAAATAAATAGAGTAACCATTATTCTCCTTAAATGAATAACCGTATTGCGATAGACATAATCCAGTCATGTCTATGCTCAACGCAAACACCAAATCTCGATGGTAGAGGGAGCGTGCGATGCTTGATCACATCAACCTTGGAAACACTTCCAACACATATCGTCAGCTCACCTTTAGCTAGTCTCCGTTTATTCCGTAGCTTTTATTTCGAGTTACTAACACTTAGCAACCGAACCGGTATCTAATACCCTGGTGCTACTAGGAGTACTAGTAAAGTACACATTAACATAATGTATATCCAATATACTTCTATAGACCTTGCCAGCCTTCTCATCTACCAAGTATCTAGGGTAATTCCGCTCCAGTGGTTGTTCCCCTTATTACAGAAGCACTTAGTCTCGGGTTTGGGTTCAACCTTGGGTTTCTTCACTAGAGCAGCAGCTGATTTGCCGTTTCATGAAGTATCCCTTCTTGCCCTTGCCCTTCTTGAAACTAGTGGTTTCACCAACCATCAACAATTGATGCTCCTTCTTGATTTCTACTTTCGCGGTGTCAAACATCGCGAATACCTCAAGGATCATCATATCTATCCCTGATATGTTATAGCTCATCACGAAGCTCTAGCAGCTTGGTGGCAATGACTTTGGAGAAACATCACTATCTCACCTGGAAGATCAACTCCCACTCGATTCAAGTGATTGTTGCACTCAGACAATCTGAGCACAAGCTCAACGATTGAGCTTTTCTCCCTTAGTTTGCAGGCTAAGAAAATCGTCGGAGGTCTTATACCTCTTGACGTGGGCACGAACCTGAAATCTCAATTTCAGCCCTCGAAACATCTCATATGTTTCGCGACGTTTCGAAAACGTCTTTGGTGCCTCAACTCTAAACCGTTTAACTGAACTATCACGTAGTTATCAAAACGTGTATGTTTGATGTTTGCAACATCCACAAACGACGTTTGGGGTTCAGCACACTGAGCGGTGCATTAAGGACATAAGCTTTCTACTGTCCGCATAATCGCTACTGTCAACTTTCAACTATATTTTCTCTAGGAACATATCTAAACAGTGGAACTAAAGCGCGAGCTTACGACATAATTTGCAAAGATCTTTTGACTATGTTCAGGATAATTAAGTTCATTTTATGAACTCCCACTCAGATAGACATCCCTCTAGTCATCTAAGTGATTACATGATCCGAGTCAACTAGGCCGTGTCCGATCATCACGTGAGACGGACTAGTCATCGTCGGTGAACATCTTCATGTTGATCGTATCCTCCATACGACTCATGCTCGACCTTTCAGTCTCTGTGTTCCGAGGCCATGTCTGTACATGCTAGGCTCGTCAAGTTAACCCTAAGTGTTTTGCATGTGTAAAACTGTCTTACACCCGTTGTATGTGAACGTAAGGATCTATCACACCCAATCATCACGTGGTGCTTCGAAACGACGAACTTTAGCAACGGTGCACAGTTAGGGGAGAACACTTCTTGAAATTGTTGTAAGGGATCATCTTATTTACTACCGTCGTTCTAAGTAAACAAGATGCATAAACATGATAAACATCAAATGCAATCAAATAGTGACATGATATGGCCAATATCATTTTGCTCCTTTTGATCTCCATCTTCGGGGCTCCATGATCATCATCGTCACCGGCATGACACCATGATCTCCATCATCGTGTCTCCATGAAGTTGTCTTACCAACTCATTACTTCTACTACTATGGCTACCGGTTAGCAATAAAGTAAAGTAATTACATGGCGTTGTTCAATGACACGCAGGTCATACAATAAATAAAGACAACTTCTATGGCTCCTGCCGGTTGTCATACTCATCGACATGCAAGTCGTGATTCCTATTACAAGAACATGATCAATCTCATACATCACATATCATTCATCACATTCTTCTTGGCCATATCACATCACATGGCATACCCTGCAAAAACAAGTTAGACGTCCTCTAATTGTTGTTGCATGTTTTACATGGCTGCTATGGGTTTCTAGCAAGAACGTTTCTTACCTACGCAAAACCACAACGTGATATGCCAATTGCTATTTACCCTTCATAAGGACCCTTTTCAGCGAATCCGTTCCAACTAAAGTGGGAGAGATTGGCACCCGCTAGCCACCTTATGCACCAAGTGCATGTCAATCGGTGGAACCTGTCTCACGTAAGAGTACGTGTAAGGTCGGTCCGGGCCACTTCATCCCACAATACCGTCGAAACAAGATTGGACTAGTAACGGTAAGCATATTGAACAAAATCAACGCCCACAACTACTTTGTGTTCTACTCGTGCAAAGAATCTACGCAATAGACCTAGCTCATGATGCCACTGTTGGGGAACGTAGCAGAAATTCAAAATTTTCCTACGTGTCACCAAGATCTATCTATGGAGAAACCAGCAACGAGGGGAAGGAGAGTGCATCTACATACCCTTGTAGATCGCTAAGCGGAAACGTTCAAGAGAACGGGGTTGAAGGAGTCGTACTCGTCCTGATCCAAATCACCGGAGATCCTAGTGCCGAACGGACGGCACCTCCGCGTTCAACACACGTACAGCCCGGTGACGTCTCCCATGCCTTGATCCAGCAAGGAGAGAGGGAGAGGTTGGGGAAGACTCCGTCCAGCAGCAGCACGATGGCGTGGTGGTGGTGGAGGAGCGTGGCAATCCTGCAGGGCTTCGCCAAGCACCGCGGGAGAGGAGGAGAACTTGTGAGAGGGGGAGGGCTGCGCCAGAACTTCGTGTGAAGCTCCCATGCGCCTCCCCACTATATATAGGGGTGGAGGGGCTGGTTTCTTGCCCTCCAAGTCCATTGGGGCGTTGGCCAAGGTGGGAGGAAAGAAATCCCATCATTTCCTTCCCCACCGATTGTTATCCCCCCTTTTTAGGGATCTTGATCTTATCCCTTCGGGATACGATCTTATTCCTTCTAAGGGGGGATCTTGGTGCGCCTTGACCAGTGGTGTGGGGCCTTGCCCCCACTACCCACGTTCATGTGGGTCCCCCCTGCAGGTGGGCCCCACTCCGGAACCTTCTAGAACCTTCCCGGTACAATACCGAAAAATCCCGAACATTTTCCGATGGCCAAAATAGGACTTCCCATATATAAATCTTTACCTCCGGACCATTCCGGAACTCCTCGTGACGTCCGGGATCTCATCCGGGACTCCGAACAACATTCGGTAACCACATACAAACTTCCTTTATAACCCTAGCGTCATCGAACCTTAAGTGTGTAGACCCTACGGGTTCGGGAGACATGTAGACATGACCGAGACGTTCTCCGGTCAATAACCAACAGCGGGATCTGGATACCCATGTTGGCTCCCACATGTTCCACGATGATCTCATCGGATGAACCACGATGTCAAGGACTCAATCGATCCCGTATACAATTCCCTTTGTCTAGCGGTATTATACTTGCCCGAGATTCGATCGTCGGTATGCCGATACCTTGTTCAATCTCGTTACCGGCAAGTCTCTTTACTCGTTCCGTAACACATCATCCCGTGATCAACCCCTTGGTCACATTGTGCACATTATGATGATGTCCTACCGAGTGGGCCCAGAGATACCTCTCCGTTTACACGGAGTGACAAATCCCAGTCTCGATCCGTGTCAACCCAACAGACACTTTCGGAGATACCTGTAGTGCACCTTTATAGTCACCCAGTTACGTTGTGACGTTTGATACACCCAAAACACTCCTACGGTATCCGGGAGTTACACGATCTCATGGTCTAAGGAAGAGATACTTGACATTGGAAAAGCTCTAGCAAACGAACTACACGATCTTTGTGCTATGCTTAGGATTGGGTCTTGTCCATCACATCATTCTCCTAATGATGTGATCCCGTTATCAACGACATCCAATGTCCATGGTCAGGAAACTGTAACCATCTATTGATCAACGAGCTAGTCAACTAGAGGCTTACTAGGGACATGGTGTTGGCTATGTATCCACACATGTATCTGAGTTTCCTATCAATACAATTATAGCATGGATAATAAACGATTATCATGAACAAGGAAATATAATAATAACTAATTTATTATTGCCTCTAGGGCATATTTTCAACAGAAGCTAATTCTAATTGGTCCAAGGTTTAGAGTGCAACATCACTTCAATGACGAGAGAAGTACTTCCAAGGTTTGGCGTACTTCTCTCACATTCCTCGCATCCGATGCTTCCCTTCATCTTGGGCATTTCTCGACTCAGACATTGTTAGTTTCAATCTGGAAGTGTCCTGCAGGGGTGATGCCACCATGCATGACATTCTGCTGCACTGGGTCAGGCTGAGAACCCCCATCATTTTGGCCGCCCTCACGCACACCCTGGAAATTATCATCTCCGGCTTCATGGAGGAGTTGTTGGCTAGGGCCAGGGTTGCCGTCCAAGCCGTTCTGCATCGAACGGGGATCCTCTTCGACACTATTATCCCTGGTGCTTTCCAAGTCGGTGTTTCTCAACCTGGTGCATTTGGCATAGACCAACCTCACAATGGCTATCAGTATCATGATAGTTGAAATGGATCCAGTGATGACGAAGAGCCCTGAGAAGTTTTGTAAAGTGAGAGGTGTAGAACCAAAGTCAGGAACTGTATCATCACCCATCAGCACTGAAGTGGTACCAAAACATCTCACTTCTTGTTGTGAGTCGCTAACCCCTTCTGGTAGGTTCAGGATGGTAGTTGAATGGTTTTGCACTAGCGGAAAACCTAGACGAAATGTCTGGCCATAAAAAGATAATGTTAGCAAGTAGTCCCAACAATGCAGCATGGCGCTGCAACGAAAAATCATGAATATACCAAATCATTAGGTTGAGAAGCTTACAAAACCAAATCCAGGAGTCGTGTATATGCAACCAAGCATCATAAAATCATCTTTGTACCGATTATCAGAGAGGAAAGATGTTAAATAGGGGATTGCACCAACAATAGCTGACACCCCTCCATTTTTGGACCCCTTCCTCAAAGCGGCAGCATATTCTTCCTTCGTTGTGTATGTTTTTAACCTAGTTTCACTGATATTATGGCAATTCATCAAGAAGAACCGCACAAATGAATCATCTTGGTATCCTACAAAGTCACCACTGCGTTGGAGCTGGTCTAGATCAATCACCCAAGGACGGAGCCTCTTTGTGGTTAATATGGATGACAAGCTTGATGTGTAGCTCTGTACCAGAATCAGCACTACAAAGCACCATATTACCACGACAACTTTTGACAAGGGGCTTCTAATAATTTGACCTGTGCATGGAACAACCAAAAGATTATGTTATCTTACCAACCATGGTAAGAAACTAATGAAAATACTGAAAATGCATCGAATATTGTAAGGAGTTACAGGTTGAAGTGCTGACCATGAGAAAACGTCAAAGTAGAGAAAACAAAGTAGAGGGCAGTGCTACATTGTCTCAAACTTGATCCTTGGTACTCCTGATTTCTGGGCAGTTCAATCATCCACACAACGAAGCCAGTATAGAAGAAGAAGGCAATGGTAGCTAACCAAAGATTCCTACTTAGAGGCTTTAGGAATGTCCAACTAACAGCACCCGGTTCATCCTCGGCGAGCACAAGCATGGACACACCAGACTCCGTGTATGACATCGTAAAGTCAATGGCGGTGACTTGTCGCGCGGAAATGGTGACATCGCCTACTGTAGCATCATACATCTGTTCATCACCAAGAAATATGGCAAAGATTAGAATATATTTTGGTACAAATCAATACCCCTGAGAGGATGAGATGCAAGTGTGTAGGAGTAAGCCTTACCGCCAAATACACTTTGCATACAAACTCATCATAAGTACCGCTAAAGCTAGCATACTCATAGCTCGTACTAGGACGTAAAATCCACTTAACTTCCTCCAAGATATCAATGTTGTAGCTAGTGACATTTTGTTTCTCGGAAATAGGATCAAGAGCATCCACAAAATGTTGAAAACCCAGCTTCAGTGGCACGCCAATCTTCAGCACCGTCCGACTTTTGCAATTTTTCGGGGAATCTCCTCTTGTATATAGTATCATGCTGTTCCTTCCCTTGGTTTTTGGGCAAGGAAACATCATGCTGGCATTTGATCCAAGTGTAAAGCCAGTCTTGGCATGGCCTACTGAAGCTGTTACAGGATCTCCTAGGCAGAAGGCGCACGGTGTCCATGGAGTGCCGTAGAGAACCGGAATGTTGTTGTGGGCGGCCGTGTGCGGGACGTGATATGGTTTGGTCAGTGTCTTGGGGCCCCGGACGATGGCTTGCACTTCATTGATCAGGTCCTCGGCTGCAAAGCTCAGATGCATCACAAAACTAGACAAGTAAATAGCATGGGATCCTAGTTGTTCACATCCTAACTAGTTAGGATTGTAAGAAAATATGAGCTCAAGATTCTGGGAAAAGCTGGGTGGAGGGTCGATTTTCAAGATTATGAGAATCGGCCAAAAAAACTGGGCCAAAACATGTTATACAATAGATTAGCTTGTACATGGGACGATTAAAATTAAACTATAGAAAACACGTCAATAAGATATGTCATTTTGTATGATTGAGACGGTCTTTTTTTTAAGATGTTTACTTTCTTACTACTATTAATTAAGAGAGTATCTCTAGCTAAGAGAAGATGAGCTTCCTTTTCATTTCTCTCTTTCAACTCATTAGTTATTCTACGTGATCCAAATGTAACAATTAGCCAACAAAATCGATCGAACTGTTGCACTGTTCTCTAGCATCCAAGTGAGGGACTACCTGTGTCGCATTGGCGTTGACGATGTTGGTATAAGGCTTGGTTGGGGCCTCCGGCTTTAGATGTTAGGCTTTGGTGCGAGGTCTGTTTGGTATTCGGCTCGGACTTTCGGCACCCCTTCATCAGCTGGTCATAGGAGTAGCGACATATATTGCCAAAATGATGGCTTCAGACTTACTGATGTATTACTTCGTAAGGTCTTTGTGAATAATAAGATAGCTGCATGCATCCTCCGGATACAGAGGCCGGGGTCATCCTCCTTTTCTAAAAAAAATTCCTACAGGCTAGTAGTACAATTTTTGGTTATAGTCTAAGTACTAACTTCGTCATGCATACTCATATTGTGGGTCATATTTTGACCGTAATTTTAACTATTAAAATACATATTACACATAGCAAAAATAATATCATTGAAACCTACATCTAAATACGAATTGAATGATTTAATTTTTATGGCATACATTAATATTTTTCAGATTTAGAATAATATTTTATTAGTCAAATATGTGATCAAATTTAACTCAAAGTACGATGAAAACTAATAAACCAGACAAATATAATAGAGATTAGTTTTCATGTGTTAGCTTCGGAAAGTTAATAGCGGCTACATGTGGGATGTGGTAGCTGTGTTTGAGGGCATCTCCAAAGAAGACCCTCAAAGCTCCGCTATATGTTTGAGTTATGGTGTCCGGATTATTTGTGTCAATTTTTGTCATTCAATGAGGACCATGTCAATCTGCGAAGTGGTTCGGACGTCCGTTTTCCGGCAAATACGAGACAAACATGGGGAGTTTTATCGGAGTTCGGACATCTACTTGACCAACCAAAAATAACCACATGGTCCTTCTCCCCTTTCTCTCTCTTCACATGCATGATCCCCTCTTCTCTCTCTCCTTCTAACCGGACACCACACTTCAAATTCCACCACATGCATGGTCTCCCTCCACTCTCTCTCCTCCTAGCCGGATTAATTTGTGAATAGCTTTATAT
This sequence comes from Triticum timopheevii, assembly GCA_963921465.1. Classification (NCBI taxonomy): domain Eukaryota; kingdom Viridiplantae; phylum Streptophyta; class Magnoliopsida; order Poales; family Poaceae; genus Triticum; species Triticum timopheevii. The sequence continues at coordinate 127,748,037 of OY997274.1, forward strand.
GGCTCACTCCATCATCATGTTCACGCACCATGTCCGAACTTAAAAACAGAAATATACTGAAGCCGTTTACGGGTCAGCTTTGAAAATGCCCCGAGTAAACCAGTGTGACGTGTGGTTTCCTTAGTTTCCTTACTTGTGAGTCCGGTTAAGCTAGATTAGTAATTGCAAAAGCTTTCAAACTTTAAGGATAAATGAGGCGATTATTACAAGTTTTTTTCTTCTAGAATATGCACAAACATGTATATCATATATTCATAGAAGAGAACTGAGTGTAGCTCAGATTGTTGCATTCCTTGTGGTGGAGCCAACCCACTAGGGTTAAGTCTTAGACTTGAAACTGGTGCTCGTATTTTTCTGGATTTATTTCAGACTTTCAAGGATGTTTGTTCAAAGAGAGAACACTTTTCCATCAACTACGAGACATGTGTGATAATTTCGTTAATCTCAAGATGTGATGTCGGCTGGGTTTCTCGGTTCAAAATAAAAATATTCATATAAGAAAGAGCAAGTTGCCCGGCCACAATATTACAGGGTATCGATCCAGACTCCAAGTCCCTTCCCGCCTCCTTGTGTCAGAGCATCTCTAGCAGACCCCGTATAAGTGGTCAAACCCGCATAATTTTTGCGTTTTACAGTTTTGGTTAAAAAGGGTGTGCAGAACAGAAACCGTAAAAGTGGTCCAACCCGTAAATTTTTTAAGGGCAACCGAAAATGCACACCTGAAACCCTTATATTTGGAGGTTGGAAGGCCGAACCTAAGGGGCCCCGTATACCAGTCAAACCTCGTCGGAGCAAACACGTCGCCGCGGAGTTTGCCGGAATCTGCCCTAAACTCGTCGAAATTCATCACCGCACACCGGAAAAGGCCGCTAGACGTCGCAATCGTTCGCCGCCAGTTTGAATTGGACGAGGTCGACATCGCCGTGGCCTGCCATGGCCTCAGCTTGGCCGCCGGAATCCTCCCAGCGCGGCAGACAAAGGGGCACGGCTCAGCCGGCGCGGCTGGCAATAGAGCAAGGCGCGGACGGTGGAGGCGACGGGGCGTAACTTGCGAGGCTGGGCGCGGCCGACAGGCGACGGGGCACGACCAGTGGGCGACGGGGTGCGGCCAGCAGGGACGGGACGTGGCCGACGGGCGACGGGGCGTGGCCGGCGCGGCCGGCTGGGGAAAGAGGCGGCAGCGGGTGGACTTGAGGAAGGAGCTCTTTATCCCAGTTTTACAGTTTATTTTACAGTATCTGGTTGACCGTAGCTAAAATGAACCCTTAAAATTCAAATTTTTTCGACCAATATCTCAGTTTTACAGTTTGCGATTTTAAGGGGTCTGCTAGAGATGCTCTCAGACTGAGAGCATCTACAACCATGATTTATAAATTTGACTCCCAAACGCTCGCGGACATACCCGGACACATCCCTTTTCAATCCCTACTTTTCTATGAAATAAGCATGATCTCCAAATTATGCTCCCCACTTTGAGCATTACAACAAGCACGTAGTGCGGCTTGGTCAGAACGTGCAATGGATGTACGTTGACCGCGGCCGACCTCTACTCCCACCGTCCCTAAGGCCAACTCCACCGCGCGACCCCAAATGGACGTCCGTTTTGCCTGAATTCTGTCTGTTTGGGTAGAGCGATGGGGTCGTGTCCGGACATGTCCTGAGATGCGGTAGCCGTGCGCCCAGCGCGCGGCCGCATCAATTTGCCCTATCCCGTCCGCCAGGGCCTAAATGCCCATATTTTCATATCAAAACAAGTTTGCACGTCCAAATATTAATTGTTTGAAAATTAAAATAGTTTTACAACCCAATCGAAGTTGTCTCTAATAAAAATAGTTTTACAACCAAATCGAAATTGTCTTGAATGAACATAAAATGAACCAATACATCTATTGGTTGTCAATATGATCCCACACGTGCTCAACCAAGTCATTTTGAAGATCCAAATGAGTATACCAATCACGCAGCTCATGATGGAACTGGACAAACTGATCAAACGTGGCCGGTTCTTGGTGCAGGGACTCAACATTGTCACCATGAAAATCAAATCCTTGGTCGAAAATACTGTCATCACGCTCGTCCTCGACGATCATGTTGTGCATGATCACACAAGCAGTCATCACCTTCCAAAGATTCCTTTCATCCCATGACAGTGCAGGGTATTGAACGATACCCCATCGGGATTGAAGCACACCAAAAGCACGTTCCACATCCTTTCTAGCACTCTCTTGCATTTGGGCAAATCTCTTTCTCTTCACACCTTGGGGCTTCGAGATTGTCTTCACAAAAGTTGACCACTGAGGACATATACCATCAGCTAGATAGTATCCCTTGTTGTACTGGTGGCCGTTGATCTCAAAGTTGACAGGCGGGGAGTGGCCTTCTGCAAGCCTTGCGAAGACTGGAGAACGTTGCAGCACGTTGATATCATTGTGAGAACCTGCCATGCCGAAGAAAGAATGCCATATCCAAAGATCTTGCGAAGCCACCGCTTCTAATATGACAGTGCAAGCTTTGACATGCCCCTTGTACTGGCCCTGCCAAGCAAACAGACGGTTCTTCCACTCCCAGTACATACAATCTATTCTACCAAGCATGCCTGGAAAGCCTCTAGCTGCGTTGGTCGCCAACAATCTCTTTGTATCAGCGATAGTTGGCTACCTGAAGTACTCAGGGCCAAACACCTCGATCACAGCCTGGCAGAACTTGTACATTGACATCAGACATGTTGTCTCACTCATACGCACATACTCATCCACCAGATCGCCTGGAATTCCATATGCAAGCATGCGGATGGCCGTAGTGCATTTCTGGTAAGAGAAGAATCCAAGCTTGCCAAGGGCATCCGTCTTGCACTCGAAGTATGGGTCATGAGCAACTACACCCTCTCGGATACGATTGAACACATGCCTTGCCATACGAAAACAACGACGGAATTTATCCGGCTTGAAGAGCGGGGTGTTCGCAAAGTAATCGGCATAGAGTAGGGCGTGGCCTCTCTCCCTGTTGCGGTTCAAGTTGGAGCACGGCCAGGGACTGGCCCTCTGTACCGAGGAAGCTGCCGTTGAATTTGGTCGTGAACCACCAGTGCAGCCACCACAAGATCTTCATCATCCGACGACGAATCGTCCGATGAACAAATGAAGTGGTGGAAGAAAAACTCATCACCACTGTCCATACCTTTGTTGGCAAAGTGTCGAACACCTTGCGGTCGTGGTGGCAAAGTGGCCGCGATGATCACCTCGAAGCAGGTGTGGTTGGCGGCCGGCTACTGGCCGCTCTAGAGCACTCGTCGGAAGCTGTCGTGGCCGCCGTGGTACGTCGCCTGCGGTCGTATCCCCTCTGCCGCCGGCTACGACGGCGACGGCCGGACCTCCTCCGATCAACGGCCTAAACTACGGCGAAAGCGCGGGCGTGGTGGCGGCCATGTCGAGGCGTGGTTGGCTACGGACGGCCGGGGGCTGCGTGGAGAAGGCGGCCGGAGAATAGCGGCGGCGCCGTAGGCAGGGCGGGGCGGGGAGGGGGATGGAGGCGTTGGAATCGAATGGGACTACTTGTGTCCCCGACAGGCGGACCACGGGGGGACAAGGGCGTGCGGCGAGCCCGTCCGCGCGATGTCCGTTTCACCCCACTCGGCGCAAGTTTGAGCCGGGGATGGGTCGAAAACGGACGGATTCCGGACATTTGTCCGTTTGGGGCCACGCGTTGGGCCGCGCTATTCGTCTGTTCTACCCCAAACAGACGCACCTGGACAAGATGGGGTCGCGCGGTGAAGATGGCCTAAAAGAGTGTACTTCCTTTGCTGAAAAGTCAAATTTTTTATGTTTGACCGTATTTATATAATAATAAACCAACATTTATGTCATCAAATTAGTAGCATTAGATTCATGATAAAATATATTTTTGGCTTATAACTATTTGATATCACAAGCATTGATATATTTTTACACAAACTCGGTCAAACTTTGACATGGTTTAAGCGTTCAATAAAATCAAAAATATACTCTTTCAAGGACGGAGGGAATAGCTCGTGAGCTCTCGTGGTAGCGGCGCGCTTGGCGGAAGCGGGGGCGAGCGCCTCGGCCATCACAGGCGGCGACGCTGGGCCAACACGTGCACAACAGCTAGTTCGCGGCCTGGCCGAGCGGCAGCAGCAGCTAGCACGCGCGGGCCCGGAAGCAGCGTCCAGGCCGAGCAGCAGCACACGGCTGTCTGTCAGTGTGTGCACGCAGCGGCTTGCGGGGTCCGGCCTCAGATTCGGACACGGGCACAAGGGCGCGCGAGCTCCTACCACGGCCGAAAATGTTGAACTTCCGTCGCAAAGGCCTTTAAAACAAGACCGATTTTGAATACATTTTAGATCGGTTTAAAATTCATGAAACATATTTCACATAAATCATATCTATTTTAATATCACATTTTTGAAAAAACAAATTCACTCTTCTCAAATAAATTGTTACACATCTAAAAAATAACCAGTTTCGTAAGAATTTTGGTTTCATATTGTTGTCATTTTCAAAACCCACATTCCACTTTTTCATATGCTTGATTCACAAAAATGATATCTATTTGAATTCCACATTTTTGGAATAACACATTTATCTCTTTTGAAATAAACTATTGCACATGTTAAATAATCATTTTCATAAGTTACACACTTCAGTTACATAATATTTTCATTTTTAGAACCCACATTTCACTTTCACTGCCTTGTTTCATAAAAATAACATCTATTTCAATTTTATCTTTTTGAATGACATGTTTCACTCATTTGCAATAAACAGTTACATATTTTCAAATAACCAGTTTCACAAGTTGACATTTTAGTTTCATTTTAGTGTCATTTTTCAAAAGCCGCATTTCACAAAATTCACATATATTTCAGTTCCATAATTTTCCGATAACAAATTTCACTCTTTAAAAAACTTAACACATTTCCAAATAATCAGTTTCATAAGTTGACATTTCAGTTTCATATTGTTTTTTACTTTTAGAACCTACATGTCACTTTTCACTGGTTTGTTTCCAAAAAATCACATATATTTCACTTTCACATTATTGAAAAAGCATATTTTCACTCTTCTAAAATAATCCGTTACACATTTCAAAAATTTCAGGTTCACAAGTTGACATCCAGTTTCACTTTCAGAACCTACATTTCACTTTGCACTAGCTTGTTTCACAAAAATTACATCTATTTCAATTTCACAATATTGAAAAACATTATTCCTCTGTTTTGAAGTAAATTGTTACACATTTCATATTTTTAATTTCACAATTTGAGATTTTAGTTTCACATTTTTATCACTTTTAGTAGGTGCATTTTACTTTTCACTGGCTTCTTTCACAAAATTCACATCTATTTAAATTGGACATTTATGAAATAACTTATTTTACTCTTTTGAAATAAAAATGTTACACACTTCCAAACAATTAGTTTCACAAGTTGACATTTGAGTTTCATATTTGGGTTTAATACGTTTATGTGAAAAATGTTATTGTCACATATTTCTGGTGAAATAGGTTAGTTTCAGATTTTTCTAGTGAAATGAGTTATTTCACATATGAAATGTGAAACGTCGAAAGTTAAATGTGTTTGAAATATATCCAAAATTAGTCCAGTAGTCCAAATATATAAAAAGTTTCAAAAGCGAGTCTACAATTTAAAAGATATGGTTGATTTAAATTGTCTAAGGGGAAATAAAGTCTATGGATTTGTTCCGCGGGTAGAGTGAGAGGAGAGTCTTGCATGCGTACCGTCCATGACAAAAGGTGTACACTGGGATCCATTATGTTGCCACTGATTTGACTAAATATACAGATACAAGAAATATACTAGTGCTAGATGGGCCATATAGTTTCACGAATCTTGGAAAAAGTGAATGGCCTCAGATCTACCGGTACATGACCTAACCGTGCAAAATTACTTTGCGAAGCTTAGAGCCGCTCATCTCTAGGCATCGTTTTGGGATGTGTGCATAGTAGGTAAGGTAAACTATGGCGGGAGTCCTTGAGATTAGAGGCCTAAAGTTGCTAAGTAAACCTACTGGATGCTAACACCATAGGTGAACCATGGTTCTGAAACTCTCCTCTCGGCCACGCCCTCGGATGCGGACTCGCTCCCGAGGTCCAGCCTGGGACGATGGCGTGGGAAGTCATGTCCTTGCGTGCGTGAGTTACTTCCTGTCCAGTCTTGGCGGGCGAACTTCTGCTGTCCGTGTCCCTGTGCCGGGGAGGTGCGCCATGGTTGCGAGGCGGCCCGAGGACGGTGGATGTGGACGCGGGGCAGCACGCCATGGCTCCGGCTCAGATGGGACAGTGCTTGGTGGTGGCGGCCATCACGGAAGAGAGAGAAGAGATTGATCATGTGCACACATAGTGTATGACATGTGGGGTGTGGATGGGCTCATCTGACGTGGAGAACATACTTGGACAGCCCGGACATCCCATATCCTCCCCACATATGGGCTGGATATGAGAATTTATGGACTGGCTGGACATATCCGGACAAAGTAGGGATTCTGGTTGGATGGCATTTTTCTTCTTTTTTGGGTCCGTGCAGTGATCGGGCTCTCTGATGGGATGTTTGAGGGGTCTGATTCTAGAGAGTATGGTCTGAGAATCTCAAGAAAGAGACTGCCAGCTGGCAGCTTCTCCGGCGGCGCCGAGCCTAAACTCCTATAGAGGCATTTTTTGTACTTACTCTGCTTATTAAATTCCTCTTCAATCAAAATTTATAAACTTCATCCGTCAAAACCAAATAAGCTTTCATCAAGTTTATAATTTTTTTACTAATATATATATTCCAAAGCTAATATGTTCATACGTTTATTATTGAAAATGTTCAGCTAATACGTAGAGTAAATACCCTCCAGAAAAATATACTCCCTCCATTCCTAGATATAAGTCTTTTTAGATATTTCAATATGAACTACATACGGACCAAAATGAGTGATCTACACTCTAAAATACTCCCTCCGTTCGGAATTACTTGTCGCGAAAATGGATGTATCTAGATGTATTTTAGTTCTAGATACATCCATTTCCGAGACAAGTAATTCCGAACGGAGGGAGTATGTCATATACATCTGTATATGGTTCGTATTGAAATCTCTAAAAATGATTTATATTTAAAAACAGAGGAGTAGTATAGATAGAAACGTAGAGCAATAAAAAGCTGTTTCAACGTTTAACTTACCATCGTGCGCTGCGGTGACGGCCTCTATGCGGGAATCCCTCGCTCGCGGCTCCGCCCAGTTGGTGCAGCTCACATTCTTCATGTAGAACCCATCTAGGGCCACGGTGTTGCAGGTCAGGTTCCTCCCCTCCACGCCGACCCGCGCCGGGGCAGGCGCCGCCGCGGTGCCTAGCGATGCAAGGACCGCGGCGATGCTCCAAAGCGTGAGCAAAGAGAGGAACACGCGCAAGCGCCTTGTTGCCGGCCGCTCCATGCGCGAGGTTGAAATCTCACTACTACTCAGCTGGGACTTGGGAGCAAATTACTTGTTCGGTATAAATGACAGATATGTACCGCCCCGTCTGCTCGCCGTGAATTTTATACATACATCCTGTGTGGATACGTACAAGCACGTAGCGATCGAGCGACGTAGGTGAACAAGGAGGCGGGCCGGACGGCCGGTGTGGCCAAATTTCCGGGCAACTTCCGCGAAAGCTACCACGATGACTTTTCTTTCATTGAACCGCTACGACGATAACCTCGAGTCTTGGCTCGGTACTACTGTAGTACTCCCTCCGTCCGAAAATACTTGTCATCAAAATGGATGAAAATGGATGCATAGATGCATCCATTTTCATCCATTTTGATGACAAGTATTTACTAGATGCATCCATTTTCATCCATTTTGATGACAAGTATTTTCGGACGGAGGGAGTACGAAATTTCCCGGTGTATGTAATACTCTTCCTGCTGTACAGGTCAAAGAAAAAAAAATACTCTTCCTGCTGTATGCCGTGAGAGGATTATCCTCTTGTAACAGTGAGACGTATCAGAGAAGATTTGGCGGTGCTGGATATTCCATCTACACATGCTTCGGTCCTCCCTGGACATGGTTGGTGGCCGCCAGATGTGGGGTTCGTGAAAGTAAATACTCATGCTGCTCTTAGCATGGATTCAGGCAAGGTAGGGGTAGGAGGTGTGGCACGTACTGACTCTGCCTTGTTGGGAGCTTGGAGCAAACCGCACGTTGGGTTGACAGATCCATTCATCAGTGAGACCCTATCACTTCTGGATGGTGTCATGTTTGCAAGTCTGTGGGGTTTCTCACATGTGATAATGAAGACAGACTGCTTGGAGGCAGTCAACCTCTGGAACACTCACCACGATAGTCTTTCTATAGTGGCACCTTTACTGTTAGAAAAAGCTAGCTTCCTCTTTTTCTTCTTTTGTTATTCAACAAGTAAACAGATCAACCAATGTACCGACCCATCTCTGCGCGAAGCATGCTTACTCGTTGATGGTCATCGAAAGTTGGACTCGTTCTAGACCTACTTTCCTGCTCACCAGCCGGTTAGCTGATGATGTTAGGGGCTCCTTCAATCAATAAAGGCTCTCTAGTTTGATCGCAAAAAAAGAGGATTACTAGTACCGGGGTCCGCGTTAGCGCTATGACTTTGAGTCTTGGATATCGGAGGCAGTAAATTCTCTAGTTTGATCAAAAGTTGGACTCGTTCTAGACCTACTTTCCTGCTCACCAGCCGGTTAGCTGATGATGTTAGGGGCTCCTTCAATCAATAAAGGCTCTCTAGTACCGGGGTCCGCGTCAGCGCTATGACTTTGAGTCTTGGATATCGGAGGCAGTAAATTCTCTAGGAGACAACGAGGATCGACCGTTGAAAGCACAAGTGCTCCCTGGGTGATTTTGGTAATTAATGCCAACATATCTTTTGTTGGACTAATACTTTCACCTAGTATATTTCAGATAAGTTCAACATTGAAGTGGCATGGACATGGACAAGAGGATGTGGAAACCCTTCAAGATGCTAAGGATAAACATTGGCAAAAGCTCAAGACTCTACATTTTTTATTTTAAGTGATCTAAGATCACATTGAGTCCATAGGAAAGCCAATACTATTAAAAGGGGGTGATGTGTTGCTTAATGGCTTGCTTGCTCAAAGTGCTTAGTGATATGCTCCAAAACCCTCAACCACTTTCTCATTTCCACATATGTCCCAAACCTAAAAGTCAAACTCGGCCCCACCAATTTGATCTATCCGGCGCCACCGAGTTCCATTTGACATAGCCACTGCCAAACCCTAATCAGTTCGGTCTCACTGATGGGATCTCGGTCTCACCGAGATGGGCTTGCAAATTCTCTGGTTACTTATCACTGAAATCGGTTACCGAGTTTTTGTGATCGGTCCCACCGAGTTAGCTTGACCAATCCACTATTTGCTTATTACCAAAATCGGTCTCACCGAGTTTGAGTAATCGATCAAACCGAGTTGAGGTTTTACCCTAACCCTTGCACATCGGTCCCACCGAGTTGACCTTGTCGGTCCCACCGAAAACTCCAACGTTCACATTTTGACCCGAATCGGTCTGACCGAGTTTTACCATTCGGTCCCACCGAGTTTGGGAATCTGTGTGTAATGGCTAGATTTTGTGTGGAGGCTATATATACCCCTCCACCCATTCTTCATTCGTGAGAAGAGCCATCAGAACGTGCCTAGACTTCCAACATTCATTTTCTGAGAGAGAACCACCTACTCATGTGTTGAGACCAAGATATTCCAATCCAACCACAAGAATCTTGATCTCTAGCCTTCCCCAAGTTGCTTTCCACTCAAATAATCTTTCCACCATAGCCAAATCTGTGTGAGAGAGTTGAGTGTTGGGGAGACTATCATTTGAAGCACAAGAGCGAGGAGTTCAACATCAACACACCATCTATTACCTTTTGGAGAGTGGTGTCTCCTAGATTGGTTAGGTGTCACTTGGGAGCCTCCATCAAGATTGTGGAGTTGAAACAAGGAGTTTGTAAGGGCAAGGAGATCGCCTACTTCGCGAAGATCTACCGTAGTGAGGCAAGTCCTTCGTGGGCGATGGCCATGGTGGGATAGACAAGGTTGCTTCTTCATGGACCCTTCGCGGGTGGAACCCTCCGTGGACTCGTGCAACCGTTACCCTTCGTGGGTTGAAGTCTCCACCAATGAGGATGTACGATAGCACCACCAATCGAAACCACGCCAAAAATCTCCGTGTCTCCAATTGCGTTTGCACACTTCAATCCCATCCCTTTAATTTCCTGCAAGTTGCATGATTTACTTTCCGCTGCTCATATGCTATTTGCATGCTTGGTTGAATTGTATTGTGTATGCCTGAAGTTGTGTTAATCTACCACCTCAACTTGAAAAACTTAAAAACTGCCACCTTTATTTGTTGAGGGTCTAATCACCCCCCTCTATCTTCTTGATCCTTTCAATTGGTATCAGAGCATTGGTCTCCATTGCTTTGGTTTAATCATCATTGGAGGAAGATGGATGTGTCTACGTTGGGGAGTCTTAGACGTAGAGTGCCTATGCTTGATGGAGAGTTCTTTAGTGAGTGGAAAAATGAGATGCTTTGATTTTTTCATGAATATCACTTGAACAAGTACATTACTGCTCCTTGTGAACCCCTTGTTGACCCCTTGCATCCTACCCATGACGAGTCTCTTGACATGATTCACAATCTTAGAACTATCAATCTTATCACTAGAGGTTTGACTAGAAATTTGATTGGTCACTTGCCAACTCTTGATTGTGCTTATACTATATGGAGATTTCTTGAGGAATGATTTCTGGACTATTCCTTGAAAAACTTAGATGAGATTCTTCATAAGTCTATTGCTTTGAATAAGATGAATCCCAATGATCCTAAGTTTGGAGATTGTTTATTTGAGCTTACTAATCTTATGTGTGCCAAAGGAGATGTTGGAATCATTAGCAATATCATTTCTGAAGCTATTAGAATTCATAGAGATGAACATTGTCAAAATCATATATCTAATGAATCACTCTCTCTAGGAAATGACCGTTTGGAAGATGATGTTGAACATGGATACTATGATGAGGATGATGAAAATGACTTTGATCTTGAAGAGTCTATGAGACACATTGGTCTTATGGCTAACCTTCGCGGCTACATGGTTGGAGGAAAGGAATGGGTCCTTGATAGTGGATGTACCGATCACATGACCGGAGACAAAGATATGTTTCGTGAGCTTGCTGAAAACGACGGCCCTCGAAAGTATGTCACTTTCGGTGATAACTCAAAGGTGGCTGGCCTCGGTAAGGTGGCCATCTCACATGACAGCTCCATACAAAATGTTATGCTCGTTGAATCTCTTGGCTATAATCTACTTTCTGTATCTAGACTAGTTGACTTTGGATTCAATGTCCTATTTTGCTGAAGTAGATTGCCAAGTGCTTCGAAGAGATAATCATAAAATGGTCTTTACCGACATACGTAGAGGTGATCTATACATTGTTGATTTCACTCAAAAGGCTCAACCTAGAACTTGCTTAATTGCTAAATCTTCCAAAGGCTGGTTGTGGCATAGACGGTTAGGTCATGTGGGCATGCGAAACCTTGACAAGCTTATTAAAGGTGATCATATCCTTGGTGTTAAAGATGTCATATTTGACAAGGATAGAATTTGCAGCGCTTGCCAAGCAGGAAAACAGGTTGGAGGAAGCCACCCCATGAAGAACATCATGACCACGAGGAGACCGCTCGAGCTACTACATATGGACCTTTTCGGTCCCAACGCCTACAAGAGTCTCGGTGGTAACTCATTTGGACTAGCCATTGTTGATGATTTTTCAAGATTTACGTGGGTGTTCTTTCTTGATGATAAATCACAGGTCCAAAAGATCTTCAAAAACTTCGCTAGGAAGGCCCAAAATCAATTTGAAGTGAAGATCAAGAAGGTTTGCAGCGACAACGGAACGGAGTTCAAGAACGCCAATGTGGACACCTTTCTTGACGAAGAAGGGATTTCACATGAGTTCTCGGCTACGTACACACCTCAACAAAATGGAGTTGTTGAGAGGAAGAATCGGACGCTCATCGAAATGGCGAGAACGATGCTTGATGAGTACAAGACGCCAAAACAGAAGCGGTTGAGATAGCTTGTCATGCAACGAACCATTTATATATTCACAAGCTACTCGGCAAGACGGCATACGGGCTTCTCACCGGTAACAAACCCCAAGTTGGATACTTTCGGATATTTGGCTCAAAGTGTTACATTCTTGATAAGCATCATCGTTCGAAATTTGCTCCTAAGTCTCATGAAGGTTTCCTACTCGATTATGGCTCAAACTCTCACACTTACCGTGTCTACAACAATTTCACCCGAAAGGTTGAAGAGACGGTAGATGTGAAGTTTGATGAATCTAACGGCTCGCAAGTAGAGCAATTGCCAATTGATGTAGGTGACAAAGATCCTTCAGAAGCAATCCAAGACTTGTCTATTGGCAAGATTCACCCAACGGAGGTGAAGGAGAGTACCTCGTCCATCCAAGTGGAAGCCTCAACTTCACGCCAAGGTGAACCATGCTACGTCTTGAGCTTGCGTTGGTTTTCCTTGAAGAGGAAAGGGTGATACAACAATAGTAGCATAAGTATTTCCCTCAGTTTTTGAGAACCAAGGTATCAATCCAGTAGGAGGCTCCTCAAAAGTCCCACGCACCTACACAAACAAACAAAGAACTCACAACCAACGCAATAAAGGGGTTGTCAATCCCTTCACGTCCACTTGCGAAAGTGAGATCTGATAGATATAGTATGATAAGATAAATATATTTTTGGTATTTTATGATATAGATTGGAAAAGTAAAGATGCAAATAAAAGTAGATTGAAAGATTATATGATAAAAGATAGACCCGGGGGCCATAGGTTTCACTAGTGGCTTCTCTCGAGATAGCATAAGTATTACGGTGGGTGAACAAATTACTGTCGAGCAACTGATAAAAAAGCGAATAATTATGAGATTATCTAGGCATGATCATGTATATAGGCATCACGTCCGTGACAAGTAGACCGACTCCTGCCTGCATCTACTACTATTACTCCACACATCGACCGCTATCCAACATGCATCTAGAGTATGAAGTTCATAAGAACAGAGTAACGCATTAAGAAAGATGACATGATGTAGAGGGATAAACTCATGCAATATGATATAAACCCCACCTTTTTATCCTCGATGGCAACAATACAATACGTGCCTTGCAACCCCTATTGCCACTGGGTAAGGACACCGCAAGATTGAACCCAAAGCTAAGCACTTCTCTCGTTGCAAGAAAGATCAATCTAGTAGGCCAAACCAAAGTGATAATTCGAAGAGACTTGCAAAGATAACTCAATCACAGATAAAAGAATTCAGAGGAGATTCAAATATTTCTCATAGATAAACTTGATCATAAACCCACAATTCATCGAATCTCGACAAACACACCGCAAAAAGAGTTACATCGAATAGATCTCCACAAGAGAGGGGGAGAACATGGTATTGAGATCCAAAAAGAGAGAATAATCCATCTAGCTAATAACTATGGACCCGAAGGTCTGTGGTAAACTACTCACAACTCATCGGAGGGGCTATGGTGTTGATGTAGAAGCCCTCCGTGGTCGATTCCCCCTCCGGTGGAGCGCCGACAAAGGCTCCAAGATGGGATCTCGTGGATACAGAAGGTTACGGCGGTGGAAATTGTTTTTCGTTGGCTCCCTGGATGTTTTCAGGGTACGTGGGTATATATAGGAGGAAGAAGTAGGTCGGTGGCCGCCCGAGGGGCCCACGAGATAGGGGGCGTGCCCTGTAGGGGTGGGCGCGCCCTCCACCCTCGTGGCTGTCTCGATCGCTTCTTGACTTACACTCCAAGTCCTCTGGATCACGTTCGTTCCAAAAATCACGCTCCCGAAAGTTTCATTCCATTTGGACTCCGTTTGATATTCCTTTTCTTCGAAATACTGAAATAGGCAAAAAAACAACAATACAGGCTGGGCCTCCGGTTAGTAGGTTAGTCCCAAAAATGATATAAATGTGTAAAATAAAGCCCATAAGTATCCAAAAGGGGTAATATAATAGCATGGAACAATCAAAAATTATAGATACATTGGAGACGTATCAAGCATACCCAAGCTTAATTCCTGCTCGTCCTCGAGTAGGTAAATGATAAAAACAAAATTTTTGATGTGGAATGCTACCTAGCATAATTCTCAATGTAATTTTCTTTATTGTGGCATGAATGTTCAGAACCAAATGATTCAAAATAAAAGTTCATATTGACATAAGAAATAGTAACACTTCAAGCATACTAATAAAAGCAATCATGTCTTCTCAAAATAACATGGCTAAAGAAAGTTCATCCCTACAAAATCATATAGTTAGGCTATGCTTCATTTTCGTCACACAAAAATGTTCCCAAATTCTACACCCCCGATGACAAGCCAAGCAATTGTTTCGTACTTAAATAATCTCAAAAAATTTCAACTTTCACGCAATACATGAGCGTGAGCCATGGATATAGCACTATGGGTGGAATAGAATATGATGATGGGGATTGTGTGGAGAAGACAAAAAGGAGAAAGTCTCACATTGACGAGGATAATCAACAGGCTATGGAGATGCCCATCAATTGATGTCAATATGAGTAGGGATTGCCATGCAACGGATGCTCTAGAGCTATAAATGAATGAAAGCTCAATAAAAGAAAACTAGGTGGGTGTGCATCCAACTTGCTTGCTCACGAAGAACTAGGGCATTTGAGGAAGCCCATCGCAGGAATATACAAGCCAAGTTCTATAATGAAAAATTCCCACTAGTATATGAAAGTGACAACATATGAGACTCACTATATGAAAAACATGGTGCTACTTTGAAGCACAATATATGAGACTCGCTATATGAGAACATGGTGCTACTTTGAAGCACAAGTGTGGAAAAAGAGATAGTAACATTGCCCCTTTTTATTTATTTTCTTTATTTTCTTTTTTTCTTTTTTTCTTTTTTTTCTTTGGCCTTTCTTTTTTTTCTTTTGGCCTTTTTTTTCTTCTTCTTTTCTTTTTTTTCTTTTCCGGGACAATGCTCTAATAATGATGATCATCACACTTTTATTGATTACAACACATGAATTACAACTCGAAACTAGAACAAGATATGACTCTATATAAATGCCTCCGGCGGTGTACCGGGATGGTGCAATGAATCAAGAGTGACATGTATGAAAAATTATGCATGGTGGCTTTGCCACAAATACGATGTCAACTACATGATCATGCAATGGCAATATGACAAAAGTAATGCGTGTCATGATGATAAACGGAACGGTGGAAAGTTGCATGGCAATATATCTCGGAATGGCTATGGAAATGCCATAATAAGTAGGTATGGTACCTGTTTTGAGGAAGATATAAGGAGGTTTACGTGTGATAGAGCATATCATATCACGGGGTTTGGATGCACCGGCGAAGTTTGCACCAACTCTCAAGGTGAGAAAGGGCAATGCACGGTACCGAAGAGGCTAGCAATGGTGGAAAGGTAAAAGTGCGTGTAATCCATGGACTCAACATTAGTCAAAAGAACTCGTATACTTATTGCAAAAATTTAGAAGTCATCAAAAACCAAGCACTACGCGCATGCTCCTAGAGGGATAGATTGGTAGGAAAAGACCATCGCTCATCCCCGGCCGCTACTCATAAGGATGCACAATCCAAGTACACTTCATGTTTCAAATTTGTTACACAACTTTCATCATACGTGCATGCTACGGGACTTGCTAACTTCAACACAAGCATTCTTTAAATTCATAATCACCCAACTAGCATGACTTTAATATCACTACCTCCATATCTCAAAACAATTATCAAGTATCAAATTGATCATAGCATCCAATTCACTTCCTATGATAGTTTTTATTATACCCAACTTGGATGCCTACCATTCTAGGACCAATTTTATAACCATAGCAAATACCACGCTGTTCTAAGAGACTCTCAAAATAATATAAGTGAAGCACGAGAGACTAGCAATTTCTACGAAATTAAGCCACCGCCATGCTCTAAAAGATATAAGTGAAGCACTAGAGCAAAAACTATCAAGCTCAAAAGATATAAGTGAAGCACATAGAGTGTTCTAATAAATTCTAATAAAGTAGGCTTCTCCCAAAAGGTGTGTATAGCAAGTATGATTGTGGAAAACTAAAAAGCAAAGACTAATACCATACAAGATGCTCCAAGCAAAACACATATCATGTGGCGAATAAAAATATAGGTCCAAGTAAAGTTACCAATGAACGAAAACGAAAGAGGGGATGCCTTCCGGGGGCATCCCCAAGCTTAGGCTTTTGTCTATTCTTGAATATCTTGGGGTGCCATGGGAATCCCCAAGCTTAGGCTTTTGCCACTCCTTATTCCATAGTCCATCAAATCTTTACCCAAAACTTGAAAACTTCACAACACAAAACTCAACAGGAAATCTTATAAGCTCCGTTAGTGAAAGAAAACAAAACCACCACATACGGTACTGTAATGAACTCATTCTTTATTTATATTGGTGTTAAACCTAATGTATTTCAAGTTCTCTATGGTTCATAACACTTAATACTAGCCATAGATGCATCAAAATAAGCAAACAACACACGAAAAACAGAATCTGTCAAAAACAGGAACGGGGAGCTCTCCCCTTTTTCCGCCCGCCAGTATGAAAAGTTCTTAATGTTAGTTGAGTCCTAGAACAGTCTGTAGCAATCTGTAACTAACTTAAACTTCTGGAACTCTAAAAATCCTACCAAAATAGGAAGTCCTGTAAAATTTATCTTTTGATCATCGGCAAAAATAATCAACGTAAAAGCACGTTTATGTGATTTACCAAAACTAATTTCGTGCATGCAAAGTTTTTGTTTTTCAGCAGAATCAAATCAACTATCATCATAGGTTATCCTATAGGTTCTACTTGGCACAAACACTAATTAAAACATAAAAACATATCTAAACAGAAGATAGATGCAAAATTTATTACTAAACAGAAACAAAATAAAAAACACAAATAAAATTGGGTTGCCTCCCAACTAGCGCTATCGTTTAACGCCCCTAGCTAGGCATAAAAGCGAAGCTAGATCTAAGTAGTGCCATCTTTAGCACTCAAATC
The DNA here is from genome assembly GCA_963921465.1 of Triticum timopheevii. Lineage (NCBI taxonomy): Eukaryota > Viridiplantae > Streptophyta > Magnoliopsida > Poales > Poaceae > Triticum > Triticum timopheevii. The sequence continues at coordinate 127,765,189 of OY997274.1, forward strand.
CTCAATAGAGCATTTATAATCTTTAGGGGTTTCTCCCTTTTTAGCAATGATTAAACCTTTAGGCAAAAATTCAAGAAATTCGTTCCTAGCAAAAGGTTCCTTAAGGATAGAGAAACAATTGGGATGAACACTTATGGATTTGAGATCCGCGTCTCCCTTACTAGAAGATTCACCCTTATTTTTAGGAACATAAATAAATTTGGCAGTTTTGGTAGGAGGTTTTGGAGTGTTTTTCATGGAAGAAAACACCGAACCTATGTTGGTAATGATATCATCAAGTTTATCGATTCTTGCAGAATCTAGATCTATTTTTTCATTAACTATAGGTTCTTTTTCTTTAAGATTTTTCAAAGTAACTCCAACCCTAGATCCGTATTGGGATTATGAATCTTTTTATCCAAATTTTCAATCAACTCAACAGTGGCAACTTTATTTTCATTAATTTCAAGCCGTTCCATCACATGTTCCAAAGTTAAAACAGTTCCATTAACCAAAAGAGGTGGTGGGCCAAACAAATCTAACATAGCATTATAAGCATCAAACGTATGGCTACTTAAGCAATCCCCTCCGATAACGGTATCAAGAACGCATCTATTCCAAGGAGTAATGCCAACATAAATTTTTTGAAGAAGTACGGAAGTAGAAAGCTTCCTAGTAGATTTATTTTGAGCATTGTAAATTCTATGCCAAGCATCTTTTAAGTTTTCTCCCTCCCTTTGCTTAAAATTGAGAATTTCATGTTCAGGAGTAATAACAAGGATAAGAGGACTAGCCATAACGACAAGGTAAACGATCTAACACACGAGCAAACAGAAAAAGGCAAGCGAAAGAGAGAGGAAAAGATTGGGAAAGAGAGGGCGAATAAAACGTCAAGGGTGAAGTGGGGGAGAGGAAAACGAGAGGCAAATGGCAAATAATGTAAATGCGAGGGAGATGAGTTTGTGATGGGAACTTGGTATGTCTTGACTTGAGCGAGACCTCCCCGGCAACGGCGCCAGAAATCCTTCTTGCTACGTCTTGAGCTTGCGTTAGTTTTCCTTGAAGAGGAAAGGGTGATGCAGCAATAGTAGCGTAAGTATTCCCTCAGTTTTTGAGAACCAATGTATCAATCCAGTAGGAGGCTCCTCAAAAGTCCCACTCACCTACACAAACAAACAAAGAACTCGCAACCAACGCAATAAAGGAGTTGTCAATCCCTTCACGACCACTTGCGAAAGTGAGATCTGATAGAGATAGTATGAGAAGATAAATATATTTTCGGTATTTTATGATATATATTGGAAAAGTAAAGATGCAAATAAAAGTAGATTGAAAGCTTATATGATAAAAGATAGACCCGGGGGGCATAGGTTTCACTAGTGGCTTCTCTTGAGATAGCATAAGTATTACGGTGGGTGAACAAATTACTGTCGAGCAATTGATAGAAAAGCGTATAATTATGAGATTATCTAGGCATGATCATGTATATATGCATCACGTCCGTGACAAGTAGACCGACTCCTGCCTGCATCTACTACTATTACTCCACACATCGACCGCTATCCAGCATGCATCTAGAGTATTAAGTTCATAAGAACAGAGTAACGCATTAAGAAAGATGACATGATGTAGAGGGATAAACTCATGCAATATGATGTAAACCCCACCTTTTTATCCTCGATAGCAACAATACAATACGTGCCTTGCAACCCCTATTGTCACTTGGTAAGGACACCGCAAGATTGAACCCAAAGCTAAGCACTTCTCCCGTTGCAAGAAAGATCAACCTAGTAGGCCAAACCAAACTGATAATTCGAAGAGACTTGCGAAGATAACTCAATCATACATAAAATAATTCAGAGGAGATTCAAATATTTCTCATAGATAAACTTGATCATAAACCCACAATTCATCGGATCTCGACAACCACACCGCAAAAAGAGTTACATCAAATAGATCTCCACAAGAGAGGGGGAGAACATGGTATTGAGATCCAAAAAGAGAGAAGAAGCCATCTAGCTAATAACTATGGACCCGAAGGTCTATGGTAAAGTACTCACAACTCATCGGACGGGCTATGGTGTTGATGTAGAAGCCCTCCATGGTCGATTCCCCCTCCGGCGGAGCGTCGGCGAAGGCTCCAAGATGGGATCTCGCGGATACAGAAGGTTACGGCGGTGGAAATTGTTTTTCGTTGGCTCCCTAGATGTTTTCGAGGTACGTGGGTATATATAGGAGGAAGAAGTAGGTTGGTGGCCGCCCAAGGGGCCCACGAGATAGGGGGGCGCGCCCTATAGTGGTGGGTGCGCCCTATAGGGGTGGGCGCGCCCTCCACCCTCGTGGCCGCCTCAATCACTTCTTTACTTGCACTCCAATTCCTCTGGATCACGTTCGTTCCAAAAATCACGCTCCCGAAGGTTTCATTCCATTTGGACTCCGTTTGATATTCCTTTTCTTCGAAATACTGAAATAGGCAAAAAAAATAGCAATACGGGCTGGGCCTCCGTTAGTAGGTTAGTCCCAAAAATGGTATAAATGTGTAAAATAAAGCCCATAAACATCCAAAAAGGGATAATATAATAGCATGGAACAATCAAAAATTATAGATACGTTGGAGACGTATCAAACCACAAGTTGACTTGGAGGCATCCACGAGTGGGACACATCAAGACGATGAGAATGAGGATGTACAACAAGATGAACCTCGACGACCTCCTTCTCCACCTCCACGGGAGAACTATAACGCCAACAACAACGAAGAAAGACAAGAGGAAGAACAAGACAATGAAGAGGATGTTCCACCCCGACCCAAACTAAAGCTCTCATTAGTTCGAGCAAGAGTCTCAAGAGATATCCCATCGAACAAATCTTTGATGACATTCAAACCGGGAGAATTACTCGCTCTAAATCTCGTTTGGCTAACTTTTGTGAACATTACTCATTCATTTCTAGCATTGAACCTATGAAGGTTGAAGAAGCATTGGAAGATCCGGATTGGATAAATGCCATGCATGAAGAAATACACAACTTTGAGAGGAACCAAGTGTGGACGTTGGTTGAAAAGCCCGATGAGAAGCACAATGTCATTGGAACCAAATGGGTGTTTCAGAACAAGCAAGATGAAGATGAACAAGTTGTATGCAACAAGGCTCGTCTTGTTGCTCAAGGCTACACTCAAGTCGAAGGTATGGACTATGGTGAGACTTATGCCCCCTTTCCTACACTAGAGTCCATTCGCATCTTACTTGCTTATGCCAATCATCGTGACATTACCTTATATCAAATGGACATCAAAAGTGCTTTTCTTAATGGTGAAATTGAGGAGGAAGTTTATGTTAAACAACCTCCCGTCTTTTTTAATCCTAAGAAACCCGACCATGTTTATAAACTCCACAAAGCTCTTTATGGTCTTAAGCAAGCTCCTAGAGCTTGGTATAAATGCTTGACTAAGTTTCTTCTTGAAAAAGGGTTTTAAATTGGTAAAATTGATTCTACACTCTTTACTAAAAGGGTTAATGGAGAATTATTTGTGTGCCAAATTTATGTTGATGATATCATATTTGGTTCAACTAACCCTTATTTTAGTGAAAAGTTTGGAAAGCTCATGTCGGAGAAGTTTGAGATGTCTATGATGAGTGAACTCAAGTTCTTTCTTGGTTTGCAAATCAAGCAAACTAAGGAGCGAAGCTTTATCTCTCAAACAAAGTATACCAAGGACTTATTCAAGAAGTTCAACATGCAAGAATGCAAAGGTATGAATACCTCCATGCCTACTAGTGGACATCTTTACTTGACAAAGGATGGCGAACCGGTTGACCAAAAGGTTTACCGCTCTATGATTGGTTCATTGTTATATCTATGTGCCTCCCGTCCCGATATCATGCTAAGTGTGTGCATGTGTGCACGATATCAAGCGGCCCCCAAAGAGTGTCATCTTAAGGCTGTGAAAAGGATAGGGAGATACTTAATACATACACCAAATTTTGGCATTTGTTATCCTAAGAGGTCTTCTTTTAATCTTGTTGGCTGCTCCGATTTGGAATATGCCGTTGACAAGGTTGATAGAAAGTCCACTTTGGGTACTTGTCAATTTCTTGGTAGATCTCTTGTGTCTTGGTCCTCCAAGAAACAAAACTCGGTATCCTTATCCACCGCCGAAGCGGAATACATTGCCACTAGTTCATGTTGTGCTCAATTACTTTGGATGACCCAAACTCTTAAAGATTATGGTATATATGTGAAACATGTTCCATTGCTTTGCGACAATGAGAGTGCCATTAAGATTACTCATAATCCTGTGCAACATTCTCGAACTAAGCATATTGAAGTTTGTCATCATTTCATTCGAGATCATGTTGCTAAGGGAGATATCAAACTTAAGCATGTTCGCACCGATAAGCAATTGGCAGATATATTCACCAAACCACTTGATGAGAAAGTGTTTTGTAGGTTGAGAGGTGAATTGAACATCATTGATGCCTCAAATTTGGAGTAGACACTACTAGGAAAAGGGCTATAGATATGATTGATTCTAATGGCGCACCGTGGAAGCAGTGCGCCACTACTATATACTAATGGCGCACCTGTTTGTGATACGCCATTAGTGTGGAAGACACTAATGGCACACCGTAAACAGGGTGCGCCACTAGTATGAATTATTTTTTTTCCATTTTCCCATACATACTAATGGCGCATCTGGTCCATAATGCGCCATTACTATCTATATCTACTAATGGCGCACCAAGCAGGCAGTGCGCCATTACTGTAAATTTTGTTTTATTCTTTTTTTGCAAAACTACTAATGGCGCATCGTCGCACAGTGCGCCATTACTAGTTTCACGCGTTGGTTCAAGCAGAAGCTTCTGTCGTACCCTTTACATGAGGATTCTTCCGCGGAAGAACAACTCATATTCGCCTTGTCACAGGGCGCCGAGCACAACCTGATGACCTATGAGGCGTACGGTATCAACGGCTACACATTCTACACCGAGGACAAGGACATGAAGAGCGATGATTATCAGAACTCCGGGGTAACGATGGAATCCTACACCGGTAACGACAAGGACAGATACTACGGAAGGATCGAGGAGATCTGGGAGCTGAGCTACGCTGGAGAGAAGGTCCCGATGTTCCGTGTCAGATGGGCCAAAAACGTCATAAAAGAAGACCGGTATTTCACCACCATGGTTATACCCGAAGCCAAATTCAAGACCGCGGGCGCAAACGTCACCGCGAAAAATGAGCCATGGGTACTGGCTTCCCAAGTGGACCAATGCTTCTTCATTACCGACCCGTCAAAGCCCAGTCGTGTTGTCGTGAGGAGAGGCAAAAGGAAGATCATCGGAATGGATGGAGTAGCCAATGAGCAAGACTTCGACAAGTACGGCGACCCGAGGATCGAACATGACGACGATGATGAAGTAGCAGCATACACCACAAGAAGAAGCAGGACCACCCTACCTAAAGGACGTCCGTTCCACAGAAGAACTCCATTTGCGAAAAAGAAGGGCAAGAAGATTGTATTTAATTAAATCGTAGCCTTCATTTCTCGATTGTATTTCATGGGCACTTTTTGAACTATCATGAATATTTTTAAATTTCATGGACACTCGATCTCGATCCCCTCCATCTCGATCGCTATCCCACCTCGCCAGATCCGGTCCCACTCACCGCCGAGCACCCCCCCCCCCCGGTCCACCGGCCGCCGCCGCCGACCCCCCGCACCCTCAATTCCCCTACTCAACCGCCGCCGCCGACCCCCCGCACCCCTCCCCTACTCAACCGCCGCCGCCGACCCCCCGCACCCCTCTCCTACTCAACCGCCGCCGCCGACCCCCCGCACCCTCCCTCGCTCCACTGGCATTACTGTTTGATGATATTTTTTTAAAAAATATTACTGTCTTATAAAAAAATATTACTGTTATGATTTAAACAAGTTTGAACATATTTAAACACAAGTAAGTATCAAACAACATTTTTAATGCATAAAAAAATTTTGTGGAGCCTGGGAATCGAACCCAGGACCTCCTGGTGTGAGAACTGGCTGCTGACCAGTCGAGCTAGTAGAGGGAACTTGATGTGGATCAGGTTAGGTGGGAGATAACCTGTTGGCTCGAGCAGAAATAAAAAAAAAATACTAATGGCGCACCAGGGTGAGGTGCGCCATTAGTATGGATGTACTTATGGCACACCCAGGTGTGGTGCGCCATTAGTATTGTGCCGTCCCCCATCCATACTTCCTCCTGGGCCCACACCTATCCCCTCTCCCTCGCCCTCGCCCTCGCCCTCGATCCCCTTCCCCTCTCCTCTCCCGACGCCGCTGCCCCGCCGCCTCGACGCCGCCCCACCGCCTCGACGCCGCCCCGCCGCCTTGCCCCTGCGCCCATCGCCGGCGCCCCGTCGTCCCTGTCGCCCGTCTCCAACCACCGCCGCCTGAGGCCCCCACATCGGTGCCGCTCTCCCCGTCGCCCCACCTTGTTGGACGCCATCGCCCCGCCGCCCTTGTCGCCGGCGGCCCGGACGCCGCCCCGTCCACACCACCGTCGCCGGAGCACTACCACCACCCGGACCTCGTCGCCTCCTCCCCTGCGTCGTCGTCGTCCCCGACATCCTCCCCGCGCCCCACTGCCCCCGTGAGCTCCCCCTCCTCCTCTCCCCCTCTCCCCCTCCTCCTGCCCCCGTGTGCCATGGTGATTGAATAACCCGCCTGGATCTTTGGTGAGACCTGAAACACCATAAATTGTAGATTAATTCTGGTGAGGGACTGCACTGCTGGCCTATGTGTGTCCTTGAATTTAGGGGTTTGTGGATGTTACTTACATACTACACTCTGCTGCAAAATGAAATACAAATTAATTTAGGGGTTTGTGGTGTTCTTTTTTGGGTGTGTGTATTGTTAGGTAGCCAAACTTGTTGCTCTTCCAAAAACCATCTAGTGGGATTAAACAATTATCTGGTGTTGTGCTGGTTATTGATAAAAAAATCATGCTGTGCGGCATAACTCAACAGATTTGAAGAAAAAATCTTCTTGTGCCACTGGGCTACAGGAAACATGACACCAACCAGAGGCCCTAAATCACAGTTCAGTCTACAAAGCAATCACAGGTAGCAGGGTGTTGCCACCATCAGTATCAAATCGAAGCAGATAAAAAATCACAGTTTACAAAGTTTCTCAGTCAGTTGAACCAAGTCATTGCAACCAAACAACAAATACTAGATGCATACGTAGATACTATCCCTCCCAAATTCTACTAAACCCAGGAAATGCTCAAGTTGATGAATTAATCCACAACACAATTAATCAATACACCACTAGTTATGTAGTTTTTAGGAAAATGCTAGTAACTTGTGCTTTCATATCCTAGTTATGTAGTTTTTAGGCAAATACTAGTAACTTGTGATTTCATATCTCTGTATTGGTTCGTGTTGCTGTTGTAGTTCTTGAATTTGTTCAGTTACCTCCTGGTAGGTTAGATGCAGGTGATTAGTTTCCCTAGTTTAGGGTTTTCTCAGTGTATCAGATTTAATGAGTCAGCTCTGCTTTATTCCTGTGTCTATATGGTTTTCTAGTGCGTTTCACTGGATGTTTTTAAGTGTAATCACCATGTGTTTTTAGCCCTGTATTGGTTCAGTAGGTGTTTCCTTTATTTTGTCAGTGTTAGATCATCTAACTGAATTTGTGTGTACAAGCCCTGTAGTGCAGATGTATTTTAGTGTAAGCTCAGCAATTTTCAGTGTAGCCCTGATGCTTCTTATATGTAATTACAGTATAAAACTTCCCTTAATAACAGTGTAAATTTTCCTATAATTATAGTGTAACCCTCATGCTTTCCATAATTTTTGTTACACTAAAAATAAGGCAATTAACTAGCTACTTACTTTTTTTGCCCATTGGCATTTGACTTTGTATGGAACCTGAAGCTGTATACCAACTTATCAGATTTATTGTGCTTCTTTGCCACATTTACAGCTACCATGTTGTTTTGATACAGAAACAGTTTGGTAGCTGTCCGTGAACAATGTGGTAGCTGGTACAGTTACCAAGTCTTTTTTTTAATTGAACCAAATTGGTACAGTTACCAGGTCAGATGATGCTTAGACTAGGAAGATTGCTGCTAGATGTTAATTTGCTGGTACTAGCTACAATTTGGCACTGAAAAGCAAAAGCAAAAGCCCTTGAGTTTGCTGATATATATTTTTCCATGTTGTGATGGAGGCCTTTTTTGCCTTGTCCACCCGAGAGGCCCTTGAGTTTGCCGGAATGTCGATTAACTTCCGTTCCGGCAAATTCGGGCACTCCATATGTCCTATTTTCAGCAAAGGTCATGCTGAAATTTTCCGTGAATTTTAGCATGACTTTGCTAAAAATAGGACATATGGGGTACTTGCGACTAATGCCTGTTATCATGCATGGGTACTAATTGGTCTCTTTTGCTGCTTATCAGAGATGGCGGGAAGCAGCCACCGCCGATCTGCGACACCGCAGTACGAGTTGGATGCTTCCGAGTTCTTCACTATCATACTTGAGGCTTCAGTATCATCCATGACGCAGGTATATAAAACGAGAGATCTCCCCTTCACCCATCTCATTATGATATCTGTTGTTTGCTACATCACTCATTTTCCCAAACTGCAGAGGCTGCCTGACAGTTTTATGAACATGCTGATGGGTGAAGATCCGCCAAATAATGTGAAGCTGCGACAGGCCGGCAGCGGGTTTCGCAGGCAGTGGGATGTGCAGTTGGCGATCAAGAAGGGCCACATGTACTTGTCTCGTGGGTGGGAGAAGTTCTACCGTGCCTACGACCTGCAGCTGGGGTACTTCCTTGTCTTCAGGTACGACGACGATGCCAACATGCTCATCGTGAAGGTGTACAACAAGACTATGTGTCGCATGTGCTACGCTGCCGATGATGATGCCGGTACGTTCTGCCTCTTCTTATTCCTCTACATTTGGCTTTGTCTCACATCGATTGTTAACGGTCATTGTTGCATTTTGGACAGGTAGGAGCAGCAGCAGCGACACTGGCTACAGCCAAAGCAGCAGCGACTATGGCTGTAGCGAAAGCAGCAGCGATTCTGGCTGTAGCGAAAGCAGCAGCGATTCTGGCACCAGCATAGACAACAAGAAGGATGATCCGAACTGGAGTGCGGGAGAAGAGGAGCAGAGTGAGGATGAGGAGCTGCATGATGACGATGGGCATCAGGCTGAGGATGACCTAGCGCTGGTGGTGGCTGACCAAGGGCAAGAGATGGTGGTGGCTGACCATGGGCAAGAGATGGAGGTGGCTGAGGATGACCTAGCGATGGCCGTGCCTGAAGGTGGCCTCGCGATGGTGGTGGTGCCTGACAATGACCACGCACCAGTGGTGGCGCCGGCCATCCCACAGCTGGGCGACATGACCACGCCAATTGTGGTAGAAGACTACATCCCACTACCTCCACTGCCTCCACCGCCTCGCCGCTCTAGGCGCATCAGGGAGATGAAGGAGAAGAAGGAGAAGAACTGCCTACTTTGTCAGGTATGTCAGATCTCCTATAGGTTAGCTATCCAAAATGATATATATATATATATATATATATATATATATATATATATATATATATATATATATATATACTTAGTTACCTATGTTATCTCTAATATGCTTAGTTTCCTATAGGTTAGCTTCATTTTACCTAAGTTGGCTCTAATATACTAACTTAGAGCTTATATGCTTAGTTTCCTATAGGTTAGCTCCAAAATAACTTATGTTAGCACAAAATGATCAAGTTTACATAATAAGCTTATAGTCTTTTTCTTAATCTTCTTCTTTTCCAAAATGACATAGGTTAGCTTCATTTTACCTAAGTTGGCTCTAATATACTAACTTAGACCTTATATGCTTAGTTTCCTATAGGTTAGCTCCAAAATAACTTATGTTAGCACAAAATGATCAAGTTTACATAATAAGCTTATAGTCTTCTTCTTATTCTTCTTCTTTTCCAAAACTCTTCTTATTCTTCTTCTAGTGTTCTTCCTCTTCTAGTATTCTTCTAGTCTTCTTCTTTTTCTTCTTCTAACTTCTTGTTTATCATTTTGCAGATTTGATTTAATTGACAGAAGCTTGCGTGGATGGAGTGCTTCTTTTCCATTTGTGTTTTTATTTTGTATCAATGTGAAACTTTTGTGAATTGATGGATAATGGTGTTGGATGAACAATGTGAAACTTTTGTAACGACGGAACTATGTGTTGGCTATGTATGTATATATGATGAAACTTGTGTGTTGGATATGATTGCTATATGGATGCTTGTTGTATATATATATGTGTTGAATATCTCATATGTGAAATAGTGACCTGAGATTAAGAAGAAAAGAATTAAAAAAGTTGTTACTAATGGCGCACTACCATGTGCTGCGCTATAAGTATAGCAGATAATAGTGGCGCACTGTGGGCAGTACTAATGGTGCACTGCCTGGTGCGCCATTAGAATACCAGATACTAATGGCGCACCAGTAGTGCGCCATTAGAATTTAATTCTAATGGCGTGATGCCAGTGGCGCACCAGTAGTGCGCCATTAGAAGGCAAATTCGGTGCGCCACTAGCATGCCTTTTCCTAGTAGTGAGAAACTCCATGTGGATGCATGCAAGGCATGAGCCTTACTTTAACTAATCCTTGATATTTCTCTTATGATGATGATCATATGTCTTGGATATTCTTGTACTCTTGCATGCTATCTAACCCTTGTAGGTACTTGGACGAACCCAACTCTATGAGATTGCAACTCAATCACACTCTAAGCAATCTCTACATCTCCAAGTCTCTACAATATGGTGGTTGAAGACAAGGAAGCACGAATCCATTCAATATATCCTTTGACAAATTCCTTATATCAAATTTCATTTGGTATAAAATTTCATGATTGTCATCTTGGATATACAAGTGATCTTCCTTGCGAGACTAACCCATGTAGGAAGATGAACTTCAATTACAAGTGGTGCTCCCAACTCTTGATGGACTACATCAATCTTGAGCATCCTACACAAGTTCAACTACATGACCAAGTTCAAAACCACCACCCAAGGTATGTCATTCCATCTTAGAGAAGCTTTACCCCAAGACATGGGTCAAAGCAGCTCAACAAGATGAGAATACATCAAAATGCTTAAACGAAAAATGGCAACCCCATTTTGAGCTTAAACGATGAGTATGACCTATGATCAAGTGTCCTCACTTGACTCCTAAGTCAATATACTCTAACATAGGTGACTTTGTCGTTGACCATTTCTAGATGAAGTTCTATGTTGTTTCTTTGTGCTCTTGCATTTGTCTCTTGCATGCTAGTTCCCCTTTCAAAAAAAAACTTCATCTAGATTTGTTTTCTTTTCTCTGGTATTTTCTGCATTTCCCTGCATTCATTTCATTGCAAATCCTTCAGTTAATTCCTTGCATATCCTTGTGAGATCTTTATTGCCTAAGTGAGCTGAGGTGACAAGTATTTTCTCTGTGGGATGAACTCGGTCTCACGGACTTGATTACTTCGGCAAAACCGAACCATCTGCCACCGAAAATAACAACTCGGTGCTACCGATGTCAATACTGAGATAAAAACCATGTCACTTGCATCCTGCATATTTGTCCCAGCTCCACTCAATGATACTTGTCCTCTACCAGGATCCTATATTACATGTTGCTTTGAAATATGACTCAAGGACCAAACCTACTTGACTCATGCTCCAGAAGTCCCTTCTTGGAAATTGATGTCAAAGGGGGAGAGAGGGCACATCAAAGCTTATCACCTAAGAGAGAATGCACTCCTAAAGCTTCTATTCTAAAGAGGAAGGTTATCTCATGTCTTCAAGAGGGGAAAGACATGATAGCATGATAGTATATGGTACAATTCTATCTTGCTATGGTTATTTTCTTGTTTGCTCTGATTTTCTTTCCCTATTTTCTCCCATTATCCAATATCAGATTCAGGTGGAGAGAGCTCAGTCCTAAGGGAAGAAAATCCTGAAATTGAAAATCCTGGAATTCATCACATATCTTTATTCTTGGGGACATGTCTATAACCAAATAGAGCACCTAGCACTCACTCTCAACATGTCATCCCAATCTTGGTATTCTTGTGATCTCCTGTTCTTGCTTTGTCTAGTAGATGTTCTTGTGTTATCTAACCTTGTTTACCCAGGTACATCTCTTTCAAAGCTAGTTCAAGACCACAAGGTAAGTATATGCATCACACTCATGTGCATGATGACCTCTTGTTGTGGTACATATTGTTTGCAAGAGAAATTCATGAACTTGAAGGTATATTTCCAGCATCTACATCATTTTCTCTGATGCATATAGCCAAAACACATGTAACTCATTGCTTGCTCTATCATGTTTATGCATTATCATACTCTTATGATCCATGATCACATGATTGCATACATGTAGGGGGAGTTAATGCATGTTGCATGTGTTGCCAAAGCTTTACCTGCTATTTCCTTATATCTTTATCTAAAGCTTTGATGTATGTTGTTATCAATTACTAAAAAGGGGGAGATTGAAAGCACAAGTGCTCCCTGGGTGATTTTGGTAATTAATTCCAACATATCTCTTGTTGGACTAATACTTTCACCTAGTATATTTCAGATAAGTTCAACATTGAAGTGGCATGGACATGGACAAGAGGACGTGGAAACCCTTCAAGATGCTAAGGATAAACATTGGCAAAAGCTCAAGACTCTACATTTTTATTTTAAGTGATCCAAGAACACATTGAGTCCATAGGAAAGCCAATACTATTAAAAGGGGGTGAGGTGTTGCTTAATGGCTTGCTTGCTCAAAGTGCTTAGTGATATGCTCCAAAACCCTCAACCACTTTCTCATTTCCACATATGTCCCAAACCTAAAAGTCAAACTCGGCCCCACCGATTTGATCTATCCGGCGCCACCGATTTTCATTTGACATAGCCACTGCCAAACCCTAATCAGTTCATTCTCACCGATGGGATCTCGGTCTCACCGACATGGACTTGCAAATTCTCTGGTTACTTATCACTAAAATAGGTTACCGAGTTTTTGTGATCGGTCCCACCAAGTTTGCTTGACCAATCCTCTGTTTGCTCATTACCAAAATCGGTCTCACCGAGTTTGAGTAATCGGTCAAACCGAGTTGAGATTTTGCCCTAACCCTTGCACATCGGTCCCACCGAGTTAACCTTGTCGGTCCCACCGAAAACTCTAACGTTCACATTTTGACACGAATTGGTCTGACCGAGTTTTACCATTCGGTCCCACCGAGTTTGGGAATCTGTGTGTAACGGTTAGATTTTGTGTGGAGGCTATATATACCCCTCCACCCATTCTTCATTCATGAGGAGAGCCATCAGAACTTGCCTACACTTCTAGCATTCATTTTCTGAGAGAGAACCACCTACTCATGTGTTGAGACCAAGATATTCCAATCCAACCACAAGAATCTTAATCTCTAGCCTTCCCCAAGTTGCTTTCCACTCAAATCATCTTTCCATCATAGCCAAATCTGTGAGAGAGAGTTGAGTGTTGGGGAGACTATCATTTGAAGCACAAGAGAAAGGAGTTCATCATCAACACACCATCTATTACCTTTTGGAGAGTGGTGTCTCCTAGATTGGTTAGGTGTCACTTGGGAGCCTCCATCAAGATTGTGGAGTTGAACCAAGGAGTTTGTAAGGGCAAGGAGATCGCCTACTTCGTGAAGATCTACCCTAGTGAGGCAAGTCCTTTATGGTCGATGGCTGTGGTGGGATAGAAAAGGTTGCTTCTTCATGGACCCTTTGTGGGTGGAGCTCTCCGTGGACTCACGCAACCGTTTACCCTTCGTGGGTTGAAGTCTCCACCAACGTGGATGTACGATAGCACCACCTATCGGAATCACGCCAAAAAACTCCGTGTCTCCAATTGCGTTTGCACACTCCAATCCCATCCCTTTACTTTCTTGCAAGTTGCATGCTTTACTTTCTGCTGCTCATATACTCTTTGCATGCTTGCTTGAATTGTATTGTGTATGCCTGAAGTTGTGTTAATCTACCACCTCAACTTGAAAAACTTAAAAACTGCCACCTTTATTTGTTGTGGGTCTAATCACCCCCCTCTAGACACCTCTTCTCGATCCTTTCAACCATCAGCTGTCTTTGCATCCCTTGCAACCAGCATCTCGGGAACATGATGCTAATGCAAGACTACTTCGCGGCGTCACTTACGTATCCGCCGCACCTATTCCGAAGAAGGTATCGAATGGACCGATCCCTCTTCGTCAAAATAGTAGAAGCTTGCGAGACCAATTCTCGATTTTTTTACCCAAAGGAGAAACGCCGTGGGCTTGAAGGGTTTTAGTGCATATCAAAAAAATCTCAGCTCCTATGCGGGTCATTGCATATGGCATTCCGACTGACCATGTCGATGAGTATCTTCGCATTGGCAAAGATACTATAATTGAGTCAGTGTGTAGGTTCGCCAAAGTGATCATCCGTGTCTTTGGTCATGTCTATCTTCGGGCACCCTACGAGGAAGACACGAAAATGTTGATGGCAACAAATCAGAAACAAGATTGGCCGGGTATGCTAGGAAGCATAGATTGCACGCATTGAACTTGAAAAAACTGTACGAAGGAATGTCACGGGCAGTATTGTGGCAAATCTCGTGATGCAACAATTGTACTTGAGCCCGTTGCAGCCAAGGATTTATGGATTCGACATTACTTCTTTTGTTTGTCGGGTACTCTCAATGACATCAATGTGTTGCATCGGTCTCATTTATTTGCTAGACTTGCGAGTGGTGATGCTCCTGCTTACAACTACATGGTGAATGGACATGAGTACACAAAGGGCTACTATCTTGCTGGTGGTATTTACCCTGCTTGGTCTACATTCATCAAGACCATCGAAAATCCGAAACTAGGAAGCAAGCTGAATTTGCAAAGGTTCAAGAGGCTGCCCGAAAAGATATTAAAGAGCCTTTGGGGTTTTGCAAGTTAGGTTTGCCATTGTTCATGGTCCTGCTCGTTTTTGGGACAAGAGAACCCTAAGCAACATCATGGCATGTTGTGTGATTCTTCACAACATGATCATCGAAGATGAGAGGACATGTACTTGAAGTTCTTCTACGTCAATGTCAGTAGCCGTGTGAAGCCATCTAGAGACCCTGACCGCAGAAAAGCATTCCCTCACACACTGGAAAATTGAAGACTCAAACACCCACCAGCTTCAGCGTGATCTCATTGAGCACCATTGGCAAAGGCATGGGCAGTAATAAAACCTGTCCTTTTACATTCATGTAATTTAATTCATGTTTCATTTGTATCATTGTTGTATTCGGAACAATTCTTGTATTGGACTATAAGTTTAATTATTAGATTTGAATAACTATTGTAATTCAAATGATTGTTGTATTGTAATCTTCATATTTTAGTTTGTAGACTATTTTGTTTTACCGTTCGGCCTTGCGGGGTCTGTTCTGCCACAGTCGAGTCAGCCCTCAGAACAAGTTTTCTGCGGCCCTTATACTAATTTGTCCGCGATATAAGGGGTCTGCTAGAGATGCTCTTACTATCTCCATCCTGATTTATTGGTCCTCATCGTATTTTATGCAAAATATTGACCATAAATTTAACTAACAAAATGTTATATCACCAAAAAAATATCATTGGATTCTTATTTGAACATAGTTTCTGACGATATTATTTTTGCAATGTATAAGTTATATTTTACTAGCAAAACATGCACGTGTGTTGCAACAGAAAAAAATTCCATCCCTCACACTCACACCTGACAACATCGGCCAGTCCCTTGAAATCTTTCACAATGTCACACGACAAACAACATGATAAGTGGTGTTGCGCAAAAGACATAAGGTTGGATGATTTTTGAAGTGTACTCAAGATTTTTTCCAATTTATTAGACAACAAAAATATCAACGCTAAGCCGGCATTTCCAAAATACCCCATATAAAGAAGATATTAGTTAAGATTGCATCGTAAACAGAATTTTAGAAATGATTAATATAATAGCATATTTGAAATCTACACATTTTTCGAGGGATTTTCATATATAACATGTTAGATTTGGAGTTAGGATTTGAAAGTTATGAGTGAAAAACATTTGAATCCAAAATCATGGTCAAAATATGAGCTAAATTTGAGGGGACTAATAAACCAAGATGGAGGTAGTACTCCATATTAACTTCCTCCGGTATTATTTGAAGCCATTATTTATGATATAGGAGTATTTATTTACATAAACTAGCAAATATATCCATACGTTGCAATAAAGAAAATATTTATCACACTCCCTTAAATTTGTCCGCGCGTTGCAATGGAAGAATACACTTCATCGCACCTCCCTATCAGATCAGTTCCTCCATCCCAAAATAAGTGTCCCGGACACTTATTTGGGGACGGAGGGAGTACTATTTGAAGCCATTAGTTGTGTTTCAGGCCATACTAACCAAGGCAATGCGTGAAATAGATCAAAGAGCAATCGCGTGCATAATTATGAACTTATTGTTGTAACACTGGCGAGAATGCAAATCTCATTTCTCCGTGAGAAAAAAAAGGTTCAATGGAAACACACATCACATGCCCTGAACATCAGGAGTCCCCTCTCATAATTAGCAGCTTCCCAATACATTCTGACGCTGCAACTCGACAACTATCTAATTGAGAAAAAACAATAGTCCAACCCAGGCGTTGTGCAGCCAACTGTAACTCCTTCAGACTACCAGGTTTTACTCATTGATTTTTCATTTCGTTTTTGGCACCAACAGAGAAGCAAAACAAATACTATTAGAATTCAATAAGAGCTCAGTAGATGTGAGAGTGCTCTTTTGATCCCGAGCTCATATGCTCCTGCATGAACAGTAAAATTGAAAATAATAATTAAAAAGTTCAAAAAAAATCTGATTTTTTTTATGAATGTTCTAACTGCGTGCATAATTTCAGGTCGACATGACATTCGTGGAGGTGTGGGCAAAACAAAATCGATGCTCCAAAATGCTTTCAACAATAGTCTTTTTGGACCATCGATTTTATTTTTTTGCCCAGACCTCCATGAATGTCATTTCAACCTGAAATTTTGCAAGCAGTTAGAAAATTTATCAATGTTCATCACAAAAAATATCAGTTTTTTTTATTTTACTGTTCATGCGGGAGCATATGAGCTCGGGATCAAATACTCCATGTCCCTTTGCCCAACAATCAATGTGAACAAGTTCTTTCCAATCACTTTGTTTCTTTAGGGTGCATGTGAGCTCGAGCTCACAAGAGCACTTTCGTTTCTTTCTCTCATATTTGTTTTAGTATTACCCTGTTTGTTTTTGTTTTGTTTACCAATATATTTTGTGTACAACTCTGATCAACCAACCGAACATAATCAATGCTTGAACAATTATGTATTTTTCTTTTTGAGTTGGACAATTCTTTTTCATAATGATAAATAACTTGCAGCTTAGTACTCTTTCCCTTGCCCAGTTCAAAGTGTATTAAATTTACAGATGCCTGAGGATTTCAAATTATGTAAAAGCAAGATTACACAAATATTAAAGGCGTTTGTATCATTACAATTAATAGTGTTAATCTGCGTACGTGACTCTAATCATCGTAGTTTATTTAAATTATATAGATGTGTGTAAGAGAAAACAAGCTCTTCTCATGTGTATTTGTCGTACTTGAAAAAATGAACGAATACATGTTGACAATATAATTACATCGAATGCAATTAATTACCATAGTGCCCTCCTCCGCCCCCCCCCCCCCCCCCCCCCAAACATGCGGCATTTCATAGTAATCCTAAAATTATACACATGCAAGGCACGTGCCATTTACTAGTAATATAAAAGAGTGCACCAAAACCATACATAATTGATGTAAATATAGCCTGAATGCTTTATAAATTATAGATACATTGAAGACATATCACACGCCTCCTCCCCCTAATGGCGGTGGCTGATAGGCACAAACACGGGGGAGGGGATCGGGGCGAAGAGCTGGGTGGTTGGCAAGGGACTCCTCCTTGGCAGTCTGTGAGGAAGTATTGCATGAAGGAGGCGCTAGGACGACAAAGGTGATATGAACATCATCCGGTTTTAAAGGAGAAGACTTCATCGATAAATGTCTCGCTACGACAGGAAACAAGCGGGAAGGGGAGGAAGGTGTTTGGCACCGAAAAAGTAAGTTTCGGTCTTTAAGATGATTATATGCACTATTATAGCCGTAGAGACGCAAGAACGTTAAGTAAACCGGAAAGGAGGCACTAGGCCTCCGGTGGAGTTCCAGAGAAATTACCAATCTTGTAATCGTATGGTTTCTCACCACCGTTCCAGTCCATTGCGCCGCCGATCAAGTCTTCCCCATCCCTTCTTTCGGCGTGCACCGGGAGAAGGGACAGCAGGCCTCCGGAACCCCGCCTCTCGTGATCCTGTGTGGGAGAGGGGCGATCAGGTTTTTGGGGAGCGCTCTCGCGCGACTGCTGGCAGCGACGACTTCGCGAACGACGACTTCTTCCCCGACCTCGGCAACCTCATCCTTGACGACATGGGCGACAACGTCAACGCCGGCGGTGCTGCTCCCGCTGCACCGTACGTGATTCTATCTTTCCTGTTCGAGATGGTGGTAGAATTCATGTTTCTAGTATGTGCCCTAGATGTGATCTGTTCATCTGCTATGCTAGTTCGCATGATTAGTTCAATCTCTGCTACTGTAGTCATGATTTATCTTCTATTTATTCGGATTAAATCTCGTAGTAATTTGCTCATATTTTCAACAATCCAAAAACCTGATTATAGGCAATTTACTCCGAGTGGTTTTGCTGCGCATCTGAAGCCGCCTGCCTTTAAGGGGGCGCAATATAAGAGGTGGCGCACGAGAGCAGTCTACTGGTTTCAGACCACGGGCTGCTATGACGCCACTAAGGGCAAGCCTGAGGGCGATCTTAATCCAGCACAGCTGGAAGCTTTTGAGAAGATCGATACTCTCTTTAAAGGCGCTCTTCTGGGTGTTCTTGATGATTCCATTGTGGATTCGTATATGTCGTTTGACAACGGCAAGGACATGTGGGCAGCACTCGAGGCCAAGTTTGGTGCCTCGGACGCCGGTAGCGAGTTGTACGTCATGGAGCAATTCTATGACTACAAGATGACTGATGAGCGCTCTGTTGTACAGCAGGCTCATGAGATACAGTCGCTCGCAAAAGAACTTGAGCTCTTCAAGTGTGTGTTGCCGGACAAATTTGTGGCCGGAGGCATTATTGCCAAGCTTCCACCTTCGTGGAACAATTTTGCTACTTCCCTGAAACACAAGAGACAGGAGTTTTCCGTTGCGGATCTCATTGGTACTCTTGATGTTGAAGAGAAGGCGAGAGCAAAGGACACACGTGCTCGAGTTGCCGAGGGAGCTTCTAGTGCCCACATGTTACAGAAGAAGAACTTCCAGCCCAATAAGTTCAAAAACAACAATAACAAAACTCACGGGAAAGGCAAGTTTGATACAAAGAACAAGCCATCACATTCTACCAACTTCAAGAAGAATTCTCATAAGAAGGGGAAGGGACTTTGCCATGTCTGCGGTGATCCTAATAACTGGGCTCCGAAGTGTCCTAACCGCTTTGAGGAGCGCGAACATGAGAAGGGCGGCAAGTCCGCTAATGTTGTCATCGGTGATACTTGTCACATCCCTAGTTCTGGTATGCTCTGAGCTAGCTAGTCATGTGTTGCATCATGTTTAATTTCTTTTTAACTTGAAATGGGGATTGTTTAAACCCTAGCACCAGATCAAATCAAATAGGTTCAACCTAAAATAATCTTCAATGAACCCAAAATGCCTTTGGAAATGTTCATGATTTTTGATAAAGGTGAAAACCTCTGCCAAAAATGATGAGCATATTTCTTGGCCATTTATGGATTTTTTAATTAACTCATATTATATTTGAATTGGGGCATTTAAACTCTATAAATATTTTAAATGTCTAATAAATTCTGAGAATAGTTGAGGGCTGTTGGGAATAATCCAGTATGTGCCCACAATTTATTTCAGGATTTTATTAAGTGATTTAGTATTTTACTAAATCCAAAATAACAAAGACAGAAAATAGAAAACATTAAATAAAAGAGAGAGAGAGAGGACTAACCTGGGCTTTCTTACCTGGTGCTCCTGTAGCCCAACACTGTGCATAGCCGGCCCAGCCCAGCTCCACCTCCCCTGTCGTCTTCCTCCTTTTGCCAGGAGGACGAAGGGCACGTGGCCGCAGCGCGCCGGCACGCGTCCCGGCCACCTCCTGCTTGCCGCTTCCCCCTCGACGCCCTGGTGAAGCCACGACACCCCCCTGACCGCCCCTCTCTCTCTGGACCCCCTCCTCCCCTCTGCTCCCTCTCTCTCGCTTGAACCCGAGCTCCACCGTCGCCGCCGCTCGTTGCTGCCGCGCCCACCGCCGATGCCTTGCCTCCCCGATCAGTCCAGCACCTCCGCCACCTTGCACCACGCCTCTCCATCGAAGAAAGCTAACACGGAGGCCCTGTGGAGCCGCCATCGTCGCCATCTTCCTTGTCCCTGTCCGGTGATCGCCGTCGTCGATTCGCTGCACGCACGACGTCCCCGAGCCCGCCAAATACTTCAATCGACGCGCTGTGAGCCCCCGGTCATTTCCCCCTAATCTCGCCTCCGTTTGATTGCCGTAGCCGCCGCCCCTTGCTAACAGCAGCCGCCGCCGCACGGGCTCGTCGCCGGCGAAATCCCGTTGACCATTTGGTCACGGGCGTGCACCCGTTGTGCTTTCCGCGACCCGTAGAGACCCTCCAGTGCCTCAGCCCCCTCGTTCGTGAGCAGCAGCGCCAAACCCGACCACACCCGAGCTCCGGCCGCCGCCCAACTCGCCGCTGCCGCCGCTACAGACCACCTAGCGCCCTATCTCTGCCACTGCTAGATGCGCGCGAGCCCCAGCTATGCATAGGACCAAACCACGGTCGATTTGGTCGACCGTGGGCAAAACCCGAGCCAACTCAGTGTGCCTCCGCCGTGTTTCGGTCGCCGCCGGCGTAACTCCGGCGATGGTGACGTGGCCGCTTAGTTTAGGTTAACGCCGCACTTAGTCAACACTTAGTTACACTGACAGCCGGGCCCCACCGCCTAATTAAACTTAGATTAGTTTCTGCTTAGTATTAACTAATCACAGCGGCCCCACGCGTCAGCGTTGACCACACTGACGTGGCCATTGACTGGGCCCACATGTCAGTGACCCTAATGAGCAACGTGACACTGACCTTTGGACCCCACAGGTCAGGTTTGACCTGGCCGACCAGTTGACCTGCTGACGTCACACCTATGTCATGCTGACGCAGTAACTTATTTTCTGGATTTATTCTTATATAGGAAATTCCAGAAAATGTTGCAAACTTCAAAAATTCATAGAAAATCAACCGTAGCTCCAAATCAAACAAATTATATATGAAAAATGATCAGAAAAATCCAATCTATCCATCTGTACCATTTTCATGCATGTTAGAATAACTTATGGCTGCTGTTTAGGACAAATCATATAAATGGCATTTGAATTTCACATATGGAGTTTCGATTTGAACTTAGGGTTCAAACCAACTTCATTTAACTTTGTGGCTAGTTGCATTAGCTCAAAACACATTCATATTGCCATGTCATAGCATGCATCATATTGTGCATTGCATTGATTGTGTTCTTTCTCGTTTGCCGGTGATTGTCCCCTCTGAGTAGACGACGTTCGACGATGAGTTCGATGAGACCGATGAAGAACTATACTATCTTCAGAAGTGCCAGGCAAGCAAAACCCCCTTGTTCATTCCGATATAATCCCACTCTCTCGCTCCTGCTCTCTTTTACTGCATTAGGACAACAACGATTCAACTGTTACTTGCTGCGGTAGTTGAACCCCTTTATCCTCTGCATGACCTGTCATTGCCACAGTAAATAGATGAAACCCACTAGCATGAGTAGGAGTTGTTTGAGCCCTGATGTGCCTACTCATTCATGCTTGTTTGTAATGCCTGCTATTGCTTAGAGTTGTGTCAGGTCTAATTCATCAGGGATGAATTGGAGGTGTGTGAACATGTCCTACTGTTGAGAGCTAAGTGTGTGAACACAATTTGGTAAAGGTAGCGGTGAGAGGCCATGTAGGAGTACATGGTGGGTTGTCTCATTGCAACCGTCCTCAGGAATTGAGTTCTGATTTTGTGATCCATGAACAGCTACTACCACGCATTGGAATGCTTAAGTGCCCCTCTCGACTTATTAATCAACCTGATCTCTGTCCAGGAGTTGCAACTAGTTTCTGGTGTTTGTAGGTAGTGTTAGTAGTCTACTAAGTGGCACCCGGTGCAGGTGGGCTTGGGACAGACTAGGCACAGTGGCACGGTGTACCAAATGGCACCCGGATGGTGGGCTTGGGAACCCTGCTCACATCGTTTGGGGCCGTGAGCGACACCCCGGCCGGATCTCCTTGCGGATGGAACTCGAATAGGCGATAAACCTGGATGAGAGACTTGTGTGGTTAGTCAGGTCGTGGCCGACGCCCTCGCCAGGCTTCTGCTTGAAGGTTGCCGAGATACACGAGGTGTACATGGCGGTAAGTGGCGAGAGCGTGTGTGAAGAAGTACACCCCTGCAGGGTTAACATTATCTATTCGAATAGCCGTGTCCGCGGTAAAGGACTTCTGGGTTGCCTGTACAGTTCATAGACAAGTGAAAGTGGATACTCTAAAATACGCAAGATAAGCGTGAGTGCTATGGATGGCGTTCTCGTAGGGGGACGGGAGCGGATCCATAGTGGTGTATTGATATGGTGGATATGTGGACTCGTGTGCGCCACCTCAAAAGAGTTACTTGCAGTCGTAGTTCAGGATAGCCACCGAGTCAAAGCTGGCTTGCTGCAGTTAAACTCCACCACCCCCTTTGTTGATAATGATGCATACGTAGTTAGTT
Source organism: Triticum timopheevii (assembly GCA_963921465.1). Classification (NCBI taxonomy): domain Eukaryota; kingdom Viridiplantae; phylum Streptophyta; class Magnoliopsida; order Poales; family Poaceae; genus Triticum; species Triticum timopheevii. The sequence continues at coordinate 127,788,119 of OY997274.1, forward strand.
CTGATGTAAGTCTTGCTGGGTACATTTGTAATCACGTTTGCCTATTTTATGTTTTTGCAGAGAGACTTCAGTCTCGCTAGTAGTTCCGCTTGGACTTCGACGTTTAGCTTGTTACCTCAGCTATGATCTTGTGCCCTCGGCAGGATCTAGTAGATAGTCAGGCTTCTCAGCCTTTTTCATTTATAGTTGTCTGCACTCAGACATGTTGAGCTTCCGCTTGTGCTTTGACTTGTGTGCTCTGAATGTTGGGTCGTGAGACCCATGTTTGTAATATCTCGCTCCTCGAAGCCTATTGAATAAAATACTTGAGTTGTAGAGTCATGTTGTGATGCCATGTTGTATTTGCACATATCGAGCATATTGTGTGTATGTTATTGAAATACTTGGTATGTGTGGGATCTGACTATCTAGTTGTTTATCCTTAGTAGTCTCTCTTACCGGGAAATGTCTCCTAGTGCTTCCACTGAGCCATGGTAGCTTGCTACTGCTCCGGAACACTTAGGCTGGCCGGCATGTGTCCTTCTTCGTTCCTGTGTCTGTCTCTTCGGGGAAATGTCACGCGATGAATACCGGAGTCCTGTTAGCCCGCTACAACCCGGTTCACCGGAGTCCTGCTAGCCCAGTGCTACAGCCTGGATCCACTCGCTGATGACCGACACGTTCGATGCTGGGTCATGGATGCCTGTCCCTGTAAGTTTGTGCCACTTTGGGTTTACGACTAGCCATGTCAGCCCGGACTCCTTATCATATGGATGCTAGCGACACTATCATATACGTGTGCCAAAAGGCGCAAACGGCCCGGGCAAAGGTAAGGCGACACCCGTGGGAATACCGTGCGTGAGGCCGTAAAGTGATATGAGGTGTTACATGCTAGATCGATGTGGCATTGAGTCGGGGTCCTGACAGCTTTGGTATCAGAGCCAGGTTGCCTGTAGGATTACCAAGCCAAACTGGTCGAAGTTGAGTCTAGAAATTCTTTAGTTATATAAGGGAATTGATTGTGGGATGGAACGTAAGGCTCTTTTTACTCCGTTACCTTATGTCCTTCTGATCTGAGTCACCCTCTTCTTCTCTACGGGGTTAAGGAACTAGGCTTTCGCTTCTTTCTATCAGGATCACGTGTTACTAATCCGTAGACTTATAGGATTGATGGATTCAAGCCTCAGTTGAGTTGCTACTACTTTCGTGTATTCATAGATGGCCTCAGATTCTTGATATTGTGATGATCGAGTGGTTATGCCACCATTTTGTAGGATTCCTCAAATCTTTTTGAGCATTTACAGCCGTTATGCTGTCCGAGTCATCCCAGGTTTCTAAATAGTCTGATGCATTTGCAAACCCCTTCTTTTTGTTCCGATGTCTTTTAGGCCAGGTTAACCACACTAAATTGCTGAGTTGAGGTACTCTGTTGCCTCGACATATATGTTGGAGCTAGTATTATGACCCTAGGTGTCTTAGAGTATCACCTAGTAATCTAGCCATGTTTTGTGGTCCGAGTGTGATAATTCTGTCCATCATTCTCAACAGCATCCCGTGATGCCATTTAGTTAGTAGGTATTCTACTCCTTGGGTTTTGAACCCGAGATTCACCCTACTTACCTCGTGTTGATAGTGTTTGCTAGTTCCTTTAGGATATTAGTAACCTTTGCGATAGTCCTCGAGGTCCGTGGTATATCGTTCTTCCAAATACCATGAACCATTCTTGGCAGGAGTTCTTTTGAACCAAAAGATCACAACCAGAGTGCTCTTGATGAGTTCTCCATTATACATTGTGAATCTGCCAGTCCTTCCTTTTCAGCATGGGTTATCCGGAAGAAATATGTTGGACTTGTTCGACATACTAACCTATGCATCCACAACTCAGAAAGATATATGTTCCTTTGAGTTGTCCCTCTTCAGTCGTATTCCGATCTTCGTCTATCAATTGATAGTCAGGAGTAATTGTGCATTTGTGATATCGATGCTTATTATTCTTGTGGTCCGTCAAGCCGTTCTATTCAGGATGACTAGGAGAAACAAACTCCAGTACCCTTTTCCATTTCCAGGATTGGGTCAAAGCAGTTGTGTTCCGCAGATCAAGATGCAATCTAGCTTCTGGTCTGTTCTACCTTGAAGTATTGCTATCTTATATCAGGAATATCATGGGAATTGCACACCATCCTATGAACTCTTGATACAGTGATACTTCTCACCCTCATTATTCATTTCTCGGCTTCCATGTTGTTGCAACCGGAATGCCGACATGTGAACTATGATGTGTGAAATCGATACTACTAGCAACCTTGTTGCTTGGTAGTAAATGGACAATAATCTCATTCTTAGCATGTTGGTTATTTAATTATCATTCTAAGAGTGATTGTGCTACCTAGTCCATATTTCCGGTGCACTCTTCGATCAATGAGTTAGGAATGTGTCAATCCTTGCTTATTTGATCATATCACCTTGCCCTGAAAAGCAAGATTGATCTCGAGCTTAGTAACATACAGGTGGTTCGTGATTTTCCGAATGTCTTCTCGGAGGTATCACCAGGATGTCACCTGATTGCTATGTTGAGCTAGTGATCAAGTTGGTTTTCGAAACCACCCTTTCTCCAAGAATCCGTGTTGGATACCCCTGAGCTGGTTGGTTAAGCTAAACAACAACTTGGAGAATTGGAAGATGAAAGCTTGTTCGACTCAGTTCATTCCAAAGGGATATCTTGTGTGTGTGTGTGTGTGTGTGTGTGTTGAAGAAAGATGATATCTTCATTGATGGATCCTCGTGGTCAATTGTTGGATTTATTGTCTTACCCCAAACCTTTGATTTGAGTATGGGCTATCATCAAATCAAATCAGAACCAACGATGTTTGTAATGTTGTCTTACTAGTTGTTGATTCCTCGAGCATACACCATTAAATATTTTGGGTCTGACCAGTGCTATCACTTGTTCACATAATTACGGAATTCCTTCTTCATGGAAACCGGGATGAATTGTTGTTGAGCCCATCAGCAACATATTTAACCTCTCCATGATTGTGTTGAACATCCAGCTAGTATTGGAAACTTATATAAGAATTATCTTCATGACCCGCTCATGGAGCATATGTCCGGATAAAAGATGTGACTTTCTCTAATTCACGTGCACTTGGTGTAAGTTGCCGCCGTGGATCCGAGAAAGATTGTTTTTGCTTCCTTTGGAATCATCCCAAGTCAGTCATGCATGTGCAAAGTATACATTGGATTATGAGATTAGCTACCTCCATTCTATATGTGTCCCTAGCACGCCAAGCCACTGATTGACTTGTTCAAGGAGAAGGCGTTCCTTCTTAAGAGCTAGACTTACGCAAGGACTTCGATATCCTAAATGATGGTTCCCACCTGAACTCGGTAGTATTTTATTATAAGACTACTACGTGGTCATGCTTGTCTGGGACAACGTGTTCACATGTTTGTAGCAGAACCAGCTCATGTTTTGGAGCTTGCTATCGTAGTTCATCCCCCGAGAATCTCGCAACGTCATCTCGTCGATCTGTGTTGCAAACTTTCATTTTTCTTTCTAGACTTGATGAGTCTGGAATTTCCTAACACCAACCAGATCTGAATCTCGGGCAGTTATGATGGTTGGAACGTTTCCCAAGAACTATAGTATCGGTCTCTCCGTAACCCGGTAAAGTGGATGTCGTGGCCAATACACCCAGCCGGAAGACCTATTATTGTAGTATCCTGATTGAGAAAGTTGGCCACCTCCCCATAAGGATTTCGTAGGATTTACTCCCTAGTTGCCCCTTATGGATTTTTGTGCTCCTGAAGTCCGAACTTTTACTTGATGTTCTAGATACCAAACCATTTCAATAAATGGATTACGCTAGCACATCGAGGAGAACATTAGAAGTGGAGTGCTAAATGTCTCTCGGTCGATCATCCAGATTTTGTTTCCTTGGCCTCGCTAAGGTGAAATCTGAGAAGGTGTATCTTCCTTTGCATCTGCATTGTCCGTCACAATTCATCATGGTAGTCTGTTCTGTTGCCAGGATCCTTGACACGGATATTGGTAAAACCTTGATGAATACGGAAATGCTCAAGTTCTTGAGAGCACGCACAAGCGCTAGGTGTTATCATTGGAACTAACCGGGATTGCTATCAGTTTCCTCGGTCATGCTATAACTTTTCAAACGGTGGATCCACTCTCTATTGTTGAGCTTCTCCCCAGTTACTAAAATCGTCCTTTGTGTTGATATTCAACAAGGTAATCCACATCATCCATTCTAATCCGGGTATGCCATTCTACCGACCCCCTCCTAATGATCGCTCGAGAATTGCCTTAGGCTGGTATAAAGAGTTTCGATGATCTCCGAATCAAAGGTAATTCTTTTTGCCACTTAAGGGAATATTTCTACGAGTCACCTCTCCCAAGGTGCCCCGTTATGGTATCATAGTATCTGTTTCCTCGCTACTTTGAAACCCTCGTCAAATTGTTTCTTCCGTCCCTCCTAATGCATGTCTTGCCTCTCAGCTCCAGAGATGTTTCTAGTGAGTTGATCTCGTGATCATTGAGATGATCGTGAGTCGTTCGATCTTCAAGAAGATCGATCCTTCTAGAGTTTCCTTCTCCTCTCGTTGTCACGTTGGCTGCAGTTCTCAGAGCAAGATGTCAAGATCAATATGAAGCAACTGGATCATGAAGATCGTGTTAGCTTTGTGTCCCCTCTGTCTACCTACCTCACGTCTTGAATCTCGGGTCGAGATTCTTGTTTAGTGGGGGTGAGTTGTCACATCCCTAGTTCTGGTATGCTCTGAGCTAGCTAGTCATGTGTTGCATCATGTTTAATTTCTTTTTAACTTGAAATGGGGATTGTTCAAACCCTAGCACCAGATCAAATCAAATAGGTTCAACCTAAAATAATCTTCAATGAACCCAAAATGCCTTTGGAAATGTTCATGACTTTTGATAAAGGTGAAAACCTCTGCCAAAAATGATGAGCATATTTCTTGGCCATTTATGGATTTTTTAATTAACTCATATTATATTTGAATTGGGGCATTTAAACTCTATAAATATTTTAAATGCTCTAATAAATTCTGAGAATAGTTGAGGGCTGTTGGGAATAATCCAGTATGTGCCCACAATTTATTTCAGGATTTTATTAAGTGATTTAGTATTTTACTAAATCCAAAATAACAAAGACAGAAAATAGAAAACATTAAATAAAAGAGAGAGAGAGAGAGGACTAACCTGGGCTTTCTTACCTGGTGCTCCTGTAGCCCAACACTGTGCATAGCCGGCCCAGCCCAGCTCCACCTCCCCTGTCGTCTTCCTCCTTTTGCCAGGAGGACGAAGGGCGCGTGGCCGCAGCGCGCCGGCACGCATCCCGGCCACCTCCTGCTTGCCGCTTCCCCCTCGACGCCCTGGTGAAGCCACGACACCCCCCTGAGCGCCCCTCTCTCTCTCTGGACCCCCTCCTCCCCTCTGCTCCCTCTCTCTGCCGCGCCCACCGCCGATGCCTTGCCTCCCCGATCAGTCCAGCACCTCCGCCACCTCGCACCACGCCTCTCCATCGAAGAAAGCTAACACGGAGGCCCTGTGGAGCCGCCATCGTCGCCATCTTCCTCGTCCCTGTCCGGTGATCGCCGTCGTCGATTCGCCGCACGCATGACGTCCCCGAGCCCGCCGAATACTTCAATCGATGCGCTGTGAGCCCCCGGTCATTTCCCCCTAATCTCGCCTCCGTTTGATTGCCGTAGCCGCCGCCCCTTGCTAACAATAGCCGCCGCTGCACGGGCTCGTCGCCAGCGAAACCCCGGTGACCATTTGGTCACGGGCGTGCACCCGTTGTGCTTTCCGCGACCCGTAGAGCCCCTCCAGCGCCTCAGCCCCCTCATTTGTGAGCAGCAGCGCCGAACCCGACCACACCCGAGCTCCGGCCGCCGCCCAACTCGCCGCCGCCGCCGCTAAAGACCACCTAGCGCCCTATCTCTGCCACTGCTAGATGCGCGCGAGCCCCAGCTATGCATAGGACCAAACCACGGTCGATTTGGTCGACCGTGGGCAAAACCCGAGCCAACTCAGTGTGCCTCCGCCGTGTTTCGGTCGCCGCCGGCGTAACTCCGGCGATGGTGACGTGGCCGCTTAGTTTAGGTTAACGACGCACTTAGTCAACACTTAGTTACACTGACAGCCGGGCCCCACCGCCTAATTAAACTTAGATTAGTTTCTGCTTAGTATTAACTAATCACAGCGGCCCCACGCGTCAGCGTTGACCACACTGACGTGGCCATTGACTGGGCCCACATGTCAGTGACCCTAATGAGCAACGTGACACTGACCTTTGGACCCCACAGGTCAGGTTTGACCTGGCTGACCAGTTGACCTGCTGACATCACACCTATGTCATGCTGACGCAGTAACTTATTTTCTGGATTTATTCTTATATAGGAAATTCCAGAAAATGTTGCAAACTTCAAAATTCATAGAAAATCAACCATAGCTCCAAATCAAACAAATTATATATGAAAAATGATCAGAAAAATCCAATCTATCCATCTGTACCATTTTCATGCATGTTAGAATAACTTATGGCTGCTGTTTAGGACAAATCATATAAATGGCATTTGAATTTCACATATGGAGTTTGGATTTGAACTTAGGGTTCAAACCAACTTGATTTAACTTTGTGGGTAGTTGCATTAGCTCAAAACACATTCATATTGCCATGTCATAGCATGCATCATATTGTGCATTGCATTGATTGCGTTCTTTCTCGTTTGCCGGTGATTGTCCCCTCTGAGTAGACGACGTTCGACTATGAGTTCGATGAGACCGATGGAGAACTATACTATCTTCAGAAGTGCCACGCAAGCAAAACCCCCTTGTTCATTCCGATACAATCCCACTCTCTCACTCCTGCTCTCTTTTACTGCATTAGGACAACAACGATTCAACTGTTAATTGCTGCGGTAGTTGAACCCCTTTATCCTCTGCATGACCTGCCATTGCCACAGTAAATAGATGAAACCCACTAGCATGAGTAGGAGTTGTTTGAGCCCTGATGTGCCTACTCATTCATGCTTGTTTGTAATGCCTGCTATTGCTTAGAGTTGTGTCAGGTCTAATTCATCAGGGATGAATTGGAGGTGTGTGAACATGTCCTACTGTTGAGAGCTAAGTGTGTGAACACGATTTGGTAAAGGTAGCGGTGAGAGGCCATGTAGGAGTACATGGTGGGTTGTCTCATTGCAACCGTCCTCAGGAATTGAGTTCTGTGTTTGTGATCCATGAACAGCTACTACCACGCATTGGAATGCTTAAGTGCCCCTCTCGACTTATTAATCAACCTGATCTCTGTCCAGGAGTTGCAACTAGTTTCTAGTGTTTGTAGGTAGTGTTAGTAGTCTACTAAGTGGCACCCGGTACAGGTGGGCTTGGGACAGACTAGGCACAGTGGCACGGTGTACCAAGTGGCACCCGGATGGTGGGCTTGGGAACCCCGCTCACATCGTTTGGGGCCGTGAGCGACACCCCGGCCGGATCTCCTTGCGGATGGAACCCGAATAGGCGATAAACCTGGATGAGAGACTTGTGTGGTTAGTCAGGTCGTGGCCGACTCCCTCGCCAGGCTTCCGCTTGAAGGTTGCCGAGATACACGAGGTGTACATGGCGGTAAGTGGCGAGAGCGTGTGTGAAGAAGTACACCCCTGCAGGGTTAACATTATCTATTCGAATAGCCGTGTCTGCGGTAAAGGACTTCTGGGTTGCCTGTACAGTTCATAGACAAGTGAAAGTGGATACTCTAAAATACGCAAGATAAGCGTGAGTGCTATGGATGGCGTTCTCGTAGGGAGATGGGAGCGGATCCATAGTGGTGTATTGATATGGTGGATATGTGGACTCGTGTGCGCCACCTCAAAAGAGTTACTTGTAGTCGTAGTTCAGGATAGCCACCGAGTCAAAGCTGGCTTGCTGCAGTTAAACTCCACCACTCCCTTTGTTGATAATGATGCATACGTAGTTAGTTCTGATGTAAGTCTTGCTGGGTACATTTGTACTCACGTTTGCCTATTTTATGTTTTTGCAGAGAGACTTCAGTCTCGCTAGTAGTTCCGCTTGGACTTCGACGTTTAGCTTGTTACCTCAGCTATGATCTTGTGCTCTCGGCAGGATCTAGTAGATAGTCAGGCTTCTCAGCCTTTTTCATTTATAGTTGTCTGTACTCAGACATGTTGAGCTTCCGCTTGTGCTTTGACTTGTGTGCTCTGAATGTTGGGTCATGAGACCCATGTTTGTAATATCTCGCTCCTTGGAGCCTATTGAATAAAATACTTGAGTTGTAGAGTCATGTTGTGATGCCATGTTGTATTTGCACATATCGAGCATATTGTGTGTATGTTATTGAAATGCTTGGTATGTGTGGGATCTGACTATCTAGTTGTTTATCCTTAGTAGTCTCTCTTACCGGGAAATGTCTCCTAGTGCTTCCACTGAGCCATGGTAGCTTGCTACTGCTCCGGAACACTTAGGTTGGCCGGCATGTGTCCTTCTTCATTCCTGTGTCTGTCCCTTCGGGGAAATGTCACGCGATGAATACTGGAGTCCTGTTAGCCCGCTACAGCCCGGTTCACCGGAGTCCTGCTAGCCCAGTTCTACAGCCTGGATCCACTCGCTGATGATCGACACGTTCGATGCTGGGTCATGGATGCCTGTCCCTGTAAGTTTGTGCCACTTTGGGTTTACGACTAGCCATGTCTGCCCGGGCTCCTTATCATATGGATGCTAGCGACACTATCATATACGTGTGCCAAAAGGCGCAAACGGCCCGGGCAAAGGTAAGGCGACACCCGTGGGAATACCGTGCGTGAGGCCGCAAAGTGATATGAGGTGTTACATGCTAGATCGATGTGGCATTGAGTCGGGGTACTGACAATACTGACATGAAGGAATCAGGGTACGGTATTTTTCCTACCATCCTTTCAGTATTTCAATCCCCTGATTGGTTAATTGACACCGGTGCCAATGTACATGTTTGTGCTGACGCCTCCATGTTTTCTTCTTACCAGGCCACAGGGACTTCTCCCGTGCTGATGGGGAACGGGTCACATGCCATCGTTCGAGGTGTTGGTACGGTCGATCTGAAGTTTACTTCGGGGAAGACCGTGCGTCTGAAGAACGTTCATCATGTGCCGTCCATCAATAAAAATCTCGTTAGCGGTTCCCGTTTATGTCGAGATGGTTTTAAGTTGGTTTTTGAGTCCAATAAAGTTGTAATTTCCAAGTGTGCACAATTTGTTGGAAAAGGCTATGAGTGCGGAGGCTTGTTCCGCCTATCTTTGTCAGATATTTGCACTAAAGTTATTAATAATGTTTGCCACAATAATGAGTCAGATATTTGGCATGCACGACTTTGTCATATTAACTTTGGTTGCATGACGCGGCTAGCCAATATGATTTAATTCCGAAAATCTCTACTGTCAAAGGCTCTAAGTGCCAAGTATGTGTGCAAGCTAAACAACCTCGCAAGTCCCATAAGACTGCAGAGGCAAGAGACTTGGCGCCACTAGAGCTTATACATTCTGATCTTTGTGAGATGAATGGCGTGTTGACAAAAGGTGGAAAGAGATATTTCATGATGTTGATTGATGACTCCACTAGATATTGTTATGTGTATCTTCTGAAATCAAAAGATGAGGCTTTAACTTTCTTCAAAAACTATAAAGCTGAGGCAGAGAACCAACTTGATCGAAAAATTAAACGGCTTAGGTCCGATCATGGTGGAGAGTATTTTTCCAATGAATTTGATCTGTTTTGTGCGGAACATGGTATAATCCATGAGAGGACGCCTCCCTACTCACCTCAGTCTAATGGGGTGGCCGAAAGAAAGAACCTAACTCTAACTGATTTGGTTAACGCCATGTTAGACACATCGGGTCTTTCCAAGGAATGGTGGGGGGAGGCGCTAATGACCGCGTGTCATGTCCTAAACCGAGTTCCCGCAAAGCATAAGACCATAACTCCATTTGAGGAATGGGAAAGGAAAATGTTGAAACTCTCTTACCTATGTTCTTGGGGTTGTTTGGCGAAAGTCAATATACCAATTCCCAAGAAGTGCAAGCTTGGACCAAACCGTGGATTGTGTTCTTCTGGGCTATGCTTTTCATAGCATTGGCTATAGATTTTTGATAATAAAATCTGAGGTATCCGACATGCATATTGGTACGATTATGGAGTCTAATGATGCAACTTTCTTTGAGGACATATTTCCTATGAAGGATATGTCAAGTTCATCAAATCAGGAGATACCTATTTCATCTAGTGAGGAACTCACTGTAATTCCTGAACCCACCATTGCGATGGAACACGTTGAGAATCCTGTTGAGGGTGACAATGAAAATCCTGTAAGGAGTAAGAGACAGAGGACTGCAAAGTCCTTTGGTGATGATTTCATTGTGTACCTTGTGGATGACACACCCAGGACTATTTCAGAAGCCTATGCATCTCCTGATGCTGACTACTGGAAGGAAGCTGTTCGTAGCGAGATGGATTCCATCTTAGCTAACGGAACCTGGGAGATCACTGACCGTCCTTATGGGTGCAAACCTGTAGGATGTAAGTGGGTGTTCAAGAAGAAGCTTAGACCTGATGGTATGATTGAAAAGTACAAGGCACGGCTTGTGGCTAAGGGTTATACCCAGAAAGAAGGTGAAGACTTCTTTGATACTTACTCACCCGTGGCTAGACTGACCACAATTTGGGTGCTACTATCACTGGCTGCCTCACATGGTCTTCTCGTTCATCAAATGGATGTTAAGACGGCTTTCCTCAATGGAGAGTTGAAGGAGGAAATTTACATGGATCAGCCAGATGGTTTTGTAGTACCTAGTCAAGAAGGAAAGGTGTGCAAGTTGTTAAAGTCTTTATATGGCCTTAAGCAAGCTCCTAAGGAGTGGCATGAGAAGTTCGAAAGAACATTAACTGCTGCCGGCTTTGTAGTAAATGATGGTGACAAGTGTGTGTACTATCGCCATGGTGGGGGTGAAGGAGTTATTCTTTGTCTGTATGTCGACGACATATTGATCTTTGGAACCAAACTTGATTTAATCAAAGAGGTTAAGGATTTCTTATCTCGCTGTTTTGAGATGAAGGATCTAGGAGTAGCTGATGTTATCTTAAACATCAAGCTGTTGAGAGATGAGAATGGTGGGATCACACTGCTTCAGTCTCACTATGTGGAAAAGGTTTTGAGTTGTTTTGGGTATAGCGACTGCACGCCTTCTCCAACTCCATATGATGCTAGTGTGTTGCTTCGAAAGAATCAACGGATCGCTAGAGATCAACTGAGGTATTCTCAGATTATTGGCTCGCTTATGTATTTGGCGAGTGCCACGAGGCCTGACATCTCTTTTGCTGTGAGCAAGCTTAGTCGGCTTGTGTCAAAACCAGGAGATGATCATTGGCGTGCGCTTGAGAGAGTTATGCGCTACTTGAAGGGCACTGCGAGCTATGGGATTCACTACACCGGGTATCCAAGGGTACTGGAGGGTTATAGTGACTCGAACTGGATATCTGATGCTGATGAGATTAAGGCCACAAGTGGTTATGTTTTTACACTTGGTGGTGGCGCTGTTTCCTGGAAGTCTTGCAAGCAGACCATCTTAACGAGGTCAACTATGGAAGCAGAACTCACAGCATTAGACACTGCCACTGTTGAAGCAGAGTGGCTTCGTGAGCTATTGATGGACTTACCCATGGTTGAAAAACCAATACCCCCTATCCTGATGAACTGTGATAATCAAACTGTGATCGTCAAAATAAACAGTTCTAAGGACAATATGAAGTCCTCAAGGCATGTGAAGAGGAGATTAAAATCTGTCAGGAAACTGAGAAACTCCGGAGTTATTACGTTGGATTATATCCAAACGTCGAAAAACTTGGCAGATCCCTTCACAAAGGGTCTATCACGTAATGTGATAGATAATGCATCGATGGAGATGGGTTTGAGACCCACCGCATGAGTTGTCCATAGTGGTAACCCACTCTATGTGATCGGAGATCCCGTGAAGTAGAAGTGGGAGACAAGCTGTTGGTCAGCTGAGAGGAGAGTATCCTTATTTTAATTATCCCACTCCGTGAAGATGCAATACTCTCCTGATCTGCATGGCAGGTTGATATCTATCTTAATGTGTTCCAAGTGGCTTATTTGAGTAAGCAGAGATGTTGTCCTGCAGAGCATCTCCTAAGGAACACACCTATATGAATTTGACTGTTAACGTCGCAGTCTGTGAGAAGTGGGTGCTCTCTAATAAATTCATGAAAGGCCCTGGAGTACGACGTATACGCTCCACCCGCAGGGAAGCCTTGCGGCAGCCAGTACCGGTCAAGAATTTGTGTGAAACTAGTCTCGCAGAAAACTTGTAGTTCAAGGCATAGTCCACTATTCAAGTTGTGATCTAGTGTAGCATAAATCTCTAAGTGGAAGTTCAACTTCACAGTCTCCACTAAGCACTGGTATATAAACGATGTTTTGGAACTAAATGGTGAAATGTGCCAATGAGACTTTGTGGGGGATTGTTGGAATTTGCTAGTGGGCTTTTGGCCCAAAGCCCAACTAAATTTCTGAAATTCTCTTGGCCCATTCATGCACACATGTGAGTGGAGTGAGTGAGGCTAAAGTTTAGTCCCACCTCATAAGTTGAGAGAGAGTTGCACCTCTTTATAAGGTGAGCTCTCCTACCACTTGTATGAGCATGAGAAGAGGAGACCTACACGCGCGCTCCTCCTCCTCGCTCGCCTCGCCATGCCACGCCTCGCCTCGCCTCGTCACGACGCGCCGCGGGTTGCGGGATTGAGCCGAGCCGAGGACAGAGCTATGCACGTTGTGTCTATATTTTTGCTGCTCGGGAAAATTAATGAGTCATTAATTAATAATTAACGGACGCGTTAATTACTGAACGGTTTCTGATTCTTTTGGATCGTGACGACTCGGACGTGGGGTTTACTCCCACGACCTACCCGGCCCGCACTATATAGTCAGACAGACGTCTACCCTAGCCGCCGCCGCTTCGTATGGTTTCTCACCACCGTTCCAGTCCATTGCGCCGCCGATCAAGTCTTCTTCATCCCTCCTTTCGACGTGCACCGGGAGAAGGGACAGCAGGCCTCCGGAACCCCGCCTCTCGTGATCCTGTACGGGAGAGGGGCGATCAGGTTTTTGGGGAGCGCTCTCGTGCGACTGCTGGCAGCGACGACTTCGCGAACGACGACTTCTTCCCCGACCTCGGCAACCTCATCCTTGACGACATGGGCGACAACGTCAACGCCGGCGGTGCTGCTCCCGCTGCACCATACGTGATTCTATCTTTCCTGTTCGAGATCGTGGTAGAATTCATGTTTCTAGTATGTGCCCTAGATGTGATCTGTTCATCTGCTATGCTAGTTCGCATGATTAGTTCAATCTCTGCTACTGTAGTCATGATTTATCTTCTGTTTATTCGGATTAAATCTCGTAGTAATTTGCTCATATTTTCAACAGATATTGGGTCAGAATATGCTCTGCTTAATGGGCTGATGATGGGCCGGAAGTATCCACAATGTATCAGGTAGGTATCCTGCACGTAAGGATGCAAAGCGGCGCCCGGATCCGTCCCGCTTCGTATACAAAATACAAAATGAGTAAAAGTAGTTGTACCTTTTGTTAGATAAAGCTAGTTTATTTTGTACTAGCTGATTGATTTTGCGGGACTATGCGGGATGCCCGCCTGCATCCCTAGGCTGTGCACGTATTGGGAATGAAGATCAATTGTTTTTAACACTATTTTCGGGGATACTCTACTGATCGCATCCAGCACGTATCGGGCTGATACAGATTCGCTAGGGCCTGGATGTATCCGTGTTTTCTAGTTATCTAATTGCCTTTTCATCGAATTTGCTGAGATAATTTTATGCTAATTCATCAGTGATTATGCTTTAATGTGTTAATTTTGTTATTATACAGCAACGACTTTGCTGAGTTGGAAAGCTGGGGAGATCCCACTCCTAGACCATCGCCCTTTACTCTGAAGGAGCTGGCTGATGCCTGGGTTGCTGCTGCAAAGCGCCAGCTCATTCACAGGCCCAAGTCGCCGACCCGTGAGGAGCGGCTAAGGCGCCTGCGAGAGCATGATCTGAAGAGTGTGATGATAGCATTGGGCGTCTATGCTGAACAAAACAATATACAAGTATGTGACCAGAATCAAAATATTTAAGTTGGTGATATATTTTATTTAATCATTGGTTTATGATTATTCTGTTTATTTCAGACTACTTTGTTAGTTAATTAGTGGTTAGAATAGTTAATATCCCATGCCTTGATTTGTTTGTTGAGAATTAACAAAAGGTTGTGGAAGTACAACTACACCTTGCTCCTACAAAGTGATAGATCACTAGTGTTGAAGGAACTACAACGTGATTTGCTGGATACCAAGCGTGAGTTCAGTCTAGAACTCCTAGAACACAAGCTCCAGTCCAAGATCTTAGATAAGAATACCAAGTTCTGTTATAGCCTTATAGGACCTCAATTATAGGGCTTTGGCAAGGCTTTACATCTTAACTTGTACTTATAGCTAAACACTCTGGAAAACAGTAGTTAAGGTTCAACTGGTACTCATAGCTAGAAGACTAGAAAATAGTAGCTAAGGTTAAGAAAACAAAAGAAATACAACTACATATGACTTAAGGACCATCTTATCTAGAATGGAGTAGAAGTAATAATGACTTGTAATTTTTTCTTTAATTTTCTTTATTGTTCCTCGTCATTTGCAGATTAGAAATGTAAACATATCTTGTCAGGCTCATTTGTTTACACGCATCATTTTTATTTCAGCCTGCTGACCTTGAAGTTATAGAAGTGAAAGAAAGAAATCTAATCGACGAGGAGGGAAAGGGTTATGTGCATTTCAACTTTCTTGTGAAAATGCAACATAACCCATCTAGTTTGTTCTTTGCGGAGGTGCATCCGGACTGTAGAGAGGGGGATGATGTGTATCTTTGCACTCCTTTGGAAGCTAATGACTCAGGTAACTATCTATTATGTTGTTCAGATTGATATTTTTTGTAGAAATTTTTGGTATGCATCTCTACTAATAATACACTTTCCCTGTTTTATAAGGTGCATGTTATGGGTGCAAGGAAAGGAGCTTCTGCATCCCAATAGCGGTGGCTACTTGGGTGGGCATATGGATATTGTTTTTCCCTTCATTTATGTAAGTGGTGAAGAAAGTGAAGACGAGGCCTGATTTCTCCTGGTTTGCATAGTTTCTTGTGGACATGAGTGTTAGTCGTAGCGTGACGTGCTAGTGGTCGCGTTTGACAAAATGGGGTGGTGCTAGTTAGTGGTCGTAAGGAAGGATGAATCCTCCTCACAAGACTTCAATATGCTTTTTTTCATTTTGATTTTGAACGCAGTTGTTCTACTCTGAGCAGAGGGAGCTACACTGGGAAAAACTACTGTAGAGAGGAAGCTTAAGACGGATGAATGTTTCCTGTACATCTTGTTCGCATAATTTTTGTTTCAGTGCTTTAATTTTTGGGATAGTGTTGCAAAGCTAAGGGGTTGGACCATAGTATAATATATTACCTCCGACCTAAATTACTTGTCTTAGATTTGCCTAGATATGGATGTATCTAACACCAAAATTACTTGTCTTAGATTTGCTAGATATGGATGTATCTAACACCAAGTAATTCAGGACGAAGGGCGTATTATTCTTGTATGCCTGTAGCTTGGCAGGTGGATTAAGTTAACTCTAGGAACTCGAAAACCTTATATGTGCACACCATCGTTTTACGGGATTCTCAAATCATAGAAACAGGAAGAGTAAAGGATTGGGATGTCATGTCCACTCCAATCCTTGGGAATTTTTCATGATGTCTCATCTAATAAGCTAAGAATCTTTGCACCTCTATTCCTATGAAAGGAATGCTCAACATGGGGAGGGGGGGGGGGGGGGGGGGGGGGGGCGGGGGGACCTGGTTATCTTTGATAGCAAAGTATTGTAAAAACCAAAGATTTAAAAACTACAGTATTTTATCCTATAGATACAAGATACCACAGTAATAATATACTCGTACCATATTATTTTGGAGTATTACTGTAAATTTGTTTAGCTACAGCTTATATGTAATGCAAACTAGCAGCAGCTGCCGTTTGTTATTCTTTTTTAGTGTGCTCAGTTTTTAGAAAAGAGACCTGGGGTTCCTTTTTAATACAGAGAAGGAAAACATAGTTTTGTAAATACACTGTAGTATTCCAATTATCCCTAGCGAGAAACATGTTCTACCGTTTCATTTGTAAGCTTCACTAAGAAAATAATTCCTTCTTCTGTTTGAAGGTCAACTTTAAGAGTGGTACTTTCGGATTTGCGAATGCCCAACTTCCTCAACGGTTTGTTTCTTGCAAAACATAGGGAAACAAACAATACACTTGCGCAACAGAGATACTCTAAAAAATGTGAAAGAATTATGAAGCAATAATTTTACCATGCGATTCCATCAACTAAGTGTGAACTAACTATGCATACTAATAACTACGAAATGCAACGACAGTACTATTAGCATATTTCCAATTTTATACATGGTTAGCTTTTAATCGATATTTTCCATGTAAAAAGTGAAATTATGTACTCCCTCCGTCCTAAAATACTTGTCGAAGAAACGGATAAAAATGGATGTATCTAAAACTAAAATACGTCTAGATACATCTATTTCTCCGACAAGTATTTCCGGACGGAGGGAGTACAACGAACCTGATCAATTCACATGAGTTACATGCAAACCTTCTCCAGCAGACAAAGCACGATGCAAGTAATAATACTGAGCTAACTAAGATAAAAATCAATCACAGACTTGAGCATTTCTTGCAAGCATACAGTCAAATGTTTGAACCCGTCTGGAAGCCTGAGGGCATCTCCAGCCGCGCCCCCAAGAAGGCCTCCCCAGGCGATTTTTTCGCGCCGGCGCCGAAAAACGGCCCAGTCGCGCCCCCAGGACGCCGAAAATTGCCGGCTTGGGCCGAAAACAGCGCCGGCGGACCCAGCCCGAACCCGGCGCGCTGGGGGGCGCCCGGGGGCGCCGGGGCGAGTTGTTTTGGCGCGAAGAAGCCGCGGGCCAGCCGCGTCAGCGACCCGGCGCCTCGTCTTCCCCCAACGGCCTCGGTTTCCGCGGGAATCAATGGCAAGGCTGCCGCCGGTCAGCCTTGCCATTGATTCCTTCACGGGCGACGCGTCACGGAGCGGCGCCGACGCCTCCCCTCCCTCGCACGCGTACAAACGGCGCGGCCCCGGCTATAAAAGCCGGCGGCCTCCACCCCACTTCCTGTGCACACCAGCCCGCCCCGCCCCTCGCCGCCGTCCAGCCCCTCCCTCTCCCTGCCTCTCCCGCGCGCCGTCGCCGACGCCATGGCAGAACGCTTCCCAGGGGACGAGGCGGCGGCCAACGGCTTCGGTCGCCGTTCGCTCCGCCTTCTGGAGTCCTGGCTCCTGTTCCAGGCGAACATCCCGGCGCCGCCGGACATGCGCGCCGGACCGTCGGGATGGAGGCTCAGCGCCGGGGGGGGGGGTGCCCATTCCCCCGTTGCCCGACGCCGCGGCGAAGCCGGAGTACTTCGCCGACGAGGTTGAGATCGTCCGCGCGTCCCTCACCGACGCCCCCTCCCCTAGTACACCGCCGACAACCACGCCGCCTGGGCGGCGTATTTCGAGCGCCGACAGCAGCAGCGCCTGGCGTCCACCAACGGCGCGCCGGTGGTCGGCGGGCGGCAGAACAACGAGGGGCGCCACCTCTGGTGGGGCGTCCCCGGCCGCACACTCGAGGGCGTGCTCACGCACCTCGAGGGCGGCAACGACCCGCCGTTGGCATACCCCCCGGCGACGCACCGGCGCGCCGGTACATGGGCGCCAAGGCGGTTCGGGTCTTCCTCCTCCTCTTCCTCCTCCCGATCCTCCTCACACTCCTCCGAAACTCCGGCCCTGCTCGCCGTCAAGGCCGAGCCTGCGTCAGAGTCGCCGCTCGGTCGGCGCACGGTCGGCGCACTCGCAGCGCCGGCATCGTCATCCACGAGGGCGGCCGGCGCGCTCCGTCCTCGGTTCCTCCGCGCTTCGTCAAGCCGAAGACGGAGCCGGGGCTGGCGCCAGTGAAGACGGAGCTGGGGCTGGCGCCGGTGAAGACGGAGCCAGGCCTGGCGCTGGCGAAGCGGAGCTCGTCGACGACGACGCGGCCCTGGAATGGGCGCGCCAGGACTCCATTGCGATGGAGAAGGCGCGCCGGGAGAAGGCGAAGGAGCGCCAGCGCGCCGAACTGCGCCGCTTCGCGGAGCGTCGACGCGGCCGCGACGAAGGCGGAGTCATCGTCATGTGCGACAGCGACGACGACGACGCGCCGCCGCCAGTCCACCATGGCGACGTCGGGTCCAGCCGGGGCGTCCGCGTCAAGGAGGAGAAGGCCGACGACGACGATGGCAGCGACGGCGGCAACGACTTCAGCGCCTTTCTTTTTTAGATTAGCTTAGTTTAATAATTTAATGAAAACGGGCGAATTTGGCCGAAATTCGCCATGTTCGGATGAATTTTAACTATTCTTCGTCATATCTTCGCCGAACGGCCCCCCCTTTTTTTTACACTCGCCTGTAGGCGGCCCTGGGGGTCGACGGCTGGGCGACGACTCGCCCCCAGGGCCTTTTTTTTCACCGGCTCACCCCCAGGCGGCGGTTTTAGACGCCCCCTGGGGGGCCAACGGCTGGAGATGCCCTGAGATAGGAGTACAGCTCTTTGAATGGGATATAGCGGAGTATAAAACTATCACATTCCATTCAACCCTAGCAAAATTACCACTCTATAGTAAAAACATACCAATTTTTTACTAATTTGTTGCAAAAAACTACCAAGTCAAAGGCCGACTAGGCTCATTTAAATCCATTTATGACAGGGTTGGCCCACGCGTCATGGCTAACGTGGCACCTTAAGTCAATGTTGTCTGTTTGACCGACAAGTTAAGCGTTATGACAGGTAAGACCCACGTGTCAGTCTAAACAAAATCCCCAAGTCTCCTCCTTCCTCTGGCCCGCCCACCTCGTCATCCTCGGCCATGGCAGGCAGCCACCGCCCCCCGACGAGGGCGAGGTCAAGAGCGTCGGCGGCGCGGGGCCCATCTTGCGGCCGCCCGGAGGTCAGCTCACCGCTGCTCGGCTCGCTTCCAGCTGCTTGTGTGCTAGCTTGGCCCGGCAAGTGTGGCAGCCAGCCATCCAGCTCGGATGTGAGCCGCGCTCGAGCCAGCAAGCCAACTCGGACGGAGGCTGCGGCGACTTGCTCGCCCAGTGACGCGACAGCTGACAGCTTGCTTGACAAGTCTGCCCTGCGGCGCGGGGGCCAGCTCGCCCATTACCGGCACCGACGACAACCACACATACGAACTGTTTGAAGAAATGTCCAGGGAAAATGCTTGAAGGAGGAAGAAAATAATTGATGCTTACATATGGATCCCACCTATCATAACAGTTAACACAACGGTCAATCAAGCAGAGTTGACTACTCTGCCACATCAGCGCTTGCAAGTGGGCCCAACCTGTCATAAACGGGCTTAAACGAGCCTAATTGAACGCTTTTCTAACTTGGTAGTTTTTTGCAACAGATTAGTAAAAAAATTATAGGTTTTTGCTAATTTTGTGGAGTTGTAGTTTTTTGCTAGGGTTGGATGGAATGTGGTAGTTTTTAAAAAAAATAAATACTCGCTTGATTCGGTGAGCATACAAACACTTTGGGCACTAACAATAGAAACACTTGATTCGGTAGAAAAGAATCTTTGGAAGAAGATTTCAATCGGAGTAGAAGAGATACATGAAGGCTTACCCCCATTTTTCTGGATTGTTGCTGCCCGTCAAGGCTTCTGAGGCGGCCTGCGAGTGCTAAACGAGCATAAGTGTTGTGGAAGGAAGTACGGAGGGTCGGCGGAGATGAAGGGCCACCAACACTGACACTAACAGTTGTGTGCACAAGGTGGCGAGAGGCGGCAACAGATGTAATTTTGGGGTTGAAGTTCAACAGAAGACAAGGAGGTGGAGAAGAAGAGGCAGGACGAAATTGATGGGACTATATCAGAGGGACTCGATAGCACCATTGCCCGAAGCTAGAGACGATACCTAACGACTCTCGAAGAGATGAGTGTCCCAACGGCTCTCGTACGGAGAGGCGACTCGGGAGGCGAGCCCGATGGCGATGGCGTGGGTGCCCCCAGCGTGGCCGCGGCGGCGGAGGTCGGCTGGACGGCGGTGCGTCCCGTTGAGGGGCGCGCGCGGTGGAGCCCCGCGCCCGACGGGCGGCCCCCTGGTCCGTCTCCCTCGGGTAGCAGGTTCTGGGCGTTGGTGGGGCCGGGACGACTCCGACGCAGAAGAAGATGAGGGCAACCAGGTAAGTAGTCAGGTGAGTGATGGTGGTTCGCCGAGGCCTCGCGAGGCGTGCTCGGTGGGTGACTTTGTCGCCCGTGCGGAGGAGCTTGGGGGCTCCTTCAAGGCCGGTCGCCGGCGTGCTTTTGCACCTGGTGGTCATGGCGACCATCGCCTGGCGGCGCGGATCTGGCGGCCGCCCAGGGGCGTGGATGCGGGCCCGGAGGGTCGTTCGTGAATACTGACGGAGGCGGGGCGGCGTGGCCTGGAGGTGGCGCTGTCGCGCTCGGCCTCGGCGTGCTCGCCGACGCTGACAGGGGTCGGCGGCGGCGGTGAGGTCGTCCCTGCAAGGGAGCCGCGTGACCAGTCTAGGGTTCTGCTGGCTCGGGCTGATGGACCTGTTTTCGGGTTGGACCCGGAGGAGTGGCCCAGTCTGCCTGTGCTTGGGCCAGGGGGCCCAGCGGTCGCTTCGCCCATCTCCCGGTCTGTTGGGGTGCAGGGGTGCGCTCCTGTTGCTGGGCCATGCCTTCCTGGGCCGCTGGCCTTGTGTGCTCCCGCGACCAGGCCCAGGCCCAATGCGGTGGCGGACGCGCGGCTGCCCCCTCCCCCTTATAAGTGGATGTGGCTTCCGAGGGGTGCCCTAGATGTCTCTCTAGGGTTTCCCCCATCCCCCTCGCAAGTGCGGCGCTTTGGGCATCTCGCTCGTCGCCTGGTCCTCTCCGCACCCCTTCCCCTCGTGTGCTCGTTCGCGGCCGCGGTGCGGATGGGATCCCATCGCGCGAAGAAGCCCCCCATGTCGCATCCGGTCCCGGCGGCCGAGCGTCAGCGCGAGCTAGATCTGCGGGCGCAGGCGCTTTCCAAGCTGCCAGCGGTTCCGGCGGAGGATGGGGGCTGGGGGCTGCCCCCTCCCTGGTGGCTTGCAGAGCAAGAGCGGAAGCAGCAGGAGGAGCGCGAGCGTAAGAAGAAGAAGAAGGAGGAGTACAGGCGTCGAGGGTTGGAGCACAAGAAGGAACTGAAGAGGAAGGAGTCCCAACACCCTCTCTGCGGCGAACGGATTGGGGATCCTTTTGCCAAGAAGTAGAAGCAGAAGGGGGGGAGGGAGCTCGGCGGAGCCCAAGCGGGCGCCGCTGGCTTTGACGGCTGGGCCGTCGGTTTCGAAGGGCTCAGCAGAGGCCCCCATCCCCGTGGAGGATACGGACGGGCCCGAATGCTTCAAATGTGGCCGGGTGGGTCACTACCAGAACATGTGTTTCTTCAAGCCGCTGTGTGTCGTTTGCCATGAGAAGGGCCATGCTTCGGCGCACTACCCTTCGTGGGGGCGGCCCCTGATGCTGCAGATCATGGGCAACGCCATCCCCGACAAGGATTTCTTCTGCGTTCCTTTCGTGGAGTCGGACATATATGCGTTGTTGTTTGTGACCATCAATGATTGGCCTGCTCTCAGTAACCTTTCAGGACAGACAAACAAGGGATACCGCGCATGCACACACTGCTTGGATGATACCGACAATATATATTTGAATAACTGTAAGAAGAATGTGTACCTGGGACATCGTCGATTTCTTCCAAGCAGGCATCCTGTAAGAACGAAAGGCAAGCATTTCAAAGGTGAGGCAGATCACCGGACGAAGCGTCGCCACCATATTGGTGATGATGTACATAATCTGGTCAAGGATTTAAAGGTAATCTTTGGAAAGGGTCCTGTCGGATAATCTGTTCTGAATGAAGCCGACGGACGCGCACCCATGTGGAAGAAGAAATCTATATTTTGGGACCTACGCTATTGGAAATACCTAGAGGTCCGCTCTTCAATCGACGTGATGCACGTGACGAAGAATCTTTGTGTGGCCCTCCTTGGCTTCTTGGGCGTGTATGGGAAGACAAAAGATACACCGGAGGCACGGGAGGACCAACAACATATGCACTGAAAAGACGTCATACATCAGGGTCATGCCAGCTATGCTCTTACCAAAGAAGAGAAGGAAATCTTCTTTTAATGCCTGCTCAGTATGAAGGTCCCATCTGGCTTTTCGTCGAATATAAAGGGAACAATAAATATGGCAGAGAAAAAGTTCCAAAACCTAAAGTCTCATGACTACCACGTGATTATGACGCAACTGCTTCCGGTTGCATTGAGGGGGCTTCTACTAGAAATGTTCGATTAGCCATTGTGAAGCTATGTGCATTCCTGAATGCAATCTCTCATAAGGTAATCGATCCAGAAATCATACCAAGGTTAGAGAATGATTGATTTGGTGCAATGTCTTGTCAGTTTCGAGTTGGTGTTCCCACCATCCTTCTTCAATACCATGACGCACATCCTAGTTCACCTATGCCAAGAGATTGCCATTCTAGGTCCTGTATTTCTACACAATATGTTCCCCTTTAGAGGTTCATGGGATTCTTAAAGAAATATGTTCATAACCGTGCTAGGCCAGAAGGAAGCATCTCCAAGGGCCATGCAGATGAGGAGGTCATTGAATTTTATGTTGACTTTATTCTTGACCTTAAGCCAATCTGTGTTCCTGAATCGTGGCATAAGGGTAGACTGGGTGGAAATGGCATGCTAGGACCAAATCAAATAATATGTATGGACGAACATTCTCTCACTCAAGCACATTACACAGTTCTACAAAATTACGCCTTGGTGGCTTCGTATATTGAGGAACACAAGAATATTCTACGCTCCAAATACCCGGAGCAATCCGACGACTGGATTACACGTGAACAAATGGCGACTTTCGCCGGTTGGTTGTAGACACGTGCCATGCATGACGACGCTGTTGAAGATGACCGGTATTGCTGTCCCAGTTACCATCTTTGAATATAATGACTTTCAAAGGGTACGAGATAAATGGGAATACATTTTACACGATCACCCAAGATAAAAAGAGCACCAACCAAAACAGTGGTGTCCGCTTTGATGCAGCAACCAAGAGGGGAAAGGACACATATTATGGTTACATAGAGGAGATAAGGGAACTTGACTATGGAAGTGATTTGAAGGTCCCTTTGTTTCAGTGCAAATGGGTCAATCTGATAGGAGGCGGCGTAAAGGAAGACCCACAGTATGAAATGACAACAGCGGATCTCAACAATCTTGCATACGCAGACGAACCATTTATCTTAGCCAATGATGTGGTGCAGGTTTTCTATGTAAGGACATGTCTACCAAGCCGAGAAAAAGAAAAGATAAGGAAGCGAATACATCATACGATGAGTCAAAGCGCCACATAGTTCTTTCAGGGAAAAGAAACATCATGGGAGTGGATGACAAGACAGACATGCCAGAAGATTATGAAAAGTTTCATGAAATTGCTCCCTTCACAGTGAATATTGACCCGAGCATCCAGTTAAATGATGAAGATTGTGCATGGTTACGGCGCAAAGGGACACACGTGAAGACATTTTTTTACACCCAAAGATCCCACTCTGGGATGTGACAGGCTTCACTGTCATCACTTTGTTCTCTAGTGAGTTTCCAGACTTATATATCTGGAAAGTCCCACTTTGGACAAATCAGAGAGAATCTTTGTAATAGTTAGGGTGCTTATGTGTTTTGGCATTTGAAACGTGTACTTATGTGCTCCAGACAAACGTCATCAATTTTCAACCCTTTCTGACTTCATTTGCTATTTTTCATGCATTTACTGATTTTTTGAGCTAAATTACCTTGAAATTGAAAAGCACTACAAATGAACTTTGAAAAGGTTGAAAGTTGGCATGGTATCATCATTTCACCCACATAGCATGTGCTAAAAAGTTGAGAGGTTACGACAAAAACTGGATGCACTTCGTGTACAAAATGGACAATCTCTTTCGAAGTATCCGGGTTTTGGGCTAAAACTCATCTGTTACAAAAGGCATTTCATTTTTTAGAACTTATTTCAACTCTAGAATTTTTTTTGCGTCCAGTATGCACCATTCGAAGCCACGTCATCAATTTTCAACCCTTTCTGACTTCATTTGCTATTTTTATGCATTTACTGATTTTTTGAGCTAAATGACCCTGAAATTGAAAAGCACTACAAATGAACTCTGAAAAGGTTGAAACTTGGCATGGTATCATCATTTCACCCACATAGCATGTGCTAAAAGTTGAGAGGGTTACGGCAAAAACTGGATGCACTTCATGTATAAAATGGACAATCTCTTTCGAAATATCTGTTACCAAGGCATTTCATTTTTAGAACTTGTTTTAACTCCAGACTTTTTGTGCGTTTAGTATGCACCATTCGAAGCCACGTCATCAATTTTCAACCCTTTCTGACTTCATTTGCTATTTTTCATGCATTTACTGATTTTTTGAGCTAAATGACCCTGAAATTGAAAAGTACTACAAATGAACTCTGAAAAGGTTGAAAGTTGTCATGGTATCATCATTTAACCCACATAGCATGTGCTAAAAAAATTGAGAGGGTTACGGCAAAAACTGGACACTTCATGTACGAAATGGACAATCTCTTTCGAAGTATGAGGGTTTCGGACGAAAACTCATCTGTTAACAAAGGCATTTCATTTTTTAAATAACCTAAGTATTACCAAATTGAATATAATGATAAAACACACTAATATTAAACAGAAAAAAAGAATCACTGAAAAACCTATTTTTAAAGTAAAGTTATTCACAAACTAGTGATTCACACAAAATTCAAATAATTCAAATTTAAACTCTCCAAATTTGAAAACTACTGGCACTAACAGAAAGTTTACAATTTTTGTACCTAAAGCAAAAAGATTCACAAAGAATCTCTAAATAAAGCAAAAAACAACTCAGAAACAAAAGAAAAAAATAAAGAAAAAAAATGAAAAATAAAGAAATTAAAAAAGCCTGCCTACTGGGCCACCACGACGTGCATATGACTAGAAGCCCAACCACTAGTTGGGCCAGGATGCAGGCTCGTATGGCCTAGTAGGCCCCTAGGGGCAGCACCGTTTCAATAGGCCCACAAAGGCCTGCTTAGAGAGGAGCTCGACACGGTAGTCGCGGTGAGGCTTATAAACCGGTGCGAGCTCCTCTCAACTAGCGAGGTGAGACTAAACGTTGGACACGGGAAGCGCGGGCCTTTAGTCGCGGTTGGTGGCTCCAACCGCGACTAAAGGCCCCCCTTTAGTCCCGGTTGGAGCCACCAACCGCGACTAAAGGCCCGCGCTTCCCGCTTCTTCGGCTGGCCAAAAGTGACCTTTAGTCCCGGTTGGTGGCTCAAACCGGGACTAAAAGGGTGGCGCATATATATAGAGCACTTAAAATTTTTGCACTTTTTCTCTGCTTCTTTGAATTCAACCACTACACAGAGGAGATCGCCGCCGCCCCCGACGCACCACCTGCCATGACGCCGTCGCTGCCCCCGATGCGCCGCCAATGCCGTCGCCACGCCCTACGCGCCGCCCACGCCGTTGCCGCCCCAACTCCCCGCCCACGCCGTCGCTGCCCTCGTCGTGGCGCCGCCCCCGCCTCGACCTCACGCGTCGCCGTCGTCGTCGTCGCAGTCGCCTTGCCTCGCCGGCCGTTGCAATGTCGTGAGCCCCTGCTGCCATTGCCGCCCTCCCCATCGAGCCCGCACACACACACACACATTTTCCTATTTTCTGTTTTTTTAGTTTTTTTATACTTTTAGTTATAGAAATGTTAGATGAATTAGATATATAAATGTTAGATGAATGTTTTTTATTTTTTATACTTTTAGTTATAGAAATGTTAGATGCATTTTAGATATATAAATGTTAATTAGATGAATTTTTACATTTTTTTGCACTAGATGATTAGATGTATATTGAAAAAAGTTTGAATGTTGCATATTTCACGATGCAACATTTGATACAATGTAACTTGATGCAAGAATTTTGACATATGTCAAAGTTTGATCATATATATATGTCAAAGTTTGAATTTTGACATGTGCAACATTTGATCATATGTCAAAGCTTGATCATATATGCCAAAGTTTGATCTAGTGAAATATGATCAAATATGCAACATTTGATCATATGTCAAAATTTGAATTTTGACATAGATTCAAGAATGACATAGATCTACATTTGAGAGGAAGTTTGAATTTTGACAATGTAACTAGAATTTTGACATTTGATCGAATGTATAGCAATTTGTATTTGCAAAAGTTGCAAATTTTAATGTTGTATTTGCAATTAATTAGTATATACATGTATGTATAGTACAATAGATTCTCTTAGTCCTTTAATAAGGGATTTATGAAGAATGCCCCCATTATGGATGTGCACAAGTTGATCCATTTTTTTCTGATCTTATATATATATATATATATATATATATATATATATATATATATATATATATATATATATATATTCTTCTGTATGTCACATTGTCTGTCAAAGTATTGAAGAAATCCATGGCTCATCATTAGCCGGAAGTAACAGGCGCATGATGGTACGAAGCTCTGCAAAGTTGATTTTGAAACAGAGTCCCCGATAGAATAATTTGCTTTTTGGTACAAATTTCAGCAAAGGCCTTCCAAATAGAGATATTCGGAAGGCTCTTGCTGAACTTCGTACCAAAAAGCTAATTATCCTATGCGGGACTCCGTTCCAAAACAATTTGGAGAGCTTCGTACTATCATGCGCCTGTTACTTCCGGCTAATGATGAAGCCATGGTTTTCTTGAATCATTTGACACTAGACAACGTGACATATAGAAGGGTAGATGAGTTCAGGAAAAATATGGATCATTTCCTGCACATCCAGAATGGTGCCATTTTGTTAAATCCCTTAAAGGTTAAGAGAATCCATTATGATAACGAATCCTGTTCCTAGCCAGGGACTGAAGGGTTCGTCATATATTAGAAATCACAATCCAAACATTTAAAAAATGTTACATTTGCATAGAATTTGTTCACGACGTCAACGATGCCCGGCCCACATCCTCGTCGTCGACCCGTTCGCGACGACGTCCTGCTTCAGAGGCGCCATGTCCGAGACTGGGCTCCGCCGGGCTGGCACTAGGATGTGCTACCTTCAGGGGCGCGCATCTTGGTGAGGAACTGCTACGTCTTGAGCTTGCGTTGGTTTTCCTCGAAGAGGAGAGGGTGATGCAGCAAAGTGTAGCGTAAGTATTTCCCTCAGTTTTGAGAACCAAGGTATCAATCCAGTAGGAGGCTCCTCAAAAGTCCCACGCACCTACACAAACAAACTGAGAACTCACAACCAACGCAATAAAGGGGTTGTCAATCCCTTCACGGCCACTTGCGGAAGTGAGATCTAATATGATAAGATAAATATATTTTTGGTATTTTAGGATATAGATGCAAAAAGTAAAGATGCAAATAAAGCTAGATGGAAAGCAAATATGATAAGAGATAGACCCGGGGGCCATAGGTTTGACTAGAGGCTTCTCTCAAGATAGCATAAGTATTACGGTGGGTGAACAAATTACTGTCGAGCAATTGATAGAAAAGCGCATAGTTATGAGATTATCTAGGCATGATCATGTATATAGGAATCACGTCCATAACAAGTAGACCGACTCCTGCCTGCATCTACTACTATTACTCCACACATCGATCGACTCCTGCCTGAATCTAGAGTATTAAGTTCATAAGAACAGAGTAACGCATTAAGCAAGATGACATGATGTAGAGGGATAAACACATGCAATATGATATAAACCCCATCTTGTTATCCTTGATGGCAACAATACAATACGT
This sequence comes from Triticum timopheevii, assembly GCA_963921465.1. Lineage (NCBI taxonomy): Eukaryota > Viridiplantae > Streptophyta > Magnoliopsida > Poales > Poaceae > Triticum > Triticum timopheevii. Next base: position 127,816,179 of record OY997274.1, read on the forward strand.
GTCTTGCAACCCTTTCTGTCACTGGGTAAGAACACCGCAAGATTGAACCCAAAGCTAAGCACTTCTCCCATGGCAAGAAAGACCAATCTAGTAGGCCAAACCAAACTGATAATTCGAAGAGACTTGCAAAGATAACTCAATCATACATAAAAGAATTCAGAGAAGATTCAAATATTATTCATAGATAAACTTGATCATAAACCCACAATTCATCGGATCTCGACAAACACACCGCAAAAAGAGATTACATCGAATAGATCTCCACAAGAGAGGGGGAGAACATTGTATTGTGATCCAAAAAGAGAGAAGAAGCCATCTAGATAATAACTATGGTCCCGTAGGTCTGTGGTAAACTACTCACAACTCATCGAAGGGGTAAGGATGTTGATGTAGAGGCCCTTCGTGGTTGCTTCCCCCCTCCGGCAGAGTGCCGGCAAGGGCTCTGATACATCTCCGTCGTATCTATTTTCCAAACACTTTTGCCCTTGTTTTGGACTCTAACTTGTATGATTTGAATGGAACTAACCCGGACTGACGCTGTTATTAGCAGAACTGCCATGGTGTTGTTTTTGTGCAGAAAATAAAAATTCTCGGAATGTCTTGAAACTCCACGGAACACCTTAGAAAAAATAAAGAAAAATCCTCGCAAAAGATGAAGACCAGGGGGCCCACACCCTGCTCACGAGGGTGGGGGCGCGCCCAGGTGGCCCCCCTACCTCGTGGGCCCCCTGGTGGCCCTCCGACGCCAACTCCAACTCCATATATTGGCTTTCGGGGAGAAAAAAATGGAGAGAAGAAATCATCACGTTTTACAATACAGAGCCGCCGCCAATCCCTAATCTCTCTCGCGAGGGCTGATCCGGAGTCCGTTCGGGGCTCCAGAGAGGGGGATTCGTCGCCGTCGTCATCATCAACCGTCCTCCATCACCAATTTCATGATGCTCACCGCCGTGCGTGAGTAATTGCATCGTAGGCTTGCTGGACGGTGATGGGTTGGATGAGATTTATCATGTAATCGAGTTAGTTTTGTTAGGGTTTGATCCCTAGTATCCATTATGTTCTGAGATTGATGTTGCTATGACTTTGCTATGCTTAATGCTTGTCACTAGGGCCCAAGTGCCATGATTTCAGATCTGAACCTATTATGTTTTCATGAATATATGTGTGTTCTAGATCCTATCTTGCTTGTTAGTGGGTTCATTTTGATGATCACGAGATGGATGAAACTAGAAGCACAACCTTCTGTACCCTCTTTATATTTTCTGTTATTTAGTAGAAATAAAGTAAAATAGTATTTTTTCTGTCTGTTTCCTGACTTATCCGTGCAATATAAAAATATCCCGAAAATAAAAGTCCTCAGAATGCCATGCCAATTTAATATGATTTTTTCGGGAATATTTGAGAATTTACCGTGCAAAAATCACCGTGGGGGGAGCTGCCACCTGGCCACGAGGGTGGAGGGCACGCCCTACCCCCTGGGCGCGCCCCCTGCCTCGTGGGCCCACGGTGGCCCTCCTCCACTTATCCCTACACCCATCTTCTTCCTCTACCTCACAGAAACACGAAAAACCAACTCAAGCACGAGTTCCAGCCCCCATTGCTGTGATTTTCGATCTCCTTGCTCAAAGCACCTCTTGCAAAACTGCTTGGGGAGATTGTTCTTTGGTATGTGACTCCTCCATTGGTCCAATTAGTTTTTGTTCTAGTGCTTTATTCTTTGCAAATTTGTGCTGCATAGGTGACCATGTTCTTGAGCTTGCATGACAAATTTATATGGTTCCAAGTAGTTCTAATGCTTGATATAGGCCCTAGGCACTTGTGGGAGTTGTTGCTATCAATTTTATTGAAGTTGGTTCACTTTTATTTGAAGTTACTAAAAATTTCAGATTGTTTCAGAAATAATGAAGAGACTTTTAAGGGGCTCGTCGAGCCGAAGCTCTAAGGAAAAACAAAAGGAAGAAGAGGAGAAGCCCAAATTTAATTTACCTCGCATCGCGGAGGTCCGGACGTGTGAATGGCCCTCCGATGACTTCTTGAGGAGAGCCGGGATTTATGAGGATTTCTATTTATTGATTGAGAATGGTGGCCTCACCAACTTCCTCCATGACCAACGTCATCAGTATCTCTTACTCACAAATACTTTTGTGCAAAACTTCTACTTTTTCCCTAAGAAATCACCTCCAACAGTAGAGTTTCATTTATATGACGTTGTCAAAGAGATGACATTAGCAGAATTCTGCGAGGTTTGCAGAATACCCTTTGAGGGCACCTTAGATGAACCCCACCGTAACGAATTAGAAGCTTTTGTCAACACTATCACGGTGGGAGAAACCAGGAAGGTTTCTGATGCAAGAATCACTAGCATACATTATCCTGTTTTACGCTACTTTGCCCTATTTGCTAGTCGTTGCTTGATTGGACGTGGGAACTGTGGGAACCTTAGTATTCCGGATATTGTTATTTTGCTCCATGGTTTATACCGCAATAACTCTGTTAGTATGGGTGGAATTGTTGCTAGACGGTTAAGTTTGAACCGTACTAAGGGCCCCATCTTTGGAGGCATTTATGCTTCACGCCTAGCTGAACATTTTGAAATACCTATTAGGCATGTGGAGAAAGAAGAAACAACGCTGCCTTGTGCTTATCTAGATTACAGAAGTATGATAGTGCATGATTTTCTTGTTAAGAGTCGCGATGGGGAGCTCAAATATAAATTATACTTTGATAAACATCACCCTGAAACTATTACTTTGCCTGCTCCTTCTTTGTTTAACCTTTTTGCAGAACCTCACATCGTTCCGTGGTCGGCTGTTCAAGCCTATCGGAACCCTGCACCAGCCCCGGAGCCGGAGCCACAAGATGAGCCTCCACGACTATCTATTTATTCTTGGGATCCAGAGGAGGCTGCCAGCAGTGGCAGCCGGAGTCTTCTTCATCACAGTACGACCCCAGCTACACCTACGGGTATCCGCCAGGCCATCCCTGGCAATAGACCAACTTAGGCCAAAAGCCTAAGCTTGGGGGAGTACGTATTTCCCACCGACATTACATTCATGCCCACACACACACTCATTGCTAGAATGTCGGTTCTCATACTCTTTCACTATATCATCCATGCTAGTTTAAATTTCTTTTTCTTGGTTTCTTCTTGTGTGTTTGTTAAACTTTAAGAAAAACCAAAAAATTAGTTAGTCTACTTTCCATGCTTGTAGTAGTAATTAAAAAGAAAACCCAAAAATATTTCCTGTTCTTCTTTTACTTGTTGGGAGCTTTCCCGTGTAAATAGTTTTTATTTCTTTTCCTTTCTTTGGGGGTCGAGAAGACCATATTGAAAATGCTAGTGGCTCCTATATGCATGATTGATTATTTAAACTTAGAGCCCATATTACTTGTCTTCTCTCTTGAGTTGAATCCTTGCAGATTCCAGCTTAGTCCAATGCACGTGCACTCTTATTATTATACACACCGTTCGATCGTGCAAGTGAAAGGCAATAATGATGATATATGATGGACTTATTGGGAAGAGAAAAGCTGGTATGAACTCAACCTCTCTTGTTTTTGTAAATATGATGATTCATCATTCCTGATTCAGCTATTGTGAAATAAACATATTTGGAATGACATTTAGAGATTATAGTTGCTTGTGCCATGCTTGATTAGCTATGAGTTATAATGGTTTACCTTGCGTGCCAACATGCTATTAGAATGACTATGATGTGGTATGATGGGATGGTATCCTCCTTTAAATGCATTGAGTGACTCTACTTGGCACATGTTCACGCATGTAGTTGAATCCAATCAACATAGCCGTCATGATATTTATGTTCATGGTGGATTATATCCTACTCATGCTTGTACTCGGTGTGAATTAGTTTTAATGCATGTTTATGACTGTTGTCGCTCTCTCAGTTGATCGCTTCCCAGTCTTTTGCTAGCCTTCACCTGTACTAAGCGGGAATACTGCTTGTGCATCCAAACTCCTTAAACCCCAAAGTTATTCCATATGAGTCCACTATACCTTCCTATATGCGGTATTTACCTGCCGCTCCAAGTAAATTTGTATGTGCCAAACTCTAAACCTTCAAATGAACATTCTATTTTGCATGCTCGAATAGCTCATATGTCAACTAGAGCTGCCCTTATCTTTCGTGTTAGGCGGGTTATTCTCAAGAGGAGTGGACTCCGCTCCTCATTCACGAGAAAATGGCTGGTATCCGGGATGCCCAGTCCCATGCTTTGTGCAAACTAAATCAAAATAACTACAAACAAAACTCCCCTTGGGACCTGTTGAATGTTGGAGGCACTCGTTGTTTCAAGCAAGCCATGGATTGATGCTTGTGGAGGAAGGGGAGTATAAACTTTACCATTCTGTTTGGGAGCCGCCTATAATCTGTTTAGCATGGAAGATATCGTCGTCTTTTAGTTGTTATGTTGACAATGAAAGTATGCCGCTCAAAATATAATTTATCTCTATTTCAAAATCGAGCTCTGGCACCTCTACAAATCCCTGCTTCCCTCTGCGAGGGCCTATCTATTTACTTTTATGTTGAGTCATCACCCTTCTTATTAAAAAGCACCCGCTGGAGAGCACACGGTCGTTTGCATTCATTATTATTGGTTTATATTGGGTATGACTTGATTGGATCTCTTTTACCATGAATTACAACGTTTAGTCAGTCCTTGATCTTTAAAGGTGCTCTGCATTTATGTTTTGCGGTCTCAGAAAGGGCTAGCGAGATACCATTTTGTTATATCATGTTATGATTATTTTGAGAAAGTGTTGTCATCCGAGTTTTGCTATTATGGCTCGCTAGCTGATTATGTTATTGAATGAGTAATTGTGAGACCTACGTGTCATTGTGAGTATGGTTAGTTCATAATAATTACTGAAACTTGATTGCTGGCTTTTCATGTTTACAAAAACAAGAGCAAACAGAGTTTGTAAAAGTTTTTCTTTTTCTCTTTCAGTTTGTCAACTGAATTGCTTGAGGACAAGCAAGGGTTTAAGCTTGGGGGAGTTGATACATCTCAGTTGTATCTACTTTTCCAAACACTTTTGCCCTTGTTTTGGACTCTAACTTGTATGATTTGAATGGAACTAACCCGGACTGACGCTATTTTCAGCAGAACTGCCATGGTGTTGTTTTTTGTGCAGAAAATAAAAATTATCGGAATGTCCTGAAACTCCATGGAACACCTTAGAAAAAATAAAGAAAAATCCTCGCAAAAGATGAAGACCAGGGGGCCCACACCCTGCTCACGAGGGTGGGGGGCACGCCCCCCTACCTCGTCGGCCCCCTGGTGGCCCTCCGACGCCAACTCCAACTCCATATATTGCTTTTGGGGAGAAAAAAACCGGAGAGAAGAAATCATCACGTTTTATGACACGGAGCCACCGCCAAGCCCTAATCTCTCTCGGGAGGGCTGATCTGGAGTCCGTTCGGGGCTCCAGAGAGGGGGATTCGTCGTCGTCGTCATCATCAACCGTCCTCCATCACCAATTTCATGATGCTCACCGCCGTGCGTGAGTAATTGCATCATAGGCTTGCTGGACAGTGATGGGTTGGATGAGATTTATCATGTAATCGAGTTAGTTTTGTTAGGGTTTGATCCCTAGTATCCATTATGTTCTGAGATTGATGTTGCTATGACTTTGCTATGCTTAACACTTGTCACTAGGGCCCGAGTGCCATGATTTCAGATTTGAACCTATTATGTTTTCATGAATATATGTGTGTTCTAGATCCTATCTTGCAAGTCTATAGTCACCTACTATGTGTTATGATCCGGCAACCCCGAAGTGACAATAATCGGGACCACTCCCGGTGATGACCGTAGTTTGAGGAGTTCATGTATTCACTATGTGCTAATGCTTTGTTCCAGTTCTCTATTAAAAGGAGGCCTTAATATCCCTTAGTTCCAATAGGACCCCGCTACCACGGGAGGGTAGGACAAAAGATGTCATGCAAGTTCTTTTCCATAAGCACGCATGACTATATACGGAATACATGCCTAATTACATTGATGAACTGGAGCTAGTTCTGTGTCACCCTATGTTATGACTGCTACATGATGAACCACATCCGGCATAATTATCCATCGCTAATCCAGTGCCTACGAGTTTTCCATATACTGGTTCTCGCTTATTTACTTTTCCGTTGCTACTGTTACAATCACTACAAAATACCAAAAACATTACTTTTGCTGTCTTTACTTTTGTTACCGTTACCACTACTATCATATTACTTTGCTACTAAACACTTTGCTGCAGATACTAAGTTTCCAGGTGTGGTTGAATTGACAACTCAGCTGCTAATACTTGAGATATTCTTTGGCTCCCCTTGTGTCGAATCAATAAATTTGGGTTAAATACTCTACCCTCGAAAACTGTTGCGATCCCCTATACTTGTGGGTTATCAGGCTCCAAGATGGGATCTCACGGATACAGAAGGTTACTACGGTGGAAATTGTGTTTTGTGGTGCTCCTGGATGTTTTCGGGGTACGTAGGTATATATAGGAGGAAGAAGTACGTCGGTGGCCGCCCGAGGGGCCCATGAGACAGGGGGGCGCGCCCTACAGGGGGGTGCGCCCTCCTATCTCGTGGGGCCCTCGGAGGCTTCTTGACTTGCACTCCAAGCTCTCCAGATCAGATTTGTTCCAAAAATAACGCTCCCGAAGGTTTCATTCCGTTTGGACTCCGTTTGATATTCCTTTTCTTCGAAATACTGAAATAGGCAAAAGAACAGCAATATGGGTTGGGCCTCCGGTTAGTAGGTTAGTCCCAAAAATGATAAAAATGTGTAAAATAAAGCCCATAAACATCCAAAAGAGGTAATATAATAGCATGGAACAATCAAAAATTATAGATACGTTGGAGACGTATCAAGAATCCCCAAGCTTAATTCCTGCTCGTCCTCGAGTAGGTAAATGATAAAAAGAGAATTTTTGATGTGGAATGCTACCTAGCATAATTCATAATGTAATTTTCTTTATTGTGGCATGAATGTTCAGACCCAAATGAATACAAAATAAAAGTTCATATTGACATAAGAAATAGTAATACTTCAAGCATACTAATCAAAGTAATCATGTCTTCTCAAAATAACATGGCTAAAGAAAGTTATCCCTACAAAATCATATAGTCTGGCTATGCTCTATCTTCATCACACAAAGTATTTAATCATGCACAACCCCGATGACAAGCCAAGCAATTGTTTCATACTTTAATAATCTCAAACTTTTTTAACTTTCACGCAATACATGAGCGTGAGCCATGGACATAGCACTATATGTGGAATAGAATGGTGGTTGTGGAGAAGACAAAAAGGAGAAGATAGTCTCACATCAACTAGGCGTATCAACGGGCTATGGAGATGCCCATTAATAGATATCAATGTGAGTGAGTAGGGATTGCCATGCAACGGATGCACTAGAACTATAAATATATGAAAGCTCAACAAAAGAAACTAAGTGGGGTGCATCCAACTTGCTTTCTCACGAAGACCTAGGGCACTTTTGAGGAAGCCCATCATTGGAATATACAAGCCAAGTTCTATAATGAAAAATTCCCACCAGTATATGAAAGTGACAACATATGAGACTCTCTATCATGAAGATCATGGTGCTATTTTGAAGCACAAGTGTGGAAAAAGAGATAGTAGCATTGTCCCTTCTCTCTTTTTCTCTCCTTTTTATTTTTTTATTTTTTTCCTTTTTCTTTCTTTTTATTTTTCTTTCTTTGGCCTATCTTTTCTTTTTTCTTTTTGGTCTTTCTCTTTTTCTTTTCTTTTCTTTTTTATTTTCTTTTTGTAAAGTCCAAAGTCTCATCCCGACTTGTGGGGGAATCATAGTCTTCATCATCCTTTCCTCACTAGGACAATGCTCTAATAATGAAGATCATCACACTTTTATGAATTTACAACTCAAAGCTAGAACAAGATATGACTCTATATGAATGCCTCCAGCGGTGTACCGGGATATGTAATGAATCAAGAGCGACATGTATGAAAATTGTGAAGGTGGCCTTGCCACAAATACAATGTCAACTACATGATCATGCAAAAAGCAATATGACAAAAGTAATGCGTGTCATATGAACGGAACGGTGGAAAGTTGCATGGCAATATATCTCGGAATGGCTATGAAAATGCCATAATAGGTAGGTATGGTGGCTGTTTTGAGGAAGGTAAATGGTGGGTGTATGGTACCGGCGAAAATTGCCCGGTATAAGAGAGGCTAGCAATGGTGGAAGGGTGAAAGAGTGCGTATAATCCATGGACTCAACATTAATCAAAAGAACTCATATACTTGTTGCAAAAATTTAGAAGTCATCAAAAACCAAAGTACTATGCGCATGCTCCTAGGGGGATAGATTGGTAGGAAAAGACCATTGCTCGTCCCCGACCGCCACACATAAGGAAGACAATCAATAAATAAAATTGTGCTCCAACTTCATCACAAAGCGGTTCGCCATACGTGCATGCTACGGAAATCACAAGCTTCAACACAAGCATTCTTTAAATTCATAATCACCCAACTAGCATGACTGTAATATCACTACCTCCATATCTCAAAACAATTATCAAGCATCAAATTGATCATAGCATCCAATTCACTTTCTATGATAGTTTTTATTATACCCAACTTGGATGCTCATCATTCTAGGACCAACTTTATGATCATAGCAAATATCATGCTGTTCTAAAAGACTCTCAAAATAATATAAGTGAAGCATGAGAGACTAGCAATTTCTTCAAAATTAAGACACCACCGTGCTCTAAAAGATATAAGTGAAGCACTAGAGCAAAAACTATCAAGCTCAAAAGATATAAGTGAAGCACATAGAGTATTCTAGCAAATTCTAATCAAATAGGCTTCTCCCAAAAGGTGTGTACAGCAAGAATGATTGTGGTAAACTAAAAAGCAAAGACTAATATAATACACGACGCTCCAAGCAAAACACATATCATGTGGCGAATAAAAATATAGCTCCAGGTAAAGTTACCAATGAACGAAGACGAAAGAGGGGATGCCTTCCCGGGGCATCGCCAAGCTCAGGCTTTTGGCTATTCTTGAATATCTTGGGGTGCCATGGGAATCGCCAAGCTTAGGCTCTTGCCACTCGTTATTCCATAGTCCATAAAAGCTTTACCCAAAACTTGAAAACTTCACAACACAAAACTCAACAGGAAATCTTATAAGCTCTGTTAGTGAAAGAAAACAAAACCACCACATAAGGTACTGCCATGAACTCATTATTTATTTATTTTGGTGTTAAACCTACTGTATTCCAACTTCTTTATGGTTCATAGACTGATTTACTAGCCATAGATGCATTGAAATAAGCAAACAACACACGAAAAACAGAATCTGTCAAAAACAGAACAGTCTATAGAAATCTGTAACTAACGCAAACTTCTGGAACTCTAAAAATCCTACCGAAATAGAAAGTCCTGGAAAATTTGTCTATTGAACAGCAGCAAAAAGAATCAACGCAAAAGCACATTCCTGTGATTTAACAAAATTATATTCGTGCGCGCAAAGTTTCTGTTTTTCAGCAGAATCAAATCAACTATCATCGTAGGTTATCCTATAGGTTCTACTTGGCACAAACACTAATTAAAAGATAAAAACACATCTAACCAGAAGGTAGATGCAAGATTTATTACTAAACAGGAGCAAAAACAAAAACACAAAGAAAATTGGGTTGCCTCCCAACTAGCGCTATTGTTTAACGCCCCTAGCTAGGCATAAAAACAAAGATAGATCTAACGAGTGCCATCTTTGGCACTAAATTCGCATGATAGATTCATAAGGTAATTTGACTTTCTTTCTTGGAAAGTGCTCCATGCCTTTATTTAATGGAAATTGGAATCTAATATTCCCTTCCTTCATATCAATAATCGCACCAATCGTTCTAAGGAAAGGTCTACCAAGAATAATAGGGCAAGAAAGATTGCAATCTATATCAAGAATGATAAAATCTACCGGCACCAAATTTCTATTTGCAACAATGAGAACATCATTGATCCTTCCCATAGGCTTTTTAATGGTGGAATCCACAAGGTGCAAATTTAAAGAGCAATCATCAAGATCATGGAAACTTAGAATATCACATAAAGTTTTCGGAATCGTGGAAACACTAGCACCCAAATCACATAAAGCAAAACACTCATAATCTTTAATTTTAATCTTGAAAGTAGGTTCCCACTCATCATTAAGTTTTCTAGGTATAGAAACTTCCAAATTAAGTTTTTCATCATAAGATTGCATCAAGGCATCAACAAAATGTTTGGTAAAAGCTTTGTTTTGACTATAAGCACGAGGAGAATTAATAACGGATTGCAACAAGGAAATACATCCTTTTAAAGAGCAATTATCATAATCAAATTCCTTGAATTCCGAGATAGTAAGTTCAATATTATTAGAAGTTGAGGATTCTCCAATCTCACTTTTACCAAATTTAACATCAAGATCTAAAGACTCCGAATTTTTGGGACGCTTTCTAGGCAAAGTTGATTCATCATCACTCCCATAATCATCAAAATTCATACTGAAAACATAGATCTAATTGGAGACGTATCAATAACTTTAAGATCCTCATCATTATTTTCATGTAATTTTTCTGGTTTAGCAGCCATCTTATTGACTAAGGTGGCTTGCTTGTCAGAAATTTTGGCTATAGCATTTTCAAGCCGGGTAATTTGAGCGTTAACACCATAGAATTCTTTCTTCATATCATCAAGCTCTTTGTTCATGAAACATAAAAAACTTTTTTGTTCCTTAAGCTCTTTTCTAAACAAATTATCATGCTCAAATTGCAAATTCATAAAACTTCTAATATTTGATTCAATCTCATCCATCCTTCTGAGAAGGTGGTCAGGGCCCTTAGGTGCAGCCATAAGGTCAAGCTAGCAAACAAGCACACAAGAGAAGACAAACGAAAAGAGAGGAGGAGATTGGGAAAGAGAGGGCGAATAAAACGGCAAGGGTGAAGTGGGGGAGAGGAAAACGAGAGGCAAATGGCAAATAATGTAAATGCGAGGGAGATGGGTTTGTGATGGGTACTTGGTATGTCTTGACTTGAGCGAAGACCTCCCCGGCAACGGCGCCAGAAATCCTTCTTGCTACATCTGGAGCTTGCGTTGGTTTTCCTCGAAGAGGAGAGGGTGATGCAGCAAAGTGTAGCGTAAGTATTTCCCTCAGTTTTGAGAACCAAGGTATCAATCCAGTAGGAGGCTCCTCAAAAGTCCCACGCACCTACACAAACAAACTGAGAACTCGCAACCAACGCAATAAAGGGGTTGTCAATCCCTTCACGGCCACATGCGGAAGTGAGTTCTAATATGATAAGATAAATATATTTTTGGTATTTTAGGATATAGATGCAAAAAGTAAAGATGCAAATAAAGGTAGATGGAAAGCAAATATGATAAGAGATAGACCCGGGGGCCATAGGTTTGACTAGAGGCTTCTCTCAAGATAGCATAAGTATTACGATGGGTGAACAAATTACTGTCGAGCAATTGATAGAAAAGCGCATAGTTATGAGATTATCTAGGCATGATCATGTATATAGGAATCATGTCCATAACAAGTAGACCGACTCCTGCCTGCATCTACTACTATTACTCCACACATCGACCGACTCATGCGTGCATATAGAGTATTAAGTTCATAAGAACAGAGTAACGCATTAAGCAAGATGACATGATGTAGAGGGATAAACACATGCAATATGATATAAACTCCATCTTGTTATCCTCGATGGCAACAATACAATACGTGTCTTGCAACCCTTTCTGTCACTGGGTAAGAACACCGCAAGATTGAACCCAAAGCTAAACACTTCTCCCATGGCAAGAAAGACCAATCTAGTAGGCCAAACCAAACTGATAATTCGAAGAGACTTGCAAAGATAACTCAATCATACATAAAAGAATTCAGAGAAGATTCAAATATTATTCATAGATAAACTTGATCATAAACCCACAATTCATCGGATCTCGACAAACACACCGCAAAAAGAGATTACATCGAATAGATCTCCACAAGAGAGGGGGAGAACATTGTATTGAGATCCAAAAAGAGAGAAGAAGCCATCTAGCTAATAACTATGGACCCGTAGGTCTGTGGTAAACTACTCACAACTCATCGGAGGGGCAAGGATGTTGATGTAGGGGCCCTTCGTGGTTGCTTCCCCCTCCGACAGTGTGCCGGCAAGGGCTCCAAGATGGGATCTTGTGGATACAGAAGGTTACGGCGGTGGAAATTGTGTTTCGTGGTGCTCCTGGATGTTTTCGGGGTACGTAGGTATATATAGGAGGAAGAAGTACGTCGGTGGCCGCCTGAGGGGCCCACGAGACAGGGGGCGTGCCCTACAGGGGGGCGCCCTCCTATCTCGTGGGGCCCTCGGAGGCTTCTCGACTTGCACTCCAAGCTCTCCGGATCAGATTTGTTCCAAAAATAACGCTCCCGAAGGTTTCATTCCGTTTGGACTCCGTTTGATATTCCTTTTCTTCGAAATACTGAAATAGGCAAAAAAACAGCAATATGGGCTGGGCCTCCGTTAGTAGGTGAGTCCCAAAAATGATATAAATTTGTAAAATAAAGCCCATAAACATCCAAAAGAGGTAATATAATAGCATGGAACAATAAAAAAATTATAGATACGTTGGAGACGTATCAGGAACCCGGGTCCCGTCTTGAACCGGAGCTTCTTTGGTGGCGGGCGCGTGGGCCACATTTGGTGCGGAGGCTGGCGTCCCCCGCGAAGGTGGTACGTCACTGATACGTCTCCAACGTATCTATAATTTATGAAGTATTCATGCCATGTTTACAATAATTTTATATTGTTTTGGTATGATTTGCATGGAACTAACCCGAACTGACGCTGTTTTCAGTAGAACTACCGTGGTGTTGTTTTTTGTGCAGAAATAAAAGTTCTCCAAACACCGCGTAACTTTTTGACGATTTTTTATGGACCAGAAGAGAACCATTGGGCCAGAGTAGCACCTGGGGGGTGCCCCGAGGGGGGCACAACCCACCAGGGCACGCTTGGGCCCCCAGGCGCGCCCTGGTGGGTTGATCCCACCTCGATGGCCTCCCATACCCCTTCTTTGCCCTATAAATTCCCAAATATTTCGAAAACCCTCATTAAGACCCTAGATCGAAAGTTCCGCCGCCGCAAGCCTCTGTAGCCACCGAAAACCAATCGGTACCCTATTCCGGCACCCTACCGGAGGGGGGGAATCATCTCCGGTGGCCACCTTCATCATCCTGGCGGCGACCACAATGAGGAGGGAGTAGTCCACCCTCGGGGCTGAGGGTTTGTACTAGTAGCTATGTGTTTATTCTCTCTCTCACGCGATCTTGAGTTGTCACGATCTTGATGTATCATGGGCTTTGTTAACATAGATGGATCATATGACGTTTCTCCCTTCTCTACACTTGTTGTGATGAATTGAATCTTTACCCTTTGAAGTTTTGTCTTGTCGGATTGAATGTTCAGGTATGAGAACACATGATATATGTCTTGCATATGAATACCCGTGGTGAAAATGAGGTATTATTTTGATTCACTTGATATATGTTATGGCGCTAAACTAGCGGATTCTCGAGGTGACTTTGGGGTAGTCTATGCATAGGGGTTGATGCACGTTTTTATTATCTTTTCTCCGATAGAAAATTTGGGGTCCCCTTGTAGTTCTTTGCGTGGATTGAGTATTATGAATCTGAAACTCTTTGATACATATCATATAATTAACTCACAGGTACTCGCAGTGACATTGGGGTATCTAGGTGACATTAGAGTTGGTTGATATGTATCATATGGTGTTATTTTAGTATGAACTCTTGATTAGATCGATCGGAAAGAATAGCTTGTTGTTATTTTAGTACGAACTCTAGGATAGGTTGATCAGAAACAATAGCTTTGAGGTGGTTTTGTACCCTACAAACAATTTCTATCTTTTGTTCTTCGCTAATAGGAACTCAGGAGTGATTCATTATTGCACTTTGAGGGATAATCATATGATCCAACTATGTTAGCATTGTTGAGAGATTGCACTAGTGAAATTATGCACCCCAGGCCTCATTTTCCATCATTGCAATACCGTTTGTGCTCCGTTTTACTATTTACTACCTTGCTGTTTTCTATTATTTGCACTACAAAAACTCATATCTACTATCCATACTACACTTTTATCACCATCTCTTCGCCGAACTAGTGCACCTATACAATTTGCCATTGTATTGGGTGTGTTGGGAACACAAGAGATTTCTTGTATTTGATTGCAAGGTTGCTTGAGAGAGACTATCTTCATCCTACGCCTCCCACGGATTGATAAACCTTAGGTCATCCACTTGAGGGAAAATTGCTACTGTCCTACAAAACTCTGCGCTTGGAGGCCCAACACGTGTCTACAAGAATAAAGTTGCATAGTAGAAATTGGTCACCGTGTCAGGGAGGAGGACGAGCACGTCCGTCGCTACATGGTTGTGTTGGACGTCAGGTTCTCCAATACCTGGCAGGTTCTTCAGGGATCTCACATGAGCTATGATCCTGTGATGGTTCCTTCTCTTTCGGTGTCCACCGTGAGTGAACTAGATTATTCGATGGTATTATTAGCTAGTGATGTATTCGATATAATATTCGAGACGATGTATTCGATATTATATTATTTGATAATATTTGAGACGATGTATTTGAGATTATATTCGATGATGCATATCAATTATCTAGATTATTCGAGATGCATATTGTCTACTATGATTCAGTTCTTCCTTATTGATTGCATGCATGCATTATAATTTGAATACTAAATTGTTTTATCTTTCTTCTGGGTTAGTTAAATAAAAGTTATGGACAATACCGACAGAGAAGGAGAAGAGGCCCTGTTCGACATCATACGCTCCCCGAGCCGAGATGGGAATGAAGAGCAGTAATGCCAGAGTGGGCACCAATACCACTGGCATGAAGTGCTTGCAAGATGTTTTTTTTCATTTAGAAGTTTGCACCAACCCATACTCTTCCTCTATATCGAATGACCCCATTATGCAACGAATATTTGCTATTCTTGTGAGTGCTCAGGACTGCCTATTCAGATAGTCAATTCTGGGTGAATGTGTCTTTGCTGTACCCTGCAACAATATCAGTGAGCCATTGTGGTTGACAGGAAGTAATGACATTGAGTTCATCTGGCTCATGTAATCTAGATAGTGGTGCATCAGCTGACCTGATGTCGACTCGCAATATCTAAACCCTACCGGCGAGGGTATGATATTTGATGAAGACGAACAGATAGATGAAGTCTAGAACTTCGATGACGAAGGAAATGTTGTTCTTGAAATAACAAAGACCGGCGAGGTATACTTATATAAGCAGGGATCTGGTGATCATCACATGTTTTAATTGATTTGTATATATATTAACGAATCAATCTTTCTTCTTTTAGCCCTCCATATCGAGCAAATCTTCTACAAGCAGCATGATAGTTCGAGGCCCCGCCAAAAAGTTGAAGGATGGCGTAATGTACAACATCGATGCCATCAAATCTAGTGGCAAGCTGCGCGAACCTAAGAAGAATGCTGACAAGTTCATTCGTCAATGCGAAGTTATTGTCAAGGACCAAATCCCGATCTCCATTCAAGAATGGAAAAGGCCAGCAAAGGAACATCCAGATGTTACTTTTGTCAACCAAAGAGCAAAAGATTGGCTTTGGGAATCTCTCATATTACATTTCACCCTATCAGATCATTTCACAGATGCAGATGTGGAGAAAGTCAAGTACCCTGCTCTTAGGAAGATGGCGATAGCATTCAACACCACAAGAAAAGTATATGGGCCGCGTACATCAAAGCAGGAAAGAAGACTCCAGAATTCAAGGGAACACTGGAGAAGGCAAGAGATCACTGGGACACTTTCGTGAAATATAAGAAATCGTAAGTAGCTCAGGAATGGTCAAGAAAAAAATAAGATTAATGCTGCAAAAAAGGAGTGGCACCATAAGCTGGGGCCAGGTAGCTATGAGGTGGCCCGGCCTAAGTGGGATCTTGCTGAGCAACAGATGATGGATGCAGGGGTCACTCCAGTTACATTGAGCTGGCCCCCTAGGGTCGGGACTTGGTTCTATGCACATGGGGGGACATTGGATCCAAAGACAGGCGAGGTTTTTGAGCAGGCACGTCTTAAAGGAGCCACGGACAGTTTACTTGTTGCGAGGCATGAATGGGGGTGTTCACGCACAACAGAGAGAACGACGAGCTTACGCATGCCCTAAAGAATCCTGAACACCCGAGAAGAATAAGAGGCAAAGGCGTTGTTCCGTGGTTTGAGGGGTTTGCGGACTAGAACGCCGACTATAGAAGCCATGCGAGAAAGAAGCAGCAGGAGGAGAAGAGGAAGGTGGAGGAGAAGGAAAGGAAGTAGAAAGCAGACCGCCTTCGCATCATGGAATCAAAGCACACGGAGTTGGCACTCGCTTTCCAGCGGCAGCAGCAGCAGATCGACTCACTTAGCCAGGAAAGGGGGTCTCAGCAGCGATAGTAGCTATCAGATCCAGCATTGGATAGCACCGTCCCATCCATGTGGAGAAGCAGTGTGGGTTCCGCCCCGGGCGATGATGCACTGCTGCGTAGACACCATGTGGATGATATCATAGATACGACAACTTGTGAGCTACACATTAAAGTGAAGAACATATCCATGAAGGTGGCAGACGACTTTGCTTATACAAATCCCCCTGAAACAACCTTCCATTGCAATCTGATTCCAGCTGGCTATGCTTGTGTCTGGGTTGATGAAGTGGTGGCAGGATATTCAGGGCTCGAGCTTGACATTCCTGGTGGTGACGGCGAGCACACACTGGGAGAGGTCGTACATCGTATCATTCTATGGAGAAAGGATTGCATCATCTTTCCAAGGCCACCGACACCGCGTCAGCCGGCTCCTCCTCGAAGTCTGCCGCCACCTCAGCAGACTTCCACTCCTCCAAGTCTGCCGCTACCTCAGTAGACTCCTGCTCCTCCAAGTCCCCCGTTGCCTCAGCAGACTCCCGCTCCTCCAAGTCCGCCCCTGTCTCAGTAGACTCCTCCTCCTCCAAGTCAGGCACCGCATCAGCGGTCTCCGCCGCCTCAGCAACAACAGAAGAGAGGCGCCACAGCTACGTTGGCTAGCGGTACAATAGGAGGCAAGAAATGCAAATTTGGTCCAAGCCTCAAGCCTCTTCCGAGGTTGCCTTACGACCTGACTGACAAGAAAAACGAAGTCGAAGTGCGAGCCCAATTGGATGCCCATTTTGGACCGAAACTGCCCCCACCGCCAAAGGAGATCATACCTGAGAATGTCATACAACACTTAATTGATAGGTCTAAACCAGCTGTCAAGCATAGGGACTCGGACTATGAGCGCTCTATTAGGAAGTCATATGAAGCA
The DNA here is from genome assembly GCA_963921465.1 of Triticum timopheevii. Classification (NCBI taxonomy): domain Eukaryota; kingdom Viridiplantae; phylum Streptophyta; class Magnoliopsida; order Poales; family Poaceae; genus Triticum; species Triticum timopheevii. The sequence goes on from OY997274.1 coordinate 127,833,614, forward strand.
AAAAAAGGAGTCGAGCTCAAGCTCGAGCCAAGAAGATGGCAAAAAATGCGGGAAAACTGTTCCCCAGCTGGGAAAACACACAGTGCAATCGACCCCCCCGCTAGAAACACATGTGAGTACTGCCGAGTAGCAGCTGGTAATAACGGACGATCATAGAAGGCAGGCTAAAGAGGCCGGTATCACTTTAGAACAACTCCTAGGCATCGAGGACTGCGAAACATTTACAGAGGAGCAACTAAAATGGAGATATGCCCACGGCAAACCTATGGTCATGCCTAAGCAGATCCCGAAGCTCTCAACGAGAATGTATGAATTTCATGAATGGTACCTGAGAGAAGCAAATACTACAAATCGAGAGTCCCTCATGGTGAAAGTCGGGGCAGAGTATTACTACCATCAAAAAGAGTTGTGGGTTGAGTTTGAAGAAATGTATCAGTTACTCAATCAAGACGCACTCGACAAATCTCTCGTCAATTGCTGTTGTCTGTAAGTGATTTCTTTCTGTGATTTAAGTCTCTACCTAGCTGTAGTGCTTGTTCATTACCTGTAATTATCCTCACTATATTTTTTTCTATGGTATTATACAAAATGAAGATGTATGAAATGAAAAAAAAGATGGATGATAACCCACAAGTATAGGGGATCGCAAAATTTTTCGAGGGTAGAGTATTCAACCCAAATTTATTGATTCGACACAAGGGGAGCCAAAGAATATTCTCAAGTATTAGCAGCTGAGTTGTCAATTCAACCACACTTCAAAGACTTAATATCTGCAGCAAAGTAGGTGTGATAGGATAGGTTTGCAAGATAATAAAGAACGCGTAAATAAAAAGTAGGGGCTGTTTAGATAAAGAAGCAATAAAGTAAATATAGCGAGTGTGGAAAAGTGGTGGTAGGAGTTGTGAGATTGTCCCTAAGCAATTGACTATGTTACTAGACCGGTAATCACTATTGCAATTCTATTTAAGGTTTCTCTACTTGGATCATATGCACTTATTATTGGAACTCTAGCGAGCATCCGCAACTACTAAAGATTCATTAAGGTAAAACCCAACCATAGCATTAAAGTATCAAGTCCCCTTTATCCCATACGCAACAATCCCCTTACTCGGGTTTGTGTTTCAGTCACTCACGCAACCCACTATAAGCGAATCATGAACGCATTGCAACACCCTACTGCGGGAATCCCTCACGCTTGCGCGACACGGAGGGCACCATAGGACAATATCAATAATAAAACATGCAACTCAAACCAATCATAGCAATTCATCAATCACCGATAGGACAATGAAAATCTACTCAGACATCATACGATGGCAACACATCATTGGATAATAATATGAAGCATAAAGCACCATGTTCAAGTAGAGGGTACAACGGGTTGTGGGAGAGTGGACCGCTGGATATAGATGGGGGAAGGTGATGGAAATGTTGGTGAAGATGATGGAGGTGTTGGTGAAGATCGTGGTGATGATGATGGCCCCCGGCGGCATTCCGGCGCCACCGGAAGCAAAGGGGAGAGAGCCCCCTTTTTCTTCTTCTTCCTTGACCTTCTCCCTAGATGGGAGAAGGGTTTCCCCTCTGGTACTTGGCTCGCATGGCGTGGGAGGGGCGAGAGCCCCTCCAAGATTGGATCTATCTCTCTGTTTCTGCGTTCACAGATTCTACCCCTTCACCGTTTCTTTTATATCCGAAGATCCGTAACTCCGATTGGGGTGAATCTTTCGCCCAGATCTTTCTCATAAAATTAGCTTTCTTGCGACAAAATAAGAGCGTCAACCGCCTTACGGGGGGCCCAGGAGAGTCCAGGGCGCGCCTGCCTCCCTGGGTCGCGCCCCCTATCTCCTGGCCCCCTCGGGCACCGTCTCGTGTTGATTTTACTTCCCAAAAATCACAAATATCCCAAAATAATTCTCCATCCGTTTTTATCCCGTTTGGACTCTGTTTGATATGGGGTTTCCGCGAAACATAAAACATGCAACAGACAGGAACTGGCACTGGGCACTGGATCAATATGTTAGTCCCAAAAAATAGTATAAAAAGTTGCCAAAAGTATATGAAAGTTGCAGAATATTGGCATGGAAGAATAAAAAATTATAGATATGACGGAGAGGTACCAGCATCCCCAAGCTTAATTCCTGCTCGTCCTCGAGTAGGTAAATGATAAAAAAGATAATTTTTGATGTGGAATGCTACCTAGCATAATCTTGATCAAATATCTAATCATGGCATAAATATTAAGACACGAGTGATTCAAAGCAATAGTCTATCATTTGACATAAAAAACAATAATACTTAAAGCATACCAACCAAGCAATTATGTATTATCGAAATAACATAGCCAAAGAAAGCTCATCCCTACAAAATCATATAGTCTGGCTATATATGCTCCATCTTCATCACACAAAGCATTTAATCATGCACAACCCCGATGACAAGCCAAACAATTGTTTCATACTTTAATAATCTCAAACTTTTTCAACTTTCACGCAATACATGAGCGTGGGCCATGGATATAGCACTACAGGTGGAATAGAATATGATGGTGGAGGTTATGTGGAGAAGACAAAAAGGGAGAAAGTCTCACATCGACGCGGCTAATTAACGGGCTATGGAGATGCCCATCAATTGATGTCAACGCGAGGAGTAGGGATTGCCATGCAACGGATGCACTAAGAGCTATAAGTGTATGAAAGCTCAAACTGAAACTAAGTGGGTGTGCATCCAACTTGCTTTCTCATGAAGACCTCGGGCATTTGAGAAAGCCCATCATCGGAATATACAAGCCAAGTTCTATAATGAAAATTCCCACTAGTATATGAAAGTGAAAGCATAGGAGACTCTCTCTATGAAGAACATGGTGCTACTTTGAAGCACAAGTGTGGTAAAAGGATAGTAGCATTGCCCCTTCTCTCTTTTTCTCTCATTTTTTTATTTTCTCATTTTTTTTATTTTTTGGTGGGCTTCTTTGGCCTCTTTTTTATTTGGGCTTCTTTGGCCTCTTTTATTTTTCATAAAGTCCGGAGTCTCATCCCGACTTGTGGGGGAATCGTAGTCTCCTTCATCCTTTCCTCACTGGGGCAATGCTCTAATAATATCTAGAACAAAGATATGACTCTATATGAATGCCTCCGGCGGTGTACCAGGATGTGCAATGATCTAGCGTAGCAATGACACCAAAAAAACGGACAAGCCATAAAAACATCATGCTAGCTATCTTACGATCATGCAAAGCAATATGACAATGAATGCTCAAATCATGTATATGATGGTGATGATGAAAGTTGCATGGCAATATATCTCGGAATGGCTATGGAAATGCCATGATAGGTAGGTATGGTGGCTGTTTTGAGGAAGATATAAGGAGGTTTATGTGTGATAGAGCGTATCGTATCACGGGGTTTGGATGCACCGGCGAAGTTTGCACCAACTCTCAAGGTGAGAAAGGGCAATGCACGGTACCGAAGAGGCTAGCAATGATGGAAGGGTGAGAGTGCGTATAATCCATGGACTCAACATTAGTCATAAAGAACTCATATACTTATTGCAAAAATCTACAAGCCATTGAAAACAAAGTACTACGCGCATGCTCCTAGGGGGATAGATTGGTAGGAAAAGACCATCGCTCGTCCCCGACCGCCACTCATAAGGAAGACAATCAATAAATAAAATTGTGCTCCAACTTCATCACAAAGCGGTTCACCATACGTGCATGCTTCGGGAATCACAAGCCTCAACACAAGTATTTCTACTAATCCAGAATCACCCACTAGCATAACTCCAATATCACCACCTTTATATCGCAAAACTATTGCAAGGAATCAAACATATCATATTCAGCGATCTACAAGTTTATGTAGGATTTTGTGACTAACCATGTGAATGACCAATTCCTGTCATCTCTCTAAATAGATATAAGTGAAGCAAGAGAGTTTAATTCTTTCTACAAAAGATATGCCCATGCTCTAACAAATATAAGTGAAGCAAAAGAGCATTCTACAAATGGCGGTTTTCTATGTGAAGAGAAACATGCAATCCAGACTGCAAATGATATAAGTGAAGCACATGAAGCATTCTATAAAGCGATACTCAAAAGGTTTAAGTGAAGTGAAATGATCACTCTATAAATCAACCAAGAACTATCTCATACCAGCATGGTGCATAAAAGAAAAATGAAAACTAAAAGCAAAAGATGCTCCAAGACTTGCACATAATGCATGAACGAAACGAATCCGAAAACATACCGATACTTGTTGAAGAAAGAGGGGATGCCTTCCGGGGCATCCCCAAGCTTAGACGCTTGAGTATCCTTGAATATTTACTTGGGGTGCCTCGGGCATCCCTAAGCTTGAGCTCTTGCCTCTCTTCCTTTTCCTCATATCAAGACATCCTCGCTTAGACACTTCATCCACACAAAACTTCAACAGAAAACTCGGTAAGATCCGTTAGTATGACTAGCAGAGTGGCCCGCTCGATGTGCGGGCTAGAATTTTATAAATTTTAAAATGAGAACATATTATTTGTTTTTTCTAAAGTAAAATTTGAGCCAATTGTGATGTCATTTAAATATAATACTTTTACCAACATAGTTTTGTCTTAGGTATGGTTGGATATTTATTTGTCGTACTAACTATCTTTTTATGATCAGTCGTATTAAGCATCATTGAGCACATTTTTAAGTACATAGAGGTACGTAGAAGTTGTGTATTTGGTTTTAGCAACAGTAAGATTAGCTCCATCTTCTACTTGTTGTTGTTATTTTCTTCCTTTACATATGGCCATGAAAACTTAGAACATTAGATTTTCAATAATTTTCTCTATTTGTGTACCAGTTGTAGCTTAGATCCAATTCAAGCAGAACAATATTGAAAATACAAACAAATGATTATATGGACATTTTGACTTCTTGTAGATCTAAGATTTGGGGGTTTCTTCTTTAGAGATTACATTAGTATCTATGTAGTGGATTTGAAACATAAATCTTTCATTATTTTACCTATTTTCCAATAATAATGACATTATTAGATCCATGAATACGTGCAACATGCTTTATAAATTTGTATGACTAATGCTTACAATTACCTTTTGTCACTGACACGTTGTACCCCATGTGATTGTCAATTCATATATACAAAAATATGGAGTTCAAGAACATACATCATTTGAATAGCATACCACTATGACTTTCTTTTTATTCTGAATGAACTTATAGTAATCATATTTAGATAAAAAATACTAAGAATGTCTATAGGTGTTTATTGATATAAGCAAAAGCTTAAGAAAATTGACATCAGTTGCAAACTCACAACCAAATTCACAAAGGCTAAGACACGGTGAGGTGGTATGCAAATAGCTTCAAAAAATGCATGACTATGCAATTCACATACAACACCTTTAATTGTATACAATGGATAGAAAAATGTTTCTTTCTCTCTAAAAATATGCAAATTATTTTCTGGCATAGGCTGCTGCAGAGTTTTTGAACGGAAATATAAGGCCAACAAATATATGCGAATGTAGTAGATATCACGATATTAGGGTGCACATATAATCTGAAATTTCCATAGGAAGTGAGGAAAGTAATATGTTTTGATTGGATAAAAGAAGATGCCGATAAATGCATCTAGTACATATTATCATTTGGTGGCACACTTACTTTTACAAAATAAAACCCAATCTTTCTTAGAAGATATTACCGTCTTGACTAATGTATGTATGTACACTCAAAAACCTAGAAAAGTTGCCATACCATTCTCCATGGATTAACTTCTTTATATGCAAGCTAATAATTTTTTTTATGGTTGTGCTTATAGTTGAAGCAGGAAAGCTATGCATAAACTTGGATCCACACCAAAAAAATAAACAGATCTGCAGTATACTCCAATAAGCGAAGTTATGAGCACACCTCATGTAGGCCTTTATCATACATTGATTTCCTTAAGAACTCCGCTTGGATGCATACATGTATGAAATGACACACTTATGGTTAAAAATGGAGGGTGAAGGGGGGGGGGGGTGCAATTCCTAGGGAGAAACAACTGAAGATATATGCATGGTATGTAATTGTACATATCCCCTCTAAAGTAAATGAATGTTAACATGATACTATCAATATTTTGTTTTCCAAAAAGAAGTAAGATCCATATAATATTGTCAGATTAAACAACAAAAGTTAATAAGCTTTTGTTGAGAATAATGAATTAGCAAATTTAATGTTTATTAACAACGGGAAGCATGCAAAAACAAAGTTTGATAAGTGAATACCCAATTTTAGTTTCTACGGAAGGCAACTCTAAAATTGAGACCTAATAAGAAAACAACATATATGCTATAAAATCTATGAAATACTTGTTTTTGTTTTCTCTTGTAAAATAATAATAATAATAATAATAATAATAATAATAATAATAATAATAATAATAATAATAATAATAATAATAATAATAATAATATATGCCTCAACTTTTTTGCAACCATTCATTCAGTAGATGGTAGGTGAGGATGCTATCAAAACTGCACTTTACACGAAAACTACATTATGAATTGGATGGTTGTTCTTATATATATAAAAACCGTAAATAAACATTCAAATACTTCACCATGGCGTTGTCCTAGTTAGAATAGAAATCTTAGATGACAAAACGCACATGTTAGCTGGAATATATATGAGAATACATAAATCTTAAATAATCATCCAAACAACAATGGAACTTACTTCCACTCATAAGCCATCAAAAGTACCTAATGGAAAAAATCATCCCAACTAACTGAATAAAATCATCCCAACCTACTGTATGTTTTTCTACTAAAAATGGACCATTTGATACAATCAACAGTGATGGGTATTTGTTCGAATCGTCGGTGCTACTATTGGTGGGCCATTTTAGGGATTGTGCAGAAATACTCATTAAAGACTTTATATATACGTATTACTAATCAAGGGCTAGATTTATTGTTTGTGCATATTTATTTTAGTACTTTTAGCTAATATCATTTTTTAAAGGTACATCAAATATGAACATAACTCGGACGTTTGTAAGACATGGTTCCGGATACCGCCTGAGTTTTGTAACTCGGAGGTTGCTTTGGAGTGTACTGTGAACTGATTATATAAAGGCAGCAATTCCAACTAAAAAAACATAACTGGTCATGGTTTACAGAATTCTATTTCAAATTATTCCTTAACAAAAAAAGAAAAGCAGAACTATGTACATGTGCTTTTTTTAGATGTACACGTGTGTACGTTGATTTTGAACAATGTAAACAAATGCTAGCATTAACGTGTATGCATGTCTCGGCCTCATGGATGGCCGTAAGTGGCGTATATCCTGCCACCGTAGTATTGAATTTAAATCTAGGAATCAAATATTACTTAGTATATATGAGGGTCCATGTAATTAACCAATGCCAATACCTTTTGCTTTTGTGGCCGAATTATTCCTATTGGCTAGACAACAGCAAAACTCTTAAATCTCTTCGCTGAAGTAAAAAATAAAGAAATGTATAAAGTGAAACAAATATTTCATTTTCCGCAAAAAACAAATATTTCATTTAGTCAATTTTGTCTCTTCATAGGTGTGAGACGCATGAATTATTATCACTAATTAATATGCAAATATTTATTTAAAAGTGTTTAAAAGATGGAGTAAACCATTGGTGGTGTAAAGTGAACCAAATATCTCATTCCTCAGTAAATTTCATACATGCAAGCTTTTTCCATGATTATCATGTGCGTGCATTCATAAATTTGTAATGTCATATTATTTTGGAAAAAAACATTAATGACAAATCTGATGAAATATAGATGGTAGAGCTAAATTGAAATATTCTGCTTAGTGAATACATAGTTCTGCTTAAAGAAAATCAGAACTATGTACATGTGCTTTCCTTAATTTTTGTTTTAGAAATAAATTCAAAGAAAAATTAACATTGTATAAGTCTAAAAAATATAGATGGTACAGCAGCTCAAATACGTGCAAGTGTAAACCTACATAACACGGGGAAGGAAATACCTGTTGCATGTGTGTAGCGATGGTGAAACATATTGTTGAAGTGTGGTGATGTGATGGCGTGCTTGCTTGTATAGCTATTCAAGCTAGCCTCGGCAATGAGCATGCAGTTGATACCTCCACGTTGATGTCCTAGAAAGCTGGAATAGCACACCATCAACCCACATAATTGAAATCCTAGGGGGCAATATTGATGCATACCTGGTACCTTTTGCAGGCGCCAAGGCTTCTACCATCTATGTTCCGCCAAGAAAACATACAGCCATGTATAAGGATTAAGGAAACTCAGCATCCAATTTTTTGAGGTAAACTCTGCATCTTTTGATCTTTTCTCCTCGTCCGATCTGGATACTCCTTCTGCCATGTACTCTCTGCCTGATTGGATGCATCAGCGTGCACAGTGCAGCAGCTATGAGCCACTTGTGGCTGGAATTGGTCCAAGGATTGCCTAAGTCCCCCGCAAAAAAAAAGGATTGCCTAAGTCACCACAATCAGATTCTTTCCTGGCCCATGCACTGCGACCATCCTTGGGACACCGGATATGGAGCTTGTTTGCACCTAAGTCAAGGCTGGCATCCTTGCACGTCCCTGGGACAAGCACACCCAGGCCATCACCGCCAAAGCCCATCTAGAAAGTCATCAAGGAGGCCCTGGTCTCTTTAGATGAGATTGAACATGCTATGTCTGTCTGGTTAGTAATCTCCTACGGCATCATTGATTGGTCCGTCTCTTCGCAATCTCGCGGGATGCATGGCATCGAGATCGGCAAAGCTGGATTACAGAAGCTCTTCTTTTTCGATCTGAACTCTTTCTTTCACGGCCGGCAATTAGGGCTTGGAGCTTTTCTGATCTGAACTCTTCTTTCACGGCCGGCATCATTGATTGGTCCATCTCTTCACAATCTCGCAGGATGCATGGCATCGAGATCGGCAAGCTTGATTACAGAAGCTCCGATCTGAACTCTTCTTTCACGGCCGGCAATTAGGGCTTGGAGCTTTTCCGATCTCAACTCTTCTTTCACGGGAGCTCTTCCGATCTCAATTCTTCTTTCACGGCCGGCAATTAGGGCTTGGAGAGACCTTTCTCTTTTTTCTTTTGTGGAGAGACACGTCCTTGTATCTATATCTATACTACTATTAAACAATCAAACATATTCTTCACTATGCCCACCCAGATAAACATACATCTATACTACTACTCCCTCCGTCCGAAAATACTTGTCGGAGAAATGGATAAAAGTGGATGTATCTAGAACTAAAATACATCTAGATACATCCATTTTTGAGACAAGTATTTCCGGACGGAGGGAGTATTAAACAATCAAACATATTCTTCACTATGCCCACCCAGATAAATGTACACAAGGAAAAACAAGACAAACAACCACCCTAAGATTAGGCATCTAACCGTTCACATAAAAGTGAGCCCATGTGTACGTTTAGCAAATTATAGTAGTGGACGAAAACTCTGCCATCGATTGAACAGTTCCACCTCCCTCGCAAAAAAAAAGGCAATCAACTACAGAAAATTAGCCACAATTAACGGCAATTAATACGTCCATCTCACAACAAATGGCTTACAGGAATCAGCTCGATCTTCCCGCCTTTGCCAACACGGACGTACGTCCCAGCCGCCCAATCTCTCCTGCGCCATCGCCGCCATGCGCGAACCCGCGCCGACGAGCTTCTCGCCAACGCAGGTGCAGACCTTCCTCTTGTGTGCAATATGCGGCCGGTTCCATCCCAGCTAATCTCGATGTCGCCGTTCAGACTTTCTTTGATGTCGCCGTTCAGACGCACACTTTAGTGAGACGGCGGCGCCGCAAGCCATTGTTGCGCCATTGCTGTCCAGGCAGTGTTGGCCATCGCCGCCTTCCACAGCCGTCGACGTTGGCGCCGATGAACTCCTCTGCCAACGCACCTGCCTGCACCAAGGGAAATTCTATTTAACAAGTATGTGTGTACTTCATTGCTTCCCTAATCCCTGTCAAATTTGCATCTTTATAACAATGTTCTTCACTGCCAAATTTGCATATTTACAACAGTGTGCTGATCCATGCATCATTTCTGTACAAAATATAATAGATCTTCCTCCTGTGACTTCAACATGAATTTTAACGGTGCATCAAACTGGAGCCCTCCATCATATTGTTTTAACAGTGTAGTATTTGAATCTGTATGACTGAATCACTGAATGAATAAAACCCTGTATGATCTATTTGTAAATAGTATGAGAGAGGAGAAGAAAGACCCAGTCCAAGAATATGAAACCAACTTATTTGTTTTAACAATATAGTATTCAAATCTGTATGACTGAATGAATATAATTAACATTCAGGCTCTATGGATGAATCTGTATCGACTTGGCATGTAAATGAATCTATTCAAGACATAGTCCGATTTCACATGTAAATGAATCTATTACTGACATACTCATTCTCTTTTTGATACTTCTTAGAGGGTTTTGGTCAAGGAAGTGAAATACCTGGACTGGGTTTTTCTTCTCCACTCTCAAGTTGCACATGATGTACACGTCCCAGGCAAGATTGCTTGTAGAACATCTGAAAAGGACAGAATAACGTCTCTCAGGACAATATGGTGGTAACTGAAACAAGACAGAGCGTTCAAATGATCCGAACAATAAAGTCATGATTTTCAGCACACTCAAAAGGCAACAACAGGTTTATGACTGAAACAAGGGTAAATCCTACAAGACCAGGACCTCTGTTATCTAAATAGAAGAAGAAAAGGGCCTTAAGAGCCATTTCACGCATATGTTGCACCGGTCACAATATCCAATGCATCTAACAATGAGCTTTCCAAAACTTGACGGAGTTTAGGAAATTATACAATATTACAAGCTGAACCATACAATATTACAAGCTTTCTGGAAACTAACAGTAAGTAGCAATTGTTCATGTTGTTTTTACAAAAACAGTCATCGGGTAAATAGCAACACTCATCAGGCACAGGAATTAATCGCGAAGACCTCACTGCTATGGTTAGTTATTAGCCCCACTACGTCATCTTTTGATAAGACGATTTATGTTGTTTTTTGCTTGTGATGCTAATGCTTTGTCATTTATTCATGCAACGGCTGGAAGGACTGGAAAATGTATTCCAATTTGCATCGCTTCACATGGAACTAAAATATGATAAGTGGAGGACCTAAACTTCACAACATGGCCAAGGGAAGAGTGTATTTAGAGAAGACTGCAGACAGGTGGGTACACCTTCCTACTCATCCATCATGTCAAGCTACAATAGCAGAGCACGTCTCCAAGGTGTTTTGGCAGACTTTGAACAAACACACTAATTTTAGCAAAGTAGACAAATTGATGATAGCTAATTCTCTCAAGCAATTATTTCAGTCAAAGTTCAGTATGCACACCATTATGTTCAGTTCACACAAGATTTAGACAAAAAGCAGTCGCATATACTTATCGTAATGGGGATCTCTGATTTCTCACCATCTACGAAGTATGCCGATGGGGTACCCTTGGACGGACGCGGCAGCGTTGCTTGTTGCCCGATAGCGGTGGCAGCCGGCTGGGACTGTGCGAAGCAGGAGGCATCGATGGCCTCCTCCAGCCACAGTCGAGGTGGGGAGCCTTTGCCGGATCCCTCCAAGGCTGCGCAGTGGCCGGTGCCGACGATCCATTGGAGACAAAGCTCATCCATGGCGGCCGGAGCGGAGCCATGGCTGCGGACCAAGATGGTGCCGGCGAACGGGTTCGTCGCAGGGCTGAAGAGCGCTGGGGAAAAGGAAGGCGAGATGGAAGCAGTAGGCGGCAGATCCAGGCTGTGGCAGATCCGGCCAGGGGTGGGTCCATGGACCGGCCAGGGGTGGGTATTCGTGTCGCCGCCGGTGGGATGCAGTGGAAGAGGGGCGGTCGTGTTCTGTGAGGGAGAGGAGCTTATCCGCTTGTGTAGTGAGCGAGTGAGTGTTTGCTCCAGTTGTCCGATTTTTTTTACGGCCAAGTGTTTACAAAGCTGGTTCAGTCATATATCAATGGTTGATCTAGAAGGTCTTATAAAATCTTATCATTAGATTTATTCTATGTTTTTTATTTGAATTCTAACTCTAATTTACTACTACTTAATATGATCATATGACAGATTTCAGAACAGAACTAGCTGTCATTTAGTGGACTCGGAACTGAATGATGATAACATAAGAAATAGACAATGAACCCACAAATTGTATGATTCTGGATGGACTCCCTAAGAATTTGAAAACATCGAACACTTCATCAAAACTTGAGTTCAACTCGCAATCGGTTCTTCTTTCACCATTTGTCAATCCAACGAATGACGAATTAATACATAAACTTTTGCTTGTGCATCAACATGCTTGATGGTGTCCCTTTGTTGAAGTAAGCCACGTTTTCTCAGATCAAGTTGTGTTCTTATATACTCTTGTGTCATTATAATTGAAATAATTGCGATCTCACACGAGTGAATGGGGAAAAATCTATAATCGTTATCATATTAGTTTGGATTTGAGACAAATAAGGAACAAATTAAAGAATGATGAATACATGGATGTTGTTTGCTTTAATATTATTGTGCGTATATTAGCGTGCCACGACATCCAATTTGTTACATTCCAGTTCACTGGATGGTTATTTGGTTCTAATTTCATGCACTCATGGTGCGATGGAAGGCTACATTTTATAGTACCCAGGGTGATTATTTACACCATACTCATTTGTATACACTTTGGACATGATATTTTTTTATATAACAATGTCATATAATGCATATGTAGGATGATATTCGATTGAGGAGGCAAATTTTGGACATGTTTTGAATACAAGGAAATGAAGCTCTAGACAATATCTCAACCACGGAACAAAACATTCTAGATTTCATCGATACATTAAACTTTAAAGAGAATCATCGGCAAAGAACAAATAGTAGATATTGTTTCTTAGTTGTTGTTTTTAAATTTTCTTTGTAACTAATTATAATACATTTATGTGATTATGAATTTTATGTGAAGACATGTGATCGGATCCTGTTACACGTGCACTCACGCCGTGGGCATGAGACACGTCTAAATGATTCAGCAAAGAACTCGCCATACAAGAAATTAGATTAAAAATATTTTATTATAGATTATGATATGTGCGTTGCACGTGCACGCTTACTAGTGATGATAAAAGTAGAAACATGTTCTTTTTAGTAGAGAAGACACGTTTGTATGATGGCAAAGGTGGGTAATTTTCTTTCAACACGTAAAAAAATCCATTGGCTATAAACTTTTAACGTATACAATCAACGGCTAGATGTTTCTGATTATTGTGTGATTTTCTAGCTTAATTCTCTTTTTTCTAGTTAACCAGTCATTTACTTTTTAAATATAAATAGATAAAGCAAATCACTACTCTAAGTACTGTAACAAACCAATTCATATTTTGTTTTTGCATTGTGTCCACTGTAATATAACTTTTCCATGGCTTAATCCACTGATATAAATTGATAGATTCATCAAAACAAGCAAACTATGCATCAAAAACAGAACAATCTGTAGCAATTTGAACATCCACCATACTTATGGTACCCCAAACATTCTACCAAAATTAGGAAAAATAAACAAGTTGTAAAGCAAGACAGTGCAAAAAGAATCAGAACCAAATGACGTTCCAGTTTAAAATGTAAAATCGCGCACTACAGCCAAAGTTTCTGTCCTGCACCGTACAAACCAACAAGCATTGTAAACATCCTAAAGGCAAACCTTGGCACATTATTTTTATAATACAATGGAATTATACAAGGGGATAATTATTTTTGATGAAAAGTTTCTGTAATCAAGATTCACAAAGTTTCCGTGAGCATGAACAAAGTTCAAGGAGCTCTCCTACTTCAACAATGCTTGTCTTTCTCATTTTCACTTTCCTTTTTGAAAAGTTTTGGGTTTCCCTCTTTATTTTTTTGTTTTTAAACTATATAAAAGCACTCAACAGAAATAAATGACTCTCTAAAACTTCCGGGTTGTCTCCCCTGCAGCGCTTTCTTTAAAGCCATTAAGCTAGGCATTTAGTGCTCAAGTAATGAATCCACCCAGATCGCAAGGTATATCAAAGCCAATTTTAATTAACAATGATTTGTAATTTAGTAGTGAACACCAAGTAACATATATCATGCAACAACGAAGTCTAACTCTCTTCCTATGCATCGGCATGTCATAAAAGAACAATTCATGCACACAAAGTAAAGGCCAATGCATAGTATAAACAGTTTCTTGCAATTCTATCATATGGGAAACATAGAGAGGTGGAGATGTAGTTCTTCTCTCATAATAATTGCAAGTAGGAGCAGAAAGCACATGCATATTATATCTATCAAAATCATCATGTGTAGTAGTAAAACGAAACCCATCAATATAATCCTTAATAAGCACAAACTTCTCCGATATAGTGTAGTTTGGAGAATTCAAAAAGATAATAGGACTATCATGCGTGCGTGCAATAGCAACAATTTCATGTTTAACATAAGGAACTATAGCAAGTTCATCTCCATTAGCATAATTCATATTGTCATCTTGGCCACAAGCATAGCAGGCATCATCAAAAAGGGATATTTCAAGAGACTCAACAGGATCATAACAATCATCATAGCAATCATCCTTCGGTAAGCACGAAGGGGAATTAAACAATGTATGAGTTGAAGAGTTACTCTCATTAGAAGATGGGCACGGGTGATCAATCCGCTCTTCCTCCTTTTGTTCTTCGCTCTCCTCATCATCTTTTTCATCCAGTGAGCTCACAGTTTCATCAATTTCTTCTTCCATAGATTCCTACAAAATATTAGTCTCTTCTTGGACAGCGGAGACTTTCTCAATAAATGCATTAATATTGTAATTGTATTCATAATTCTCAAAGCAATATTTCAATATAGCAAAATTTTCAGGCCTATAAACACCATCATTATCAAAAGCTTCATACTTTTCAAACAAAGATTCAATTTCATAAGCAGCCTTAAAAGCAACAAATTCTTCTATTTGTTCAACATCATAGTAATCATATCTACCATTAGCATAAGAAGCTAAGGTTTCATTATCATTAAATTTGCATGAAAAGGGAAGGTGCGGAGCCTTCATCCTAGAGCAACAATTATAATCATATCTCAATCATAGAACCCGAGCATACCAACGCAACATATTAATTTGATCCCATAATAGTTTCCATTTTTGTGTAAAGCGATAATCCCTAAAGTATTCACGTTGATCCAACATGTCTCCCATTATAAAGTTGAATGGGTTTTTCTCAGGATTATGAAAGTAGTACATAATATCTCTCACATAATGAGAATCGAGGGTTTTAGGAGTTACTCCATCTTCATGAGTAACAAGTACACCTATTTTTTTTGTATTTTGTGTTTCATATCCATAACTAAAGATAGAGAACAACTTAGAACAGCAAATAAAAATTACTTAGTGATAAAGCAAACAAGCACACACGAGAATATTCACCCCACGCTATGACTCCCCGGCAACGGCGCCAGAAAAAAGTCTTGATAACACGTAAGTATACGGGATAGTTGTAGCCTCTTTCGATAAGTAAGAGTGTTGAACCCAACGAACAGCTAAAGGTAGAACAAATACTCTCTCAAGTCCTATCGGCCACTGATACGACTCTACGCACGCTTGACGTTCGCTTTACCTAGAACAAGTATGAAACTAGAAGTACTTTGTAGGTGTGATAGGGTAGGTTTGCAAGATAATAAAGAACGCGTAAATAAAGAGTAGGGGCTGTTTAGATAAAGAAGCAATAAAGTAAATATAGCGAGTGTGGAAAAGTGGTGGTAGGAGTTGTGAAATTGTCCCTAAGCAATTGACTACGTTACTAGACCGGTAATCACTATTGTAATTCTATTTGAGGGAGAGGCATAAGCTAACATACTTTATCTACTTGGATCATATGCACTTATGATTGGAACTCTAGCAAGCATCCGCAACTACTAAAGATTCATTAAGGTAAAACCCAACCATAGCATTAAAGTATCAAGTCCCCTTTATCCCATACGCAACAATCCCCTTACTCAGGTTTGTGTTTCAGTCACTCACGCAACCCACTATAAGTGAATCATGAACGCATTGCAACACCCTACAGTGGGAATCCCTCACGCTTGCGCGACACGGAGGGAACCATAGGACAACACCAATAATAAAACATGCAACTCAAACCAATCATAGCAATTCATCAATCACCGATAGGACAACGAAAATCTACTCAGACATCATAGGATGGCAACACATCATTGGATAATAATATGAAGCATAAAGCACCATGTTCAAGTAGAGGAACGGGTTGCGGGAGAGTGGACCGCTGGATATAGATGGGGGAAGGTGATGGAGATGTTGGTGAAGATGATGGAGGTGTTGGTGAAGATCGCGGTGATGATGATGGCCTGCGGCGGCGTTCCGGCGCCACCGGAAGCAAGGGAGAGAGAGAGCCCCCCTTCTTCTTCTTCTTCCTTGACCTTCTCCCTAGATGGGAGAAGGGTTTCCCCTCTGGTCCTTGGCTCCCATGGCGTGGGAGGGGCGAGAGCCCTTCCGAGATTGGATCTATCTATCTGTTTCTGCGTTCTCAGATTCTACCCCTTCACTGTTTCTTTTATATCCGGAGATCCGTAACTCCGATTGGGGTGAATCTTTCGCTCAGATCTTTCTCATAAAATTAGCTTTCTTGCGGCAAAAGAAGAGTGTCAACCACCTTACGGGGTGCCCAGGAGAGTCCAGGGCACGCCTGCCTCCCTGGGGTGCACCCCCTATCTCCTGGCCCCCCGGGCACCGTGTCGCGTTGGTTTTACTTCCCAAAAATCACAAATATTCCAACATAATTCTCCATCCGTTTTTATTCCGTTTGGACTCCGTTTGATATGGGGTTTCTGCGAAACATAAAACATGCAACAGACAGGAACTGGCACTGGGCACTGGATCAATATGTTAGTCCCAAAAAATAGTATAAAAAGTTGCCAAAAGTATATGAAAGTTGTAGAATATTGGAATGGAACAATCAAAAATTATAGATATGACAGAGACGTATCAATTACTCACGCACGGCGGTGAGCATCATGAAATTGGTGAGGGATGATGGTTGATGATGATGATGGCGACAGATTCCCCTCTCCGGAGCCTCGAAGGGACTCCAAATCAGCCCTCTCGAGGAAGAACAGGGCTTGGCGGCGGCTCCATATCGTAAAACACGATGAATCCTTCTCCCTGATTTTTTTCTCCCCGAACGTGAATATATGGAGTTGGAGTTTTCGTCGGTGGAGGTCCAGGGGGGCCACGAGGCAGGGGGCACGCCTAGAGGGGTAGGGCGCGCCCCCCACCCTCGTGGCCAGGGTGTGGGCCCCTTCAGCTGATTCTTTCGCTAGTATTTTTTATTAATTCCAAAAAGTGTCTCCGTGAAGTTTCAGGTCATTTCGAGAACTTTTATTTCCGCACAAAAATAACACCATGGCAATTCTGCTGAAAATAGCGTTAGTCCGGGTTAGTTCCATTCAAATCATCCAAGTTAGAGTCCAAAACAAGGGCAAAAGAGTTTGGAAAAGTAGATACGTTGGAGACGTATCAACTCCCCCGAGCTTAAACCTTTGCTTGTCCTCAAGCAATTCAGTTGACAAGCTGAAAGTGATAAACAAAAACTTTGACAAACTCTGTTTGATCTTTTGTTGCAAATATGTAAAGCCAACATTCAAGTTTTCAGCAAAGCTCATGAACTAACCATATTCACAATAACATTTAGGTCTCATGTTTACTCATATCAATGGACTAATCAAGTAGCGAGTAATAATAATAAATCTCAGATGACAACACTTTATCAAAACAATCATGATGTGATATAACAAGATGGTATTTTTCTAGTGTTGGGGAACATAGCATGCAATTTCAAAAAATTTCCTACGATCACGCAAGATCTATCTAGGAGATGCATAGCAACGAGAGGGGGAGAGTGTGTCCACATACCCTCGTAGACCGAAAGCGGAAGACGTTAGGTTAACACGGTTGACGTAGTCGAACGTCTTCACGATCCAACTGATCTCTAGTACCAAACGTACGACACCTCCGAGTTCAGCACACATTAAGCTCGATGACGTCCCTCGAACTCTTGATCCAGCAGAGGGCCGAGGGAGAGTTTCGTCAACATGATTGCGTGGTGACGGTGATAGTGATGTGATCCGCGCAAGGCTTCGCCTAAGCACTACGACGCTATGACTGGAGGTGTAAACTACGGAGGGGGGCACCGCACATGGCTAAGAGAACAATTGATGTGCCTTTGGGGTGCCCCCCGCCCTCGTATATAAAGGAGGGAAGGAGGAGGCCGACGGCCAGGAGGGGCGCGCCATGGGGGGAGTCCTACTAGGACTCCACTCCTAGTAGGATTTAGCCCCTCTTTTTCCTTTCTTACCGGATGGGAAAAGGAAGCAGAGGGAGAGGGAGAGGGAAAAGGGGCGCCACCCGCTCCCCTACTCCAATTCAGACTACCATGGGGGGGGCACCCCTTGCGGCCCTCCTCTCTCTCCACTAAGGCCCATGTAGGCCCAATACTTCCCCGGGGGGGGGGGGGGGTTCCGGTAACCCCTCGGTACTCTTGTAAAATACCCGAACCACTTGAAACCATTCTGATGTCCGAATACTACCTTCCAATATATGAATCTTTACCTATCGACCATGTTGACACTCCCCGTCATGTCTGTGATCTCATTCGGGACTCCGAACAAACTTCGGTCACCAAAACACATAACTCATAATACAAATTGTCATTGAACGTTAAGCATGCGGACCCAACGAGTTCGAGAACTATGTAGACATGACCGAGAAATATCTCTGGTCAATAACCAATAGCAGAACCTGGATGCTCATATTGGTTCCTACATATTCTACAAAGATCTTTATCGGTCAAACCGCATAACAACATATATTATTCCCTTTGTCATCGATATGTTACTTGCCCGAGATTTGATTGTCGGTATCCTCATACCTAGCTCAATCTCGTTACCAGCAAGTCTCTTTACTCGTTCCGTAATGCATCATCTCATAACTAACTCATTAGTCACATTGCTTCAAGGCTTATAGTGATGAGAGTTATTGAGAGGTCCCAGAGATACCTCTCCAATACATGGAGTAACAAATCCTAATCTCGATCTATGCCAACCCAACAAACACCTTCGGAGACACCTGTAGAGCATCTTTATAATCACCCAGTTACTTATGACGTTTCATAGCACATAAGGTGTTCCTCGGGTATTCAGGAGTTGCATAATCTGATAGTCAGAGGAACATGTATAAGTCATGAAGAAAGCAATAGCAATAAAACTTAATGATCATTATGCTAAGCTAACGGATGGGTCTTGTCCATCACATCATTCTCTAATGATGTGATCCCATTCATCAAATGACAACACATGTCTATGGTTAGGAAACATAACCATCCTTGATTAACGAGCAAGTCAAGTAGAGGCATACTAGGGACACTCTGTTTTGTCTATGTATTCACACATGTACTAAGTTTCCGATTAATACAATTCTAGAATGAATAATAAACATTTATCATGATATAAGGAAATATAAATAACAACTTTATTATTGCCTCTAGGGCATATTTTCTTCAGTCTCCCACTTGCACTAGAGTCAATAATCTAGATTACCTAGTAATGGTTCTAACACCCATGGAGTCTTGGTGCTGATCATGTTTTGCTCATGGAAGAGGCTTAGTCAACAGGTCTGCAACATTTAGATCCGTATGTATCTTGCAAATCTCTATGTCTCCCTCCTTGACTTGATCGCGGATGGAGTTGAAGCGTCTCTTGATGTGTTTGGTTCTTTTGTGAAATCTGGATTCCTTTACCAAGGAAATTGCTCCAGTGTTGTCACAAAAGATTTTCATTGGACCCGATGCACTAGGTATTACACATAGATCGGATATGAACTCCTTCATCCAGACCCCTTCATTTGCTGCTTCCGAAGCAGCTATGTACTCCGGTTCACACGTAGATCCCGCCACGACGCTTTGCTTGGAGGTGCACCAACTGACAGCTCCACCATTCAATATAAATATGTATCCGATTTGCGACTTAGAGTCATCCGGATCAGTGTCAAAGCTTGCATCGACATAACCATTTATGACAAGCTCTTTGTCACCTCCATAAACAAGAAGCATATCCTTAGTCCTTTTCACGTATTTCATGATGTTCTTGACCGTTGTCCAGTGACCCACTCCTGGATTACTTTGGTACCTCCCTGCTAAATTATAGCAAGGCACACATCAGATCTGGTACATAGCATTGCATACATGATAGAACCTATGGCTCAAGCATAGGGAATGACTTTCATTTTCTCTCTATCTTCTGCAGTGGTCGGGCATTGAGTCTGACTCAACTTCACACCTTGTAACACAAGCAAGAACCCTTTCTTTGACTAATCTATTTTGAACTTCTTCAAAACTTTATCAAGGTATGTGCTTTGTGAAAGTCCAATTAAGTGTCTTGATCTATCTCTATAGATCTTGATGCCCAATATATAAGCAGATTCACTGAGGTCTTTCATTGAAAAAATCTTATTCAAGTATCCTTTTATGCTATCGAGAAATTATGTATTATTTCCAATCAACAATATGTCATCCACATATAATATTAGAAATGCTACAGAGCTCCCACTCACTTTCTTGTAAATACAGGCTTCTCCAAAAGTCTGTATAAAACCATATGCTTTGATCACATTATCAAAGCGTATATTCCAACTCCGAGAGGCTTGCACCAGTCCATAAATGGATCGCTGGAGCTTGCACACTTTGTTAGGACCTTTTGGATCGACAAAACCTTCTGGTTGCATCATATACAAATCTTCTTTAATAAATCCATTAAGGAATGCAGTTTTGACATCCATTTGCCAAATTTCATAATCATAAAATGCAGCAGTTGCTAACATGATTTGGACATACTTAAGCATCCCTATGGGTGAGAAGGTCTCATCATAGTCAACTGCTTGAACTTGTTGAAAACCTTTCGCAACAAGTCAAGCTTTGTAGACAGTAACATTACCGTTAGCGTCAGTCTTCTTCTTGAAGATCCATTTATTTTCTATGGCTTGCCGATCATCGGGAAGTCCACCAAAGTCCACACTTTGTTCTCATACATGGATCCTGTAAGTGCATCTAGTGCCACCCCTAGTTGGTTTTGGGGTATTGACGACAAAGTTGGTTGAGGGACTAATGCGTTTGTGAGAATCGCAGGATAACGCAGGTAGTGTCCCTCATTGATTCGGTTTACCTACCGGAGATGACCCCTAAAAATGTATGAAGACATTGAAGACAATGGTGGTATGAGAAGATATTCATATTGAAGTCTATGACATGAGAAGACATTGTGTGAAGACTATGGAGCACGAAGACTGTGTGGTTTCGCTGTTTCCTTTTCTTCTTTGTTGAGTCATAGGAACCACCGTACTGTTAAGTGGGGTCCAAGTGAACTAAGTCAGAGTGACTGAAGTGATGCTCAACCCAAATCCTATGTCTTCGAGCGAAGACAATGAGAGCAAATCTTATCCAGAGCTGGATGAGTCAGCTTTGCTTGTAGCCCAAGTAAAGTTGCCGAGTGTGTTTGAAATCTGACCGTTGGAACACGTGTCAGTTCCTTAGTGACCCAGGGTCATTTCGGACAAATCAGGTCGGGTTGCCTTGTGGCTATAAATAGCCCACCCCCTACACCATAAATTGGTGGCTGCTTAGAGTTTGTGCACGGCTTTTGTTGTTTGAGAGCAACCCACCTCGAAGCATTTGAGAGAGAGAAATCCTTGCGAGGACAAAGCCCAAACACCCAGAGCCAAAGAGTGTTAGGCATCACTGAAGTCTTTCTGTCTGTGTGACCTGAAGACTTATTACACTTGAGGACTGTGAATCCTCCAGCCGGTTAGGCGCCACGTTCTGAGCATCCAAGAGTCATTGTGGATTGCCGGTGAACGAAGTCTGTGAAGGTTTGTAAGTATACCTTGAAGACTTACCAGAGTGATTGGGCGAGGACTGGGTGTCCTTAGCTCAAGGGGAATAAGGTGAAGACACGGTCTTCTGAGTTAAATCTCAGCCTCCCTAACCAGACGTACAGTTGTCACAGTAACTGGAACTGGTCCAACAAATCATGTGTCTTCAACAAGCGACTGGTTCTATCCCTTTCCATCCTTTACTTTTGTTTGTCTTCGTGAAGTCACTGCCTTTCTGTGTATCTGTTTGACTTCATTGCTTGACTACTCCTGTTGATTGGCTTCATACTATCCTCCATCCTGATCCTTACTACTTAGCTGCTATTAGTCATGTACTTTCACATCATTGTATACTTGACTATGGCTTGCCTATGGTAGTTTATCTTCCGCTGCATATCAACTAGGTCATTTCTGTTGTTTGTCTTCGAAACTTCCAAGTTTTGAAGACTTTCATAAAAATCGCCTACTCACCCCCCCTTAGTCGATACTAGCACTTTCAATTGGTATCAGAGCAAGGTACTCCCTTGTTATGTGTGATTCAGTTTAACCACCTGGAGTTTAGCTATGTCGACTGCAGGGATAATCAAAGTCTCCACTGCTTGCCCCGTCTTCGATGGAACTGAATATCCCTACTGGAAGAATAAGATGCGTATGCATCTTGAAGCCATTAATGTCGACCTCTAGTATGTCGTCAAGAATGGCGTTCCCAAAACTGGTGAAGGTGTCACCCCTACTGATGTCAAGAAGTTCATTCAACTGGATTCTACGGCAAAGAACATCATCTGTGGTCATCTTACCAAAGGACAGTATGGCCGTGTGAGTGCTCTGGAAACGTCAAAGCTAGTCTGGGACTGGCTCTCCAAGGTCAACGAAGGCGTATCAACCCAGAGAGATCAAAGAATCAGTGTTCTTCACAACCTCTTCAACCGCTTCAAGAGAAATGACAATGAAAATGTCCAGCTCACATTCGATCACCTCACTGACATCACAAATGAACTTCAAACTCTTGGTGCAACTGAGATTACCAAGCATGAAATCGTCAAGACATTGCTGAGATCACTTCACAGCTCCTTTGACACCCTTGCCCTCATGATACAAGAACGTCCTGACTTCAAGACACTCGATCCGTCTGATATACTTGAGAGGCTCAACACACATGAGTTCCAGCTATCCGAGAAAAGAGATATCTATGGCCCAAACTATGGCCGAACTCGCGCTTTGAAGGCAAAAGTTGTTTGCTCATCTGAAGAAGAACCTGATTGCAGTTCTGAAGATCCTCAAGACATTGGAAGGGAACTTGCTATGCTTGTGAAGAAGTTCCAGAAATTCACTAAGAAGAAAAGCTTCAGAAAGTCCTCACGATCCAGCTCAAGGAATGATGAAGCCTCCACCCATGATCACAAGAAGAGAACCTGCCAGAAGTGCAAGAAACCTGGTCACTACATATCTGAGTGTCCACAATGGGACAATGAGAAGAAGAAGAAGAAGAGCAAGGAATATGATTCTGATGACAAGAAGAAGAAGAAATCCTTAAAGTCTTCTTCTAAGTCTTCTTCCAAGTCTTCATCATACAAGAAGAGCTCATCTGGCAAGGCTCGTGCTTTTGTTGGCAAGGAAATGGATTCATAGGAGGAGTCTGCTTCTGAAGAGGCGGAGGTGGAGTCTGGAGAGGAGTCCGACCCTGGCGTTGCAAGTCTGTCTCTAGCCACAGCCTGTGTTGCCAAGTCCATCTTCAACACTGAAGATAATGACTTCCACACCAACGCTGAAGCTGATGTCGAAGACGATCCTACTCCCACCTACTGCTTCATGGCACGTGGTGCCAAGGTAAAATCACGCGATGCTTACTTTCAAACATCAAGTGAAGATGACTCTGATTGTGAATCCAAACCAAGCTACAAAACACTTGCTAAAATTGCAACTGAACAACAAAAGGCTATGGAACATACTCAAAAACTGTTAGACAAAAGCGATGACCTGTTGGACACGGAAATGACATGTTCACAGTCCATAGTTGATGACATAAAGAATCTTCATGCTAAGTACCAAGAACTTGAAGGTTGTCATGAAACGCTCTCAACTACTTATGAAAGGTTCTCCTATGATTATCTTCAAAGGAAACAAGAGCTTGAAAAATTGAGAGCGGCTCATGAAGATCTTCAAAAAGTGAATGAGTCACTTCGCGCTCAACAGATCAGTCCTGCTCAGGATGGATTTGAACCACCATGTTTATGTTGGAAATATGCCCTAGAGGCAATAATAAAAGTATTATTATATTTCATTGTTCATGATAATTGTCTTTTATTCATGCTATAACTGTATTATCCGGAAATCGTAATACACGTGTGAATACATAGACCACAATATGTCCCTAGTGAGCCTCTAGTTGACTAGCTCGTTGTGATCAACAGATAGTCATGGTTTCCTGACTATGGACATTGGATGTCGTTGATAACGGGATCACATCATTAGGAGAATGATGTGATGGACAAGACCCAATCATAAGCATAGCACAAAGATCGTGTAGTTCGTTTGCTAGTCCTTTGACCATGAGATCGTGTAACTCCTGGATACCGTAGGAGTGCTTTGGGTGTATCAAACGTCACAACGTAACTGGGTGACTATAAAGGTGCACTACAGGTATCTCCGAAAGTATCTATTGGGTTGACACGGATCAAGACTGGGATTTGTCACTCCGTATGACGGAGAGGTATCTCTGGGCCCACTCGGTAATGCATCATCATAATGAGCTCAAAGTGACCAAGGTGTTGGCCACGGGATCATGCATTACGGTACGAGTAAAGTGACTTGCCGGTAATGAGACTGAACAAGGTATTGGGATACCGACGATCGAGTCTCGGGCAAGTAACGTACCGATTGACAAAGAGAATTGTATACAGGGTTTTGATCGAATCCTCGACATCATGGTTCAACCGATGAAATCATCGAGGAGCATGTGGGAGACAACATGGGTATCCAGATCCCGCTGTTGGTTATTGCCCGAGAGTTGTCTCTGTCATGTCTGCGTGTCTCCTGAACCCGCAGGGTCTACACACTTAAGGTTCGGTGACGCTAGGGTTGTATGAATATGAGTATGCAGCATACCAAATGTTGTTCGGAGTCCCGTATGAGATCCTGGACATCACGAGGAGTTTCGGAATGGTCCGGAGGTAAAGAATAATATATAGGAAGTGGTATTTCGGCCATCGGGAAAGTTTCGGGGTCTGCCGGTAATGTACCGGGACCACCGGAAGGGTCCCGGGGGTCCACCGGGTGGGGGCCACCCATCCCGGAGGGCCCCATGGGCTGAAGTGGGAGGGGAGCCAGCCCATAGTGGGCTGGTGCGCCCCCCTAGGCCCACCCCCTGCGCCTAGGGTTGAAACCCTAGGGGTGGGGGGCGCCCCACTTGGCTTGGGGGGCACTCCACCCCCCTTGGCCGCCGCCCCCCCTTGGAGAATGGATCTCCAGGGGCCGGCGCCCCCCTGGAGGCCTATATAAAGGGGGGGAGGGAGGGGGGCTGCTGTACCCTTGTGTTTGGCGCCTCCCTCCCCCTGCTACACCTCGTCCTCCTCCCGTAGACGCTTGGCGAAGCCCTGCTGGAGTTCTGCTGCATCCACCACCACGCCGTCGTGCTGCTGGATCATCATCAACCTCTCCTTCCCCCTTGCTGGATCAAGAAGGAGGAGACGTCTCCCGTCCCGTACGTGTGTCGAACACGGAGGTGCTGTCCGTTCAGCACTTGGACATCGGTGATCTGAATCACGTCGAGTACGACTCCATCATCACCTTGCAAGCTTCCGCACGCGATTTACAGTGGTATGTAGATGCAAACTCTCTCCCATGACTCGTTGCTTAGATGAACTCATAAATGGATCTTGGTGAAACCGTAGGAAAATTTTAATTTTCTGCAACGTTCCCCAACAGTGGTATCAGAGCTAGGTCTATACGTAGTTCTCTAATGCACGAGTAGAACACAATTTTGTTGTGGGCATGGATCTTGTCAACTTGCTTGCCTCTACTAGTCTTTTCTTGCTTCAACGGTATTGTGGGATGAAGCGGCCCGGACCAACCTTACACGTACGCTTACGTGAGACCGGTTCCACCGATTGACATGCACTAGTTGCATAAGGTGGCTGGCGGGTGTCTGTCTCTCCCACTTTAGTTGGAGCGGATTCGATGAACAGGGCCCTTATGAAGGGTAAATAGAAGTTGACAAAATCACGTTGTGGTTATTCGTAGGTAAGAAAACGTTCTTGCTAGAACCCAATCACAGCCACGTAAAAGATGCAACAACAATTAGAGGACGTCTAACTTGTTTTTGCAGCGATTGATCATGTGATGTGATATGGCCGGAAGTTGTGATGAATGATGAATTGTGATGTATGAGATCATGTTCTTGTAATAGGATTCACGACTTGCATGTCGATGAGTATGACAACCGGCAGGAGCCATAGGAGTTGTCTTTATTTTTTGTATGACCTGCGTGTCATTGAAGAACGCTATGTAAACTACTTTACTTTATTGCTAAACGCGTTAGCCATAGAAGTAGAAGTAGTCGTTGGCGTGACAACTTCATGAAGACACGATGATGGAGATCATGATGATGGAGATCATGGTGTCAAGCCGGTGACAAGATGATCATGGAGCCCAGAAGATGGAGATCAATGGAGCTATATGATATTGGCCATATCATGTCACAACTATATAATTGCATGTGATGTTTATTATGTTTATACATCTTGTTTACTTAGGACGACGGTAGTAAATAAGATGATCCCTTACAAAAATTTCAAGAAGTGTTCTCCCCTAACTGTGCACCGTTGCTACAGTTCGTCGCTTCTAAGCACCACGTGATGATCGGGTGTGATGGATTCTTACGTTCACATACAACGGGTGTATGACAGTTTTACACAGCGAAAACACTTAGGGTTAACTTGATGAGCCTAGCATGTACATACATGGCCTCGGAACACGGAGACCGAAAGGTCGAACACGAGTCGTATGGAAGATACGACCAACATGGAGATGTTCACCGACGATGACTAGTCCGTCTCACGTGATGATCGGACACGGGCTAGTCGACTCGGATCGTGTGACACTTAGATGACTAGAGGGATGTCTAATCTAAGTGGGAGTTCATAATTTGATTAGAACTTTATTATCATGAACTTAGTCTAAAACCTTTGCAAATATGTCTTGTAGATCAAATGGCCAACGCTAGTGTCAACATGAACTTCAACGCGTTCCTAGAGAAAACCAAGCTGAAAGATGATGGCAGCAACTATACGGACTGGGTCCGGAACCTGAGGATCATCCTCATAGCTGCCAGGAAGCAATATGTCCTAGATGGACCGCTAGGTGAAGCTCCCGTCCCAGAGAACCAAGACATTATGAATGCTTGGCAAACTCGTGCTGATGATTACTCCCTCGTTCAGTGCGGCATGCTTTACAGCTTAGAACCGGGGCTCCAAAAGCGTTTTGAGCATCACGGAGCATATGAGATGTTCGAAGAGCTGAATCTAGTTTTTCAAGCTCATGCCCGGGTCGAGAGATATGATGTCTCCGACAAGTTCTACAGTTGTAAGATGGAGGAAAACAGTTCTGTCAGTGAGCACATCCTAAAGATGTCTGGGTTGCACAACCGTATGACCCAGCTGAACATTAACCTCCCAGATGAGGCGATCATTGACAGAATCCTCCAGTCGCTCCCACCAAGCTACAAGAGCTTTGTGATGAACTACAACATGCAGGGGATGGTGAAGACCATTCCTGAAGTGTTCTCGATGCTGAAGTCAGCAGAGGCTGAAATCAAGAAAGAACATCAAGTGTTGATGGTCAATAAGACCACTAAGTTCAAGAAGGGCAAGGGCAAGAAGAACTTCAAGAAGGACGGCAAGGATGTTGCCGCGCCCGGTAAGCTAGTTGCCGGGAAGAAGCCAAAGAATGGACCCAAGCCTGAGACTGAGTGCTTTTATTGCAAGGGGAAGGGTCACTGGAAGCGGAACTGCCCCAAATACTTAGCAGATAAGAAGGCCGGCAACACCAAAGGTATATTTGATATACATGTAATTGATGTGTACCTTACCAGTACTCGTAGTAACTCCTGGGTATTTGATACCGGTGCCGTTGCTCATATTTGTAACTCACAGTAGGAGCTGCGGAATAAACGGAGACCGGCGAAGGACGAGGTGACGATGCGCGTCGGGAATGGTTCCACAGTCGATGTGATCGCCGTCGGCACGCTGCCTCTACATTTACCCACGGGATTAGTTTTGAACCTTAATAATTGTTATTTAGTGCCAAGTTTGAGCATGAACATTGTATCTGGATCTCGTTTAATACGAGATGGCTACTCATTTAAGTCTGAGAATAATGGTTGTTTGATTTATATGAGAGATATGTTTTATGGTCATGCTCCGATGGTCAATGGTTTATTCTTAATGAATATCGAGCGTAATATTACACATGTTCATAGTGTGGATGCCAAAAGATGCAAAGTTGATAACGATAGTCCCACATACTTGTGGCACTGCCGCCTTGGTCACATTGGTGTCAAGCGCATGAAGAAGCTCCATGCTGATGGACTTTTAGAGTCTCTTGATTATGAATCGTTTGACACATGCGAACCATGCCTCATGGGTAAAATGACCAAGACTCCTTTCTCCGGAACAATGGAGCGAGCAACCAACTTGTTGGAAATCATACATACCGATGTGTGCGGTCCAATGAGCGTTGAGGCTCGCGAAGGATATCGTTATGTTCTCACTCTCACTTATGACTTGAGTAGATATGGGTATGTCTACTTAATGAAACACAAGTATGAGACCTTTGAAAAGTTCAAGGAATTTCAGAATGAGGTAGAGAATCAACGTGACCGAAAGATAAAGTTCCTACGATCAGATCGTGGAGGAGAATACTTAAGTCACGAATTTGGCACACACTTAAGGAAATGTGGAATCATTTCACAACTCACGCCGCCTGGAACACCTCAGCGAAATGGTGTGTCCGAACGTCGTAATCGCACTCTATTGGATATGGTGCGGTCTATGATGTCTCTTACCGATTTACCGCTATCATTTTGGGGATACGCTCTAGAGACAGCTACATTCACTTTAAATAGGGCACCGTCTAAATCCGTTGAGACGACACCGTATGAATTATGGTTTGGGAAGAAACCTAAGCTGTCGTTTCTAAAAGTTTGGGGATGCGATGCTTATGTCAAGAAACTTCAACCTGAAAAGCTCGAAGCCAAGTCGGAAAAATGCGTCTTCATAGGATACCCTAAGGAAACTGTCGGGTATACCTTCTACTTAAGATCCGAGGGCAAGATCTTTGTTGCCAAGAACGGATGCTTTCTAGAAAAAGAGTTTCTCTCGAAAGAAGTAAGTGGGAGGAAAGTAGAACTCGATGAAGTACTGCCTCTCGAACGGGAAAGTGGTGCAGCTCAGGAAACTGTTCCTGTGATGCCCACACCAAGTGAAGAGGAAACCAATGATGATGATCAAGGTACTTCGGATCAAGTTGCTACTGAACTTCGTAGGTCCACAAGGACACGTTCCGCACCAGAGTGGTACGGCAACCCTGTCCTGGAAATCATGTTGTTAGACAACGGTGAACCTACGAACTATGAAGAAGTGATGGGGGGCCCAGATTCCAACAAATGGCTTGAAGCCATGAAATCCGAGATAGAATCCATGTATAAAAACAAAGTATGGACTTTGGCAGACTTGCCCGATGATCGGCAAGCGATAGAAAACAAATGGATTTTTAAGAAGAAGACGGACGCGGATGGAAATGTTACCATCTATAAGGCTCGACTTGTCTCTAAGGGTTATCGACAAGTTCAAGGGATTGACTACGACGAGACATTCTGTCCCGTAGCGAAGCTGAAGTCCGTCCGAATCATGTTAGCAATTGCCGCATACTATGATTATGAGATATGGCAGATGAACGTCAAAACGGCATTCCTTAACGGACATCTTAAGGAAGAGCTGTATATGATGCAGCCGGAAGGTTTTGTCGATCCTAAGAACGCTAACAAAGTATGCAAGCTCCAGCGATCCATTTATGGGCTGGTGCAAGCATCTCGGAGTTGGAACATTCGCTTTGATGAGATGATCAAAGCGTTTGGGTTTATGCAGTCTTATGGAGAAGCCTGCGTTTACAAGAAAGTGAGTGGGAGCTCTGTAGCATTTCTCATATTATATGTAGATGACATACTCTTGATGGGAAATGATACAAAACTTCTGGACAGCATTAAGGCCTACTTGAATAAGTGTTTTTCAATGAAGGACCTTGGAGAAGCTGCTTATATATTAGGCATCAAGATCTATAGAGATAGATCGAGACGCATCATAGGTCTTTCACAAAGCACATACCTTGATAAGATTTTGAAAAGGTTCAAAATGGATCAGTCCAAGAAGGGGTTCTTGCCTATGTTACAAGGTGTGAGATTGAGCTCAGCTCAGTCACCGACCACAGCAAAGGATAAAGAAGAGATGAGTGTCATCCCCTATGCTTCAGCCATAGGATCTATTATGTATGCCATGCTGTGTACCAGACCCGATGTAAACCTTGCCATAAGTTTGGTAGCAAGATACCAAAGTAATCCCGGCAAGGAACACTGGACAGCGGTCAAGAATATCCTGAAGTACCTGAAAAGGACAAAGGACATGTTTCTCGTTTATGGAGGAGACGAAGAGCTCGTCGTAAAGGGTTACGTCGACGCTAGCTTCGACTCAGATCTGGATGACTCTAAGTCACAAACCGGATACGTGTATATGTTGAATGGTGGAGCAGTAAGCTGGTGCAGCTGCAAGCAAAGCGTCGTGGCGGGATCTACGTGTGAAGCGGAGTACATGGCAGCCTCGGAGGCAGCGCATGAAGCGATTTGGGTGAAGGAGTTCATCACCGACCTAGGAGTCATACCCAATGCGTCGGGGCCGATCAAACTCTTCTGTGACAACACTGGAGCTATTGCCCTTGCTAAGGAGACTAGGTTTCACAAGAAGACCAGGCACATCAAGCGTCGTTTCAACTCCATCCGTGAAAATGTTCAAGATGGAGACATAGAGATTTGCAAAGTGCACACGGATCTGAATGTCGCAGATCCGTTGACTAAACCTCTCTCGCGGGCAAAACATGATCAACACCAGAACTCTATGGGTGTTCGATTCATCACAATGTAACTAGATTGGTGACTCTAGTGCAAGTGGGAGACTGTTGGAAATATGCCCTAGAGGCAATAATAAAAGTATTATTATATTTCATTGTTCATGATAATTGTCTTTATTCATGCTATAACTGTATTATCCGGAAATTGTAATACACGTGTGAATACATAGACCACAATATGTCCCTAGTGAGCCTCTAGTTGACTAGCTCGTTGTGATCAACAGATAGTCATGGTTTCCTGACTATGGACATTGGATGTCGTTGATAACGGGATCACATCATTAGGAGAATGATGTGATGGACAAGACCCAATCATAAGCATAGCACAAAGATCGTGTAGTTCGTTTGCTAGTCCTTTGACCATGAGATCGTGTAACTCCTGGATACCGTAGGAGTGCTTTGGGTGTATCAAACGTCACAACGTAACTGGGTGACTATAAAGGTGCACTACAGGTATCTCCGAAAGTATCTATTTGGTTGACACGGATCAAGACTGGGATTTGTCACTCCGTATGACGGAGAGGTATCTCTGGGCCCACTCGGTAATGCATCATCATAATGAGCTCAAAGTGACCAAGGTGTTGGCCACGGGATCATGCATTACGGTACGAGTAAAGTGACTTGCCGGTAACGAGACTGAACAAGGTATTGGGATACCGACGATCGAGTCTCGGGCAAGTAACGTACCGATTGACAAAGAGAATTGTATACAGGGTTTTGATCGAATCCTCGACATCATGGTTCAACCGATGAAATCATCGAGGAGCATGTGGGAGACAACATGGGTATCCAGATCCCGCTGTTGGTTATTGCCCGAGAGTTGTCTCTGTCATGTCTGCGTGTCTCCTGAACCCGCAGGGTCTACACACTTAAGGTTCGGTGACGCTAGGGTTGTATGAATATGAGTATGCAGCATACCGAATGTTGTTCGGAGTCCCGGATGAGATCCTGGACGTCACGAGGAGTTTCGGAATGGTCCGGAGGTAAAGAATAATATATAGGAAGTGGTATTTCGGCCATCGAGAAAGTTTCGGGGTCTCCCGGTAATGTACCGGGACCACCGGAAGGGTCCCGGGGGTCCACCGGGTGGGGCCACCCATCCCGGAGGGCCCCATGGGCTGAAGTGGGAGGGGAGCCAGCCCATAGTGGGCTGGTGCGCCCCCCTAGGCCCACCCCCTGCGCCTAGGGTTGAAACCCTAGGGGTGGGGGGGCGCCCCACTTGGCTTGGGGGGCACTCCACCCCCCTTGGCCGCCGCCCCCCCTTGGAGATTGGATCTCCAGGGGCCGGCGCCCCCCCCCCCCCCTGGAGGCCTATATAAAGGGGGGAGGGAGGGGGGCTGCTGTACCCTTGTGCTTGGTGCCTCCCTCCCCCTGCTACACCTCGTCCTCCTCCCGTAGACGCTTGGCGAAGCCCTGCTGGAGTTCTGCTGCATCCACCACCACGCCGTCGTGCTGCTGGATCATCATCAACCTCTCCTTCCCCCTTGCTGGATCAAGAAGGAGGAGACGTCTCCTGTCCCGTACGTGTGTTGAACGCGGAGGTGCTGTCCGTTCAGCACTTGGACATCGGTGATCTGAATCACGTCGAGTACGACTCCATCATCATCTTGCAAGCTTCCGCACGCGATTTACAAGTGGTATGTAGATGCAAACTCTCTCCCATGACTTGTTGCTTAGATGAACTCATAGATGGATCTTGGTGAAACCGTAGGAAAATTTTAATTTTCTGCAACGTTCCCCAACAGTTTAAAATGCATTGAGCGTGATAACGCTACATCTATTGCTGAATGTTCCACTGCTGCTACTGTTTCATTGTCTTCACCTATTAACGTGGTTACTAACCCCTCTGCGGAGGATAGCACTGCTGTTGCTGATGAAAATTCTATGTTGAAGACATTGCTTGAAACAGGGATGTACAAAAGTTTGAAGGTACATCAGACTCTCTGCAATGTCCTCAAAAAGCAGATTCTGAACCGAAACCCTAGGAAAGAGGGTGTTGGGTTCGAGAGGAAAATGAATGTTGATGGCTCGTACTGAAAGCCTGAGCCGTACCCCAAAACCACATGGGTTGCTGCAAAGGAACCTTCAGTAGATCCATCCACTTTATCTGGCTTTACCTGCGCTAATCCTATTATAACTGATGAATCCTTTGATGCAAACTATAAGCTGTTCAAGAATCAGAATGGTGAAGTGTTTGCCAGGTACATTGGTACTAACTGCAGGAATGGACCACCTATGAAGAAGATCTGGGTACCTGAGCAGTACATTGAGAATCTTCCTGTGAATGTCGTCATGACACCACCAAGGAAGAAGACAAACCCCAGACCTATAGCTTCATATGGCCCAAAGGCTTCATACAGATACAAGACTCACCTGAGTCACCCTAACACAAATGTTTTGCAGGGAAATCATGCTCAGACTTATGAATATGAGCGTGTATCTTCAAACCGCTATGTTCATAGGACTAAGAACTTTTCTGCTTATTCATATGAGTATCATTCATCTCCTGCAAGGCTATTTGCTAGGGCTTCAAAGCCAAAATTCTCAGATGCTGCACTTAGACTCATTGCTTCTAAGCCACCCCTGAAGATGTGGGTGGGAAAGAAGAACTAACTCTCTTTTGCAGAAAACGGTCTCCAGCCAGCAATCAATGGCGTCCGATACTATTGCTGGGGACCTAAAACACATTAAGGACGCATGATAAAATGTCATTCTATATACTTCACATCTGAATCGCTTATCAGTCATACTATATGTCCTAACTTTGATATAAGCTGTGACAGTCCCTATATGTGTCAAATGCTTATGCTTCACAACACTCTTGTGAAGCCTATCCTCCTAACTGCACTGTAGGGTACATCACCAAAAGCTTCAGAATGGATAATGGACAGTGGATGCACTAATCATATGACTGGTGATCGAAGTCTTCTCATGGACTCAACCTTACGTCCATCCGACAAGAGTCACATCACATTTGCTGACACTGGTAAAAGCAAGGTATTGGGTCTAGGTAGAGTTGCAATCTCAAAGGATCAACACATGGATAAAGTGATGCTTGTTGAATCCCTTGGTTTCAACTTAATGTCTGTCTCAATGCTTTGTGACTTGAACATGATTGTGCTATTTGGAAAATATCGCTGCCTTGTACTAATGGAATCTGACAAATCTCTAGTCTTTGAAGGGTATCAAAAAGATGATCTATACATGGTAGATTTCTCAGCAGGTCCACAGCTAGCCGTATGTCTTCTCACAAAAGCTTCAGAATGCTGGCTCTGGCATCGAAGGCTAGGACATGCTGGCATGAGGAACTTACACTCACTCGTCAAGAAGAAGCATGTCATTGGCATCGAGGATGTCAAGTTCAAGAAGGATCATCTGTGTGGTGCCTGTGAAGCTGGAAAGATGACAAGGGCAAAGCACCCCTCGAAGACAATCATGACAACATCTCAACCCTTCGAGCTGTTACATATGGACTTATTTGGACCTACTCACTACTCCACCCTCACAACAACTGCCTGTCTCTATGGCTTCGTCATTGTTGATGACTACTCAAGATACACATGGGTTCATATAATTCTTTACAAGACTGAAGTGCAAGATGTCTTCAGGCGCTTCGCCAATCGAGCAATGAACAATTATGGCATGAAGATCAAGCATATCAGAAGTGAGAATGGCACTGAATTCAAGAACACTGGACTTGATCTTTATCTGGATACAATGGGAATCACTCATGAGTTCTCTGCTCCATACACACCTCAGCAAAATGGCATCGTTGAGCGCAAAAACAGAACCCTCATTGAGATGGCTCGAACAATGCTAGATGAATACAAGACACCAAGAAAGTTCTGGCCTGAAGCTATTGATACAGCCTGTCACATCATCAACTGTGTGTACAACCATAAGCTTCTGAACAAAACATCCTATGAGCTCCTTACTGGCAAGAAGCCAAACGTCAGTTACTTCAGAGTATTTGGAGCTAGATGCTGGATCAAGGATCCCCATCACAAGTCAAAATTTGCACCTAAGGCTCACGAAGGATTCATGCTTGGCTATGGAAAGGATTCACACTCCTACAGGGTCTTCAACCTCTATCTCTACAAAATCGTCGAAACTGTGGATGTGAAATTTGATGAAACCAATGGTTCACAAAGAGAACTCCTACCAAGTACACTAGATGAAGCCTCTCCAAGTGAATCTATCAAGCTGATGGGAACTGGTGAAATCATGCCTTCTGAAGCACAGCCTGAAGAGGAACTTATCATCTCAGCACCAAATCAACCTGAAGACTATGCTCAGACCGAAGACAATCCTCCCAATGATGACAATGATCAGCAAGAGCAAAGTCTTCGTCATGTTCATCCTCATGTTGCAAATGAAGTTCAAATAGAGAAGATAATTGACAGCATCAATGCACCTGATCCACTCACTTGATCAAGAGCAACACAGCTAGCAAACTTCTGTGGGCACTTTTCATTTGTGTCAATATCAGAACCCAAGAAAGTTGCTGAAGCTTTTATGGAACCTGAATGGATTCAAGGCATGCAAGAAGAACTTCAACAGTTCAAGATGAATAATGTTTGGGAACTTGTCAAGCGACCTTACCCTCGCAAGCATAACATTATTGGAACAAAATGGATATATCAAAACAAGCAAGATGAGCATGGTCAAGTCGTCAGAAACAAAGCACGTCTTGTGGCTCAAGGATATACTCAAGTTGAAGGAATTGACTTCGATGAAACATTTGCTCCTCTTGCTAGGCTTGAAGCTATTCGCATACTGCTAGCCTGCGCTAATCATCACAACATCTTGCTATATCAAATGGATGTGAAGAGTGCATTTCTGAATGGCAAGATTGAAGAAGAAGTATATGTCGCTCAACCACCTGGCTTTGAAGATCCAAAACATCCTGATATGGTGTACAAGCTAAACAAAGCACTGTATGGCCTCAAACAAGCTCCTCGCGCATGGTATGATACAATCAAAGACTTCCTGAAGAGCAAAGGCTTCAAACCAGGATCCCTCGATCCCACACTCTTCACGAAGACATATGATGGTGAACTGTTTGTGTGCCAAATATATGTGGATGACATAATCTTTGGCTGCACCAACTAGAAATATACTGATGAGCTTGGGTATATGATGCAAGAGCAATATCAGATGTCCATGATGGGTGAGCTGAAGTTCTTCCTTGGTCTTCAAATTCGTCAACAAAGAAATGGCATCTTCATATCTCAAGAAAAATACCTCAAATATTGTCTGAAGAAGTTTGGAATGGAAGACTGCAAAGGCTACACGACGCCAATGCCAGCCAAACACCATCTTGGTCCCGACGACAATGGTAAAGAGTTCGATCAAAAGGTATACCGCTCCATGATTGGTTCTTTACTTTATCTATGTGCATCTAGGCTAGATATTATGCTTAGTGTTTGCATGTGTGCTCGATTCCAAGCGGCACCAAAGGAATCGCATCACTTAGCTGTGAAGCGAATTCTTCGATATTTGGCTTACACCCCAACACTCGGATTATGGTATCCCAAGGGCTCAAAATTTGATTTGGTTGGATTCTCGGATGCTGATTATGCTGGTGACAAGGTGGATCACAAGTCTACATCAGGCACATGTCATTTTCTTGGTCGATCACTTGTCTGTTGGTCTTCAAAGAAGTAGAACTGTGTATCACTCTCAACTGCTGAATCTGAATACATTGCTACTGGATCCTGTTGTGCTCAGCTTCTATGGATGAAGCAAACTCTCCAGGACTATGGCATCAACCTGAAACAAGTACCTCTCTTCTATGACAATGAAAGTGCCATCAAGATAGCCAACAATCCAGTCCAGCACTCGAAGACAAAGCACATTGAAATTCGTCATCACTTTCTCAGAGATCATGTCATGAAGAAAGATATCGATATCATTCACGTCAACACTGAAGAGCAACTAGCAGATATCTTCACAAAGCCCTTGGATGAGAAAAGGTTTTGCAAGTTACGGTGTGAGCTAAATATCTTGGAATCCTCTAATGTCCTGTGATCAGGCACACATTCTAACACTTATGCATGTTGATGACTTAGATGTGCAACACACAAAGTAATGTATATCTTCAATCAATGAAGATTTACACTCTGAGTGTGAATACATTAACATGGAATTTCACTTCGGAGCGCCACGATAATTGTGCGTCGTGTCTGGGTCTAATACTTCCTATACGGTGGGTAACGCCACCACCAAATTCCTCTGTTTGAAGTGTTTCACTCATGGCGTTATATTGCAATGACTTCGCATTTGGTTTGTCATCAGTTTCAATTTATCTTCATGATTTTCTGCACTTTGATGATTTGATTGCTTTCTGATATATATATATATATATATATATATATATATATATATATATATATATATATATATACACTAGTGTTCTGTCCTCTACAGCATTCACTTATAGCTAAGTCTTCAAGTTGGATCTTTTGAACTAAGTGAATGTGATCGGACCCTAACCTCTCTATGCTTCCTATCTCAAACTCTATCTGTCCAAATAATATGCATTCTATTGAAACTGTCGAAAGTCTTCTCTGCGTCCTAGTCAGCAGAAGGCAAAGAGACAAACATTAGATCTATTTTAAATGACTTATGTTTACTGTTGAAATCCAGAGAAGCCGGAACAACTCTCCGACATGCCTGGCGGGCGTGGGAACGTGGGACAACTCTGAGTATGTTGCATGCTTGCCACGTGCCCCTCAGATGTGAACCGCTAGGGGCACTAGCGTAATTGCGCTGTGCCGCTCACCTACTTATAAATACTTGTCCCCCGCGGTAAAGAAATCCTTCTTCCACCTCTCCACCTCCGTCAAAACCCTAGCGCCACCGCTAGCTCTCGACGACGCCGGCGACGAAGCGCTTAGCTGCCGCAACTTCTCCGACGCCGTCCTCACGCCGGCCGCGGACATCGTCCTCTCCGCCGTCGCCGTAGGTGTCCTCCGTCACCAAGCTAGGGCACGGTGGGCTGAACTGCTCGGTCTCCTATTCATCCCATCTAGCAGTCCTTCGTGCGGTAATTATAACTCTATTTTTTACCACCTTTTTGATCTTCAAGATTCATCCTGTTTACCGAAAGTGGTTTCTGCCTGTTCAATGTTAGATCTACTCTGTCTGCATCTCATACTGCCTAGTCTATTCACTTAGATTTCCTGTCTAGTCTGATTCCTCACTTGTACTTATTCACGGATTGGTACAAATCTGGAACCAACTCACCTATATAAGTGAATGTCTTCGCATCATGAGGTCAATGTCTTCAAACTGATTTATCTTCAAAATCTTCTGAGAATGCATATGACCTCTTCCCCTTCCCTCGCATCTCTAATGCTGTCACAGGTACATGTCCGTGGGAGAATCCCTTGGTTCTCATAGTCTACATTCGTTTGCAGAATACTTGCAGCATCATATCAATTCTCTTGAAGCCAGTTCCTGCTTGACCAGCAAGCGTAAGTCTCTAAAGCCTTTGAACGTATTGAAGCCATTCAGTTTGAAGTTCATGGCTTCAGAAAAATCAGCAAGGAAGGGTGGCAGACAGCGCAGAGAAGGAACATCCAAAGATCATGACCTAACAGAACTCTACTAGACAGATCCTGAAGAGAATTATCATCAGCGAAAGACACGAATCCAATGGATTCGACGCTATTGGGCTGAAGAATGGTTCAAGTACAAGTTTGTGACGAAGGAATATGAAGAGAAGAATGCTATCAAGAGACCTTGGGGTGATATTCTCTATTGAGGCCTTCAACCCAAGAGCAGAACTGAAGCTATTGCTCAAGGCTTCTATCCTTGCATGGTCCGTGGACCTCAGCCTAAGAACGCCGATCCCACATCACTACTCTGGTGTCGTGACGATGCTCTCTTCAAGCGCAACCTTCAATTCGCTCAGGCTTCGGCCAAGAAGAACAAGAAGTCATTGGGATTAGACTTCAACCCAGGTCCCTCTGCTCCCCGTGCTGACGGCTCCCGTGATGCAGAACCCAATGTCATCGGCCCCTTCTCAAATCTTGACGGCCTCATCACCTACATCTTGGTCCAGGGTGCCAGAGTGGATCATTCTGACAATGATGCTGACTCCGATGAAGCCCCAGCTCCTCCTCCAAAGCCGCAGAAGCAAAAGAAGCAAAAGGCTTCTAGATCAGCTGCACCTCCGAAGACTTCTCGTGCGAAGCCACTGGCCACTGCACCTCCTGAAGCCAGTGTGCAGTCTGAAGATCAATCCCGTGTCTCCAAGAGAACGGAGAAGAAAAAGCAAATTGTCAAGCCTACTGATCAAGCCTTGACTCCTGCCGCCATTCTGCGCGAAGAACCCATTGATCTATCCAGTGATGAGGATCTTGCTGATGATGCCCTTGAGCAGCTGATAAAGAGCAAGGAAGAAGCAGAAATCTTCAACAACTTGCCTCTCTTTGATGAGGAAATCATCCACAACTTCATTGATGAGTGGTTCGACACCCCCAATCTCAGCTTTGAAGATTTGCAGCTTCCCATTGGCCTTAGTGTCGCCTTCAATGGCTCCATTGCTTCTGAGCTGGCTCTCGCTCACGCATCGTTGAGCTAAAGAACAAGATTGATTATGAGAAGGCTCAATTCAAGAAGCATGTGGCCAAGCTAAGTGTTAAAGACGTCAGAAACTTCAAGGTCATGCTACACGAGCTTAAAGAAGCTTTTCTAAAGAAGTGTGAAGAAGCTCAGGGCTCTCGAGAGCGCATGAAGAGTTTGGCTGATAAGTGTGTGCTTGCCTACAATGAGGCTGAGAAGCGCAAGTCACTTGGCCGTCCTGGCATTGACCCCAGGATGGCTGCAAAGAAAAAGAAGAAGCTTCCTGCTGACCAGCCTGCACCTTCAAGCCAAGAAGCCCCCCGCATTATCTTCCCAAGCAGCATGACTGGCTCGAAGCCAAAGGTCACCACAACCGCTTCAGAACAGAAGAAAACGAGGGCTGCCGAGGCTGCAGCCAGAAAGAGGAAGAATACTGAAGCCTCTGATGCCGCTCCCTCCAAGAAGAAGTGCAAGAC
Organism: Triticum timopheevii; assembly: GCA_963921465.1. Lineage (NCBI taxonomy): Eukaryota > Viridiplantae > Streptophyta > Magnoliopsida > Poales > Poaceae > Triticum > Triticum timopheevii. The sequence continues at coordinate 127,873,830 of OY997274.1, forward strand.
CAAGAAGACTAGGGCTGCTTCCACAGAGCCCTTAGTTATTGAACCCATTTCAGTGGTTCGCCCTGCGTCAGAACATCAAGGAAGAAGGATGATAGTCCATGAGCCTGCTCCCACAGAAGCTCAAGAAGCTGAAGATATTCCAGCAGCTGAACCCACCGCTGCTGAAGACATTGGTCATGATGACAATGTTGAAGATGATGAAGTTCTTCCTCAGATTGAACACAATGTGGTATCATCGCCTGTTCTTACGAACAGCGAACTCATCAGCATTGGTCGTCCTCTGACGCCAATTGCTCAGGATGCATCATGGGCTGATCACCCACAGCAACAAGACTCCCCCAGCACTCCCCAACAACGACAACAACAAGCTACACCACCCGTGCAAGAAGAAGAAGAAGACTTTGAGGCCCAGCCAACTCCATCTCCTAAGGCGTTGCCTGCATTTCGCAGGCTTCGTAAAGGACAAAGGCCTCAAGTCCCTCTGTCGAGCGTTCCAGAAGGAGAAGTGCAACGTTCACCTGTTGCTCGTCAAGTATTTTCTGAACCTACTCCAACTGTGAATGTCTCCGAGTCTGAAGCACAAGCTGCTGAAGACATTCCGGCTGCATCAGCCGAGGAAAATCAAGAAGACATACGTGTCCCTACTCCCCCAGTGATTGAAGAAGTTGTTCCTGATGTGAACGTGCCAGTGCCTGACCCTCCTGTTCATCAAGAGGAGGTTGAAAATGTTGAAGCTGCCACCACCAACGCCAATGAAGCCAATGACACAGTCATGGCTGACGCTAATGTGGAGCCTGCACCAACCACTGTGCCTGAAACCAATGAGGCCACTGTGCCTGAAGCCAATGAGGCCACTGCACCTGAAGCTAATGAGACAACTGCTCCCGTAGCACCTGTTGTGCAGCCTGATGCCTCAGCTGTTGCCCCTGCTCCTGTTCCGCCACCAAGGCCCCATACAATTGAGCAAGCATACAATCATGGTCAGCTAACCACTGTCCGATGGCCCATTCTGGTACCTCCGCCTACTGCCTCTGGACCTCTATTTGATTATCATGTAGAGCATAGGCCTTAGGTTCAGAAGCCCAAGCCAAGACTGCCAAGGTTTCCAGGTACTACAAACTCACCAGGGTCATTCAATGCAAATGGCTTCAAGAGCCACAATACTTTCTTTGACAGCGCCAAGAACCCCTACTCCAAGCCAAGGATATCATCAGATCGGTTCTGGAGCTATCAGCAAAGAAGCTATTACTCCTACGTTCTATATGATCAAGTGTGCACTTTCCCTCATATGCGCCTTGACACTGAAGCCATTGCTGGACTGCCATGCTTAGAAGAAGCACTTGATTGCTTTCGTGATGCTGGTCTGCTCCACTTTGTGACAGACAAAGAACACTGGAATGAAGAGCTATTGCTTCAATTCTATGCTACTCTACACATTCGCGGTTACGACAGAGATATCAAGACATGGGTTCTCGAGTGGATGACTGGAAATGTTCATCATGAAGCCAAAGCTATGGATATCATCGAGCTTACAGGGCTAGCCACTCCTGGAGAGTTATATGAACCTGATTGTCAGCTACACCGCAATGCATTGGAGAGCATCTTCCATAAGTCCGAACCTAATATGAGCCAGATGTTGAGCATGATGAAGCCCCTGCCATCTGACGCTGAATATCCAACAGAGTTCTTTGTTGAAGACCTTGAGTATCTGCCTCACACCATATATCATATCATCAGGCGAACTCTATGGCCTATCAAAGGACACTCATTAGTGGCCAAGCTTGAAGGAGCTATGAAGACTTTGGTCTTCTATATTCTCAATGGCATCAGCTTCAATACTCAAGAATTCTTCATCAGGCAACTTGCTGCTTCTGGATCTGACCTATTTGGTCTGAAGTTTTATGCTCCATGGGTCATGCGCCTCATCAAGAGACACTCATCTGTCAACTATCAGCCCTCTACTCACAATCTTCTGATCTTTTTGCCAGAGGTTGATATGTCAGTTGAAGCCATATACTTGGACCAAATATTATTATAAGGAAGAAATCTTAGAAAATGGTAGTGGAATCACACAATTAAAGTGATAATCACCTACTGAGGGAGTCCTAGACTAGGGGGTGTCCGGACAGCCGGACTATCATCGTCCGCCGGACTCCAAGACTACGAAGAAACAAGATTGAAGACTCCATCCCGTGTCCGGGTGGGACTTTCCTTGGCGTGGAAGGCAAGCTTGGCGATACGGTTATGTAGATTTCCTACCATTGTAACCGACTCTGTGTAACCCTAGCCTCCTCCGGTGTCTATATAAACCGGAGGGCTTTAGTCCGTAGGACAACAGCATACATTACAACAATCATACCATAGGCGAGCTTCTAGGGTTTAGCCTACTTGATCTCGTGGTAGATCCACTCTTGTACTACCCATATCATCAATATTAATCAAGCAGGACGTAGGGTTTTACCTCCATCGAGAGGGCCCGAACCTGGGTAAAACATCGTGTCCCTCGTCTCCTGTTACCATCCGCCTAGACGCACAGTTCGGGACCCCCTACCCGAGATCCACCGGTTTTGACACCGACATTGGTGCTTTCATTGAGAGTTCCTCTGTGTCGTCACCGATAGGCTTGATGGCATCTTCAACCAACAACGCTGTCCAGGGTGAGACTTTTCTCCCCGGACAGATCTTCATATTCGGCGGCTTCGCACTGCGGGCTAATTCGCTTGGCCATCTGGAGTAGATCGAAAGCTACGCCCCTGGCCGTCAGGTCAGATTCGGAAGCCTAAACTTCACGGCCGATGTCGGTGTCAAAACCGGTGGATCTCGGGTAGGGGGTCCCGAACTGTGCGTCTAGGCGGATGGTAACAGGAGACAAGGGACACGATGTTTTACCCAGGTTCGGGCTCTCTCGATGGAGGTAAAACCCTATGTCCTGATTGATTAATATTGATGATATGGGTAGTACAAGAGTGGATCTACCACGAGATCAAGGAGGCTAAACCCTAGAAGCTATCCTATGGTATGATTGTTGTAATGTATGTTGTCCTACGGACTAAAGCCCTCCGGTTTATATAGACACCGGAAGAGGCTAGGGTTACACAGAGTCGGTTACAATGGTAGGAGATCTACATATCCGTATTGCCAAGCTTGCCTTCCACGCCAAGGAAAGTCCCATCCGGACACGGGACGGAGTCTTCAATCTTGTATCTTCGTAGTCTTGGAGTCCGGCGGATGATGATAGTCCGGCTGTCCGGACACCCCCTAGTCCGGGACTCCCTCAGTAGCCCCTGAACCAGGCTTCAATGACGATAAGTCCGGCGCGCATAATGTTCGGCATTGCAAGGCGGGTTCCTCTCCTTGAATAATCCAGAGAAGATCATGAACACCAGGATAGTGTCCGGCTCTGCAAAATAAATTCCACATTCCAACGTAGAGAGAATAAAATGTACACTAGCTCAATCTGCTGACGTATTATGCGGCGTGACATCACACCGCTACCAAGCCTTTGTTTGAATCATTTTGTTTTACTATACCACCTCAGTACGTTTAGCGAAGCGGTTTCCTTGGCACGTCTTGTCGAAGCAGAGATCGCGTTCCCCTTGTCCCGGGATTCTCATCAATACGTGCGTGGGTAACCCAACCATTCCCGTCGCCACGCCTCCTCTATCGAAGGTGAATCCCAAACGGTCACGGAGACGGCTCTTGGTATCCTTCCCCTTTATAAGAGGACCAAGGACCGTTCCTTTTCTTCAATCTCGCATCGAATCTCCTCCTCGCTCCTAGTTCCAGCACCCAGAGCCCCAGATTCGAGCGCTTCGGATTCTCAATCATGTCCGGCTCTGACCTCCAGGGCCGGTGGATGCCCTCCTCCGTCACGGAGGAGGACATATTGAAGTTACGTGAGGCCAAGTACCTGGCCTACGAGGTTTCGCACAGGTTGCCTGCCCAAGGGCAGGCCGTGCCCGCCCCCGAGCCCGGTGAATACGTCGTCTTCGTATCCCACCTCCGTCGGGGTTTAGGCTTCCCGACGGACCCCTTCGTGAGAGGGCTCATGTTCTACTACGGGCTGGATTTTCACGATTTAGCTCCGGAGTCCATCCTCCATATCTCCGCATTCATTATCATCTGCGAAGCCTTCCTCCGCGTCACTCCCCACTTTGGCCTGTGGCTGAAGACCTTCAATGTGAAGCCGAAGATGATCGGGGGGCGTCAAGCGGAGTGCGGCGGGGTGGCCATAAGAAAAAAGGCCGATGCCCCGTGGCCCGAGGGTTCCTTCCAAGAGGAACTCGGACTGTGGCAGCAGGAGTGGTTCTATATCACCGCTCCGAAGGGCAGCAAGCAAAAGCCGCCGCCTTCATTCCGCCAGGGACCTCCACGCCAACTGATGTCGTGGGTCAACCAAGGGCTCGATTGGGGGCCGTCCGAAGACGTGCCCTCATTGCAGGGCCGGATTCGAGACCTCCAAGCGAGGGAGATCAATCTGGTCGTGGTGATGCAGGTTATGCTAACCAGGCATCTTCTGCCCTGCAAACACCGTCCTCTCCGTTTATGGGAGTTCAACCCGGAGGGACCTCTGATTCTCCAACACTTCATGGGTGCAACACCCGTGGAGATGTACAGGTTATTCTTCGGACCGCAGGTGGCGTGCCCGGAATTAGCCGAGGACGCGGGCCTAAGCCGCGATCGCCCGGATACTCAGGTAAATAGCTCAGAGTTCGGACATTCTGTTTATCTGCCTTTCTAGAGTTCGCCTCCTAACCCATTACTCTTCACAGGAGTGGGTGGCGCGATCGAGGCTGATTAGGTGTCCGGCCCCCCTCCCAGAGACCGCACTGGAGCCCGTGCTGGTCAAAATGTTGGAGGTCGCGCCCATAGAAGGGAGCGAAGGGGAAAACAGAGGAGCTAATATTTCGCCCAAAGGGGCGCCTGAAGAGGGGGGAATCAAGAACCCCTCCTTCCAGGGGGAGAAGAGGACCGCCTCCGAAGATCCGGAGGCCAAAGCCCCTAAATGGGGGAAAAGATCTTCCCCGTGGGGTCCGGCGTCCGGGGAGAATCCGGACGCACAATCATCGCCAAAGAATCAGCCCTCCAGCGAGCCGTGAGTATGAAAAGAGAATTTCATCAGTAAAAAATACCTCCATTTATGCTTCTATGGTTGACCGAAATGTTCATTTTGCAGTTCGGATTTGCAGCCTTCGTAGATGAGTTCGTCTTCGGGGGACCTTCTTCCGGAGATGATGGAGAGCGAAATGCCCCCGTCTACTGCGCCATCAGATAAGGCAGACGAGCCTGAAGTATCGTCACGGAGGGTATCCCCGAGTCCGGAGGGGCCGGAGAGTTCGGCGCCCGCTAGTATCCGGCCGGGAGAACTGAAGAATCTGCTTGAGAGGGCGTCCATCTCAGAAGATCATCGTGCGTTGATGCACATGGTGATTGGAAGGATTTCGTCCGCCGAGAGTGGATTACGTAATGCCGCTATGAGTTTGCTGGCAGGATTTGAGGTACGCGAAAATGACGCCCCTTCTATTTTTGACAGTTTTGCACATAAAAGTGTGCTCTGTACAGATAGTAGCCCCTGAGACTCGGTAGGTTGTCAAAAACAACATCGTGCCGAGGATCGAATTCTCAAGTAATGAATATCGTCGTTCCTATGTAGGTGGCGGATAGTCCGAGGGCTAGCCGGACTAGTGGCGTGGCCGAGTTAATGCGGCAACTTGACGCGACGGATGAGGACATTGCACTTGTCAACCGGCGACTTGACGAGTCGCAAGGTAAATGAGTTCTCCATGGTCGCTTTATTAATGGGGTTAAAGCCCTCCTTTGATGAATTATATGCTGTTATACAGACGGTGCTGCTGCTATGGAGAGCGTTCGGGCCGAACTTGCTCAAGCTAAGGAGCAAGCCCGAAGGAGTGACGCGGCTGCCTCGAGGGCGGCCGAGGAATTGAAAGCCGAAAAGGCTGCTCACTGCCGAAGCAGAGAAGAGTTGGCCGAATTGGCCATAAAAGTGAAAGATGCTGCCGACCGCCATGAGGCTCTTGAAAAGGAGCGCTTATCGGAGCGGGAAGACCTGAAGAAGGCCACCGCTGAGGCCAAGGATGCCCGCTCTGCAATGCGGGCCATGAGGGAGGAGCTGCGCCAGGCCGGAGATATCGTGGCTGGCAAGCCTTATCTGCTGCGTCGCCAGTTTATGGATCAAAAGTATGCTCAATTTGATCGGATGTGGAGTCCGGAGGATCCGTATATGGACTTAGCGGCAAGTGCGGCTGATGCCGTTGAGCACTTCCGGAGCCAGAAGGATCACAAGACGGAAGAGCTATTTTGGTCTCAATTCCATAGTCCGGATTGCTCACTTCCGTTGACCGATCGGTTGGCCGAATGGGCCGAGCTAAATAGGTTGTCCGGACTTGCCATGACTGACATCGTGGCTCATGTCTGGCCAGAAAGGCCTAAGGCGACGAGCTACTTCGGCTTACTGCAGCAATTCCTTGGAGCGGTGCCGCATATCAAGGAGATGAAGCGATCGGCCTGCATCGAGGGCACGCGGATGGCACTTGCCCGCGTCAAGGCGCATTGGACAGAGATGGATGCCGCCGCTGTTGCTGCCCAGGGCTCGGATGAAGACCGGCTCCCCGCCGAGCACTATTTCGGGGAAGTTATGCGTGGTGCTCGTGTAATAGAGTCGCAGTGCTTGAAAAATGTCACGTTCAAATGAACGTTTTAGCTTGTAAAACAATGATTATGCTATAACTGCTTTTTATACTTGTGCTTCCCAAGTAGTAAAACTTCTCCTATGCGGCCGTTTACGTATACGCTTGTATAACCTGAAAGATTGCAGTCTTCGGCTTCAGCCCCCACGCACAAGATGCGAGGGTGTTCGCAAAAATAGCGCGTTTTCACACTTAATCCGACATCTCGGTCCTGTCAAGGAGGTGGTAGCGTAGCGAACGAGGCAATCCGGACTATAATGCTTTATCACTTTCACTTAGCCAGTGGAGCTCGAGGTTGGGGCTACGATATAGCCCCTTAGGGCACCGCACTTCTCCGAGTTTGGGGCGCGTGTGTGCCTGACCGGGAAACGGTCCTTCGTCAAAGCGGGGAATTCTAAACATTCCGGTGGTCGATCGAGTGGTTGACCAGTCTCTCGCTATATTATGACAGTCAGTTTTCGGCTTTCTCTACTAAGGTGCTCGCCCAGCCGAACTGGGGCACAATCGCAGTAGTTCTCCTGGTGCCACGTTAGCCGATGATACGGAACGTAAGGCAGCAAAACACAGGAGCCGGGCAAACCCAACATTTGACCAAAGACATGATTCGGAGCTGATGCATATAGTGCCTAACTCGAGACGCCGAACACTCCCTGAGGTGTTCGGTCTTTATGATAATGGGCAGGACAATGCCCTAAGCCCTTAGTGTCCAAGTACGGGCATGGTCTGCTGATGTGGCCGATGCCAAAACGTCAGGCTCCGCTGTGGCTATAGGAAGAAGCCAAGGGAGAATAACAACAAGAGACATTTAAAAAAGGTCTACGCAGGGTCTTAATCTGAAAAGAATCCTCGCAACGGGTCCCTACTGCACGTCTGCGCCTGTGTCTCCGTTGCGCCGTTATCCTGGACGGGCATGCACGTTGTTCATCTGTAAAAAGAGAGGAACGCTCAGTTTGAAAACAATATGTGCAGAAAATATATGTGTAAAAAGAAGAAATAAGTAAAGCGGGGTTTGTATGAACTCGCGGTTGTTTGTGCGTGCAGCCCCCTGTGAAGAGGTGTGCGGCTAGGGAGCCCCTAGTCTGCTAAAGCCGGACTTGTCTATCCGAGTCCGGGGTCTTTGAGTGACCCTCGCACTGAAATGATGCCACGCGGATCGGGCATCTTGAGTGTAAGAGACGCGTAATGCGGTATGGCGTTGAAACGGACAAAAGCCTTTCGTCCCAATAGTGCTTGATATCCACTTTTAAATGGACGATGTGAAAAATTAGTTTTTCACGCCGAAAATTGTTCGGTGATCCGAACACGACTTCTAGTGATATGGAGCCTGTGCACTTGGCGTAAGGTCCTGGCGTCACTCCTTTGAAGGAAGTGCGGCTGTGTCGAATTTTTATAGGGTCTATCCCCATCCGACGGATTGTGTTTGAATACAGCAGGTTTAGGTCGCTGCCTCCGTCCATTAGGACTTTAGTGAATTGTAATCCATCTATTATGGGATTCAATATCAGGGCAGTCCGTCCCACGCTTCGAACGCTTCTAGAATAATCCAGGTGGTCGAAAGTGCTGCACTATTTTTCCTTGTTATCACATGAAGTGAGTTTACTGTTTTGACCTCTTGTGGGAAAGTCTTTTGTTTTCCGGTGCTCTGCTGGTGGGGTTTATCTTATTCGCTTGACGCGTCGAGCCCCTTGTGTTTGGCGTTTAATCGGCCGGACCGTTTAAAAACCCAGCAATCCCTGTGGGCGTGATTTGCAGGCCTTCCGGGGGTACTGTGGATTTGACATATCCGATCCAAAATCTTGTTTAAGTTGGACAATTCATCGCTGTCATCCTTAAGAGGCTGTGTTTTGTGGTTTGGCCGTGAGTTTTTGAATCCGGCGTTGATTGCCGTTCTCTTTGGGCTTTTCTCCTTATTCCGGCGCTGCTCTTTTCTGCGCCGTGATTTTCCGTTTCCATCTCTTATCTCGGATGTACTTGGGTCGCTGGTACTGCATCTTGCTAGCCAGCTATCCTCTCCCGCACAGAAGCGGGTCATGAGGCTTGTCAGCATGGACATTGTCCTTGGTTTTTCTTGGCCGAGGTGCCTCGCAAGCCATTCATCTCGGACATTGTGTTTGAAAGCTGCTAAGGCTTCGGCGTCCGGACAGTCGACTATTTGGTTCTTTTTGGTGAGGAACCTGTTCCAGAATTTCCGCGCTGACTCTCCGAGCTGTTGAGTTATATGACTTAGATCATCTGCATCCGGAGGGCGGACATAAGTCCCTTGAAAATTTGCTCTAAATGCGTCCTCGAGCTCTTCCCAACTTCCAACAGTGTTTTCTGGGAGGCTTTTAAGCCAATGACGGGCTGGCCCTTTGAGCTTGAGGGGTAGGTATTTTATGGCGTGGAGATCGTCTCCTCTGTCCATGTGTATATGCAGTATATAATCTTCTATCCAGACTCCAGGGTCTGTTGTTCCATCGTAGGCCTCTATGTTTATGGGTTTAAATCCTGCTGGGAATTCATGGTCCAGCACATCATTGGTGAAACATAGTGGGTGTGCGGCGCCCCTGTATTTGTGTGTGCCGCTATCATCGGACACTTGACGTGTTACCTTGCTTCTTGGGGCCTTCTCCTTTGGCCCGTAAATGGACCTGGCTGGGCCATCTGTTCTTCCAAGTTCGTCGGTTGGTTTATGTGTGGCGCCGCTTTCAGAATTTGACTTATCATCTGGCCGTCTATCCAACCAGGCAGCCTTTTTATTTTTTGACGGTGGAAGCTCTATGGCTTCCTCGTCGAATTATGGTAGCAGCTTAGGTTTCGGATAGCTCTTTGAGTGGTGGCCATTGCCGTATTTATCTGCGGTTTTGAGCACTTTGCTCCATCTCCTTCTGAGTGTGTCTTCCACTGTTTTGAGCTTCCGCTTTTCCTTCTTCAGGCTTCTTGCAGTGTTGACGAGTCTTTTCCGAAGGTTTTTGCTCTCCGGTGGCGTGTCCGTCATGAGGTCGTCCGGACTGTCGTTTTCGCCGGGCCTGGACTGATTATCTGACTCGTCATGTTCGGACGGTTGCTTGTCTGCGTGTTCGTCGTCCACTTGTGAGCCCTGCTGTATTACGGGCTTATTGGGAGCGTTGGTGTCGTCGAGGCGGGACTTAGGGCGGCGTCTGCGTCGCCGTTTTGGTTGTTTATCGACGGGATTATTTTCTGCCGCGGCCCGTTGGTCCTCGTCATCGCTCTCCTTTGGGTATCCACCATGTATATGTCATATGACGGGGTGGTCCTCCCGTGCCTTATAGGCTCTGTTTCTTGTTCGTCTCCGGCATCGTTGTCCATAGTGTCGATGTCTTCGGAGTCGTAGTCTAGCATGTCGGTTAGATCGTCGACAGTGGCTACAAAGTGGGTGGTGGGTGGGTTCTGAATTTCTTCGTCGTCCGCACCTCAACCATCCTGGCCATAGTCCGGCCAGGGCTCTCCTGACAACGAGAGATGCTTTAGTGAATTCAACATATCGACAAAAGGCGAGTATTGGAAGATGTCCGCGGCGGTGAATTCCATAACCGGCGCCCAATCCGATTTGATTGGTAGGGGCGCGGGAGGTTCGGAGCCCGGCAAGGAGTCCGGCACCTCGGAATCACAAATTTCGCGGGGGACAAGATTAACGTTCGGCTCCATCGCCGAGGAAGTTGAAGCCCCTGGGGCGGCGTCTATCCACCGATCCTTGATCTGGGCGATCGGCTCCGGACTGATGGCCGGAGCGGATTTGTGTGCGGCCACCAAGGCACTGTTCGGCGGCAGAGCAAGATCATGCCCATCGCAACAGTGCGGCGCGCTTGGCTGTGGCTCGGGTCCGTCGAAGATCAAGTCTCCGCGGACATCGGCCGTGAAGTTTAGGCTTCCGAATCTGACCTGGCGGCCAGGGGCGTAGCTTTCGATCTGCTCCAGATGGCCAAGCGAATTGGCCCGCAGTGCGAAGCCGCCGAATATGAAGATCTGTCCGGGGAGAAAAGTCTCACCCTGGACAGCGTTGTTGGTTGAAGATGCCATCAAGCCTATCGGTGACGACACAGAGGAACTCTCAGTGAAAGCACCAATGTCGGTGTCAAAACCGGCGGATCTCGGGTAGGGGGTCCCGAACTGTGCGTCTAGGCGGATGGTAACAGGACACAAGGGACACGATGTTTTACCCAGGTTCGGGCCCTCTCGATGGACGTAAAACCCTACGTCCTGCTTGATTAATATTGATGATATGGGTAGTACAAGAGTGGATCTACCACGAGATCAAGGAGGCTGAACCCTAGAAGCTAGCCTATGGTATGATTGTTGTAATGTATGTTGTCCTACGGACTAAAGCCCTCCGGTTTATATAGACACCGGAAGAGGCTAGGGTTACACAGAGTCGGTTACAATGGTAGGAGATCTACATATCCGTATTGCCAAGCTTGCCTTCCACGCCAAGGAAAGTCCCATCCGGACACGGGACGGAGTCTTCAATCTTGTATCTTCGTAGTCTTGGAGTCCGGCGGATGATGATAGTCCGGCTGTCCGGACACCCCCTAGTCCAGGACTCCCTCAGCCGATGTCCACGGAGACTTAATCTTTGACGGACCCGAGCCACAGCCAAGCGTGCCGCACTGTTGCGATGGGCACGATCTAGCTCTACCGCCGAACAGTGCCTTGGAGGCTGCACGTGAATCCGCTTCGGCCATCGGTCCGGAGCCGATCGCCCAGATCGAGGATCGGTGGATAGACGCCGCCTCGGGGGCTTCAACTTCCTCGGCGATGGAGCCGAACATTAATTATGTCCCCCGCGAAATTCGTGATTCCGAGGTGTCGGACTCCTTGCCGGACTCCAAACCTCCCACGCCCCTACCAATCAAACCGGATTGGGCGCCGGTTATGGAATTCACCGCCGCGGACATCTTCCAATACTCGCCTTTTGGCGATATCCTGAATTCACTAAAGCACCTCTCGTTATCGGGAGAGTCCTGGCCGGACTATGGCCAGGTTGGTTGGGGTACGGACGACGAAGAAATTCAGACCCCACCCACCACCCACTTTGTAGCCACTGTCGACGATCTAATCGACATGCTAAACCATGACTCCGAAGACATCGACGGAATAGACGACGATGCCGGAGACGAACAAGAAACAGAGCCTATAAGGCACGGGAGGACCACCTCGTCATATGACATATACATGGTGGATACCCCAAAGGAGAGCGATGACGAGGACCAACGGGTCGCGGCAGAAGATAACCCCGCCGATAAACAACCAAAACGGCGACGCAGACGCCGCCCTAAGTCCCGCCTCGACGACAACAACGCTCCCAAGGAGCCGTAATACAGCAGGGCTCACAAGTGGACGACGAACATGCAGATAAGCAACCGTCCGAACATGATGAGTCAGATAATCAGTCCAGGCCCAGCGAAAACGACAGTCCGGATGACCTCATGCCGGACACGCCACCGGAGAGCATAAACCTTCGGAAAAGACTCGTCAACATTGCAAGAAGCCTGAAGAAGGAAAAACGGAAGCTCAAAACAGCGGAAGACACACTCAGAATGAGATGGAGCAAAGTGCTCAAAACCGCAGATAAATACGGCAATGGCCACCAATCAAAGAGCTACCCGAAGCGTAAGCTGCTACCAGAATTCGACGAGGAGGCCATAGAGCCTCCACCGTCAAAAAATAAAGAGGCTGCCTGGTTGGATAGACGGCCAGATGATAGGCCAAATTCTGAAAGCGGCGCCGCACATAAACCAACTAATGAACCTGGAAAGACAGATGGCCCAGCCAGGTCCATCTACGGGCTAAAGAAGAAGGCCCCAGGAAGCAAGGCAACACGTCAAGTGTCCGAAGATAGCGGCACACACAAATACAGGGGCGCCGCACACCCACTATGTTTCACCGATGAGGTGCTGGACCATGAATTCCCAGCAGGATTTAAACCCATAAACATAGAGGCCTACGATGGAACAACAGACCCTGGAGTCTGGATAGAAGATTATATACTGCATATACACATGGCCAGAGGAGATGATTCAACGCCATAAAATACCTACACCTCAAGCTTAAAGGGCCAGCCCGTCATTGGCTTAAAAGCCTCCTAGAAAACACTGTTGGAAGTTGGGAAGAGCTCGAGGACGCGTTTAGAGCAAATTTTCAAGGGACTTATGTCCGCCCTCCGGATGCAGATGATCTAAGTCATATAACTCAACAACCCGGAGAGTCAGCACGGAAATTCTGGAACAGGTTTCTCACCAAAAAGAACCAAATAGTCGACTGTCTGGACGCCGAAGCCTTAGCAGCTTTCAAGCACAATGTCCGAGACGAATGGCTTGCTAGGCACCTCGGCCAAGAAAAACCGAGGACAATGTCCGCACTAACAAGCCTCATGACCCGCTTCTGTGCGGGAGAGGATAGTTGGCTAGCAAGACGCAGCACCAGCGACCCAAGTACATCCGAGATAAGAGATGGAAACGGAAAATCACGGCGCAGAAAAGAGCAGCGCCGGAATAAAAAGAAAAGCCCAAAGAGCACGGCAGTTAACGCCGTATTCAAAAGCTCGCGGCCAAACAACAAAACACCGCCTCTTAAGGATGACAGCGATGAATTGTCCAACTTAAACAAGATTTTGGGTCGGATATGTCTCCACAGCACCCCCAGAAGGCCTGCAAATCACACCCACAGGGATTGTTAGGTTTTTAAACAGTCCGGCCGACTAAACGCCGAACACAAGGGGCTCGACGCGTCAAGCGAAGAAGATAAACCCCACCAGCAGAGCACCGGAAAACATAAGACTTTCCCACAAGAGGTCAAAGCAGTAAACTCACTTCATGTGATAATACGGAAAAATAGTGCGGCACTTCCTAAAAAGAGCCTCGCACGGTCCAACCCAGCAGACCATAGAGATTGGATATCAAAACCAATCACTTTCGACCACCTGGATTATTCCAAAAGCGTTCGAAGCGCGGGACGGACTGCCCTGATATTGAATCCCATAATAGACGGATTACAATTCACTAAAGTCCTAATGGACGGAGGCAGCGACTTAAACCTGCTGTATTCAAACACAATCCGTCAGATGGGGATAGACCCTACAAAAATTCGACACAGCCGCACTTCCTTCAAAGGAGTGACGCCAGGACCTTACGCCAAGTGCACAGGCTCCATATTACTAGAAGTCGTGTTCGGCTCACCGAACAATTTTCGGCACGAAAAACTAATTTTTCACATCGTCCCATTTAAAAGTGGATATCAAGCACTATTGGGACGAAAGGCTTTTGTCCGTTTCAACGCCATACCGCATTACGCGTCTCTTACTCAAGATGCCCGGTCCGCGTGGCATCATTTCAGTGCGAGGGTCACTCAAAGACCCCGGACTCGGATAGACGAGTCCGGCTTCAGCAGGCTAGGGGTTCCCTAGCCGCACACCTCTTCACAGGGGGCTGCGCGCACAAACAACCGCGGGTTCATACAAACCCCGCTTTACTTATTTATATTTCTTCTTTTACACATATATTCTTCGCACAAATTGTTTTCAAACTGAGCGTTCCTCTCTTTTTACAGATGAACAACGTGCATACCCGTCCAGGATAACGGCGGAACAGAGACACAGGCGCAGACGTGCAGTAGGGACCCGTTGCGAGGATTCTTTTCAGATTAAGACCCTGCGTAGACCTTTTTTCTGTCTCTTGTTGTTATTATCCCTTGGTTTCTTACTATAGCCAAAGCGGAGCCTGACGTTTTGGCATTGGCCGCGTCGGAAGACCATGCCTGTACCTGGACACCAGGGGCTTAGGGCATTGTTCTGCCCATTATTGTAAAGACCGAACACCTCAGGGAGTGTTCGGCGTCTCGAGTTAGGAATTATATGCATCAGCTCCGAATCATGTCTTTGGTCAAGTGTTGGGTTTGCCCGGCTCCTGTGTTTTGCTGCCTTACGTTGCGTATCATCGGCTAACGCGGCACCAGGAGAACTACTGCAATTGTGCCCCAGTTCGGCTGGGCGAGCACCTCAGTAGAGAAAGCCGAAAACTGACTGTCATGATATAGCGAGAGACTGGTCAACCACTCGATCGACCACTGGAATGTTAAGAATTCCCAGCTTTGACGAAGGACCGTTTCCCGGTCAGGCACACACGCGCCCCGAACTCGGAGAAGTGCGGTGCCCCAAGGGGCTATATAGTAGCCCCACCCTCGAGCTCCACTGGCTAAGTGAAAGTGATAAAGCATTATAGTCCGGATTGCCTCGTTTGCTACGCTACCACCTCCTTAACAGGACAACATCGGATTAAGTGTGAAAACGCGCTATTTGTGCGAACACCTCCGCACCTTGTGCGTGGGGGCTGAAGCCGAAGACTGCAATCTTTTAGGTTATACAAGTGTGTACATAAACGGCCGCATAGGAGAAGTTTAACTACTTGGGACGCACAAGTATAAAAAGCAGTTATAGCATAATCATTATTTTACAAGCTAAAACGTTCATTTGAACATGACATTTTTTTGAGCACTGCGACTCTATTACACGAGCGCCACGCATAACTTCCCCGAAATAGTGCTCGGCGGGGAGCCGGTCTTCATCCGAGCCCTGGGCGGCAACAGCGGTGGCATCCATCTCCGTCCAATGCGCCTTCACGCGGGCAAGAGCCATCTGCGCGCCTTCGATGCAGGCCGACCGCTTCATCTCCTTGATATGCGGCACCGCTCCAAGGAATTGCTGCAGTAAGCCGAAGTAGCTCGTCGCCTTGGGCCTCTCTGGCCAGACATGAGCCACGATGTCAGTCATGGCAAGTCCGGATAATCTATTTAGCTCGGCCCATTCGGCCAACCGGTCGGTCAACGGAAGTGAGCGATCCGGACTATGGAATTGAGACCAAAATAGCTCTTCCGTCTTGTGATCCTTCTGGCTCCAGAAGTGCTCAACGGCATCAGCCGCACTTGCCGCTAAGTCCATATATGGATCCTCCGGACTCCACAGCCGATCAAATTGAGCATACTTTTGATCCATAAACCGGCGACGCAGCAGATAAGGCTTGCCAGCCACGATATCTCCGGCCTGGCGCAGCTCCTCCCTCATGGCCCGCATTGCAGAACGGGCATCCTTGGCCTCGGCGGTGGCCTTCTTCAGGTCTTCCCGCTCCGATAAGCGCTCCTTTTCAAGAGCCTCATTGCGGTCGACAGCGTCTTTCACTTTTACGGCCAATTCGGCCACCTCTTCCCTGCTTAGGCAGTGAGCAGCCTTTTCGGCTTTCAACTCCCCGGCCGCCCTCGAGGCAGCCGCGTCACTCCTTCGGGCTTGCTCCTTAGCTTGAGCAAGTTCGGCCCGAAGGCTCTCCACAGCAGCATCACCGTCTGTATAACAGCATATAATTTATCAGAGGAGGGCTTTGACCCCATTAATAAAGCGACCGTGGAGAACTCATTTACCTTGCGACTCGTCAAGTCGCCGGTTGACAAGTGCGATGTCCGCATCCGCCGTGTCAAGTTGCCGCATTAACTCGGCAACCCCACTAGTCCGGCTAGCCCTCGGACTATCCGCCACCTACATAGGAACAGCGATATTCATTACTTGAGATTTCGATCCTCGGCACGCTGTCGTCTTCGACAACCTACCGAGTCTCAGGGCTACTATCTATACAGAGCACACTTTTATGTGCAAAAACTGTCAAAAATAGAAGGTGCGTCATTTTCGCGTACCTCAAATCCCGCCAGCAAACTCATAGCGGCGTTACGCAATCCGCTCTCGGCGGACGAAATCCTTCCAATCACCATGTGCATCAACGCACGATGATCTTCTGAGATGGATGCCCTATCAAGAAGATTCTTCAGTTCTCCCGGCCGGATACTAGCGGGCGCCGAACTCTCCGGCCCCTCCGGACTCGGGGATACCCTCCGTGACGATACTTCAGGCTCGTCTGCCTTATCTGATGGCGCAGCAGACGGGGGCGTTTCGCTCTCCATCATCTCCGGAAGAAGGTCCCCCGAAGATGAACTCATCTGCGAAGGCTGCAAATCCGAACTGCAAAATAAAAATTTCAGTTACCCACGAAAGCACAGATGGAGGTATTTTCTTACTGATGAAATTCCCTTTTCATACTCACGGCTCGCTGGAGGGCTGATTCTTTGGTGATGATCGTGCGTCCGGATTCTCCCCAGACGCCGGACCCCTCGGGGAAGATCTCTTCCCCCGTTTAGGGGCTTTGGCCTCCGGATCTTCGGAGGTGGTCCTCTTCTCCCCCTGGAAGGAGGGGTTCTTGATTCCCCCCTCTTCAGACGCCCCTTTGGGCGAAATATTAGCTCCTCTATTTTCCCCTTCGCTCCCTTCTGTGGGCGCGACCTCCAACATTCTGACCAGCACGGGCTCCAGTGCGGTCTCTGGGAGGGGGGCCGGACACCTTATCAGCCTTGATCGCGCCACCCACTCCTGTGAAGAGTAATGGGTCAGGAGGCAAACTCTAGAAAGGCAGATAAACAGAATGTCCGGACTCTGAGCTATTTACCTGAGTATCCGGGCGATTGCGGCTTAGGCCTGTGTCCTCGGCTAATTCCGGACACGCCACCTGCGGTTCGAAGAACAACTTGTACATCTCCACTGGTGTTGCACCCATGAAGTGTTGGAGAATCCGAGGTCCCTCCGGGTTGAACTCCCATAGACGGAGAGGACGGCGTTTGCAGGGCAGAAGATGCCTGATTAGCATAACCTGCATCACCACGACCAGATTGATCTCCCTCGCTTGGAGGTCTCGAATCCGGCCCTACAGTGAGGGCACGTCTTCGGACGGCCCCCAGTTGAGCCCTTGGTTGACCCACGACATCAGTTGCCGTGGAGGTCCCGGGCGGAATGAAGGCGGCAGTTTTTGCTTGCTGCCCTTCGGAGCGGTGAATAGAACCACTCCTGCTGCCACAGTCCGAGTTCCTCTTGGAAGGAACCCTCGGGCCACGGGGCATCGGCCTTTTTGCTTATGGCCGTCCCGCCGCACTCCGCTTGACGCCCCCCGATCATCTTCGGCTTCACATTGAAGGTCTTCAGCCACAGGCCGAAGTGGGGAGTGACACGGAGGAAGGCTTCGCAGACGATAATGAATGCGGAGATATGGAGGATGGACTCCGGAGCCAAATCGTGAAAACCCAGCCCGTAGTAGAACATGAGCCCTCTCACGAAGGGGTCCGTCGGGAAGCCTAAACCCCGACGGAGGTGGGATACGAAGACGACGTATTCACCGGGCTCGGGGGCGGGCACGGCCTGCCCTTGGGCAGGCAACCTGTGCGAAACCTCGTAGGCCAGGTACTTGGCCTCACGTAACTTCAATATGTCCTCCTCCGTGACGGAGGAGGGCATCCACCGGCCCTGGAGGTCGGAGCCGGACATGGTTGAGGATCCAAAGCGCTCAAATCTGAGGCTCCAGGTGTTGGAACTGGGAGCGAGGAGGAGATTCGATGCGAGATTGAAGAACAAGAACGAGCCTTGGTCCGCTTTTAAAGGGGCAAAAATACCAAGAGCCATCTCTGTGACCGTTTGGGGATTCACCTTCGATAGAGGAGGCGTGGCGATGGGAACGGTTGGGTTACCCACGCACGTATTGATGAGAATCCCGGAATAAGGGGAACACGATCTCTGCTTCGACAAGACGTGCCAAGGAAACTGTTGGGGAACGTAGCAGAAATTCAAAATTTTCCTACGTGTCACCAAGATCAATCTATGGAGATACCAGCAACGAGGGGAAAGAGAGTGCATCTACATACCCTTGTAGATCGCTAAGCGGAAGCGTTCAAGAGAACGGGGTTGAAGGAGTCGTACTCGTCATGATCCAAATCGCCGGAGATCCTAGTGCCGAACGGACGGCACCTCCGCGTTCAACACACGTACAGCCCGGTGACGTCTCCCATGCCTTGATCCAGCAAGGAGAGAGGGAGAGGTTGAGGAAGACTCCATCCAGCAGCAGCACGACGGAGTGGTGGTGGTGGAGGGGCGTGGCAATCCTGCAGGGCTTCGCCAAGCACCGCGGGAGAGGAGGAGGACCTGGGAGAGGGGGAGGGCTGCGCCAGAACTTCGTCTGAAGCTCCCATGCGCCTCCCCACTATATATAGGGGTGGAGGGGCTGTTTTCTTGCCCTCCAAGTCCATTGGGGCGTTGGCCAAGGTGGGAGGAAAGAAATCCCATCATTTCCTTCCCCACCGATTGTTATCCCCCCTTTTTAGGGATCTTGATCTTATCCCTTCGGGATATGATCTTATTCCTTCTAAGGGGGGATCTTGGTGCGCCTTGACCAGGGGTTTGGGGCCTTTCCCCCACTACCCACGTTCATGTGGGCCCCCCCATGCAGGTGGGCCCCACTCCAGAACCTTCTAGAACCTTCCCGGTACAATACCGAAAAATCCCGAACATTTTTCGGTGGCCAAAATAGGACTTCCCATATATAAATCTTTACCTCCGGACCATTCCGGAACTCCTCGTGACATCCGGGATCTCATACGGGACTCCGAACAACATTCGGTAACCACATACAAACTTCCTTATAACCCTAGCGTCATCAAACCTTAAGTGTGTAGACCCTACGGGTTCGGGAGACATGTAGACATGACCGAGACGTTCTCCGGTCAATAACCAACAGCGGGATCTGGATACCCATATTGGCTCCCACATGTTCCACGATGATCTCATCGGGTGAACCACGATGTCAAGGACTCAGTCGATCCCGTATACAATTCCCTTTGTCTAACGGTATTGTACTTGCCCGAGATTCGATCGTCGGTATACCGATACCTTGTTCAATCTCGTTACCGGCAAGTCTCTTTACTCGTTCCATAACACATCATCCCGTGATCAACCCCTTGGTCACATTGTGCACATTATGATGATGTCCTACCGAGTGGGCCCAGAGATACCTCTCCGTTTACACGGAGTGACAAATCCCAGTCTCAATCCGTGTCAACCCAATAGACACTTTCGGAGATACCTGTAGTGCACCTTTATAGTCACCCAGTTACGTTGTGACGTTTGATACACCCAAAGCACTCCTACGGTATCCGGTTGTTACACAATCTCATGGTCTAAGGAAGAGATACTTGACATTAGAAAATCTCTAGCAAACGAACTACACGATCTTTGTGCTATGCTTAGGATTGGGTCTTGTCCATCACATCATTCTCCTAATGATGTGATCCCGTTATCAACAACATCCAATGTCCATAGCCAGGAAACCATGACTATCTGTTGATCACAACGAGCTAGTCAACTAGAGGCTCACTAGGGACATATTGTGGTCTATATATTCACACGTGTATTACGATTTCCAGATAATACAGTTATAGCATGAATAAAAGACAATTATCATGAACAAGGAAATATAATAATACTTTTATTATTGCCTCTAGGGCATATTTCCAACAGTCTCCCACTTGCACTAGAGTCAATAATCTAGTTCACATCACCATGTGATTAACATTCACAGGTCACATCACCATGCGACCAACATCCAAAGAGTTTACTAGTGTCATTAAACTAGTTCACATCATCATGTGATTAAGACTCAATGAGTTCTGGGGTTTGATCATGTTTTGCTTGTGAGAGAGGTTTTAGTCAACGGGTCTGCAACTTTCAGATCCGTATGTACTTTGCAAATCTCTAGGTCATTCTGTAAATGCTGCTTCCACGCTCCACTTGGAGCTATTCCAAATGGTTGCTCCACTATACGTATCCGGTTTGCTACTCTGAGTCACTCGGATAGGTGTTAAAGCTTGCATCGACGTAACCCTTTACGCCGAACTCTTTATTACCTCCATAATCGAGAAACATGTCCTTATTTACTCCAAGGACAATTTTGACCGCTGTCCAATGATCCATTCCTGGATCATTCTTGTACCCCTTGACTGACTCATGGCAAGGCACACTTCCGGTGTGGTACACAGCATAGCATACTTATAGAGCCTACGTCTGAAGTATAGGGGACGACCTTCGTCCTTTCTCTCTATTCTGTCGTGGTCGAGCTTTTAAGTCTTAACTTCATACCTTACATCTCAGGCAAGAACTCCTTTGACTGATCCATCTTGAACTCCTTCAAGATCATGTCAAGGTACGTGCTCATTTGAAAGTACTATTAAGCATTTTGATCTATCTTATAGATCTTGATGCTTATTGTTCAAGTAGCCTAATCCAGGTTTTCCATTGAAAAACACTTTTCAAATAACCCTATATGCTTTCCAGAAATTCTACATCATTTCTGATCAACAATATGTCAACAACATATACTCATCAGAAATTCTATAGTGCTCCCACTCACTTCTTTGGAAACACAAGTATCTCATAAACTTTGTATAAATCCAAAATCTTTGATCATCTCATCAAAGCGTACATTCCAACTCCGAGATGCTTACTCCAGTCCTTAGAAGGATCGATGGAGCCAGCATACCTTTTAGCATCCTTAGGATCGAAAAACTTTCTGATTGTATCACATACAACCTTTCCTTACGAAGACTGGTAAGGAAACTCGTTTTGACATCCATCTGCCAGATTTCATAAATGCAGCTAATGCTAACATGATTCCGACGGACTTAAGCATCGCTACGGATGAGAAAATCTCATCGTAGTCAACTCCTTGAACTTGTGAAAAACTCTTCTCCACAAGTCGAGCTTCATAGACGGTGACATCACCATCCACGTCTGTCTTCTTCTTAAAGTTCCATTTATCTCAATGGCTTGCCGATCATCGGGCAAGTCCACCAAAGTCCATGCTTTGTTCTGATACATGGATCCTATCTCGGATTTCATGGCTTCTAACCATTTGTCGGAATTTGGGCCCACCATTGCTTCTCCATAGCTCGTAGGTTCATTGTTGTCTAGCAACATGACCTTCAAGACAAGATTACTGTACCACTCTGAAGCAGTACGCATCCTTGTCACCCTACGAGGTATGGTAGTGAATTGATCTGAAGTTTCATGATCATTATCATAAGCTTCTACTTCAATTGGTGTAGGTGCCACAGGAACAACTTCCTGTGCCCTGCTACACACTAGTTGTAGTGACGGTTCAATAACCTCATCAAGTCTCCACCATCCTCCCACTCAATTTTCGAGACAAACCTTTCCTTGAGAAAGGACCCGATTCAAGAAACAATCCCTATTGCTTTCGGATCTGAATTAGGAGGTATACCCAACTGTTTTGGGTGTCCTATGAAGATGCATTTTATCCGCTTTGGATTCGAGCTTATCAAACTGAAACTTTTTCACATAAGTGTCGCAGCCCCAAACCTTTAAGAAACGACAACTTAGGTTTCTCCAAACCATAGTTCAAACGGTGTCGTCTCAACGGAATTACGTGGTGCCCTATTAAAGTGAGTGTGGTTGTCTCTAATTCCTAACCCATAAACGATAGTGGTAATTCGATAAGAGACATCATGGTACGCACCATATCCAATAGGGTGCAACTATGATGTTCGGACACACCATTACACTACGGTGTTCCAGGCGGTTTTAATTGTGAAACAATTTCCACAATGTCTTAATTGTGTGCCAAAGCTCATAACTCAGATACTGATCTCTATGATCATATCATAGACATTTTATCCTCTTGTCACGATGATCTTCAACTTCACTCTGAAATTACTCGAACCATTCAATAATTCAGACTTGCGTTTCATCAAGTAAATATACTCAGTATCTACTCAAATCATCCGTGAAGTAAGAACATAACGATATCCACTGCGTGCCTCAGCACTCATTGGACTGCACACATCAAAATGTGTTACTTCCAACAAGTTGCTATCTTGTTCCATCTTACTGAAATCGAGGCTTTTCAATCATCTTGCCCATGTGGTATAATTTGCATATCTCAAGTGATTCAAAATCAAGTGAGTCCAAACGATCCATCTGCATGGAGTTTCTTCATGCGTATACACCAATAGACATGGTTCGCATGTCTCAAACTTTTCAAAAACGAGTGAGTCCAAAGATCCATCAACATGGAGCTTCTTCATGCGTTTTATACCAATATGACTTACATGGCAGTGCCACAAGTAAGTGGTACTATCATTACTATCTTATATCTTTTGGCATGAAAATGTGTATCACTACGATCGAGATTCAATAAACCATTCGTTTCAGGTGCAAGACCATTGAAGGTATTATTCAAATAAACAGAGTAACCATTATTCTCCTTAAATGAATAACCGTATTGCGATAGACATAATCCAATCATGTCTATGCTCAACGCAAACACCAAATGACAATTATTCAGGTTTAATACTAATCTTGATGGTAGAGGGAGCGTGCGATGTTTGATCACATCAAACTTGGAAATACTTCCAACACATATCGTCAGCTCACCTTTAGCTAGTCTCCGTTTATTCCGTAGCTTTTATTTCAAGTTACTAACACTTAGCAACTGAACCGGTATCTAATACCCTGGTGCTACTAGGAGTACTAGTAAAGTACACATTGACATAATGTATATCCAATATACTTCTATCGACCTTGCCAGCCTTCTCATCTACCAAGTATCTAGGATAATTCTGCTCCAGTGGTTATTCCCCTTATTATAGAAGCACTTAGTATTGGGTTTGGGTTCAACTTTGGGTTTCTTCACTAGAGCAGCAGCTGATTTGCCGTTTCATGAAGTATCCCTTCTTGCCCTTGCCCTTCTTGAAACTAGTGGTTTCACCAACCATCAACAATTGATGCTCCTTCTTGATTTCTACTTTCGCGGTGTCAAACATCATGAATACCTCAAGGATCATCATATATATCCCTGATATGTTATAGTTCATCACGAAGCTCTAGCAGCTTGGTGGCAATGACTTTGGAGAAACATCACTATCTCATCTGGAAGATCAACTCCCACTCGATTCAAGTGATTGTTGCACTCAGACAATCTGAGCACAAGCTCAACGATTGAGCTTTTCTCCCTTAGTTTGCAGGCTAAGAAAATTGTCGGAGGTCTTATACCTCTTGACGTGGGCACGAGCCTGAAATCTCAATTTCAGCCCTCGAAAACATCTCATATGTTCCGCGACATTTCGAAAACGTCTTTGGTGCCTCAACTCTAAACCGTTTAACTGAACTATCACGTAGTTATCAAAACGTGTATGTCCGATGTTCGCAACATCCACAAACGACGTTTGGGGTTTAGCACACTGAGCGGTGCATTAAGGACATAAGCTTTCTACTGTCCGCATAATCGCTACTGTCAACTTTCAACTATATTTTCTCTAGGAACATATCTAAACAGTGGAACTAAAGCGCGAGCTTACAACATAATTTGCAAAGATCTTTTGACTATGTTCAGGATAATTAAGTTCATCTTATGAACTCCCACTCAGATAGACATCCCTCTGGTCATCTAAGTGATTACATGATCCGAGTCAACTAGGCCATGTCCGATCATCACGTGAGACGGACTAGTCATCATCGGTGAACATCTTCATGTTGATCGTATCTACTATACGACTCATGCTCGACCTTTCGGTCTCTGTGTTCCGAGGCCATGTCTGTACATGCTAGGCTCGTCAAGTTAACTCTAAGTGTTTCGCGTGTGTAAATCTGTCTTACACCCGTTGTATGTGAACGTAAGAATCCATCACACCCGATCATCACGTGGTGCTTAGAAGCGACGAACTTTAGCAACGGTGCACAGTTAGGGGAGAACACTTCTTGAAATTTTTGTAAGGGATCATCTTATTTACTACCGTCGTTCTAAGTAAACAAGATGCATAAACATGATAAACATCACATGCAATAAAATAGTGACATGATATGGCCAATATCATTTTGCTCCTTTTGATCTCCATCTTCGGGGCTCCATGATCATCATCGTCACCGGCATGACACCATGATCTCCATCATCATGATCTCCATCCAGGGGCGGAGCTAGACTTATTCAAGGGTATGCAATGCATACCCAATAATTTTGGCAAAAGGGAATCAGTATATATGTCCATACATACATATATATGCATGATAGCAGTCTTTTCACGTGTAGAACTCAGGAAAAAACAAAATGCATAGCCATCCCGTACCCTCCCGCTTCATTCTTACCCGTCTGGGCCTAAGTATTAGCTTGGGCTGCTATCGGATCAATATACCAGCCCTGCCTCTTGCACTCCTGCTATATCCCAATATATCGCCTTGTCCTCAACAAGCATGGCGCATGCAGCACACTCCACATCAACAACGCAACATACCGTAATTATGTGAGCTTTTCATCTGGATTTCTTATTTTTGAGAACATAGAATGATCTTTAATATATTGATTGATTTTCTTTCAGAATAATTTTATTAGCTAATTCATTGTAGTCTGTTGCATTCAATCAGATTTAAGCACCAATTTGCATTTGTTCAGTTAACACTTGAGAGAGGAGCTAAATTGACTTGGCAGTTGGCAGTGATATTGGAATTGTAGACTATAGTGTTAAACTATATTTTTCTCATTATTTTCAAAATGCCACTAGACTATTCGAGATTGTTTCTGGAAAGACAATTTATAGTTCATCATGGTCATCGTGAACTTTCATGTCATATTATTATATGATACAAAAAAATATAGCTTCGCATACCCATGTAAAAAATCCTGGCTCCGCCACTGTCTCCATCATCGTGTCTTCATGAAGTTGTCTCGCCAACTATTACTTCTACTACTATGGCTACCGGTTAGCAATAAAGTAAAGTAATTACATGGCGTTGTTCAATGACACGCAGGTCATATAATAAATTAAGACAACTCCTATGGCTCCTGCCGGTTGTCATACTCATCGACATGCAAGTCGTGATTCCTATTACAAGAACATGATCAATCTCATACATCACATATCATTCATCACATTCTTCTTGGCCATATCACATCACATAGCATACCCTGCAAAAACAAGTTAGACGTCCTCTAATTGTTGTTTGCATGTTTTACGTGGCTGCTATGGGTTTCTAGCAAGAACGTTTCTTACCTACGCAACACCACAGCGTGATATGTCAATTGCTATTTACCCTTCATAAGGACCCTTTTCATCGAATCCGTCCCGACTAAAGTGGGAGAGACTGGCACCCGCTAGCCACCTTATGCATCAAGTGCATGTCAATCGTGGAACCTGTCTCACGTAAGAGTACGTGTAAGGTTGGTCCGGGCCGCTTCATCCCACGATGCCGTCGAAACAAGATTGGACTAGTAACGGTAAGCATATTTGAACAAAATCAACGCCCACAACTACTTTGTGTTCTACTCGTGCAAAGAATCTACGCAATAGACCTAGCTCATGATGCCACTGTTGGGGAACGTAGCAGAAATTCAAAATTTTCCTACGTGTCACCAAGATCAATCTATGGAGATACCAGCAATGAGGGGAAAGAGAGTGCATCTACATACCCTTGTAGATCGCTAAGCGGAAGCGTTCAAGAGAACGGGGTTGAAGGAGTCGTACTCGTCGTGATCCAAATCGCCGGAGATCCTAGTGCCGAACGGACGGCACCTCCGCGTTCAACACACGTACAGCCCGGTGACGTCTCCCATGCCTTGATCCAGCAAGGAGAGAGGGAGAGGTTGAGGAAGACTCCATCCAGCACAAGCACGACGGAGTGGTGGTGGTGGAGGAGCGTGGCAATCCTGCAGGGCTTCGCCAAGCACCGCGGGAGAGGAGGAGGACTTGGGAGAGGGGGAGGGCTGCGCCAGAACTTCGTTTGAAGCTCCCATGCGCCTCCCCACTATATATAGGGGTGGAGGGGCTGTTTTCTTTCCCTCCAAGTCCATTGGGGCGTTGGCCAAGGTGGGAGGAAAGAAATCCCATCATTTCCTTCCCCACCGATTGTTATCCCCCCTTTTTAGGGATCTTGATCTTATCCCTTCGGGATATGATCTTATTACTTCTAAGGGGGGATCTTGGTGCGCCTTGACCAGGGGTGTGGGGCCTTTCCCCCACTACCCACGTTCATGTGGGCCCCCCATGCAGGTGGGCCCCACTCCGAAACCTTCTAGAACCTTCCCGGTACAATACCGAAAAATCCCGAACATTTTCCGGTGGCCAAAATAGGACTTCCCATATATAAATCTTTACCTCCGGACCATTCCGGAACTCCTCGTGACGTCCGGGATCTCATACGGGACTCCGAACAACATTCGGTAACCACATACAAACTTCCTTTATAACCCTAGCGTCATCAAACCTTAAGTGTGTAGACCCTACGGGTTCGGGAGACATGTAGACATGACCGAGACGTTCTCCGGTCAATAACCAACAGCGGGATCTGGATACCCATATTGGCTCCCACATGTTCCACGATGATCTCATCGGATGAACCACGATGTCAAGGACTCAGTCGATCCCGTATACAATTCCCTTTGTCTAACGGTATTGTACTTGCCCGAGATTCGATCGTCGGTATACCGATACCTTGTTCAATCTCGTTACCGGCAAGTCTCTTTACTCGTTCCATAACACATCATCCCGTGATCAACCCCTTGGTCACATTGTGCACATTATGATGATGTCCTACCGAGTGGGCCCAGAGATACCTCTCCGTTTACACGGAGTGACAAATCCCAGTCTCGATCCGTGTCAACCCAACAGACACTTTCGGAGATACCTGTAGTGCACCTTTATAGTCACCCAGTTACATTGTGACGTTTGATACACCCAAAGCACTCCTACGGTATCTGGTTGTTACACGATCTCATGGTCTAAGGAAGAGATACTTAACATTGGAAAAGCTCTAGCAAACGAACTACATGATCTTTGTGCTATGCTTAGGATTGGGTCTTGTCCATCACATCATTCTCCTAATGATGTGATCCCGTTATCAACGACATCCAATGTCCATAGCCAGGAAACCATGACTATCTGTTGATCACAACGAGCTAGTCAACTAGAGGCTCACTAGGGACATATTGTGGTCTATATATTCACACGTGTATTACAATTTCCAGATAATACAGTTATAGCATGATTAAAAGACAATTATCATGAACAAGGAAATATAATAATACTTTTATTATTGCCTCTAGGGCATATTTCCAACAGAAACCGCTTCGCTAAACGTGCTGAGGTGGTATAGTAAAAAACGATTCAAACAGTGGCTTGGTAGCGGCGTGATGTCACGCCGCATAATACGTCAGCAGATTGAACTAGTGTATATTTTATTCTCTCTACGGTGGAATGTGGAATTTATTTTGCAGAGCCGGACACTATCCTGGTGTTCATGATCTTCTCTGGATTATTCAAGGGAGGAACCCGCCTTGCAATGCCGAACATTATGCGCGCCGGACTTATCGTCATTGAAGCCTGGTTCAGGGGCCACTGAGGGAGTCCTGGACTAGGGGGTGTCCGGACAGCCAGACTATCATCGTCCACCGGACTCCAAGACTACGAAGATACAAGATTGAAGACTCCGTCCCGTGTCCGGGTGGGACTTTCCTTGGCGTGGAAGGCAAGCTTGGCGATACGGATATGTAGATTTCCTACCATTGTAACCGACTCTGTGTAACCCTAGCCTCCTCCAGTGTCTATATAAACCGGAGGGCTTTAGTCCGTAGGACAACAACATACATTACAACAATCATACCATAGGCTAGCTTCTAGGGTTTAGCCTCCTTGATCTCGTGGTAGATCCACTCTTGTACTACCCATATCATCAATATTAATCAAGCAGGACGTAGGGTTTTACCTCCATGGAGAGGGCCCGAACCTGGGTAAAACATCGTGTCCCTTGTCTCCTGTTACCATCCGCCTAGACGCACAGTTCGGGACCCTCTACCCGAGATCCGCCGGTTTTGACACCGACACCTACCATAAAAGAGAGAAGCAAATTGGGCAAAGAATCAATCGTCACGGAACTTCCAGTGCGAAAGGCGGTGTTCCATGCGACCGAGCCCACCCGTATGAGCGGTGGTATGGAGTGCCATCGCCGCCACCAGATCAACTATATTCACCCCATGAAGACGGATTATGAATCAGATGTCGAGAGACCCCAAAAACTCGTCTAGGAGGAACCCTAGCCGTCGGAGTGATCCAGAGGGAGGAACCGGCAAGAGGAGGCCGCCGCCTCCACCACCTTCATCAAGAGGACTCCAACATCATCCCGACTATCATCATCGTCACCATCTACATTTCGCATATTGTAATATCAAGAAGCCTAGAGGAAACTTGTTTATTACATGTGTGCTTCATTCATGTTCTCCATCTTTGGTGGTATGATGTTTGTTGCCTTCATGAGTGAGTAGTTACCTTAGTTCTTGGGGACATAGATGAACCCTAGTGTGTGATAAATCGTTCATATCAGGATTTAATATCCTCTATGCATATTCATGTTAATGGTCTTCTTGATGTTGGGTGAAGTCGACCATTCAACATATTGCCAATTTTGGACGGAAGGTTATTATTGTTGGCGGACCGTGTGGCTGCGGAAGTGGGTGGGTGACGTGACAGGCCTCATCTCCCTTAATAGAGGGTCATTGCAGCAGGGGGTAAAACAGACATCGCTCGTAGGTTGTATCCACGGGGACCTGCTACTTGTAAACTGCATTCGAATTTCCCTAAAGAGGAGGGGTGAAGCAGTACAGTAGAGATAACTATTTCCCTCACTGAGAACCAAGGTTATCGAACCAATAGGAGAACTACGCAAATTCTCTTCTTCAATGCCTACACACACAAAAGAAAATACTTGCACCCAACGGGGGCAAGAGGGTTGTCAATCCCCTTGAACGCATTACTTGCAATGATTAATTCTGATAGTGATAGATAGATAAATAAATTGCAAAATAAAATAAAACTAAATATATTGCAGCAAGGTATTTTTTGGTTTTTATAATATGGTAAAGGTAGACCCTGGGGCCATAGTTTTCACTAGAGACTTCTCTCTTGAACACATAGCATACGGTGGGTGAAGAAATTATTGTTGGGCAATTGATAGAAAAGCGCATAGTTATGATATTATTCATGGCAATGATATGGTATATAGGCATCACGTCCGTGACAAGTAGACCGACCCCGTCTGCATCACTATTACTCCACCAATCGACCATTATCTTGCATGGATCTATGGTATTAAATTCATGATAATCAGGGTAACGCTTTAAGCAATATGACATGATGTAGACAAAGTAAATCCAATCAATACGAATAAACCCCATCGTTCTACCCTTAATACAAACAATACAATACGTGCCTCGCTACACCTACTGTCACTGGGTGACGACACCACAAGATTGAACCCATTACAAAGCACCTCTCCCATTGAAGATAAATCGGTCTAGTTGGCCAAACCAAACAGATAGATCAGAGAGAAATACTAAGCTATAACAATCATGCATAATAAAGTTCACAAAAGACTCAATTACTTTCAATGCATAATCTGATCATAAACTCATAATTCATCGGGTCCCAACAAACACAGCGCAAAAAAAGATTACATCGGATAGAACTCCAAGAGGATCGAGGAGAACATGTTATTGAAGATCAAAGAGAGAGAAGATGCCATCTAGCTACTAGCTATGGACCCGTAGGTCTATGGTAAACTACCCATGCATCATTGAAAGGCAGCAAGGATGATATAGAAGCCCTCCGTCATCGATTCCCCATCCGACAGAGTACTGGAAAATGCCTCCAAATAGAATCGCAGAAAAACGGAAGTTTGCGGCACCGGAAAAAGTGTTTCGGATGGCTCTCTATTGGTTTCTCAATATTTGAGAATTTATAGAAGCGAAATTAGGTCAGATGGAGCCACGTGGATCCCACAATGTACCACTTGCAAAGGTTGCTCCCACCTCCTCTCGTGGTGACAATCCCAAAATGTTTTGTCTCTTATAGACCGTGCATCCAAATCACAAATCATTTTCATCATTGTGTTTCTCGCGTCGATATCTTTGAAACTAGGTTCCATAATATTAAGTTTGGACAAACTTTATAAAAAATAGAAAAAAATGAAATCGAAAGAAAAAAGTAACCAAAACAACAAAAAATAAAAGCATACCTATGCTTTTCACTTTTTCGGGGAAGCCTAGTTGTGCTTTTTCACTTTTCAGAAAGCACAGTTGTACTTCACTATGATTTATAACTCTGTTTTTCATTTCACTTCTAAAGAAGCACAACTATGTTTTTCACTTTTCAAGAAGCACAGCTAAGCTTCACGTAGAAGCACATATGTGCTTTATCGTCATGCACAAATGTTTTTTCCACTTTCAGGAAGCACAGTCGTGAAGCATAACTGTATTTTTTTCACACGGTGTGCTTCATGCAAGAGAAAAAAAAGAAATCCTGGAAAAATGCAAAACTCAAAACGCCCCAAACAAACACATACAGAAAAAATCGTGCTCTTGAGGATGCGCCCAGCGCAACACGTGACGGTTGCCGGGCGCACCACACGGCGGTCTCCCACTTCCCTCTGGTGCCCGTTGCACGCTCCCTTGAGTGAAGGACGCCTGCGTGCTTCCAATAGTCGAGCTTCGTGCAGAAGCAAGCCGAGTGGGCCGACCCATTCCAATTTGAAATGTGAAAAATCCTAAAAAGAAATAGGGCACCAGAGGGAGGATCCAACATTGGACCTTTCGATTTCGAGTGAGCACAGAAAGCCACTCGCGCCGATGGTGTTTGGTGACTAAATGGTATCGCGGGACGATAAGAACTAGCAACAACAATTGCTTAATTCCAAACAATTTACTAAAAATGTGAACATTTCTTGAAAATGCGAACAATTTTCGAATTCCGACAGATTACGAGCAAATTTTGAAAAGTGAACAAAGTTCTAAAACATGAATGATTTTTAAAATATGAACATTTTTTGAAAATTGCGAACAAATTTAGAAAACCCTGAATATTGTTTTAATATTGTGGGAAAATTTTAAATTTTATTTTTTACAAAACATGAACAAAATTTTCAAAAAAATGTAGAAATTTATTGAATTCCGAATTTGAAATTTGGAACAACTTTTTTGAATTATGAACCCATTTTAGAAAGGATTTTTTTAAACATGAACAATTGTTAAATATGTGACATTTTTGTCAACTTGAAAATATTTATTGAAGTGCGAAGAAATTTTTAGAAGAGAACAAAATTAGAAAACGTGAACACTTTTTTGATACATGAACACATTTTTTACAAAATGTGAATATTTTTCTAAAATTGCCAATAAAAAATTTAAACCATGAACCATTTTTTTTCAAATTGTGAACAAAATGATAAAAGCGTGAACAAAATTGAAAACATGAAAAAAAAATCAAAAATTGTGAACGCTTTTTGAAATTGCGAACAATTTTTAAATTG
Source organism: Triticum timopheevii (assembly GCA_963921465.1). NCBI lineage: Eukaryota > Viridiplantae > Streptophyta > Magnoliopsida > Poales > Poaceae > Triticum > Triticum timopheevii. Next base: position 127,905,747 of record OY997274.1, read on the forward strand.
TTTTTTTCTTAAATTGTCAGCAAATTTGTAAACTGTGCTTTTCCTAAATGGAACAATTATTCTAAAAAAATGTGAATAATTTTTAGTTCAATTTTGTTTTTGAATTGTGATCGAATTTTAGAAAAATAATTTTCTGAACATAACATAAAATTTCAAAAATGTGAAAAAATGGAAAATGTCGAGCAAAATTTTGGAACCATCAACAGATTTTTAAAAATGTGAACAATTTTTTTAAAAATGTGATTTTTCTAAATTCGGATTAAAAAAATCAGAAAATGTGAAAGTTTTTGAAAATCATGAACAACTTTTCTAATTCATTATTGTTTGTTGAATTGCGAGCATATTTTTAAAATATGTTTTTTGGAAAGGTGAACATTTGTGTTCAAGATGCAAACTGTGAAATTAAAAAGAATTTTCGAATTCATAGTTTCTAATAAAAAGTGTATAAAAGTTGAAAATGTGAACTGTTTTTGAAAACATGAACAAAGAAATTCAAGAATGTGAAGTGTTTTGGACAATTGTGATTCTTTATAAACTGCGAACAAATTTTGAAATCATGAACAAAATTTGGAATTTCAATTATTTTTGTAAAAGAGGGAAAACGTGAACAAAATTTATATTGAATAAAATTTGGAAATCATGAACAAAGAAAAAAGAAAACTGGAAAAACGATTGTGGGAACCTTTGGAAACCGAGGTTTGCCTCGCACTGCTTTAAAGCTGATGAAATGGCCCGGGCCGGCTCAGGCTGCTCCTCTCGCGTGCACGCCAACGCGAGACGCATCCGGTGGTCCCAGGCCTTTTCGGAAACGGAAAAGGAGAACAGAACCGAACTGGGCCGGTGGGCTCTCCTTATATACTACTCCTACTACAAGTGTTCTTCTTCCTTTAGATAAGACCAAATCCCTTCTCTCTCAAAAACAAAAAAAGAGAGCAAAAGGACAAATCTCTCGGCGGCGGAGGCGGTTTGATCTCATCGGCGGCGATCTACTCCTTCCTTCACCACCCGCCCTCTCCCTTTCTCTCTCCAGTTACAGGTAACGCCGTCCCTCTGATTCAACCGGTGGGGATTTGTCCCCTCCCATCTCCATGTGTGGCGTAGCACGTCTTGTTGAGGGGTCTCGCTAATTCCTGCTGTTAATTATATATCTGATCTGATGCAGGAGCGGTCGATCCATCTCTGGCCATGTCCTCGGCCAACGCAACTTCTTGTGTTTATGGAGAAATTTGGATGTACGTATGCAGACACTATCACTTTTGCTTCAGTACACCCCCCTAACACAAGAAGGGCTGAGATTGCTCGATACCCCTTCGTCAGCAGGGGCATGATGGCCATATCTTGTAAAAGAGCCCATCCGCCACCCGCCCCCACACGCCTCTTATACGTAGAAGAATACGTTCGTACGAAACACCAGATGAGGCATGCAGGGCACCCGTCAAAGAGAAAAAAATGCATGCAGGGCTGGCCAGGCCGCCGCGACTGGCCGCGCCCGGCCCGTTTTCGTCTGCGCCGCTGCCCATGCTGCCGCGCGGCACGGCCTGCGCCGATTCCGCCTGCGCCACTGCGCCGCCGCCCCGCCAGCCCGGCTGCGCCGCCGCCCCGCCAGCCCCGCTGACCCGACCTTCCTACAGAAGAACCACCCCGCCCGGCGCCTCTTCTCACGCACGCAGAAACTACCCGACGCCCCTTCTCAAGCACGCACATACCCAACCACAACTCAAACCCTAGATCAGTTCAGCCGGCGGCGCAGCTCTGTCCAGCGCGATGCCCGGCCGCGTCCATCTCCGGGTCGGCCACTCCAGCCGCTGCTGCTGAGTTTCAGATTCCGCCGGAACTGGCGGCGATGCAGGAGGGCGACCCGTTGGAGTCACCGGGTTTGATCCGCACGATCCGGAACTCGACTTGGGAGACCGGTTGGATGCCGCCGGCGGAGGTGGTTGACCCGAGGGACCCGAACGATGAGCCGGGGTACTGGCAGGCGATTAGGGAATCGACCGATATGATAGCGCAGCAGTCAGCGATCGCGGCAGATTTTTTCGCCCACTTCGCCGGTTCCGATGACTCTGACTCCGATGGCGGCGAAGACGGCGGCAAGCCCATAGTGGTAGATCTTGACGAGGAATAGTTTGATTTATTTTAGTGTTTTTTTAATTTTGAATGTAATATTTCGTTGAACCAACCATGTAAAATATCGTAATGAGTAATAGAATGTTCGAATAATTTATTTATTAGTGTCGTGGATTGCATTTCAATTAGGTAGAAATTGTATGAAAGAACGCACGAGCGATCCTTAAACACGACGAAACTTGCATAAATTTGTACAAATGGATCTTCGTTGCCGAATTGGAAAAAAGAGAATTATATGCATTTGATCGACGAAATGGAGAAAAAGAGAATTATATGCATTTGATCGACGAAATGGACAAAAGAGAATAATATGCATTTGACTGACGGAAGAAAAACCAATGCGAGCTTAGCCATACCGGAAAGTGTCAACCAAAGTTTGGGCTTATTCGATTTACTTGGAAAAATGATGTGCATGAAATACATGAAATACCGGCAGATCGAGAATTGGCTTATTCGTAGAAAATGCATGGAGCGTCAGAAAAATATGCAAATTGGCTTGCGTGATGCCGATGGTGACGCTAGCATGTGGAAAAAGTTTGGGGCAGTTGGCGGAGTCGGAAAAACATCGTACTTCAGAACCCCCTCCGGTAGACCGAAACTGTGCTGGTATCACATGGTGTACGTGATCGCATGCATGCAAGTGCACGAAAGTGTGCAAACATGTGGGCATGGGCAACGTAGGCAACAACGCAAGGTTTGAACGAAATCGGACAGCAAACCAACGTTGCGTCACGTCCGGCCACTGTTTCGGGGCTTTTTCACCGGGAAAATCATAAAAAATGCATCGAGCGTTGGAAAAATATGCAAACTGGCGTGCGTGATGCCGATGATGATGCCAGCGTGTGGAAAAAGTTTGGGGCCGGTTGGCGGACTCGAAAAAAAAAAGTACTTCGGAACCCCCTCCGGTAGACCGAAACCGTGCTGGTATCACATGGTGTACGTGATCGCATGCATGCAAGTGCATAAAAGGGTGCACACATGTGGGCGCGGCCAACATAGGCCACCACGCACGGTTTGAACGAAATCGGACACCAAACCAACGTTGCGTCACGTCCGGCCACTGTTTCGGGTCTTTTTCACCGGGAAAATCATAAAAAATGCATCGAGCGTCGGAAAAATATGCAAACTGGCGTGCGTGATGCCGATGATGATGCCAGTGTGTGGAAAAAGTTTGGGGCCGGTTGGCGGACTCGAAAAAAAAGTACTTCGGAACCCCCTCCGGTAGACCGAAACCGTGCTGGTATCACATGGTGTACGTGATCGCATGCATGCAAGTGCATGAAAGTGTGCACACATGTGGGCACGGCCAACATAGGCCACCACGCACGGTTTGAACGAAATCGGACACAAAACCAACGTTGCGTCACGTCCGGCCACTGTTTCGGGGCTTTTTCACCGGGAAAATCATAAAAAATGCATCGAGCGTTGGAAAAATATGCAAACTGGCGTGCGTGATGCCGATGATGATGCCAGCGCGTGGAAAAAGTTTGGGGCCGGTTTGCAGACTCGAAAAAAAAATACTTCGGAACACCCTCCGATAGACAGAAACCGTGCTGGTATCACATGGTGTACGTGATCGCATGCATGCAAGTGAACGAAAGCGTGCACACATGTGGGCGCGGCCAACATAGGCCACCACGCACGGTTTGAACGAAATCGGACACCAAACCAACGTTGCGTCACGTCCGGCCACTGTTTCAGGGCTTTTTCACCGGGAAAATCATAGAAAATGCATCGAGCGTCGGAAAAATATGCAATCTGGCGTGCGTGATGCCGATGATGATGCCAGCGTGCGGAAAAAGTTTGGGGCCGGTTAGCGGACTCGAAAAAAAAAGTACTTCGGAACACCCTCCGGTAGACCGAAACCGTGCTGGTATCACATGGTGTACGTGATCGCATGCATGCAAGTGAACGAAAGCGTGCACACATGTGGGCGTGGCCAACATAGGCCACCACGCACGGTTTGAACGAAATCGGACACCAAACCAATGTTGCGTCACGTCCGGCCACTGTTTCGGGGCTTTTTCTCCGGGAAAATCATAGAAAATGCATCGAGCGTCGGAAAAATATGCAAACTGGCGTGCATGATGCCGATGATGATGCCAGCGTGTGGAAAAAGTTTGGGGCCGGTTAGCGGACTCGAAAAAAAAAGTACTTCGGAACACCCTCCGGTAGACCGAAACCGTGCTGGTATCACATGGTGTACGTGATCGCATGCATGCAAGTGAACGAAAGCGTGCACACATGTGGGCGTGGCCAACTTAGGCCACCACGCACGGTTTGAACGAAATCGGACACCAAACCAACGTTGCGTCACGTCCGGCCACTGTTTCGGGGCTTTTTCACCGGGAAAATCATAGAAAATGCATCGAGCGTCGGAAAAATATGCAAACTGGCGTGCGTGATGCCGATGATGATGCCAGCCTGTGGAAAAAGTTTGGGGCCGGTTCGCGGACTCGAAAAAAAAAAGTACTTCGGAACACCCTCCGGTAGACCGAAACCGTGCTGGTATCACATGGTGTACGTGATCGCATGCATGCAAGTGAACGAAAGCGTGCACACATGTGGGCGCGGCCAACATAGGCCACCACGCACGGTTTGAACGAAATCGGACACCAAACCAACGTTGCGTCACGTCCGGCCACTGTTTCGGGGCTTTTTCACCGGGAAAATCATAGAAAATGCATTGAGCGTCGGAAAAATATGCAAACTGGCGTGCGTGATGCCGATGATCATGCCAGCGTGTGGAAAAAGTTTGGGGCCGGTTCGCGGACTCGAAAAAAAAAGTACTTCGGAACACCCTCCGGTAGACCGAAACCGTGCTGGTATTACATGGTGTACGTGATTTCATGCATGCAAGTGAATGAAAGTGTGCACACATGTGGGCGCGGCCAACATAGGCCACCACGCACGGTTTGAACGAAATCGAACACCAAACCAACGTTGCGTCACGTCCGGCCACTGTTTCGGAGCTTTTTCACCGGGAAAATCATATAAAAATGCATCGAGCGTCGGAAAAATATGCAAACTGGCGTGCGTGATGCCGATGATGATGCCAGCGCGTGGAAAAAGTTTGGGGCCGGTTCGCAGACTCGAAAAAAAAAGTACTTCGGAACACCCTCCGGTAGACCGAAACCATGCTGGTATCACATGGTGTACGTGATCGCATGCATGCAAGTGAACGAAAGCGTGCACACATGTGGGCGTGGCCAACATAGGCCACCACGCACGGTTTGAACGAAATCGGACACCAAACCAACGTTGCGTCACGTCCGGCCACTGTTTCGGGGCTTTTTCACCGGGAAAATCATAGAAAATGCATCGAGCGTCGGAAAAATATGCAAACTGGCGTGCGTGATGCCGATGATGATGCCAGCGTGTGGAAAAAGTTTGGGGCCGGTTAGCGGACTCGAAAAAAAAAGTACTTCGGAACACCCTCCGGTAGACCGAAACCGTGCTGGTATCACATGGTGTACGTGATCGCATGCATGCAAGTGAACGAAAGCGTGCACACATGTGGGCGTGGCCAACTTAGGCCACCACGCACGGTTTGAACGAAATCGGACACCAAACCAACGTTGCGTCACGTCCGGCCACTGTTTCGGGGCTTTTTCACCGGGAAAATCATAGAAAATGCATCGAGCGTCGGAAAAATATGCAAACTGGCGTGCGTGATGCCGATGATGATGCCAGCGTGTGGAAAAAGTTTGGGGCCGGTTCGCGGACTCGAAAAAAAAAAGTACTTCGGAACACCCTCCGGTAGACCGAAACCGTGCTGGTATCACATGGTGTACGTGATCGCATGCATGCAAGTGAACGAAAGCGTGCACACATGTGGGCGCGGCCAACATAGGCCACCACGCACGGTTTGAACGAAATCGGACACAAAACCAACGTTGCGTCACGTCCGGCCACTGTTTCGGGGCTTTTTCACCGGGAAAATCATAGAAAATGCATCGAGCGTTGGAAAAATATGCAAACTGGCTTGTGTGATGCCGACGGTGATGCCAACGTGTGAAAAAAGTTTGGAGCCGGTTGGCGGAGTCAGAAAAATTAGCGACTTGGCATGTGTGATGCCGACGGTGTTGCTAGCGTGTGGAAAAAAAGTACTTCGGAACCCTCTCTCCCTTAGACAAAGTTGGATAAATCAACGCAGTTGTCAAAAAAAAAACGCCAACAGAATTACTTAATGGGCCAGGCGTATCAATCATTGGATACATGCAGGAGAATCCATCGGGGGTCAAACCCTTATACGACTCCACGATCTCCACGCCCGCCTCCTCCACGATCGCCACGCCCCGACTCCAGCCGCCAGCCGCCATCAGCCCCGCCGCCCGTCGCCATCCAGCCCCGCTGCCCGCCGCCCGCCGCCATCAGCCCGCCGCCCGCCTCCCCCCGCCAGCAGCCCCTCCGCCCGCCTCGACGACCGATCCCGCCACGTCGACGATCCGCAGGTCGCCGTCACGTCCACGATCCGTCCCCCGCACGAACAACCCCGGCCCCTAAGGTAAAGTGAAGTTTCTTGCCGTGGACGTATGTGAAATCACTGTGTCAAATAGCTAATAGTTGATGTTGTTTTTCATCTAGTATCTAGTATGGAAGAATACGGAGAAGTTTATTGCTCCGTGGAGAAGTGGTGCACGCTGGTCAGCCAGTTAAACGCCAGGCAACGAACGCGGCTACGTGGCACCAGCTTGCAGAATTTTTTGCAAATACCTAGCGTGCAAATGCGAAAGTGTTTGCTGAAATACATCATTCAAAAATATGACCCGATTAAAAAAAGATTCGTGTTGCGTCCGACAAAAGGTGGCATATCCTTGCGGACGGATGATGTCTTTCATATTTTTGGCCTTGTGAATAAGGGCAAAGATGTTATGAAGGCATTAGCTAAAATGGACAAGTACGTGAAGGAAATGGTTCCTTCTAAGTTTGTAGACGCGCGAAGTGGAGAAATAGTGATCGATCAGTTGATCAACAACATAGTTTCGAGTGGGACGTATGATGACGACTTTGTGCGGCGAGCGGTATTAGTCCTCATTGGCACAATAATAGCACCGCACTCCACCAGACATGTTCCACATTTTCTTTACCAGTTGGTGGAGGACGTCGAAGACATAAAATCATATAACTGGAATGCGTTCACGTTACGCGTCTGCATTGAAGGAATCACAAAGACTGTTAAAGATGTTAAAAAATTCAAGTGGCCTGTTGGAAATCTGGCGCTCATCCAGGTATACCGTAATTTCATTGTGAATTACTTACTTGTTATGTATTGCAGGAACAATAATGCTCTTGATGTTTTTGCAGTACATGTACTGGGAGAAGGTGCAGCCAACTTCAGTAGAAACATTCGATCCTTTGTTGTCGGAGTACCCATTGATGGTAAATTGGTCCGAAATGGAGGCTAAGAAGCGTGACATATATGACAACGAGAACGACCGTGGTCATGGCACGGTAAATATTTATTTCTTGTAGTGCATGCATTAATTCTAGTACATAATGGATCACTTATTTTTAATTCGTTGAACATTTCACAGATTGATGATTTAATAAGCGAACAGTATAGACATGCCAGAATAGCAAAAGAAGCAATAATCGAAGAGGAAGATACCGAGCCACCTTCACCTAAAGGTGGAGGCAGAACTAGAAAAGGTTGTAAGCCCACAGCTTCATTGAGCAGAGGCGGTACGAAAGAACACTTCATGAAATGCATAAGAGATATGCAGAAAGAGATACGTCTAATTCCTGAGAAATGTGCTGAGGTAATTATTAAAGTGTACTTTATTTTACGTGGGAAACTACATGTACTTATTGTCTTCCATGTGTTCTTGCAGATATTGCTCAACAAGCTAAGTAAGAAGGGTTTGCTGGTGAAGCGAAGTTGGGACTTCCGTGATGACCGCGCTTTTGAGGACGAAAGTGATGAGTTGGTGAGAAAGTACAAGCCAAAGTATCATACGGAAGTTACTTCATCTCCTTTGGAAGAACGCGAGGAGGAGAAGATGGATGCATCCTTCACGGGTCCAAATGGTACGAACTTTCCCAATGACGAAGGCATGCAGTCCAGTACACCCGGTAAAGGTGTTGAAAACGACCCCTTTATTATTAAGGATAATGGTTCACCCAAGGAAGCATCACCATCATTAGGCACGAATGATTTTCCTTCTCTTACTAGAAACCCACAGAAAGAAAATGCAGTATCAGTCGGGTCTAGTGCTGAAAATTCAGCGGAAGGTACTTACCCTAGTCCGACAACAATCTGTAAGGACGCGATTAATAATGGGACTGAGGAGCATGATGGGAAGCGGAAACGCCAACAGTCAAAGTATTGTCGGTCCCCCTTTATTATTGAGGACAGTCCACGCAAACGTGTGAAAAAAAGTAAGTTAATTGTAAAACATTTGTAAAGCTTTTTATGTTCTAACATTTGTAGTTAATTAACTACATGTCCGCTCATTGCTGTAGGTCTGTTTCGTATACGTGATGTTCTCCTTAGTACGGACTTTATGGATGAGAATCACATAGAGGGGGCGAGGGTTTATATCGACACACTAGCAGACTCGCCAAAGCATTGTAAGCAGACTGTGGTCCACATGACGGGAATAGGTGGGGAAACGTGTACGGCGGAAATGCTTCAAGCTATCACTTCGGGCGACTGGTTGAATGGCGCTGTAAGTATGCACATTATTTTATGTTCTTATACACTTATGTTGTATTAAGTACATTTTCTAACTGTCATTTTTTGGCTTCTCAATTTTGATAGGTCATCAATTGTTATTCGAACCACTTGCTGACTACTACTCCTACGGCTGATCGGCATGTTCTAACATCATGGGTGTCACACTGCCTTATACAGCGCGCTAAAGGAAAGCTGAAAAACTCGAACATGAACTACATGGAATTTTTCACGAAAGAATCAAAAACTGTGTCAAGAGTAATTGACAAGTACTTCGCAAAAGATAAGGTATTTGCATTTCAAACAACTATTGACGGGCCGGCGCAAATTTTTTGTACATAACCTTACTGTTTTGTAGGCATTTTTCCCTCTGAATGTGAACAAGAATCATTGGATAACCATTGTCATGCACAATAAGAAGGAAGAGTTTCAAGTTCTAAATTCTACTGGTAAAATAAGCAAGGCAGTTCGTGCGAAGATTGCTTCGATGGTAACTTAACAACTTTGCATAGCATGAATACATTTGTACGTTCGTAAGATGATCACTTTGTACATGCTTAATATTGTTTTGACAATTTTTTTTCAGAGGGCAGAAATTGCTGTAGATACAAATCAGGTCAACTCTGCTGTAGGTACACATCATCCAGATGTGTCTAAATGGCCAATAAAGGAGTACAAAATGCCGAGACAAACAGACGGGTAAGCTCTTAGTCGATTGCATATGTAATTGTGTTTTCCATCATGACTTGACTAGCATTTTTATTTTTAGAGTGTCTTGCGGACTTTTCGTGATGAAATGCATCGAACTCTGGGACGGGGATGCCTTCAGACATGACTTTGACCAGGACGAGATCAATTCTTCAAGGGGACGCATTCTCGCGGAAATACTATTTTCAGAGAGCAACACACTGACTAAGGTGAAGGAGAAGATTCTGAAAATTATGGAGAAGGAATAAGTGCCAGCAAGTGTGTAGGGTTTATGCCCACCACATGATTATGCCTATTTAGTACCATTTCATTATTGTAATAATGGCAGAATTTTGTTTTTAGCCACGTACATGATTATGCCTATTTGGTACCATTTCATTATTGTAATAATGGCAGAATTTTGGTTTTAGCCACGTACATGATTATGCCTATTTGGTGGTTCGTACCATCTGTTTTATTATTGTAATAATGCCACAATATCTTTTTTTCGCACATAGATTATTATGCCTGTTTGGTGATTGGGACAAATTTATTATTGTAATTATGCCTGTTTGGTGATTGAGACAATTGTTGCTACTGTTACAATCGATTATGCATCGCTACTGATTTTCTATTTGAAGTGATTATGCATTTCTGAAATGTATGCCTACAGTTTTATGTTTAAAGGACGCTACTGATTTTATATTTATGCCTTTGTGAAATTTATGCCTACAGTTTTCTGTTTAAAGGAAAAAAATGTCATGACGTACTGAAAAAAATGCCCAAGCTGCTGGACCCGTAGTAGGTATATTTTTTCAAACAAATCGACTCGCGCTATCAAATCGGCCCACAACGGGCCCAGCAGCAGGTTCCAACGGGGCTGGAAGGATAAATAACAGTGGAGTTCGATGTGCAAGCCGCGACCGTATATTTAAGCCGGTCGAGGCGCCTCCCCGCCTCCGAGGTGGGACTAAACCTAACAAGTGCGGGCGGCACGGCGTGCACAGCATGCACTGCCTTGTTCGTGGGCCGGCGCAAATTTGAAGCCCACCGCGGCCGGCCCCCTCGCCCCGCGCGCGACCTCTCCCCCGCCAACTGGGGCGGCCCATAGTCCACCCGCGCGGTCGCCCCTGCCCCCCGCGCGCGCGCCGCACCTGGTCACTGGTTTAGTACCACCTCGAAAGCGGGGGGGTGCCTCGACCTTTTTAAATAACCGGGCGTGGCATAGGAGTCGAACTCCTCTGTTACATATCCATCATGCCCCGTTGGACCTCGCTGCTGGGCCCGTAGTGGGCGGGTCCAGGTTGCTGGTCGGGCATTTTTTTTTCACTTTTTTCCTTTAAACAACACATATACAGTACAATGAACAAACATGGACAGATTATTCAACCAAGAGCGGATGTGCTACAAAAATGATGATGAAAGAGGGAAAATGGTACTGGGGTTGAAGACCTTAACAGTTCCAAATATAACTCCATCTCCAAGGATGGAAACATGTTGGTTTAGAGAATAAAATATATGCCTACAGTAACAAATGAGCAGAAAGTAATGCAGGGAAGAATGAGTGGGGATAATATACGGGATAATATCTACCATTGACTAGGCCACCTTAGAAAATAGGGCATACGTAACATTGGCGGGTCCAGCTTGCTGGTCGGCTTTTTTTTTCACACTTTTCCTTTAAACAACACATATACAGTACAGTGAACAAAAAAAAATATGAGAATACAACCTGATTTAAACAGCACATATACAGTACAGTGAACAAACGAAAAATGAGAATACAGCATGTAAAAACTGTGGACTCCTTCACACGAAACATTACAGTAATCATGGCAATTAATTCACTACATAGGATAGATGTCCACATAAATATGTTGACAATCATAATTCAGTACATACAATAGATGTTCACATAATTATTTTGAGAAACATAAACAAAACACTTATTAAGTTTTCTGGCGCCGGACACATGTTTACATAAATAAATAACAATTTCCAACATGACTCGTGCAACCAGTTTTCATCATCCCATGATCGAAGCCACTTCTCTACGCCCGGTACCTGAAAGAAATATAAAGAACGGTTGTGATAAAATATAGTCGGTAAAACCGAACACACAACATAACTGAAATAAAAATGTAAAACTTACTTCTCGTTTAGACTACATGTCGCCTTGTTATGACCTGCAAAATGACAAAGACTGCACAACGGACCACTTTTCTTCTCTCTAAAATCTTTAGGTCTACCATTTTTTGTAACGTCAGGGCCACCCTTTGACCGGCCTTTCTTAGGTGCACCCTTCGTCGAAACTTTCTCAGGATCACGTATACCTGTTGCACCTTCTTCCGCTTGAATTGCCTGCTTTGCAATTAGAGCACACCTTCTGCGTCCTATGAGTTCCTCTTCCGGGATCTTCTTCCTTGCTATTATACCGTCTAGGCACTTCATCAATTCATCAAACAAGAAGGGATCATTTGCTACAACATGAGCAGCTTCTGCTGATTTTATGCTCACTTGACTGTACCGTTCTCTCTCCTCAGGCCCAGACCAGCCCCAACCAAAAAGATCACTCTTGCGTTGCGCTGGCAACCCATCTCTCGCATCTTTCGACAACCGATGGAGGACACAACACTTTGGTATTTCAGACAATTTAAGATGATGCAAAACAAAGAGAATATGTTTGCAAGGCAGCCCTTTCCGAACCATCCTGCGACACGTGCATGATAAGGTTTCTTCTGAGTTACCTGGTTCATACAGAACATTATACCTGAACTTGTGGTTATTCTGCCATGTGACGATGAAGGTCTGGCGCTCAATTCCCACCAGCGTCTCAAATATCTCCAGTTCTCCCATCTTCTTCAAATCATTTTGCAGAATGTAGAAATTAGCAGGAGTGAATACTTTGGCAGCATGCTCCTCAATGCCCTTATATTCAGTAACCGCCGGTGGTACTTTCTGATTGGCCTCACAGTCATCATTCGCCTCGTTCTCACGGAGGCGAACTATGCAGTTCTCATAATGCACTACCAAATCAACTATGGTCATACCATAGTCGAGGTGAAGGTGAAGGGAGGAGTTGAGGCTTTCGCTCCTCTGGTTACTACGCATACCAAGAAAAAAGCCATCCGGAAGATATGATGCTGCCCACAATCTCCTCTTCCTATACATCCTCCTCAGCCACTCTTCAGTTTTATCCGTCTTCCATTTATTGACAAAGGCGGTCCATCTCTCCTCAAAGTTCTCTTCAGAGGTGGCATAGTACAGGAGCGATCTAAACTCATCTAGTGACTTGTAATGTAGGTGCCTCTGCATATTTTTCTCGATATGCCACGAGCAAATACGATGGAGCACATCTGAAAGGACACTCCGAATCGCTCGGAGCATTGCAGCGTCACCGTCTGTGATAATTGACTTTGGCTTCTGCTGACAGTTTGCCCTCATAAAAGTCTGGAGCAGCCACACATACGTCGCTTCGGTCTCGTCGGAAACAATGGCGCACCCAAAAACTGTTGTGCAACGGTGGTTATTAACACCGACGAAGGGGACGAACGGCATACCATATCTGTTCATCTTATACGTGCTGTCAAACACGACCACATCTCCGTAGTCCTGATAGTCCCTCCGCGACTGTGCATCGCACCAGAACATACACTTCAACCGCCCTTCCTTATCTAGCTCGTACTCGAAGAAGAAGTCTGGGTCCTTCGCCTGTCTGCTCCTCATAATGCCCACTGCCGTCTCAGCATCACCCTTTGCTATGAGCTTCATCTTCTCTCTGCAGCAAAGATTGTACACGTCCCGCCTAATAAGTCCGCATTTGTCGTACGAACCGTACCTACTGATGAAGTTGTCCACAATTATATGCTTCCTAATTCCAGCCCCTTGCATAGCCAGTATCTCTGCCCTCGTGCCATCTCCAATCCGTCTGTGTGACCACAAAAAAGGAACCTCGTCGGGTCGAGCCATCGCGTGGTTGTGATCATCCACGAATGACGCGACGAACCAAACTCCTCGTGCCCTGTCCAATTTCACCACCATCTGCGCACCGCACTCGCATCGAGTCTCGGGTCTAAGCCTGCGGGTGCGACCCTCCATGGTTATGAATTTCCTCTGCCTTCTCCCTGCCCTAGAGCAGACAAACCGCCTGAACCGAATTATTCCTGAAGCACCCTTCCCTCGTTTCACCTTCTCTCTCCTGATGCTGAACCCATGTTCTTTGGCGTGCCTGTTGTAGAATATATATGCATCCCCTTGTGACCGAAAAGTCATAGCCATGACCTTCCAATGTGTCTCCAACACGCGCTGCTGGTATTGAGCCTCCTCAATGTCCATCTCTGCTTCGTCGTCACCACCATCGGGACCATCTGAACCCTCCTACAAAATTACATATGAAACTATGTCAGTGTTTATGATCTATTACAAACTACCGCGCGCGGTACAAAATGTTTGAACAAACCTGGCTCAAGTTATCGGCCCACGATTCCTCAAAATTATTTTGCTCATTCCCAACGTCCACATCTTCCTGAAAATTAAAAACACAGACAAATTATAACACATATGGTACTCTGCCAATTGAAAACTAGAATCAAATAGACTTCACTTACGTTTTCACTGTCTGCACCATGTTCATTATTTGAAAAATCCTCTGAAGGTAAGATATCATATGATGACCATGAATCGTTATCGCTGCTGTCATCTTCTTCATTACTATGATCGTTATCGGTCCGACCAACATCATTTGTACCATTATCATCAGCCGTAAATGAGGTTTCTTCGTCCATTTAAACACACGTTACTACCAACACTGCACATAATTGTAAAACACATTATCCCACGTTATATTCTACCATACGGCTAGAATAAGAACTGGAAGCTTAGTAGAGATCCAATCTTTGGCCAGTGCAAGAAACAAAACTGAAGCAGAGAGAGCACTGGGATTTATGTAGAACTAGAATTTATTTGTTTTCTTGGTACCAAACACAATTAAAATCATTCTAGAACCACCACCTGAATGGCGAGCGTGCAGTGTAACTGAACACAAACATCCATCTACTGATGAATGGCAAGTACAGCACCACCGTTGTACATCTTAACACAGTTGAAGACCACAAGAATTCATAGTGGGGACTGAACCGAAAGTGGACAGTGAGGAAATTTGTAACACTAATCTTCAGGTGTAGAACAAAGTACCAAACATGCAGTGCTGGTGACAAACCTTCAGCGGTGGTGTCAGATGTCGTCCGTCAACGCCGATGGGGCCTTCAGGCACGGGCCTCCGGCGTGATTCAAGACGGCGGCGATGTGGAAGACGACCAATCCACAATCGGGAGTACCTGACGGATCCGCGGCGCCGGACGAGTTAGGTCAACGTCGGCGTCTTGGACGAGTGTTGTACGCGCCGTGGGACGTCCGGACGGTTACAGGCGGCGGACGCGGCGTCGTTGCGGAAGTCGTCGACGTCCAAGACGTGGCCGGCCACTCCCCTAACCGCCGACCGCGACGTGGGAGACGACGGGGTTGGAATCGCCGGCGTGGGAGATCGGGATCGTTAGATGCGGCCGTCCATGCGGAGAACGGCGACGTTCAACACCGGGCCGGCCACCGGCGACGGCGGTCTTCCACTCCTCAGCCCACCAGCGACGATCCAGATCAGTAGCCGCGTGATCGCCGTGCGGCAGGCCTGATCGATCTGCGGTTTTTCTTTCCTCTAGTCGGGCGGCAGGCGGGATCGATGGAGTGGTCGTTCAAGTTTTTTTTCTTCTTACTAACATGTATTCGTTTACCTAAAAAAAACTAACGTGTATTCGTATGACCGGGATTGTACGTCTACGGTACGAGGTGGGTATACGTTTCTTTCGTATGACCCTTCTGCCCTTCTACGTTTTGTTGGGGGGGGTGTACCGAAGCACTCCTCTTGTTCATCATATATGCTCTTTGGTGTGCAATTTTTTGCCAGGATTTGCCGTGCTTTTAGCTGCTAAAGGAATTTGTTATCCGACAACATAGATTGCCATGAAAAATGTTCGATTTTTCCATGCTTTCCCAGCCAACGTCAGCACAATAACGTTTTCCAACTAAATAAGCCTTACATTTTCGGACAGGGGGTGGGGGGTAAAACTTGCACTGCATATTTTATTCAATATACATTACATTATAACAGCCCGTTTGGTAAAGTGTAGTAATACAAGAGCTTATTTAGAGATCATTCTTAATCGTCATATACCCTCTAGTTTGCTCAAGCAACCTCTACTGCATTGTGCTTACATCTTAATTTCTCTACTCCATGCATGCAGTGACGGCTTTGCCAGACTGCACAAAGGGGATGATTTCACTTCTAACCCATCATCAAATACTCTCCAGGAGTTCGGTGATGTTTGGCTTGCTGCCGCCGAGCGCCAGCTCAGCCTCAGGCCCAAGTCGCCTTCCCCTGAGGAGCTGACGAAACGCAGACAGGAGCGTAAGCGCAAGGGCTTGGTCATAGCGCTCAACACATATGCCAAGCGAAACAACATGCAGGCATGCAAAAAAATCATAATCAGAGTATTTATGTTTGCTTGCATTTTTTGCTTAACCACCTTAAGTTGTGTTCAAGTTATATGGAACTAAACGGCTGTCGTAGTTCATTATTTTAACTACTCAAAGTTGGCTAGAACATCACACCCTAATTAACTGTTTTGCGGGTTATGGATGCAAATCATGCGATCTGCTGACCGAATTTATTATACTAACATATGTCGTTTCTATTTCAGCTCACTGATTTAGAATTCGTGGAAGAGAAAGAGAGGAACCAAGTCTATGGACGCGGAGCACTATATGTGCACTCCAACTTTCTGGTGAAAGGTTCAGATGGCAAACCTACTATGTTCTTTGCTGAGATGCATCCTGACTGCACACAGGAAGAGGATGTTGTCTGCTGCACTCCTTTGGAAGAAAACAACTATGGTAACTATATGCTTGGGTAGAATCTCCATGCTTTTTCACTAGTCATCTACTCCCTCCGTTCGGAATTACTTGTCGTAGAAATGGATGTATCTAGACATTTTTTAGTTCTAGATACATCCATTTCTACGACAAGTAATTCGGAACGGAGGGAGTATGTGCTAATATATACATTTTTTTTCCACACATAAACAAGGTCATTGCGTCGAGTGTGACGATCGAGCAAAGGAGCTTAGGCATCCCTCAGGCGGTGGCTACTTGGGTGGACATGATGAGATGATTTTTCACTTTGAGGAGCTGGACAGTGATGATGATTGTTTTATGTGAAAGGAATCTATATATCCAACACAGAACCACAAACTAATCTGTTTGGTCTTGGATGTGGATTTGTGGCTCTCGGGTGCCACACACCCCTATACGAATATAGTATCAAAAAATACCAGGAAATTTCAAAAATTTCTGGGATTTGGGGATATCAAATTGGGTGTATTCTACTCCACGGGCATCCATTCCTCACGAAACTAAACGCGGGGGTAGAATGGGCAACCATGTTTGATATCCCCAAATCCCAGATTTTTTTTTGAAATTTCCTGGTATTTTTTTAATACTATATTCATATAGGGGTTTGTGGCACCTGAGAGCTGCGGTGCATTTCCCGTTTGGTCTGTCTACTATATGGTTCAGGTGTATGGCGAAAAGTTCTTTTTAGAGTGTGGCAAGAGGTGATGCATGTGACATGCAGGGTGTAAGGGAAGGAACCGAAGCATATGTATCTTTAATATTAACTGAAATTATGGCTGAATCGGTACAATAAGTTATTGTAACTGAACGAGTGTAGGATGATGTGTCATAAGGAGCTCCTGATTTGTGTTTATACCATGGTTTTCAATTTCAGTTTCAGAAAAATTTCAGCATCAACCGAAATCACTGAAATTCAGTGAATTTCAGTTATTTCAGTTTCCATTTCAGCCAAATGACCGAAATATTCACTTGAGTTCAATTAAAAATTTGAAAATTTTAAAAAATATTTCAAAAAATATTGGAATTGTTGTGCTATACTGAAATTGCTGAAATATTTTGGCCGAAACGTAATATTTCAGTGTTTGCTGAAATTACTGAAATTCAGCGAATTTCACCGAAAACTCACTGAAAGTGAAAACCATGGTTTATACATGGGTTGGGACTTGCGGTATTTCAATTTTTACTTGGTGGCCATATTCTCCTCTTTTTACTTGGTGCGACCATGAAGAGAGATAACATGGCCATATTATCAACTTGGTAGGGATTATAGCCATTCAAGAAAAAAGTTGGTACGGCTTAATGCTGCTACATTTTTGTAAGTTGTAACGCTTGACGGTCTTGGGTTCAAGCATCTCTTTCTTTGTAATTTGTGTATCATCTTGTCCACTGCAAACATCTATTTATAATTTT
The DNA here is from genome assembly GCA_963921465.1 of Triticum timopheevii. Classification (NCBI taxonomy): domain Eukaryota; kingdom Viridiplantae; phylum Streptophyta; class Magnoliopsida; order Poales; family Poaceae; genus Triticum; species Triticum timopheevii. Next base: position 127,923,610 of record OY997274.1, read on the forward strand.
ATGAAAAGAAAAGAGATACAGAGGAGTTTGGGCGACAAGTGAAAGAGGATTATAGTCGAAATGATCCTAACATATTGAGTATCTGAGCAATCTTCACCTGGCATTTGCTCAAAACAAAACGCCGAGGAGCTTCATTTGTCCATAAGAGTCAACCGTCATGCAAGTCATGGAAAGCATGATAATTGCTATTATAAGCCCAGCAAACTGACTATTTGTTGTACTATGTGTTTTTCCACGCTCCACAAAATAAGCTCCTCGCCAGCAAACCCAAAAAATATAGGCATAGATTATACGAAAAAGCAGCAGACATAATAAATCTCAAGAAAACACATATATCTGAAGCAAAAGAAAGCTCTCAAGTTGGACCATTTAACCTCGAGTAGATTGTTACAAGACGCACACAACAGCAAGACGAGTAGGAACTAAACAGAAAATCCTTACATATCATCCTATCTTCCCTAATGAAAAAGAATCCTACCGCTGGCCCAACCCTGTCTGTTGGAGGCTTCACAAAATGAAAAATGCTGGGAATCACCGGCTAGAATGTACAGAAAAGAAAAACAAGGCATAGCTAAATTCAACTGATTGACAACATAGGTTCTGCAGCTCTCACAATGAGCAAACATTACAGTGAGGCTCAAATTCTTCCATAAGATACTCATATGCTCTCGCAAATAAACCAACTCAGTAGACATTACAGTGAGGCTCCAAAAAAAATCTGCTGGCCGATGTTTGCTTTACAAAATGAGTTGATATTCTATATCAGTGTAACTTTCTTAACAACACAGCGCTGCGAGGATGCCCAAGATACATGTTGGTCGTTGTGAGGCTGAACGCCATCAAGACGAGAAACATCCTGCAGCACTCTAACCTACACACTCGCACGGTAAAGATATTTGAGACAACTACACGCTATTCTGCCAAAACCTTCGTCTCCCCACTTTTCACCATACGAGTTTTGGAAAATATAGTACGACAGCCCATCACTTGTGACGCCATAACCTATGATGACCACACAGTGGGAGCAATACTGCCCTGAAGGATTTGTTTCAAATGTCGCACCCTCAGGATTGTCATATATGTCATTGCGTCCAAGCCTGTGATAATCGGTTGTGACTCTGAAGTTCCCAATAAGAGCTATTCCATGCTCCAATAAGGCATGAGCCTCTTTAACTCTGGCTGTATTAGGCTGGTCATAGTGGGGAGTAACTTATACTAGTGTCATGCATATGATACTAGTCTAAGTTAATTACTACCTTCATAGTGCAAAGTAACATAGTAGTAGTGTCATGGAGGACTTTATTTATTAGCTTGTAGACTCACCTTGTCTTGGGAAACGCTATGTTATAGTGACATATTATGTTACCACTTCTTATTAACTACATTGTCACATAAGCAAAATTTTCTTGAAGTGCGCTATGTTACTAAGTTACTCCCACTATGACTAGCCTTGAGCTTCTCAAATTCCTTTATGCGATAACATCGGTAACTCTGCAATAAAAGAAACATTAGAGATCATTTAAGAGCATGTTGGGTGATCAAATGACATGTATCAACAACTGCTTCAGACAAAAAGAAAACTAGATCAGAGCAAATGACATGTATCTAACTACTTGAGACAAAAAGGTTCACAGAACATGTTGGGTGTACAAATGGCATGTATCAATAACTACATCAGACAAAAATAAAACTAGGTCAGAGCATGTTGGGGTTAGAAATGACATGTATCAATCATTATGTTTGGCTTGTCTCCTTCCAGAATGTTAACTTTTCATGCGGTCCGGAGCATGCTGGATATACAAATGACATGTATCAAAACTACTTCAGACAAAGAAAACTAGTTCAAAGCATGTTGGGTGTACAAATGACATGTAAAGAAAACAAGTTCAGAGCATGTTGGGCATACAAATGACATGTATAGCAGAAATCATTAGAATGCAACAAATCCCGGGCTGCAGCCGAAAACTTAGGGCGTGTTTGGTTGCCCGCATTGACTGTTTGGCATGCATAGCATGATGTTTAAAGTACCTCACGACCAGGCCCGCTAGGAACCCCCAAATCGACAGTTTCTAGCGAGGCAGACTCGACCAAAACAGGGGAAGGGAACGCGGCGCGGAGCTCATGCGACCACGGAGATGGTGCGAGCTCGCACGTGTCTCCAAAAGAGCGGCGGGAGGATTTCAGGTTACCTCATGCCGATTCGGGCGCCCTATATAGCCCCCTTCGCCTCACCGCCGAAACTCCCCGCCACCACTCCCCCCCCCCCCCCCCCCCCTTCAAGCTTTCCCTCCGACGCGTATCGGCACCAACGAGCAGGTAAGCGGCGCTCCTTCTCCAGCCAGTGGTGCACAGCGGCGGTGACTCGTGTCCTCCTCTTCTCCAACATGTTCTGTGTCTCCCTCAGGCTGCAATGATGGCCTCTGTGAGTTCAATCATCCCCTTCTCTATACTTGTTGTAGCTAGATTTGAGAGCATGTGGTAGGAGATATGTTGATCTGAAAGCTGAGATATTCCTCACCAAGACCATGTATGTTGGAGATTAGGATTTTGTCTGGACCAGTTCATCGTTGCTTCGAGAAGGCAACATAAATAATGTCCATCTGAAGAGACATGTGCACATCACTCACTGAATGTACATCTCTACTATGCAAGAGAGATAGGAAAGAAACGACTGTATATGTCCAATTCAAGGTGTGGAATGCAGCGTCGCTTTAGTGGCAAACTGGCAACAGAAGCATCCCTTCTCCCTAGCAGATTCGTCTCAGACAGTGACGATCTCAATCTGCACTTAGCCAGGCTCATTCTTAGTATTCTCCTGGTAGGCTGAAGCACATAATAAAGTCATACACTGCATATGTAATACCGTCTCTGTCCAGATTATAGGAGGCAGTATAGAAATCATGAACTTCTCCAACTTCTAACATTTGGGTTGGCTGTAAAATACTTAACTGAAGTTGAGGATATGCACACTGAGCTGAAGTTGAGGATGGCTAACATGGAAATCTCCATAACCTGATCGCATAAGTTAAAATCCTCTCGTCTGAAGCTGACCAGCCGCCCATAGTCGATTTTGAAGTAACAACCAAGTGACGAACTTAATCTTCTCCTCGGCCCTGACCTGTCAGGCTCGCTGAAGATGGCGTCCTCCGATCCTACCAAGAAACTGAATTCCGTATGCTGAAAGAGCTGAATAAGACCCATTCGTCATCGAAGTCCAGGAAATAGAATCCTCTAAATCATTAAGCTAAACCAATTGAAGCTTACCCCACAAGTACCCTTGGATTTTGTCTCAACAAATTTCGGTACTGATATGTTTCAACTGAAAATTGAGATTTTCTTCGCCAAGACCATGTATGGTTTGTCTGATTCATCATTCATCAACATCTATAAACGAGCTGGGGAACCAGCACATCATCGCTTCGAAAAGGCAACATAAGTAATGTCAATCTAATAGACAAGTGTGCACATCACTCACTGAATGTATCTAACTGAAGGTGTGGAATGCAGCATCGCTTTAATAATTCGTCTCAGACATAGCCGTCGCAATCTGCAGGCACAAAGCCAACATGCATGCCATTCTCCTTGCACTTGGCCAGGCTAATTCTTAGCATTCTTAGCACACATGCAAAGTCATACACTACATACAGGGGCGGAGCTAGACTTATTCAAGGGTATGCAATGCATACCCAATAATTTTGGCAAAAGGGAATCAGTATATATGTCCATACATACATATATATGCATGATAGCAGTCTTTTCACGTGTAGAACTCAGGAAAAAACGAAATGCATAGCCATCCCGTACCCTCCCGCTTCATTCTTACCCGTCTGGGCCTAAGTATTAGCTTGGGCTGCTATCGGATCAATATACCAGCCCTGCCTCTTGCACTCCTGCTATATCCCAATATCTCGCCTTGTCCTCAACAAGCATGGCGCATGCAGCACACTCCACATCAACAACGCAACATACCGTAATTATGTGAGCTTTTCATCTGGATTTCTTATTTTTGAGAACATAGAATGATCTTTAATATATTGATTGATTTTCTTTCAGAATAATTTTATTAGCTAATTCATTGTAGTCTGTTGCATTCAATCGGATTTAAGCACCAATTTGCATTTGTTCAGTTAACACTTGAGAGAGGAGCTAAATTGACTTGGCAGTTGGCAGTGATATTGGAATTGTAGACTATAGTGTTAAACTATATTTTTCTCATTATTTTCAAAATGCCACTAGACTGTTCGAGATTGTTTCTGGAAAGACAATTTATAGTTCATCATGGTCATCGTGAACTTTCATGTCATATTATTATATGATACAAAAAAATATAGCTTCGCATACCCATGTAAAAAATCCTGGCTCCGCCACTGACTACATATGTAATACTGCCTCCGTTTGGATTACAAGCGACGTTCTTGAAAGCATGAACTTCCCCACTTCAAAGATTCAGCTTTGTATAGTGCAAATGAAAAAAGTAGACCAGTAGGGGGAGGAGCCCCTTCGGCTTTTTAATTAAGAGAGGGAAGTGTGAGACACACGTCCGTACCAAGGTTCGGACACGCGCCGGCTGTAGTGCAAACAATACATCTTATTTACAAATGTTGAAGACTGTACCTATCTAAATCACCATCTATTTACAAACAGAATTAGAGAAGTTCTAGGTACATCAGTAGTACTTGAAAAACAACATAAGTATCAGTCTGAAGATAATATGCTCACTGGACACCTATCTCTTTTTTCCAAATGAGTAGGAAAGAGAGATTTTTATTTTACTACTTCTATCTAGCCGAAGGTTTGGAATGCCGCATCGCTTCAATGACGAAAGAAGTACCTATGAGCATCTGGCGCTTCCCTTCACCTTAGACATTGCGCATCTCAATCTGAATGTGTCCTGCAGGGACAGAGCCACCATGCATGTCATTCTGCTGCACTGGGTCAGGCTCCACGTCCCCAACATTCTCGCCGCTTAAATGGACACCCTCGGAATTTTCAATGCCAGCTACATGGAAGGGTTGTAGACCAGGGCTGGGGTTGTCACCTATGCCATTCTGCAACAGACGGGACTCATCGTCGGTGGCACTGTAGATGACACTTTCCACATCAGCGTTTCTCAACTCAGTGCATTTGGCATGAATCAACCTCATAATGCTTATCAGCAACATGAGCGTTGAAATGGATCCTGTGATGACGAAGAGACCAGAGAAACTTTGGACAGTGAGAGGCTTGGATTCCGTGTTAGGGACCTTACTAGCATCCATCGAACTAGAGAAACTTTCAAAAGTGAGAGGCACGAAGTCTGTGCCAAACCATTTCCTTTTGATCCGTGAGCCCTCATCCCCTGCTTCTAGGTCCACGATGGCAATTGAAAGATTATGCACTAGCGAAGAACCTAGAGGGAATGCCTGAAGATAAGAAAACGATGTCAGCAACTTAATTATTTATCCGCTGCAAAAACAAATAAGCAATACGAAGGCATTAAGGTCGAGTAGCTTACAAAACCAAATCCAGGAGTCTCGTATATGGATCCAAGCATCATAAAATCATTTTCATACCCACCATCAGAGAGGAAAGAAGTTAAATAGGGGATCTCATCAACAATAGCTGACACCCCTCCATTCTTGGATCCCTTCCACAAAGCATCAGCATATTCTTCTTTCGTCCTGTAGCTCCTTAACCTGTTTTCACTGAAGGAATGATTCAGCAAGAGGGACCGCACAAATGAACCATCTTGGTATCCTATAAAGTCACCGCTCCCAAAATACAGGAACGGACGGAGGCTCTTTGTAGTCAGAATGGATGACAGACTTGCTGCGTAGCTCTGGCTAAGAACCAGCACTGCAAAGCACCATATCACCACAACAATTTTTGACAAGTTGCTTCTAATAGCATGACCTGTGCATGAAATAACCAAGAGAATGTAGTCTTATAACTGTGTTAATATATTAAAATACTTATTATAATGCATGAAATATTGTCAGGAAGTTTAAGCTTGAAGTGCTGACCATGAGAAAATGTCATAGTGGAGAAAATGAAGTAGAGGGTAGCTACACTGTCTCAACCTTGATCCTTGGTACTCCTGATTTCTGGGTAGTTCAATCACCCACACGACAAAGCCAGTATAGAAGAAAAAGGCCATGATTGCAAACCAAAGCTTCCTACTTAATTAGTGGCTTTACAAATTTCCAACTAACGACTGCATCCGATACATCCGCGGCACGCACAAGCATAGACACACCAGAGTGTGTGTATGGCATTGTAAAGTCGGTGGTAGTGACTTGTTCCGCCGTTATAGTCACATCACCTACTGCTCCATCATACACCTGTTTATCCGCCAGAAATTTAGCAGAGATGAAAAGGTATTTAGGTACAAGAAATTATAGTGTTAACATATGAATACTCGTAAAAAGAATGAAATGCAAGTGGTGTAGGAGTTAGCCTTACCCCCGAAGATACGTTGCCCACTAGCTCATCATAAGTACCGCCAAAGGCAACATATTTATAGCACTGGCGAGGATGTAAATTCGTCATTGCAGCCTCAAAGATATCAATGCTGTAGCCAGTGACATGTTGTTTCTTGGAATTAGGATCAATAACAGCCACAAAAACTTGAAAACCTGGTTTGTGCGGCACGGCAATCTTCAGCCTCTTACCTCCGCAACCCGTGCTTGATTTTTCTGTATCTAGTTTTCTTCTGTATCTTCTATCGGTTTGTGAATTAGGAAAGGTTATACTGTCATTTCCAAGTGTAAAGCCAAACTTTCCATAGCCCCCAGGAACTGTTACGGAATCTTCCAGCCAGAAGGCACACGTTGTTGGAGAAATGCTGGGGAAGAAGAGAACCGGGACTTGGTTGCGGCGCCGGCCCAGGTGTGTGACATGATCTGCTTTGGTTAGTGTCGTAGGGCCCCATATGATGGCTTGCACTTGCCTATTCTTGATCAGGTCCTCGGCTGCCAAAATCATAGAGAGTTAGCCAAGCAAATAGCATGATCTTGGAACAATTAAGCAAGCAAATACTAGGCATATCCTTGCATTATTCATTTAAGTATTTACACCATTGTTTTAAATAGCATGCTATAGCTGGCTATAATCTTATATCGTTGCCAAATAGTAGTGGTCCTCCAAATCAGCTAGCTATAGCTGGCTATTTCATAACCTTATCGGACAATTGTACATGAATCTTATAACCGATCATTTCGCGGCACAGTGCTCAAACAGCTATAATGAGGCTATAGCCGGCTATTTAAAACTTTGATTTACACTATACGTTGTAGTTTCACACTAGAGTAAGGGATTATCAGCATCATCAAAGTGAGGGACTATATTCTAGAGGTATGTCGTGCATCCGCATAACAGATCCTTTCTGCTTTCCTAACTTCTGTACATACGAAAATAACTTGAAAGAAATTTTTTTGCCCTGCCGCTCTGTACCCACTAGCCAGCCAGTGGAGTCGCGAGAAAGAGTACCTTGTGGGTGAGAGCTAAGGAGGCTTTGCCGCTAGCTGCAGCGAGGATGGAGGCCATGGCGGTCAGCTGGGTCAACAGAGGTCAGAGCCTCAGAGGGACCATGGGTGGTGCAGCCGTTGCCCATAGCTAGTGGTAGCAGGGCGGCGCCTTGCAGGAGTGGCGCATCTGGACATTGAGGGGGCGGCCTGCTGAGGTCGCGGCCGGTGCTGGGGTACGGCGGCTGTACGACGGAAGCGAGTGGATGTCTGGGCGTGTGTCGTGTGGTACTACTATTAGGTGCCTGGGCCCAATTGTAAAAAAGAGGTGCCTGGGCCCTGGAAGGCTGGTGCGCGATGTGGGCCAACATTGCACTGGGCCTACACAATCGATTTAGGGTTTACGAAACGAACCAAAATCTTTTGCTCAAAGAAAAAAACCAAACTTTTCTCAACAAAAAAAACCAAACCAAAATATCTCTCGCCAAAAACAAAAAACCTTGTTTACCTAAAAATAAAGTAATACTTCCTCCGTTCCTAAATATTTATCTTTCTAGAGATTTCAACAAGTGACTACATACGGAGCAAAATGAGTGAATCTACACTCTAAAATATGTCTATATACATCCGTATGTGATAGTCCATTTGAAATCTCTAAAAACACAAATATTTAGGAACGGAAACATTAATATGAACGAAATCCTTTCATATTTATCCCTGAATATTAAGTGTGTGTATTGAACTGATGAACTTTTTTTTGAGTAAAAGGGATTACGAGTTCACTTGAATTGAATGAACTTGTATGTCATCTACTCATCTTTGAATTTAAGTCCAAATTTGGATCGTATGGAAAAAAATCTTCGAATTTAAGCTCAAGTAATCAGATACATGCAGGGGTGTAGAGAGAGATATTTAGGTTCGACGTATGTTCATTTACCAGCATGTGCGGCCGTGGTGAGATCACCGCGCGAGTCTCGTACGAGCAGCTGGATCAGCGCGGTGCCGTAGCCGGCGTGAGCGGCGTGGAAGTCGTCCAACGCCATGGAAATACAGGCGCGCCTCTCCCTCCCCACGTGGCTCGTCAGGTCCAGCACCACGCCGACCCGCACCGGGGCCGCCGACGCCACCGCTGGCGGCGATGCAACGGCAACGGCGCTGCTCTAAAGCGTGAGCAAAGTGACGAGGACGAGGACGAGCCTTGCTGCCGGCCACACCATGCGCACGCGCGGTGGCATTCTTCCCTACTAATTCGGTGTAGTTTACTGTCCGTCCGTGGATACGGTGGACTGCACTCCTACATCATGTATATATACTGTCCGCCGTCTACGTATGCTGATGTGTATGTACCGCTTGGGAACCGACGTGAAACAGTGGCAATGGTGCCCGGCGGCGAAATTTCCTGGGTAATGCAAGCAACTAAGCAAGTTCTTGTCGCGCCTACTGATACATCAGTAGCGGACTGAACTAGTGCAGTCAGTTATTCAGATAACTGAACTGCAACGCTAGTGTGCGTATGGGCTTTGGGCCAGCGTGTGCGTGTGGGCCAGAGGCCATGTAAGGGTAGCCCAGGAAGGGCAGCTACATATGTACGAAGCACCGAGGGGATTGGCAGTGTGTGATGAATGAACCTCTTTCCCCTTCCTCCAAGTCTGCCCCTCACCTACTCTGTTCTTTCCTTCTCCCCCAAATTCTCAAGTCGAATCCAGGGGCATTACAATCTGGTATTCAGAGCCTTCCCTAAATTTTTTTTCCCCACCACCCGCCGCCGCCGCCGCATCCTCGATCAGGCGGTAACACCCACCGAGCTAGGTGCGAGCCGCTCCGGTGCGCTCGCTCGAAATCCTACTTGGGGTTCGCTTCGATCCGGATCGCGACCACAGCAGCGTCCAAGCCCTCCGCGCAGACCCGCCGCGTGCTGGATGCGATGACAGAAACTACAGACAAGATGCAGGGCCTTCTCAAGACCATCCTGCGCCGCCTCGACGACCACCAGAAGACCGGCGACGAGCGCCACCAAGCACAAGTCGCCTACAACGACCAAGTCTCCACCGAGCTCAAGCACCTGGCGAAGCAGATCGATCTGACACAGGCGGATGTGGATGAGGCCCGCAAATCCCCTCCACCTCTCGATCCCGCCGCGACAAGCAATCTCGGGGCATCTGCGTCCGGAACGTCGACGACCTCGGGCTCCTTCCACCCCGCGCCACCACCTCCTCCTCCGATGACCCTTCCACCCACGCCACCACCGCTCTACACGGAGGGCGCAGCTCAGTTGCCGTTCGCTAGGCTCGTCAACCACGGGCCGCCCCTGTTGCTGCAAAACTCTTCCACTGCGTACGAGCGGGGCGCCGAGCACTACACCAAGCCGCGCAAGCACGATTTCCCCCGCTTCGACGGCGACGCGCCGCGCATCTGGCTGGAGCGGTGCCTCTCTTACTTCGAGCTCTATCGGGTGCCGCAGCACAGTTGGGTCGCCACCGCCGGCCTGTACATGGATGGGCTTGCAGCCATGTGGCTTCAGGCGTACAGACAGACGCACCCTGCTCTGTCGTGGCCAGCCTTCAGAACAGCAGTGGAAGCAGAGTTCGGACCAGAAGAATTCGAAGCCCAGATGCATCAGCTAGTGCAATTGCGTCAGACTGGGAGCGTGCAAGAGTATCGCCAGCAATTCGAGACCTCCATGTACCACCTATTGTCTCTGGATCCAACCTTGAGCACACAATTCTTCATCTCCCAGTTCCTTCTCGGTCTCAAGGATGAACTGCGATTGGGCGTCCGTTTGCAGGCCCCAACAAGCATCACACGCGCAGCTGTTTTCGCGAGGATTCAGGAAGAAGAACTGGAGAAGCAACGGTTGCAGCGCTCGCGCATTGTTCTAGTGGGCAGGCCACCTCCAGCAACACCCAACCACAACCAAGTGCATGCAGCGCCTTCCCCACGACCGGGCGGCGACGAGTATGCACGCGAGCGGCAGCTGCGCGAATTCAAGCGAGCCAACGGGCTCTGTTTTCGCTGTGGCGACAAGTACTCCCACGAACATCAGTGCAAGCACATGGGACAAATTCTGATGATTGAAGTGGGTGATTTCGGCGAGATCCTCTCGGATGACACCGTGCACGCGCTGCAGTTGCTCGATGAGCCGGCCCTGCCCGAGCCGGAGTGCTATACCTTATCGCAGCACGCGATTTCTAGCGAAGACGCGCCATCCACCGTTTGTCTTCGAGCACAAGTCGGGGATCAAGTGATGCTGCTCCTGGTGGACTCGGGCAGTTCTCATAGCTTTGTCAGCGAGGCGTGTTGGGGAACGTAGCAGAAATTCAAAATTTTCCTACGTGTCACCAAGATCTATCTATGGAGAAACCAGCAACGAGGGGAAGGAGAGTGCATCTACATACCCTTGTAGATCGCTAAGCAGAAGCGTTCAAGAGAACGAGGTTGAAGGAGTCGTACTTGTCGTGATCCAAATCACTGGAGATCCTAGTGCCGAACGGACGGCACGTCCGCGTTCAACACACGTACAGCCCGGTGACGTCTCCCATGCCTTGATCCAGCAAGGAGAGAGGGAGAGGTTGAGGAAGACTCCATCCAGCAGCAGCACGACGGCGTGGTGGTCGTGGAGAAGCGTGGCAATCCTGCAGGGCTTCGCCAAGCACCACAAGAGAGGAGGAGTACTTGGGAGAGGGGGAGGGCTGCGCCAGAACTTCGTGTGAAGCTCCCATGCGCCTCCCCACTATATATAGGGGTGGAGGGGCTGGTTTCTTGCCCTCCAAGTCCATTGGGGCGTTGGCCAAGGTGGGAGGAAAGAAATCCCATCATTTCCTTCCCCACCGATTGTTATCCCCCCTTTTAGGGATCTTGATCTTATCCCTTCTGGATATGATCTTATTCCTTCTAAGGGGGGATCTTGGTGCGCCTTGACCAGGGGTGTGGGGCCTTGCCCCCACTACCCACGTTCATGTGGGTCCCCCCATGCAGGTGGGCCCCACTCCGGAACCTTCTAGAACCTTCCCGGTACAATACCGAAAAATCCCGAACATTTTCCGGTGGCCAAAATAGGACTTCCCATATATAAATCTTTACCTCCGGACCATTCCGGAACTCCTCGTGACGTCCGGGATCTCATCCGGGACTCCGAACAACATTCGATAACCACATACAAACTTCCTTTATAACCCTAGCGTCATCGAACCTTAAGTGTGTAGACCCTACGGGTTCGGGAGACATGTAGACATAACCGAGACGTTCTCCGGTCAATAACCAACAACGGGATCTGGATACCCATGTTGGCTCCCACATGTTCCACTACAGGAAATAGGAAATTTGCCGTCTGTGGATTACAGACGGCAAAGACCTAAATCCAGACGGCAAAGATTTTGCCGTCAGGAAGCAGACGGCAAAGTCAGACGGCAAAGATTAGCCGGCAAAGAATACTTTGCCGTCAGCTTTTTATCCGACACACGGCAAAGAATTTGCCGTCAGCTGAACCTTCTTTGCCGTCAGCCTTATAAATCACAGACGGCAAAGAGAAGTAATTTTGCCGTCAGCCACACTACAACTTTGCCGTCAGCTCCTCACGTCTTTGCCGTCAGCCTCATACATCACAGATGGCAAAGAAAGCGGTCAAAATAAAAAAATAACAGTGGCGTTGCTCCCAAGCTATGGGCAACGCATGCAAGTGCACTGCCCTATCTAATCTTTCTTCATTCTTCATCATTTTAAGAGAGAAAGGCTCGGTCGTGCCTAGTGCCTTTCATTTAACATTAGTGGAGTACAAAATGTAAACGGGACCGAGAGAGAACTAAAGTTACAGAATAGTCCTTGAAATTAACACAAAGGACCCTAAAACATAAAATGGAAAAGCAATCGGGTCCTTGTTCTTCGCTACAGTGGTCCGCTCGCCCCACCTTCCAGCCCAACGCCCGCTGCGGCACTCTGTCGTGCTCTGCTCGCCGCGCCGCTGTCTGGACCTGCTGAGCTGCAGGGCTCTGGCCCAGCCGCGCTCGGGAGCTAACTCGCTCCGGCGCCGCGGGGAGGCACGCAAGCGAGGCGGAGTGCTTGGCTGCTGTCGTCGCGGAGTTTGCGAAGCGGAGCGCACGACTGCTGTCGAGGCCGGGGCCGGTGCCGGGGGTCGAGGCCGTCGGAGGCCTGCAGGGGTGACGGGTCCGGGGCCGCCGGAGGCCGGCGGGGGTGACGGGGTGCGCAGGCTGTAGGGGGCGATGAGGGACGGGGCGCGGAGGCCGCCGGGGGCGACGAGCGACCAGGCCGGGGCCGGCTGCCGAGATCATGGCCAGCGAGGCCGGAGCCGGCCGGCGAGATGGAGGCCAGCGAGGTGGTGGCGGGCGCCGGCGGGCCTACGATTGCGACGGGGGAAGTGGCTGGGGCCGACGGCGCTGAGAGGCGAAGGGGGAAGTGTCCGTGGCCGCCGGGCGAAGTGGTGGCCGGTGAGCCCAGGACCGGGGGGCGAGGTGTTGGCCGGGGCTGGGGGTCGAGGTGGTTGCAAGCGCCGGCGGCAGCTCGATTTGGATCGAGAGGGAGAGAGAGAGAGACGTGCGACGGGGGTGGGGATAAGGGAGACAGAGCATGGGGCGCATGGGTGCTACCCTGGGGGCGCGTGCATCGTGGGTGGGTGGGGTGTGGATGGCCTGGTGGTTGGGGATGTGCGTCTATGATGTTGCCAAGTCATCGATCCATGTGATCGATCCGCGTGATGTGTTTCTTCTTTGCCGTCTGCGGAAAAAATACAGACGGCATAGAGCTCACTTTGCCGTCTGTGAAATAAAATACAGACGGCAAAGAATCTTTGCCGTCTGCTGAAAAAAAATACAGACGGCAAAGAATCTTTGCCGTCTGTGATTTTTGTTGCAGACGGCAAAGTGAGCTCTTTGCCGTCTGTGATTTTTCTGGCAGATGGCAAAATATATTTTGCCGTCAGTTTTTCTTTGCCGTCTGCTGATGTCGGAAAACCCTTTCTTTGCCGTCTGCCCGACGAAAAGCTGACGGCAAAGATGCCCCCTGACGGCAAATTATCTATTTCCCGTAGTGTAGCGTCATCGAACCTTAAGTGTGTAGACCCTACGGGTTCGGGAGACATGTAGACATAACCGAGACGTTCTCCGATCAATAACCAACAGCAGGATCTGGATACCCATGTTGGCTCCCACATGTTCCACGATGATCTCATCGAATGAACCATGATGTCAAGGACTCAGTCGATCCCGTATACAATTCCCTTTGTCTAGCGGTATTATACTTGCCCGAGATTCGATCGTCGGTATACCGATACCTTGTTCAATCTCGTTACCGGCAAGTCTCTTTACTCGTTCCGTAACACATCATCCCGTGATCAACCCCTTGGTCACATTGTGCACATTATGATGATGTTCTACCGAGTGGGCCCAGAGATACCTCTCCGTTTACCGGAGTGACAAATCCCAGTCTCGATTCGTGCCAACCCAATAGACACTTTCGGAGATACCTGTAGTGCACCTTTATAGTCACCCGGTTACGTTGTGGTGTTTGGTACACCCAAAGCATTCCTACGGTATCCGGGAGTTGCACAATCTCATGGTCTAAGGAAAAGATACTTGACATTGAAAAGCTTTAGCATACGAACTACACGATCTTTCTTCTAGGCTTAGGATTGGGTCTTGTCCATCACATCATTCTCCTAATGATGTGATCCCGTTATCAACGACATCTAATGTCCATGCTCAGGAAACCGTAACCATCTGTTGATCAACGAGCTAGTCAACTAGAGGCTTACTAGGGACATGGTGTTGTCTATGTATCCACACATGTATCTGATTTTCCTATCAATACAATTATAGCATGGATAATAAACGATTATCATGAACAAGGAAATATAATAATAACCAATTTATTATTGCCTCTAGGGCATATTTCCAACAGTCTCCCACTTGCACTAGAGTCAATAATCTAGTTCACATCGCCATGTGATTAACACTCACAGGTCACATCGCCATGTGACCAACATCCAAAGAGTTTACTAGTGTCACTAAACTAGTTCACATCATCATGTGATTAAGACTCAATGAGTTCTGGGGTTTGATCATGTTTTGCTTGCAAGAGAGGTTTTAGTCAACGGGTCTGCAACATTCAGATCCATATGTACTTCGCAAATCTCTAGGTCATATTGTAAACGCTGCTTCCACGCTCCACTTGGAGCTATTCCAAATGGTTGCTCCACTATACGTATCCGTTTTGCTACCCAGAGTCATTCGGATAGGTGTTAAAGTTTGCATCGACGTAACCCTTTATGCCGAACTCTTTATCACCTCCATAATCGAGAAACATGTCCTTATTACTCCAAGGACAATTTTGACCGCTGTCTGGTGATCCACTCCTTGATCACCTTTGTACCCTCTTGCCAGACATGTGGCAAGGCACACATCAGGTGCGGTACTCAGCATGGCATACCGTATAGAGCCTATGACAAAAGCATAGGGGACGACCTTCATCCTTCCTCTTTCTTCTGCCGTGGTCGAGCTTTAAGTCATAACTTCATACCTTAGAACTCAGGCAAGAACTCCTTCTTTGACCGATCCATCTTGAACACCTTCAAGATCATGTCAAGGTACGTGCTCATTTGAAAGTACCATTAAGCGTTTTGATCTATCCTCATAGATCTTGATGCTCAATGTTCAAGCAGCTTAATCCAGGTTTTCTATTGAAAAACACTTTTCAAATAACCCTATATGCTTTCCATAAATTCTACATCATTTCTGATCAACAATATGTCAATAACATATACTCATCAGAAATTCTATAGTGCTCGCACTCACTTCTTTGGAAATACAAGTTTCTCATAAACTTTTGTATAAACCCAAAATTTTTGATCATCTCATCAAAACGTACATTCCAACTCCGAGATGCTTACTCCAGTCCTTAGAAGGATCGCTGGAGCCAGCATACCTTTTAGCATCCTTAGGATCGACAAAAACTTTCGGATTGTATCACATACAACCTTTCCTTACGAAGACTGGTAAGGAAACTCGTTTTGACATCCATCTGCCAGATTTCATAAATGCAGCTAAATGCTAACATGATTCCGACGGACTTAAGCATCGCTACGGATGAGAAAATCTCATCGTAGTCAACTCCTTGAACTTGTGAAAAACTCTTCGCCACAAGTCGAGCTTCATAGACGGTGACATCACCGTCCACGTCCGTCTTCTTCTTAAAGATCCATTTATCTCAATGGCTTGCCGATCATCGGGCAAGTCCACCAAAGTCCATGCTTTGTTCTGATACATGGATCCTATCTCGGATTTCATGGCTTCTAACCATTTGTCGGAATTTGGGCCCACCATTGCTTCTCCATAGCTCGTAGGTTCATTGTTGTCTAGCAACGTGACCTTCAAGACAAGATTACTGTACCACTCTGAAGCAGTACGCATCCTTGTCACCCTACGAGGTACGGTAGTGACTTGATCCGAAACTTCATGATCACTATCATAAGCTTCTACTTCAATTGGTGTAGGCGCCACAGGAACAATTTCCTGTGCCCTGCTACACACTAGTTGTAGTGACGGTTCAATAACCATATCAAGTCTCCACCATCCTCCCACTCAACTTTTCGAGACAAACTTTTCCTCGAGAAAGGACCCGATTCAAGAAACAATCCCTATTGCTTTCGGATCTGAATTAGGAGGTATACCCAACTATTTTGGGTGTCCTATGAAGATGCATTTTATCCGCTTTGGGTTCGAGCTTATCAACCTGAAACTTTTTCACATAAGCGTCGCAGCCCCAAACCTTTAAGAAATGACAGCTTAGGTTTCTCTAAACCATAGTTCATACGGTGTCATCTCAACGGAATTACGTGGTTCCCTATTAAAGTGAATGTGGTTGTCTCTAATGCCTAACCCATAAACGATAGTGGTAATTCGATAAGAGACTTCATGGTACGCACCATATCCAATAGGGTGCAACTATGATGTTCGGACACACCATCAAACTATGGTGTTCCAGGCGGTATTAATTGTGAAACAATTTCCACAATGTCTTAATTGCGTGCCAAAGCTCGTAACTCAGATACTCATCTCTATGATCATATCATAGACATTTTATCCTCTTGTCACGATGATCTTCAACTTCACTCTGAAATTACTTGAACCATTCAATAATTCAGACTTGTGTTTCATCAAGTAAATATACTCAACATCTACTCGAATCATCTGTGAAGTAAGGACATAACGATATTCACTGCATGCCTCAGCACTCATTGGACTGCACACATCAAAATGTGTTACTTCCAACAAGTTGCTGTCTTGTTCCATCTTACTGAAAACGAGGCTTTTCAGTCATCTTGCCCATGTGGTATGATTTGCATATCTCAAGTGATTCAAAATCAAGTGAGTCCAAACGATCCATCTGCATGGAGTTTCTTCATGCATATACACCAATAGACATGGTTCGCATGTCTCAAACTTTTCAAAAACGAGTGAGTCCAAAGATCCATCAACATGGAGCTTCTTCATGCGTTTTACACCAATATGACTTACATGGCAGTGCCACAAGTAAGTGGTACTATCATTACTATCTTATATCTTTTTGGCATGAAAATATGTATCACTACGATCGAGATTCAATAAACCATTCGTTTCAGGTGCAAGACCATTGAAGGTATTATTCAAATAAACAGAGTAACCATTACTCTCCTTAAATGAATAACCGTATTGCGATAGACATAATCCATTCATGTCTATGCTCAACGCAAACACCAAATCTCGATGGTAGAGGGAGCGTGCGATGCTTGATCACATCAACCTTGGAAATACTTCCAACACATATCGTCAGCTCACCTTTAGCTAGTCTCCGTTTATTCCGTAGCTCTTTTATTTCGAGTTACTAACACTTAGCAACCGAACCGGTATCTAATACCCTGGTGCTACTAGGAGTACTAGTAAAGTACACATTAACATAATGTATATCCAATATACTTCTATCGACCTTGCCAGCCTTCTCATCTACCAAGTATCTAGGGTGGTTCCGCT
The DNA here is from genome assembly GCA_963921465.1 of Triticum timopheevii. Classification (NCBI taxonomy): domain Eukaryota; kingdom Viridiplantae; phylum Streptophyta; class Magnoliopsida; order Poales; family Poaceae; genus Triticum; species Triticum timopheevii. Next base: position 127,941,068 of record OY997274.1, read on the forward strand.
TCAGTGCCCGTTCCTCTTTTTACAGAAGCACTTAGTCTCGGGTTTGGGTTCAACCTTGGGTTTCTTCACTAGAGCAGCAGCTGATTTGCCGTTTCATGAAGTATCCCTTCTTGCCCTTGCCCTTCTTGAAACTAGTGGTTTCACCAACCATCAACAATTGATGCCCCTTCTTGATTTCTACTCTTGCGGTGTAAAACATCGTGAATACCTCAAGGATCATCATATCTATCCCTGATATGTTATAGTTCATCACGAAGCTCTAGTAGCTTGGTGGCAATGACTTTGGAGAAACATCACTATCTCATCTGGAAGATCAACTCCCACTCGATTCAAGTGATTGTTGCACTCAGACAATCTGAGCACAAGCTCAACGATTGAGCTTTTCTCCCTTAGTTTGCAGGCTAAGAAAATCGTCGGAGGTCTTATACCTCTTGACGTGGGCACGAGCCTGAAATCCCAATTTCAGCCCTCGAAAACATCTCATATGTTCCGCGACGTTTCGGAAACGTCTTTGGTGCCTCAACTCTAAACCGTTTAACTGAACTATCACGTAGTTATCAAAACGTGTATGTCCGATGTTCGCAACATCCACAAACGACGTTTGGGGTTCAGCACACTGAGCGGTGCATTAAGGACATAAGCTTTCTACTGTCCGCATAATCGCTACTTTCAACTTTCAACTATATTTTCTCTAGGAACATATCTAAACAGTGGAACTAAAGCCGAGCTTACGACATAATTTGCAAAGATCTTTTGACTATGTTCAGGATAATTAAGTTCATCTCATGAACTCCCACTCAGATAGACATCCCTCTAGTCATCTAAGTGATTACATGATCCGAGTCAACTAGGCCGTGTCCGATCATCACGTGAGACGGACTAGTCATCATCGGTGAACATCTTCATGTTGATCGTATCCTCCATACGACTCATGCTCGACCTTTCGGTCTCTGTGTTCCGAGGCCATGTATGTACATGCTAGGCTCGTCAAGTTAACCCTAAGTGTTTCGCGTGTGTAAATCTGTCTTACACCCGTTGTATGTGAACGTAAGAATCCATCACACCCGATCATCACGTGGTGCTTAGAAGCGACGAACTTTAGCAACGGTGCACAGTTAGGGGAGAACACTTCTTGAAATTTTTTGTAAGGGATCATCTTATTTACTACCGTCGTTCTAAGTAAACAAGATGCATAAACATGATAAACATCACATGCAATCAAATAGTGACATGATATGGCCAATATCATTTTGCTCCTTTTGATCTCCATCTTCGGGGCTCCATGATCATCATCGTCACCGGCATGACACCATGATCTCCATCATCATGTCTCCATGAAGTTGTCTCGCCAACTTATTACTTCTACTACTATGGCTACCGGTTAGCAATAAAGTAAAGTAATTACATGGCGTTGTTCAATGACACGCAGGTCATACAATAAATAAAGACAACTCCTATGGCTCCTGCCGGTTGTCATACTCATCGACATGCAAGTCGTGATTCCTATTACAAGAACATGATCAATCTCATACATCACATATCATTCATCACATTCTTCTTGGCCATATCACATCACATAGCATACCCTGCAAAAACAAGTTAGACGTCCTCTAATTGTTGTTGCATGTTTTACGTGGCTGCTATGGGTTTCTAGCAAGAACGTTTCTTACCTACGCAAAACCACAACGTGATATGCCAATTGCTATTTACCCTTCATAAGGACCCTTTTCATCGAATCCGTTCCGACTAAAGTGGGAGAGGCTGGCACCCGCTAGCCACCTTATGCACCAAGTGCATGTCAATCGGTGGAACCTGTCTCATGTAAGAGTACGTGTAAGGTCGGTCCGAGCCGCTTCATCCCACAATACCGTCGAAACAAGATTGGACTAGTAACGGTAAGCATATTGAACAAAATCAACACCCACAACTACTTTGTGTTCTACTCGTGCAAAGAATCTACGCAATAGACCTAGCTCATGATGCCACTGTTGGGGAACGTAGCAGAAATTCAAAATTTTCCTACGTGTCACCAAGATCTATCTATGGAGAAACCAGCAACAAGGGGAAGGAGAGTGCATCTACATACCCTTGTAGATCGCTAAGCGGAAGCGTTCAAGAGAACGGGGTTGAAGGAGTCGTACTTGTCGTGATCCAAATCACCGGAGATCCTAGTGCCGAACGGACGGCACCTCCGCGTTCAACACACGTACAGCCCGGTGACATCTCCCATGCCTTGATCTAGCAAGGAGAGAGGGAGAGGTTGAGGAAGACTCCATCCAGCAGCAGCACGACGGCGTGGTGGTGGTGGAGGAGCGTGGCAATCCTGCAGGGCTTCGCCAAGCACCACAAGAGAGGAGGAGTACTTGGGAGAGGGGGAGGGCTGCGCCAGAACTTCGTGTGAAGCTCCCATGCGCCTCCCCACTATATATAGGGGTGGAGGGGCTGGTTTCTTGCCCTCCAAGTCCATTGGGGCGTTGGCCAAGGTGGGAGGAAAGAAATCCCATCATTTCCTTCCCCACCGATTGTTATCCCCCCTTTTTAGGGATCTTGATCTTATCCCTTCGGGATATGATCTTATTCCTTCTAAGGGGGGATCTTGGTGCGCCTTGACCAGGGGTGTGGGGCCTTGCCCCCACTACCCACGTTCATGTGGGTCCCCCCATGCAGGTGGGCCCCACTCCGGAACCTTCTAGAACCTTCCCGGTACAATACCGAAAAATCCCGAACATTTTCCGGTGGCCAAAATAGGACTTCCCATATATAAATCTTTACCTCCGGACCATTCCGGAACTCCTCGTGACGTCCGGGATCTCATCCGGGACTCCGAACAACATTCGGTAACCACATACAAACTTCCTTTATAACCCTAGCGTCATCGAACCTTAAGTGTGTAGATCCTACGGGTTCGGGAGACATGTAGACATAACCGAGACGTTCTCCGGTCAATAACCAACAGCGGGATCTGGATACCCATGTTGGCTCCCACATGTTCCACGATGATCTCATCGGATGAACCATGATGTCAAGGACTCAGTCGATCCCACGGCTGGACTGGATGCTTATGAACTTCACCGAATGGAAGTCACCAATGACATATGGACAGCAGCACTGGTCACTATCGAGCCGTCAGCTAAAGAGAATACTGAGCCGATACCTCCCAAGATTCAGAAAGTGCTCTCTGAATATCAAGATGTGTTTGCTGAACCCAAGTCCCGGCCCCCTCATCGTCAGTATGATCACGGCATACACCTGGAGCCAGGCACTACGCCCATCAACACCAAACCATACCGTTACTCGCCGGCACAGAAAGATGAGATCGAGAAGCAAGTGCAAGAGATGTTGCAGTCAGGTGTCATTGTGCACAGCATGAGTCCATACGCCGCACCAGTCCTGCTAGTGAAGAAAAAGGATGGGAGCTGGCGCTTCTGTGTTGACTTTCGTCGACTAAATTCTGCTACGGTGAAGAACAAATTCCCACTGCCCATTGTGGATGAACTTCTGGATGAGCTCGCGGGAGCACAATATTTGTCCAAGTTCGACCTCCGCACAGGGTATCATCAGATCCGTATGCGTGAGGAGGATGAGGCAAAAACTGCATTTAACACCCTCCACGGGCACTATCACTTCAGGGTGATGCCATTTGGCCTTTGCAACGCGCCGGCAACCTTCCAATGCCTGATGAACAGCATATTCGGCCGCTATGTCCGTAAGTTCATCATCATTTTTCTTGACGACATATTGGTCTTCAGCTTTGATCTACAGGAACATGAACAACACCTGCGCCTCACACTCGAACTGCTACGCGAACACCAACTGTTCGCCAAGGCGTCCAAGTGTTCGTTCGCCATGGTGGTGCCACCTCTTGGCGGTCGGGCGGTCCGGTGATGCTGGCCGGCCGGTGGCGCGTCCCCGGCCCAGATCTGGGCCCGTAGGGTCCCTTTTGGGTCCTTGCGGGTCGGCTCCGGCACGACCGTGACGCCCTCTGTACGGGGAGGCAGGGGAGCGGCTTCGACTGGGACTGCGACGCCGACGGCGTGCTAGCTGTTGCGCGGAGGCGGGAGCTGTCCGGGCCTGTGGGGCCACGGGCACGGTAGGCTCCTGCTTTGGCGTTCGGTCGGCTACCGTCGTGGACGGTGGAGGTGGGGCCCTCCCGTATGCCGACGGTGCTACTGCCCTAGTCCCGGCTCCTCTTCTTTGTTGTGCAGGCCATCTTCGCGCTGCCGCGGTGAGACACCGCGGGAAGCTTCGGGTCCGTGTTGGCACAGGGTGGTGGTTGGTTTGGTGGCGAGCTCCGAAGTGCCTGAGGTAGAGGCTGGGATCGGGAGAAATCCCTGTTGGCTTGGCCGACACCGACGCGGTGGCGCCTGAGGGTGCTGCCAGACCTTCCTGGAGGGCGTCGGGGCTACCCTTCCTCTCTCCTCGCCGCGTACCGGGGGAAACCCTTGGCAGCAGCGTCGTCATCATCGCGTCCCTTTTTGGAGGTGTTGATTGGTACCAGCGCTTCGGAGTCTCGGAGCTTGGTGGATGATCTTCGGTGGACGCAGCGGTCACGAGGCTTCGTCGTTTTTGTCGATCCGCCGTTATCAGCATTTGTTTTTTTTTCTTATTTTTCTTTCTTTTCTTTTGGGCGTGTTTTTTTTTTGAACATCAGTACAGACACAAGCACTCATATACACGCGCATACACTCACCCTATGAACGCACACACGCACATCCTACCCCTATGAGCACCTCCGAAAGACTGAGCGGGCATATCATCTTGAAATTTACGAAGGCACCGTAGGCACCTCGTCGTCGACGGGAACGTCTCCTCCCACTGAATGCCCATTGCCGGAAATCCTGAAATAAATTCAGGAATAAATGCGAGCACCAGGATTTGAACCCTGATGGGCTGAGGATACCACAGTCCCTCTAATCATCCAACCACAGGTTGGTTCGCTTCTTTTGGGCGTGTTTGTGTTGCTTCCGTCCCAACTCTTATCGTTGGTTGTATCGGATGGTTGCTTTGTAATACAAAGCGGGCGAAAACCCTTTTTCTTAGACTCGAAAGGTGAGGTCGACGGAGCCGTTGGGTTGGTCAATGACTGAAAGCAAATTCAGATTCTCTTCTCGCCCCTTTCCTTCGTGCAACCCCTTCTTCTTTCTCTCTCTACTTTCTTTCTCTGCAACAGTGTAGAACACTACAGCAAGAATTCAAGAGCTGGCTGGCAGTAATCCCCTTGTACAAATTATAAATTAAATCCTTGTCATAGACTGCGATAATGCCAATAACGATAATGTCAGGCCAAACAACTCATGCGGGCGACAAATGCTAGAAGTTGTTACCATGGTATATGCTCGTTAGAAAACTAATCAATGACCTCACTAATCCTGACTAGTTCCAAAAATACAACACTATGAGAGAAGAACGAAGTATAGTGAAAAATGTTTGTGCGCTTCAATATGCATTGCATCTGCCCTCTTAAAGGCTCCATTCATAAGTGAGTATATGTCCAAGTAAAACTGAAAAATGTATGAGTTGTAACAGCGGCAAGAATAGACCAACAACTAATCCTATATAAAAAAAGAGATGTCTCCCATCACGTATTTTTTCTGCCTTCACAAATAAAAGTAAGTCAATTTGCTAGGCTTTCAAATAACATAACAGATGAGCGGGATGTCATGGCAGAGAAATTGGATCTTAACCCCATCTAAAGTGGGGCAAAAATTCTAATCCCCCTGTCATGGCAACACCCAATGGGTAACAAAACTGATCTAATTCCTACATGACCTCCAAACAAATTCACTAAATTTCACAACTGTAAGTTGTTCCCTCAATACATCAGCATACACTATTTAAAAAAAGGGAACCGCCAAACTATGCTATCCCTAGTAACCAGAAATAAAATACCTATCTTGATACCTGAAACTAGTGCTCCAAGCTGCTACAAAGCTCGGGCTTCAAACTTTCCCCTGTCAGGGGAGTATCAACATGAACATCACAACTCAGAAGTGAAGTCATGCATGGCACTAGCCCCTGTAGCTCCATGAGGCTGATTCACACTGTCGTCATTCCTGATGCGTGGCCCGTTGAAGATTGGCAACCTCCAATCCTTGGCGCCAAGAACGAAATCGAGGCATTGAAACCATTTATGCAGTGATGTGTCCCAGAGCTTGCCGTGCTCCTGGTAGACGAAGATTGCGAGTTGGATGAGGAGCACAAGGCCTGACACGGTGCCACTGATGAGGAACAACCCACCAAAGCTGCTGAAGCCAAGGCTGGACGAGCCGATGCTATTGCTCTTGCTCTGACAAGCTCCTGGATCACCGAACCATTTCTTCTCTATCCGTTCCATCTCCTCTTGTACTGCAGGAGATAAGATGGCCTGCGACACGTCATGCACAATTGGCGACCCTATCGGGAAAGCCTAACACATGCAACAGAAGTCAAATACTCAAATCCTACTCATTCTAGAGTAGATAAAATCTTTAACCAGCCGAAGGAACTTACAAACGCGAAGCCTCCCAACCTGTAGGTCGGGCCAATCATGGTGTAACCTTCACAGTACTTTGAAAGGAAAGCCTTTAGGTAGGGGATCTCGTCAAATATTGCAGACACCCCCCCCATTGCAGGATCCCCTGCGCAGGGCGTCGGCATACTCCTCCACTGTGCTATAGCCCAGTAAAATTTCCTTGCGGAAGCCCATTTTCTCAAGCCAGTATGGCACAATGGAGCCATTGTGATACCCCACGTAATCACCATTTCTTAGGAGATCTTGCATGCTAGTCACTGTCGGCTGAAGCCGTTGGACTGTCAGCACTGATGTTAAGTTTGCCGTGTAGCTTGATGTAAGAATGAGGACAAGAAAGAGCCATATGATAACCATGAATCTTGACAGGTTGCTCTCCAGCTTCTCCTCTAAAATTAACATGTTTCATTTTTGTCAATTCCCAATACTTCAAATAAAGAACTTGGACTAGTGAAGATGAGATGAGGAGATGCATACTGTGGGAGAAGACAAGAGTCGAGAATGCAAAGTAGAAGACGGTGCCAAACTGTTGGCAAGGTGTGCCTCGGAATTTGGGGTTGATTCGGTGCTCAACCACCCACACAACAAAACCGGTAAAGCAGAAAAAGGCAAGACTGGTGATCCAGAGGGTAGTTGTCAGTGGCTGCAGGAAGATCCACATGCCCCTGTCCGTTTCTTTCTTCACTACCACTACCATTGACAATCCCGTATCAGTGAAGGGCTTTGTGAAGGACACCACATTCATCCTCCTCATCGTGATGGTCGTATCACCAACCATGCCATCAGCTTTCTGCAGTTGTAAGTTGTAACTAAAGAGTTATTTTCTCATAATTCGCTAATGTTCTCCCTGATATCTACTACCAAATCTGCACTAACCTTTTCATGCACCAGGCTGAGAAGATTGTCATAGTTTCGCGAGCTATCACTAACTGGCACATATTGGTAGGCCACTGGATAGGGCAAATTCTTCATGACCATGTCAAAAATGTCAATACAGTAGCCTCTGACAGTAGAACTATTTGTTGTTGGGCTGTAGGTGACCTTGACAAACTGGTTAAACCCCTGTTTTTCAGGCACAACCATACGAAGAGGCCGCCTGTTCGATGACACGTCCCACCCTTTTGGAGCAATTGCTAGATGACCTGGCCAGAGTACTTGTTTCAGCCCTTTCACACTATTCGTTTCTAAACTCTTCAAGATACCAGACTCGGGCGTCCAGAAACCGACTGTTCTTGCACCTTTACCGACGATGTTAATAACCTCATGTGTTGATAGCTCCAGCTGTCCATTTACCAGCCTGAACCTCCCAGACAACCCATCAAATGTGGTGTTGAGGACTGCGCCGAGAAGCATTCTCCCAGGTGTTGAGCTGGACATTCTGGCTATATGGACTGCTTTGGCAAGAGCCCATGCAGTGTCATAAGCCCAGAGCAGTTGCGTGCTCGGGTTGTGCACATTGTGAATGCCTGGATTCTCTAACAGAAATCTTGACTTAAACCTTGCAGTGAAGTTCATGATATGGCCAGTTGCCTGCACATAAGGTCGGAAGGTGACGACCCCCTGCATATGATCAACCTTGTCAATACTCAAGCTCTCCACTGTACTGCCAATGCTGGAAGTGGCTATCCAGATATAGCCATCAGACATCATACCAGCGACAGTCGCCTGGTAGAAGACGCGAGCAGCAAGATCTGGGGCCATATGCACAATGAACACTCGTGTGGGCGTCTCCTTGAGATTGTAGAGTACTTTGTCGAGGTAGTCCTCAGTCACACCGACAGGCAGAGCTATACTATCCATGACACGTATGTTGTAACCCTGAAGGACGGAAAACAGGGCTGCAAGGATGCGAGCTCCATATGGCGAGTCTTCATACACCACGGTGGTGGTACGCCATGTGAACATATCAAGGATAGCAGCAACTGGAGCAACCTGAAAGGACTCATTGGGTGCAATCTGCAGAAGGAAAGCTGTCGATGCTGCAGAAGTTGGAGCCAAGGAGAGGATTGGAGTGTGTGTGTGATTCCCAAGGTATGCAATGAACTCGGATTCGGCTGAAGTTTGAGGCCCAATGATGGCTTGTACTCGATCTGTTCTGATCAGATCATCGGCTGCAAGCAAATGCACAGCACAGAGATTAGTCAAGTCAATGTTGATCAGAGATGCACCCAAACCTGTCACTGCAAAGCATTCATAGTATATGTAGTATAGTAACTAAAGGGAAATTACAGAGTATTCTGCTTTTGTGCATTACTAACTAGTCTTTTACTCCCTCCGTCGGAAAAAGTTTGTCTCAAAGTTGTCCCTCAAATGGATGTATCTAGCACTAATTTGGTGCTAGATACATCCATTTGAGGGACAAGCTTTTTCGGACGGAGGGAGTATATACCATGAGGTGCATGCCCTATGAGCACTCTGCTCTACACGACCCAAACATACAGTAGGATTTAGCTTTCAAAATTGAAAGCTGAGATTTGTCAAGGTATGGAGTATTATAAAAGAGCTTTTTTAAAGAACAAAAGGAAGCACACGACCCATCGAATTCATTTTAACTTCACAGGGCACACTGTCTAAGAAGCTCCCGGTTGAGCTTTGGGTGCACAGGGCCAGAGCCCAGAGGGACGCGGCAAAATAGAAACTTAAACGGCGCCTTGGCTGGAGAATGCATCATCTGCTGGGGGTGTTTTGCATGTGAAACTCTATTGTTCCGCTGTGCTGTAGTGTTCATTTTGTGTTCATCTCTGCCCTGCTACTCTTCTCCTCCTTTCTGCAAGTTTTATGCTTGTCTCCTGTAACTTGTTCTGAACAATGTCCCAAAGCAACTTCTCTTGTACATTGATTTCCTTGTGAAGAATCATTTGGGATTCTAGTATTCCACCATACTTTCCACTCTGGTAAAAAAAAAATAGTCAGATCTGTTGCTAAAAAAGATGAACGAGAGATGAAAACGCACCTAAACAAGGAACGCCAAGAAGATAACCCGATGAACTGGGGAAAGGCACGGATCTCCGTTACTCCCGGGAAGCATCACCGCGAGTGCGCGACAGTGTCGCGACCTTGACGCCTGCCATGGGTAAAGCCAAGAAGCTTGGAACCAATCGCCTTGGATTTGGGTCGTCGCGGCCGAAGCGGACAAGCCTGCGGCACGGCAGTGCAGGAGGAGGGCGGGGAGGGGGTGCGCGCGCGAGGAAGAGGTGGACGGGCGAGGGGACGTATGGTGGCTCTGCTGGCTGGCCGCCGGCCGCGGAGGAGAAGGCGAGTGCTGCAAAGCGTCGGAGGGGCAAATATGTCCTTTTCCTCCCTCTTCTCCTTCCCATTTAGGGCAGGTAAAATGGTGTTTATCTTAGAAGTGTCACGAAGGATAAAAAAACGAAAACACTAACGCCCACGCGTGTGGGCGTTTGCATCTCGCTCACACGCGTGGATCCACGTCCGTTTGTGAGCGCACGAATCTTGACATGTTTCTAGTGCCACGTAGGACTGGGCTGGTGTGTGGGCATTCATCCGGTCGCGCACACGACCGTTTCACCACACGGGAGGGCCCGGTGTGTGGGCGTTCAGCAGTTCGCCCACACGCTTCCATTAACGCACAAGGGTTGGTGTGTGGGCATTTGCCATCTCGCCCACACGCCCGTCTCATCTCCCACACCCAAGTTGCCACTTGTCATGTGTTTTGCAGTGTACATGGCAACTGCCCTAGTGTGCTTTATAAGCAGGTGGCAACTCTCTCTTTTTTTACCCCGAACATGTCAGTTGCCATGTATTTTTGCAGGGTACACGGCAACTGCCCTAGTGTGCTTGTAAGCAGATGGCCACTCTCTCTTTTTACCCGAACATGTTTGTTTTGCTATGTCTTTTTTGTAGGTCGCAACTGCCTAGTGTTAGTAGGTGGCAACTCCTAAGGTTTTCAAATCATGGCAACTATAGTAAACCAGACCATACATGGAAACAGCCGCAGTTGCCCAAAAATGGCATCTGGAACTTTTGACATGAGATGGCAACTGCAGTTGAGCAACCATGTCAACTGTAGTTGTCCGACATGGCAACTGCAGTTAAACGAACATGGACGAGGGTCTGGACCATGGCAACTGCGGGCGCGCGGTGACTGTCATGCGGGGCGTGCGGGACCACGAGGTACGAGGCCTGACGCACGGGGCGTGTGGGCGTTATCTATTTCGCCCACACGCACGCGTGTGAGAGGGATCGGGAGGGGAAAAAAGAGGTGTGTGGGCATTACTTATTTTGCCCACACGTAGGTGTGTGCTGTTCCTTTTATACACCACACAAAATGTGTGGGCAGATCCCATAACGCCCACACGTGTTGCACTTATCGGCGTCCAAAAAAATGAGATGATGAAAAGAGAACTCATAAGAAAAGGCTTGTCGACAAGAAATAATCTCTTAGCACAATATGTCTCACCATGTTTTTAAAAATAGCTAGTTATTGAAGATAAGGCTAAAAGCTGACCCATTGTAGATATTATTTTTTTAATATCTAAATTACATGCAAAACTTAAGATAAACCTATCTTATCAACCATTATACTTGCCCTTACAGATTTACTACCAAAGGTCAATGGTCATTTTTATTATATAGAGAAATTATGCATCAGTCAAATTTTCCAGCCATTGGATTGTCTTCCACTTCTTCCTCCGCCAGCTTCCTCCTCGTCACGACAACCATGTCTGCCACCAACCCAATCGCATGTTCCGCCCCGCCCTTACCTCGTCGTCACCCTTCTTCGTGCCCCCTCCGTCTAAACCACTCCACGATTCCATTATCGACTACCTCCCAATAGCCTCCCGCACTAGAACTCGTCAACTTCCGACTCCCCTTCATTAACGATGTCTTTGTTGCATCGCCTCAGACTCTAGGTCGCTCCTGACTCGCAGGGGCCGGATCTAGTGAGGGTGCTATGGATGCCATGGCACCCCCTCTAAAATTGTAAAGTAAATTTTACTATGTATGTAACACTAAATATCTATGAAGTTGATGCTATTTTAGAACTACTTGTTGAGATTATGATAATGTTTAGTGTAAATTTTGAATCGTGGCACCCCCAATGCTGAGATTCTAGGTCCACCATTGCTGACTCGGCCTCGCTGATGTACCCACGCCTCGTTTTCTCTCGTTGCGGTGCCACGCTCCGCCTTGGGGCTTCGCGAAAAATGGATCGACGTGAGTTAAAATTTTCAGAAAAAATGTGGCAAAATAAATACAAGACACTTATATGGGGCATTTTGTACGTGAAAAATAAAGATGAAGCATTTTGTTAATGAACACTTCTACTTTTTCAAGAAACATGCTTTTGCCCCGCTTCATAAATAAAGCAACACACCAAAGTACACAGTTAAACGATACAATGTGATGAGAAGATGCTCTTACAAAGCAGATCTACATATACAACATGAAATATATATAGAACTAGACTAACACCTTACCGAAGCCCAACCTAGGGCGCATGGGGAGAGTATCCTGTGATATCGGGGTAATGGTGCTCCTGTGATATGGGCTTGTGGGTCGTCGGATCTCGGATCCAATTGCATCCGAGGAGCTACAGCAATTGTTGTACTTATGCGCATTTTTTTAGACTTCTTGAGGATTTTAAAAAAATTGTTCATCATTTCACCGGAGCCTTTGGATCTGAGATCGAATACGCGAGCTCGCATGGGAGCACCTGAGCTTAGGTGCTCCCGGAGCATCCAGATATTTTCTCATGATGTCTGAGCTCCACTTACTTTAAGCCAACATGGCGAGGAGGCCCTTTTACTTTTTAAACCTAACTTAGTGGCTAGTGTGTCATGGTTTCGCTCAAACCACATTGTTTCGAGTCTTTCAATCTACTTTAAACGCAAAGCTAGGAGTATAAAAGAAATAGGAAACTTATCTTAAACTCCTTTTGAAAAGAAAAAAAATAAATATTCCTGAAAAGTTATGCAAAAAATATGGGATTCATAATATTGTTTTTAAAAAACCTTTAGTGACTTCACATATTTCATGGTTATCCTAAATATTGAAGAATTCTCATATGTTTACAAAACATTTTTGATTGTTACACACATGTGTAGAATTAAATCTTAGTAGCTTTACGGAAATGTTTATGTTTCCCCTAAATCAATGACGTTTTTTCCCCCCTGTGTTTGGTAAACTCTGTCCTGAGTCCTAACTAATACTCCCTCGATAAAAAAAAATAAGAGCATTTAGATCATAAGCGCTCTTATAGAGTGAGCATATTGTTTGGAGCACTGCTACACACACGATAGATTCATGCACGATCTGCGCACTACAAACGCATGTGCACCCTTGGGGTTGCCTCGTTTTGTAAATCTTTGTGGCCTAAATCGTGACGTGTGTTATTTGTGAAACCTCCCACCACGTCGAAGCCGTTTTACTAGCGCCATAGATGCGAAGGGACCAAATCGGCCCCGTTGACATAATAGAAGTTGAGATTGGTGCAATGAAAGTAAGAGCATGGGATTTTCAGAAAATAGTATCAGCTGATAATGGCCGAATGGTCAGCATGAAGAGGCACTGGCAATGTGTTCGGCTTACCGGCGTTCGCCGCCGCGACGACCTCTCCGCGTGAGTCCCGGACGCGCAGCTCGACTCGCGCGGCGCCGGAGCCGGCGTGCGCCGCGTGGAAGTCCTCCAGCGCCATGGATATGCAGGTGAGGCTCTGCCTCCCCTCGTCGCTCGTCAGGTCCAGCAGCGCGCCCACGGCCACTGGCCCAGACGGCGGCGACCCTCCGGCGCTCGAAAGAAGGAGAAGGGATAAGACCGCCGCAGAAGCAGCGAGAGCAAGCGCCGAGACACCCATCACCGAGCAGAGCGGAGGGCCAGGCGGAATCCTTCGACCGGCGGGTTAAAAGTCATCGTCGACGTGCCAAATATCTCGTCGGTCTCTGTTGCTGTCATCTGTGGAGTGGACCGTCTCTTCCGTTGAACTCCTCGCCTCGCCTCGGGCAAAAAAATGTGCTGCTTTGACTTTGAAGTTTGAATGAAGTGCAGAGAAATTCTTAAAATTTCTAAAGGATTCAGTTTCACGCAGAAAAAAATGTACTCCATATTTTCAATGGAAATCAATGAATCAGAAAAAATCTCCACCCATCCGTTTAGTAGTGACCCTGAACAGTGTAAAGATTCTTTTCCCGATAAAGCATGCTTATATTAAATCAAAATGTAGCACCAAGAGAATATAAAGGATAATAAGTGTACACCCGTCCAGAATACATGCAAAACAAATTAGAAACTTAGCGCATGTGGTACATTATCAAGTGATCCCTTAACACCAAGAGTGCTCAGATTCTACATCTGCTGAAGACATCAGCCGCAACCTGTAACAGCAGCTTTGCCTCGGTTGTTCTGTAGTACGTGCAGTCCTCGTCTGTGTAAGAACCTGACAAAAATTCAAGCCAACGAGCCGCTTGAGCTATACCATCTTCGATCTTTAGCCGCCACATTTCATTTTATGAACATTGATCAATCGTAAGCAAGCACGGTCTTGGCGGAAATCCTGGCTAGCCAGTTCCTCCCGTTGAGATAGGCTGTCTGCGGACTGTTTCACTGACAATATTCTGGTAAGAACGAAAGGCCTAAACAAGCTTGACTTTGAAAGGTACCTAGCCAAGAATGATCCTGCGGTTGCTCGGAAGATGAAGTTGATCAAAAAAATTCGCTGAAAGATACCCATGAAGATCCGAGTTCGTCAGAGAATCTAGCGGATGCAAGATAACTAAATTGGAGCATCGACGAGGAATCGACGTACTCTCTTCATCTCATTGCAACTGTCCCTATCGGTGAGAGAAGCCTTTTCACTTCTAAAAACAACTCGACAAGTAAGCTGGGATAAGATAATTTGAAACTGTGCAGTAGTAACAATTAACAACTGGTAATGTGACATCACGGTGATGCATTGGTGCTAGTATTTCAAGATACAGACATCCGTTCCCAGATCAGCCAGGCTGCTAATTAAAGAACCAAACTTAGCGTTCTCCTGTCAGGCTCTGTTATGCACTAATAGTTCTCTAACTTTGACAATTATCGATGTTATTTTATTGTGTTCCGAATCCCATACAAGTATTGTACTACGGATGGAGTCCTACAGGACTACGGCATGCCAATCGTGCTAGACGTAGCATGACTACAACTCTGTTTCGTGTCCAGCAAGAAAGAGAGTTGTTTGCCCCTTTATATAGTACCAACTAGTCACAGAATAGATGAGAGAGATCTCCACCAGATTAGCACGTAGAGGGTTTGTCCTCTCGTGTAATGTAATACTCCTCCCAATTATAGTGATACGCCTTCGTGCGTTCCGTGGTTTTCTCCCGCAAGGGTTTTCACGTAAAAATTATGTCTCTCATGTCTTGCTTTATCTCGTTATTATCTAACAAATGGTATACAGAGCCAAGTTGTAATATACGAGATTCGTCCGAAACGAGAGGAATTAGGTCCGCGGTCCGGTCCGCCGCAGCCCTCCTGCAATTCGTCAAATTGCAGGTTTCGCCGAGATCGCCGCCAGGAGTTCCTACGTGAGCAGTCGACCGGGTCCAGATCAAGTTCGGACTACGTGTCCGAGATCGATCGCCGCTGGCTGTTTTCTTTATCATCGCTGGATCCGCCAAGTTGTGGCTGCTGCCCACGTATAGGCTACAAGTCCCGAGGATACGCTGCCGCTGCTGCTACTTTCTCTGGCGTGAAGACCGATCAAGTCCACAGGCTGCTCCTCAATCGTGACATGAAGACAGTATTACTAGTACTCACGGTTCTCAAGATCTGATTAATCTAGTAGCCTTGCTACTTCACGTGAAGGTTAAGATCTGCTACTAGCCTACTACTACTTCACGTGTGACCGAAGAAATTTGCCAGATCAAGTTTTTCGTTCTTCGGTAAATTCGTCTGCTACGTCCACTGCCTGAAGTTGCCAAGTGCTTTCTCTCTGGTTCATTGCCCCGCAAATTTATTCTGTCAAGAATTTTCTACCGGCTTGTACTACTTTGTGAATACGGATTTAATCTACTTATGGCATCCATGAAATACGATGTTCCGCTGCTGGATCATGACACAAAGTTTATCCTATGGCAAGTCGAGATGCGAGCATTGTTGGCGCAAGCCGATTATCAGGATGCACTCAATTTTTCTTCAAGGTGGAGTTTTGGGGATTATGGCCCGTCGGGATAACGGATGCAATATTGCTGCAGTTATTTGAAGAACATATTCAGTTATCAAGAAAAAAAAGGGTATGGAGGAGGTAATTATTAAGCCTGTTGGTAGCCATCATATACTCTATTCTCTCCATAGTATTTTGCTGTTATGCATGTGAAGGTTTCGTTTGATATTCATGTTCGTGATGAGAATCAGTTGAGGTGTAAGAAGGAGATTGATTTGTTTCTGCTAGATACTACAACATTTAGCATTGTTAAGTTTCAAGTGCAATTCAGTTGTCTTTGCTCTTTCAAGAGGGGTCTATTGCAGAGTTGAAACTCCGTTGCATGTTAAGATGGTTCCTTCATCCGACAGTTGTTCTATAAGGACAGTTTATGACCATGTCATGGATTTTCATTAACCACTACAAGTCGGTAGTTTTTTTTGGTGCACGCGATGCCATCCGTACCATATGCTCTTGCATGAGTATTGTTTGCCGAGGTTTGTGCTTTCTATTTTAAAGCATGTTCAGATTTCGTGAGATGAGTTCTTTACAATGCGATGTGCACCAAGATGTTGCACTATGAGCTATGCGCTCGTTCGGGCACCACATGAGATATGATGACTTATGTCATTTGATGATTAAGCAGTTTCAGTTTTTGAGGTCAGTGGCACAGAATCAGACTTTTATTGGGAGACCAAGTTTTGTTAGTCTGCTTTGTTGATAGTTGTGCTGTTTTCTGGACGACCTACTGATTGATTTGCTCAATATGACTTCATGAGAAGTTTATTAGTCCTATGGACGTTTCCAGGCACAAGGTTTACTTGTGATGACTTTAATTGAGGAGTTGATGCTATCTATGATTTTTGTAAGGGATTTCGTCTCAAGGTGGAGTGTTATTTTATTGTGTTCCGAATCCCATACAAGTATTGTACTACGGATGGAGTCCTACCGGACTACGGCATGCCAATCGTGCTAGACTTAGCATGACTACAACTCTGTTTCGTGTCCACCAAAAAAGAGAGTTGTTTGCCCCTTTATATAGTACCAACTAGTCATAAAATAGATGAGAGAGATCTCCACCAGATTAGCACATAGAGGGTTTGTCCTCTCGTGTAACGTAATACTCCTCCTAATTATAGTGATACGCCGCTGTGCGTTCCGTGGTTTTCTCCCGCAAGGGTTTCCACGTAAAAATCTGTGTCTCTTTGTCTTGTTTATTTCTCGTTATTATCTAACAATCGATTTATTAAAGAAAAACAATTACCATTATTTAAATGAAAGCAGCGTGCCATTAAAAAAATTCTCTCGACAAATTCAGTACTGATATGTTCATCTGAAAGTTGAGATTTTCTTCACTAAGACCATGTATGTTGGAGATTATGTGTTGTCTGAACGATCAACTGTCTATAAAGGAGCTGGAGAACCAGTACATCGCTGCTTCGAGAAGACAACCCAAGCATGGCAACATAAGCCTCCCTGCTCACTAGCAGATTCATCTCAGTGGCCGTGTCAATCTACGAGTGCTCTGCGGGCACTTGGTCAGACTCATTCTTACCATTCTCTTGGTAGGCTAAAGCACACATGTAAAGTCATACTACCTCCATCCTGATTTATTGGTCCCCTTCGTATTTTGTATCAAATTTTTATCAAATATTTAACTAACAACATATTAATACATGTCATAAAAATTATATATTTGGATTCGTATTTAAATATAGTTTCCAATGATATTATTTTTTATGACAAGCACTAACATTTTGTTAGTTAAATTTAAGATCAAGATTTAGCACAAAATACGAAGGGGAGCAATAAACCAGGACGGAGGTAGTACACTACATATGTAATACTGCCTCCGTTCAGATTATAGGCGACATTCTAGAAAGCATGAACTTCTCAAACTTCGAACATTCAGGTTTGTGAAATGCAAATAGTACCATTATATTGTTATTTACAAATGTTGGGGGCTATACCTGTCTAAATCACCTATTTACAAATGAAATTACAGAACTTCTAGTACATCGGTACTACTATGAAAACATAAGTATCGGTCTAAAGAGAATATGCACACTGAACATCTACCTCTTCTTTCCAAGAGAGGGCCGAAGAGAGAATAAAACTAGTCCTATATGGTCCAAGGTATGGAATGCAACATCACTTCAATGACGAGGGAAGTACTCATGAGCATCTGGCGCTTCCCTTCACCTTAGACATTGCGCATCTCAATATGAATGTGCCCAGCAGGGACAGAGCCACCATGCATGCCATTCTGCTGCACTGGGCCAGGCTCTGCGTCCTCAGCATTTTGGCCGCTCATATGGACACCCCCAGAATTATTATTGCCGTCTTCATGGGAGGGCTGTTGATCAGGGCTGGGGTTGCCACCTATGCCATTCTGCAACAGACGAGTGCCCCTGTAGCTGACACTTTCCACATCAGCCTTTCTCAACTCAGTGCATTTGGCATAAATCAACCTCATAATGCTTATCAATAGCATGAGAGTTGAAATGGATCCAGTGATGACAAAGAGACCAGAGAAACTTTGGAGAGTGAGAGGGGCGGAGTCCATGTTAGGGACCATGCTAGCACCCATGAGAGGTGAAGCTTGTCTGAACCATTTCATTTCGATTTGTGAGCCCTCATCCCCTCCTACTAGGTCCAGGATGGCAGTCGAAAGATTATGCACTAGCGTAGAATCTAGACGGAACGCCTGAACATAACAATACGATGTCAGCAACTTAATTGTATCCAGATTGCATCATAGCGCTGGAAGAACAAATCGATAATATACAAGGCATTAGGTTGAGTAGCTTATAAAACCAAATCCAGGAGTCTTGTATATGCACCCGAGCATCCTAAAATCATTTTTGTACTGACTCTCAGAGAGGAAAGAAGTTAAATAGGGGATCTCATCAACGATAGCTGATACCCCTCCATTCTTGGATCCCTTCTTCAAAGCTTCAGCATATTGTTCTTTCGTCGTGTAGTTCCTTAACCTGTTTTCATTGATGGTATGATTAATCAAGAAGGACCGCACAAATGATTCATCTTGGTATCCTACAAAGTCACCACTCTTCTGGAGCATCTCGAAATCTGTCACTGAAGGACGGAGCCTCTTCATAGTCGGAATGGATGACAAGCTTGCAGTGTAGCTCTGGACAAGAACCAGCACCACAAAAAACACCATATCACCACAACAATTTTTGACAAGGGGCTTCTAATAGTATGACCTGCGCATGAAATAACCAACAGATTTTAATCTTATAACCGTGGTCAATTAAAATACTTACTATAATGCATCAAATATTGCCAGGAAGTTTAAGCTTGAAGTGTTGACCATGAGAAAATGTCAAAGTGGAGAAAACGAAGTAGAGGGGTGTGCTACACTGTCTCAAACTTGATCCTTGGTACTCTTGATTTCTGGGTAGTTCAATCATCCACACGACAAAGCCAGTATAGAGGAAAAAGACCATGGTTGCAAACCAAAGCTCCCCGTTTAGTGGCTTTACAAATGTCCAACTGATTCTACAGGGTTCATCCACGGCAAGCACAAGCATAGACACACCAGACTGTGTGTATGGCATTGTAAAGTCGGTGGTGGTGACTCTTTCAGCCGTTATGGTCACATCGCCTACTGCACCATCATAGACCTGTTAATCCACCAGAAATTTAGCAGAGATTAAAAGGTACTCCTTCCGTCCCATAATATAAGAACGTTTTTGACACTACACCAGTGTTAAAAACATTCTTATATTATGGGACGGAGGGAGTATTTAGGTAATAAATCAATATACGTGAAAGATGAGATGCAAGTGGGTCAGAGTAAGCCTTACCCCCAAAGACATGTTGCCTACTAGCTCATCATAAGTACCATTGAAGACAAAATATTCATAGCACGTGAGAGGGCGTAAATTCCTCATAGCAGCCTCGAAGATATCAATGCTGTAGCCAGTGACATGTGGTTTCCTGGAATTAGGATCAGTAACATTCACAAAATCTTGAAAACCTTTTTTCGGTGGCACAACAATCTTCAGCCCCTTACCTCCACAACTATTGCTTGCACCTAGTTTTCTTCTGTATCTTCTATCGGTTTCTGGATTAGGAAAGGTTATACTGTCATTTCTAAGTGTAGAACCAAACTTGGCATAACCCCCAGGAACTGTTATGGGACCTTCCAGCCAGAGGGCACACGATGTTGGAGAAATGTTGGGGAAGGAGAGAACAGGGACTTGGTTGCGGCGACGGCCCAGGTGTGTGACATGATCTGCTTTGGTTAGTGTCGTAGGGCCCCATATGATGGCTTGCATTTGCCAATTCTTGATCAGGTCCTCGGCTGCCAAAATCATAGAGAATTAGCCAAGGAAATAGCATGATCTAGCGGGCTATGCCACATAGCAGTGGTCCTTCAAATCAGCTAGCTATAGCTGGCTATTACATAACCTTATCGCACAATTGTACATGAATCTTATAGCTGATCATTTAATGGCACACTGCTCAAACCGCTATAATGTGGCTATAGCCGGCTATTTAAAACTTTGATTTACACTACGCTGTAGTTTTACATCAGAGTAAGTGTTGGGGAACGTAGTAATTTCAAAAAATTACCTATGCACACGCAAGATCATGGTGATGGCATAGCAACGAGAGGGGAGAGTGTTGTCCACGTACCCTCGTAGACCGTAAGCGGAAGCGTTATGACAACGCGGTTGATGTAGTCGTACGTCTTCACGATCCGACCGATCCAAGTACCGAACGTACGGCACCTCCGAGTTCAGCACAAGTTCAGCTCGATGACGATCCCCGGGCTCCGATCCAGCAAAGCTTCGGGGATGAGTTCCATCAGCACGATGGCGTGGTGACGATGATGATGTTCTACCAGCGCAGGGCTTCGCCTAAACTCTGCGACGATATGACCGAGGTGGAATATGGTGGAGGGGGGCACCGCACACGGCTAAGGAACGATCCGTAGATCAACTTGTGTACCTAGAGGTGCCCCCCTGCCCCCGTATATAAAGGAGCCAAGGGGGAGGCGGCGGCCGGCCAAGGTGTGGCGCGCCAAGGGGAGTCCTACTCCCACCGGGAGTAGGACTCCCTCCTTTCCTTGTTGGACTAGGAACCCTTCCAAGTAGTAGTAGGAGAGAAGGAAAGGGAAGGGAGAAGGAGAAGGAAGGAAGGCCCCCCCTCCCTAGTCCAATTCGGACTAGTCCAAGGGGAGGGGTGCGGCCACCCTTTTGGCCCTTTCTCTCCTTTCCCGTATGGCCCATTAAGGCCCAATACGAATTCCCATAACTCTCCGGTACTCCGAAAAATACCCGAATCACTCGGAACCTTTCCGAACTCCGAATATAGTCGTCCAATATATCGATCTTTACGTCTCGACCATTTCGAGACTCCTTGTCATGTCCCTGATCTCATCCGGGACTCCGAACTCCTTCGGTACATCAAAACTCATAAACTCATAATATGACTGTCATCGAAACCTTAAGCGTGCGGACCCTACGGGTTCGAGAACTATGTAGACATGACCGAAACACGTTTCCGGTCAATAACCAATAGCGGGACCTGGATGCCCATATTGGCTCCCACATATTCTACGAAGATCTTTATCGATCAAACCGCATAACAACATAAGTTGTTCCCTTTGTCATCGGTATGTTACTTGCCCGAGATTCGATCGTCGGTATCTTAATACCTAGTTCAATCTCGTTACCGGCAAGTCTCTTTACTCGTTCCGTAATGCATCATCCCGTAACCAACTCATTGGCCACATTGCTTGCAAGGCTTATAGTGATGTGCATTACCGAGAGGGCCCAGAGATACCTCTCCGACAATCGGAGTGACAAAACCTAATCTCGAAATACGCCAACCCAACATGTACCTTTGGAGACACTTGTAGTACTCCTTTATAATCACCCAGTTACGTTGTGACGTTTTGTAGCACCCAAAGTGTTCCTCCGGTAAATGGGAGTTGCATAATCTCATAGTTACAGGAACATGTATAAGTCATGAAGAAAGCAATAGCAATATACTAAACGATCAAGTGCTAAGCTAACGGAATGGGTCAAGTCAATCACATCATTCTCCTAATGATGTGATCCCATTAATCAAATGACAACTCTTTTGTCCATGGCTAGGAAACATAACCATCTTTGATAAACGAGCTAGTCAAGTAGAGGCATACTAGTGACACTATGTTTGTCTATGTATTCACACATGTATTATGTTTCCAGTTAATACAATTCTAGCATGAATAATAAACATTTATCATGATATAAGGAAATAAATAATAACTTTATTATTGCCTCTAGGGCATATTTCCTTCAGTCTCCCACTTGCACTAGAGTCAATAATCTAGTTCACATCGTCATGTGATTTAACACTAATATTTATATCTGTATATGATTAACACCCATAGTTCACATCGTCATGTGATCAACACCCAAAGGGTTTACTAGAGTCAATAATCTAGTTCACATCGCTATGTGGTTAACACCCAAAGAGTACTAAGGTGTGATCATGTTTTGCTCGTGAGAGAAGCTTAGTCAACGGGTCTGTCACATTCAGAGCCGTATGTATTTTGCAAATATTCTGTGTCTACAATGCTCTGCACGGAGCTACTCTAGCTAATTGCTCCCACTTTCAATATGTATCCAGATTGAGACTTAGAGTCATCTGGATCGGTGTGAAAACTTGCACCGATGTAACTTTTTACGACGGGCTCTTTTATCACCTCCATAATTGAGAAATATTTTCTTAGTCCTCACTAAGGATATTCTTGACCAATGTCCAGTGATCTACTTCTAGATCACTATTGTACTCCCTTGCCAAACCAGGGCAGAGTATACAATAGGTCTGGTTCACAGCATAGCATACTTTATAGAACCTATGACTGAGGCATTCTCTTTCTATTTTCTGCCATGGTCGGGTCTTGAGTCTTACTCAACTTCACACTTTGCAACACAGGCAAGAACTCTTTCTTTGACTGTTCCATTTTGAACTATTTCAAAATCTTGTCAAGGTATGTACTTATTAAAAAACTTATCAAGCATCTTTATCTATCTCAATAGATCTTGATGCTCAATATGTAAGTAGCTTTACTGAAGTCTTTCTTTTAAAGAACTCCTTTAAAACACTCCTTTATGCTTTGCAGAATAATTCTACATTATTTCCGATCAACGATATGTCATTCACATATACTTATCAGAAATGCTGTAGTGCTCCCACTCACTTTCTTGTAAATACATGCCTTTCAAAAAGTCTGTATTAAACCATATGCTTTGATCAACTCATCAAAGCGTATATTCCAACTCCGAGATGCTTGCACCAGTCCATTGATGGATTGCTGGAGCTTGCACATTTTGTTAGCACCTTTAGGATTGACAAAACCTTCTGGTTGCATCATATTCAACTCTTCTTTAAGAAAACCATTAAGGAATGCAGTTTTGACATCCATTTGCCAGATTTCATAAAATCTGGCAATTGCTAACATGATCCAGACAGACTTAAGCTTCGATACGAGTGAGAAAATCTCATCGTATTCAACACCTTAAACTTGTTGAAAACCTTTCGCAACAAGTCGAGCTTAGTAGATAGTAACACTACTATCAGTGTCCGTCTTCTTCTTGAAGATCCATTTATTTTCTATGGTTTGCCGATCATCGGGCAGGTCCACCAAAGTCCACACTTTGTTCTCATACATGGATCCTATCTCAGATTTCATGGCCTCCAGCCATTTTGCGGAATCTGGGCTCATCATCGCTTCCTCATAGTTCGTAGGTTTATCATGGTCTAGTAACATGACTTTCAGAACAGGATTACCGTACCACTCTGGTGCGGACCGTACTCTGGAAGACCTACGAGGTTCTATAGTAACTTGATCTGATGTTTTATGATCATCATCATTAGCTTCCTCGCTAATTGGTGTAGGAATCACTGGAACTGATTTCCGTGATGAACTACTTTCCAATTCGGGAGAAGGTACAAATTACCTTATCAAGCTCTACTTTCCTCCCACTCACTTCTTTCGAGAGAAACTCCTTCTCTAGAAAGGATCCATTTTTAGCAACGAATATCTTGCCTTCGGATCTGTGATAGAAGGTGTACCCAACAATTTCCTTTGGGTATTCTATGAAGACGCACTTCTCCGATTTGGGTTCGAGCTTATCAGGATGAAATTTTTCACATAAGCATCGCAGCCCCAAACTTTAAGAAACGACAGCTTAGGTTTACTGCTAAACCACAGTTCATATGGTGTCATCTCAACGGATTTAGATGGTGCCCTTTTAACGTGAATGCAGCTGTCTCTAATGCATAAACCCAAAACGATATTGGTAAATCGGTAAGAGACATCATTGATCGCACCATATCAAATAAAGTGCGGTTACGACGTTCGTACACACCATAACGTTAGTAGTGTTCCAGGTGGCGTGAGCTGTGAAACTATTCCACATTGTTTTAATTGAAGACCAAACTCGTAACTCAAATATTAATCTCCACGATCAGATCGTAGAAACTTTATTTTCTTGTTATGATGATTTTCCACTTCACTCTGAAATTCTTTGAACCTTTCAACTATTTCAGATTTATGTTTCATCAAGTAGATATACCCATATCTGCTCAAATCATCTTGTGAAGGTCAGAAAATAACGATACTTGCCACGAGCATCAACACTCATTGGATCGCATACATCGGTATGTATTATTTCCAATAAGTCAGTAGCTTGTTCCATTGTTCCGGAGAACGGAGTTTTAGTCATCTTGCCCAAAAGGCACGGTTCGCAAGCATCAAATGATTCATAACCAAGTGATTCCAAAAATCCATCATTATGGAGTTTCTTCATGTGCTTTACACCGATATGACCCAAACGACAGTGCCACAAATAAGTTGCACTATCATTATTAACTTTGCATCTTTTAGCATCAATATTATGAATATGTGTATCACTACGATCGAGATCCAACAAAACTATGTTCATTGGGTGTATGACCATCGAAGGTCTTATTCATGTAAACAGAATAACAATTATTCTTTAACTTCAAATGAATAATCGTATCGCAATAAACATGATCAAATCATATTCATGCTCAACGCAAACGCTAAATAACATTTATTCAGGTTTAACACTAATCCCGAAAGTATAGGGAGTGTGCGATGATGATCATATCAATCTTGGAACTACTTCCAACACTCATCGTCACTTCCCCTTCAACTATTCTCTGTTTATTCTATAACTCCTATTTCGAGTTACTAATCTTAGCAACCGAACAAGTATCAAATACTCAGGGGCTATTATAAACACTAGTAAGGCACACATCAATAACTTGTATATCAAATATACCCTTGTTCACTTTGCCATCCTTCTTATCCACCAAATATTTAGGGCATTTCCGCTTCCAGTGACCATTTCCTTTGCAGTGTAAGCACTCAGTTTTAGGCTTTGGTCCAGCTTTGGGCTTCTTCGCAGGAGTGACAACTTGCTTGTCTTTCCACTTGAAGTTCCCTTTCTTTCCCTTTGCCCTTCTCTTGAAACTAGCGGTCTTGTCAATCATCAACACTTGATGCTCTTTCTTGATTTCTACCTTCGTTGATTTCAACATCACGAAGAGCTCGGGAATCGTTTTCGTCATCCCTTGCATACTATAGTTCATCACGAAGTTCTAGTAACTTAGTGATGGTGACTAGAGAATTCTGTCAATCACTATCTTATTTGGAAGATTAACTCCCACTTGATTCAAGCGATTGAAGTACCCAGACAATCTGAGCACATGCTCACTAGTTGAGCGATTCTCCTCCATCTTTTAGCTATATGACTTGTTGGAGACTTCATATCTCTCAACTCGGGTATTTGCTTGAAATATTAACTTCAATTCCTGGAACATCTCATATGGTCCATGACGTTCAAAACGTCTTTGAAGTCCTGATTCTAAGCCGTTAAGCATGGTGCACTAAACTATCAAGTAGTCGTCATATTGTGCTAGCTAAACATTCATAACGTCTGCATCTGCTTCTGCAATAGGTCTGTCACCTAGCGGTGCATCAAGGACATAATTCTTCTGTGCAGCAATGAGGATAAACCTCAGATCACGGATCCAATCCGCATCATTGCTACTAACATTTTTCAACACAATTTTCTCTAGGAACATATCAAAGTAAACATATGAAGGCAACAACGCGAGCTATTGATCTACAACATAATTTGCAAAATACTACCAGGAAAAGTTCATGATAAATTTAAGTTCAATTAATCAGATTACTTAAGAACTCCCACTTAGACAGACATCTCTCTAGTCATCTAAGTGATCACGTGATCCAAATCAACTAAACCATGTCCGATCATCACGTGAGATGGAGTAGTTTCAATGGTGAACATCACTATGTTGATCATATCTACTATATGATTCACGCTCGACCTTTCGGTCTCCGTGTTCCGAGGCCATATCTGTATATGCTAGGCTTGTCAAGTTTAACCTGAGTATTCCGCGTGTGCAACTGTTTTGTACCCGTTGTATTTGAACGTAGAGCCTATCACACCCGATCATCACGTGGTGTCTCAGCACAAAGAACTTTCGCAACGGTGCATACTTAGGGAGAACACTTCTTGATAATTAGTGAGAGATCATCTTAAAATGCTACCGTCAAACAAAACAGAATAAGATGTATAACAGATAAACATCATATGCAATCAAAATATGTGACATGATATGTCCATGATCATCTTGCGCCTTTGATCTCCATCTCCAAAGTACTGTCATGATCTCTATCGTCACCAGCACGACACCATAATCTTCATCATCTTGATCTATATCAATGTGTCGTCACATAGTCGTCTCGCCAACTATTGCTCTTGCAACTATTGCTATCGCATAACGATAAAGTAAAGCAATTATTTGGCACTTGCATCTTTATGCAACAAAGAGACAACCATAGGGTTTCTGCCAGTTGCCGATAACTCCAACAAAACATGATCATCTCATACAACAACTTATATCTCATCATGTCTTGACCATATCACATCACAACATGCCCTGCAAAAACAAGTTAGACGTCCTCTACTTTGTTGTTGCAAATTTTACGTGGCTGCTACGGGCTTAGCAAGAACCGTTCTTACCTACGCATCAAAACCACAACGATAGTTTGTCAAGTTGGTGCTGTTTTAACCTTCGCAAGGACCGGGCGTAGCCACACTCGGTTCAACTAAAGTTGGAGAAACAGACACCCGCTAGTCACCTGTGTGCAAAGCACGGCGGTAAAACCAGTCTCGCGTAAGCGTACGCGTAATGTCAGTCCGGGCCGCTTCATCCAACAATACCGCTGAACCAAAGTATGACATGCTGGTAAGCAGTATGACTTGTATCGCCCACAACTCACTTGTGTTCTACTCGTACATATAACATCAACGCATAAAACCTAGGCTCGGATGCCACTGTTGGGGAACATAGTAAGTTCAAAAAATTACCTACGCACACGCAAGATCATGGTGATGGCATAGCAACGAGAGGGGAGAGTGTTGTCCACGTACCCTCGTAGAC
Source organism: Triticum timopheevii (assembly GCA_963921465.1). Taxonomy (NCBI): domain Eukaryota; kingdom Viridiplantae; phylum Streptophyta; class Magnoliopsida; order Poales; family Poaceae; genus Triticum; species Triticum timopheevii. The sequence goes on from OY997274.1 coordinate 127,968,247, forward strand.
CGTAAGCGGAAGCGTTATGACAACGCGGTTGATGTAGTCGTACGTCTTCACGATCCGACCGATCCAAGTACCGAACGTACGGCACCTCCGAGTTCAGCACACGTTCAGCTCGATGACGATCCCCGGGCTCCGATCCAGCAAAGCTTCGGGGATGAGTTCCATCAGCACGACGGCGTGGTGACGATGATGATGTTCTACCGGCGCAGGGCTTCGCCTAAACTCCGCGACGATATGACCGAGGTGGAATATGGTGGAGGGGGGCACCGCACACGGCTAAGGAACGATCCGTAGATCAACTTGTGTACCTAGAGGTGCCCCCCTGCCCCCGTATATGAAGGAGCCAAGAGGCGGCGGCCGGCCAAGGCGTGGCGCACCAAGGGGAGTCCTACTCCCACCGGGAGTAGGACTCCCTCCTTTCCTTGTTGGACCAGGAACCCTTCCAAGTAGAAGTAGTAGGAGAGAAGGAAAGGGAAGGGAGAAGGAGAAGGAAGGAAGGGGGCGCCCCCCCTCCCTAGTCCAATTCGGAATAGTCCAAGGGGAGGGGTGCGGCCACCCTTTTGGCCCTTTCTCTCCTTTCCCGTATGGCCCATTAAGGCCCAATACGAATTCCCGTAACTCTTCGGTACTCCGAAAAATACCCGAATCACTCGGAACCTTTCCGAACTCCGAATATAGTCGTCCAATATATCGATCTTTACGTCTCGACCATTTCGAGACTCCTCGTCATGTCCCTGATCTCATCCGGGACTCCCAACTCCTTCGGTACATCAAAACTCATAAACTCATAATATAACTGTCATCGAAACCTTAAGCGTGCGGACCCTACGGGTTCGAGAACTATGTAGACATGACTGAAACACGTTTCCGGTCAATAACCAATAGCGGGACCTGGATGCCCATATTGGCTCCCACATATTCTACGAAGATCTTTATCGGTCAAACCGCATAACAACATACGTTGTTCCCTTTGTCATCGGTATGTTACTTGCCCGAGATTCGATCGTCGGTATCTTAATACCTAGTTCAATCTCGTTACCGGCAAGTCTCTTTACTCGTTCCGTAATGCATCATCCCGTAACCAACTCATTGGCCACATTGCTTGCAAGGCTTATAGTGATGTGCATTACCGAGAGGGCCCAGAGATACCTCTCCGACAATCGGAGTGACAAAACCTAATCTCGAAATATGCCAACCCAACATGTACCTTTGGAGACACTTGTAGTACTCCTTTATAATCACCCAGTTACGTTGTGACGTTTTGTAGCACCCAAAGTGTTCCTCCGGTAAATGGGAGTTGCATAATCTCATAGTTACAGGAACATGTATAAGTCATGAAGAAAGCAATAGCAACATACTAAACGATCAAGTGCTAAGCTAACGGAATGGGTCAAGTCAATCACATCATTCTCCTAATGATGTGATCCCGTTAATCAAATGACAACTCTTTTGTCCATGGCTAGGAAACATAACCATCTTTGATAAACGAGCTAGTCAAGTAGAGGCATACTAGTGACACTATGTTTGTCTATGTATTCACACATGTATTATGTTTCCAGTTAATACAATTCTAGCATGAATAATAAACATTTATCATGATATAAGGAAATAAATAATAACTTTATTATTGCCTCTAGGGCATATTTCCTTCAGTAAGGAATTATCAGCATCATCAAAGTGAGGGACATATTCTAGAGGTATGTCGTGCATCCGCATAACAGATCATTTCTGCTTTCCTAACTTCCATACATACAGAAATAACTTGATAAATTTTTTTCCCCGCCGATCTATGCCTGCTAGCCAGCCAATGGAGTCGTGAGATAAGAGTACCTTGTGGGCGAGAGCTAAGGAGGCTTTGCCGCTAGCTGCAGCGAGGATAGAGGCCATGGCGGCCCGCTGGGTCAACAGAGGTCAGAGTCTCAGAAGGACCGTGGGTGGTGCAGCCGTTGTCCATAGCCAGTGGCGGCAGGGTGGCAGGACGGCAGGTGGAGGAAGGACTCGGCATCTCGGTGCCGGGCGGGAGTGGCGCGTCTGGACATTGAGGGGGTGGCCTGCTAAGGCGGCCGCCGATGTTGGGATTACGGTGGAAGCGAGTGGTTGTTTGGGTGTGTGGACCTACTGCAGTACTACTAGGTGTCTGCCCTGGAAAAGTGGTGCTTTATGTGGGAAACCATTCCACTGGGCCGACCTGATCGATTTAGGGTGTACGAACCAAAATCTTTTACTAAAAAAACGAACCAAAATCTCTCTCCCCAAAAAAGAAACCTCGTTTTCTCTTTAAACAAACCTCGTTTTCCTAAAGAAAATTATAGAAAGAGATATTTAGGTTCGACGTATGTTCATTTACCAGCATGTGCGGCCGTGGCGAGATCACCGCGCGAGTCTCGTACGAGCAGCTCGATCCGTGCGGCGCCGGAGCCGGCGTGAGCTGCGTGGAAGTCGTCCAACGCCATGGAAATACAGGCGCGCCTCTCCCTCCCCACGTGGCTCGTCAGGTCCAGCACCACGCCGACCCGCACCGGCGCCGCCGACGCCACCACCGCTGGCGGCGATGCAACGGCAACGGCGCTGCTCCAAAGTGTAAGCAAAGTGACGAGGACGAGCACGAGCCTTGCTGCCGGCCACACCATGCGCGCGCGCGGTGGCATTCTCCCTACTACTGTCCGTCGTCCGTGGATACGGTAGGACTACTGTACTCCTACATCATGTATATATACTGTCTGCCGTCTACGTATGTTGATGTGTATGGACCGCGCGGGGAGCGACGTGAAACAGTAGCAATGGTGGCCGGCGGCGAAATTTCCTGGGTAATCCTCCTCATCCTCGGGCGAAATTTCCTGTATGCAAGCAAGTTCTCTAGAAATGCAGCGAAAGTCTGAAAGTCTCTCTCTCTCTCCCCCTCTCTCTGTCTCTTGACTCAGCCTCAACAAGTCACTTAGTGCAAAGGCAAGAAGCGTGGCGCCATAGGAAAGGCGTCCTCAGCTGCTTGATGGATCATCTTCGATCTCTTGGCTTGTCCTCACAATTCGGCGAGTGTGTCCAGGCAGCGGCAGGCATGTGGGTTTCGACGAGGTTTCTGGTGTCAGTGTCAACTGTCAGGTACGTAGTAGAATGTTCGCTAGGGTAACTGAAGCATAGATAAGGAGAAAAAATAACGACGACCGCAAGAATGAACATAGATCCTTGCTGCATTAGTAGCAGAACCGAAATCCCAGTGTCCGCGTGGGCTTCACGGAGGTCGTACGTACTACGTGGCACACGCATTTTCCGAGTAGGGGGGGCCGATGGCGAAGGTCAAGGTCGACTAATGGTGACTTGAGGCTAGAGAACAACCGAGGCATCTTCGCAGTTTCATACATGCAGTAAATGAAACACCGACGGTTTTGTGTACATCTTGATGCAGACTTGCTCTATCTCTTTTGATCCATGGCCAGCAAGGATTTGTCTCCAAACTAGCTGCTAGCTCCAGTTCCGTGTACTGCGGGTTGAATGTATTAATTCTACGGACGGCCAGTTGGGCATAAATTTTTGTTTGTGAAATAGGGACTACTCATAATGGGGAGTAACTTCGACTGGTCTATATTACTACCTTCATACTACCTTCGTCCTGGTTTATTTCGACTGGTCTATGTTACTACCTTCATAGTGGGGATCATAGTGGGGAGTACTTCAACTAGTCTATGCTACTATCTTCATAGTGGGAGTAACATACTTGTGATGTCATGCAACATTTCATTTATTAGTTTGTAGATTCATCTTGTCATGATATGTATGAGTAATTAGCTATGTTACTCAATTCATCTCTCTCCTCATTAAATCATTGCCACATAAGCAAATTTGCTGAGTTAGACCTTATGTTACTGTTGATCTTACTCCCACTATCAGTAGCTGAGGTAGAGGATGGACAGGGTGGGCCATGGCCCACCCTGGGAGTTTTTGAATAACTTTATAGTATAGGAAAAAAGGTAAAAAAATAATAAAAACAGTTCTATTGTTGGCCCACCCTGATCCATTGGGCTAGATCCGCTACTGCCCACTATGCGTAGTCTGATGGCATGGGTTTATCGATCCTTGCTACACCAATTACCATGCAAGACCTTTTTGTGTGTGTGGATAATTACCTTGCAGACCGGTGTCTATGTGTGTGTTCTCTTGGCTGTTGTATTATAATAAAACAAAACCGGTAAAAGCAAGCTACCTACGAGCCGTTCAATCACACTATTGAACGGCTCTGACATGTCGGTCGTCCCACCAATTTTCGTGCCTCATACTATGAGTGCCGCAAGGCCCACGTAAACAAGTTGCTGCTCCAAAAATCAATTTAGGTAGTGTGTGGTTCACCGGGCCTTATTCGGTGACTTAGACGGATCATTTGTAAGTTTTAGTCTAGCGACTTGCCAAGGCTTCACAGCTGGTCAGGCTGCAAGTGAGACTGTTGGTGGCATCCCACCCAGTTCCACTATGGTATGGTGGGCAATATTTACCATCCCACTTAAATTGCATGCTCAGGGGCGTAAGTGAGATCCCACTTAATCCAATTCACTTTGTGAAGTGAAGTGCAGATCCCACTTAATCCCAACTTCCAAGTTCCCAAGTACCAGAAAAACTCGGCGAAAGCCGTTTCATACTCAAGGGAGAGTTTGGCGACACTACTAGAATCAAGATCTTTACCGTCAGCTAGCTCTTTGCCGTCAGCTAGCTATGCTCTTTGCCGTCGGCCCCACCCCACTAGCTACGCTCTTTGCCATCTGCTTGCAGACGGCAAAAAAATTAAACCTAACCAAAAAACGGTCATTTCCCCGCGCCCCACCCCTTTCTGTCTCCCTTCTCTCTCTCTCTCTCCCTTACCTCACCCGCGCCGCCCCCGTGCTCGCCGTCCCCGTGCCCGTCGCCCCCGCCACCGACCCCACCGCCGCCGACCCCACCGCCCCCGCCGCACCAGACCACCACCGCCCCCGACACCCCCCGGCGCCTCGCCTCCCGTCACCTCGGCGCCTCGCCCCCTGGTGAGGATTCTTCACTTTTTTTCTTGCTGTTTTTTTATTTAGGTTAATTAGTCAGTTAGTTAGTTAGTTTTTTAGATTAATTAGTTATTTGTTTTACCCTACTGTACATAGGTTAATTAGTTAGTTAATTGTTTTTTCGGTTAATTACTTACTTAGTTAGTTAGTTAATTAGTTAGTACATAGTCATAAAAATGAGATTTAGGTTAACTAGATTTTATTTGATTTTAGGTTAGTAGATTTTAGTTGATTTTAGGTTAGTTCTAGGTTAGTTAGGTTAGTTCTAGGTTAGTTCGGTTAGTTGCTAGGTTAGTTAGGTTAGTTTCTAGGTTAGTTCTTGAAAAAGTTTATTAGGAGGAGAAGAAGAAGAAGAAGAAGAAGAGGAGGAGGAGGAGGAGGAGGAGGAGGAGAAGAAAACGGGCAGGAGAAGAAGAAGAGGAGGAGGAGGAGGAGGAGAACAACAACAAGAAGAAGATCGCCGGTCCCCGACACCACCGAAACCCCGACCCCTGACACGACACCACCTACACCCTGACCCCCGACACCGCCGACAGCCCGACCCCTGACACGACACCCCGAGACCGCCTCGACACCCCGACACGGCAACCACGAGCCCTCGACCCCCGACACGACACCCCGACCCCGCCTCGACACCTCGACATAGCACCCTGACACCCCGACCCCCGACACGACACCCCGAGACCGCCTCGACACCCCGACACACGACACCACCGACACCCCGACCCCCTGACCCCCGACGCCCCAAGACCCCGACACGGCACCCCTGACCCCTGACTCCGACACGGTGCCTCCCGAAAAAGGTGCTCTTCAGCCTTCCAGAGGCCAACGGGGTCATATATTTGTGAATTATGAGTCAGGTCAGGTATTCAACTATTATTATGTACATATCATTAATTAGTTTATGTTATTAGGTATTCATTTTTTTATTATGTTCATGATGATGATACACACTTAAAATTTTTATTATGTTTATGTTGTACTAATTTCGTTTACTCTTTGTCATTGCCCGTGTTGACAGATGGTGGGCTTGGGTCGAGAGCACTTCGAGCCTCCTTCATCGGCGCGTGCTGGGAGGGGTCTTGTTATTCCACCCCGGAACCTTCGGAGAGCGCTGGTAGACGGCATGCAGACACCCCCAGCACCTTCGGCGAGCGCTTCTTCTTCGGCTGGGAGAGGTCAGGGAAAGAAGAGGGCTGCAGGTAGAGGTGGATATGGCGCTAGGAGAGGTAGGAAGGCTCTTGTGCCTTCCTCGCCGGCACCCCCCGCTGATTCTCCGGACCACCGGAGTGCTCCATCTCAGTTGGACCCATCTGACCTGGACCCGTCTCGGACTCCAGTCCATGAGCCTAGGGTCGACGAGCCTCTGGTCGCCGAGCCTATGCCTGACGAGACTCAGGTCCCAGAGTCTTCCTCCCAGGAGACTTGGGTCCCAGAGTCTTCGTCCCACGTGACTCCGGAGACTAGCGGCCATGTTGATGGTGTCGAGGAGACCTTTTCTGAGGATAGCTACAGCGAGGGTGAGTTGGTTGAGGAGGCAAGAAGGTCTACCAGTGTGGTGGTACTAAGCTCCCGTCTGTGTGGGCGACCCGCGACCAGAGGTGGTTGATTCAGCCTAACAGGGAGAAGTAAGGGCATTTACTCTTTTTTATCCTTTTGCCTTCATGTTTCTTCAAATTAATATCTAATGTGTTGGCCTTGTCATACTGCAGGGGTTGGATACACGCAGATGGTGTCCATGGGCCCAACCAGCTCCTTGGTACTCTTTTCTGGCACCACTTCCCAGGGTGAGTCACGTCGCCCGGTGAGGGTGAGCTTCCACAGCTAGCACTGACCTGGGAGCTGTACGAGGCTGCCCCGGCCCCGCCCGGGGAGATGGTCAACGGTGTCGTGTGCGAGACGGTGGCCGACATTGTGAGATGGCGGTTTTGGGTAATTTCTCCTTTACTGAATTAAAAATCAACATTACCTAGTGATTGTACTAATGATCAGTGTTGTCTTGTTTGATTGCAGACCTTCTACATGTGTCTTGAGGAACACGAGGCGGACGCGGCTATGGTTCTCCAAGCCGAGTGCAAGTGCCTACTTTAGAAGTTAGGGCACGGGACTCGGGTGCAGGCTGTTCGAGACTATTACGCCTCGACTAACATTAGGAGGTAGAAGAAGAAGTGCCATGGCAAGTATCTGAGTAAGGACAAGTACATGAAGGTAATTACCTATTCTTAAGGCCTTGTACTTAGTTTCCTTGATATGATTCGTAGGTGTAGCGCTGAAATTCCTCTTTGTCTAACTTAGGTGCCCCAAAGATGGTGTGCGGATAAGATGGACTATTGGGACAGGTTGGTGGATGAGTGGTGCTCTCCCCAATGGCTAGCCGTCCACAACAAGGCCAGGGAAAAGCGTGCCCAGATGCAAGGTGTGCCGCACCATCAAGGGAGATCCAACCTGTTTGAGTACAGGGATCACTTGGTATGTGGTTCAAGCCCTTAACGATTCATGCAATTTCATTCTTCATGCTAGCTTCAGCCCTTTAATTACTAATTTACCATGTTCCTCTCTTTCAGGCGCGACACAACAAGAAGGAGGTGCCACCACTGTACGACCTCTATGCCATGGCCCTTAGTGCCCTATTCAAGAAGGCCAAGGCATTCTCGGAGGATGACCTCGATCATCTAGAGAGCTTCACCAACATCTCCTTCCACGACAAGCTCGTGAGGTACAGAGACTGGGGGAAGAAGATGAAAGGTGAGGACTTCAACCCGAGCCTGAGTCCTTTTGATCCTGAGTTCGTGATACTATCTGGTGATGGGAGGAGACATGCATGGCTCCGTAGCCATTGGGGAGGGACTGATACGTTGTCCTAGAAGTCTCCCGGAGATCAAGAAGTGCCAGACGAGGTCTCTTCCTGAGATGAGGCCTCGACCATGGCCAATGGAGCTCGCCGTCGAGGCTAGGGCACAAGAGCTTATGCCGGAGGCAACCAGGCAGGCGGCGCAGAGGGAGAGGCAGTTGGAGGAGATGATGGCTAATATGTTGGAGGCGGAGAGGAACCGGAACGACGCGGATCACCGGGCCCTATACGAGCTCCTCGTGGTATGTTTATCCCGCATACTAGCCAAATCATGCACGTAATGTTCGTTTCATTACCAACTAATATGACTGACTCGTGAAAACAAAATGTGCAGTCCGTGTGCGAGAAAACCGGCCAGACCCCTTCGCCGATGCCCCAGATTGGTATAGCGGACACGGTGAGTTTGATTTGAATGGTCATTAGTTACTAGTATTCACATTTCAGTTGCATCATGCTAACTAAACATTGCGAATGATTTTTGGTGCAGCACATCTCCCAAAAGGGATCGACCGATCCTTCTCCGTCTCGCGGTGGCGCAACCCCGACCTGTCCTTCACCTCCCTGATGATGGTAAGTTTTCCCAAGTGTTTTGCTTAACAAATGCATACTTAGCTTAAGAAATGACCTATACTTAGCTTATTTTCCTCGAAAATGATAGAATAACCTTACTTACCTCCAAAATGACATATTCTACGTATAGATAGCTATAAAATGACCTATACTTAGCATTTTTTCCTCCAAAATGACTTGATATGCTTTGTTAGCTAGAAAATGGCATAACTACCTAGGATAGCTCAATAATGATCTATAGCTAGCTTAGCTAGTTCATTTATGACATAATTAGCTCACTTAGGTAAAAAAATGGCATAACAACCTAGGATAGCTCAGTAATGATCTATAATTAGCTTAGCTACTTCATTTATGACCTAATTAGCGCACTTAGGTAAAAAGATGGCATAATAACCTCGGTTTAGCTCCAAAGTGACCTATACTTAGCATTTTTTCCTCAAAAATGACATAATAACCTTACTTAGCTCCGAACTGACATACTTTACATAGGATGGCTATAAAATCTTAGCCTTTTTTCCTCCTAAATGACTTAATATGCTTAGTTAGCTGAAAAATGTCATTACTACCTAGGATAACTAAATAATGATCTATACTTAGCTCACTTAGTTCATTTATGACATAATTAGCTTACTTAGGTAAAAATGGCATAATAACCATGGTTTAGCTCCATACTATCATATAATTAGTTTATTTTCCTCCAAAATGACAAAATAACCTTACCTAGCTCCAAAATGACCGATTTTAACTAGGATAGCTCTAAAATGACCTACAGTTACCATTCTATCCTCCAAAATGAATAAATATGCTTAGTTACCTCAAAAATGACATAACTACCTAGCCTAGCTCCAAAATGACCTATTTACCTAGCTTAGCTCTAAAATGACCTACACACTTAGCATTTTTACCCACCTTAGCTAAAAATGGCATTTTTACCTACCTTAGCTAGTCTTCTTCTTCTTCTAACTTTCATCCTTCCTAATTTGTAGATTTGCTTGAGATGAGGAAGCTTGCATTGATGGAAACTTGTTGCAAATTTTTACTTGTGCTTGTTCTTCCCTTTTGTTTATGGGAACTTGTTGCAATGTATGGAAATGTTGTTGGAAACCATTGTATGTTGTTGGAAACTTGTATATGTTCATGTTGTTGGAAACTTGTATATGTTCTTGGAAACTTATTGTTCATATGATTGTTGAAATTATTTTGAAATGTGTGTGTGTGTGTGTGTATATATATATATATATGTAAATTGATTTTGATTTTGATCCAGTCACAGCGCGCCGACCCTCTCGCCCAATCCTAAATCGCCGCCGCACGCTCCTTTCCCTCTTCTCCATTGCAAAACCACCTCCTCTCCTCTCCATCATCTCCATTCCAAAACCACCGTCTCGCCTCTCCCTCTTCTGATCTTCTCCATTGCAAAACCAGCTCCTCTCCTCTCCATCATCTCCATTCCAAAACCACCTCCGCTCCTCTCCATCATCTCCATTCCAAAACCACCGTCTCGCCTCTCCCTCTTCTGATCTTCTCCATTGCAAAACCACCTCCTCTCCTCTCCATCATATCCATTCCAAAACCACCGTCTCGCCTCTCCCTCTTCTCTATTGCATGACCACTGTCTCTCCCATCTTCCAAAGCTAGCACCGGACCACTCAGAAGGACATCTATGGGGAGGATGCAGCAGCGAATCAGGCAGATCGCTGGCGGTGATTAGGCAAAGTTAGCCAGGTTGAAGGAGATCCTTAGTTGGTTTGACAATGAGTGGGAGATTTTGAGGACGGTGCGGACCATGTGGCAATGTATGCGAAAGAGCGAGACGGTGATGATGAGGGCGGCAATGTACATGTACTCCTCGAAGGCAGTCACGCCGCAGTCCTCCGAGTTCATCGAGTATCTCCTATGGGCGGTGGAGCAGACAGATTCGCCCGAGGAGACAGTCAGGCAGAGGTGGTGGGTGTATAGGTCGAAGGTCGAGCACCCAATGGATAACGAATCGATCGAGTATGGTGTGCCGTTCGTGAGGGTGCAGAGCCAGCCGGAGCCACAAGAGTATTCGTTCTCCCACCGCAAGAGGAGGCCGGATGGCGCGACTTTGCTTCCCCGCCGTTCTCCACGGTTCCCTCGACGCTTGCCTCATTTCAATGGCGGCGGTAGGGTTTAAGGTAAGCTTCGCACTAACCTAATCTTCCACCTGCTCATGCTTACAATCAGTGTGACAGCTAATGAAAATCATGCTTACAATCAGTCTCCAAGTACTATGCCAATCACCCTAAAATAGCTCTAGACCTTTGGGTCAAAGTTGTGACACATTGTACAAATAAAGAAAAATAGATTGGTGCTTCTTTCTGAAAAGAGTACTCCCTAGAAAACTGCCAATATAAGCTACTAATATTTGGTTAGAGGATTTGCTGCCGAGAAAGATCCGTCCACAGAGAGCGCCACACATCCCACTGGTGGTGGTGGATGCCAATGCGTGCATGCAACATGGTTGGTGTCGGTAATATTTACTTGGCACACCTCGCACTCTGCATATATGCCGGTTCCATACGTATATTTGTGCAGTTCCACCAAAATGCAGCTGAATAACCCTGTTTGTACAGATAATGAAAAAGCGTGATTACATTATAGTGGCAGTAGTTGATGAAACACACAAAATGAATAGAAGAAAATATTGCGATAGTATCATAGTATGCCATGCTGCGAGGGAGAGATGGGCCTTGCGACGCCTCATATGGTACTCATACTGGACATCGTCCCAAGTCTCCCAGATACACCTTCTGCCAGTGATGAACATCAGTGTACAACGGTAGTACAAGGAGGCGCCTTGAGACATTCAAATCTCTATTTTTGTACATATCAACTAAAATTAAGCACCCCAGTTTGCAGAAACGCTTAAACATTAACAATGGGACTAGTTGATGAAACATACTTTAACAAAGAGAAGCACTTTCTTTATCTACATTGGAAATGAAATGATAGAGATGACACTCGCTCTATTTTAACTGTATTATTACTTCATTTTATCAGTGACACTAGGGTCGAGAAGGTGGAAAATGAGGTGTACCGTGCATCGCAAGGATGGAGGTCGGGGGTGCTTAGACTGGGATGCCGAAGCTGGCTCTTTTAGTCACCAACATGGATGATTCAATTCATGGGACCTTTTGGTGCACTTCACCTAAAATGAAGCAATGTCCCGTGAGCTAGCAGCTTCTTCTTCAAAAATTTTTAAGAAAAGGGCTCCAGCCGCCGTTCCATTTCCATCAGAAAACGAACCCACAGAGCTTCTTCTTCATTAGTTGCAATAAAATTGAGCAACATCAAGGTTGATTGTGAAGCTCCTGGAATGCTCAACTATAATTTGGATATCATTTGTGCAGTTCAACTAAGATCGAGCGTGAAATGAATATCTCTGTTTGCACAAAAAAGGTGGAAAGGAGGGTGACTAACAAGTGATGAAACATGCATCAAATGAAAAGAAGCATGTTCCTTATCTGAATGGCAATCCTACAAGGACAGTAGCAATTTCTAAAGCAGTGGCATTGCTAGATATTAGTGTGGGCATTAGGATTAACTATGACAACCGTTAAATACAACATTACTTTGGGCACGGGAGAGTAGGCGGACCAGGACAGTTGCATTTCTAACGAAAAGAACCAACTTATCTTAATGGGAAATTTTAGCAGGACATGTAAAGAAGTGCCATCAATTCATATTACTGGAGGCATTACATTGAAAACAACATTGGTTTAACGTGTCCTTACTTTTAACAGTGCGACTGCTACATTTTACCAGTGGCATTACATAAGAGTGGCTCGGGGAAACAAACATCAGAACAGGAGATCTGCGTTGGTCCCATTTTTGTTCGGTATAGCCACTTTATACTGTGTGAGGCTAGCAATGGACTTACTCTGTTGAATTGGTCCCCAGTCCCCACTTTCTTTCCTTTTTCAACCAATAGATCGGGTTTATATTGAGTTTGTACTGTGTTTCCCTTTATTTCCCTATTAGACCTAGAGACCAGTTGGATAGCCAGTCTCTGCTACTTTTCGCCCCCATTATTTCCTCTTTCGACCAAGTCCTAGATTCAGGTAACAAATCCTCCCCCACCCCCACACCCTTTATTCCTTGTTTGAACCAAGTAGTACTAGATTCGAGTGCATGAACTAGTTTTACCTCTTAAACATAAAAAATTTAGGTGGTTTTCGAACAGCCGATTGATCCTATCTACGAGGGGGGCTGAGAAATAGTAAAAGATACAAATGCAGCGACGTTAGGAGGTCGGGAAGTAGAGCAAGGCCGGTTTCGAAGGAAGTTATACCTGATGGTCGTCGGGATGTCGCTAGGTGGGCGGCGGGAGGCCAGATCTGCCCACACTACGACAGCGAGGAAGAAGGGGTCGGAGGCCCTCCCTCGCCAGCGGTGCTTGGGAGAGAACGGCAAGGCAGGCTGATCGGGACGTGCCCAGCAGTGGGTAAGATCCGTCGCCGAGGACGACCGCGTGAATGTTGCACCTTCTCACCTTCCCCGGTGGAGAGGATCCGGCTGGATCTATGACAAGCGGTTAGCAGAGAGAGAGAGAGAGAGAGAGAGAGAGTGGCCACTACTGTCGTGTTTAGATCTGGAGAGGCCGAGACCGTGTGAAGAGAGCAACACTAGCAAGCAAGCGCGGAGGCTCCTGCCTATATAGTGGAGTAGTACTTCGTTTTCTTTTGTCTACCGGAGTCGGCTTGACCTCGTCAATGACTATCGAGAAGTTTTCATGCACGTGGCCAGGAGGCGCAGTTGTCGTCATTTTGATCTGAAGCGTCGAATTATAACATATAACACAAAAAATGCCACATGACAAGAAATCATAACCCACTGCCCAAAGGAGACGACATGAATCCCGACGGACAAACTAGACGAGGAACAAAGCTCAAATTAAAGATAAACTCACAGAAAAGGGGTCTATTGATAGATGTCCTAATTAACATAGCCAGCTTGAACTAGATGGCAGCCGAGTAGTCACTATTCGTGCATGTGCCCCCAATGATTAGCCCAACTCAGTTGTCGCTGTTTAACCCTCGCAGTGATCCGAAGCACATGACACCTAATTTTGCGAGATGACAAGAAACCTTTTTTTAGATTTTTCACCACAACTACAGCCATGTACAACACAGCCTGCACGATATGTAGACGATAGCCAATCCAGGCGTGTCTGCTGGAGTCTGGTCACATGTATGGACGAACTGATATTCCGTGTCTTGCAGGGATCGTCCAGGCACCAAAGTAGTACAACACTTCTCTAGTACTATCGCTCGTCTCCTCTTCTATTAAGTCACCCGACTTGCGGGGCCGGGGAGTGTGCCTATGGTCGGTTCTCAATTGCCGTCCCACATGTGTGTGCGAACGCAATATGACGCGCGTTCCATTCGAAGAGCAGCATGCCAGACCGACCGACCGTCTGGGGTGCGACGCGAACGCGAGGGGCGTGCTGTATACTCCATACATGTGTACCGCCGTTTTCTAGACGCTTTGCTCCATGGCGCGGGTGCAACCCATGGATACAAAATTAGTATATTGTATTTAAAAGTCGAGGGCGAGGCTTTTCCTGCGCGGTAGGCGGCGGGGTAGTTCCGCCTAGTCAGTTCGATAGAGACGCAAGAAGACGAGGGAGTAGGCTGCTGCAAACGTAGGGCTGTGTGATTTGACAGCGAGTTACTGCTGGACAGGTGGGCCCCCGTGATTTGACTTGCCATTATCATTTTAACTGTGGCGCTACGACCGGCGTGAGTCTCCCGATTCCTGACCACCTCCATACAGGTGCCTCTCCCAATGCTCCACCATGTAGTAGAGGCTGGCTCTTGCATGAAATCCCACTTCTCCACTTTTTCCTTGCCTCTCTTTCCTCCACATATGCAAAAATGCCATGTAAAGCGCACTATTGTACTTACTTGCTCCTACAGGTGCTTAAGATTGCCACATAGGCATAAAGTCTGATGTGGCAAGTTAATCAAGAAGAGAGAGACTAGTTTGGTGACCCAAGGAAGAAACGGTGCTAAGCGCGTGTACCTAGGTGAAAAGACAATTTTGAGTCTATAGCTAATTAAATGAAGCAAACTTAGCAACACCATTTCATTGGAAGAGGTCACTCCTTGACAAATGTAATAAATACTTGTACTCCCTGTGTCCCATAATATAAGAACGTTTTTGGCACTACACTAGTGTCAAAAACGTTCTTATATTATGGGACGGAGGGAGTACGAAGAAATAGATAGAGAGGAGTAAAAAAAAATACACTTATAGCCAACCTTATAGCTAACCTTGTTGTAGTACGAGTGACTAAGTGATGACTATGTATGACATGCCAACATCAGATAGCCTAACGCACCATGTTAAATCTCCAAGGGCGCGACCGTGCATGCGACGCGACGGTCGTGGTAGGTGCGACCATGATACGGGGTGCTGTCAGCCCTTGGATCTGAGATCAAACTGTCGCATGCTAAGTTGCTGAAAATTTGCAGAATAACCCTCCCGCGGCAACCGGCAAATTTCCTCCCGCGGGCCGGAGTAGGTTTCTCGGTTTGCATGCGGGTTTAATGGAGGCGAGGAGGCGTGTTCAGCCGGGCGTGCAGTGGATGGCGCAGTACTATTCGATTTGACAACTACAACTAGTATATTATAAAAAACAAAGAAGAGTAGTAGAGATAGAGATAAGAATAGAGACTAGGGAGGAACACCATCTACTGCTTCGTGGGCTACTCCTGTGCTCCATTCGGCGGCCGCAACGTCCCCTACAGCCACTCCCTCCTGCGCTCCATTCGGCGGCGTTGTTGACATTTGGGGAGCCCACTCTCGCGACTGCTCGCAGCCACGACTTCACCGGCGAGTAAGAGATAGAGAGGAGTAAAAAATACACTTATAGCCAACCTTATAACCAACCTTGTTGTAGTATGAGTGACTAAGTGATGACTATGTATGACATGCCAACATCAGATAGCCTAACGCACCGTGTTAAATCTCCAAGGGCGCGAGCGCGCGAGCGACGCAACGGTCGTGGTAGGCACAACCATGATACGGGCTGCTGGTAGCCCTTGGATCTGAGATCAAACGGTCGCATGCTAAGTTGCTGAAAATTTGCAGAATAACCCTCCAGGATAGGATATTCACCCATAGGTCTAGAATCACACAATGCAACCGTTCGATCTCAGATCCAAGGGCTCTCGGAAGCCCGTATCATGGGAGAATGGAAAGCCACTACCCTGTCATTCGCACGCTGGCAGTTCGCTCCTACTCGTCCCCACACGTCCATTAATACTACGGCGGTTCGCTCCTAGTCGTCCCGTCCATTCACATTATGGCAGTTCCACTAATCCTAACCCTCCTCCCAAATCCATGGCGTCCCAAATCTCCCCGATCGGCGGTGAGTACAAGGTTAGAATCATCACTGGCGATGAGTTCGACGTCATCTACACCTGTTCTTCCATGACGGTGAAAGGATGCCTTTCTCGCTTCAGACGCATGTTCGAAGACTCAGATGATGAGTGGATCGCTGGGCTAGATGTTGAGTACACCACAGTCGTGGGACGAGAGAAGGATCTAAAGGACGAAGAAAGGAAGAAGCCCGCCGTGATCTAGGTTTGCGTGCATGACTTATGCTTGGTCTAGCACATATGCCATGCCGTCATTGAGTGCCAGGATTTTAAGGACTTCCTCGAGAGCAACCTAGTCAAATTCGTTACTGTAGACTTTGGTAACGACAAAGAAGTCCTGCGTCGGATAGGCCTCGTCGTAGGCAACACCTTCGACCTCCAAAAGAATCAGCTGGTGTCCTCTCGTCAGCCTTCAATGCTGACCCTGGCAGGAGCCATGGTTCATCCTTCGTACGGTAAACTGGAGAAACCTCCTTACACGTTTCATCGTCATGCATGGCAGCGGAATGTACTAGATATAGACTACATCCACTACGTTGCAATGGATGGCTACCTTTGTTTCAATATCTACAAGGGTTGGATGAAGATCAACAACCAAGTTGGCTGTTCAAGCAAAGAAGTATCGGCCAAGAGGAAGAGGGACAAGGACGAAGTTGAGGACGTGGACGAGGACTCCGAGTAAGGTGGCAGTGTCGTTGCTCATGGTGGTTCTAATGCAGTGTCTACCGGAATAGTTGCAAAGTTTAATTTCAGGTGTGCTTAATTTAATTTGAGGGGTGTGTTGTCCTGAGCCCCCAGCAGAACTATGTTATGTTTCTTCTTGTTACTTTAACTCTTCAGTACATACATACTAGTATTTCTTACATTTCATCTTTTAGTTGGTATAGTACTACCACTCGTTTCTTCACATTATATACATACAATATATATGGCCAACATCATATAGCCAGCAGTTTAGTTGTCAAAGAATTTCAGGGTGCTTAGTTTTGTCAAAGAATTCCAGGGTGCTTAGTTTTATTTGAGGGGTGGGTTGTGCTGGACACTATTATTGTGACTAGCCTTTTTAATAGTACTATATGCACAATTTGACGACGAGCGCTCTCTATATGTACCACCTTTTTTTAATTTCAAGTTTTGCTCCATGGTGCAATCCATCGATACTATTGTTGTACAAAAGTATACATTTTTTAAAAGGCTAGAGGGCGGGGCAGTCTAGCTTGGCCGGTTTCACGAGAGGCGAGGGACTTTGTGATTTGACGGCTCATTACTGCTGGAAGGCGGGGCCTTGTGATTTGACTGCTCGTATAAATGCGCCGACGACCTGATCGAGGAGGAGCAAAGAACCGTGTAGTATACTCAAGTTTTCCACTGGAGTAGTACTGCGACGGAGGAGCACGAAACACGGCAGCCCAGTGCCATATGGCAATAAAAATGATCTAATTTGCTAGTCATCTCATTGTTAGCATTGTTCTATTCATTCCCTCAAAAAAACCATTGTTCTATTCATGCCTCGCAGAGAGTGTGACACGTGCGGCGAAACACCCGAAGCAAAAGATGAAACACAGCAGCAAAAGAAGAAGGAAGATTATCACCCCAAATGATCTAATTCGCTGTGGAGTCGTAACTGCTTCTTCATCGCCTCCACGACCTCCATCTCCTTGCGCGTCTCCTCCGCCATCTTCTTCATTCTGTCCATGACGCGGGATTTGTCGACGCGAGCCTTCATCATCTGTTCCACGGCCGCATTACGTACTGATACATCTCCAACGTATCTATAATTTATGAAGCATTCAAGCTATTTTATTATCTGTTTTGAATGATTATGGGCTTTATTATACACTTTTATATTACTTTTGGGACTAACCTACTAACCGGAGGCCCAGCCCATATTGCTGTTTTATTGCCTGTTTCAGTATTTTGAGGAAAAGGAATATCAAACGGAGTCCAAACGGAATGAAACCTTCAGCAGCGTGATATTTTTGGAAGAATATGATCCTGGAGACTTGGAGTTCACGTCAGAAGATCCTCGAGGCAGCCACGAGATAGGAGGGCGCCCCCCTGTAGGGTGCGCCCCCTGTCTCGTGGGTCCCTCGAGGCTCCCCAACCGACTTGTTTTGCCTATATAAGCCTACGTACCCTAAAACCATCGAATATCAAGATAGATCGGGAGTTCCGCCGCCGCAAGCCTTTGTAGCCACCAAAAACCTCTTGGGAGTCCGTTCCGGCACCCTGCCGGAGGGGGAACCCATCACCGGTGGCCATCTTCATCATCCCGGCGCTATCCATGACGAGGGAGTAGTTCACCCTCGGGGCTGAGGGTATGTACCAGTAGATATGTGTTTGATCTCTCTCTCTCTCTCTCTCTCTCTCTCTCGTGTTCTCTCTATGGCACGATCTTGATGTATCGCGAGCTTTGTTATTATAGTTGGATCTTATGATTTTTCTCCCCCTCTACTCTCTTGTGATGAATTGGGTTTCCCTCTTGAAGTTATCTTATCGGATTGAGTCTTTGATTTGAGAACACTTGATGTATGTCTTGCCATGTTTATCTATGGTGACAATGGGATATCACGTGCCACTTGATGTATGTTGTGGTGACCAACTTGCGGGTTCCGCCCATGAACCTATGCATAGGGGTTGGCACACATTTTCTTGACTCTCCGGTAGAAACTTTGGGGCACTCTTTGAAGTACTTTGTGTTGGTTGGGTGAATTTGAGATTGTGTGATGCATATCATATAATCATGCCCACAGATACTTGAGGTGACAATGGAGTATCTAGGTGACATTAGGGTTTTGGTTCATTTGTGTCTTAAGGTGTTATTCTACTACGAACTCTTTAATAGATCGATGCGATAGAATAACTTTGAGGTGGTTTCATACCCTACCATAATCTCTACGTTTGTTCTCCGCTATTAGTGGCTTTGGAGTGACTCTTTGTTGCATGTTGAGGGCTTGTTATATGATCTATCTATGTTATTATTGTTGAGAGAACTTGCACTAGTGAAAGTATGAACCCTAGGCCTTGTTTCCTACCATTGCCATACCGTTCACGCTCACTTTTATCATTAGTTACCTTGCGGTTTTTATTATTTCAGATTAAAAGTACATATATTTACTATCCATATTGCACTTGTATCACCATCTCTTCGCCGAACTAGTGCACCTATTCAATTTACCGTTGTATTGGGTGTGTTGGGGACACAAGAGACTCTTTGTTATTTGGTTGCAGGGTTGCTTGAGAGAGACCATATTCATCCTACGCCTCCTACGGATTGATAAACCTTAGGTCATCCACTTGAGGGAAATTTGCTACTGTCCTACAAACCTGTGCACTTGCAGGCCCAACAACGTCTACAAGAAGAAGGTTGTGTAGTAGACATCAAGATCTTTTCCGGCGCCGTTGCCAGGGAGATCAGTGCTTGAAGGTATATCTTTAGATCTTGCAATCGAATCTTTTTGTTTCTTCTTTTATCACTAGTTTAGTTTATAAAAGAAAACTACAAAAAATGGAATTGAGTTTGTCTCATACGCTTCGTCTTTTTAATATCTTTCGTGAGTATGATGGAAAGGAAAATTGTGCTCAATTGCTAGAAGAAGAATGCATTAAAATGCTTGGTACTAAATATTTGAATGATGAGCATGATTGCAATGTTGTTAGTATGAACTCTTTGAATATCCATGATGCTAATGATATCCAAAGCCACAAGCTTGGGGAAGCTATGTTTGATGAAGATGATATTTTTTGTCCCCCAAGTTTTGATGAGAATATTTATTTTGATGAAAGCGTGCCTCCTATTTATGATGATTATATTGATGAAAGTGGGTTTGGAAGAGTGTCAACTTTAGGAAGTAGTGATCCCACTATTTTGGAGGATGTTTAATCTTATTGTGATGAATATGAAAGTGGATTTGGAAGAGTGTCAACTTTATTCAGTGATGATTCCACTATTTCAGAAGAGGTTCCAATTGATTATGAGAACAAAGTTGCTATCTATGATGATTATTGTGATGACTTGTATGCTATTAAGAATAATGATAACCATGAAACTTGTCATCGTGATTTTAGTTTTCAATTGGATTATGCCTCACATGATAATTATTTTGTTGAGTTTGCTCCCACTACTATTCATGAGAAGAATTTTGCTTATGTGGAGAGTAGTAAATTTTCTATGCAAGTAGATCATGAAAAGAATGATTTAGGTGCTGGTTATATTGTTGAATTCATTCATGATGCTACTGAAAATTATTATGAGGGAGGAACATATGCTTGTAGGAATTGCAATAATGTCCAGTTTCCTCTCTATGTGTTGAAAATTTAGAAGCTATGCTTGTTTTACCTTCCTATGTTAGTTGATTACTGTTCCCATAAGTTGTTTGCTCCCAAAATCCCTATGCATAGGAAGTGGGTTAGACTTAAATGTGCTAGTCATATGCTTCATGATGCTACCTTTGTGTTTCCATTCTTATCTTTTATGTGAGCATCATTGTCATCATCATGCCTAGCTAGAAAGGCATTAAAGAAAAGCGCTTGTTGGGAGACAACCCAATATTTACCCTTACTGTTTTTGTGTGTTCACATGATTATGCTACTGTAGTCATCATGTTTTATATCTTTTGTTTCAATAAAGTGCCAAGTAAGACTTTTAGGATAGCTTACGGTGATAGTTGTGTTGATCCTGCTGAAAATCAGAAACTTTTGCACACAGTAAATTAGTTTTGTTAATTCACAGAAACGTGCTTCTGATCTGATTCTTTTTGCTCTGGATTTGTACACAAATTGCTTAGGACTTCATAATGTTGTAGAATTTTTGGAGTTCCTGATACAGATTACTACAAACTGTTCTGTTTTTGACAGATTCTGTTTTCTATGTGTTGTTTGCTTATTTTGATGAATCTATGAGTAGTATCGGAGGGTATGAACCATAGATAAGTTGTAATACAGTATATATTACACCAATATGAATTTAGAATGAGTTCATTACAGTACCTAAGTGGTGGTTTTATTTTCTTATACTAACAGAGCTTATGAGTTTTCTGTTGAGTTTTGTGTTGTGGAGTTTTCAAGTTTTGGGTAAAGATTCGATGGACTATGGAATAAGGAGTGGCAAGAGTCTAAGCTTGGGTATGCCCAAGGCACCCCAAGGTAATATTCAAGGACAACCAAGAGCCTAATCTTGGGGATGCCCCGGAAGGCATCCCCTCTTTCGTCTTCGTTCATCGGTAACTTTACTTGGAGCTATATTTTTATTCACCACATGATATGTGTTTTTCTTGGAGCGTCATTTTATTTTGTTAGTATTTGCTTGCTGTTATTTAGAATAATGTTTTGCATCTTTGTTTTCAATAAAAAAAGTCAAGGATAGCCTTTGCCATGCTTATTTTGCTAGTATACATGTTGCTGTTTGAAAACAGAAAGTTTACCGCTGTTGCAAAAATTCCCTAGAAAAGTCATAGCATGATATAATGTTGAAACTTTTTGCATAATGATCTCTGATAAATTTACTACAGTGGGAATTTTATTTCATAATATTTGGAGTTAGGGAAGTATTGATACTCTTGCATTATTTACAGACTATACTGTTTTGGCAGATTGCTGTTATGTTTGCATTGTTTGCATATGTTTGCTTGTTTAATGATTCTATTTGAGGATAGGAGTATTAAATATGCAGAGGCCTTTAGTATGAAATGTTGAATAATAATTTTAGTGATTTGTTCTAGTAGAAAATGATAAGGTTTTGCATTGGTTTATACTAACCTATCTCACGAGTTCTTGTTGAGTTTGTTGTGGATGAAGCTTTTTGAGAAATAAAGAAACCATGATATGAGAGGAATTAAGGAGACACAAAAGTTAAAGCTTGGGGATGCCCAAGGCACCCCAAGCTAATATTTCAAGAAGTCTCAAGCATCTAAGCTTGGGGATGCCCTGTTAGGCATCCCACCTTTCTTCTTCAACAACTATCGGTTAGTATCGGTTGAGCCTAAGTTTTTTGCTTCTTCACATGAGTTGGGCTATCCTTGCAATGTAATTTTATTTTATTTTTCTTGCTGTTTGAATACAATACCAAGATTTGAAATTCTTTAATGAGAGAGAGTCTTCATATAGCTACACAATTATTTAGCTACTCATTGATCTTCACTTATATCTTTTTTAGAGTAGTTTTTCATTTACTCGTGTGCTTCACTTATATCATATGAGTAAATTGTTGAATGAGTTGATTGTCATAAATCTGAAATTATATATCTCTCATTTGCTTATCCCATGGGGAGTTATGACTTCACATCTAAGAAGTAGAGGTTGTAAATTTATTGAAGGTTAGCAAGCATTGTATTGGTCATTTGAACAATTCATGAAAGAATATTGAAGGAAGAGAGTCACATATAAATACACTATCCTAGACATATTTTATAATTGGGAGCACTCATTAAGTATGACATGCTAAAGAGTTGATGTTGGACAAGGAAGACAACGTAATGGTTTATGTTTTCTGACATCTCAGTTAAAGTATATTGTCATGGATCATTCGAACATGTTGAGCTTGCCTTTCCCCCTCATGCTAGCCAAAATTCCTTGCACCAAGTAGAGATACTACTTGTGCTTCCAAATATCCTTAAACCCAGTTTTGCCATGAGAGTCCACCATACCTACCTATGGATTGAGTAAGATCCTTCAAGTAAGGTGTCATCGGTGCAAAGCAATAAAAATTGCTCTCTAAATATGTATGATATTTTGGTGTGAAGAAAATAGCTTTATACGATCTCTTGTTATGGAAGCAATAAAAGCGACGGACAGCATAATAAAGGTCCATATACAAGTGGCAATATAAAGTGACGTTCATTCACATTAAGATTTTGTGCATCCAACCCTAAAAGCGCATGACAACCTTTGCTTCCCTCTGCGAAGGGCTTATCTTTTACTTTATGTCTTTTACTTTATGTAAGAGTCAAGCTGATCTTCACCTTTCCCTTTTTCATTTTATCCTTTGGCAACCACTTTGTGTTGGGGTGATCCTGATATATGTATCCAATTGGATGTAAGTTAGCATGAACTATTATTGTTGACATCACCCAAAGGTGAATACGTTGGGAGGCAACACTATAAGCCCCTATCTTTCTCAGTGTCCGACTGAAACTCCATAACCATTAGTATTGCGTGAGTGTTAGCAATTGTAGAAGACTATATGATAGTTGAGTATGTGGAGTTTGCTATTCCTGAAAATAAGATGAATTGCAATTGTTTGATGACTGAGAAAGAAGTTTGCTAGTTTTCAAGAAAGTTTATGGTCTATGTTTTGACATGTGAATTGCTTGTTACTTTATCGTGAGAAGTTTTATGAGATGAACTACTATTATGACATATTATCGTGCTAGAAAAGGTGATTGAAATTATCATTGATCAAACTTGTGCACCTTCTAGCATTCACACTTCATAAATTCTTTCTTTTATCATTTACCTGCTCGAGGACGAGCGGGAATTAAGCTTGGGGATGCTGATACGTCTCCAACGTATCTATAATTTATGAAGCATTCATGCTATTTTATTATATATTTTGAATGATTATGGGCTTTATTATACACTTTTATATTACTTTTGGGACTAACCTACTAACCGGAGGCCCAGCCCATATTGCTGTTTTATTGCCTGTTTTAGTATTTCGAGGAAAAGGAATATCAAACGGAGTCCAAATGGAATGAAACCTTCGGCAGCGTGATTTTTTGGAAGAATATGATCCTGGAGACTTGGATTTCACGTCAGAAGATCCTCGAGGCAGCCACGAGATAGGAGGGCGCCCCCCTGTAGGGCGCGCCCCCTGTCTCGTGGGCCCTTCGAGGCTCCCCCGACCGACTTGTTTTGCCTATATAAGCCTACGTACCCTAAAACCATCGAATATCAAGATAGATCGGGAGTTCCGCCGCTGCAAGCCTTTGTAGCCACCAAAAACCTCTCGGGAGTCCGTTCCGGCACCCTGTCGGAGGGGGAACCCATCACCGGTGGCCATCTTCATCATCCCGGCGCTATCCATGACGAGGAGGGAGTAGTTCACCCTCGGGGCTGAGGGTATGTACCAGTAGCTATGTGTTTGATCTCTCTCTCTCTCGTGTTCTCTCTATGTCACGATCTTGATGTATCACGAGCTTTGTTATTATAGTTGGATCTTATGATGTTTCACCCCCTCTACTCTCTTGTGATGAATTGAGTTTCCCTCTTGAAGTTATCTTATCGGATTGAGTCTTTGATTTGAGAACACTTGATGTATGTCTTGCCATGTTTATCTGTGGTGACAATGGGATATCACGTGCCACTTGATGTATGTTTTGGTGACCAACTTGCGGGTTCCGCCCATGAACCTATGCATAGGGATTGGCACACGTTTTCTTGACTCTCCGGTAGAAACTTTGGGGCACTCTTTGAAGGACTTTGTGTTGGTTGGATGAATTTGAGATTGTGTGATGCATACCGTATAATCATGCCCACGGATACTTGAGGTGACAATGGAGTATCTAGGTGACATTAGGGTTTTGGTTGATTTGTGTCTTAAAGTGTTATTCTAGTATGAAGTCTTTAATGGATCGATCCGAAAGAATAACTTTGAGGTGGTTTCGTACCCTGCCATAAGCTCTACGTTTGTTCTCCGCTATTAGTGGCTTTGGAGTGACTCTTTGTTGCATGTTGAGGGCTTGTTATATGATCTATCTATGTTATTATTGTTGAGAGAACTTGCACTAGTGAAAGTATGAACCCTAGGCCTTGTTTCCTACCATTGCCATACTGTTTACGCTCACTTTTATCATTAGTTACCTTGCTGTTTTTATTATTTCAGATTACAAGTACATATATCTACTATCCATGTTGCACTTGTATCACCATCTCTTCGCCGAACTAGTGCACCTATACAATTTACCGTTGTATTGGGTGTGTTGGGGACACAAGAGACTCTTTGTTATTTGGTTGCAGGGTTGCTTGAGAGAGACCATATTCATCCTACGCCTCCTACGGATTGATAAACCTTAGGTCATCCACTTGAGGGAAATTTGCTACTGTCCTACAAACCTGTGCACTTGCAGGCCCAACAACGTCTACAAGAAGAAGGTTGTGTAGTTGACATCATGTACCTTGACAGCAGCCGGGTGCTCGATGCGGAGCTTCGCCAACTCCTCCTTCTGTTCCATGACGAGGGCCCGCATCATCTTCATCGAGGAACTAATATTCTCATGCAGCTTCTTCCAGCCGGTGTTCTTCTCCTTCAACAGGTCGATCTCGTGGCAGAGCTTCGGCTTGTCCTCCTGAAGTCGCAGGATTTCGCCGGTCGCCTTCTTCTCCGAGGCAATGCTCTTCTTCAGCAGCATCATCAAGCCGGCGGTCAACTCCCCCTGCTGATTGAGCTCAGCGCGCATGTCGTCGAGGCTCTCCTTCAGCAACTCCATCAAGCCTTGGATGAACTCCTTATGCTTATTGAGGTGCTTATTGAGTTGATCGGGCATGCCGTCGAGGGATAACGACTCCAGCTCCGCCGGCTCGGCATGTTCGCCTCCGCGGCTAGGGCGCTCCTGGGAGCCATCGCCTGCCCGTGAGAGATCTTTCGAGGTCTCTGCGTGGCGGCGAGCCCTCTCTTTTTTTCCGCAGCCTTGGTTGCCGCTCCCTTGTTACGAGTACTTCTCGACCTAGAGCTCTGCTCACCGGCCATGGCAACGACGGACGAAGAAGAAGCACTTATGAGGAGGAAATGTAGAGTAATTTTCGGTTAGGTAGTTCCCCTTTTTATAACCTAAGTACTAGCACTAGTACTAATACCTACATAGTGGGAACACGTTCAGGTTTGGTACATACTAGTAGGTGTGAGCAGGCTTTCGAATGTGATGGGAACAAGGTAAAGATTAATTGATGGTTTTGGTTTCGAGGCCCGAAACGGCTCCCGATGAATTTAGCGGAACATAAATTTCAAGTACTACACTGCTCAAATGCGTAAATATTATGTTACTGTCAAAAATTGGCACAAAATACAAAGGAGACCAATGGAAGTACTACTAGCAACCCACGATTTAACTACTCGCATGCACGCAGTGGAGTAATAATGTCTTTCTTCCGCCCTCACATCTACTCAATTTGCATGCGCTGTATTAATTGACCATCAATGAAGTGAACGACTTTACACGCGTCAAATTATCACATGGGGTGGATCTTGGTACAAAATTGCGTCCGCCCGTGTACCCGCGTGTGAGTGCGAGGGAATGAGTGCATGCGTGGCGTGCGTGCACATCTTCGCTTCGTGCATGTACCGCCAGTATGGCTCAGGGAGGACGAGTACATTCTTCTGGAACCAGCAGTACGTCACTGTGATCAATCCACGCAAGGAGGTCGCGACAACACCTCCACATGTGCCACATGGCTTCATGAACTGTAAGAGAGACACTGTGTAGCGTGCCATTGGTATTCTAATTTACGTGTTTTGCACATACTCGAAGTACTAGTAAGGTACACGTGCATTGCACACATCAGATTTTGCAACCAAATTATGAATAAATACCACACTATAGCATGTAAGCTCTGAGTCATATATGCCTGATGTAGCCCTTCGTTTAACTCTTATAGTTCATATCATTCAAAATCAATTAGAGGGTGCTTGGATACGTTTTAGTCCCATGACTAAAAGTAGTGAGACTAAAACATGCTAGCCTCATCCATGCTTGGATCCAAATACTAAGGAGACTAAAATCAAGTTAATGAGCATTTATTATCCTCCAAACCCTCCAATCCAGAACTCTCCCGTGTTAAAGGAGAGGAGTTAAATGAGGAGAGAGAGGACTAATCCACATTTTAGTAGGGGTACCCATGACTATTTTTTTTAGTCTTAAGACTAATTTTAGCCCCTCCTTAGTCAAGGGTGCTTGGAACTTTAGTCTCTTAAAAAGACTATTTTTAGCCAGACTAAAATAAGTCCCTTGGATCCAAGCACCCTCTTAGTTTTTATAAAAAAGCTAAGAACGCGGGAATAGGAAAAACATGGGATTATAGTGGAACGTCGTCTTGAATCCTGCAGGATTGTAAGAGTGTTTGATTGTGCATGGAAAAAAGCAGAATTCTTTCAAAGAGGAATGAGTGGATGAGATGTTTCCTATGAAATCTAGTGCAAATGAATCATATGGAAAAATTCCTATGGTTTACAATCCTACGAATCAAAAAAACCAAGATAGGAAAAATTCCTAATGATTAGAATCCTCCAAAATTCCTTTGAGAATCCTTTGAATCAAAGAAGCCCTTAATCTATTTTATGATTCATGGAATTGTGTGTTGTAAAGCATAAAGTAAAAACAAATAATGGCAATTCAACTAGAAAAAAAGTTTGGGCAGTTATGATACGGAAGATTCTAGAACAAAGAGAACCATTGTTGTTTTGAGGTTTGTGCATTATGCTTAAGTTCAACCATGGAGTCTGCTAGATTGTACATGTGGTAAAATCCGGTGGGGGGCTAGAAGATGGTGCGAGGGGCTGAGTAGAGGGAGACTATGAAGGAATGCACAAGTGCGAGATCGATATTTAGAGAGAGGGGGCAAACACGTGCGCTGTTGCACGCAGTGGCGGAGCCATGAAAATAAATGAGCTAGGGGGCCAAGCATTGCTAATCCTTTACGAGGAGGGTCAATTCATGAAATTAAACCTTTTTTAGCAGCAATTGTCGAATGATCACATTCATATTAGCCTCGATATATAGTGATGTTAGGGGGGGGGGGCAGGGCCCTTACTGCCCCCTGTCTTCGCCATTGTGCACGCATCTGAGAGATGAAGTGGAAGGCATGGATAATGAGAGGGGGACGTTGGATATATAATTAATGTGGGTGTATTAGCTATATATGTTAATCCTATAGAGAGAGGTATAGATTGATCGATGTGGACGTGGGAAAGAGGGTGAGACCTCACTGGATATATCAATTGATCGGTTTGTGTGGAAAACTATGAAAGACCTAGCTATATACACACATACATAGAGGAACATCGATCGTTGCGCATGCACGCGTGAGAGATAAAGAATGCCCGATATGATGGAGAGGGGGATGTGTGTGGGTGTGTGCCTTCATGGGAGACCGACCTGAAGAAAAAAATTGCATGCGTACGATGGATAATGTCGACTGGTAGTTTGTGTGCATGCATGCACGAGAGAAAGTTAGTGGTACAATTATAAAGAGAAGACTACTGTGTGGGTGTAAAAGAATAGGTGAGATCATAATCAATATAAAGTTTAATTCAAATATTTGAATAAGAGATCCTGATGTTTGAAACCCATGCATGCATGAATATAACAAAGATCTGCGCGGTGTGGTTTGGAAACGAGCATGTTGTAATGTATACACATTGAACAAGGTCAGACTGATTTGAATTTAAGATACCGATGGCAGACATCATTTGGCCACGTCGCATGCGTGCATGGACACACTATTCTAATTGGAGATGATGGGCGGCTTTCGCATCACATATCTATATCTATACCCCTATATATATATATATTATATATTATATTTTTTATATTGTGTGCGGGTAACTTTAACTTTGAAAGATGGTCGTTGGATGAGGCGAATCCGATGGTCCAAAGATGGCAATTTTGAGCACTATTGGCCGTTGGATATCATCTAGATTCCACCAGATTTCGCCACATGTATAATCTAGAAGACTCCATGGTTGAACTTAAGCATAATGCACAAACATCAAAGCACAAGCACTTCTTATTTGTTCTAGAACCTTCCATATCAGAATTGCCCAAATATTTTTCTACATGATTTGCCATTATTTGTTTTTACTTTATGTCTTACAACGCACAATTCCATGAATCTTAAAATAGATTAGCTTTCTTAAAAAAACTAGATGATTTTGAATGAAATGAACTATAAGAATTAGACGAACATCTACATCATGCATATATGGCTCAAAGCTTGCATGCTATAATGTGGTATTTATTCATAATTTGGTTGCCAAATCTCATGCGTGCAATGCACGTGTACCTTACTCTAGTCTAAATGGTGTTTGTGTGTGTGTTGTGCGTGTTGAGGTGCAAATTGTCTTTTTTTTGGGCACAAGTTAAGCTTGTTCTTCCGAAATTTCATGCCACGCCTTGTTATGCCGAAAATTGAAGCTAGCGTCTCTGTCTATCGTGCTGCGAAACTCCCGCCTCTTCAACCCGCGCCTTGTTAGCCTGAAATATTTAAGATATATCTTTGTCTCGTTGTGCTCCAACAACTCCCTCCATCTCAACCCGCGCCTTGCTATTCTGAAATTACAATGCGCGCGAAAACTCCCACCTCCTGTGAAATCCTGACACGCGAAATGCCCGTGGTACCCCTGAACCGAAAGAACCGCCTCAAATCGGTGGGGGGTACTTTCGTAACTTACCCCACATTTCGGACAAGCACGTCTCTAAGCCATGGTTCCCCACTGCCATCCCATCCGCCCACACATTTGTACACCGAGGCCACGAAAACCCGCGACGAAACCCCACACCCTGCTCCGTCCACCACCCAGCCGGAGCCTCTTCCCCGACGATGTCGTCCACAGCAACACCTCGACGTCCCTCATCTACCATACCGGATGAGGATTCGTCGTCGATCTCATCATCCCGCCGGTTCAGCCACCCTGTCCTCCACCTCCAAGGAGCTGCCCCGATGTTCCCCTCGTCTTTCGCGCCACCTCCATTCCCACACTGCCTTCTTCACCTGCACCACCGGAAGAGCATCATCATCACCGTTTTCTCGGATGAAGCTGTGGCCTAATCGGCTCCACCAAAGAGGTTGTATACTAATCGTCGCATTTTCTTCTTGATTCGATCTCACGGTGCTGCCGGCACTCGGTCCCGAGCCGGCACAGCGTGACTCCATCCACGGCGGCGTCGCTGGCCACTTCCTCCACGGCGTCGCTCCCTCGGCGGCGACGTCCACATCAGTAGCTGCTGCTGCTTTAGCTCTCACTCGCGCTGCTGCTCTGCTCTTGCTCTTGGTCCCCTGCCTGGTCTGCTCTTGCTATTGCTCTTGCTCGCGCTGCTGCTCTCGCTCTTGCTCTTTCTTGCGATGCTGCTCCGATTAAGCTACACTTCAGTCGACTGAATCGACTTTTGGGTCAGTCGATTTTCAAGGGGTGGGCTCGCCGGGGTGAAGGAGGAACTAGCTACAGCGGGGAGGGGGGGTTCGCCGGAGAGGTACCCCACTATCTATATTAGGGTTCAGGATGGGGGCGGTGGTCGCTGGCGGTGGCAGGGCGTTGGCAGGGCGGTGGCGTGGGGATCGCCGGAGAAAAAGCTCGGCACGGGGGGGGGGGGGGGGGGGGGGGGCTAGAGGGATGGCCGGGGCGGCAGAGAACCGGCGGTGGGGAGTGTTTTCGGGGTGGGCGGGGCGGCGGGGGGCTGCTGTTTGGTCAGTGGTGGCTGGCGGCTCAGGGGGGTGGAGGTTGAAGATGAACCGCAGGCCCTTGATTTCGTATCTAACGGCTGCAAAATCGACTGACCAAAGATGAAAAAGTCAGTCGACCGACGTGTAGCCTCACCTTGCTAGTGCGTTCAGTTTCAACAGCAAAATTTAGTTTCGACAGCAAAATTCAGTTTCGACAGTTAAGTTCAGTTTCGACAGTAAAGTTCAGTTTCGACAGTTAAGTTCAGTTTCGACAGTTAAGTTCAGAGATGAGCGGCTAATGTATTTTACATCTAGAACTTTGTGGTTATGTATTTTACGTCATGTATTGTAGATGCTATTAGAATTCCACTCAGGTTAACGTTGTTCGTTGTCTCTCTTGTCCTGCTTCAGCCTCGGCGTCGTACAAGTCACCGGAGCTGCTCCAACGACGAAACCCTCCATCACAGCGGAGCAGTACCTTAGGCTCCATCTCTAGACGCCTAAGATCTTCTTCCCCTCCTCCGACAGCAAAGTCATCCGGAGCATCCTCACCGGCCAACCCAATCACGATGAGATCGACATGGCTTCGCCAAAGAGGTTGTACACTTGTTACATCTCTTTTTTACTCTACATGTTATATATATTGTCCACTGAGCACTCGTAGTAATGGGAAATACAATTATTTTATCCTACTATATGACAAGCATTGAGGTACCAGGCAACTTAGCTATCCGTGATGGACTCTCTTGAACACCATCATTATTTATCTCTGCGCATTTGAGCTGTGCATTTGTCGATGGGCCTGGGAGTTGAGCTAGTATGGCAGTGGCCTGGGTCGAAAGTAATAGAAGTAGCACAAAAACATTTTTTTAGTGTAGGATTTTCCTTGCTCAAGCCTGCCTACTAGAATCGCCAGTGCTTGAAAGGAAAAGCGAATGAAAAACATAGGAATTGGAAAGTTTCCTATGGTACTACTTTTCATGAATTTGGTGCAAAGGAATGGAGCAAAGGAAAACTGTAGGATTTGTTCCTTTAGTGTCTCCTTGAAAGAAAAACAGTAGGAATTCTAATTTCCACTTCTCCTCCTTTTCATATTCCTATTCATCAAGCACAAGACGAAGAGATAGTAGCATAATAGCATTATAACCGTACATTTTCTTATGGTTTGACTTAATCCCACCATGCTTTTTTGCGTCCTGTGATCTTCCAATTGTTGTGAATCAAACACCCAGATTGGCAGAAATCCTGTGTTTTTAAATTCTCTGTTTTGCACGTGCATTCCTATCCTATTCCTGTCTATTTCCTATCCCTGCATTGTTAGAATCCTCAAATTCAAACAATCCCTTAATCAATTACTTCTGTTACGGATATGTGTCAAAGAAAACCTTGTGTGGTTTGTCCTACTCCCGCGGCGCTGTGTTCCACCCTAGCTCAGCTGCTCCAACGATGGAAGGGTTCACCGCAGCAGGGATCCGCTCTCCACACTGTCTTTCGCCGCCTCAGATCTTCTTCCCCACCGCCGGTAGCCACGACAACTGCATTACCATCATCAACTGAGCAGATGACCTTGAGGACTACACAGGTCCGCAAGAGAGGCCGCACTCTTCTGTGTCTGCTTATGTTATGCGTCGCTTAATATGATGACATGCTACATTATCGTCGTGTTCACCTATTAGACTCCGAGTCAGGTCCAAACTAATGCTGAAACTTGAGTTTTATATGGTTGTGGGGTACATATTGGGGCAGCAATCAGTACTATCTGGTTAATCTCCGGTGTCTACTATGAGTTTAATGTTGGGTGCAAACAAACATTAAAGGAGCCATTATCTGTATTTTTAACTAAAGATATTATCTGCCTACTATCATTGGTTTTGGGTCTATCCACAGTTTGCTACCATCAATCTAGATTTGTGCATGCACTACTTACATAATCTCACTATGTTTTATTCCTATGCATGCCAGTTATTGTACACAATGGAACTGATCATGTAGAGCAAAAGAGACGAGCCTTGCGTGGCAATAAAATTTCATGCAGACGTCGTTCCATGGTGGGCGCAAAGGCAGTCCCCCTCCACCCATTTCGGATTGTAATCAAGAGGAAGATAACTGTTCTGAGGGGGATTCAGAAGGAGAAGACCACTCCTATTTACCCCATGAAGTCTTCGCTCTAACATGGCATGCTGATGTTGGTAATATCATGCATCTGGTGCCTTGCATTGCTTACTGTATACATTAAAGATGGCATCTGCTTAGTTTAGACATGCTTTGTGTCAATGCCATCTGTTTAGTTTCTTTATCGTATATGTGAATCATGCAATACCATCTTGTCTAGCCAGGCATCATATATGTGAGTTTTGCAATGCCACCTTGGTTAGCCAGTCATCTTATATGTGAATTATATCATGCCATCATTTTTTTATTACGTGTTAAATTTGTCAACAATTTTAGTACATTCAATTACTCTTCCTGTGCATCAGCCATTCGGCACGGTCATGGAAAAATCTGGAGTGGAAACAAGGTCTTCAGAGCAGACAATGCTATCTGACGAAGCGCATGTCTTGCTGGTTACCGATAGCTCCTCAGAGGAGGATTCAGAGATAGATGACCAGTCATATTTCCCCCCGAGGTGCATGCCCTAACTTGGCAGAGTTATGTTGCTCATATCGTGCGTATGGTATCTTGCATTGCTATGTCATTTGCTTAGTTTAGACATGATTTGTGTGAATGCCACCTATTTAGTGTCTAATTACCATATATGTGAATTATGCAATGCCATCTTGTTGCAAGACATTATATATGTGAATTATGCAATGTTATCTTGTTGCAAGGAATTATGTATGTGAATTATGCAATGCTATGTTGTTTAGGCAAGCGTCATATATGTTAATTATATCATGCCGTCCTTTTTTTCTATTTCTCATTGCTTTTGTCGACAATGTTTGTATATTCAACTGCTCTTCCTGTGCATCAGCCATTTGAATTGGTGATGGCGAAATCTGGAGTGAAAACAAGGTCTTCAGAGCAGACAATGCTACCTGCTGAAGCAGATATCTTGCTGGTTACAGATAGCTCTTCAGAGGAGGATTCAGAGGCAGATGACCAGTCCTATTATCCCCCTGAGGTGTATGCTCAAACTTGGCAGGGTTATATTACTCATAAAATGCATATGTTGTATTGCAATGCTTAGTTTTTACATCATATACACAATATTGAATGCCATCTCCTTAGTTGACACATCATATATGTGATTGCCCTCTCCTCACTTCCTTGCTATATAAATCATATATTTGAATTATGCCATGCCATGATGTTTACATAGACAGCATGTATCTGAATTATGGCATGCCAACCCATTTTCTAAAGACATAATATAGTTATATCATCTCATTCTGTTTACATAGTCATCATATTTTAAATTATTTCATTCTATCCGTGAATTATATCATGCCATCATGTTTCCATCGACGACATGTTTGTGATTTATGGCATGCCAACCACTTTAATAGACACATCATATAGTTATATCATGTCATCCTGTTTACATAGTCATCATATTTTGAAGTATGTCATTCTATCATGTTTAGTTAGCCATCATACATGTGAAATTGTGTCATGCTATCCTGTTTAATTAGCCATCATATATGTGAAATTATGTCCTGCTATTCTGTTTGCTTAGACAACATAAATGTGAATTATTTCATGCCCTGTTTTCTTCCCTACTATCCATTGCACCTGTCTATCTTACAATGTCTGTACATTCAATTACTTTTCTTGTTTATCAGCCATTTCAATTGGAGGGAGTGATGGCAGTATCTGTGCGAGTAAAAACACGGTCTTCATAAAAGATCGTGCTACCTGTCGATGCAGATAGAACCACGGTTGTACTTGCCCAAGAACCAGCCCCACCACACATAACCCACACTGATGCAGATTGTACCCCTACCTAGTTGGACAGAGAACTAGCTACACCCCTTCTAACCCCAACCCCAGCAGATAGACACCCAGTTCCTGTTGACACAGCACCATCTCCACCACAGAGCACCCAAACACGAGCAGTTAGTAAGGCAACTTCAGTGCCCAAATCACGAGGACCACCACTCCGAACCCGAAGTCAACGCTTAAAGCAGAAGAAGAATTGTTCTCAGGTCAGGTTCCATAGCTATGGTTCATACTACTTTGCTCTTGCATCACTGTATTTAATGATACCAACCAATTTCAAATTTGAAGGATGCAATTGAAACTCCAATGGCGCAACAGGTATGTTTTAAACCTGTTTCTTCAACGTGTTTGGCTGTTTGCTGTTGTAACTTGCTCTACGTTGATTTCAGTTTCAATTGAATAAACAGTTATGTTCTCATGCCATGCACATTACAAGTGTTGTTATTGCTGTGTAGTTTCCCACACTTATATTCTGTCTATGCTGCTTTGTCTTAAATAGATATGATTCGAACTGTATCTATCTCGATTTGGCAACATAAACTAGAATGATATAGACCATACAGTGACCATACTACATAGATATATGTTTGTTTCATGCTGTTATCCTATCCACCTTACTACCGAACTGGTTTACCAAAATGAGTTTCATATATTACATTGTAAACCTGAGATGTGTTTGTTTGTTTCTCTTTTAGAACGAGGATAAAATATTGGAGAAGAGTACCCTGTTATGCAATGGTAAAGGAAGTAATGCAGATAATGTTCAAGATAGTGAGACATCCCTGTTGGTCTCCAAGAAAGCTGATAAAAACTATATTGAAGACACCGAGACAACCCCAAAGTCCTATCTTGATGTAGTGTTCAAGTTACTGGCTACCACTGCTGGCACCAGCTCTTCGAACTCGTTGCCTGAATCAGTTCGGCTTCTTGAGTCTCAACTTCAAGTTGAAAGACATCGATCAGATGTTATGCGACAGGAAGCCGAAGGACTGAGGAAGTCCCTGCAGAATTCAGATGCATACTTTCTGGTGCAACAGCAAGCGCTGGAGGACTTAAGCGCCAAACAAGAGAGAGTTAATAAGCTTGCTAAGCATCTTGCCAGCATTATGGGTACACAGGATATTGTTTCTTGAGCTCTTCTGAAGTAGTTTCGGTTCTGGACTTGTTTTGCTATGGCGTTTATATGCTGTTGTGTTCCCTATATTTGCACTGGTGGCGAACTTTGATGCCCAGTGGATGCAATATGTGTAATAGCCGTGATAGCTTAGTGTAAGTTGCTTGCTTATTTATTTCCTTGTTGTCTTGTTTATTTGTTTTCTTGTAGTCAGTGTAGTTCTTTTTCTGCGGTTTGCTAGTGGCTGCAATAACCTATTTTATAAAACTAGGCCACAATAACCATGGGCCAATATTTACTGTAGTGACACTAGACCTATGGGCCATAGAAACAGTGGGCCTTCTACGGGCCGTATAAACAGTGGGCCTTCTACGGGCCGTAGAAACAGTGGGCCTTCTACGGGCCGTAGAAACATTGGGCCTTCTACGGACCATAGAAACAATGGGCCTTCTACGGGCCGTATCATCAATGGGCCTTATACGGGCCGTATGATCGATTGGCCAAACATGGGCCAAACAGACTGCATTCTGGCCGTAAACAGGCTAGAGTTGGAATCGTCCGTTCATGGGCTGACCATAACGGGCCATCGTTAATAGGCTGTATTTGATAACGCTACGAAAACGACCCAACGTATTAACGGACCACAAACGGGCCGACTGTAACCACGGGATGAATTTGGCCCACAAGCAGAAAATGACAGTAACGGGCCGTAAGTAAATGAATGCTGGAAATGAGCCCAAGAATAAATGGGCTCTGAGAAGGCCGAAAATAACATGGGCTGGAAATGGCCCAACGGAATAACGGGCCATTAATGGGTATAAAGTGATACACTGTTCTATATGGGCCAGTTTCACCACGGGCTGTTAATGGGTGTAAAGTGATACACTGTTCATTATGGGCCAGTTTCACCACGGGCCGTTAATAGGCCAAGAGTTACATAGAGCCTCATATGGGCCGAAAGACGTCATGGGCCATACATGGGCCAGAACTGAAAACGGACTGGAATCATATTGGATGGCCTAGACGACGCTACTAGGCCTAATTCGAATAGGGCGTAACGGGCCTTGGGTTAGCGGGCTGTAAATGGGCTATATGCTAACATGCCGTTAACAGCCTTTCCATGGGCCGGCCCGCCTCATTTTGACCAAGTCAAATGAGGCGGCCTTTTCACAGCCATGGGCCTCTGTTGGGCCATGCCATGTGTCGACGTATCATAGGCGCCTTCTGTCCAATGAGTGGATGACATCTGTCCCAGCGATGAGCCGACACGTGTTTCCTCCAGCCAATGATGATTTTACACGTGGAAAATCCCCATTGGTCGGGGCTGTTAACGGGTTATCGGATCGAAAACCCGACCCGATAGCTTAACGGAGTTCCGTTGCGGTGGATGCCACGTGTCGGTCACCCTTGACGAAAGCACTTCTGTGACGCGCGATTTATCGTCATGGAAGTGGACACTTCCGTGATGATAATTTTGGTAATGTCATGGAACACTTCTACGACAGCACATGTATGACTATCTTGATTCTGTCATAAATTTGTCATGGATGTACATGCATGACAAAAAACACGACCTACTGTGACAAACACGTATCATCACGGAAGTGTATTTTTTTGTAGTGATGGAGGCATAAGCAACATAAGGATTCATGATCCATATACCAAAAGCATCATAAGTTGTCATCCCTGTCCACATCACCAGCTACATAACTACATCCCTACATCGACGTCAAATTGTCAAGCTAGATTACTCTTGGAATGAGCTCTACTCCGAGTCGGAGCAGGTGGGAATCTCCCCCAAATGAAGGAGGCATAGGAGTTGACATTGGAGGATTATGGAGTCAATGGCACCAAGTCGTCACTCTCCTCAGGCAGCGCTTCTTTCTTGGCTAGCTCCTAAAAAAACTTCTGATGCTCAGCACGTAGGCGGTCCATCATCTTGCGGATGCCTTCGGCCTTGTGCTTGATCATCCAGGATCGACTCGTAGATTACGCAGTTCCCAGCAAGCAACTGTGGGTTCGCCTGAATGAGAGACGCCAAGTATGCCTCATCGTCGACCAGAGAGTCCACTCTAAAGGGAGCGGCTTTGTAGGGCGACGCCATGACCACGATTCAGTGCTAACACCCTTCGGTAAATTAACAAAAAAAATGTGTGACAAACATAATTTGACATAAATATTGATCATCGAATAATAATGCCGGGCAGTCAAACATTCTGCATTCCTGTCACACAGGTTTGCACAAGATGGAAGAAAAGACAACCCTTTTGAACATAATGGCTTTTGAGTTCTTTACTATCCTAATCTCAAATTAGGGAGTAGGATAGTAAAGAACTCGAAAGACATTATGTTGTGGATGGTTCTCTTCCTTCATCGTAACGAATTCGCTATGTGTTTGGAATGGAGGATGATTGAATTCGACATTAGGCTTCTATCCATTGAAGCTTGTCTAGTTGTTATTTCTTCTTCCATCATATGACAACCACTATGTGTTCAAAATAGAGAATGTTTAATGTCGGTAAGTCAAACATTCTGTATTCCTGTCACACAGGGGTTTGCTGAAGATGGAAGAAAAGACAACCATTCTAAACATAACGACATTCGAGTCCTTCAGGATCCTAATACCTAATTTTAGAGTAGGATAGTGAAGAACTCAAAAGCCATTATGTTTTGAATGGTTCTCTTCTTCCATCGTAGTGAAATCGCTATGTGTTGGGAATAGAGAATGATTGACTTCAACATTAAGCTTTTGTCCATCGGCTAGTCGTTGTTTCTTCTTCCGTCGTAAGCAAACGCTCTGACTTTAGATGGATCGAGTATGATCATGACGACTAGAAATAATTAAACACAAGTCACACAACAATCTTCGAAACAACATATTAATTAAGTTCACAACAATCATACAAGTAACAAAAGATCTGATGTGTGGACACATTGGCTCTCCGCCGACTCCATCAGGGGTTGCCGCAGTCCCGACCGTGGCAAGGGTGGCCATCAGGGTATCTACAGCTGCACAAGCTCTCTCAAAAGAAGCAGCCGCCCTCTCGGCCACTACACGAGCACTGTCCTTGCAGGCGGCCGGCCTCTCGGCCGTTGCACGAGCTCCCTTCTTGCAGGCTGCTGTCCTCTCGGTTGTTGCAAGAGCGCTCCCCTTGCAGGCAGTCGCCCTCTCGGCCGCTGCCTCCGCTCTCTCGGCAGCTGCATGAGCTCTATCCTGTGAGGCCAGCACCCTCCGTGCCGCTCCAACCACCGTATCAGTGGCCTCGGTCTCCCTAACAAGGCATCTCCAAGTCCCCATCTTTGTCGTCCAATAGTGAACACGCAAACCTAACATAACATGAAGAAAAAACACATTGAATTTAGAATCACAAAGTCCGCACATAGACATAACAGGCATATGGGTTGACTTTCAGTACGTCGATACTCTCTTCAACAGCTGTTATCTCTCAAATGGTACTATTTAATTTTCACGTCAGATGTGTCGTATTCGATGATCCATTTAATCTGGGTGTTCTAACCTTTTAAGTTTGCGGCCGATGGTTCTGGCTTGACGAAGATGTATGCTATGCCTGAAAAGGACATGGAGTATTTGATCCCGAGCTCACACTAGTAGAAAAACACCTATTAGTCCCGGTTCGTAAGGGCCTTTAGTCACGGTTCATGAACCGGGACTAATGGGTCGTTACTAATACCTCCACCCATTAGTCCCGGTTCAAACACGAACCGGGGCAGATGTGCCTCCACGTGGCCGGTCCGCCAAGCCCAGTCAGGGGGGCCTTTGGTCCTGGTTGGTGGCACCAACCGGGACCAAAAGTCCATGTTTTTTTAGAAAAGTGGCTGCTTTAGGGGTTTTGGGGGTTATTTTTAGGTTGTTATTAGCTAGCTAATAGAGAGAAGTGTCCTCTCTTATATCTTCGTCCTTGGTTTACCAACGCTGCTGCTATGTTCATTTCACCCGCTGATATAACAACTCATGCATGCTCGCATCATACATCATCATATATAATAACAAGTCCTACTAATCATGCATCATCATACAACTTCTACTCGTTATTAATAATAAGTCATACGATCATCATCCTCATAGTCATCGAACCCAACCCTACATAATTGTTCTTAGCACATGATCATCAGTATCAGGTAGGACCTAAACACCCTTACGCTGCGTTTGGATGTTCGTATTGGGCTGCCGAATTGGATTTGGTAATGGGCTGACCCCAATACAGACGTTTGGATGTACTCTGAAACAACCCACCGAAACAGAAACGAATACGCTAGAGTTGTGGCTCGCACGCGCCCACCCATCGGGCCAATACAGGCCTGGACCTCCGATTTGGCCTGAATTCTCTCCCCCGCAAAGGAAAATGCTTCGCCAGTTCCTCCCCCTACCACGAGACAGAGGGTTCGAGAGAGGAACCAGCGCCTGGAAGATCGACGACGGCACCCTTCCTTCTTCCTCCGTCGCCGGCCCGTGTAGGTATGGTCGCCGCCTCCCCTTCCCTTCTTCCTCCGCCGCCATCCCTTTCCCTCCTCCGGCGCTCTCCCTTCTCGGTCTCTCTGGCCCTGCTTGCCGTGGCCAGATCGGATCTGAAGCCAACGGCAGCAGTCCACTCCGGCGCCGGCCCTTGCTTTCCTCTCCAGCCATGCGGTGAATGAGATGGACGCTGCACTGATCCTCTCCCTCAGACCACTTCCTGGTCCAGCCAGCCCCTTGATTCTTCCCTATCTCCAAGCAGCCTACTCTGTTTCCTTTTCTTCCCAACCCTTTTGTCAATGATTTGCTGAGTACTGAAGTATCCTCTTGTTGCAGGTTGGATTAACAGTTGGAAGCCATCTAGGCCGACTTGAGGTATGAATATGCAATTTTGTGAACTATGCTTGTGGTGGTCTGATGCATATGCTTATCTTATGATGAATTTGATGCATACTTATGTATGATTTGATGCATCATGGTCATACAATTTTGTGAACCTTCAATGCTTGTGGTGGTCTGATCCATATGGTCATCTTGAATGATGCATGGTTATATTGAAATTATCCCAAAGTTAACATGATATATATGCATTGTAGCTGCATGTCACAAATGAATTTGATTGCTTCCATTACCGAAGAGAACAAAAGAAGAAAAAGGAAAAGGATCATCTTGACAGCGATGTATGTTGAGTCAGTTTGTCTTGGCCTAGCTTATCTTAGTACGCAGAGAGTACCGAAGAGTTTGCGATGCTTTAGTGATGAAGAGTTTCGATATGTTCATAGGAAGTACTTGCTGAAAGAAATGTACAATAGGTCAGAAGTAACTTGCTATGATGAGTTGCGCTTAACCAAAAGGAATTTTCATGATCTTTGCACGATGTTGCGTATAAAGTGTGGTCTGAAAGATAGCGTATATGTCACTGTAGAAGAAAAGGTTGCTATGTTCTTGTTGGTGGTTGGACATGGTATTAAAATGAGAGTGTTGCGTGGCACTTACAAGCGTTCTTTAGAGACTATTAGTAGGCACTTCTCGAATGTGTTGACAGCCATTCTTTCCCTAACTGGGGAGTTTATCAAGCTTCCTAATCCTTCTATTGAACCTCCGGATGATTACAAATGGAAGTGGTTTGGAAATGCCTTGGGAGCACTAGATGGGTGTCATGTTGATGTTTCTGTCGTTGCGGCTGACGAAGGGAGGTATAGGAACAGAAATCAAGATATGTTCTACCTGGCTGGGAGGGATCTGCATCTGACTCCAGAGTGTTGCATGATGCAATGAGAAACGACCGTCAAGATGCATTTGTTATACCTCATGGTATGATTGTTTCTCTTGGCATTTTGATTCTTTTTGTGTGAATGTTAGCTAAATCTAATTGGTGCACTATAGGAAAATACTACTTAGTGGATGCTGGCTACACCAATGGACCTGGCTTTCTGGCTCCATTCAGATTGACTAGGTACCACTTGAAAGAGTGGGTCTCAAGTCAACAACAACCCCAAACTGACAAAGAGTTGTATAACTTGCGCCATTCTCGGGCTAGAAATGTTGTGGAGAGAACTTTTGGCCTATGGAAGAAAAAATGGGCCATTCTACGAATTCAATCTTTCTTTGACATAAA
Organism: Triticum timopheevii; assembly: GCA_963921465.1. Lineage (NCBI taxonomy): Eukaryota > Viridiplantae > Streptophyta > Magnoliopsida > Poales > Poaceae > Triticum > Triticum timopheevii. The sequence continues at coordinate 128,009,610 of OY997274.1, forward strand.
GGACCAGATAACAAGTGTCCATATGGTGTTGAATAACATATGGACTGTATGACATGCTAATTTAAATATAAATCATTGCAGATTCGAATTATTAATGCTTGTTGTGTGCTACACAACTTTGCAAGGGATAGGCAGCATATGATGGATGATTTATTGCTGCAAGAAGTTGATGCTGACCTAGCAAATTTGGAACATGAGCCCGTGGACGATACTGATTTGATTACATCTGTTCAAGTCACTAATGAATGGACCAACTTTAGGCAACAATTGTCGCAAGACATGTATGCTGAATACCTTCTCAGGCATGCTGAATTAGAGATGACGTAGTTAGTTGATGGTGGATTAGTTAGTGGATGTGCGTAGGTGGTGGTTGTCTCATTTTGGTAGTGCCTAGGTGATGATGGTAGCTTGCTGATTGTCTCATTTTGTCTCGAAATTTGCACTCTCATTCAACATTTATTTGACCCAAAATACTTTTTTTCCTTTTTGCAAAATTGTTATTCTTTGTAGCAGAATGGCTGAAGGAACTGGTACTGGAAAGAGGACTTATGTCACTTAGGATGATGAGATGGACGCTGCCTTGCTTGAGGTACTTGTTCATCATCACAACATGGGTGACCATTCACAAAATGGATGTTAAGCACATGTGTACAGTGCAGCTATCAAGAATGTGAAGGAGAAGTGCAATAAGGATATTGCGAAGAACAACATATTAGGAAGGCTTAGGACTTTCGACAATCAATTTGAAATCATTAACAAGATCCTTTCTCAAAGCGGTTTTGGTTGGGATTGGGTCAATAATAAGCTGTCCATTGATAGCGATGATGTGTGGACTAAATATTTGGAGGTAACTTACATACATTTGCATTGTTTTAATTATTTTTTTGTATGCAACAAAACATGGCAGCAACTTTACTTCTGTGATGGGTGTGTTGTGCAGGCTAATAAGAAAGAGAAAGCATTAGCTTCTTACAAGACCAAAGTAGTGAAGCACTGGGAAGCCATCTCTACCATATATTCAAAAGATCATGCGGATGGTGAAGGTGCCAAGACAGGTGCTGAGACTGCTGCAGATCTAGAAGAAACAATTGAAGTCTCTCCAGAAATGGTACCAAAGAGACAACGAACAGGTGATGCCATTATGATTGGAGAAATGAGGACTACTTTTAAGGATGCTTTGAAGACAACTGATCCACTTCCATTGCCAAAGGTTACTACTCCTTCTGAAATACTTGCTGCACTTGAGTTGATACCAGAGTTGGCAGAAGTAGACATGTTGCGCTCTTACGGAAAGTTGATTCTTAATGAGCGCTTGTTTGAAGCTCTAATGGAGCTTCCCATGCACATGAGGAACGCTTGGCTGCTATTATTGCCTTGAAGTTATAATAGTTATGATTCCTGTGTCTTGTTAAACTTGGACCTGTCTGAACTATTCGGTTTGTTACATTTGGAACTATGTACTGTTCAACTTCTACTTATTTGAACAATTGTGATGTTACATTTGGAACTATGTGTCGTTGAGAATTTGAGATATATGTGTTGTACTGTGTTGGTGTAAAATAATTTTTTATTCTTTTTGTGTCAATATTATATGATGTCATCCTCAATTTCTAGACTAATTGATGATAATTTTTACTATATAATCATCCAATTATAGTCATACAACTACTGTTTTAATGCATATAGTAATGTTGCTATGCAATTCCAGTGTTTGACATCCAAACACAATTCTGTATTGAAACCTCAGGACGATTCCGTGAGACAATTCAGTATACATCCAAACAACCGAATTCGTATTCATGTCGATTACAGTTTCCTGTCTGAATTGGAATTGAAACCAATACAATACATAGGCCTCCAATACAGACATCCAAACACAACCTTAAGGTAAAATAGCATAAAACAATATAGACCCTGACTCTCCATTATGAAGAATGGTGATCATCCTGTCTCCAATTCTTGCCCTTCGCTGCTTTTTTGCTTCCAAGAAGCTCCTTACGACTGTCCATACATTTTTTCCATTCTTTGATTGTCATGTCTCCACTTCTTTTAAAAACCCGGTATGGACAGTTGAGATTCGTAGGAAGACCTGGTTGTATGTTCAAAACATGAAAGGTACTGTGCGTATACATCAGATGAGGCACACAATCATTCGGGATTATCTATGGAAAAACATAGTAATAACTTCATAGTTAGCAATGATGTACTAGTTTTAGAAGTGTGCAAAAAGATGCACGGATGTTGTAATAGTAAAAAATCTAACAGGGTATCTCCATGGTAGTTACCGTAGTTCAACACGTGCACTAGTGGCACGTATTGACCATAATGTTGAGGAGTTTGATTATAGATATTGTAATTCTCAAGATCAGTACAAAATGCGACCAGATGATTTTTCTCCTTATAAGTTAATTCGGAGCCTTCGGTGTAGTAGGTTCTGTCTACCATCTTCCGCACATTCTTTGAAGAATGAAAATAAGCTGTCAATGGAAATAAGTTGTCAAATATTTTGAAATAAACAATATAAATTACTTAATAACTATGTTAAGCTCACATGGGGGAAGAATTGGAGGTGTATCCACAAGGACCCAAATCGAAGGTCTCTCTTGCTCGATTGTAGGATCACCAAGATCCATGGTGACAAGCATACCCTCATCAAGACCATACATCTTGCAAAGTGCTTCCCAATTTTTGCAACCAAAATGGGTTACACTCTGAGCATTGTACAACTTTACTTGAAAATTCACACCATGATGGGTACTTAGGATATTTTTTTTGGTTTCGAAACTTTCATGGTCTTCAAAACCCATCCTCTCCAAGACATAGCGTCTTGCAAAGCATGGGATAAGCTAGTCGAATTGGTAAAGATGAAAATACACGTTAAAATAGTTGAAGTCATGCTTAATTACGAAAAAAATTATTGTCGTCGTTGCGTACCGTATGAACATTGAAGGTCTCCTCGAGCTTAATGCTGAAGCGCCGATCTTCGTCCAGCTCAATGAACCTGTCGCACATACCTCGGTCGTCGTGGCACCAGTCGCACTCCCCCGGGCGGTTTTCGTCGTCCGAGTACGACATTTCCGGCCTATGTTCATAATTCAAATATTAAACTAGATTATTAATCACGGGTTGACTATCGGTGATGTACCTAGCTCCTCCTTTCATACCCGAGTGCATTATTACACCAAATTGTCTAGCACACGGGAATGAAGGAGAACTTATCCAATATGAGCATTCAATAAGCAAAACCAAATCATAAAATAAGAAAAACCAAATCATAAAATAAAGTAGTATTCAAATTAGCATGCATTCAATAATTATAAGCAAAAGTACATCATCTCTTGGTGTCCGTACATCGTCGAATATTATCACTAATATAGCATCACTAATACAACTAGAACCGTAGCGCCTGACGGGTATCGACGCGGGCGGTGGACACCCAAAGATAAGGAATCATCACAGGATCATAGCTCTAGTGAGATCCCTGAAGAACCTGCCAGGTATTGTCGAATCTGCCCTCCAATGCAACCATGTAGCGACGGGCGTGCTCGTCCTCCTCGCTAACACGGTGACGTACCACCTCCGCGGTGTCCGGAAGCCTGAGCACCGTCACTGGCCCACGCGACCGCCACCAAACAAGGATCGGGTCAACAACGGGCTGCCTCCTCACCAACCTACGTCCCCCGGAAGGTAGCACCTCCCAATACCAGCCCGGCGGAGCCCAGTCCCGAACATGGCCCTGATCAAGCAGGCCTCCACCGCCGAGTCGACAACGACGAGGATGCGGGATAGGCATCGCCGACGTCGATGCGGGAACTACTTCTATATAGTTAAATAAAGTAGTTTTATTAATTAAATCAACTATCTAGTTCAACTACGAAGCACTTACTATAAATAAATAAAGTAGTACTTACTAAAAACAAACTACTTCTATATTAAATCAACTAGTTGGTGGCTCCAACCGGGACAAAAGAAGGGCATTTGTCCCGGTTGGTGCCACCAACCGGGACCAAAGAGGGGGACTGGTACCTGTTGGTGCCACCAACCGGTGTCAATGCACCCGTCTAATTACTTATTTATTTTCTGCAGCAGTTTTTTAGTTGATTCTTTCTGCAGCTATTTTTAGTCCCACCTCGCCAAGCGAGAGGCACTCGCAGCGGTTTATAAGCCCTGAGTGCAGAGACGATGAAGAAGAGGCTCAATGCTCACCTGCACGTTGCTTAGCTTCAAGCCTTGAGGATTAGGGTAGACTGCACGGAGCTATGTACAGTGCAGTTTACACTATTCCGAAAGGCTTGAAGCTAATTAACGAGCATTGCGCCTCTTTTTTTATTTTTAATGACTTATTACAACTCAGAAATAAAAAGAAAAAATAAATATAGCAGAAAAGAAAAAATACGATATAAAAAACTACTCAGAAATAAATAGAAGAAAAAATAGTTGTGATTAACTTTACTAAAAAAATGAGCATAGATGCTTATTTTTAATGACTTATTACAATTTAGAATTAAATAGAAGAAAAAATAGTTGTGATTAACTTTACTAAAAAATGAGCATAGATGTTTATTTTTAATGACTTATTACAACTCAGAAATAAAAAGAAAAAAATAAATATAGCAGAAAAGAAAAAAAATTATATAAAAAACTACTCAGAAATAAATAGAAAAAAATAGTTGTGATTAACTTTACTAAAAAACTGAGCATAGATGCTTATTTTTAATGACTTATTACAATTCAGAAATAAATAGAAGAAAAAATAGTTGTGATTAATTTTACTAAAAAATGAGCATAGATGCTTATTTTTAATGACTTATTACAACTCAGAAATAAAAAGAAAAAAATAAATATAGCAGAAAAGAAAAAAAATATATAAAAAACTACTCAGAAATAAATAGAAGAAAAAATAGTTGTGATTAACTTTACTAAAAAAATGAGCATAGATGCTTATTTTTAATGACTTATTACAATTCAGAAATAAATAGAAGAAAAAAATAGTTGTGATTAACTTACTAAAAAAATGAGCATAGATGCTTATTTTAATGACTTATTACAATTTAGAAATAAATAGAAGAAAAAATAGTTGTGATTAACTTTACTAAAAATGAGCATAGATGCTTATTTTTAATGACTTATTACAACTCAGAAATAAAAAGAAAAAAAATAAATGAAGCAGAAAAGAAAAAACTATATAAAAAACTACTCAGAAATGAGCATAGATGCGCTTATAAAGAAAATTCAACTAAATTCATAATAAATTTCTACTAACTTCAGAGAAATTCAGTATGAATTTAGGATAAATTTCCTGTATAAGGGCATCTATTTTCATTTTGAGAGGAGCTCAACAAGGCAGAGAGGAAGGGACTTATAAACCGGTCTGAGCCCCCTTCGGTTGGCGAGGTGGGACTAAACTCTGACCGCAACGAGGACCAACCCTTTAGTCCCGGTTGGTGGCATGAACCGGAACTAATGGGCAGCCTTTGGTCCAGGTTCATGCCACCAACCGGGACCAATAGTGGTGGGCAAGGAGCGAGGCCCATTGGTCCCGGTTCGTCCCACCAACCGGGACCAAAAGGTCCAGACGAACCGGGACCAATGGCCCACGTGGCCCGGCCGGCCCCCGGGGCTCACGAACCGGGTCCAATGCCCCCATTGGTCCCGTTCTGGATTGAACCGGGACTAATGGGCTGACCTGGCCTGGACCGTTGCCCCCTTTTCTACTAGTGTCATATGCTCCCGCATGAATAGTAAAATAAAAAAAATGAAAAAAATCAGTTTTTTTTTGTGATGAACATTGATAAATTTTCTAACTGCGTGCAAAATTTCAGGTTGAAAGGACATTCGTGAAGGTCTGGGCAAAAAAATTCGATGGTTGAAAAAGATTGTTGTTGGAAGCATTTTGGAGCATCGATTTTGTTATTTTTGCCCAGACCTTCACGGATGTCATTTCGACCTGAAATTTTGCATGCAGCTAGAACATTCATCAATGTTCATCACAAAGAATATTCATATTTGTTTGAATTTTTTCGATTTTACTGTTCATGCATGAGTACATGAACCCGGGATAAAAAGAGCACTTTCGCTGAGAAAATAAATAACCAACCGGCAGATGACGCCAACCAAAATCAAAGTCCCTCCAGGATCCTCAGCAAGCCCGCAGACTGATTTCTCCATTGCTGACATTCAATTAGGGCATGGGCACGGCCTAGTGCAGCAGCACGAATCCTGACCCTGAATGAACATAAAAGTATTCGTGCAAAGTTATTTACTACAGAAAACAGAGTATTCCAACTTCAGCTAATGCCCCAAAATACTTGAATGAAGTGGAGATGAATTCTTAAAACAGTTTTGCTAAAGCACATCTAGATGTGCAATAAGTATTGCACATCTAAGTCCTACGTCATTCTTCTTAAAATTTCTGGAGGATTCAGTAACACGCAGAAAAATATTCTGAGTATTCCAGTACTCCATATTTTCCATGGAAATCAATGAATCACAAAAAAGATCCCCACCCATCCGTTTAGTTGTGACCATGAACCGTGTTTTTCGATATAAAGCATGCTTTTATTAATTCAAATGTAGCGCGAAGAGGAGAATACAAATTAGAAACCAAGAGTGCTCAGATTCTTCTTCTGCTAAAGACTTCAGCCGCAACCTGTAACAGCAGTTTTGCTCAGTTGGACCGCAGTACGCGCAGTCCTCGTCTGTGTAAAAACCTGACAAAAATTCAAGCCAATGAGCCGCTTGAGCTATACCGTCTTTGATCTTCAGCCAACACATTCATTTTATCTGTATTGGTCAGTCGTAAGCAAGCACGGTCTTGGCGTAAATCCTGGCTAGCCAGTTCTTCCGTTGAAATAGGCTGTCTGTGGGCTGTTTCATTGACAATATTCTGCTAAGCGCAAAAGGCCTAACCAAACTTGACTTTGAAAGGTACCTAGCCAAGAATGATCCTGCGGTTGCTCGGAAGATGAAGTTGATCAAAAAATTTCGCTGAAAGATACCCATGAAGATCCGAGTTCGTCAGAGAATCTAGCGGATGCAAGGTAACTAAATTGGAGCATCGTCGAGGAATCGACGTACTCTCTTCATCTCATTGCAACTGTCCCTGTCTGTGAGACAAGCCTTTTCACTTCTATAAACAACTCGACAACTAAGCTGGGATAAGATAACTTGAAACTGTGTAGTAGTAACAATTAACAACTGGTAATGTGACATCACGGTGATGCATTGGTGCTAGTATTTCAAGATACAGACATCCGTTCCCAGATCAGCCATGCTGCTAATTAAAGAACCAAACTTAGCGTTCTCCTGTCAGGCTGTTATGCACTCATAGTTCTCTAACTTTGACAATTATCGATTTATTAAAGAAAAACAATTACCATTGTTTAAATGAAAGCAGTGTGCCGTTAAAAAATTTCTCTCGACAAATTCAGTACTGGTATGTTCATCTGAAAGTTGAGATTTTCTCCACCAAAACCATGTATGTTGGAGATTATGTTTTGTCTGAAGTCTGAACTATCAACTGTCTATTAAGGAGCTGGAGAACCAGTACAGCGCTGCTTCAAGAAGACAACACAAGCATGGCAACAGAAGCCTCCCTTCTCCCTAGCAGATTCATCTCAGACAGTGGCCGTGTCAATCTACAAGTGCTCTGCGGGCACTTGGCCAGACTCATGCTTACCATTCTCCTGGTAGGCTAAAGCACACATGCATGTAAAGTCATACTACCTCCATCCTGATTTATTGGTCCCCTTCGTATTTTGTGTCAAATTTTTATCAAAGATTTAACTAACAAAATATTAATGCATGTCATAAAAATTATATATTTTGATTCATATTTAAATATAGTTTCCCATGATATTATTTTTTATGACAAGCACTAACATTTTGTTAGTTAAATTCCAGATCAAAATTTAGTACAAAATACAAAGGGGACCAACCAGGACGGAGGTAGTACCTACATATGTAATACTGCCTCTGTTTAGATTATAGGCGACATTATAGAAAGCATGAACTTCTCCAACTTCGAACATTCAGGTTTGTAAAAAGCAAAAAGTACCACTATATTGTTATTTACAAATGTTGGGGGCTATACCTTTCTAAATCACGATCTATTTTCAAATGAAATTACAGAAGTCCTAAGACATCGGTACTACTTTGAAAACATATGTATTGGTCTAAAGAGAATATGCACACTGAACATCTACCTCTTCTTTCCAAGAGAGCGCAGAAGAGAGAATAAAACTAGTCCTATATGGTTCAAGGTATGGAATGCAGCATCACTTCAATGACAAGGGAAGTGCTCATGAGCATTTGGTGCTTCCCTTCACCTTAGATATTACGCATCTCAATCTGAATGTGCCCAGCAGGGACAGAGCCACCATGCATGCCATTCTGCTGCACTGGGTCAGGCTCTGCGTCCTCAGCGTTTTGGCCATTCATATGGACACCCCCAGAATTATTATTGCCATCTTCATGGGAGGGCTGTTGATCAGGGCTGGGGTTGCCACCTATGCCATTCTGCAACAGACGGGTGCCACTGTAGCTGACACTTTCCACATCAGCCTTTCCCAACTCAATGCATTTGGCATAAATCAACCTCATAATGCTTATCAACAGCATGAGAGTTGAAATGGATCCCGTGATGACAAAGAGACCAGAGAAACTTTGGAGAGTGAGAGGGGCGGAGTCCATGTTAGGGACCATACTAGCACCCATCAAAGGTGAACCTTGTCCGAACCATTTCTTTTCGATTTGTGAGCCCTCATCTCCTCCCACTAGGTCCAGGATGGTAGTTGAAAGATTATGCACTAGCGCAGAATCTAGACGGAATGCCTGAACATAAGAATACGATGTCAGCAACTTAATTTGTATCCAGATTGCATCATAGCGCTGCAAGAACAAATCAGGAATATACAAGGCATTAGGTTGAGTAGCTTACAAAACCAAATCCAGGAGTCTTGTATATGCACCCGAGCATCCTAAAATCATTTTTGTACTGACTCTCAGAGAGGAAAGAAGTTAAATAGGGGATCTCATCAACGATAGCCGATACCCCTCCTTTCTTGGATCCATTCTTCAAAGCTTCAGCATATTGTTCTTTGGTCGTGTAGTTCCTTAACCTTGTTTCATTGATATTATGACTAATCAAGAAGGACCGCACAAATGATTCATCCTGGTATCCTACAAAGTCATCACTCTTTTGGAGCGTCTCAAAATCTGTCACCGAAGGACGGAGCCTCTTTGTAGTCAGAATGGATGACAAGCTTGCAGTGTAGCTCTGGACAAGAACCAGCACCACAAAACACCATATCACCACAACAATTTTTGACAAAGGGCTTCTAATAGTATGACCTGCGCATAAAATAACCAACAGATTTTAATCTTATAACTGTGGTGAATTAAAATACTTACTATAATGCATCAAATATTGCCAGGAAGTTTAAGCTTGAAGTGTTGACCATGAGAAAATGTCAAAGTGGAGAAAACGAAGTAGAGGGCCGTGCTACACTGTCTCAAACTCGATCCTTGGTACTCCTGATTTCTGGGTAGTTCAATCATCCACACGACAAAGCCAGTATAGAGTAAAAAGACCATGGTTGCAAGCCAAAGCTTCCCACTTAGTGCCTTTACAAATGTCCAACTGATTGTATAGGGTTCATCCACGGCAAGCACAAGCATAGACACACCAGACTGTGTGTATGGCATTGTAAAGTCGGTGGTGTTGACTCGTTCAGCTGTTATGGTCACATCGCCTACTGCACCATGATAGACCTGTTTATCCAGCAAAAATTTAGCAGAGATTAAAAGGCATTTAGGTACAAGAAATTATACTGTTAATAAATCAATAAGTGTGAAAAATGAGATGCAAGTGGGTCAGAGTAAGTCTTACACCCGAAGACACGTTGCCTACTAGCTCATCATAAGTACCATTGAAGACAAAATATTCATAGCATGGGATAGGACGTAAATTCCTCATAGCAGTCTCGAAGATATCAATGCTGTAGCCAGTGACATGTTGTTTCTTGGAATTAGGATCAGTAACATTCACAAAATCTTGAAAACCTTTTTTCGGCGGCACAACAATCTTCAGCGCCTTACCACTGCAACTATTGCTTGCACCTAGTTTTCTTCTGTATCTTCTATCGGTTTCTGGATTAGGAAAGGTTATACTGTCATTTCCAAGTGTAAAGCCAAACTTGGCAAGGCCCCCAGGAATTGTTATGGGATCTTCCAGCCAGAAGGCACAGGATGTTGGAGAAATGTTGGGGAAGGAGAGAACCGGGACTTGGTTGCGGCGACGGCCCAGGTGTGTGACATGATCTGCTTTGGTTAGTGTCGCAGGCCCCCATATGATGGCTTGCACTTGCCCATTCTTCATCAGGTCCTTGGCTGCCAAAATCATAAAGAATTAGCCAAGCAAATAGCATGATATTGGAACAATTAAGCAAGCAAATAGGCCTATTGTTGCATTATCATTTAAGTATTTATACCATTGCTTTAAATAGCGGCCATGCCAAATATTGTACATGAATCTTATAGCTGATCATTTAGCGACCCACTGCTCAAACCGCTATAATGAGGCTATGGCCGTCTATTTAAAACTTTGACTTACACTATACGTTGTAGTTTCACGCCAGAGTAAGGGATTATCAGCATCATCAAGTGAGGGACTGTATTCTAGAGGTATGCCGTGCATCCGCATAACAGATCCTTTCTGCTTTCGTAACTTCCGTACATACAAAAATAACTTGAAAGAAATTTCTGCCCTGCCGCTTTGTACCCACTAGCTAGCCAGTGGAGTTGCGACAAAGAGTACGTTGTGGGCGAGAACTAAGGAGGCTTGGGAACATATCCTATGCACCAGGCAAATCTGTGCACCCAATGCACCAGTAGGTTTTGGGCCAATAGATGAAAAAGGAATGGCCCAGATATGGTCACCAATTAGACTACCATTTTTGCAGAGGCCACCCTTCACTTTATAAAAATCAACCCACACCCCACATCTCTCACTTCTATAAACATGTACATTCAGATTTTTTTGGCTCAAACACAAAAAGGGTGATATATTTTAAACCGAATGTCTGATTTGGGATCGGTTTTGACTGTGGTATTTGTCTTGACAAGACCTTTGAAACAATATCAATGTTGAATATATTTTGAAAACATATTTTAGTTGCTTTTTAAACTGTACTCAAACTTGATGTATGGCAAAACATCTCATTAAAACAAAGATGTCAGTCAAAACAATTTGAAACCAGACATCCGATTCAAAATATATGACCCATTTTTATTTGGATAGAAAATAAATAAGCAAACAGTTTAATTATGGAAGACTGAGAATGTGAGATATGAAGTGCGGGTTAATTTCTAAACAATAGGACTATTTTGCAAATGTACCAACCATCCATCTCTCTAGCAAGCTCATCCCCCTCTATTTTCTATCCAATGGCTCATCTAGCATCGGTGCATTGGGTGCATGAATTATGCCGCCGCACTGGATACATCCTCAAGGAGGATTTGCCGCTAGCTGCAGCGAAGATGGAGGCCATGGCGGTCCGCTGGATCGACAGAGGTCAGAGCCTCAAAGGGACCGTGGGTGGTGTAGCCATGGCCCATAGCCAGTAGTGGCAGAGCGGCAAGCGGATGAAGGACTCAGCATCTCGGCGCCGGGTGCGAGTAGCGCGCATCTGGATATTGAGAGGGTGGCCTGCTGAGGCCGCCGGTGGTGCTGGGGTTACGGCGTCTGTACGACGGAAGCGAGTGAATGTTTTGGCGCATGTCGTGTGGTACTACTACTAGGTAATTGGGTCCAATTGTCAAAAAAAGGTGCCTGGGCCCTGGAAGGCTGGTGCGTTAGGCGGGCCAACATTGCACTGGGCCGACCCGATCGATTTAGGGTTTACGAAACGAACCAAAATCTTTAGCTCAAAGAAAGAACCAATTTTTTCTCAACAAAAAAAAGCCGAACCAAAATATCTCTCGCCAAAAAACAAAAAAAAACTTGTTTTCCTAAAAAAATACTCCTAAAACAGCAATATGAATGAGATCCTTTCATATTTATCCCAGAATATGAAGTATGTGTATTGAACTGAATGAACTTTGTTTTTTTTGAGTAAAAGGGATTACGAGTTCACTTGAACTGAATGTATGTCATCTACTCATCTTTAGGGCACAACCTCCCTCGTAGTGCGTTCGACGGCGGCGGCGGAGGGCTACTCCTCCTTCCCGGACTGTACAACGGCAAGGGCGCCGGATCCGTGGAGGTACAGCTTCTTCCTCGATCCATGGCGACGCGGTGGCTCCTGCTGGAGGCGTTTGCGGTGATGCGGGGTGAGATGGCTAGAGGATGGAGGTAGGGCTGGGCGTGGCTGGTGGCAGTGGCGGTGTCCGGCCCGGATCCGGTCTTGGCGGACGTGGCGACGACTCCGGCCGGATCCGAACATGGCGGCGGCGTCCCCTCCGTCGGGGATGACGGGCCAGATGGTGGGTCCTTGAGGCGGCACCGGTGTCGGCGGATATTGGGATCCCGCACCCGGGGACGTCGCAGGACGCGCGTGGTGGCTCGAGCTTCTTCTGGCATCGACTTCGCGTGATGCGGGATCGCACCGGTGGATGCTATTGTATGGGCGACGACAACGGCTGGCACAACGGTGGGTGCTCGCTGTAGCGCCTGGAATCGGGGTGGCGGCCCCTTTCATCAATGGCGGCGGACTCTGGGACCATGTGCGCGATTCGGAGTCTGGATCTCGAGTTGGTGACGGCCTTCTGAGGCTGGTGGCGGTATGGGACGTCTCTTCCATCAACAGATCGGGTTTGATGCGGCTCGACAGGTGAAGCATGTGCCTTTTTCGGAGTTGTCGGGGAGTGCCTATCGCCGGCAGGTGAAGCCACCGGTGGATGCTCTACCAGCAGATGCTACGCATGACGTCTTTCATGGAGACGTCAAGTCATGCCTGCTACCGGCAGGTGATGCACGGTGGCTCTGGCGGAGGTGTCATGTTTAGCATGTTGCTGTCGAATCAAAGGTGGTGCGACAGTAGCGGGAGGCAGGCCGTATGGGACGTCTTTGTCTTCCGTTGTCTCCTCCAGAGATATCTGGCTATCAAGGTGTCGGTAAACGGATAAGGGCGGATGGTACAGACGGCTTCATTGACGAGTTTTATGCACTCCGGTGGAAACACATCTTTGATCAATCTATGTCGTCGCGCGCTGTGTCGTGTCCTTGCTGAAGATGGTGGATTGAAGCTTGGGTTTGGGGATGAGAATCTGGAGTTCAACCTTGTGGTGGACTCACAATCATCGGCGCACGTCCGGCGATTCCTTCTTAGAGGCGTAGCCTAGGAATTGTGTATTTTCGTTTATATTGTGTCTTGTATCATAAGGATTAGTGGCTATCTGGGGGAGGTACTGTGGCAAGGTATATGGCCTCAGGATTTGTTTTCTGATTTATTTCTGGGTTGATGGTGTTCAACTGCTGGATTCTGCACTTTTAATAATATATGGTTGCATGCATCGTCCTGGTACAGTGGCCGGGGTTATCCTCTTTAAAATAAATAAATTCTACTCATCTTTAAATTTAAGTCAAAATTTGGATCGTATGAAAAAAAATCTTTAAATTTAAGCTCAAGTAACGAGATACATGCAGGGGTGAGATATGCTGAAGCGAAGACGACTAGGGAGAGATATTTAGGTTCGACGTATGTTCATTTACCAGCATGTGCGGCCCTGGCGAGATCACCGCGCGAGTCTCGTACGAGCAGCTCGATCCGCGCGGCGCCAGAGCCGGCGTGAGCGGCGTGGAAGTCGTCCAACGCCATGGAAATGCAGGCGTGCCTCTCCCTCCCCACGCTCGTCAGGTCCAGCACCACGCCGACCCGCACCGGCGCCGCCGACGCCACCGCTGGCGGCGATGCAACGGCAACGGCGCTGCTCCAAAGCGTGAGCAAAGTGACGAGGACGAGGACGATCCTTGCTGCCGGCCACTCCATGCGCGCGCGCGGTGGCATTCTTCCCTACTAATTCGGTGTACTTCACTGTCCGTCCGTGGATACGGTAGGACTGTACTCCTACATCATGTATATATACTGTCTGCCGTCTACGTATGTTGATGTGTATGGACCGCGCGGGGAGCGACGTGAAACAGTAGCAATGGTGGCCGGCGGCGAAATTTCCTGGGTAATCCTCCTCATCCTCGGGCGAAATTTCCTGTATGCAAGCAAGTTCTCTAGAAATGCAGCGAAAGTCTGAAAGTCTCTCTTTCTCTCCCTCTCTCTGTCTCTTGACTCAGCCTCAAGAAGTCACTTGGGTGCAAATGCAAGAAGCGTGGCGCCATAAGAAAGGCGTCCTCAGCTGCTTGATGGATCATCTTCGGTCTCTTGGCTTGTCCTCACAATTCGACGAGTGTGTCCAGGCAGCGGCAGGCATGTGAGTTTCGACGAGGTTTCTTGTGTCAGTGTCAACTGTCAATTGTCAAGTAGAATGTTTGCTAGGGTAACTCAAGCATAGATAAGGCGAAAAAATAACAACAGCCGCAAGAATGGACATATATAGATCCTTGCTGCATTAGTAGCAGAACCGAAATCCCAGTGTCTGCGTGGGCTTCAGGGACGTCGTACGTAGCACATGGCACATGCATGTTCCGAGTAGGCAGGAGCGATGGCGAAGGTCGAGGTCGACTAAGGCTGGTCGTAATAGAAGTATCATAAGCGGTATCATGCATACCAACTAGACTTTTAGGATGATATGGCACACAATTAAATAAAAAAGAGATAGTGTGGTATCATATCATGATACCGTATCATATTAAATGTTACACTACTTTGTGTCTTGCATGACAATTAATAAGGCAATCTAAGATACTAACTTATGATACTATGCATTAGGAAAATAGTATAATACACTAGTATCATATGCATGATACTAGTACTCCCTCCGTCCGAAAATACTTGTCATCAAAATGGATAAAAAGAGATGTATCTAGTACTTAAATACGTCTAGATACATCTCCTTTTATCCATTAATGACAAGTATTTCCGGATGAAAGGAGTAGATGATACTTCCCATTACGACCAGCCTAATGGTGACTTGAGGCTAAAGAACAACGGAGGCATCGTCGCAGTTTCATACATGTAGTAAATGAAACACCGACAGTTTTGTGTACATCTTGATGCAGACTTGCTCTGACTCTTTTGATCCATGGCCGGCAAGGACTCCAACCCAGCTGCTAGCTCCAGTTCCGTATACTACAGGGTGAATGTATTAATTCTACGGACGACCTGCTGGGCACAGATCTTTGTTTATGAAAGTGATGGCATGGGTTTATCGATCCTTGCTGCACTAATTACTACGCAACACCTTTTGTGTGTGTGGATAATTACCTTGCAAGACCTATGCCTATGTGTGTGTTCTCTTGGCCGTTGTATTATAAAAAAAACAGTAAAACCGAGCTACCTACGAGCCAGCACATCGATTTGTTGTTATTAGAGTATCTATAGCCGTACGCCTCAAACCATCCCTCGTACGACCGTGAACGCGCCCGGTCAGTGACCGGAGAGGAGAGAGAACAAAAAACATGACCCAACCGGACCCTTCATATAGTATCCCTATACGGCCGGGCTGTCCGCGAACCCTCATATCCATCTCAAATATGAGAGCTCGCGGACGCTGTCGTGGTACTAAGTCTGACAGTAAGAGTAGGGGTACATATGAGGAGGCGAGGTCCTAACTACGGCAAGGTTGTACACACGAGTTTACGAGTTCAGTCCCCTCTCGGAGGAGGTAAAAGCCCTATGTCTCGGTGCCCTGAGGTTGTCGACTGGAATATGAGTATGTGTGTTACAGGGGGTGCGAACCCTTGTGCCAAAGGAGGGGGTGGATTATATAGAGTGCGGTAGGACCCCAGCCATCCCACGTTACACAGGGTTCAATATAAATTAAGACAGGGCGTTTCTGGTAACGCTAGCTATAAAGAGCTGTAAATGATCTTTAAGACTACGGACTGAACGCCTGACCATTGCCATCCTGGGGTGGCTTTAGGTCTTCTGTACTCCGAGTGGTTTCTTGTATGGTCGAATGACTTTATCTTGGTGGAATGGAATTGGGGTATCCGAGTGGGGTAACTGGTCGAGTGGATTGCACTCCGAGGTGACTTCAGTCGGTATCCTTTGTTGTACTTTGAATGTTCTTGACTCTAGGGTAGTGACCTTGGGTAGGGCATCTAGGTCAGGCCTATGACCCTACTCTAGGTTTATGGCATCATCATTAGCCCCCGAATGGATTGAGGTCCGAGTGAAAAGAGAGTTGAAGTTGGTTCCTACTCGATTCCATGCTTCAGAGGCATTTCACCGGAATCAGGGAGTTATGCTGGGGTTTCAACTTCATTTCAGTCACCTTGATCAATTTAGAGGTCGCCGAGTGAGTTTTGCTGATAGTCTTCGAGTGTGTTATGGTGTAAAGTCTTCGGCACGATTGGTTACTCTGCGGTTCCCGGATCTTCCGGGATTCGAAATTTTGGAGAAGCGCGCGGGCCGGAGCGTGCCGCAGTCATCAGAGTGGATAGACAGGGGCGCCTCGATCTTTGCACCGCCTTTTTCGCCACGTATCGGGCGAGCATCTGCTGCAGGATATGATAAGATTGCTCGAGCCCACTCGGAAGAGGCCTCATAAATAGCGCTCGGGTCAATGCAATGCACAATGCGTCCCAATCGTCCTCTTCCTCCTCTGATTCTCCACCGCGTCCTCCACCACCCTCGTCGTCTCCGCTCGCCCGTGCGCACTCCGCCGCCATGGGGAAGGACAAGACGGTGGCCCTGGAGCGCTGGAAGAAGGCGGCGATGGCGGCGAAGGGCAAGAAGACTACTCGGGGGTCGTAGTCGAGGTCTGGTTTGCCGCCTGGTTGGATCTAGGGGGACTGGATTCGATCCACGATCCAGGGGGAAGACTTGGAGGATCTGGCGAATGCAGGCTTGATTGCTCATGGTTCTTGGAGGTTGCCGGGGAACGAGTCTGAACCTCAGCCGCATGAGGGTGTGTGCGTTCTTCACGCAACCCATGTCGATTGCGGTTTCTCCCTTCCTCCGCATCCTTTTTTCCGGGGTTTCTTGAACTTCTTCGGTGCCCAAATCCACCATTTGCCCCCGAACACCATCACGTATCTTGCTGCATTTATCTCGATGTGTGAAAACTTCTTGGGTTGCCATCCACACTGGGGTCTGTTCAAGCATATCTTTACTTGTCGATATCAGTCGGTGAAGAAAGTGCCATCCGACTGACAAAAAGATGCATGTAATTTAGATGTGTGGGGATTTAGGGATTCAGACCAGAGGTCGGAGGACTTTCCCTTCCATTACCCTTCCCGAGTCAGTTCGGGGATGGCAGTCGACCTGGTTCTATTGTAAGGACGTTCCGACTCCGGGTCAGTCGACCGGCCTCCCCCCTTTCACCATGGATCGACCTCGCTTACCTTCTTCGCTGACCGTGACTCCAGAGGAGAAGGGCGAGGTTTCACATTTGGTTGACCAGGTTGTCAATTTAGTCCGGGAGGGTGTAACTGGCATGGATCTGTTGGAGGTGTTCCTCAGTTGACGCATCCAGCCTCTCCAAGCCCGTGATCACCCAATGTGGATGTACTCGGGCACCAAAGACATCGCTCAGATCCACCGAGAGGAGGTTGCTGAGGAGACGGTGGCTCACTGGCTGCGGAGCATAACTGGGAAGAAGGATAACCCCAGGGGGTCCAGGAGGATTTGGCCATTTGACTCCAACCATGAGCCGGAAAAGGTCAGGCCTTTACCGAGTGTTTCCATATTGTGATTGGCAAATGTCCTTGAATCCGACTGATGCTTGTTTAACTCATGTCTTGCAGATTTATACCGAGATGTACTCGATGCCCAACTGGGAGCAGTTCCAAGAGGGAGAGGATAGCGATGCAGGGAGCAACGACTGGCAATCTGACGACGAAAGTGAAGAAGACAGTGAAGATTCTGATAGCAGTGAGGAGGTCGACTCGCCGCCCCGCTCTGAGCATCGCTCCAAGCAGACACATGATCCGATGGGTGGACGTGGCAAAGTAGTTCCGCTGAGTACGCAAGTCCCAAAGCACACTCGGACGTCCACTCCCGAGCCATTAGAAAAGGCCCCAAAGTAGGCCAGAGTTGCTGCGCCTAAACCTCGGAAGGCCCTGCCCAGGATAAAGATGGATGTGCCTGTCGCCTCAATGTGAGTGTTACCTCTCTTTGCATTTGTTTAGAATGTGAACTTCTTTCCTTGTTTGACCGATTGGAGTTGGGAACTTTCAATGCTGCTACCTCTGGGACGTCTATGGACATTGGCAAAGAGAGGGAGGACGCGGAAACTGCAGATGCAGCTACTTCCAGAGAAGGTACGACTCTTTGGTCACATTTCGACTTTGGCAATTGTTTTGCCGGTCGATTGGACTACTGATGTCGAGTGTCTTGCAGCACCAGCGAATGTTATCCATCTTCCAAATGATGATGATGAAGAAGCGCCTCCAAGGAACACAGGGAGAAAGAGCAAGACTCTGAGCAAGAAAGTGCTCGCCAGCAAGGCGGCCCACTCGACGTCAGCATCAGAACTAGTCGTTCAGCAACTTGGTGATCCAGTTCGAACTTCTGTTTCTTTTTCTGATCCCTTGTCGATTGACTAGCCCTCGGTGTCGACTGCTCAGATTCCTGGCCCCATTGTACCACCTCCAACTCCAGCTTTACCAACCACATCATCTGCTCCATCATCTACGCTGTTTGCTCTGTACAACGCTCCGGAGATCCAAGTGGGAGCTGCCAAAGAAGCTATGATTCAGGCGGGTCTAATATGGAGCGACTGAAAGTGGTGTATGACACCAGCAAGGCCGCCTATGATGCCAGCTCTGCTCTTCAAGCCAATGTCCAAGTAAGTGGAATTGTAAGTTGATTTCCGACTGATATCCAGCTATTTGAAAACTGCTGCTTTATTATTCGTAAGATGTCCATGGATGAGCGTTTTGGAACCTTTAATGTGCATCTATCATGAGTCTACACCTTGCATCCACTCACCCATTGGGTGTTTTAATTTTTGCTGTGTAGCTCTGTCGCTTGAGTCGACTAGGTCGTGTCAAGTGTACTCTTGAACCAGCGGTGGCATGCTGAGTGCACCCACTGGATGTAGTCCCTGAGACCACCGTCCAATGTTTGATTCTGTGGGTTTCTTTGTGAAATGTTTACTTGTAGAACTTCCACTCGACATAGATAGATCGTGTCGAGTGGCAACTGAACCAGTGGGGGCATGCTACGTCTCAAGCTTGCGTTGGTTTTCCCCGAAGAGGAAGGGATGATGCAGCACAGTAGCGTAAGTATTCCCCTCAGTTTTTGAGAACCAAGGTATCAATCCAGTAGGAGGTCACGTGCAAGTCCCTCGTACCTGCACAACACGATAGCAACTCGAAACCAACACTTAGGGGTTGTCAATCCCTTCACGGTCACTTACGAGAGTGAGATCTGATAGAGATAATATTTTTGGTATTTTTGATAGATAGATGGAAAGTAAAAAGTAAAGGCAAAGTAAAGACAAAGCAAGTAAATAAAGTGATATAGATTGATATGATGAGAATAGACCCGGGGGCCATAGGTTTCACTAGTGGCTTCTCTCAAGAGCATAAGTATTCTACGGTGGGTGAACAAATTACTGTTGAGGAATTGACAGAATTGAGCATAGTTATGAGTATATCTAGGCAATGATCATGTATATAGGCATCACGTCCAAAACAAGTAGATCGAAACGATTCTGCATCTACTACTATTACTCCACTCATCGACCGCTATCCAGCATGCATCTAGAGTATTAAGTTAAAACAGAGTAACGCCGTAAGCAAGATGACATGATGTAGAGGGATAAATTCATGCAATATGATAAAAAACCCATCTTGTTATCCTCGATGGCAATAATACAATACATGCCTTGCAACTCTTTCTGTCACTGAGTAAGGACACCGCAAGATTGAACCCAAAGCCATGCACTTCTCCCATTGCAAGAACTACCAATCTAGTTGGCCAAACCAAACGGATAATTCGAAGAGACTTGCAAAGATAACTCAATCATACATAAAAGAATCCAGAGAAGAATCAAATATTTTCCATAGATAATACTGGATCATAAACCCACAATTCATCGATCTCAACAAACACACCGCAAAAAGAAGATTACATCGAATAGATCTCCACAAGAGAGGGGGAGAACATTGTTTCGAGATCCAAAAAGAGAGAAGAAGCCATCTAGCTACTAGCTATGGACCCGATGGTCTGAAGTAAACTACTCACACTTCATCGGAGGGGCTATGGTGTTGATGTAGAAGACCTCCGTGGTGGATGCCCCCTCCGGCGGAGCTCCGGAATAGGCCCCAAGATGGGATCTCGTGGATACAGAAGGTTGCGGTGGTGGAATTAGGTTTTTGGCTCCTCTTCTGATCATACGGGGATACGTAGGTATATATAGGAGGAAGGAGTACGTCGGTGGAGCTCCGAGGGGCCCACGAGGTAGGGGGCGCGCCTAGGGGGGAGGGGCACGCCCTCCACCCTCGTGACCGCCTCGTGGATTTCTTGACGGAGGGTCCAAGTCTCCTGGATCTTATCTGATGAGAAAATCACGTTCCCGAAGGTTTCATTCCGTTTGGACTTCGTTTGATATTCTGTTTCTTCGAAATACCGAAAAAGGCAAAAAATAGCAATTCTGGGCTGGGCCTCCGGTTAATAGGTTAGTCCCAAAAATAATATAAAAGTGGAAAATAAAGCCCAATATAGTCCAAAACAGTAGATAAAGTAGCATGGACCAATCAAAAATTATAGATACGTTGGAGACGTATCAAGCATCCCAAGCTTAATTCCTACTCGTCCTCGAGTAGGTAAATGATAAAAAAAGAATTTTTGATGCGGAGTGATACTTTGGCATAATTTCAATGTAAATCTTCTTAATCATGGTATGAATATTCAGATCCGAAAGATTCAAGACAAAAGTTCATATTGACATAAAAATAATAACACTTCAAGCATACTAACAAAGCAATTATGTCTTCTCAAAATAACATGGCCAAAGAAAGTTATCCCTACAAAATCATATAGTCTGGCTATGCTCCATCTTCCCCACACAAAGTATTTAAATCATGCACAACCCCGATGACAAGCCAAGCAACTATTTCATACTTCAACATTTTCAAAACTTTTTCAATCTTCACGCAATACATGAGCGTGAGCCATGGATATAACACTATATGAGGAATAGAACGGTGGTTGTGGAGAAGACAAAAAGAGGGAAGATAGTCTCACATCAACTGGCGTATCAACGGGCTATGAAGATACCCATCAATAGATATCAATGTGAGTGAGTAGGGATTGCCATGCAACAGATGCACTAGAGCTATAAGTATATGAAAGCTCAACAAAAGAAACAAAATGGGTGTGCATCCAACTCGCTTGCTCACGAAGACCTAGGGCATTTTGAGGAATCCCATCATTGGAATATACAAGCCAAGTTCTATAATGAAAAATTCCCACTAGTATGTGAAAGTGACGAAATGAGAGACTCTCTATCATGAAGATCATGGTGCTACTTTGAAGCACAAGTGTGGTAAAAGGATAGTAACATTGTCCCTTCTCTCTTTTTCTCTCATTAATTTTTTTTATTTGGGCCTTTTTTTATGGCCTCTTTTTTTTTCTTTCCTATTTTCATCCGGAGTCTCATCTCGACTTGTGGGGGAATCATAGACTCCATCATCCTTTCCTCACTTGGGACAATGCTCTAATAATGATGATCATCACACTTTTATTTTCCTTACAACTCCACAGTTACAACTCGATACTTAGAACAAAATATGACTCTATATGAATGCCTCCGGTGGTGTACCGGGATATGCAATGAAACATGAGTGACATGTATGAAAGAATTATGAACGGTGGCTTTTGTCACAAATACGATGTCAACTACATGATCATGCTAGCAATATGACAATGATGGAGCGTGTCATAATAAACGGAACGGTGGAAAGTTGCATGGCAATATATCTCGGAATGGCTATGGAAATTCCATGATAGGTAGGTATGGTGGCTGTTTTGAGGAAGGTTTATGGTGGGTGTATGATACCGGCGAAAGGTGCACGGTATTAGAGAGGCTAGCAATGGTGGGAGGATGGGAAAAAGTGCGTATAATCCATGGACTCAACATTAGTCTTAAAGAACTCATATACTTATTGCAAAAATCTAGAAGTTATCAAAGCAAAGTATTACGCGCATGCTCCTAGTGGGATAGATTGGTAGGAAAAGACTATCGCTCATCCCCGACCGCCACTCATAAGGAAGACAATCAATAAATAAATCATGCTCCGAGTTCATCACATAACGGTTCACCATACGTGCATGCTACGGGAATCACAAACTTCAACACAAGTATTCCTTAAATTCACAACTACTCAACTAGCATGACTCTAATATTATCACCTTCATATCTCAAAACAATTATCAAGCATCAAACTTATCTTAGTATTCAACGCACTCAAAAGAAAGTTTCACATATCTTGAACACCAAGTATATTAACATTAAGCAAATTACCATACTATTAACGACTCTGAAAATAATCTAAGTGAAGCATGAGAGATCAAGTTTCTTTAAAACAAATCCACCACCATGCTCTAAAAGATCTAAGTGAAGCACTAGAGCAAAATTTATCACGCTTAAAAGATATAAGTGAAGCACTATGAGCAAAACTATCAAGCTCAAAAGATATAAGTGAAGAACATAGAGTATTCTACAAATTTCAATTCATGTATGGCTCTCTCAAAAGGTGTGTACAGCAAATATGATTGTGGTAGACTAACAAGCAAAGACACAAATAATACAAGACGCTCCAAGCAAAACACATATCATGTTGGTGAATAAAAATATAGCTCCAAGTAAATTACCGATGGAAGTGGACGAAAGAGGGGATGCCTTCCGGGGCATCCCCAAGCTTTGACTTTTTGGTGTCCTTGGATTATCTTGGGGGTGCCATGGGCATCCCCAAGCTTAGGCTATTGCCACTCCTTGTTCCATAATCCATCAAAAGAATTCACCCAAAACTTGAAAACTTCACAACACAAAACTCAACAGAAATCTCGTGAGCTCCGTTAGAGAAAGAAAAAAAAAGACTACTTCAAATTACTGTAATGAACTCATTCTTTATTTATATTGGTGTTAAACCTAATTTATTCAAACTTATCTATGGTTTATAAACTAATTTACTAGCCATAGATTCATCAAAATAAGCAAACAATACACGAAAAACAGAATCTGTCAAAAACAGAACAGTCTGTAGCAATCTGTAACTAACGCAAACTTCTGGAACTCTAAAAATTCTACAAAAATAGGAAGTCCTGGAAAATTTGTTTATTGATCAGAAGCAAAAAGAATCAACACAAAAGCACTCTCCAGTAAAAAATGGCAGCTAATCTCGTGAGTGCTAAAGTTTCTGTTTTTCAGCAGAATCAAATCAACTATCATCGTAGGTTATCCTATAGGTCCTACTTGGCAAAAACACTAATTAAAACATAAAACCACATCCAAACAGAAGGTAGATGGATAATTTATTCCTAAACATAAGCAAAAACAAAAAACACACAATAAAATTGGGTTGCCTCCCAACAAGCGCTATCGTTTAACGCCCCTAGCTAGGCATAAAAGCAAAGATAGATTTAGGTATTGCCATCTTTGGTACTTGGAGAGGAGGATCTCCTTTCTATGGCGTTCATTCTTCTATTTAAGTTAAGCACATGGCTATAAATGTAAGAAGTAAGATTAAGCATGTTACGGAAATTTGCGTCCACACTAGACTTCATCTCTTTAATAATTTCATTTTGATAAAAGCACAAGAGAGTAGTCGATTCAACTTTATCATTCATGGGGTGCCCAAATATATTTTTCATTCTTTCATAGGTATCTATAGCATCCCCTTCAAGAAAACCTTCTTCAAAGATGGAATCTAAAACTTGTTTGAAGGATGCGGGCAAGCCAACATAAAAACTTTTTAGGTAAATTTCAATTTGATATTGTGGTACATAACTAGCCCGAATCCTAAGTTAGCTATCCAAAGCATCTTTTAAAGACTCATCAAGTAAATATCGAAAAATTCCAGGGTCATCCTCATCAAAATTATCCAAGCTCTCATTGGAGACCCCGGCGGGTCTTTCTATAGCATCATTATTTATGAGCTTAGAGATGATAGAGGGGTTATCCAAGGCACTAGAGCTTGGGAGAAAACCGGTAGTTCTTTTTGACTCGGCCATGGCAACGAGAAGGCAAACGGGAAAGAGAGGAGGAGATTGGGAAAGAGAGGGCAAATAAAATGGCAAGGGTGAAGTGGGGGAGAGGAAAACGAGAGGCAAATGGCAAATAATGTAATGCGAGAGATAGGTATTGTGATGGGTACTTGGTATGTTGACTTTTGCGTAAGCCTCCCTGGCAACGGCGCCAGAAATCCTTCTTGCTACGTCTCGAACTTGCGTTGGTTTTCCCCGAAGAGGAAGGGATGATGCAGCACAGTAGCGTAAGTATTTCCCTCAGTTTTTGAGAACCAAGGTATCAATCCAGTAGGAGGTTACGCGCAAGTCCCTCGTACCTGCACAACACGAAAGCAACTCGCAACCAACGCTTAGGGGTTGTCAATCCCTTCACGGTCACTTACGAGAGTGAGATCTGATAGAGATAATACTTTTGGTATTTTTGATAGATAGATGGAAATTAAATAGTAAAGGCAAAGTAAAAACAAAGCAAGTAAATAAAGTGATATAGATTGATATGATGAGAATAGACCCCGGGGCCATAGGTTTCACTAGTGGCTTCTCTCAAGAGTATAAGTATTCTACGGTGGGTGAACAAATTACTGTTGAGCAATTGACAGAATTGAGCATAGTTATGAGTATATCTAGGCAATGATCATGTATATAGGCATCACGTCCAAAACAAGTAGATCGAAACGATTCTGCATGTACTACTATTACTCCACTCATCGACCGCTATCCAGCATGCATCTAGAGTATTAAGTTAAAATAGAGTAACGCCGTAAGCAAGATGACATGATGTAGAGGGATAAATTCGTGCAATATGATAAAAACCCCATCTTGTTATCCTCGATGGCAACAATACAATACGTGCCTTGCAACTCTTTCTGTCACTGAGTAAGGACACCGCAAGATTGAACCCAAAGCCATGCACTTCTCCCATTGCAAGAACTACCAATCTAGTTGGCCAAACCAAACAGATAATTCGAAGAGACTTGCAAAGATAACTCAATCATACATAAAAGAATTCGGATAATAATCAAATATTTTCCATAGATAATACTGGATCATAAACCCACAATTCATCGGTCTCAACAAACACACTGCAAAAAGAAGATTACATCGAATAGATCTCCACAAGAGAGGGGGAGAACATTGTATTGAGATCCAAAAAGAGAGAAGAAGCCATCTATCTACTAGCTATGGACCCGAAGGTCTGAAGTAAACTACTCACACTTCATCGGAGGGGCTATGGTGTTGATGTAGAAGCCCTCCATGGTGGATGCCCCCTCCGACGGAGCTCCAGAATAGGCCCCAAGATGGGATCTTGTGGATACAGAAGGTTGCAACGGTGGAATTAGGTTTTTGGTTCCTCTTCTGATCATACGGGGATACATAGGTATATATAGGAGGAAGGAGTACGTCGGTGGAGCTTCGAGGGGCCCACGAGGTAGGGGGGGCATGCCCTCCACCCTCGTGACCGCCTCGTGGCTTTCTTGACGGAGGGTCCAAGTCTCCTGGATCTTATCTGATGAGAAAATCACGTTCCCGAAGGTTTCATTCCGTTTGGACTCCGTTTGATATTCTGTTTCTTCGAAATACTGAAAAAGGCAAAAAAACAGCAATTCTGGGCTGGGCCTCCGGTTAATAGGTTAGTCCCAAAAATAATATAAAAGCGGAAAATAAAGCCCAATATAGTCCAAAACAGTAGATAAAGTAGCATGGAGCAATCAAAAATTATAGATACGTTGGAGACGTATCAGGGCACGCTAAGTGCACCCACTGGGTGTAGTCCCCGAGACGGCGGTCGATTGCTGGCAGTCGGTGGTGATCTGAGAACGAATGTCTGAGAAAATTTTCTTTTTTAACTCCTTCCACTCGTGCTAGGCAGACCATGCTGAGTGGGAAATCGAACCAGTGGAGGCACGCTAAGTGCACCCACCAGGTGTAGTCCCCGAGACTGTTGTTGAATGTTTGATTCGGCAGTAGTCTTAGAACTCTTTTTGCCATAATAATTTGATCTTTGTATCTCATCACTCAAAAGTGACTGATAGTTGTTTCCGTCGATTGACTTGTCTTGTTGTTTGCTGGAGAAATCCTGTGATCTCGGAGCCAAGTTTGCTGAACTGGAGAAGAAGCAGATCAGTCTCAACCTCGACCTGGAGTTGGCCAAGGAGAATCTACAGAAAGCCAAGGATGAAGCTGCTGCCATGGGAGGTAATAACTCGTCGACTGTTCACCATGTCATTTTTCCTATTTGTCTTTTGAACCGAGTGACTCCACTCGAACATATGTGCATAGTGAAAACCATCAACTCCAAGCTCGTCTGAAGAATGTTATTTCTTTAGACAAAATGAAGCAGGCTCTGGAGCAGAAGGACCTCGACCTTGCAGCGGCACTGAAGAAGGCGTGAGAGAAAACTGAACTTGCTGAAAAGAAGCTGGCTTCAGTCGGCAAGTTGGAAGAAGAGAACATCAAGTTGAAGACTATCGTTGATGAAGCGAACAAGGAAGTTGTGCAGCTGAAGGAGGAGAAGGTGGCTTTGGCAGACAAAGTCGAAGTTCTCACTCGGAAGAGAGATGAACTAGAGACTTATCTGGGTAGCTTTCCAAGAAGATGTTCCTTATGCTTGAAGGTATTTTCCCTTGTCCGGTTGATTTGCAGAAAACCTCTTCGTCATGCAATGTCGATTCATCAACTCCTCTGTGCATGCAGAATTCTGCCAAAACTTTGAGGAAGAAACTGGGCAGACTGAAACGAGTCTGGATCCCATCAACTCCCTTGTGAAGGATGAAGCCACGATGAACATGTTGCGACTTGAATCACGCCTTGCTAGTGTCGTGGATTATATTGCTGGACTGAAAGTCACGATGTCCAAGATGGACAAGGAGCTATGGGCAGAGGTTGTGCTTGTAAATGATCTTGAGTCCCTGATGACTCGACTCAACAGCATCCCTGACCGAGTGCAAGAATGGAAGAAGTACGTTGCTCACTACGGTGCTGATATTGCTTTATCACTTGTCCGTGTCCACTGCAAGAAGGTGAAGGAAGATAAGCTGGCGGATCTTAAGGTTGCCAAAACCAAGAAGCTCCAATTCCAATCCTTCATGGAGACCTTTATCACTGCAGCTACTCGTATTGTAGATGGCATTGACTTGGATAGCTTCGTCGAGCCAGCAAGCCCTTCCGCCAAGTGAAAAACTTGATAACTTTATCCTCATTTGCCTAGGAATGCCGAGTGATTTTGTAATCGTTAAG
This sequence comes from Triticum timopheevii, assembly GCA_963921465.1. NCBI lineage: Eukaryota > Viridiplantae > Streptophyta > Magnoliopsida > Poales > Poaceae > Triticum > Triticum timopheevii. The sequence continues at coordinate 128,037,161 of OY997274.1, forward strand.
ACTCTTTTGGGCTTGAAGCCTGAGTACCTCTGCCGGTGGTTCTGAACCTTCGTGGATTTATCCGAACTTGGTTGCTTTATCTGGATGCAGTTGCTTTGTCTATATTGTTTTCAGATTTTTTGAATTAGGCGAATTTACGACCGCAACTGAGTCCCCGAGTGAGAGGATTGCTCTATACTCGAAGTAGACGTTGTACTGGTGGTGCAGCTGAGAGTGCAATCATACGTTGTGTTGGGGAATATAGTATTTCAAAAAATTATCCTACGATCACACAAGATCTATCTAGGAGAAGCATAGCAACGAGCGGGTAGAGTGTGTCCACATACCCTCGTAGACCAAAAGCGGAAGCGTTTAATAACGCGGTTGATGTAGTCGAACCTCTTCGCAATCCAACCGATCCAAGCACCAAACGTGCGGCACCTCCGCGTTTAGCACATGTTCAGCTCGATGACGTCCCTCGAGCTCTTGATCCAGTTGAGGCCGAGTTCTGTCAGCACGACAGCGTAGCGACGGTGATGATGAAGTTACCGGTGCAGGGCTTCGCCTAAGCACTACGACGATATGACCGAGGTGTGTAATTCTGGAGGGGGCACCGCACACGGCTAAGAGAAACTTTGGTGTGTCTTTGGGGTGCCCCCCTCCCATGTATATAAAGGAGGGGGGAGGAGGAGGCCGGCCCAAAGGGGGTGCGCCAGGTGTGGGGAGTCCCTAGTCCAAGTAGGATTCCCCCTCCTCTTTCCTTTTCTGGAGTAGCAAAGGGGAAAGAGAGGAGGAGTAGGAGAGGGAAAGGGGGGGGGGGCGGCGCTACCCCCACCCCTTGTCCAATTCTGACTGGCAAGGGGCGGCGCAGGCCACCTCTTGGTCGGCCCTCTCTCTTCTCCACTAAGGCCCATGATGGCCCATTAACTTCTCGGGAGGGGTTCCGGTAAACCCCGGTACTCCAAAACTCATCCGAAACGTCCCGAACCATTCCAGTGTCAGAATGTAACCTTCCAATTTATGAATCTTTACCTCTCGAATAATTCAAGACTCCTCGTCATGTCTGTGATCTCATCCGGGACTCCAAACAAACTTCGGTCATCAAATCACATAACTCATAATACAAATCATCATCGAACGTTAAGCGTGCGGACCCTACGGGTTCGAGAACTATGTAGACATGACCGATACACATCTCCGGTCAATAACCAATAGCGGAACCTGAATGCTCATATTGGCTCCTACTTATTCTACGAAGATCTTTATCGGTCAAACTACATGACAACATACGTTGTTCCCATTGTCATCGGTATGTTACTTGCCGAGATTCGATCGTTGGTATCGTCATACCTAGTTCATTCTCGTTATAGGCAAGTCTCTTTACTCGTTCTGTAATGCATCATCATGTAACTAACTCATTAATCACATTGCTTGCAAGATTATAGTGATGAGAATTACCGAGAGGGCCCAGAGATACCTCTCCGATACACGGAGTGACAAATCCTAATCTTGATCTATGCCAACCTTGTCGGATTTCGGGTTCCGGCAGACCCTTGAGGTTCGAACTCTGTGGTGCGCACGAAGATCTTTCCCCTACCAACTCACGTCTTGAAGCCTCGCAAGGAATCTAGGCCAAAAAGAAGAACACACAAGGGACACAAGGTTTATACTGGTTCAGGCCACCATTGTGGTGTAATTCCCTACTCCAGTGTGTGGTGTGGTGGATTGCCTCAGGGGCTGATGAGGAACAATAAAAAGGGAGAACAGCCTCGCGAGGGGCTGTTCTTGAGCTGGTGCGATGAACTGCTTGCGTGAGTTCAGTCGCCTCTCTCTCTCTAGTCTACCCAAAATCTGGATGCCCTTACTCTATGGTGGCTAGCTCTATTTATAGAGGGAGGCCCTGGGCCTGTTCCCAAATAATGAGTGGGAAGGGCGCCAACAATTGGCCATTTTGAAGTGGAACATCTAGCACACTTATCCTGACCAAAGTTGGTCTTCGACTGCAAAAGACTCTGACAGTGACGCCGTCCTGGACTCCACGATAACCTCCATCCTGCCGTCCCACTGGTCTTGGTCTTGTTGCATCGAAACGGTAACCTTTGCCTGATGCCTTGGCCTGTGCTTGCCCCCTTTGCACTGAAGGGGAAACAAGGACACTGCATAGGCTGGCGCCCGCCTGGTCTCGATCATCACGGCTTGCGTCACGGGCACCACGCGAGGTACCCTTCCTTGTTCTCTCTGCCTCCTCGCGAGCCCGCCTGATGAGGCTGCTCCTGAGGAAGCTTCCTGTCGTCCGCCCCGCGAGGCTTGGCCCCTTGCGAGGGTCTTGAGCTTGAGCTGATGAAGCTGGGCTGCACTGGGCCTTCGCTTGAGCCACGCTGCAGGCCGCAGGCAGGCGAGTCTGGGGGCCCCCGTTCCCAGAACGCTGATAGTAGCCCCCGGGCCCAAGTCGCACCCGGACTTGGCTTAGCAGAGAAGCGAAGGGGCAAGTGCGAAGCGTCACGGGCCCCAATAGCCTGCGGCCTTGGGTGCCGCGTGGCGATTGATAGGACGTGGGCGTCTCCGCTTCCCCACGACGCCTCGGCAACCACACGACTTGACAAGTCCCTGCATGCAAAAATGGGTCATGATTACCTGCGATCGTGGAGGCCGACGGTTGGCCTCCTTCGGCTATAAGTACGGTACAGCGCGAGCCCTTCCAGTCTATCTCCCCCTTCTCCGCTTCTTCTTCTTCACCTCTCCTCCTTGCCTCGCCGCGCCCCATGGCGCCCACGAAGAGGTTTTCGGCCGCGGAGAAGGGGAAGTCCCGCAAGGAGGGGCCTGACTCTCCTCCAGCCAAGCGCGGCCGGGGCCGCCCCCGCAAGCATCCCATGACTCCCGCGAAGACTACCCGAGGCCTCGGCGGAGGCCGCTTGATCGGTGGGGGGAGATGCGCAGCCGCACGGCCTCCCCGCCCTCGATTCCATTCTGCGGAGGTGCTGCCGGAGTTCGTTGTCTGGTCGGAGGATCCGGCCGGTACTTGGCTTCAGCTCCCTCGCTTCTTCGCCGATGAGCTGGCAGCTGGTGCCACGAGCGGGCTCTGGCTCCAAGCAGATGGCTGCTGTAGCAGGGCCTCTTGGGTGGCGGTGGAAGTTTCCATTGCCGGGAACGTGGCGTTGACCCGCGGCTGGCAGACGTTTGCCCGCGCGCGTGGCCTTGGCCAGCGATCCACTCTCCACTTCAAGTTCGACGACGATGCCACCCTTTCGTGAGGATGTTCAGAGGAGACGGCCGCCGTGCTGGGTGCTGCCCCGAAGGTGACGACAATGGCCGTTCGCTCATCCTTGGCGACGACAGCGGTGAAGGCGAGGTCGGGCGTGCGCTCGGCGTTGCCCGCAGCTCTTCAAGCTTCGGCGACTCTCCTTCCGATGGCAGCTCCTCCAGCGGCGGCCATGACCAGCCACCGCACCGTCGTGCTCGCTTCGATGGGGAAGGTGGATCGTCTGACCGCCACGCCCAGGTGAAGCGTGAAGAGGAGATCACCTGAGCTCCGGGAGATGACACAAATCTTCTTCTTCGTGCTGTAGACGGCGGGCCGTGCTTATTTTGCCTCATCTGCGTAGAGAGAGAAGCATGGAGCTCCGTGGGGGCGTGCTAGACTATTGCTTTTAATTATCATGCTATTCCTTCTATCTTTGTGCCATGCCATGGTGCTGCATGTTCATGCGTAGGAACAACTTAGCTCGGTAGGAGGGACTCGTTGCGGCGCTAGACTCGGGAGGCTTCGGCCGGAGGCCTTGTCTCGGGTCTTCGGGGCCTGTAAGGAGAAACTTGTCGGAGGGTTAGGTTTTAGCCCCCGGCCGCGGGGGTGGCAAGCTTGAGCCCGGTGTTCGCGTCATGATGCCCGGGGGGCATTGATTGGGAGGAATGCTCCCGCTGCGAACCTAGGCCAGGGAACCTCGCGAAATTAAACCAGGCGACACTCGCGAGGGTGCCCGCACAGCCTCCCTTGCGAGAGTCACGAAAGGAAAGAAGGTTCAAGCGAAGGGCAAAGACGAAAAACATGGGCTAGGCGCCGCACAACACTGAAAGCAACTCCAACTAAAACTTCGAATAAAGAAGAACTAACCAACTGCAGAAAGCAAATGAAAAGCCGCGTCCGGCACCTAATCTAGTCTTCGACGTCTTCTCACCAGCGCGGAGCTAAGTGCTGCCACTGGGCGTGGGCGGGAGCCCCCGAGGCCCAGGGGCGGCACTCCGGAGACTCCGGGGCGTGTACAGCCCCCTCATTATTACGTGAGAGTGTCACGGGCGGCGAGTTTCACAGGCATTGGCCTTCTTCAGAGGCACCGGGCCTTTTCTTGAGGGGGGGGGGGGAGTGAGCTTCACAAGCATTGGCCTTCTTCACAGGCACCGGGCCTTTTCCCAAAAGCGGCAAGCTTCACAAGCATTGGCCTTCTTCACAGGCTCCGGGCCTTTTCCATAGGCACTGGGCCTCGCTCAGGGGTAGAACCTTCGGAGATATTGAATGTTCCACGCGTTCGGGATGGGCAGCCCCTCCTGGGTCTCCAAGCGTGCGGAGCCGGGCTTGGAAACATGAACAACCTTGAATGGGCCCTCCCACATGGGAGAGAGCTTGTGCAACCCCTCCCTGGAGAGGACCCGTCTGAGCACGAGGTCCCCTACCTCAAGAGTTCTGGGGCGGATGTTGCAGCAGTGGTATCGTTGCAATGCTTGTTGATATATTGCCGCCCGCAGCGCGACCTCTCGACGGCGTTCCTCCCCCAGCACGAGATCCGTCCCCCACATGGCATCCTGCTGCGCCTCGTTGAACGCCAGGACCCGCGCGGAATGACGCCTGACCTTGTGAGGGAGGACGGCCTCAGCTCCATAGACGAGAAAGAACGGGGTCTCGCCAGTCGGCTTGGTCGCGGTCGTGTGGATAGACCACAGCACAGACTGGAGCTCGTCGTACCAGCCCCTGCCGCAGGCCTCCAGCTTCTTCTTGAAGGTCCTTGTTTTGAGGCCCCTCAGGACCTCCGCGTTGGCTCGCTCAGCCTGGCCGTCACTCCGGGGGTGTGCTATCGAAGCGTAGCATATCTGCGTTACAAGGTTAGTGCAGTATGTTTTGAAGAGATTGCTAGTGAATTGCGTACCGTTGTCGGTGATGATGCGGTTAGGCACCCCAAATCGGCTCACGATGCCCCTGATGAACTTGACTGCGGAGCCTGCTGGGATGGTGCGGACAACTTCCACCTCAGCCCACTTGGTGAACTTGTCCATGGCAACGTAGAGGTAGCAATAGCCCCCTAGCGCCCGAGGGAACGGGCCCAGAATGTCCAGCCCCCAAACCGCGAACGGCCACGAGAGGGGTATGGTCTGCAGACCCCCTGCCGGCTGATGGATCTGCTTGGCATGGAATTGGCAAGCCTCACAAGCGTTCACCAGCTCGATGGCGTCGTTGAGTGCTGTGGGCCAGTAGAATCCGCTGCGGAACGCCTTGCCAACGAGGGTTCGTGATGATGAGTGGTGCCCGCAGTCTCCACCGTGTATGTATGCCAACAGCTCCTCCCCTTGCTCTCTGGAAATGCAACGTAAGGACACATCGTTTCGTCGCTTTCGGTAGAGCTCTCCGTCCTTGATGCAGTAGGCCGTGGCATGCCGCGCCACATGCTCCGCGTCCTCCTCCTTCTCCGGCAGGGTCCCTTGCATCAAGTAGTCCTTGAACTATGCGGTCCAACATCCTTCCTGAGGTTCCAACGCTAGGAGCAGGCGGCCCCTGAGGCCAGGGCTCCCGAGGCAGGCAGCTGAGGGAGCTCCTCCCTAGGTTGTGCCATGCTTGATAGTGATGGTGTCGTCGAGGGTTTGAAGAGTTGCTCCTCAAAGACGCCAGGCTCCTGAGGCAGCAGCCTAGATGCCCTCTTGGCGATGTCATTAGCCTCTTGATTGGTGCCGCGAGGCACATGCTGCAACTCCAGCCCCCAGAACTGTTTCTCCATCCTGCGAACCTCCGCGAGGTAGGCTTCCATGTGCTCGTCCTTTGGCTCGTATACTTTGTTGGAGAAGTTGACGAGGAGTTGCGAATCGCCCTTGATGATGAGGCGCTTTACTCCCAAGGCGACTGCAGCTTTCAAGCCTGCTATCAGGCCTTCATATTCTGCTATGTTGTTGGAGACCTTTTCTCCGTGCTGGAAGCAGAGTTGCACGGCGTAGTAGAGCTTGTCCTGAGTAGGAGATATGATCACTACGCCAGCCCCCGCGCCACGTCGGGAGAATGCCCCGTCGAAGTACATGACCCAGCCGTTCGGTGCCTCGCTTCCTGGGGAAAGCGACCGGTCCTTGCTGCCTTGAGGCCCGGTGCCTCTGCCCATTCTGCCATGAAATCTGCAAGTGCGGCTCCCTTGATGACTCTAGTCGTGCTGAATTCTAGCTGAAACGCTTGCAGTTTGATGTTCCATTCAGTGAATCTTCCAGCTGAGTTGGGGCTCCTGAGTACCCTTTCCAAGGGGTATGCTGAGACGACCTTGATGGGATGGCCTTGGAAGTAGTGCTGTAGCTTGCGTGAAGCTACCAACAGCGCGAGGAGGAGTTTTGGGGGCATGGGGTACCGCGTCCTTGTGTCCCGTAGCACCGTGCTGACAAAGTACACATGGTGCTCGACGAGGTTGAGGGTGCTGTGGCAGCTCGTGTCCTCCGGAGGTTGAGGCGCCTCCTGAGACGACGGAGCCCCCCAGCGCTTGGTCGCTTGGAGAGGCCTCCTCCGCTCCGGGTGCGCTCCCCTGTTGAGGTTGATCCTTTTCGGCTGCGGTCATGGTCTTCGTGAGGCTTTCTTGGCTTTGCTCTACTTCGGCCGGGACGGCGACTGCGGCCTTGGTCCGGCACTCCTCTCTAACCGCCACCAGGGCTGCACTGGCGGAGTAGGGGGTGGCTGCAACATAGAGCACCAGGGGCTCCCTAGGGCGCAGAGCTACCATCACCGGAGGGCTGGTGAGGTACCTCTTGAGATCTTGGAATGCCTTGTTGGCCTCTTCAGTCCATTCGAAGGGGCCCTTCTTCTTCATCAGCTTGAAGAAAGGTAGTGCTCGCTCCCCCAGCTTGGAGATGAAACGTCCTAGCGCGGTTACATGCCCGGTGAGCTTCTGCATTTCTCTGAGGGTCTTCGACGGGCTCATGTCTTCGACTGCCTTGACCTTCTCTGGGTTGGCCTCGATGCCCCTGTGGGACACGAGGAAGCCGAGGAGCTTGCCCGAGGGGACTCCAAACACGCACTTCTCCGGGTTGAGCCACAGGTCCACTTCGTTCAGGCTCGCGAAGGTTTCTTCCAAGTCCTGTATCAGGGTTTTTGCCTCCTGAGACTTCACCACAATGTCATCGACGTAAGCTTCGGCGTTCCTCCCGAGCTGCCGGCCCAAGGCGATATGCATCAGCCACTGAAAGGTCGCGCCTGCGTTGCGCAACCCAAATGGCATGCGGGTATAGCAGTACACTCCACACAGGGTTAGAAAGGCCGTTTTCTCCACGTCTTCCACCGCCATCTTGATCCGGTGATAGCCTGAGAAGGCATCTAGGAAGCACAATAGGTTGCACTCGGCAGTAGAGTCGACGATCTGGTCGATTCGAGGGAGCGGGAAAGGATCTTGCGGGCAGGCCTTGTGGAGGTTGGTGAAGTCGACACACATGCGTTCCTTTCCTCCCTTTTTTGGCACAACAACAGGGTTGGCCAGCCATTCAGGATAGCGGACCTCGCGAATGACGCCCACTGCCTCTAACTTGCGGGTTTCTTGGACGATGAAGGCCTGCTTTTCCGTGGACTGCCGCCTTGCCTTCTGCTTCACGGGGCGCACGTTGGGGCATACGTTGAGATGATGTTCAATCACATTCCTTGGGACCCCTGCTAGCTGATCAGGTGCCCATGCGAACACCTTCTTGTTCGCGCATAGGAACTTCACCAAGGCCTCCTCCTGCTTGGGTTCGAGGTTGACGCCTATGGTGAAGGTGGCGCCAGTGGACCGATCCTCGTTGACCGGCACCTGCTTGGTCTCCACCTTGTCTTGGGTGAATAGCTGCTTCTTCTTAGCCGGCGCAGCCCCCTTGGGCTCGGGGGCGTCTGTGCTGGCGGGCTGCACCACCGCAGCCGTCTTGAAAGCAAGCTTGAGTGCCTGCAGTGCATCCCTCGTGTCTCCGGACACGGTAAGGACGTCGCTGCTCCCGGGCATGTTCATGAGGTTGTACGCCGGGTGAGTTGCTTCCATGAACTGGGACAAGGCTGGGTAGCCAAGGATGGCGTTGTACGGGAGGCCGATGGTGGCGATGTCGAAGTCGATCAGCTCCGTGCGGAAGTTGTTGTGAGTGCCGAAGGTCAACGGGAGGTGGATCTGTCCCAAGGAGCCGGTGGAACCGTCTCCGACGACCGAGAAGGGCTTGCTGGGCTGAAGCCGCTCTAGTGGCACATAGAGGAGGCTGAAATCCTCCACTGAGAGCACGTTGAGGCCGGCACCACCGTTGATGAGGGTCCTGGTGACGGCCACTTGGCAGATGGTGGGGGTGCATAGCATCGGGAGCGCGCCCGAACCGGCGGGGTTGGAGGGGTGATCGTCTGAGTTGAAGGTCAGATCGGCCTTGGGCGTCACCCAGCCCCGGGGGCTTCTCGGCGCTTGAAGGCGGCGTCGATCTGGCGGGCGAACGGCTTTACGTGGCGGCTCGAAGGTGGTGCTTGTGAGCCACCCAGGAGAGCTGCAACGACCGGGAGCACCGGCGCAGCGTAGTGGGCGAGGAAGAGGTCGCGCAGCACCTCCCAGGAGACCAGAGAAGGCGTCGACAGGTGGAGCAGCCACATGCGCGGAATGCCGGTGAGGGCCATGGGAAACCAGTTAGCCATGATCCTATCATCGCCCCCGGCCTTGAGGATGGCTTCCTCGTATGCCTGCAGGAAAGCCAGTGGATCCGTCGCGCCGTTGTAGCGTGGCGGCATCTCTGGCTTGAACTTGCGCGGCCACTGCACCTGCCGCAAGGCGGGGGTCAAGGCTCGGAGCCCCTGGCCCCAGTGCTGGCATCGGCAGCCGGAGCGGGCGGCGCGCTGTCCGCCATGAGGGCGAAGCGCGGTGTCGATGGAGAGAGGGTCGACGGAAGGGAGAGCTTCGGCGCACCCCTACCTGGCGCACCAAATGTCGGATTTCAGGTTCCGACAGACCCTTGAGGTTCGAACTCTGGGGTGCGCACGAAGATCTTTCCCCTACCAACTCACGTCTCGAAGCCTCGCAAGGAATCTAGGACAGAAAGAAGAACACACAAGGGACACGAGGTTTATACTGGTTCAGGCCACCATTGTAGTGTAATGCCCTACTCTAGTGTGTGGTGTGGTGGATTGCCTCAGGGGCTGATGATGAACAATACAAAGGGAGAACAGCCTCGCGAGGGGCTATTCTTGAGCTGGTGCGATGAACTGCTTGGGTGAGTTCAGTCGCCTCTCTCTCTAGTCTACCCAAAATCTGGATGCCCTTACTCTGTGGTGGCTAGCTCTAGTAATAGAGGGAGGCCCTAGGCCTCTTCCCAAATAATGAGCGGGAAGGGCGCCAACAATTGGCCATTTTGAAGGGGAACATCTAGTACACTTATCCTGACCAAAGTTGGTCTTCGACTGCCAAAGACTCTGACGATGACGCCGTCCTGGGCTCCACGGTGACCTCCATTCTGCCGTCCCGCTGGTCTTGGTCTTGTTGCACCGAAACGGTAACCTTTGCCTGATGCCTGGGCCTGTGCTTGCCCGCTTTGCACCGAAGGGGAAACAAGGACACGGCGCAGGCTGGCGCCCGCCTGGTCTCGATCGTCACGGCTTGCGTCATGGGCACCTCGCGAGGTACCCTGCCTTGATCTCTCTGCATCCTCATGAGCCCACCTGATGAGGCTGCTCCTGAGGAAGCTTCCTGTGGTTCGCCCCGCGAGGCTTGGCCCATCGCGAGGGTCTTGAGCTTGAGCTGATGAAGCTGGGCTGCACTGGGCCTCCGCTTGAGCCATGCCGCAGGCCGCAGGCAGGCGAGTCTGGGGGCCCCCGTTCCTTGAACGCCGACAAACCCAACAAAAACCTTCAGAGACACCTGTAGAGTGATGACCCACAAGTGTAGGGGATCTATCGTAGTCCTTTCGATAAGTAAGAGTGTCGAACACAACGAGGAGCAGAAGGAAATGATAAGCGGTTTTCAGTAAGGTTTTTTTGCAAGCACTGAAATTGTAGGTAATAGATAGTTTCGTGATAAGATAAATAGTAACGAGCAAAAAGTAAATAAATTAAATAAAGTGCAGCAAGGTGGCCCAATCCTTTATGTAGCAAAGGATAAGCGACAAATTCTAATAATGAAGAAGGAGCTCCCGAGGACACATTAGGAATTATCGTCAAGCTAGTTTTCATCACGTTCATAAGATTCGCGTTCGGTACTTTGATAATTTGATATGTGGGTGGACTGGTACTTGGGTACTGTCCTAACTTGGACAAGCATCCCACTTATGATTAACCCCTATTGCAAGCATCCGGAACTACAAAAGAAGGTATTAAGGTAAACCTAACCACAACATTAAGCATATGGATCCATATCAGCCCCTAATGAAGCAACGCATAAACTAGGGTTTAAGCTTCTGTCACTCTAGCAACCCATCATCTACTTATTACTTCCCCATGCCTTTCTCTAGGCCCAAATAATGGTGAAGTGTCATGTAGTCGATGTTCACATAACACCACTAGAGGAAAAGACAACATACATCTCATCAAAATATCGAACGAATACCAAATTCACATGACTACTAATAGCAAGACTTCACCCATGTCCTCAGGGACAAACGTAACTACTCACAAAGCATATTCATGTTCATAATCAGAGGGGTAATATTATGCATAAAGGATCTGAACGTATGATCTTCCACCAAGTAAACCAATTAGCATCAACTACAAGGAGTAATCAACACTACTAGCAACCCACAGGTACCAATTTGTGGTTTGGATACAAGATTGGATACAAGAGATGAAGTAGGGTTTTGAGAGGAGATGGTGCTGGTGAAGATGCTGATGGAGATTGACCCCCTCCCGATGAGAGGATCCTTGGTGATGACGTTGGTGATGATTTCCCCCTCCCGGAGGGAAGTGTCCTCGGCAGAACAGCTCCGCCAGAGCCCTAGATTGATTCCGCCAAGGTTCCGTCTCGTGGCGGCGGAGTTTCGTCCCGTAAGCTTGCCCACGATTTTTCCAGGGTAAAAGTGATGATATAGCAGAAGATGGACGCCGGAGGCCCACTAGGGGCCCAGGAGATAGGAGGTCGTGCCCTACAGGGGGGCGCCCCCCTGTCTCCTGGGCAGGGTGTGGGCCCCCTGGCCGATTTCTTTCGCTCATAAATTCTTATTAAATCCAAAAAGTTCTTTCATGGTGTTTCAAGACTTTTGGAGTTGTGCAGAATAGGTTTCCAACATTTTCTCCTTTTCCAGCCAGAATTCTAGCTGCCGGCATTCCCCCTCTTCATGGTAAACCTTGTAAAATAAGAGAGAATAGCCATAAGTATTGAGATATAATGTGTAATAACAACCCATAATGCAATAAATATTGATATAAAAGCATGATGCAAAATGGACGTACCAACTCCCCCAAGCTTAGACCTCGCTTGTCCTCAAGCGGAAGCCGAAATTGAAAAATATGTCCACATGTTTTGAGATAGAGGTGTCAATAAAAATAAATACGGACATGAGAGCATCATGATCATTCTAATAACAGCAACATATATAGATTTTGTCATATGATTTCCTATGCTCAAGTATAAGCATTTGACAATGTGAAGTATGGTTCAAAAACTTCATTGAGAACTAACAAACTATAATCTCAGTCATTGAAGCAATTGCAATTTATCGTAACATCAGAAAGAGTCAATAATAGAATTTTTCAACAAGCTCACATACTCAACTATCTTGTAGTCTCCCATAATTGTTAACACTCACGCAATACGTGTGGTTATAGAGTTTCAGCCGGACACTGAGAAAGATAGGGGCTTCTTCTGTTGCCTCCCAACGTATTCACCTTTAGGTGATGTCAACAATAATAGCCTATGCCAACTTACATCCAATTGGATATATGTATCATGATCTTTCAAACACGAAGAGCTTGCCAAAGGATAAAATGAAAAAGGGAAAGGTGAGGATCACCTTGACTCAAGCATAAAGTAAAAACATAAAGTAAAAGATAGGCCCTCCGCAGAGGGAAGAAGAGGTTGTCATGCTCGTTTAGGGTTGATGCATAAAGTCTTAGTGCAAAAGAACGTCACTTTATATTGCCCCTTGTATGTGGACCTTTATTATGCAGTCCGTCGCTTTTATTACTTCCACGACAAGTTCGTACAAAGTTTATTTTCTCTGCATTAATAAGTCATACATATTTAGAAAGCAATTTTTATTGCTTGCACCGATGACAACTTACTTGATGGATCTTACTCAATCCATAGGTAGGTACGGTGGACTGTCATGGCAAAACTGGGTTTGGGGATATTTGGAAGCACAAGTAGTATCTGTACTTGGTGCAAGGAATTTGGCTAGCATGAGGGGGAAAGGCAAGCTCAACATGTTTGGAAGGTCAATGACAATATACTTTAACTGAGATGTCGGAAAACATAAACCATTACGTTGTCTTCCTTGTCCAACATCAACTCTTTTAGCATGTCATACTTAATGAGTGCTTCACAATCATAAAAGATGTCCAAGATAATATATTTATATGTGAACTCCTCTTTCCTTATCACTTCCTATTAATTGCAACGATGACCAAGGCTACGTTCATCAACTCTCAACAATTTTTATGCCTCATACTTTCTATGTGTGAACTTATCACTATCCATAAGATCAATATGAACTCTTTTGTTCTTTCTACTTTCTCAAGATCATAGCAACATAGCAAAGCCCTTGACTCAACACTAATCTTTATTATAGATAGCACACGGACTCGAATACATAAAGAGATCACAATGCAAAACTCAAAACTACTTGATATCAAAAACTTCAAACTACTAGATCAAGATACTACTAAAAGGATCGAACTAAATAAAGCGGTAAAAATAGGAGTGTGATGGTGATACGATACCGGGGCACCTCCCCCAAGCTTGGCAGTTTCCAAGGGGAGTGCCCATACCCATGTGATTATTTCTTCGGAGGTGATGGAGATGGTGATGATGATGGTGGATAATCGCACATCGAGCATAAAAGCTCCTCCAACTTGCGGATAATACCCTTAAGCCCAGCATTATGATCCTTCAATAGAATATTCTCCTGTGTGAGATACTTGTTCTGTATGCGAGCTAACTCAATCATCTTGAAAGCTTTAATCTCTGTTGGAGTAAAGAGGTTAGGTAAATGTTGAGGGATATCTTTTTCTTTCACCACTGGAGCTTGAACCTCCATGGCTTTCTTGATCCCTTCATCCTTGTTGATCTCTTCTGGTTCTTATCTTTTCAGCTCTATCTTCAAAAGCCAAGCATCCTTGTCTTCATTGTTGGAGGAGGGTGAAGTCATGGTGCTCTAAATCTACAATGGAAACAGCTCGAAACGAAAACAGAGGATATTTGCGTGATACAGTGATCAAAACCTTCGGGAGTATATATAATAAATTTTTACCAACCAAAATACGTAACATACCAGAAAACGGAATCCGGGAGGCACACGAGCTGCCGACAGGGGGGCGCGCCCTACAGGGGGGGGGGGCGCGGCCTCCTCTCTCGTGGGAGCCTCGTGTCCCTTTCGGATTACTTCTTTCTTCCTAAAATTCTTAAATAATCCAAAACTGATAAAAAATGCCATTAGAGTTGTTTTGGAGTCGGTTTACTTACCGTACCACGTACCTATGCCTTTTTAGAGTCTGGAACATTCTGGAAAGTGTCTCTTATGTATTCCTCAGGGGTTACGGTTTCAATAATATTAGTTTCAACATTGTTAGCATTACCTGAAATATAATGTTTAATTCTTTGACCGTTTACCACCCTCGGGTTTGTGCCTTCGAAGTTGTTGATTTTGATAGCGCCAGAATGATAGACCTCCTCAATAACGTAGGGACCTTCCCATTTTGAGAGAAGTTTTCCTGCAAAAAATCTTAAACGAGAGTTGAATAATAACACATAATCTCCTACATTAAACTCACGCTTTTGTGTCCTCTTATCATGCCAGCGTTTGACTTTTTCTTTGAAAAGCTTGGCATTCTCATATGCTTGGGTTCTCCATTCATCAAGTGAGCTAATATCAAATAACCTTTTCTCACCGGCAAGTTTGAAGTCATAATTGAGCTCTTTAATAGCCCAATATGCTTTATGTTCAAGTTCAAGAGGTAAATGACATGCTTTTCCATAGACCATCTTATAGGGAGACATACCCATAGGATTTTTGTATGCAGTTCTATAAGCCCATAATGCATCATCAAGTTTTTTGGACCAATTCTTTCTAGATCTATTCATAGTCTTTTGCAAAATTAATTTGAGCTCTCTATTGCTCAACTCTACTTGACCACTAGACTGCGGGTGATAAGGAGATGTGATTCTATGATTGACATCATACTTAGCGAGCATCTTACGGAAAGCACCATGAATAAAGTGTGAACCACCATCAGTCATAAGATATCTAGGGACTCCAAACCTCAGAAAAATAACTTCTTTAAGCATTTTAATAGAAGTTTTATGATCAGCACTACTAGTTGGAATAGCTTCTACCCACTTAGTAACGTAATCAACAGCAACTAAAATATGTGTATAACCATTGGAGGCAGGAAAAGGTCCCATATAATCAAAGCCCCAAACATCAAACGGTTCAATAACAAGAGAATAATCCATAGGCATTTCTTGACGTCTACTAATGTTACCTATTCTTTGACATTCATCACAAGATAAGACAAACTTACGAGCATCTTTGAAGAGAGTAGGCTAATAAAAATCAGACTGTAATACCTTGTGTGCAGTTCTATCTCCAGCGTGGTGTCCTTCGTAGGATTCCGAGTGACACTTGCGTAGGATCTGTTCCTATTCATGCTCAGGCACACAACGTCTAATAATACCATCTACTCCTTCTTTATAAAGGTGTGGATCATCCCAGAAGTAATGTCTTAAATCATAAAAGAACTTTTTCTTTTGCTGGTATGTGAAACTAGGCGGTATATATTTAGCAACAATGTAATTAGCATAATCAGCATACCAAGGAGCAGTACGAGAAGCATTGACAACCGCTAGTTGTTCATCAGTAAAGCTATCATTAATAGGCAGTGGGTCATCAAGAACATTCTCTAACCTAGACAAGTTGTCTGCAACGGGGTTCTCAGCTCCCTTTCTATCAATAATATGCAAATCAAATTCTTGGAGCAAGAGAAACCATCTAATGAGTCTAGGCTTAGCATCTTTCTTTTCCATAAGATATTTAATAGCAGCATGATCAGTGTGAATAGTAACTTTGGAATCAACAATATAAGGTCTAAACTTATCACATGCACACACAACTGCTTAGAACTCATTTTCAGTAGTAGCATAATTCCTCTGGGCTGTATCAAGAGTCTTACTAGCATACTGGATAACATTCAATTTCTTATCGACTCTTTGCCCTAAAATAGCACCAACAGCATAATCACTAGCATCACACATAATTTGAAAAGGTAAATTCCAATCAGGTGGCTGAACAATAGGTGCAGTGATCAAAGCTTTCTTAAGTGTTTCAAATGCTTCTACACAGTCATCATCAAAGACAAAAGGAATATCTTTTTTCAATAAATTAGTCAGAGGCCTAGAGATTTTAGAGAAGTCCTTAATGAACCTCCTATAAAAACCGGCGTGACCAAGGAAACTTCTTATACCTTTTATATCCTTGGGACATGGCATCTTTTCAATAGCATCAACTTTGGCTTTATCAACTTCAATACCTCTCTCGGAGATCTTGTGCCCCAAGACAATGCCTTCATTAACCATAAAGTGACACTTTTCCCAATTCAGGACGAGACTAGTGTCTTCGCATCTCTGCAAAACTTGATCAAGGTTGCTCAAACAATCATCAAAGGAGGATCCATAGATGGAGAAGTCATCGATGAATACCTCACAAATATTTTCACAAAAATCAGAGAATATAGCCATCATGCATCTTTGAAAGGTAGCAGGTGCATTACATAAACCAAAAGGCATACGTCTATAAGCAAAAGTACCAAAAGGGCAAGTAAAAGTAGCTTTAGATTGATCCTTCGTTGACACAAGTATTTGAGAGAAGCCAGAATAACCATCTAGAAAGCAGAAATGAGTGTGTTTGGATAACCTTTCTAGCATTTGAGCAATAAAAGGTAAAGGGTAATGATCTTTCTTAGTAGCTTTATTTAACTTACGGAAATCAATTACCATCCTATAACCTGTAATAATTCTTTGTGGGATCAATTCATCTTTATCATTGGGAACAACGGTAATAATTCCCTTTTTAGGCACACATTGGACAGGGCTTACCCATTCACTATCACCAACGGGATAAATAATACCTACCTCAAGGAGCTTTAGTATCTCCTTTCTTACCACTTCCTTCATCTTGGGATTTAATCGTCTTTGAGGATCTCTAACTGGTTTGGCATCTTTCTCCACTGAAATTTTGTGTTGACATAATGTGGGACTAATGCCCTTAAGATCATCCAGAGTATATCCAATAGCAGCTCTGTGCTTCTTCAGAGTTTTCAATAATCATTCTTCTTCTTTCTCTGAAAGGTTAGCGCTAATAATAACATGATATATTTCTTTTTCATCAAGATAAGCATACTTAAGATTATCTGGTAAAGGTTTGATTTCAAACACGGGATCACCCTTGGGTGGAGGGGGATCCCCAAGAATTTCAACGGGAAGGTTATGTTTCAACATAGGTTCTTGTTTAAGGAACACTTCATCTATTTCTTCCCTTTCCTTCATAAACATATCGTTTTCATGGTCTAGCAAATATTGTTCTAACGGATCAGTTGGAGGAACAGCAATGGAAGCAAGACCAATAATTTCATCCTTACTAGATGGTTCCCTTTCACGAGGTTGTCTACTAAACTTAGCAAAATTGAACTCATGAGACATACCATCTATGCCAACAGTGACGACCTTCCTTTCACAATTAATCTTAGCACTAGCAGTATTCAAGAAGGGTCTACCAAAAATAATGGGACAAAAATCATCTTGTGGGGAAGCAAGAACAAGAAAATCAGCAGGATATTTAATTTTCCCACACAAGACTTTAACATCTCTAACAATTACAATAGGTTTAATGGTGTCCCTATTAGCAAGCTTAATAGTAACATCAATGTCTTCTAATTCAACAGGTGCAATATCGTGCATAATTTCTTTATAAAGATCATAAGGTATCGCACTAGCACTAGCACCCATATCACATAAGCCATGATAACAATGATCTCCTATTTTAACAGAAATAGTAGGCATGCCTACAATAGGTCTACGTGTTTTAGTATCGGGTCTAGCAATATTAGCAGTTCACCCAAGAAAGAGATAACATGCCCATCTAAGTCCTCATCCAAGAGATCTTTAATCATAGTAATACCAGGTTCAACATTAATTTTCTCAGGAGGTGTATAAGTCCTAGTATTACTCTTACGAACAACAGTCGAAGCTTTAGCATGATCTTTTATCCTAACAGGAAAGGGAGGTTTTTCAACATAAGTAGTAGGAACAATAGGATCACTATAGGTAATAGTCTTTTCTTCGACTGTAAAAGGTGCAACTACTTTCACTTCAACAGGAGGATTATATTTAAACCACTTCTCTTCAGGGAGATCAACGTGAGTAGCAAAAGTTTCACAAAAAGTAGCTACTATCTCAGAGTCAAGTCCATACTTAGAGCTAAATCCACGGAAAGTATCAATAAAAGATAACACAATCGAACTTAGGTGTCATACCTGACTCCTTACCATCGCCGGAACCCCAATTTTCAGAGTTGTGTTTAATTCTTTCCAATAAGTCCCATTTTAAATCAATGGTCTTCAGCATATAAGAACCAGCACATGAAGTATCGAGCAGGTTGCGATTATCAAGAGAAAGCCGAGCATAAAAATTCTGAATAATCATTTCCCGAGAGAGCTCATGATTGGGGCATGAATACAACATTGACTTAAGCCTCCCCCAAGCTTGAGCGATGCTTTCTCCTTCGTGAGGCCAGAAATTATATATGTAATTACGATCACGATGAACAAGATGCATAGGATAGAACTTCTGGTGAAATTTCAACTTCAGTCGCTTATAATTCCAAGATCTCGTATCATCACATAGCCTATACGATGTCATTGCATATCCCTTCAAAGATAAAGGGAAGACCTTCCTTTTGACAACATCATCGGGAATACCTGCAAGCTTAAATAATCCACAAACTTCATCCACAAAGATAAGGTGTAAATCGGGATGCAATGTTCCGTCTCCCGCAAAAGGATTAGCTAACAGTTTTTCTATCATACCCGAAGGAATCTCAAAGTGAATATTTTCAAAAAGTTCAGTAGGTTGAGGAGCATCTCTTTGCTATTCTGGTTGGGGTGAAGATACCCCAAACAAGCCCCTCAAAGGATTAGTTTCCATAGTGACAAGTAACAGAAAATTTCAGCACACTATAAAAATGTTTCCTTACCAAGTTCCACTCACCAAAAGCGCTACACTCCCCGGCAACGGCGCCAGAAAAGAGTCTTGATGACCCACAAGTGTAGGGGATCTATCGTAGTCCTTTCGATAAGTAAGAGTGTCGAACCCAACGAGGAGCAGAAGGAAATGATAAGCGGTTTTCAGTAAGGTTTTCTCTGCAAGCACTGAAATTGTAGGTAATAGATAGTTTCGTGATAAGATAAATAGTAACGAGCAAAAAGTAAATAAAGTAAATAAAGTGCAGCAAGGTGGCCCAATCCTTTATGTAGCAAAGGATAAGCCTGGACAAATTCTAATAATGAAGAAGGAGCTCCCAAGGACACATTGGGAATTATCGTCAAGCTAGTTTTCATCACGTTCATAAGATTCGCGTTCGGTACTTTGATAATTTGATATGTGGGTGGACCGGTTCTTGGGTACTGTCCTAACTTGGACAAGAATCCCACTTATGATTAACCCCTATTGCAAGCATCCGCGACTACAAAAGAAGGTATTAAGGTAAACCTAACCATAGAATTAAGCATATGGATCCATATCAGCCCCTAACGAAGCAACACATAAACTAGGGTTTAAGCTTTTGTCACTCTAGCAACCCATCATCTACTTATTACTTCCCCATGCCTTCCTCTAGGGCCAAATAATGGTGAAGTGCCATGTAGTCGACGTTCACATAACACCACTAGAGGAAAATACAACATACATCTCATCAAAATATCGAACGAATACCAAATTCACATGACTACTAATAGCAAGACTTCACCCATGTCCTCAGGAACAAACGTAACTACTCACAAAGCATATTCATGTTCATAATCAGACGGGTAATATTATGCATAAAGGATCTGAACATATGATCTTCCACCAAGTAAACCAATTAGCATCAACTACAAGGAGTAATCAACACTACTAGCAACCCACAGGTACCAATTTTTTGTTTGGATACAAGATTGGATACAAGAGATGAACTAGGGTTTTGAGAGGAGAAGGTGCTGGTGAAGATGTTGATGGAGATTGACCCCCTCCCGATGAGAGGATTGTTGGTGATGACATTGGTGATGATTTTCCCCTCCCGGAGGGAAGTGTCCCCGGCAGAACAGCTCCGCCAGAGCCCTAGATTGATTCCGCCAAGGTTCCGCCTCGTGGCAGCGGAGTTTCGTCCCGTAATCTTGCCCACGATTTTTTCCAGGGTAAAAGTGATGAGATAGCAGAAGATGGACGCCGGAGGCCCACCAGGGGGCCCAGGAGATAGGAGGTCCTGCCCTACGGGGGGGGGGGGGGGGGGGCGCCCCCTGTCTCCTGGACGGGGTGTGGGCCCCCTGGCCTATTTCTTTCGCTCATAAATTCGTATTAAATCCAAAAAGTTGTTTCGTGGAGTTTCAGGACTTTTGGAGTTGTGCAGAATAGGTTTCCAACGTTTTCTCCTTTTCCAGCCAGAATTCCAGCTGTCGGCATTCCCCCTCTTCATGGTAAACCTTGTAAAATA
Source organism: Triticum timopheevii (assembly GCA_963921465.1). Taxonomy (NCBI): domain Eukaryota; kingdom Viridiplantae; phylum Streptophyta; class Magnoliopsida; order Poales; family Poaceae; genus Triticum; species Triticum timopheevii. The sequence goes on from OY997274.1 coordinate 128,057,243, forward strand.
AGAGAGAATAGCCATAAGTATTGAGATATAATGTGTAATAACAGCCCATAACGCAATAAATATTGATATAAAAGTATGATGCAAAATGGACGTATCATAGAGCATATTTATAATCACCCAGTTACGTTGCGCGTTTGATAGCACAGAAGGTGTTCCTCCGGTATTCGGAGTTGCATAATCTCATAGTCAGAGGAACATGTATAAGTGATGAAGAAAGCAGTAGCAATAAAACTAAACGATCATTATTCTAAGCTAACAGATGGGTCATGCCCATCACATCATTCTCTAATGATGTAATCCCGTTCATCAAATGACAACACATGTCTATGGCTAGTAAACTTAACCATCTTTGATTAAGGACCTAGTCAAGTAGAGGCATACTAGGGACACTCTGTTTGTCTATGTATTCACAAATGTACTAAGTTTCCAGTTAATACAATTCTAGCATGAATAATAAACATTTATCATGATATAAGGAAATATAAATAATAACTTTATTATTGCCTCCAGGGCATATTTCCTTCAGTCTCCCACTTGCACTAGAGTCAATAATCTAGATTGCATAGTAATGATTCTAACACCCATGGAGTCTTGGTGCTGATCATGTTTTTCTCGTGGAAGAGGCTTAGTCAACGGATCTGCAACATTCAGATCCGTGTGTATTTGGCAATGTTTTATGTCTCCCTCCTTGACTAGACCGCGGATGGAATTGAAGTGTCTCTTGATGTGCTTGGTTCTCTTATGAAATCTGGATTCCTTCGCCAAGGCAATTGCTCCAGTATTGTCACAAAAGATTTTCATTGGACCCGATGCACTAGGTATTAGACCTAGATCGGATATGAACTCCTTCATCCAGACTCCTTCATTTGCTGCTTCCGAAGTAGCTATGTACTCCGCTTCACACGTAGATCCTGCCACGACGCTCTATTTGGAACTGCACCAACTGACAGCAACACCATTCATTATAAATACGTATCCGGTTTGTGACTTAGAGTCATCCAGATTTGAGTCAAAGCTTGCATCGACGTAACCATTTACGGCGAGCTCTTTGTCTCCTCCATAAACGAGAAACATATCCTTAGTCCTTTTCAGGTATTTCGGGATGTTCTTGACCGCTGTCCAGTGATCCACTCCTGGATTACTTTGGTACCTCCCTACTATAACTATAGCAAGGCACACATCAGGTCTGGTACACAGCACTGCATACATGATAGAACCTATGGCTAAGGCATAGGGAATGACTTTCATTTTCTCTTTATCTTCTGCAGTGGTCGGACATTGAGTCTCACTGAACTTCACACCTTGTAACACTGGCAAGAACCCTTTTTTTGATTGATCCATTTTGAACTTCTTCAAAATTTTATCAAGGTATGTGCTTTGTGAAATTCCAATTAAGAATCTTGATCTATCTCTATAGATCTTGATGCCCAATATGTAAGCAGCTTCACCGAGGTCTTTCATAGAAAAATTCTTATTCAAGTATCCTTTTATGCTATTTAGAAATTTTGTATCATTTCCAATCAACAATATGTCATCCACATATAATATTAGAAATGCTACAGAGAGCTCCCACTCACTTTTTTGTAAATACAGGCTTCTCCAAAAGTCTGTGTAGAACCATATGCTTTGATCACACTATCAAAGCGTATATTCCAACTCCGAGAGGCTTGCACCAGTCCATAAATGGATCGCTAGAGCTTGCACACTTTATTAGCACCTTTAGGATTGCCAAAACCTTCTAGTTGCATCATATACAACTCTTCTTTAAGAAATCCATTAGGGAATGCAGTTTTGACATCCATTTGCCAAATTTCACAATCATAAAATGCGGCAATTGCTAACATGATTCAGACAGACTTAAGCATCACTACGGGTGAGAAGGTCTCATCATAGTCAACTCCTTGAACTTGTCGAAAACCTTTCGCAACAAGTAGAGCTTCGTAGACAGTAACATTACCGTCAGTGTCAGTCTTCTTCTTGAAGATCCATTCACTAGTAGAAAACAAGGCTTTGGTTCGGGCCTGGCCAGCCCATTACTCCCGGTTCTTCATGAACCGAGACCCATGGGGGGCATTAGACCCGGTTTATGAGCCCAGGGGGCCGGCCGGGGCCTCATGGGCATTTGTCCCGGTTCATCTGGATCCATTTGTCCCGGTTCTAGGCACGAACCGGGAACAATGGGCCGTGCTCCTGGCCCACAGCCATTGGTACCGGTTCGTGCCTTGAACTGGTATAGAAGGGTGAATTTAGTCCCGGTTCCTGCCACAAACCGGGAGAAATAATTTGCCTATATATACCCATCGCCGCGGCAGAGCACTCCACAGTGCTCTGTTTTTTCTGGACGGCGAGGGGAGGGCATTTGGGTGCTCTAGCTCACCTCCTATGCACATGAGGTGTTCGATGAAATGCCCGAGCCACACTAGTTAAGCTTTCTCCTCTCGAAGCTCGACCTCGAAGCTCCATTTTTCCCGAGATCCGTCCCTGTTTTCATCGCCGTTGATCGCCCGCGCCTATCTCATCGCCAGCACCACCGTGGTGAGCCTCTTGTTCTTATCTTCTTTCTGATTTTCTTAATTTAGATAGATACTTGTCTGATTTTCTTACTTTAGATATATAATTGTCTGATTTTCTTACTTTTGACACGCATAATTATATATAATGCACGCAGATGAACCGACAATGGATGTATGGTGACAGACACACCTCCGAGTACATTAAGGGCATGCATAATATTCTCGAAGTGGCTGAGGAAAACAAGCAGAATGGTTTTATGTGTTGTCCATGCCCTAAATGTGGGAATATGAAGTCCTACTCTGACCGGAAAATCCTTCACACCCACCTTCTTTACAAGGGTTTCATGCCACACTATAATGTTTGTACGAGGCATGGTGAAATAGGGGTTATGATGGAAGACGACGAAGAAGAAGAGGACGATGACAACTATGTGCCCCCTGAATACGGTGATGCTGCAACGGGGGGAGCTGCTGAAGATCAAGAGGAACTAGATGATGCTGCTTTGGGGGAAGCTGCTGAAGATCAAGAGGAACCAGATGATGTGCCCGATGATGATGATCTCCGCCGGGTCATTGTCGATGCAAGTACGCAATTCGAAAGTCAAAAGGAGAAGCTAAAGTTCGATCGCATGTTAGAGGATCACAAAAAAGGGTTTGTCGGTGTACAAAAGTAGGGGCTCTCCTTTTGACCCGTTTACTTGTGCACGGGCAGTCAGAGCCACGCGCCATGACCACACATAGCAGGGCAAAGGAGGGAAGCTGGAGAGAAGCCGAGGGCACAAGACAAACAAGGCAACATCAAGGACCAAGGCCACAAAGTGCAGATGGACGAAGCACGTTTCCCCGGCAAGACCCTTGCCGGGGCAGCCTCAGCAGCCCAGGCAAGACCCTTGCCGGGGCAGCTCGCCCACACCAGCGGAGTGAGCCACCCTCGAACCCACGGACACCAGCACCCACGTTGGGCCAGGGATCGAGAGGAACCTCCATGGTGGCATGCATATCTTTGTGAATACAAAGAACATTCAAGGTCAGATAAGGATTGGAAGGCAACAATCCTTGTCAAGATTCTTACGAAAGAAACCCACGAGACCCCCGAAAAGATCCTTGCCGGGGACGACAGCGCGCCCCGGCGAGGCCCTTGTCGGGCCACCCGGAAAGACCCTTGCCGGGCTACCCGGCAAGACCCTTGCTAGGGGCATCAGCAGGGTCACTGCCAGGCCCGCACCAACCAAATCCCTGCGGCTGTTCACATGCAGCTGCCAACCCAACCAGCTGGGCAGGCACCTGCGTGGCAACATGCGGCTTCCAGGCTAGCTCAGCACACACTTGCGTGCCGGCATGCAGATCTTCGTGGAGGCTCCACCACCGCACCACCTCAGCTGCTTGCCTGCCTACATGGTGCCGCATGCATCGCTGGCCAGGGCGCGTGTCAAAGGGAAGAGGAGCGGTGACGGACGGGACGAGCCTCGCTCCCGTCCCCGATAAAGCGAGAGGACACCTAAGCTACACATTAAATGCGTCCTATCCTATAATACGGGCGATAAGCTCGTAGTACTGTAGGACTTTCCACCTCCTGTGTGCCACTGTGGCAGCCTCTTTCGCCTATAAAAGGAGGCCCATGGCATACTGGAAAAGGATTCAGCTCTTTCAAACGACACAACACCCGTAGCTAGTTCAGGAGCTCAAGAACACTCAATACATCCACCTAGCAGGACTAGGGTTTTATGCATCCCCGCGGCCCGAACCTGGGTAAACGATCCTTGTGCTGATTACTAATCCTGCTGTCGGAGTAAATGACCACGGGTAGCCTAACCAGCTCCCTTTGGCCCTCAGAAAAAACAACGGACCGATCAGACCTCGAAGCACCTAAGACATGGGGCCGCCTCCCTCCGGCCGGCTATCACCTAGGCCGGCTGGCAGCTGGCGGCCCGGCCATAAAACAACCTCTGGAGGACGCCATGATCGGGCCGACTCCAAGAAGCCGGCCCATGAAGGTCCGACTCCAAGAAGTCGGCCCATGAAGGACCGACACCCAGAAGGTGGCCCACGAAGGGCCGACTAAGGTCTCTTTCCGGAGTGCTATACAGCTCCTATTCGTGGTTGGTGCAAGAAGCAAGCGGTCGAACGACGCGTCCTAAAGACCATCGCCCATAACGATGACGGGATAGGGTGTGGCTACAGCGAACCCTGCCACCCCCGAATCCCGGTGTGTGCGTGGCTACAGTACGCCGTACGGGGCAGCCATCCCCCGTCTGGCGTAGCATTGTTGCCATGCGAATCATGACACCATCCACGACGGATTGCCAGTACGGCCTGCAGGCGGCGGGCCCCTTCGGTCAGAGAGACATCCGAAGGCGGCCCGGCCTCCCCCAGCCGGCACAAGGCCGGGCTGGCTTCCAATAGCCGGCTTGCTCCACCTCGGGGCGTGCGCACCATTAAGCAGATGAGACGCGGTAAGGCTACAGTGGGAGCCCGCAAGGCGGCAGCACTATAGCCATGCTTACCTCCACAAAGCCCTCGTCATCAGAGGCGAGGCCCCAGTAACCAACCCCAGACAAGATCCCCCAGGCGGTGGGGCCGGCCTGTCGACCAGCGGGCCGACAGCCGGCGGGACCCACCTGTCGGCGGGCCCCAGAAGCCGGCGGAGAAGACGGCGGTCGTAGACACTGACGGCCTGGGCCCGCACCAGGCTGGATTACCATTGTACCCCCGGGGAGTAGGCCTATATAAACCCCCCGGGACACCCATGCAAAGGGGACAACCCCTAATCGCGTTGGTTGCGAGTAGCTATCGTTTTGTGCAGGTACGAGGGACTTGCGCGTGACCTCCTACTGGATTGATACCTTGGTTCTCAAAAACTGAGGGAAATACTTACGCTACTGTGCTGCATCATCCTCTCCTCTTCGGGGAAAACCAACGCAAGCTCGAGACGTAGCAAGAAGGATTTCTGGCGCTGTTGCCTGGGAGGCTTACGCAAAAGTCAACATACCAAGTACCCATCACAATCCCTATCTCTCGCATTACATTTTTTTCCATTTGCCTCTAGTTTTCCTCTCCCCCACTTCACCCTTGCCGTTTTATTCGCCCTCTCTTTCCCAATCTCCTCCTCTCTTTCCGTTGCCTTTTCCTCGTCCTTTTGTTTGCTCGTGTGTTAGTTTGCCTATTTGTTGCGATGGCTCTACCTAGATTTGGTGACCTTCACCTTAAAAGGCTAGAGGAAATCGAAAGCAATGGTAGGAAGTTTATGGTTTTGCAATTTGAGCACAATAATTTCTTTAGAAATGAACTTAAGGAACAAAAAAGTTTTATGAGCTTTATGAATAAAGAACTCGATGATTGAAAAGATGACCGCTGAAATTTCGGATATGCAAGCTACCTTAGTCAATAAGATGGCCGCTAAACCGAATTCCTATGAAAATCAAGATGAAGATCTAAAAGTTATTGATATGTCCCCCATTAAATCTTTGTTTTGCAATATGAATCTTGATGAATCTGAAGATTATCTTCCTTTACCTACAAGGCGTTCTAAGAATTCGGAGTTTCTAGATCTTGATGATGAAATTGATGAAAGTGGGATTGAAATAAATAGAAACCATGATGTTGCTAAACCCACTATTTTGGATCTCAAGGAATTTAATTATGAAAATTGCTCTTTGATTGGTTGTATTTCCTTGTTGTAATCCGTGCTAGAATCTCCTCATGCTTATAGTCAAAATAAGGCTTTTACCGAACACATTTTTGATGCCTTAATGCAATCTTATGAAGAAAAACTTGAGATGAAAGTTTCTATCCCTAGAAAACTCTATGATGAGTGGGAACCTACTATTAAAATTAAAATTAAAGACTTTGAGTTTCATGCTTTATGTGATTTGGGTGCTAGTGTCTCTACTATTCCCAAAACTTTATGTGATTTGCTAGATTTCCGTGATTTCGATGATTGCTCTCTGAACTTGCATCTTGCGGATTCCACTATTAAAAAAACCTATGGGAAGAATTAGTGATGTGCTCATTGTTGCAAATAGGATTTATGTGCCCGTAGACTTTATCGTTCTTGATATAGATTACAATCCCTCATGTCCTATTATTCTTGGTAGACCTTTCCTTAGAACGATTGGTGCAATTATTGATATGAAGGAAGGGAATATTAGATTCCAATTTCCCTTAAAGAAGGGTATGGAACACTTCCCTAGAAAGAAAATAAAATTACCATATGAATCTATTATGAGAGCCACTTATGGATTGCTTACCAAAGATGGCAATACCTAAATCTATCCTTGCTTGTATGCCTAGCTAAGGGCGTTAAACGATAGCGCTTGTTGGGAGGCAACCCAATTTTGTTTTGTTTTTTTGTTTTTGCTTCTGTTTAGGAATAAATAATCCATCTACCTTCTGTTTGGATGTGGTTTTATGTTTTAATTAGTGTTTGTGCCAAGTAGGACCTATAGGATAACCTACGATGATAGTTGATTTGATTCTGCTGAAAACAGAAACTTTGCACGCACGAATTTAGTTATGATAAATCACAGGAACGTGATTTTGCGTTGATTCTTTTAACTTCTGATCAATAAACAAATTTTCCAGGACTTCCTATTTTGGTAGAATGTTTAGAGTTCCAGAAGTTTGCGTTAGTTACAGATTACTCCAGACTGTTCTGTTTTTGACAGATTCTGTTTTTCGTGTGTTGTTTGCTTATTTTGATGAATCTATGGCTAGTAAAATAGTTTATAATCCATAGAGAAGTTGGAATACAGTAGGCTTAACACCAATATAAATAAAGAATGATTTCATTACAGTACCTTGAAGTAGTCTTTTGTTTTCTTTCTCTAACGGAGCTCACGAGATTTCTGTTGAGTTTTGTGTTGTGAAGTTTTCAAGTTTTGGGTGAATTCTTTTGATGGATTATGGAACAAGGAGCAGCAAGAGCCTAAGCTTGGGGATGCCCATGGCACCCCCAAGATAATCCAAGGACACCAAAAAGTCAAAGCTTGGGGATTCCCCAGAAGGCATCCCCTCTTTCGTCCACTTCCATCGGTAATTTACTTGGAGCTATATTTTTATTCACCAACATGATATGTGTTTTGCTTGGAGCATCTTGTATTATTTGTTTCTTTGCTTGTTAGTTTAACACAATCATCCCTGCTTTACACAACTTTTGAGAGAGCCATACATGAATTGAAATTTGTTAGAATACTCTATGTGCTTCACTTATATCTTTTGAGCTTGATAGTTTTTCTCATAGGGCTTCACTTATATCCTTTCGAGCGTGATAATTTTTGCTCTAGTGCTTCACTTAGATATTTTAGAGCACGGTGGTGGATTTGTTTTGAAGGAACCTGATCTCTCATGCTTCACTTAGATTATTTTGAGAGTCATTAATAGCATGGTAATTTGCTTAATGTTAATATACTTGGTATTCAAGATATGTGAAACTTTCTTTTGAGTGCGTTGAATACTAAGATAAGTTTGATGCTTGATAATTGTTTTGAGATATGGAGGTGATAATATCAAAGTCGTGCTAGTTGGGTGATTATGAATTTGAGAAATACTTGTGTTCAAGTTTGCAAGTCCCGTCGCATGCACGTATGGTTAAAGTTGTGTAACCAATTTGAAACATGAAGTGTACCTGGCTTGTGCATCCTTATGAGTGGCGGTCGGGGATGAGCGATGGTCTTTTCCTACCAATCTATCCCCCTAGGAGCATGTGCATAGTACTTGACTTTTGATGACTTCTAAATTTTTGCAATAAGTATATGAGTTCTTTTGACTAATGTTGAGTCCATGGATTATACGCACTCTCACCTTTCCGCCTTTGCTAGCCTCTTCGGTACCGTGCATTGCCCTTTCTCACCTTGAGAGTTGGTGCAAACTTTGCCGGTGCATCCAAACCTCGTGATACTATACGCTCTATCACACATAAACCTCCTATTATCTTCCTCAAAACAGCCACCATACCTACCTATCATGGCGTTTCCATAGCCATTCCGAGATATATTGCCATGCAACTTCCACCATCATCATCATGACATACATTACTTTTGTCATATTGCCATTGCATGATCATGTAGGACATCGTATTTGTGGCAAAGCCACCATGCATTATTTTTCATACATGTCACTCTTGATTCATTGCACCATCCCGGTACACCGCCGGAGGCATTTATATAGAGTCATATCTTGTTCTAGTATCGAGTTGTAATCCTTATTTTGTAATCAATAGAAGTGTGATGATCATCATTATTAGAGCATTGCCCAAAAAAAGAGAGAAAGGCCAAAAAAGGGCCCAAGAAAATAATATAAAAATGGCAATGCTACTATCTCTTTTTCCACACTTGTGCTTCAAAGTAGCACCTTGTTCTTCATGTAGTGAGTCTCATATATTGTGCTTCAAAGTAGCACCTTGTTCTTCATATAGTGAGTCTCGTAAGTTGTCTTGTTCATACTAGTGGGAATTTTTCATTATAGAACTTGGCTTGTATATTCCTACGATGGGCTTCCTCAAAATGCCCTAGGTCTTCATGAGCAAGCAAGTTGGATGCACACCCACTAGTTTTCTTTTGTTGAGCATTCATAGCTCTAGTGCATCCGTTGCATGGCAATCCCTACTCCTTGCATTAACATCAATCGATGGGCATCTCCATAGCTCATTGATTAGCCTCGTTGATGTGAGACTTTCTCCTTTTTTGTCTTCTCCACACAATCCCCCTCATCATATTCTATTCCACCCATAGTGCTATATCCATGGCTCACGCTCATGTATTGCGTGAAGGTTGAAAAAGTTTGAGATTATTTAAGTATGAAACAATTGCTTGGCTTGTCATCGGGGGTATAGAAGTTGGGAACATCTTTGCGTGACGAAAATGAAGCATAGCCTAACTATATGATTTTGTAGGGATGAACTTTCTTTTGCCATGCTATTTTGAGAAGACATGATTACTTTGATTAGTATGCTTTAAGTATTATTATTTCTATGTCAATATGAACTTTTGTCTTGAATCTCTCGGATCTGAATATTCATACCATGATTAAGAAGATTTACATTGAAATTATGCCAAAGTATCACTCCGCATCAAAAATTCTCTTTTTATCATTTACCTACTCGAGGACGAGCAGGAATTAAGCTTGGGGATGCCTGATACATCTCCAACGTATCTATAATTTTTGATTGCTCCTTGCTACTTTATCTATTGTTTTGGACTATAATGGGCTTTATTTTCCACTTTTATATTATTTTTGGGACTAACCTATTAACCGGAGGCCCAGCCCAGAATTGCTGTTTTTTGCCTTTTTCAGTATTTCGAAGAAACAGAATATCAAACGGAGTCCAAACAGAATGAAACCTTCGGGAACGTGATCTTCTCACCGAACATGACCTAGGAGACTTGGACCCTACTCCAAGAAGCTCCAGAGGCGGTCACGAGGGTGGAGGGCGCGCCCCCCTGGGCGCGCCCCCCCTGGACGCGCCCCCTACCTCGTGGGCCCCCTGACGTGTCACGACCGGTTTTCCGGGTAATAAATTTCCAGAAAAGACCGCCGTGCTCATCAGCCCCAGGATTTCTGTTAGCTGATGAGGCTCCAACTTGATACAGAAATTCCAAGCAAAATACAAAATATGTGGTACAAGACCATTCTAGCCTGTGAGTACAACAAATGGTTTCTAGAGGTTGATGGCAGAAGCAGGTTGTGAAACATCAGTGTCTATGGGACTCCATCTCCCATAGGAACAGCTGACCAGGTTAACTCCTATCTTCACGAGGCTGCTATCATCGTTGCTTAGGTTCCGGGGCTGTCATCACGTCGCTCCTCTCCGTGCAAGAAAATCTGGCCAAGACAATAGCCAGGGACAAGCCAGTGAGTACTTTGAATGTACTCGCAAACATTATGAACACAGGTATAACATAACAATGGTGTGCTGAAAAATATTTTATGCTCATGACGTCAGTCACAAAAGATAAATAAAACTCTGATGCGTGCAAGCAAGTTATTTATAAAAATGCAATAACATAGTAGTATTAAAATTTATGAAATAAATAACAAGCAGTGCCACAGTCGGGCGTCTGAGCGACACCACATAAAGGGCTTTAAAAGAAATGCCACAGTCGGGCGTCTGAGCGACACCACATAAAGGGCTTTAAAAGAAATGCCACAGTCGGGCGTCTGAGCGACACCACATAAAGGGCTTTAAAAGAAATGCCACAGTCGGGCGTCTGAGCGACACCACATAAAGGGCTTTTAAAATAAACAATCATAGTGAATATCCCGGAGGTAGAACCATCCCAGAGATACTCGATAATAACAATAATATCACGGTTAGTCAACAACAACAATAATAATTATAACTATCACAAGTCACAAGTAGTAGTTCCAGTTCTGGTTAACAGTTTCACCTCCGAAGACCGACACTAAGACCAACAGTTGACCCATCCCAGACTGTAATCCTTAACCATGGACACGGCTATTCGAATAGTTTTAATCTCTGCAGAGGGTGTACTCTTTACCCACGAGTAACGGATTCCTTTAGTCCATCGGGACTAATTCCGCTTACGGTCCTTTAAATGAAAACACACCTGACTTGCACACACCAGCTTAACTTACACGTGTCTGGAATCACCCACGACACCTGTCAAGCAAACTCTAAGTGGGGAGGCTACAACCTCGCGTAGCATGGGATCAAATTTATATCGCGCGCTCTAAGGGGTGGCCTCCCCTCTCGGTCCCAACCGGAAACACCCATGCCCCCTGACCGGATGACTGGCTTTAATCCATGGTCATGGTACCCTCATCCTTGGCTTTAATCCATGGTCATGGTACCCTCATCCCGGCCCCTCTGTACGGTGTGTGCTAGAAAGGGGTTGACAAATTACTGAACCGTACCCTACCTGTGGCAGGGACAAGTGGTAGCACGAAACAAGTGTGGGGGTTAATGGAACAAGACTCGATCTACGGTTGACTCAGGAGGTTCATAGTTTCCTGCATGACATGTATAACAAATATATTTCAACCAATACAATCAACACTCATTATATCTACCATGCCATACCGGACACACCCGTCCCGACGGAGACCGGCGTCAAGCTCATGCCTACCCAAGGCAGAGGCTTTCCCGGATTCCTTTCCGGCATGCATGCAAGATACATGAGGGTGATTACCATCACAAGTGTACTTATTTCCAACAGCATGGAAATCACTAATATGCATCCATGCAAATGATCATATCACATGAAATAACAAGTCCTTCGAAATGAGGTGGTGTTATAAACGTGTCAACGAACACACCAAAATATTATGCCGGGGTTCAGAATGCTTGCCTTCAGGTCACGGAAAGGCAGGGTGCATTTCAAACTCTTGAAATATTTCTTCTCCCTTCAAAAATCCTATTTTAGAAATATAAAAGAATTAACACACAAAATAAAAACAGCATAAAAAGTTGTTCTGAAATTTTTTCAAATAAATCTTAAAATAAACTAGACATTATTTGAGAGAGGTAGGAAAAAGAATTAATTCATTTGGAGTTATATTTAAAAAGATATAACCAGTCAAAGTTCTGGTCAAATCTGTTTTTAAATAAAACAGAAAAAGAAAAACGTTTCAGACGGGAATACGCTTTCGAAGCGGGGGAAACGTACTTGCGGTTTTTACGCTTTCACTTAACACGCGTGGCGGCGGGGTGGGTCACTGACAGTGGGCTCGCCTGGCCCACTGGTCAGGTTTGACCAGTCGCCGCGCCCCTTCTCCCTCCTCTGTCCGAGCGAGGCGAGGCTCCGGCGATGCTCGCCGGCGAACGGCGGCACCGTTCGGGAAACGGAGGCCATCTGTGGGTTCAGGGGATCGCGATGGTCACTCCGGTGGTCGATACGGTCTCTGCGGTGGACGGAGCTGCCGTCGGCGAGCTTCACAGCGGACGGTGGTCGTCGGGCAAAGTGATTTTTCTCCCGCAGTGAGTTCCGATCGAAATCGAGCAGGGGGATGGATTCGCGAGGGGGAGAGGAAGCTCCTGGTGAAGAGAGTGGAGAGGGGGAGGCTTTGGTGGCGCCGGAATGGTCGAGACAGCGGCGGCGGCTGGAGTTGCCGGAGATGAGGAAGACGGCCTCCTCGGGTCGATTGGCTGCCATGGGGGAACTGGAGGAGTGTACTGAGGCCGCCTGCGAATGGAGCGTGCTCGGGGGCCTCCCTAAATAGGCGCTCGGGGTCGGTTCCGACGGTGGCCGCGGATAAGGTCACCGGCGACCGTCTTACTGTGCTGCAGAGCGACGTGGCGGCGACGAGGGCTTGCGGACAAGGTTGAGGATGAGCTTGAGCTGTTCAAGGTGCCAGGTGGCGAGCCGGGGTGGCTTGGGCGGCGCCGACCGTGGCAGGGGCGCGCTACGGTCGTCGGTGTGCCGCCAAAAGTTCCGTCGGCGGCGCTGTAGGCTGCCAGGGTGGCTTGGCTGGTTCCTGCGAGCGGATGAGGTCGGGGGTGCGGCTTTGTAGGCGAGCAAGGGCCGGGGCGTGACGCGGCGACCCGAGCGCACGCACGTGCAAAACGCGCGCTCTGGGCGCGCCCAGAGCCCGCACTGAAGGTGTTCGACGTAATGTCGTGGCATGCTACAGGTCACCGGTGAGGTTGGCAAGCAACAGTACTAGGTTAGATATAGAGGGAAACTCAAGGGACAAGTTGGTTTGGTCATGTGGTCAAGTTCACAATGTAAACTTGAAATCATGCCAAAAATGGACATGCACATAGGGTGTTTGACAAAATGCTAAAGGCATCTAGGCAATTCTTGGAGTGGCCCTAATCTTCAGATCAAGGTCTCTTTAGAAGCTTGATATGGTGGTAAGGTTAGTTGGCCAAATTTTGAAACTTGTTAGTGCAAAACTTTGAGAAAACCAAATCTGGTCAGAAAGAAAAGTATATGGTTTCATGGACTAAAACTACTCCAATGGGTTCACTCTCTTGGAATTAGGGGTTTGGTAAGGTCTAGTACAAGCAGGAGAAAGCTCATGGGTAAAGGAGCAAGTTAGAAGATGGTTGCAGTACAAATCATCAAGTTAGACCAGAATAAAAAAGAGGATGATTCACTCAAATTTTTCAAAGAACATAAATGGGTTTTTGCACAAAGTGGAATAATATGCTCCTACTTACATCCCATAATTATGGTGGAGGCTAGAAAGAATTATTTAAAAGGGTTGTAGTGCAAAGTTGCTCTCTGGACCAGAGAAGAAAAACATGTGTAGCACTCAAAATATTTCAAGAATAAAAGATATTTTTGTATAAAAGTGATTTAAAAACATCACATGACATCTCCAAATTTTGGTTGGATTTTTAGATAAATCTATCAAATGGTTGCAGTTCAAAAAGAGCTCCAAAACTTAAAGAAAGTCCTTTTAAGGAATAAAGCTCAGAGTGAAATAATTTAATAAATAAATCTCCTGATTGAAAGATGTTTTTAAATGAGATAGAAAATAAGTCCAATATGTTTTGGAAGGATCCACTTGGGAAAAATTCCTTAATATTAAAAGAAAAGTTTTGAAATCAACAGGGATATTCTTGCAGGCAAAAATTTTAAACTCTTGGCAAAATTTTAATAACTAAAACCTGGTTAAATTTTTGGGGTGTTACATGATGCTCCACCGACGTACTCCTTCCTCCTATATATACCTACGTACCCCCAATAGACCAGAGACGGAGCCAACAACCTAATTCCACCGCCGCAACCTTCTGTATCCCCGAGATCCCATCTTGGGGCCTGTTTTGGAGCTCCGCCGGAGGGGGCATCCACCATGGAGGGCTTCTACATCAACACCATAGCCCCTCCGATGAAGTGTGAGTAGTTTACTTCAGACCTTCGGGTCCATAGCTAGTATCTAGATGGCTTCTTCTCTCTTTTTGGATCTTAATACAATGTTCTTCCCCTCTCTCGTGGAGATCTATTCGATGTAATCTTCTTTTTGCGGTGTATTTGTTGAGACCGATGAATTGTGGGTTTATGATCCAGCTTATCTATGAATAATATTTGAATCTTCTCTGAATTCTTTTATGTATGATTGAGTTATCTTTGCAAGTCTCTTCGAATTATCCGTTTGGTTTGGCCAACTAGATTGGTAGTTCTTGCAATGGGAGAAGTGCATGGCTTTGGGTTCAATCTTGCGGTGTCCTTACTCGGTGACAGAATGAGTTGCAAGGCACGTATTGTATTGTTGCCATCGAGGATAACAAGATGGGGTATTTATCATATTGCATGAATTTATTCCTCTACATCATGTCATCTTGCTTAAGGTGTTACTCTGTTTTTAACTTAATACTCTAGATGCATGCTGGATAGCGGTTGATGAGTGGAGTAATAGTAGTAGATGCAAAATCGTTTTGGTCTACTTGTCTCGGACATGATGCCTATATACATGATCATACCTAGATAACCTCATAACTATGCTCAATTCTGTCAATTGCTCAATAGTAATTTGTTCACCCGCTGTAGAATACTTATGCTCTTGAGAGAAGCCACTAGTGAAACCTATGGCCCCCGGGTCTATTCTCATCATATTAATCTCCATCACTTTATTTACTTGCTTTCCCTTTACTTTCTACTTTGCATCTTTATACCAAAAATACCAAAAATATTATCTCTATCATATCTCACTCTCGTAAGTGACCGTGAAGGGATTGACAGCCCCTAATCGCGTTGGTTGCGAGTAGCTATCGTTTTGTGCAGGTACGAGGGACTTTCGCGTGACCTCCTACTGGATTGATACCTTGGTTCTCAAAAACTGAGGGAAATACTTACGCTACTGTGCTGCATCATCCTCTCCTCTTTGGGGAAAACCAACGCAAGCTCGAGACGTAGCAATCAATAGAAAAATTGTACAGGACTTCCTATTTTGGTAGGATTTTTACAGTTCAGAAGTTTGTGTTAGATACAGATTTCTACAGACTGTTCTGTTTTTGACAGATTCTTCTTTTCGTGTGTTGTTTGCTTATTTTGATGCATCTATGGCTAGTATTAAGTGGTATGAACCATAGAGAACTTGGAATACAGTAGGTTTAACACCAAAATAAATAAATAATGAGTTCATTACAGTACCTTATGTGGTGGTTTTGTTTTCTTTCACTAACGGAGCTTATAAGATTTCCTGTTGAGTTTTGTGTTGTGAAGTTTTCAAGTTTTGGGTAAAGTTTTGATGGACTATGGAATAAGGAGTGACAAGAGCCTAAGCTTGGGGATGCCCATGGCACCCCAAGATATTCAAGGATAGCCAAAAGCCTAAGCTTGGGGATGCCCCGGGAAGGCATCCCCTCTTTCGTCTTCGTTCATTGGTAACTTTACTTGGAGCTATATTTTTATTCGCTACATGATATGTGTTTTGCTTGGAGCTTCGTATATTATATTAGTCTTTGCTTTTTAGTTTACCACAATCATCCTTGCAGTACACACCTTTTGGGAGAAGCCTACTTGATTAGAATTTGCTAGAATATGCTATGTGCTTCACTTATATCTTTTGAGCTTGATAGTTTTTGCTCTAGTGCTTCACTTATATCTTTTAGAGCACGGCGGTGGCTTAACTTTGTAGAAATTTCTAGTCTCTCATGCTTCACTTATATTATTTTGAGAGTCTTTTAGAACAGCATGGTATTTGCTATGGTTATAAATTGGTCCTAGAATGGTAGGCATCCAAGTTGGGTATAATAAAAACTATCATAGGAAGTGAATTGGATGCTATGATCAATTTGATACTTGACAATTGTTTTGAGATATGGAGGTAGTGATATTAAAGTCATGCTAGTTGGGTGATTATGAATTTAAAGAATGCTTGTGTTGAAGTTATAAGTCCCATAGCATGCACGTATGGTTAAAGTTGTGTAACAAATTTGAAACATGAAGTGTACCTGGCTTGTGCATCCTTATGAGTGGCGGTCGGGGACGAGCGATGGTCTTTTCCCACCAATCTATCCCTCTAGGAGCACACGCGTAGTGCTTGATTTTTGATGACTTCTAAATTTTTGCAACAAGTATATGAGTTCTTTTGACTAATGTTGAGTCCATGGATTATACGCACTTTTACCTTTCCACCAATGCTAGCCTCTTCGGTACCGTGCATTGCCCTTTCTCACCTTGAGAGTTGGTGCAAACTTTGCCGGTGCATCCAAACCCCGTGATACGAGACACTCTATCACACATAAACCTCCTTATATCTTCCTCAAACAGCCACCATACCTACCTATTATGGCATTTCCATAGCCATTCCGAGATATATTGCCATGCAACTTTCCATCGTTCCGTTCGTCATCATCATGACATACTTTACTTTTGTCACATTGCCATCGCATGATCATGTAGTTGACATCGTATTTGTGGCAAAGCCACCATGCATAATTTTTTATACATGTCACTCTTGATTCATTGCACCATCCCGGTACACCGCCGGAGGCATTCATATAGAGTCATATCTTGTTCTAGTTTCGAGTTGTAATTCATATGTTGTAATCAATAAAAGTATGATGATCATCATTATTAGAGCATTGCCCAAAAAAAAGGCCAAAAGAAAAAAAAAGAAAGGCCAAAGAAAAAAAAAGAAAATAAATAAAAGGGGCAATGTTACTATCTCTTTTTCCACACTTGTGCTTCAAAGTAGTACCTTGTTCTTCATGTAGTGACTCTCATATAGTGTGCTTCAAAGTACCACCATGTTTTTCATATAGTGAGTCTCATATGTTGTCACTTTCATATACTAGTGGGAATTTTTCATTATAGAACTTGGCTTGTATATTCCTACGATGGGCTTCCTCAAATGCCCTAGGTCTTCGTGAGCAAGCAAGTTGGATGCACACCCACTAGTTTTCTTTTGTTGAGCATTCATTTATAGCTCTAGTGCATCCGTTGCATGGAAATCCCTACTCCTCATGTTGACATCAATTGATGGGCATCTCCATAGCCCGTTGATTATCCTTGTCAATGTGAGACTTTCTCCTTTTTTTCTTCTCCACACAATCGCCATCATCATATTCTATTCCACCCATGGTGCTATATCCATGGCTCACGCTCATATATTGCCTGAAGGTTGAAAAAGTTTGAGATTATTTAAGTTCAAAACAATTGCTTGGCTTGTCATCTGGGGTGTAGAATTTGGGAACATCTTTGTGTGACGAAAATGAAGCATAGCCTAACTATATGATTTTGTAGGGATGAACTTTCTTTAGCCATGTTATTTTGAGAAGACATGATTACTTTGATTAGTATGCTTGAAGTGTTACTGTTTCTTTTATCAATATGAACTTTTATTTTAAATCATTTTTATCTGAACATTCATGCCACAATAAAGAAAATCACATTGAGAATTATGCTAGGTAGCATTCCACATCAAAAATTCTGTTTTTATCATTTACCTACTCGAGGATGAGCAGGAATTAAGCTTGGGGATGCTTGATACGTATCCAACGTATCTATAATTTTTGATTGTTCCATGCTATTATATTACCCCTTTTGGATGTTTATGGGCTTTATTTTACAGGTTTATATCATTTTTGGGACTAACCTACTAACCGGAGGCCCAGCCCATATTGCTGTTTTTTTGCCTATTTCAGTATTTCGAAGAAAAGGAATATCAAAAAACGGAATGAAACCTTCGGGAGCGTGATTTTTGGAACGAACGTGATCCGGAGAACTTGGAGTGCAAGTCAAGCAGCAAACGAGGCGGCTAGGAGATAGGAGGGCGCACCCACCCCTCCTGGGCGCGCCCCCTGTCTCCTGGGCCCCTCAGGTGGCCACCGACGTACTTCTTCTTCCTATATATACCTATGTACCCCGAAAACATCTAGGGAGCCAACGAAAAACAATTAATTTCCACCGCCGTAACCTTCTATATCCGCGAGATCCCATCTTGGAGCCTTCGCCGGTGCTCCGCAGGAGGGGGAATCGACCATGGAGGGCTTCTACATCAACACCATAGCCCCTCCGATGAGTTGTGAGTAGTTTACCACAGACCTTCGGGTGCATAGTTGTTAGCTAGTTGGCTTCTTCTCTCTTTTTGGATCTCAATACAATGTTCTCCCCCTCTCTTGTGGAGATCTATTTGATGTAAACTCTTTTTGTGGTGTGTTTGTCGAGATCCGATGAATTATGGGTTTATGATCAAGTTTATCTATGAGAAATATTTGAATCTTCTCTGAATTCTTTTATGTATGATTGAGTTATCTTTGCAAGTCTCTTCGAATTATCAGTTTGGTTTGGCCTACTAGATTGATCTTTCTTGCCATGGGAGAAATGCTTAGCTTTGGGTTCAATCTTGCGGTGTCCTTACCCAGTGACAGAAAGGGTTGCAAGGCACGTATTGTATTGTTGCCATCGAGGATAAAAAGATGGGGTTTATATCATATTGCATGAGTTTATCCCTCTACATCATGTCATCTTTCTTAATGCGTTACTCTGTTCTTATGAAATTAATACTCTAGATGCATGCTGGATAGCGGTCGATGTGTGGAGTAATAGTATTAGATGCAGGCAGGAGTCGGTCTACTTGTCGCGGAAGTGATTCCTATATACATGATCATGCCTAGATAATCTCATAATTATTCGCTTTTTCTATCAATTGCTCGACAGTAATTTGTTCACCCACCGTAATACTTATGCTATCTTGAGAGAAGCCACTAGTGAAACCTATGGCCCCCGGGTCTATCTTTTATCATATGAGCTTTCAATCTACTTTTATTTGCATCTTTACTTTTTGCATCTATATTATAAAATACCAAAAATATATTTATTTTATCATACTATCTCTATCAGTCTCACTTTCGCAAGTGGCCGTGAAGGGATTGACAGCCCCTTTATTGCGTTGGTTGCGAGTTCTTTGTTTGTTTGTGTAGGTGCATGGGACTTTTGAGGAGCCTCCTACTGGATTGATACCTTGGTTCCAGAAAACTGAGGGAAATACTTACGCTACTATTGCTGCATCACCCTTTCCTCTTCAAGGAAAACCAACGCAAGCTCAAGACGTAGCAACCCCTCATCCGACGAACCATTAGAATCCATCATTTTGCCTACAAAAGAATCACGAAAAAAATTCTTTGACAATTTATCAAACACATACAGGGGAGGGTGCGGTCCGAGAATAGTCAAACGTACGATGGTGGTGTCCAGGGCGGCGAGATGGCCAGGGAGAAGTTTTGTGCTGGTGGTGGTGGGGGCACTGAGGGGGTCAGGATCGCGGTGGAGCTATGATGAGGATATCAAAACCATTGTTACGCCCACAACCCCTGCTGCTATACATACTGGATCAATTACTAGAGCTTGCACACGCCAATTAAATTACCAGGTACTTTTGTTTCTTGGTAATGATTCTAGTGTTCATGAGAATATGATGCTGCCTAAATTGGATAAATTTGTTTTTCTTACAAACTAGCACAGTGGCCCGCTCGATGCGCGGGCTAGAACTTTATACGTTCAATAATGAAATTATATTTTTGATTATATGTTAATACATGTTGTTTTAGATAAAATTATACAAAGTAATAGTATGTTCATTCTGAAGACCATAACGATTTATGCTTTTAGTAATTGCATTAATCTTAACAGATCTATTATTTTTTATGATTTAAACCTTTTAAGGTGTAACAATATGAATTGTTGAGAAGTATAATTTTTTCAAAAGTATCCGAAATAAAACAATAGATTTCCACCCCTTGTTAACAACGATTGGCTAACTTATGAATCAAATATAAATTTAATCTACATCTAATCCCATTGTAGACAATTTTTTGGCTCATTAAGAAGATCGAATGTCATCTCTTTGTAGTACATTTTTTTTTGGAAATCCAGTGGCCTCCTAGCTGATTTCAAATGTGCTGGTCTAATATTATGTACAAAGCACCAATCATCTCATGATTTCGTTTGGAGTCTATCTCAGAGCCAACAACCGCCTGAACAACGACTTCCACTATAACATTTACTAAGCTTCAAATTCATCTACTGGATCAATATAATATATACATGTGACCGGCGGGGTCAATATGTTTTGCATACTGCAAGATCTAGCAAACTGGACTAACTAATAATCGGTTGGTTCAGTACAAATGACAAATAGATCTACTCGAGGTTCAAACTTCAATCTATGTATAAATAGAATGAACAAAAAACCCCATAGTCTGCTTGGTGATCTGAACTTTAATCCTATACATGCTGATATAATATCATGTAAAAAAACTATGGTTTGTCCCATTCTTCTGACTAATCTCAGCATATTGGTTTAATACCAAGTATTCTCAAAATGACTTGCTAGGTTGCTCGGATCTAGTTTCTAGTTAAATGGCACAGATATATTCTCCAGAATTGTAGGTGTATATATGCAACCTTATTAGTTCCATGTATAGATATAATATCATGCACAATGGTAGATGTTTCTCTAATTTCGAATTTCATTTTATGTATCAAGTTTATATTGTATAAGAAGGGCCAACAGCTCATGCACAGAGAATAATCCAGAACCTGGATTTTGAATGAAAAAAATGCATTACATGCTTGTTCATTATTTTCTACGGACATATGGCCAAAACTTATGGTCAATTATGCACGCTTGAGAATGTGTCAGTATATATAACGTCATGTACTTACAAACAGAGGGTGTGTTCCCTTGTCGTACTTATATTTTCCTCATGTTAATACTTCTTTGTCCAAGGTTTGCTCCCAATCTTTATTGGCTCTCCCCGACCGTTGAATGTACTCCATGCATCAATGGCACCACCTCCTGTGGGTATCGCCTCTTATGCACAAAAACTGGATGGTTCATTGTATGCTAGCATGACGAAATGATTACTGAGCAAAGGATCATCGATATTTGATCAATGGATTATGATAAAACATAAGAAATCTAGCTAACATGTGCGTCCGATAATTAATATAACCAGAACCATTCCCTTGCCGTACTTATATTTACCTCAAGTTAATAATTTTGTGTTCAAGGATTACTTTGAAAAAAAACTTCTAAATATACATAGACATTTTACATATATATTATGCACATAAGAAATTAAGATATCTAGTTCTATTCTTAGGGACACAAATTTTTTTGGCACCTACACTACTGAATGTATCAGAGATCCTTAGGACATGTTGGAAAACCAATGTTATAGTGTTTTGTATACAAACATAGCCACATCATCCTATATTGTCTAGCAGAGACATTTGGTTTTCGAAAGTTGGTTGACCTTGATTTAAGGCCCTAAAAGTGGAAACACACCTATTGATTAGTACAGTAAGTAATATAATAGAAAGAATGTATATATGTATTATTACAATCTTGTTTTGTAAGCAAACCTTAAACATGGAATTAAATCCATCTATGGTAAATAATACCATTTTAAATAAGAATATGAATTACAGTATTATATTGATGCAAATAATTAGAAAAAATAAACTCTCAACACTTCTTTAACGCGTGCAAGAAATTGTAGGAAACGGATGGAGTTATGCCAGTCACCTAGTTCGTAAATAAATATGTTTTCCAAGGATCAATGATTCATATAGCACAGTAGTAGTTGATCTGGTAAAGTACCGAAAAGATAAAAATTTATTAAAGTATTATTTAGCCATGTAGGTGGTTGTATAAATTGGGTTAAAAATAGTTACCTGTTTTGGTTTATAGAAAAATAAATCAGGTAAGATAAAGTAAAAGAACAGAGATAGAATTACAAAAGCTGGCATAGCAGCAACTCCGATCCTTGCTAAGTGACCAGGGACATGAATATCGGGTGTATGTATGGGGGTGGCAGCAGCATGTATTTCACGAACTGTTGAGGAAGGACCTACACACATACTCTACATGAAAGAGAGCGGCTATTGTTGGAATTAAGCACGGTCTTGTCCGGCTGGCTGATCGCTAGCTTCGTCTAGCTAGCTTTATACGTGCGTATGTCTTCGGAAGGAATCCATATAACTGCTTACGTACTACTCCCTCCATTCGGGATTACTTGTCGCAGAAATGGATGTATCTAGACGTATTTTAGTTCTAGATACATCCATTTTCGAGACAAGTAATTCCGAACGGAGGGAGTACTTATGTCTCCCGACCAGCGGCTGGAATGTAATCAGCTGCCGCTAGCTCGGACGTGTATCTCGCCGGAAAGTACTCGGCTGGATTAGTCGGGACATTTGCCAACGGATATGGTATGTGTGCGTCAATCTGCTAGCATCATAATGAGTTAATGACATGGACAGCCGTCGGCGCAGCTTCTCTGCCATGTACCTGCACTAATTAGCATCCCATACACGTAAATCCGGTGACGATGTGTCCATGATTCGGCCGTCCGTCTGCCGCAATCTTCTCCGTTATGCATGTCATCCCATCAGCAACCCCTGCATCTACGTAAGTCCGGCGACGATGAGTTGATGATTTGGCCGGCCGCCGATGCAATCTTCTCTGCTACGCAGGCCAATCAATCTGCCAGTCCATCCACGTAAATCTGATGACGATGTGTCCATGATTCACCGCTCGCCTGCCACAATCTTTTTTGTTACGCATGTCATCCCATCAGCAACCCATGCATCTACGTAAATCCGGCGACGATGAGTTGATGATTTGGCCGGCCGCCGATGCAATCTTCTCTGCTACGCATGTCAATCAATCTGCCAGTCCATCCACGTAAATCTGATGACGATGTGTCCATGATTCACCGCCTGACTGCCGGAATGTTTTTTGTTACGCATGTCATCCCATCAGCAACCCATGTATCCACGTAAATCCGGCGACGATGAGTTGATGATTTGGCCGGATCCGGCTTGCCTGCTCCCTCCCCATGCTCCTATCCATGCTTCCACTTCATCCTACAGCTGTCCTTCTTTCTTTTTCCTTTCTAATCTAATCATCTCCCCTCCTGATTTTAAGGGGGTGGGCCGGGCGTTATTTTGTTTTAATCAAATCAAGTCACGTACGCGGGAGCACGGATGGGCGCACGCCTGGGGAGCAGGCAAGTCTCGTCCGATTTGGCCGGCCGCCGATGCAATCTTCTCTACTACATAGGTCAATCAAATCTGCCATCCCATCCACGTAAATCTGATGGCTATGAGATTTGATGATTTGGGCTATCTTCTCTCTGTATGTCATGCCAATCAACCCAATGGAGCTCGAGGGGAAACCCGTGGTACACTGGACGTGCGTGCGAGAGCTTGTAGGAGAGATTATGTTTTTCTAGGGCTTGGAGGATGATTACACAGGGGCTGCTGGCGGCTACCATGGGTGTGTTTTTTTCGTGTGGCATTAGTGGGTAATTTCTTCATATTTAAAGTTGATCTTTTTTTTATGTGGGGAAAGCTGATCTGATGGGTCATGTTTTTTTCATCTACTAAATTAACGGCTGGATGTTTCTGATTATTCTGGGATTTTATAGTTAATTCTCTTTTTTCTGGTTAGCCCGTTAATTACTTTTTATATATAATAGATGAATGGCCTAGCTTGAAGAAGGATGAACATTGGAGCAAGAACAAGCATGGAGATGATGACATGGGCAAAGGGAACAAGAACGGAGTTCCAAGTGATGATTTCAGGACTATGAAGCCACCGTAATGGGTGCAAGAAGGCTTGGACGAAATATACAAGATGTCACTTCACAAATTTCGTCTAGAGGCTATTATAGGTGTTGTGTCACCTTATTGTTGGTCCAGACCCATGTAATTTAGAGATACATAAGTATTGGCTGTTTTTAGAGTCCGTATATGTGGGGAAACAAGAGATAGGGTTGGTTTTAGAGCCCTCTTCCAAGGGTCATGAAATTCAGCCCTCTTCCTCCATATATACAACCCTTAGGACATCATTTAGACTTTGGGTTTTGTTTAGATTAAAAGTTCGCCATAGCTGCAACTTCGCGTACTTCGTTTGTGTTCAATGATCAGACAAAGGTGTCACAGAACCCCACCTTCATTAATAAATCTTTCCTCTTATATTCGCAACATCCAGATTGCAATCTCAGTTTCTTGCCTGTTCTTCGTTTGCTCGCAAGAAAACAGACCCTCGTGGTTAGGTTGATCGTGCTTCAGCGTGCACTAGTACAAAACAGGGCTTTGGTTCAGGACAGATAAGCCCATTAGTCCCGGTTCAGTCATGAACCGGGACCCATGGGGGCATTGGTCCCGGTTTGTGAGGCCAGGGGGCCTACCGGGCCTCGTGGGGGCATTGGTCCCGGTTCGTCTGACCCCTTTGGTCCTGGTTGGTGGGATGAACCGGCACCAATGGGCCTCACTCCTGGCCCACCACCATTGGTCTCGGTTGGTGGCTTGAACCGGGACAAAAGGCTGACCTTTACTCCTGGTTCAAGCCACGAATCGGGACCAATGATGTGCCTATATATACCCCCTCGCCGGCGAGCAAAGCACTCCACACTGCTTTATTTTTTCTGGCCGGCGAGGGAAGTGCTTTGTGGTGCTCTAGCTCACCTCCTATGCACATGAGGTGTTCGATGGAATGACCGAGCCACACTACTTAAGCTTTCTCCTCTCCAAGCTTGACCTCCAAGCTCCATTTTCCTCAATATTTGTCTAGGTTTAGCGGTCTGTCACGTCCCGTCCCCATCTTCACCGCCGTCGATCGCCCGCGCTGATCTCGTCGCTGGCACCACCGTGGTAAGCCTCTTGTTCTTATCTTCTTTCTGAAAGGAAAAACTTCTTACTTGTATGTTTAGATAGATACTTGTATAATTTTCTTACTTTTATTATTGCTTCTTATCCTATAGTGCAATGGTTTTGGTATCCGCTCCCGTCGACCCTCGTTCTATCTATGATTCGGATGTGGTATATATTATCTTTTATAACTATTTGGTTCATTTATTGTTTATGACAATATAGCCCATCAACGTGACACATATTTTATTTATCTAGGAGGTATGTGAACCGGAAATTCCAACCGACCCTATTGTCAAGAGGTTAAATTTAGTTGAAGAAAAAATAATTTCTTGAAGGAAAAAATAAAGAAAATTGAGAAGGAGAAGATGATATTGGAGTTGCATGTTGCGGATGTCGTCGATGATCACAAGATCAAGATGGATGCAATACGCTTGAAGATTAGAAAGATTAGAAAATATGTCATTCATACCAAGGCTTGGTATCATTATGCCGTTGGATCAGTTGTTACCTTGGTTGCGATTATGTTTGCATTTGTTTTCGCATTGAATTGTTTTACATAGTTTCAATGTATGGTTTAATTAATTAGATGATCTGGAGAGCTATATGTTGTTCAATGAGAACTATGTATGTACTTTGGTTTTAATGTGATGATGAACTTCTATTAATTTGGTCACTTAATTATCTATTCATGATGTTTTGTAATGGTTTTTGACACACTTAATTCTATATAATGCACGCAGATGAACTGGCAATGGATGTACATTGATAGACACACCTCCGAGTACATTAAGGGCGTGCATAATTTTCTCGAAGTGGCTGAGGCAAACAAGCAGAATGATTTTATGTGTTGTCAATGCCCTATATGTGGGAATACAAAGTCTTACTCTGACTCGAAAACCATACGCACCCACCTGCTTTATAAGGGTTTCATGCCACACTATAATGTTTGGACCAAGCACAGAGAAATAGGGGTTATGATGGAATACAACGAAGAACTAGAGGACGATGACAACTATGTGCCCCCTGAATATGGTGATGCTGCAACGGGGGAAGCTGTTGAAGATCAAGAGGAACCAGACGATGTGCCCGATGGTGATATCCGCTGGGTCATTATTGATGCAAGGAGATAGTGCTAAAGTCAAAATGAGAAGCTGAAGTTCGATCGCATGTTAGAGGATCACAAAAAAGGTTTGTACCTCAATTTTGTAGATGGCAACACAAAGCTCAATACTGTACTGGAATTGCTGCAGTGGAAGGCAGAGAATGGTGTGCCTGAAAAAGGATTTGAGAAGCTACTGAAATTTTTGAAGAAGAATCTTCCAAAGGATAACGAATTGCCCGATGGTACGTATGCAACAAAGAAGGTTGTATGCCCTCTAGGATTGGAGGTGCAGAAGATACATGCATGCCCTAATGACTTCATCATGTACCGTGGTGCGTGCGAGGATTTGAACGCATGCCCGGTATGCAGTGCATTGCGGTATAAGATCAGACGAGATGACCCTGGTGATGTTGACGGCGAGCGCCCCTGGAAGAGTGTTCCTGCCAAGGTGTTGTGGTATGCTCCTGTAATACCACGGTTGAAATGCCTGTTCAGAAAAAAAGAGCATGCCAAGTTGATGCGATGGCACAGAGAGGACCCTAAGAAAGACAAGAAGTTGAGAGCACCTATTGACGGTTCGCAGTGGAGAAAAGTCGAGAGAAAGTACTGATAACCCACAAGTGTAGGGGATCGCAACAGCTTTCGAGGGTAAAGTATTCAACCCAAATTTATTGATTCGACACAAGAGGAGCCAAAGAATATTATAGAGTATTAGCAGTTGAGTTGTCAATTCAACCACACCTGGATAACTTAGTATCTGCAGCAAAGTATTTAGTAGCAAAAGTAATATGATAATAAAGGTAACAGTAGAAAAAGTAGTATTTTTGGGTTTTGTAGTGATTGTAACAATAGCAACGGAAAAGTAAAGTAAGGAGGCAATTTTGTCTCCTCTTTCTCATGGTGCCTAATAGGTATCTCAAAATGTCTAGCAAGACGTGAAGCATAGATACCTCCAAAGATGGGCCCTTTTGTACGATTCAGGCTTAGCCGTTTAGCAATGACGGCACCCATACTAAAACTATTATCTCCAAACAAGGCATGGTGAAGAATGATAATATCAGGAACATTGAAGTTTCCACTATTTCCACGACCAATCAAGCATCTACTAGAAAATATGGCAAAGTAACGTAAAACAGGAAAGTGTATGCTAGAGATTCTCGCATCGGAACCCTTCTTTGGGTCCCCTACAGTGATAGTGTTAACAAAGCCATCCACATCTTTACGATGTGGTTCCTCTAATTTTCCCTCAAAGGGTATCCTACATACCACGCAAAAATTACGTAAAGACATTTCCCTGAATTCATCATATAAATGAAATGATACTGAAGGCGGTGACTTCTTAGGATAATAATAAAAGTTTTGCATGAAAGTATTGGTGAGTAAGAGATACTGATCGATCCGGTCGTGGAGGAAATTGGTGAGGCCTGCATTCTCGATCAAAGAATAAAAATCTTCATGAATTCCAGCTTCTTTCAAGAAATTATCGCATGGCCATTCACACGGCCGTACTTCCGCTATGCGAGGAAGATTATACTTGGCCTTTTCCTTCTCTTTAGCTTGTTTTTCCTAGGAGCCTTGGCTAGAAGAGCCCCTCAAAAGTCTCCTAACATTTTCAAGCAACAATCTCCCAAAGCAGTTTTGTGAATGGAGCTTTGAGCAAGGAGATCAAAAATCGCAGCAAAATGAGCTAGAACTCGTGCTTGAGCTGGATGGGGATTTTTTGGGAAGAAGATGGAGTGTGTGGGTGCTGGCATAAGTGGAGGGGGGCCACCAGGGGCCCACGAGACAGGGGGCGCCCAGGGAAGGTGGGCGCACCCTCCACTCTCGTGGCCTGGTGCTTGCCCCTCCTGTAGTGATTTCAGTGCCTAAAATCCTCAAAAATTCCATAAAAAATCATACTAAATTTGCAGGGCATTTGGAGCACTTTTATTTTTGGGATATATTTTTTTATTGCACGGATAATTCAGAAAACAGACGGATAATACTATATTTACTTTATTTATTTAAAATAACAAAAAGTAAAAAGAGGGTACAAAAGGTTGTGCCTTCTAGTTTCATCCATCTCATGATCATCAAAATGAATCTACTAACAAGGTTGATCAAGTCTTGTTAACAAACTCATTCCGAATAACACGGAACCGGAGAAATTTCGAATAACACTAGGTTACCTCAACGGGGATATGAACATCCCCAACAATAAGAATATCATACTTTTTCTTGACAGTAGGGAGAGGAAATTCAAAACCTCCAATGATGATAGTTGTAACTTTTCCAATAGAATTGATGTTATGAACTTGAGATTGTTTCCTCGGAAAGTGTACTGTATGCTCATTACCATTAACAAGAAAAGTGACATTGCCTTTGTCGCAATCAATAACAGCCCCTGTAGTATTCAAAAATGGTCTACCAAGGATAATCGACATACTATCATCCTCGGGAATATCAAGAATAACAAAGTCCGTTAAGATAGTGGCATTTCCAACCACAACAGGCACATCTGTCGGATTTCGGGTTCCGGTAGACCCTTGAGGTTCGAACACTGGGGAGCGCGTGGAGATTTCGCCCCCTACCTACCTCCTCCTCGCCACCTCGCTAAGATCTAAACAACGGAAGGAACAACACAAGAGACACAAAGTTTATACTGGTTCAGGCCAACATTGCGGTGTAATACCCAACTCAAGTGTGTGGTATGGTGGATTGCCTCTTGGGATGATGATGAACAATACAAGGAAGAACAGCCTCGCGAGGGTCTGTTCTTGGATGGTGCGATGAACTGCTAGGGGGAGTTCAATCTCTCTCTCTACTGGTTTCTTGGTGAGGATCCTGTCTTGATTCTAGCTCCTCGATTCTAGATGCCTCTACCCTGGTGGTGGCTAGTCCTATTTATAGGCAAGGGCCCTGGGCCTCTTCCCAAATATTGAGCGGGAAGGGCGCCAACAATTGGCCATTTTGAAGGGGAACATTGGGTACACTTATCCTGACTAAAGTTGGTCCTCGCCTGTCAAAGGCTCTGGTGGTGACGCCTGCTTGGGCTCCACAATGACTTCCTGCCGTTGGGCTGGTCTTGGTCTTGTTGCACCAAAATGGATGCCTTTGCTTGATGCTCTCGCCTGCGCTTGCTCCCTTTGCACCAAAGAGGAAAGGAGGACACTGCGCGGCTGGCGCCCGACTGGCGCCCTTGGTCGTCATGGCTTGCGTGATGGGCACCTCGTGAGGTACTCCGCCTTGAACTCTCCGCCTCCTCGCGAGCCAGCCTGATGAGGCCATGCCTGAGGAAGCTCCTTGTCGTCCGCCCCGCGAGGCTTGGCCCCTCGCGAGGGTCTTGAGCTTGTGTTGATGAAGATGGGCCGTGCTGGGCCCCCCTTTGAGCCACGCCGTAGGCCGCAGGCAGGCAAATCTAGGGACCCTCGTTCGCAGAACGCCGACAGTAGCCCCCGGGCCCAAGGCGCGCCCGGACTTGGCCGAGCAGAGAGGCGAAAGGGCAAGTGGCGATTGATTGGACGTGGGCGGCACTGTTCCCCCACGCCTCCTTATTTTGTGCTATGCTAGGCGGACTCGTAGTCGCACACAGCCGCTCCCTTTTCGTTGCCCGGGCGTCCTCTGCCCTTCCTCCTCTCGAACTCCAGCTTCCGCTCCCAATCCAATCTTGAACCTCCCCCCCCTTCTGTTGCCATGGCTCCGCCGAAGAAGGGAAGAGGGAAGAAGCCCATGCCTCCACCTCGCTCACCATCGTTGGCGGCCCCCGCCGTCGACCGGTCGATCATAATCAATCGAGAGGGCTTGGGCAAGGTCAGCTCGGCTCTGGCCACCATCTTCAACGAATGCGGGAGGACGACGGCCTGGCCCGCATCTCGCTTCTCCATCGACAGGATAGTCACTGAGGTCCGGTATTTCGCCGACGCCCTGTGGGCAGGACTGGTTCCCACCTTTTCTGATTTCTTCAACTCCGTGCTCTCCCACTATCATATCCACATGATGCATCTGGGTCCTGAATCCATCACTCTTCTTGCGGTCTTCGCCTTCGTTTGCGAGGCAATGATGGGCATCCTTCATTCGGTTGCCTTGCTGCGCCACTTCTTCTCTCTGCACCTTGTCGACCCCACCCAATGCTCGGGGTGTGTGAGCTTCATTGCTGCACCTAAGACAGCAGCCTCAGGGATCGACTTCAGTCTTCCTCTGCCCGCACCTGGGTTTCACGAGCGGTGGCTGTATGTGGACGTAGGGGTGCCCAGCCCCCTGCTGTCGGAGCCATATTCGCCTACTGTTCCCAACTCAGGCTGGGGCCAGGAGACGCTCACGAGTTCCCGGCTCGTCTTCATCTGGCGTCGCTTCGCGTTCTTGAGGGCGCTCGGCGTGACGGCGCCCAAGGTGGTGAAGGAGTTCCTGCTACGCCGTGTTGCCCCTCTCCAATGCCATTCTCACCGGATGTGGGCCTTCAGCGGGCGTGAGGATCGCATGAGGCTCCAGGAATAGGACCTGACGCCTGAAGTGTTGAGGAAGGTGCTCTTGGTCTTGACTGGGGACCCCACCCCCAGCAGCATCCGGCAAGGGGGGGGCCTTGCTGTACCTCTGCCCGAATAGAAGCGACTTTGTGAATCAGATGCCCATCTTCGACGAATGGGGGTTGCGCCCCGCTGGCCTCCAGGGGCCTCGCGAGAACCCAGTGGTGGTGGCTGCCCTTGCAGTTGGCCAAGGCGACTCTTCCTCAAGTGGAGGAGCAGGGAGGCATGAGCCGCCGGAGGCCGAGGGGGCCCCTGCTGAGGTGACAGCGCTGGGCGGCGCTCATGAGAGAGCTGCTCCTGAGGCCCATGCTGCTGTGGCTGAGGGCGGCGAGCGGCTGCCTGCTACGCCTGCGGCTGAGGCCCCTAAGGCCCCAGCTGCTCTTCTTGGTGAGGTGACCGGCAGCGCGCATCAGGCAGACGCCCCAGACGCGGGTCTCCTTGACGCTTCTTCCTCGTCGCAGGCTGACCCCTGCGCTCAACTCTTGGGTCACTTCCGCGTGGACTTCGAGGCCCTCCGGAAGAGAAGGGAGGCCCTGGGTGACGATTACCCTTGCCGCCTGTCGGCGTTCTGGGAACGGGGGTCCCCAGGCTTGCCTGCCTGCGGCCTGCGGCATGGCTCAAAGGGGGCCCCAGCACGGCCCATCTTCATCAACACAAGCTCAAGACCCTCGCGAGGGGCCAAGCCTCGCGGCGCGGGCGACAAGGAGCTTCCTCAGGCACGGCCTCATCAGGCTGGCTCACGAGGACGCGGAGAGTTCAAGGTGGGGTACCTCACGAGGTGCCCATGATGCAAGCCATGGCGACCAAGGGCGCCAGTCGGGCGCCAGCCCGCGCAGTGTCCTCCTTTCCTCTTTGGTGCAAAGGGAGCAAGCGCAGGCGAGAGCATCAAGCAAAGGCATCCATTTCGGTGCAACAAGACCAGGACCAGCCCAACGGCAGGAAGGAAGTCATTGTGGAGCCCAAGCAGGCGTCACCACCAGAGCCTTTGACAGGCGAGGACCAACTTTAGTCAGGATAAGTGTACCAGATGTTCCCTTCAAAATGGCCAATTGTTGGCGCCCTTCCCGCGCAATATTTGGGAAGAGGCCCAGGGCCTTTGCCTATAAATAGGACTAGCCACCCCCAGGGTAGGGGCTTCGAGAATCCTCACCAGAAAACTAGTAGAGAGAGCGACTGAACTCCTCCTAGCAGTTCATCGCACCAGCCAAGAACAGACCCTCGTGAGGCTGTTCTTCCTTGTATTGTTCATCATCAGCCCAAGAGGCAATCCACCACACCACACACTGGAGTAGGGTATTACACCGCAATGGTGGCCTGAACCAGTATAAACTCTGTGTCTCTTGTGTTGTTCCTTTCGTAGTTTAGATCCTAGCGAGTCGGCGAGGAGCAGGTAGGTAGAGGGTGAAATCTCCGTGCGCACCCCAGTGTTCGAACCTTAAGGGTCTGCCGGAACCCGAAATCCGACATTTGGCACGCCAGGTAGGGGTGTGCCGGAATTCGTCTTCCGTCGCCCTGTTTTTCTCCGACCATCGCATCCATGTCCGATGCTCATCCGGCCCACGCCGAGCGCTGAGCCGCCCTCGCTTCCCGTGTCGCCCAGACGGCTCCCGTCGGCGGGCGCCCTCGTCGTTCCCCGTCACCTGCCGTCAACGCCGCCACCGGCCCGGCGGGGAACGAGCAGCAAGCATCGTCCCAGCATCCCTCCGTGAAGCAAGACGGCCGCTGTCAGTGTCAAAACCGGCGGATCTCGGGTAGGGGGTCCCGAACTGTGAGTCTAGGCGAATGGTAACAGGAGACAAGGGACACGATGTTTTTACCCAGGTTCGGGCCCTCTCGATGGAGGTAAAACCCTAATCCTGCTTGATTGATATTGATGATATGGGTAGTACAAGAGTGGATCTACCACGAGATCAAGGAGGCTAAACGCTAGAAGCTAGCCTATGGTATGATTGTTGTTTTTTCTATGGACTAAAACCCTCCGGTTTATATAGACATCGGAGAGGGCTAGGGTTACACAGAGTCGGTTACAATGGTAGGAGATCTACATATCTGTATTGCCAAGCTTGCCTTCCACGCCAAGGAAAGTCCCATCCGGACACAGGACGAAGTCTTCAATCTTGTATCTTCATAGTCTTGGAGTCCGGCCAATGATGATAGTTCGGCTATCCGGACACCCCCTAGTCCAGGATCCCTCAGTAGCCCCTGAACCAGGCTTCAATGACGACGAGTCCGGCACGCATATTGTCTTCGGCATTGCAAGGCGGGTTCCTCCTCCGAATAATTCATAGAAGATTGTGAACACTAGGATAGTGTCCGGCTCTGCAAAATAAATTTCACATACCTCCTTAGAGAGAATAATATTTACACGAGTTCAATCTGCTAACGTATTTCGTGGCGTGACGTCACACCACGGCCAAGCCTTTACTCGTTTTTATTATTCCACCTCAGCGCGTTTAGCGAAGCGGTTTCCTTGGCACGTCTTGTCGAAGCAGATATCGTGTCCCCTTATTCCGGGATTCTCATCAATACGGACGTGGGTAACCCAACCGCGCCCGTTGCCACGCCCCCTCCATCGAAGGGGAGTTCCAAACGGTCACGGGGACGGCTCTTGGTATTCTACCCCTTTATAATGAGACCAAGGCCTGTCCCTTTCCTTCGATCCTCAATCGAATCTGCCCCTCGAGTTCCAAAACACAAGGCTCCAGATTCGGGCGCTTCGGACCTTCGACAATGTCCGGCTCTGACCCACAGGGCCGGTGGATGCCCTCCTTCGTCACGGAAGACGACGTGCTGAAGCTGAGAGACGGCAGGTATCTAACCCGCGAGATTTCACATAGGCTGTCCACCCAAGGGCAAGTCATTCCCACCCCTGAGCCTGGCGAGAGCGTGGTGTTCATGTCTCACTTCCGTTGGGGTTTAGGCTTCCCGATGGACACCTTCGTGAGAAAGCTCATGTTTTACTATGGGCTGGAATTCCATGACTTGGCTCCGGAGTCCATCCTCCACATCTCATCGTTCATTGTTGTCTGCGAAGCCTTCCTCCGCACTACCCCTCACTTCGGATTGTGGCTCAAGACCTTCGACGTGGAGCCGAAGATGATCGAGGGGCGACAGGCAGAGTGCGGAGGGGCAGTTATAAGCAAGAGGGCAGATGCTCCATGGCCCGAGGGCTCTTTCCAAGAGGAGCTTGGTTTGTGGCAGCAGGAGTGGTTCTACATCACCGCTCCCAGGGGCACCAGGCAGGTGGCGCCACCCGCCTTTCGCTCGGGTCCTCCACAACGGCTGGCGTCATGGGTCAACAAAGGGCTTGACTGGGGGCCGTCCAAGGACGTGCCACTTTTGCAGTGCCGCACTCGAGACCTCCAAGACAGGGAGATCAATCTGATCGTAGTGGTGCAGGTTATGCTGATCCGGCGCCTTCTACCCTGCAAACGTCGCCCCTCTGCCTGTGGGAATTCAATCCGGAGGGACCGCAAGTTGTTCAACACTTCATGGGTACGATACCCGTGGAGATGTATAAACTGTTCTTCGGATCACAAGAGATGTGTCCGGACTTGACCGAGGACGCCAGCCTAAGCTGCAATCACCCGGATACTCAAGTAAGTAGTCCTGTGTCCGGACACACCGTCCCTTTATTTATCATAGATTTTCCCTTTAACCAGCTATCCCTTGAACAGGACTGGATAGCGATAGCAAAACTGATACAGTGTCCGGCCCCCCTCCCTGAGACCACGCCGGATCCCGTGTTAGTCAAGATGCTGGAGGTTGCGCCTTCAGAAGAGGGCGAAGGGGAAAACAGGAAAACTACCGCCTCCGCTAAGGAGGCTCTCAAGAAAGGGGGGATAGAGAATCCCTCCCTCCAGGGGGAGAAGAGGACCGCTCCCGAAGATCCGGAGGCCAAGGCCTCGAAGCGGGGGAAGAAATCTTCACCGGAGGGTCCTGCGCCAGGAGAAGCCCCGGCCGCACTATTTCCCCAAGGGAATCAGCCCTCCAGCAAGCCGTAAGTAGAGAAAGGGGAGTTTTGTAATAAGGGACATCCTTGTTTTTATTTCTGAGGATAACTGAAGTTCTTACCTTGTAGTTCGGATCTCGGCCCTTCTCAGCAGAGCTCATCTTCGGGGGATCTTCGTCCGAAGATGATGGAGAGCGAGATGCCTCCATCTGCCGCACCGTCAGGCGGGGCGGACGACCCTGAGGTGTCGTCGCGGAGGGTCTCCCCGAGTTCGGCGGCGCCGGAGAGTTCGGCACCAACTGGTGTACGGCCGGAGGAGCTGAAGGATCTGCTCGAGAGGGCGTCTATCTCAGAAGATCACCGTACATTAATGAGTATGGTGATTGAAAGGATTTCATCCGCTGAGAGCGGGTTGCATGAGGCCGTCAGAAGTTTACTGACGGGGTTTGAGGTACGTAAAAATGACATACCTTTTGACAGTTTTGCACATAGAGTGCGCCCTGTATAGATAGTAGCCCCTGAGACTCGGCACGTTGTCAGAAGTGACGGCGTGCCGAGGATCATAATCTCAGTGTTAAGATATCGCCGTTCCTATTAAGGGGGCAGAGCGTTCGGTGGCCAGCCGGACTGATAGAGTTGCCGAACTGAAGCGGCAACTGGACGTTGCGGATGCGGACATCACGCTGGTCAATAAGCGACTTGACGAGTCACAAGGTATGTGGCTTCTCTGCGAACACCTTGTAAGGGAGCTGGACGCCCATGCCTTACTACATGTATGCTTAATGCAGATGGTGCCGCCGCTATGGAGGACCTTCGTGCAGAGCTTGCCCGAGCCAAGGAGCAAGCCAGAAAAAGTAATGCGGCCACCTTGAAGGCGGCCGAAGAGCTAAAAGCCGAACAGGCTGCTCACGACCGAAGCAGGGAGGAAATGGCCGAAATGGCCGTGAAGCTGAAGGATGCTACCGACCATTGTGAGTTGCTTGAAAGAGAACGCCGAGCGGAGCGGGAGGACCTAAGAAAGGCCACTGCCGAAGCCAAGGATGCCCGCTCCGCGATGAGGGCTATAAAAGAGGAGTTGCGTCAGGCCGGGGATATTGCGGCTGGAAAGCCCTTTTTGCTGCGTAGGAAGTTCACGGACCCGATTTATGCCCAGTTGGGCCAGTTGTGGGGTGCGGAGGATGCTTATCTGGATTTGGCAGCGAGTGCGGCGGACACAGTCGTGCATTTCCGAAGCCAAAAGGATCACGGGATGTAAGAGCTTTTTTGGTCTCAATTCCATAGTCCGGAGCGTCCACTTTCGTTAACCGATTGGCTGAGTGGGCTGAGCTGAACAGGTTGTCCGGACTTGCCATGAAGGATGTCGTGGATCATCTGTGGCCGGACAGGCCCAATCCGAAGAGTTATTTTGGCTTGGTGCAGCAATTCCTTGAAGCGGTGCCGCATATCAAGGCGATGAAGCGGTCGGCATGCATAGAGGGTGCACGGATGGCTCTCGCCCATGTCAAAACATACTGGGCAGAGATGGATGCCACCGACGTTGCATCCCGGGATTCGGACAGAGGCCGATTACCCGCCGAGCACTATTTTGAGGAAGTCCTGCGGGGCGCTCGTGTAATAGAGTCGCAGTGCTCGAAAAACGTTATGTTCAAATGACATGTATGATTTGTAAAACCATCTTTATAATATAAGGGCTTTTTATACTTGTGCGTTCAAGTATTGAAATATCTCCTGTGCGGCCATTAATGTATATGTATATATAACCTGAAAGATGGCAGTCTTCGGCTTCAGCCCCCACGCACATGGTGCTGGGGTGTTTGCAAAAAAGCGCATTTTCACACTTAATCCAATGTCTTGGTCCTGTAAAGGAGGTGATAGCATAGCAAACTAGGCAACCGGACTATAAAGCTTTATCACTTTCACTTAACCATAGGAGTTCGATGGTGGGCCTACTATATAGCCCCTAGTGGCACCGCGCTCTCCGAACTCGGGGCGTGTGTGCCTGACCGGGAAACGGTCCTTCGTTAAAGCGGAGGAATTCTAAACATTCCAGTAGTCGATTGAGTGGTTGACCAGTCTCTCGCTATATCATGACAGTCAGTTTTCGGCTTTCTCTACTGAGGTGCTCACCCGGCCGAACCGGGGCACAATCGCAGTAGTTCTCCTGGTGCCGCGTTAGCCGATAGAGCGGAACGTAAGGCAACAAAACATAGGAGCCGGGCAAACCCAACATTTGACCAAAGACATGATTCGGAGATGATGCATATAAGGCCTAAGTCGAGACGCCGAACACTCCCTAAGGTATTCGGTCTTTTTGATAACGGGCAGAACAATGCCCTAAGCCCCTAGTGTCCAGGTACGCGCGAAAACTTCTGACGCGGCCGATGCCAAAACGCCAGCCTCCTCCTCGGTTATGGTAAGAAACCGGGGGATGTGTATTAACAAGAGACAGTAAAAAAGGTTTATGCAGGGTCTTAATCTGAAAAGAATCCTTGTGACGGGTCCCTGCTGCACGTCTGCACCTGTGTCTCTGTTGTGTTGTATCCTACATGGGTGTAGCATGTTGTTCATGTGTAAAAAGAGAAGAACTTAGGTTGAAAAAAGAGCGTGTGAAAAATTTATTTAAAACAGAGTATGATTTTTAAAAAATGAATAAAATTGAGTTTTATTGGTTCTCATTGTTCAAGCGTGCAGCCCCTTGTAAAGGGGTACGCGGAGAGTGAGCCCCTTGTTTATTTATACCGGACTCGCCCAACCGTGTCCGAGGTCTGAACGACCTGTTTTAGGGGCTTTGATCAGCAAGGCCGGATTAGTGCGTGGCCGTCAAGGCAGTCTCACGTTCTTCTGCGGTCGAGGAACAATCGAAGTTACCTTTTAATGAGATGATACCACATGGACCGGGCATTTTAAGTGTAAGAGACGCGTAATGCGGTATTGCGTTAAAGCGGGCAAAAGCTTCGCGTCCCAATAGTGCTTGATGGCTACTTTTGAATGGGGCGATATGGAAGATTAGCTTTTCGCGACGGAAGTTGTCGGATGAACCGAACACGACTTCTAGTAGTAAGGAGCCCGTACAATTGGCATAAGGGCCTGGCCCATTCTGCGGATTGCGTCCTGGTATAGCAGGTTTATATCGCTGTCGCCATCCATTAGGACTTGTGTAAACTGTAGCCCGTTGATTATGGGATCCAATATCAAAGCAGTCCATCCTGCGTTTCGAATACCTCTGGAGTAATCCTGATGGTCGAAAGTAATTGGTTTTGCCATCCAGTTTCGGGACTCCGCTGGGGTGGACTGTGCGGCGCGTACTTTAGTAGGTGCCGCCCTATTTTTCCTTGTTATCACTTGAAGTGAATTCACTGTTTTGACTTCTTGTGGGGAAGTCTTTTGTTTCACGGCGCTCTGCTTGTGGGGTTCGTCATCGTCCTCACTTGGTGTGTCGAGCCCCTTGTGTTCGGCATTAAATCGGCCGGACTGCATGAAGACCCAACAATCTCTGTGGGTATAGTTTGCAGGCTTCCTGGGGGTACTGTGGATTTGACATATCCTGTCCAAGATTTTGTTTAGGTTGGATAGCTCGTCACTTTTGTCCTTAAGAGGCAGTGTTTTGTTGTTCGGCCGAGAGCTTTTGAACCCGGCGTTGACTGCTGTGCTCTTTGGGCTATTTTCCTTAGTTCGGTGCTGGTATTTTCTGCGTCGTGGTTTCCCATTTCCATCCTTGACCTCGGATGTACTCGGTTCGCCGGTGCTGCATTTTGCCAGCCAGCTATCTTCTCCCGCGCAAAAGCGGGTCATGAGGCCTGTTAGTGCGACCATTGACCTTGGCTTTTCCTGGCCGAGGTGTCTGGCGAGCCATTCTTCTCGGACGTTATGTTTGAAGGCTGCTAAGGCTTCGGCATCCGGACAGTCGACTATTTGGTTCTTTTTGGTAAGGAACCTGTTCCAGCATTTGCGGGCTGACTCTCCGGGATGTTGAGTTATGTGACTTAAATCGTCTGCATCCGGAGGGCGGACATAAATCCCCTGGAAATTTGCCCGAAATGCATCCTCGAGCTCTTCCCAACTTCCAATGGTATTTTCTGGGAGGCTTTTGAGCCAATGCCGGGCTGGCCCTTTCAGCTTGAGGGGTAGGGGTAGTTTTTGGCGTGGAGATCATCTCCTCTAGCCATATGTATGTGTAGGATGTAATCCTCGATCCAGACTCCGGGGTCTGTTGTTCTGTCGTATGCCTCTATCTTTATGGGCTTGAATCCCGCTGGAAATTCATGATCCAGTACCTCATCGGTGAAACATAGGGGGTGTGCGGCGCCCCTGTATTTGGGTGTGCCATTATTTTCGAACACTCGACGTGTTGTTTTGCTCCCAGGAGCCTTCCTTCTTGGCCCGTAGATGGACCTGACCGGACTATCCTTTTTGTGAGGATCTTTATGTGGATCATGTGCCGGCTTGTGTGCGGCGCCGCTTGCCGCTCTTTGCTTGTCATGTGGTCATCTATCCGACCGGGCAGCCCCTTTGTTTTTTGATTGTGGGGGCTCTATGGCCTCTTCGTCGAATTCGGGCAATAGTTTGCGCTTCAGGTAGCTCTTTGTTTGGCAGCTATCGCCGTACTTGTCCGCGGTCTTGAGTACCTTGCTCCATCTCATTCTGAGTATGTCTTCCACTGTTTTGAGCTTCCGCTTCTGCTTCTTCAGACTTCGTGCAGTGGTGACGAGCCTTTTGTGAAGATTTTTCTGTTCTAACGATGTGTCCGGCGTGAGATCCTCCGGACTGTTGTCTTCACCGAGGATGGACTTCTTATCCAATTCATCTTGTTCGGATGGTTGCTTGGTGACGTGTTCGTCGTCCACTGGTTCGCTCTGCTCTATGGCTGGGTCTATATGGGTGCTGTTGTTGTCGAGGCGGGACTTTGGGCGGCGCTTGCGTCGCTGTTTTGGCTGTTTTTCGGGGGAATTATCCTTCGCAGCGTCCCGTTGTTCCTTGTTATCGCTTCCTTTTGCTGTATCCACCATGTATACATCGTGAGTTGAGGTGGCTTTCCAGTGCCCTGTGGGCGCTGGTTCTTGGTCGTCTCCGGCATCGTCGTCCATACCGTTGATATCTAGCATGTCGGTTAAATCATCGACAGTGGCTACAAAGTGGGTGGTGGGTGGGTTTTGAATTTCTTTGTCGTCCGCATCCCAACCATCCTGGCCATAGTCCGGCCAAATCTCTCCTGATAGAGAGAGGCACTTTAGCGAATTCAGCATGTCGCTGAAAGGCGAGTGCTGAAAGATGTCCGCAGTGGTGAACTCCATGATCGGCGCCCAATCAGATTCGATCGGTAGGGGCACGGGAGGTTCGGAGTCCGGCAAGGAATCCGGCACCTCGGAGTCACGAGCTTCACAAGGGACGGGGTCGGTATTCGGCTCTGCCGTCGTAGAGGTAGGAGCCCCCAAGGCGGTGTCTAGCCACCCATCCTCGATCGGCGCAGTCGGCTCCGAGTTAAGGGTCAGAGCGGACTCTTGTGCGGCCTCCAGGGCACTGTCCGGCAGCAGAGCTAAATCATGCCCATCGTGACAGTGCGGCGCACTCGGCTGTGGCTCGAATCCGTCGAAGATCAAGTCTCCGCGGATGTCGGTCGTGAAGTTCAAACTTCCAAATCTGACCTGATGGCCAGGGGCGTAGCTTTCGACCTGCTCCAGATGGCCAAGCGAATTGGCCCGCAGTGCAAAGCCGCCGAATACAAAGATCTGTCCGGGGAGAAAAGTCTCACCCTGGACCGTGTCGTTGTTGATGATCGAAGGAGCCATCGGGCTTATGAGCGACGACACAGAGGAACTCTCAATGAAAGCACCAATGTCGGTGTCAAAACCAAGGGATCTCGGGTAGGGGGTCCCGAACTGTGTGTCTAGGCAGATGGTAACAGGAGACAAGGGACACGATGTTTTTACCCAGGTTCGGGCCCCCTCGACGAAGGTAAAACCCTACTCCTGCTTGATTGATATTGATGATATGGGTAGTACAAGAGTGGATCCACCACGAGATCAAGGAGGCTAAACCCTAGAAGCTAGCCTATGGTATGATTGTTGTTTTTTCTATGGACTAAAACCCTCTGGTTTATATAGACACCGGAGAGGGCTAGGGTTACACAGAGTCGGTTACAATGGTAGGAGATCTACATATACGTATTGCCAAGCTTGCCTTCCACGCCAAGGAAAGTCCCATCCGGACACGGGACGAAGTCTTCAATCTTGTATCTTCATAGTCTTGGAGTCCGGCCAATGATGATAGTTCGGCTATCTGGACACCCCCTAGTCCAGGACTCCCTCAGCCGCACTGCTACACCCTCGCTCACCCCAGCTGGTTCTTCATATCGCGCGTTCCGCGCACCCATGGAGGCTCGGGCTGCGCTCATCACGGCAAACGAGCTCCTGCGCTATCGTCCCGTCGACGACGTCTACGAAGAATGGCTCGACCGCGTCGCCGAGCTCGTCCATGCCGCAGGGGACTCCCCTGCGCCGTCCATCCCGCTGCACCGCACCCCGCCCTGCGCAGGCGACGAAGCTCCGGGGGTGCCTCAGCCGCCTCCCCCTCAAGAAGGCGCCCTGGCCCCAAGACGCGTCGCCCCTGGGCGGAACTCGCTCCGTCAGGCGCCAGCGCGGCAAGAGCAGAGCTGCCAAGAAGTCCCTCGCCCACGAGAAGCTGCCCGAGCGCTCCCTGCTCCGGCTCGTCGCGAACACGCTCCTGCTCCAGCACGTCAAGACCCCGCGCTGCTCCTAGCTGCGGCGCATGGGGACCCGCAGGACCAAGCTCTTCGTCACCCAAGGCCTCCCGTGGCCACATCACGCTGCCGCGCCTTCACCGCCGAGCTGCGCTGCGTCGCGTGGCCCGGCAAGTTCAAGCCAGACCTGCCTCCTTGCTTCGACGGTACGGCTAACCCTGCAGAGTTCCTCCAGCTCTACGAGCTGGGCGTCAAAGCTGCCAACGGAGACGAGAAGGTCATGGCGAACTGGTTTCCCATGGAGCTCAAGGACGGGGCCCGCACCTGGCTCCTGAACCTGGCTCCAGGCACGATCTCCTCCTGGGACGAGATGCACACCCGCTTCATCGCCAACTTCCAGGGTACTCGCGACCGGCCATCCGCCGTGAGCGACATGCGCCGTATCAAGCAGCAACCATGGGAAACCCTGCAGAAGTACAACCAGCGCTTCAACAACGCACGCCTCAAGATTCCCAAGGTGACCGAGGAGGCCATCATCTCAGCCTTCTCCGACGGCGTGCGCGACGTCAAGATGAAGGTGGAGCTGGCGATGCATGAAGACCTGTGCACTTCCTTGGAGCTGTTCAACTTGGCGACCAAGTGCGCTAGGGCTAAGGAAGGGCGTCTCTCCCTCCTCGAGCTGCCGGCCGCAGACCCAGAAGAGAAGAAACCCAAGGCCAAGGATGTGAAGCGCAAGAGGGCTGTCGTGCTCGCGGCAGAACCAGACACCAAGCAGGGCAGAGATCAGCCCGAATCTTCCAAGGGCAGCTGGTACTGCGTGTACGACGACCTCCACACCCACAACACCAATGAATGCCAAGAGCTCCGAGCCGTGCATGAAGGAAGGATCGGCCGACGTCCCGACCGCAGCGACCTGGGCTACGACTGAGGAGGAGGAAGGAACGCAGGACGCTGGGAAGACCGCAGCCCTCGCTAAGGGTGGCGGGACCAACCTCGTGAGGATCGCTGGCAGGACCCGCCTCGCGAGGGAGACTGGAGGGATCAGCCTCGCGAGGATCGCCCGCAAGGCAACACAGGCCTCCCTCCACTGCCGCCGCAGCCAAGGAGAAATGAGGACCGTCATCAGGACGAGGGGGCTGGGGGCTTCCAGGAGCCACGTGCGATCGCCTGCATCCTGGGCGAAGCTCAAGCCCCAGCCTCTCAACGCATCTTCAAGCAGTTCGCCCGCGAAGTAAATGCAGTCCTCCCCAAGCTCGAGGCCACGACCCTCTCAGGTGGTCGGCGTGCACCATCACGTTCAGCTCAGCTGATCAGCTCAAGTGTGCGGCCACAGCCAGAGTTCTCCCAATGCTTTGTTCCCCAATCGTCAGCAACATGCTAGTTACCAGGACCCTCATCGATGGCGGGGCGGGGCTCAACGTCCTGTCCGTGGAAACATTCAACAATCTCCAAGTGCCCTACAATCAGCTTCAGCCAACCAAGCCCTTCTCCGGAGTCACCGACAGTTCCACCGTCCTGATTGGGCAGGTCCGCCTCCCTGTCACCTTCGGGGCACGCGACAACTACCGCACCGAGCTCATCAACTTCGACGTCGCCCACATTCGCCTGACATACAACGCCATCCTCGGGTACCCAGCGCTGGCCAAGTTCATGGCCGTAACCCACCACGGCTACAACGTCCTCAAGATGCCAGGAAGTGGCGGAGTCATCGTGGTGCCCTGCAAAGAGAAAGACGCGGTGTGCTCCCTGGAGCGAGCCTTTCAGGCCGCATCACTGGAAGACCCGGATCGCGGAAGCAGGAGGCTTCCCGAGACCGCCCCCAAGAAGAAGAAGACATCGACCGGCCCGGCCCCTCAGGAGGCAGGCCCCTCAGGGCCCGCGCCTGCTCAGGGGGAACCTCCTTCCATCGCATACGGAAGCCCGCCCGGCGCCCTCCTCAGGCAGGGCTCGGGGGCTCTCCCCTGGAGGGCCGCCGACCTCGCCAGGGTCACGAGGGAGGCGCTTGGGCACCACTTGGAGGCGTGTTTCGAAGCACGTTTCCCTCAAGAAGGAGCAAGGCAAGGAGGGCCAAACCCTCAGGAATTCGTCAGCAAGGCCATTCAGGAGCTACAGGAGTCAAGAGTCATGAGAGGCAGCCACCGATTACCCATTGTGGCCCCCCATCCAGGCGAGGATGGTGGGCTACGCGTCTGCATCGACATACCAGGGCTCAACCGAGCCGCCTCTCAGGAGCGCCTCTGGCCCTCGCAAGTGGGGTGCTGCGAAGGTCCACCCCACAGCTACGTTCGCATGCCTTACGGCTTGCCGAACGCGGCTGGCATGTACCAGTGCCTCATGAGGGGCATCCTGGAGGCTCAAGAGGTCAGGCGTTCCGCAGCCCTGGCGGAGATGGAGATGGTCCGCGAGGAGCCACCAGCGCCTCCGGAGCCTACCGAGGCCCCAGGGCCTGGGGGCTTGTGAGGATCGGCTACCGCAGCCCGCTATGCCTGCTACACCAACACCCCTTTGTCGTCAACACTATCAGGTGACATCTTTCAAGTTTCATTTCCAGCTGGGAGCGCCCTCAGGGCTGCATCATTCTCAGGCCGCGTGGGTATGTCCCTGCGGCGTGTATCCCTTTTGCTCGTGTTTTTAGCTTACTTTGTTGGGGGCGCCCCTCGGGCTGCATCATCCCCAAGTCGCTCGGGTTAGCCCCAGCGGCGTGTACCACTTTTGCATTTATCTTCGGGCCATGCATTCGACCCATCATGCTTGTTATTTGGTGCCTATCCGTGGCACCTTTTCTTCCTTGATGTCGGCAGCTTGCGCATTAAAGGAGGGGTACCTGAGCATCGCGACTCAGGGCTCCTACCGGCTCTCCGGCCCTCACCCTCTGGCCTTGTCCACGGCAACGCGACCTGGCATACCAGCGACGGCTGAGACCAGCTCGAGGGCCGGGACCCGAGGACCTAGAGCTTCGACATCTAACCAAGCTTGCACGTTAAAGGGGGGGGGGTACCTGAGCATCGCGACTCAGGTCTCCTACCGGCTCTCCAGCCCTCACCCTCTGGCCTTGTCCACGGCATCGCGACCTCGCATACCAGCGACGGCTGAGACCAGCTCGAGGGCCGGGACCCGAGGACATAGAGCGCCGGCATCTAACCAAATTTGCAGGAACACATCCCAAGATAAGGCCCAGTGCCAGGCACAACCCGCCTTGAGGTAGGGCCCCGTGAGTCCCGCACTGGCTCACGGGTGCCCAGATACACCTCGTCAGGACCTACCGTGCTAGCCACGTGTCAGGGCGGGGTTGTACACGCCCCGGGGGCTCCTCCCGGAGGGGAGCCCCCTCCCATGCACCAGTGGAAGCACCATGCTCCACGCTGGCTGACGACACTGCCGAGGAGTGGCTATGCACGTACACATACGGAAGCGCTATGCTCCGCGCTGGTGATAAACAAATGAGGGTGGCCCCCGGGCCGCATCAACCTCAGGGAGCCCAGAGCTCAGTGTCTAGCCTCATCGCAACGCCTCCCCTCAGGAATGCCGCGCGAGGGGGCTGGGCACTGGGGCTGCGCCTCGGTCACGCCCAGACGCATGCCACCCAGCCAGCCC
Source organism: Triticum timopheevii (assembly GCA_963921465.1). NCBI lineage: Eukaryota > Viridiplantae > Streptophyta > Magnoliopsida > Poales > Poaceae > Triticum > Triticum timopheevii. The sequence continues at coordinate 128,102,177 of OY997274.1, forward strand.
CCCCCGGGCCTGGTTCGTCGCACGTCCCTCCCCGAGTGGAGCCAAGGTACGAAGGCCGTTTCAGCGTCAAGGTACGAAGGCCGTTTCAGCGTCAGGAGCCTAACTGGTCACGTAGCCCCTCACTCCTTAGTTCCGAAAGGCTAACGGCGGTTGAGGTATGCGCGGGGCCGGGCTCTGCAAACGTAGAATGGTAGATCCACCCACATCTCACCTCCCTAAGGAGTCACCCCCACATCTCACCTCCCTACTTGCTGTTCGAGTGCCAAGGGGGACTTCTGAGCATCACGACTCAGGAGCCTAACTTGTCACGTAGCCCCTGACTCCTTGGTCCCGTCCTGGTTTTCGGTCGGGGCTAACGGCGGCTGAGGTATGCACGGGGCCGGGCTCTGCCGGCGTAGAACATAAGCAAGTAGGAAGGAAATAGCGCAAATTTCAAGGAATTCAAAAGCAAATATTACAGTCCATACTGTTAACACAACACCAAATGCAAGTTTTAACGCCTCCCCGAGGCATGGTACATGTGTGCAGGAATTAAAAGCAGGAATTAAAACCCTAGCAGTAGCGCGTGTTTTGTGCCCACTAGTAGCGCTGGGTCCGCGCTACTAATAAGGCGCTCCAACTATTGCTTAGCAGTAACGCGTGCCAGCACGCGCTACTGCTAGGACAAATAGTTGCAGCATTTGTTCGGTACCACGCTACTGCTAAGGTAACTACTTGCAGCGTGTTTTCTTTCCATCACTACTAGTATTTTTTTTATTATTATTTTTAGTGTATTTATGCACCATCATACAAATATTGGTACAATACCAGCTGTTATGAGGTTTACATTATTATGTCCATTACAGTGTGTCAAATGAAGGTGGATTAGGTTGAAGTGGAGGCAATATGTGGTGCATGTCAAAATTATACTACTAATCCAAACTTGATCTAGTTTGGACTAGTAGTACTTTCGATGTGCACCACATGTTGCCTCCACTTGAATCTAATCCGCCAGCACAAGCTATTTAATCATCATCATAGTCATTACCACCAATAGTATTTATTTAATCAGCACTAACACTAGCTAATAATAATCATCATAGTCATTACCACCAACACTAGCTATTTTATCATCATAGTAATAGTGTAGCACATCATCATCCTCAAACTCATTTCTAGCTAGCTAATCACTCCTGCTGCTCTCTCTTAGGTAAAATAACATAAAACATGTATAGCTCTCCTCCTCGATCAAACTGGAGCATGCAGATGAACCTGTCTCCTAATCGTGGGTAGCGCATCTGTTTGATGCCCCCTAGTACTTCTCTGCGCTCCCCCATCACATATTAAGCATCCGTCGCTAATCTTGAATGCACTAAAGTAATCTGTAGTATATCTTGGCCGTAAGCTGATAATACTCATGGTACCTTTAGTCTCGATCCCATAAGGCACAACATTCATCAGGAGTCCCTGTTGAAGAACATCGTACGGTAACATACTTAGCAATGAAGTTTAGCTTCAAAAATAATGTATGGAAAAGATGCACCGATGACAAATAGTAAAAATCTTACCATCCTTCCTAAATAGATGTGACCGTAGTTCATTACGAACACTATTGGTCGCACATTTTCAGTACTAACATTTCTAAATGCAGGAAGAAAATTTGTCTTGACAGTATCAAGATCCTCAAGCCATGAAACATAATGACTGAGCTCCTCGCAGTTGAGTTCAGCCCCAGGACAGTATACGGTCCTGTCTACCAAGCGCTGGACATGTTTGCTTGCACGGAAATAAGATGACAATACAAATTAGTTGTCAACTATTTTTGAATAAACAATATCAAAGACATAAATATGGTTGAGAAACTTACATAATGGTATAACTGGAGGCATTTGCACATCGACCCAGATGTCGGTATTACCTTCAATATCATCTTCCGGACGAATATCAAAGGTGATAACCATATCAGGCTCAAATGCATAAATCTTGCATAGTTCTCGCCATGTTTTGCATCCAAAATAGGTGTAGTCGTCTGAATTGTATAACTTTGCATGGAAAATTTAACCATGCTCGGTCTTCAAGTAAACTTTCTTTTCCTCCATACTATGACTGAAACCTATCTTATCCAATACAAAAACTCTTGCATGGCAGGGGATACGCTAGTAGAATAGTAAAAAAAAATATAAGTTGAAGCAAATGAAGTAGATGTCATGCTTAATTACGAAAAAGGACTTGTCGTTGTGACTTACTGTATCCACTTCGAAGTTCTCGTCCAGCTTGATGCTGAAGCGCCTATCATCATCTAGGAAGATTCCGTCGCACAGGCCGCACTCGTCTTCGCAGTATTTGCAAATACCGAAATCCTTCTCGTCGTCAAACATTTCCTATGTTCATTGTTAAAACATTAATTGAAAATTGATCGAAGACAACTACCAAGATACTCAACACACAAATCCGGGGCACTCGATATTTCCTACATATTCTAGCACAAGTCATGCACTACAGGAAACAGGTAATTTGCCGTCTGTGGATTACAGACGGCAAAGACCCAAATCCAGACGGCAAAGATTTTGCCGTCAGGAAGTAGACGGCAAACTCAGACGGCAAAGATTAGTCGGCAAAGAATACTTTGCCGTCAGCCTTTTGTCGAGATGACGGCAAAGATTTTGCCGTTAGTCAATATAGTTTTGCCATCTGCCGCAAAAATAATAGACGGCAAAAAACGTGTTCTTTGCCGTCAGTCAAAACGTGTGCTTTGCCATCATCCACACTAAAGTACAGACGGCAAAGATTATTTTTCATGTTTTAAAAAAGTGACGTATGAGATCAGCAAGCAAATATTCCACGCGATGGTCGACACGGTCAAGGAAACTCCACTACCAATCTTCATATACAATACACATTATCGATATTTCCAGATGGACAAAAACCCACAAGATATACCACACTAGATTGTACACAATACACATTATACAATACGGAGTACTGCATGTCTACATCACAATACACAACAATATTACACATGAATATCATCTGGATCCAGCGCGGCTTCGATCTGGTGGAGATGAACAAGGCCACTGCGGGACGCGCTTGATCTGGTGGCGCCAGCGCCGGCGTCGGCAGGTGGCGAGGGCGGAGGCGGGCTGCAGCGGGCGGACGCGGGCGCGTGGCTGAACCGGGCGGCGCTCGGCCGGTTGGGCGGGCGAGCGGCACGCGGCCGGTGGCATGGGCGGAGGCGGGCTTCGATGGCACAGTGGAGGCCGAGGCGGAGGCGAGCTCCGGTGACGCCGCAGAGGGCGAGGCGACGGTGGGCTCTGGTGGCGCGCGGCGGAGGCCGAGGCGGAGGCGGGCTCCGGTGGCGCGGCGGAGGCCGAGGCGGAGGCGGGCTCCGGTGATGCGGCGGAGGCCGGGGCGGAGGTGGGCTCCGGTCGCGCGGCAGGGCGGAGGCGGGCTCTGGACGGCACGCGACGGGGGATGGGGCGTGGAAGCCGGCAGGGGCGACGGGGGATGAGGCAGGGGCCAGCGGCGCCGGGGGCTGAGAGGAAGGGGCCGGGGCCGGCGGCGCCGGGGGCTGAGAGGAAGGGGCCGGGACCGGCGGCGCCGGGGGCTGAGAGGAAGGGGCCGGGGCCGGCGGCGTCGGGGGTTGAGGTGGTGTCCGGCGCCGGCTGCTGTGGATCGAGAGCAGAGAGAGGTACGAGAGAGAAGGGAGAGAGATCGTGGGGAGGGTGGGTGCGGGAGGATAAGGGAGAGAGAGAAAGGGTGGTGGGGGCGCGTGGGGTGTGGGGCGTGGGATGGGGCGTGGGGTGGAGCTGGGATGAGTGGAGTGGATGATGCCATGTCATCGATCCATGTGATCAATCCGCGTCATGTGTTTCTTCTTTGCCGTGTGGAAAAAAAACGCAGACGGCAAAGAGCCTAGTTTGCCGTCTGCTAATAAAAATACAGACGGCAAAGATTCTTTGCCGTCTGTGAAAAAAAACTGACGGTAAAGATTTTTTGCCGTCTGTGATTTGTTTCGAAGATGGCAAAGTGCTCTCTTTGCCGTCTGTGTTTTTTTTTGCAGACGGCAAAGTATATTTTGCCGTTAGTTTTTCTTTGCCGTCTGGTGTTGACAGCAAATCTTTCTTTGCCGTCTTGCCCGACAAAAAGCTGACAGCAAAGACGTCCCCTGACGGCGAATTAGTTGTTTCCCGTAGTGATGCCAAAATTCACGGAAAAATCCGGCATGACCTTTGCTAAAATAGGACATATCGAGCGCCTGAAATTTGCCGGAACGGAAATGAATCAACACTCCGGCAAAACATAGGCCATTCGAAGGTGTAACCTGCAAACATGACCGGCCACTTGGATATTGAGCAACACAAGATATGCATTTCAAAATATCTTATAGGACTCAAATTAGCATGCATTCAATAAGCAAAAGTAAATCATCTCATGCGTCATTACATCGTCGAATATTATCACTAATACATGACGAATAGTGTCATACATATAACATCACTAATACAACTAAAACTCTAGCACACGACGGGTATCGGCGCGGGCGGTGGACACCCACAGAAAAGGCACCATCACAGTATCATAGCTCCAGTGAGATCCCCGGAGAACCTGCCAGGTATTGGAGAACGGCCTGTGCTCCAACGCAAACAAGTAGCGACGGACATGCGCGTCCTCCTCACTGACACGGTGACGCACCACCTCCGCGGATTCCTCGAGCCTCTGGATCGTCACTGGCCCACGCGACCGCCACCAAAGAAGGTTTGGGTCAACGCCAGGCTGGCTCCTCACCAACTTGCGCCCCCGGTAGGTAGCGCCTCCCAGTACCACCCCGGTGGAGCCCAGTCCCGTACATGGCCGATCTGGTCAAGCAGGTGTCATCCTCCGCCGACTCGACAACGAGGATGCGGGATAGGCATCGTCCACGTCGAGGCGGGAAAAATTGCTTTAACTAAAAAATCACCTAATTAGTACATAGTTCTTACTAACTAGTTCTTACTAACTAAATAGAAGTAGGTCAAATTTTACTCGTTTTATTATGCATTACACTAATGTTTATTCATCATCTAAGAAACATCACCTAAGAAAAAATCCCAGCCGCATCTGTATCCAATTCATTTCCACCCATAGATGAACCCTAACTATTTGATGCAACTAAAATTTGAAGAACCCTATCTAGGCAGAGGTAGGGGAGGGGGAGGAGCAGGCGTGCTCACATCTATCGGGTGCCTGCGGCGAGAGAGGGGCAGGCGGCGTCGAGGTCGGGCTTGGGGCGGCGTCCAGGGCGGCGTTGAGGTCGGGGGCGGCGTCCGGGGCGGCGTCTGGGGCGGCGTTGAGGTCGGGTGCGGGGGCGGCGTTGAATCCGGGGTCGGGGGTGGCGTAGAGGGTGTGCGGAGAGCGCGCGGCGACCGACGGGCGACGGCGGCGGCGAGAGCGGAGGAGTTCGATTTGGGGGAAGTGGCCGTGGGGAAGGACGAACGCGGTGGTTAAGTCAGAAGTAGCAGTAGCGCGCTCCTGAAAGCACCCTGCTGCTACATTAGCTACAACACTTTTCGGGATACGCGCTACTGCTACAACTTTCTCCTTTTCCCTTTTTCATTTATTTTTCTTCACATTTTATTTTTTTCCTTTCACCTTCTTCTATTTCTTTCATTTTCAATTACCTTTCTATTTGCTTTTCATTTAATTTTATATCCTTTAGTAGTAGCGAGTTTAGAGCAAAATGCGCTGCTACAAAGAAAGTAGCAGTAGCGCGGTTCCATATAGATCGCTACTACTATGTGTACCATATCGGCTAAGCCATGAGAATTTTAGTAGTAACGTGTATTCAGCGAGACGCGCTACTGCTACAACATTATCTGCACCGCGGTTTCCGCAGGCGCGCTGCTGCTATTTAGCACCAGCGTGCTTCTTTGACCCACGCTACTGCTAAAGTTCTGTGTATAAGGTTTTCCCTAGTAGTGGCCTCTCAGGAGCGCCTCTGGCCCTCGCAAGTGGGGTGCTGCGAAGGTCCACCCCACAGCTACGTTCGCATGCCTTACAACTTGCCGAACGCGGCTGCCATGTACCAGCGCCTCATGAGGGGTATCCTGGAGGCTCAAGAGGTCAGGCGTTCCGCAGCCCTGGCGGAGATGGAGATGGTCCGCGAGGAGCCACCAGCGCCTCCGGAGCCTCCCGAGGCCCCAGGGCCTGGGGGCTTGTGAGGATCGGCTACCGCAGCCCACTATGCCTGCTACACCAACACCCCTTCGTCGTCAACACTATCAGGTGACATCTTTCAAGTTTCATTTCCAGCTGGGAGCGCCCTCACGGCTGCATCATTCCCAGGCCGCGTGGGTATGTCCCTGCGGCGTGTATCCCTTTTGCTCGTGTTTTTAGCTTACTTTGTTGGGGGCGCCCCTCGGGCTGCATCATCCCCAAGTCGCTCGGGTCAGACCCAGCGGCGTGTACCCCTTTTGCATTTATCTTCGGGCCATGCATTCGACCCATCATGCTTGTTATTTGGTGCCTGTCCGTGGCACCTTTTATTCCTTGATGTCGGCAGCTTGCGCGTTAAGGGGGGTACCTGAGCATCGCGACTCAGGGCTCCTACCGGCTCTACAGCCCTCACCCTCTGGCCTTGTCCACGGCATCGCGACCTGGCATACCAGCGACGGCTGTGACCAGCTCGAGGGCCGGGACCCGAGGACGTAGAGCTTCGACATCTAACCAAGCTTGCACATTAAAGGGGGGGTACCTGAGCATCGCGACTCAGGGCTCCTACCGGCTCTCCAGCCCTCACCCTCTCGCCTTGTCCACGGCATCGCGACCTGGCATACCAGCGACAGCTGAGACCAGCTCGAGGGCCGGGACCCGAGGACATAGAGCGCCGGCATCTAACCAAATTTGCAGGAACACATCCCAAGATAAGGCCCAGTTCCAGACACAACCCGCCTTGAGGTAGGGCCCCGTGAGTCTCGCACTGGCTCACGGGTGCCCAGATACACCTCGTCAGGACCTACCGTGCCAGCCACGTGTCAGGGCGGGGCTGTACACGCCCCGGGGGCTCCTCCCGGAGGGGAGCCCCCTCCCACGCACCAGTGGAAGCACCATGCTCCGCGCTGGCTAACGACACTGCCAAGGAGCGGCTATGCCCGTACACATTCGGAAGCGCTATGCTCCGCGCTGGTGATAAACAAATGAGGGTGGCCCCCGGGCCGCATCAACCTCAGGGAGCCCAGAGCTCATTGTCTAGCCTCATCGCAACGCCTCTCCTCACAAATGCCGCGCGAGGGGGCTGGGCACGGGGGCTGCGCCTGGGTCACGCCCAGACGCATGCCACCCAGCCAGGCCCCCCGGGCCTGGTTCGTCGCACGTCCCTCCCCGAGTGGAGCCAAGATACGAAGGCCGTTTCAGCGTGAAGGGGGACTCCTGAGCATCGCGACTCAGGAGCCTAACTGGTCACGTAGCCCCTCACTCCTTAGTTCCGAAAGGCTAACGACGGTTGAGGTATGTGCGGGGCTGGGCTCTGCAGACGTAGAACGGTAGATCCACCCACATCTCACCTCCCTAAGGAGTCACCCCCACATCTCACCTCCCTACTTGCTGTTCGAGTGCCAAGGGGTACTTCTGAGCATCGCGACTCAGGAGCCTAACTTGTCACGTAGCCCCTCACTCCTTGCTCCCGTCCTGGTTTTCGGTCGGGGCTAACGGCGGCTGAGGTATGCGCGGGGCCGGGCTCTACCAGCGTAGAACATAAGCAAGTAGGAAGGAAATAGCACAAATTTCAAGGAATTCAAAAGCAAATATTACAGTCCATACTGTTAGCACAACACCAAATGCAAGTTTTAACGCCTCCCCGAGGCATGGTACATGTGCAGGAATTAAAAGCAGGACGGGAGCCACAACGGAGTCACTTGTCGGCGGTGGAGCTGCACGGAGTGGGTTTGCCTTGTGGAGCTGCAGGGCCGGCAGCGCCCCGCTTCGGCTTGGTGCTGAAGGCCCGGAACTTCCACAGCAGAGCCTCCGCGCGACCATTCACGGCCTCAGCAGCGGCAGCGGCAAGCTCGCCGCTCGCTGGCTCCAGCAGGCTGTCGAGGTCGGCGTTGGGGTTGTGAAGATAGATGTGGGTAAGGACCCGCGTCAGCGCTGCAGAAGACAAGACACGTGCCTTGGCCTCAGCCGTAGGGACAAGGCCAAGGGTGACATCTTCGAGAGAACGAACCAAGAAGGGAAGCAGCTCGGCGGGGCCGTCCTCGGCGCCGGCCAGCGGGCTCTCTAGGCCGCTGTTATAAAGCGTCTTCAGCGAGGTGCGAGCCTTCTCCTCCATCTCCACCAAGGCCACGCGATCCTCGGCAAGAACCCGTGCCTTGCCGTCCAGCTCGACCTTCCTCGCCTCCAACTCTTGCACCAGCGCACCTAGGCGGTCACGACGCTTCTTGAGCTTGGCGTCCCGGTCCTTGACGGCCGCCTCGCGAGCCTTCATGCCTTCCTCCTGCTCTTGGCAAAGGCGGGTCTCCTCGGCGAGATGGTCCTGCAGGCCCTGCAGCTCGCTCTCCAGCGCCTTGTAGCGACCTCGGACATTAGCCACCTCCCCCAAGGTGGCGTCGCGAGCAGCCTTCACCCCAAGGACGGCTTGCTTGTCCTCGTTGCAAGCCGTCGAGGCCTGGACCAGCGCCGCCCGAATCGAAGCGTCGGAGCGAATCCAGCCGGAAGCCAGCTCCAAGCGCCCGGCCACTAAATGAGGGTCGGCGCCCAGAAGATCCTGCCGCAGATGGTCCAGTTCGGCAGTAGCACGATCCAGAACAGTAGGAGGAGTCGGGGAAATAGCAGTCGGTGGAGTAGGAGGAGAAGACGGCAGCGTGACGACAGTATCCTGAGGTGGAGCCTGCTGCGCCCCAACGGCTATGGTGGAGGCATCAGGCAAGGGCACCTCGGGAGTCGCTTGGGCCGTGGGGGCTGAGCTCGCCCCAGTCGGCTCAGCCAGGCCTCGCGAGGACGCCCGGGCAGGAGAGGCCCGTGCGTCACGGTCACCTTCTTTCGCGGGCAGAGGCGCTGCCTCAGGTGGAACCTCAGGAGCTCCCTTCGACTTCTTCGCCGCGGGGCCAGCCTAGCCGGGAGATACGAACATCAAGCCTCAACAACAGAACAAGAAATAAGACAGGAATCAAGCACTTACAGGTCGTCGCTCACGAGCTCGAGCAGCCTCTGGCCGTACTTGAAGCCCGAGAGCCGGCTGCAAGGATCAGCCTCAAGGAGCTTGGGAGCAGGAGGCGCGTCCGCGGATCGCCTCGGGGCCGGGGCAGACCCGTGGGGGATCAGCCCGGTCCGGTCCTTCTTCGGGATTGGGGGCAGGCTCCCGCCGCCCTGCTCGTCATTGTTGGGGAACGTAGTAATTTCAAAAAATTTCCTACGCACACGCAAGATCATGGTGATGGCATAGCAACGAGAGGGGAGAGTATTGTCCACGTACCCACGTAGACCGTAAGCGGAAGCGTTATGACAACGCGGTTGATGTAGTCGTACGTCTTCACGATCCGACCGATCCAAGTACCGAACGTACGGCACCTCTGAGTTCAGCACACGTTCAGCTCGATGACGATCCCCGGGCTCCGATCTAGCAAAGCTTCGGGGATGAGTTCCGTCAGCACGACGGCGTGGTGACGATGATGATGTTCTACCGGCGCAGGGCTTCGCCTAAACTCTGCGACGATATGACCGAGGTGGAATATGGTGGAGGGGGGCACCGCACACGGCTAAGGAATGATCCGTAGATCAACTTGTGTGTCTTTGGGGTGCCCCCCCGCCCCCGTATATAAAGGAGCCAGGGGGAGGAGGCGGCCGGCCTAGAGGGCGCGCCAAGGGGGGGAGTCCTACTCCCACCGGGAGAAGGACTCCCTCTTTCCAAGTAGGAGTAGGAGAAAGGGGGAAAGAGGAGGAAGAGGGGAAGAAAAGGGGGGCGCCGCCCCCCTTCCCTTGTCCTATTCGGACTAGGAGGGGGAGGGGCGCGCAGCCCCCTCCTGGCTCCTTCCCTCTTCTCCCTTGTGGCCCATGTAGGCCCATTAACCCCCCGGGGGGTTCCGGTAACCTCTCGGTACTCCGGTAAAATGCCGATTTCACCCGGAACTATTCCGATGTCCAAACATAGGCTTCCAATATATCAATCTTTATGTCTCGACCATTCTGAGACTCCTCGTCATGTCCGTGATCACATCCGGGACTCCGAAAAAACTTCGGTACATCAAAACTTATAAACTCATAATAAAACTGTCATCGAAACGTTAAGCGTGCGGACCCTACGGGTTCGAGAACTATGTAGACATGACCTAAAACCATTCTCGGTCAATAACCAATAGCGGGACCTGGATGCCCATATTGGTTCCTACATATTCTACGAAGATCTTTATCGGTCAAACCGCATAACAACATACGTTGTTCCCTTTGTCATCGGTATGTTACTTGCCCGAGATTTGATCGTCGGTATCCAATACCTAGTTCAATCTCGTTACTGGCAAGTCCCTTTACTCGTTCTATAATACGTCATCTCATAACTAACTCATTAGTTATAATGCTTGCAAGGCTTAAGTGATGAGTATTACTGAGAGGGCCGAGAGATACCTCTCCGACAATCGGAGTGACAAAACCTAATCTCGAAATACGCCAACCCAACATGTACCTTTGGAGATACCTGTAGTACTCCTTTATAATCACCCAGTTACGTTGTGACGTTTGGTAGCACCCAAAGTGTTCCTCCGGTAAACGGGAGTTGCATAATCTCATAGTTACAGGAACATGTATAAGTTATGAAGAAAGCAATAGCAACATACTAAACGATCAAGTGCTAGGCTAACAGAATGGGTCATGTCAATCACATCATTCTCCTAATGATGTGATCCCATTAATCAAATGACAACTCATGTCTATGGTTAGGAAACTTAACCATGTTTGATTAACGAGCTAGTCAAGTAGAGGCATACTAGTGACACTATGTTTGTCTATGTATTCACACATGTATTATGTTTCCGATTAATACAATTCTAGCATGAATAATAAACATTTATCATGAAATAAGGAAATAAATAATAACTTTATTATTGCCTCTAGGGCATATTTCCTTCAGTCTCCCACTTGCACTAGAGTCAATAATCTAGTTCACATCGTCAACGGGTCTGTCACATTCAGAGCCGTATGTCTTTTGCAAATATTCTATGTCTACAATGCTCTGCACGGAGCTACTCTAGCTAATTGCTCCCACTTTCAATATGTATCCAATTGAGACTTTAGAGTCATCTGGATCGGTGTAAAACCTTGCATCGTTGTAACTTTTTACGACGGGCTCTTTTATCACCTCCATAATCGAGAAACATCTCCTTATTTCACTAAGGATAATTTTGACCAATGTCCAGTGATCTACTCCTAGATCACTATTGTACTCCCTTGCCAAACCAGGGCAGAGTATACAATAGGTCTGTTACATAGCATAGCATACTTTATAGAATCTATGACTGAGGAATAGGGAATGACTTTTCATTCTCTTTCTATTTTCTGCCATGGTCGGTTCTTGAGTCTTACTCAACTTCACACCTTTGCATCACATGCAAGAACTTCTTCTTTGACTGTTCTATTTTGAACTATTTCAAAAATTTATCAAGGTATGTACTCATTGAAAAATCTTATCAAGCGTCTTGATCTATCTCAATAGATCTTGATGCTCAATATGTAAGTAGCTTTACCGAGGTCTTTCTTCGAAAAAAACTCCTTTCAAACACTCCTTTATGCTTTGCAGAATAATTCTACATTATTTCCGATCAACAATATGTCATTCACATATACTTATCAGAAATGTTGTAGTGCTCCCACTCACTTTCTTGTAAATACAGGCTTCACCGCAAGTCTGTATAAAACTATATGCTTTGATGAACTTATCAAAGCGTATATTCCAACTCCGAGATGCTTGCACCAGTCCATAGATGGATCGCTGGAGCTTGCACATTTTTGTTAGCATCTTTAGGATTGACAAAAACCATCTGGTTGCATCATATACAGCTCTTCTTTAATAAATCCATTATGGAATGCAGTTTTGACATCCATTTGCCAGATTTCATAAAATGTGGCAATTGCTAACATGATTCGGACAGACTTAAGCATCGACACGAGTGAGAGAATCTCATCGTATTCAACACCTTGGACTTGTCGAAAACCTTTTCCGACAATTCGAGCTTTGTAGATAGTAACACAACTATCAGCGTCCGTTTTCCTCTTGAAGATCCATTTATTTTCTATGGCTTGCCGATCATCGGGCAAGTCCACCAAAGTCCATACTTTGTTCTCATACATGGATCCTATCTCAGATTTGATGGCCTCCAGCCATTTCGCGGAATCTGGGCTCATCATCGCTTCCTCATAGTTCGTAGCTTTATCATGGTCTAGTAACATGACTTTCAGAACAGGATTACCGTACCACTCTGGTGCGGACCGTACTCTGGAAGACCTACGAGGTTATGTAGTAACTTGATCTGAAGTTTCATGATCATCATCATTAGCTTCCTCACTAATTGGTGTAGGAATCACTTGAACTGATTTCAGTGATGAATTATTTTCCAATTCGGGAGAGGGTACAGTTACCTCATCAAGTTCTAATTTCCTCCCACTCACTTCTTTCGAGAGAAACTCCTTCTCTAGAAAGGATCCATTTTTGGCAACGAATATCTTGCATTCGGATCTGTGATAGAAGGTGTACCCAACAGTTTCCTTTGGGTATTCTATGAAGACGCACTTCTCCAATTTGGGTTTGAGCTTATCAGGATGAAACTTTTTCACACAAGCATCGCAGCCCCAAACTTTAAGAAACAACAACTTGGGTTTCTTGCTAAACCACAGTTCATATGCTGTCGTCTCAACGGATTTAGATGGTGCCCTTTTAACATGAATGCAGCTATCTCTAATGCATAACCCCCAAAACAATAGTGGTAAATCAGTAAGAGACATCATAGATCGCACCATATCCAATAAAGTGTGGTTACGATGTTTGGACACACCATAACATTGTGGTGCTCCAGGTGGCGTGAGCTGTGAAACTATTCCACATTGTTTTAATTGAAGACCAAACTCGTAACTCAAATATTCGTCTCCGCGATCAGATCACAGAAACTTTATTTTCTTGTTACAATGATTTTTCCACTTCACTCTAAAATTCTTTGAACCTTTCAACTATTTCAGACTTATGTTTCATCAAGTAGATATACCCATATCTGCTCAAATCATCTTGTGAATGTCAGAAAATAACGATACTTGTCACGAGCCTTCATACTCATTGGTCTGCATACATCAGTATGTATTATTTCCAACAAGTCAGTAGCTCGTTCCATTGTTCCGAAGAACGGAGTTTTAGACATCTTGCCCAAAAGGCACGGTTCGCAAGCATCAAATGATTCATAACCAAGTGATTCCGAAATCCATCTTTATGGAGTTTCTTCATGCGCTTTACACCGATATGACCCAAACGGCAGTGCCACAAATAAGTTGCACTATCATTATTAACTTTGCATCTTTTGGCATCAATATTATGAATATGTGTATCACTACGATCGAGATCCAACAAACTATTTTCATTGGGTGTATGACCCTTGAAGGTTTTATTCATGTAAACAGAACAACAATTATTCTCTGATTTTAAATGAATAACCGTATTGCAATAAACATGATCAAATCATATTCATGCTCAACGCAAACGCCAAATAACATTTATTTAGGTTTAACACTAATCCCAAAAGTATAGGGAGTGTGCGATGATGATCATATCAATCTTGGAACTACTTCCAACACTCATCGTCACTTCCCCTTCAACAAGTCTCTGTTTATTCTGTAACTCCTGTTTTGAGTTACTAATCTTAGCAACCGAACAAGTATCAAATACTCAGGGGCTACTATAAACACTAGTAAGGCACACATCAATAACCTGTATATCAAATATACCCTTGTTCACGTTGCCATCCTTCTTATCTACCAAATATTCAGGGCATTTCCGCTTACAGTGACTATTTCCTTTGTAGTGTAAACACTCAGTTTCAGGCTATGGTCCAGCTTTGGGATTCTTCGCAGGAGTGACAACTTGCTTGTCTTTCCACTTGAAGTTCCCTTTCTTTCTCTTGCTCTTTTCTTGAAACTAGTGGTCTTGTCAATCATCAACACTTGATGCTCTTTCTTGATTTCTACCTTCGTCGATTTCAACATCACGAAGAGCTCGGGAATCGTTTTCGTCATCCCTTGCATACTATAGTTCATCACGAAGTTCTACTAACTTGGTGATGGTGACTAGAGAATTCTGTCAATCACTATCTTATCTGGAAGATTAACTCCCACTTGATTCAAGCGATTGAAGTACCCAGACAATCTGAGCACATGCTCACTAGTTGAGCGATTCTCCTCCATCTTTTAGCTATAGAACTTGTTGGAGACTTCATATCTCTCAACATGGGTATTTGCTTGAAATATCAACTTCAATTTTTGGAACATCTCATATGGTCCATGACGTTCAAAACGTCCTTGAAGTCCCGATTCTAAGCCGTTAAGCATGGTGCACTAAACTATCAAGTAGTCATCATATTGAGCTAGCCAAACGTTCATAACGTCTGCATCTGCTCCTGCAATAGGTTTGTCACCTAGCGGTGCATTAAGGACATAATTCTTCTGTGCAGCAACGAGGATAAACCTCAGATCACGGATCCAACCCGCATCATTGCTACTAACATCTTTCAACACAATTTTCTCTAGGAACATATCAAAATAAACATATGAAAGCAACAACGCAAGCTATTGATCTACAACATAATTTGCAAAATACTACCAGGACTACGTTCATGATAAATTTAAGTTCAATTAATCATATTACTTAAGAACTCCCACTTAGACAGACATCTCTCTAGTCATCTAAGTGATCACGTGATCCAAATCAACCAAACCATGTCCGATCATCACGTGAGATGGAGTAGTTTCAATGGTGAACATCGCTATGTTGATCATATCTACTATATGATTCATGCTCGACCTTTCGGTCTCCGTGTTCCGAGGCCATATCTGTATATGCTAGGCTCGTCAAGTATAACCTGAGTATTCCGCGTGTGCAACTGTTTTGCACCCGTTGTATTTGAACGTAGAGCCTATCACACCCGATCATCACGTGGTGTCTCAGCACGAAGAACTTTCACAACGGTGCATACTCAAGGAGAACACTTCTTGATAATTAGCGAGAGATCATCTTAAAATGCTGCCGTCAATCAAAGCAAGATAAGATGCATCAAGGATAAACATCACATGCAATCAATATAAGTGATATGATATGGCCATCATCATCTTATGCTTGTGATCTCCATCTTCGAAGCACCGTCATGATCACCATCGTCACCGGCGCGACACCTTGATCTCCATCGTAGCATCGTTGTCGTTACGCCATCTATTGCTTCTATGACTATCGCTACCGCTTAGTGATAAAGTAAAGCAATTACAGGGCGTTTGCATTTCATACAATAAAGCGACAACCATATGGCTCCTGCCAGTTGCCGATAACTTCGGTTACAAAACATGATCATCTCATACAATAAAATATAGCATCACGTCTTGACCATATCACATCACAACATGCCCTGCAAAAACAAGTTAGACATCCTCTACTTTGTTGTTGCAAATTTTACGTGGCTGCTACGGGCTTAGCAAGAACCGTTCTTACCTACGCATCAAAAAACCACAATGATAGTTCGTCAAGTTGGTGCTGTTTTAACCTTCGCAAGGACCGGGCGTAGCCACACTCGATTCAGCTAAAGTGAGAGAGACAGACACCCGCCAGTCACCTTTAAGCACGAGTGCTCGTAACGGTGAAACCAGTCTCGCGTAAGCGTACGCGTAATGTCGGTCCGGGCCGCTTCATCTCACAATACCGCCGAACCAAAGTATGACATGCTGGTAAGCAGTATGACTTGTATCGCCCACAACTCACTTGTGTTCTACTCGTGCATATAACATCAACGCATAAAACCTAGGCTCTGATACCACTGTTGGGGAACGTAGTAATTTCAAAAAATTTCCTACGCACACGCAAGATCATGGTGATGGCATAGCAACGAGAGGGGAGAGTATTGTCCACGTACCCTCATAGACCGTAAACGGAAGCGTTATGACAATAGGGTTGATGTAGTCGTACGTCTTCACGATCCGACCGATCCAAGTACCGAACGTACGGCACCTCCGAGTTCAGCACACGTTCAGCTCGATGACGATCCCCGGGTTCCGATCCAGCAAAGCTTCGGGGATGAGTTCCGTCAGCACGATGGCGTGGGGACGATGATGATGTTCTACCGGCGCAGGGCTTCGCCTAAAATCTGCAACGATATGACCGAGGTGGAATATGGTGGAGGGGGGCACCGCACACGGCTAAGGAACGATCCGTAGATCAACTTGTGTGTCTTTGGGGTGCCCCCTGCCCCCGTATATAAAGGAGCCAGGAGGGAGGAGGCGGCCAGCCTAGAGGGCGCGCCAAGGGGGGGAGTCCTACTCCCACCGGGAGTAGGACTCCCTCTTTCCAAGTAGGAGTAGGAGAAAGGGGGAAAGAGGAGGAAGAGGGGAAGGAAAGGGGGGCACCGCCCCCCTTCCCTTGTCCTATTCGGACTAGGAGGGGGAGGGGCGCGCGGCCCCCTCCTAGCTCCTTCCCTCTTCTCCCTCGTGGCCCATGTGGGCCCATTAACCCCCCGGGGGATTCCGGTAACCTCCCGGTACTCCGGTAAAATGCCAATTTCACCCGGAACTATTCCGATGTCCAAACATAGGCTTCCAATATATCAATCTTTATGTCTCGGCCATTCCGAGACTCCTCGTCATGTCCGTGATCACATCCAGGACTCCAAACAAACTTCGGTACATCAAAACTTATAAACTCATAATAAAACTGTCATCAAAACGTTAAGCGTGCGGAACCTACGGGTTCGAGAACTATGTAGACATGACCTAAAACCATTCTCGGTCAATAACCAATAGTGGGACCTGGATGCCCATATTGGTTCCTACATATTCTACGAAGATCTTTATCGGTCAAACCGCATAACAACATACGTTGTTCCCTTTGTCATCGGTATGTTACTTGCCCGGGATTTGATCGTCGGTATCCAATACCTAGTTCAATCTTGTTACCGGCAAGTCTCTTTACTCGTTCTGTAATACGTCATCTCATAACTAACTCATTAGTTATAATGCTTGCAAGGCTTAAGTGATGAGTATTACCGAGAGGGCCCAGAGATACCTCTCCGACAATCAGAGTGACAAAACCTAATCTCGAAATACGCCAACCCAACATGTACCTTTGGAGACACCTGTAGTACTCCTTTATAATCACCCAGTTACGTTGTGACGTTTGGTAGCACCCAAAGTGTTCCTCCGGTAAACGGGAGTTGCATAATCTCATAGTTACAGGAACATGTATAAGTTATGAAGAAAGCAATAGCAACATACTAAATGATCAAGTGCTAGGCTAACGGAATGGGTCATGTCAATCACATCATTCTCCTAATGATGTGATCCCATTAATCAAATGACAACTCATGTCTATGGTTAGGAAACTTAACCATCTTTGATTAACGAGCTAGTCAAGTAGAGGCATACTAGTGACACTATGTTTGTCTATGTATTCACACATGTATTATGTTTCCGATTAATACAATTCTAGCATGAATAATAAACATTTATCATGAAATAAGGAAATAAATAATAACTTTATTATTGCCTCTAGGGCATATTTCCTTCAGTCATCATCCTCGTCATCATCACTCAGAGAGAGGCGGAGAGCGCGGGACCTGTGCCGAAGGGGGGGAGCCCTCGACTCTCCATCGATCGCCTCCGAGTCAGGCCCCTTTTCCCGCTCCCCTTCTTCCTTCTCTTCGCTGGAGTCGCCGGAGGACACGTCCACTGGGTCCTTTGGAGCCTCCGCGGGCACGAGCCCATCCCCGTTGAAGATGGGCATGGACCCCATTACCTGCTCCCAGTCCTCGCGGAGGAACAGGGGCATAGGAGCGCCCTCCAACCTCGCCACGTCGCCCCCGACCAAAGACTGGACAACCGCAGCCAGATCCTTGTCGGCCAAGACCGCGGGGCTCGGGTGAGGCCTCCACATCGGAAGTGGGTACTGACGAAGCAGAGCCAGCTGGTGCTCCAGGAATTCCCTCAGCAGCGATGCGCCAGTCAGCTTCGCAGCCGCCATGCTGGCCGGCCTCAGATCCGCGTCCATCTTCTCCAACACCAGCCTCGCGCGGGGGTCCACAATTCCACTCGAGACCAGTCGTCGGAGCTCGAGGGGTGCCCCGTGGGCAAGATCAGCCGAGGGTGGATGCGCCCAGCATCTACCAAGACCCACTTACTCCTGAAGCCCTCAATCCTCTTCCCGGAGTTCGAAATGGCGATGGAGCTACCGTACGCGAAGAAGCTCGCGCACGCAGAGACGGGACCATGAGAGGTCCTGAGGGAGAAGTAGTGGCGCAGCAAGGCCACTGAGGGCTTCACCCCTACGTGAGCCTGGCAATAATAGGCGAAGATTGCCAGAAGAAGGACAGAGTTGGGGTGGAGATGCAGAGCTTGTAGCTTGTAATGGCGGAGGACAGAGAAGAAGAACTCAGAAAAGGGAGGCACCAGACCGGCAACAATGGCGCTCACAAAGAGCGGATAGAAGGTGCTCCCTTGGCCCTCAGGGAGGGCAGAGCCGGCCTTGAACACCTTCGCCCCGTCGATGCCCTGCGCCGCCGCCATCTGGCGCACCCGGGCAAGGCTCGCCTCCGACACGTTCGGCGAGTCCAAGGCGGACGAATACCAAGCTCTGGCCGGGGCCTGGCGAGGCGCCTTGTCTTGCTAGGGCGCGCGGACGGAGTAGATCTGAAGATTTCGGAGGCAGGAAGGAGAGGCGCAAGAAAGGGGATCTGAGCAGCAGCCGGAGAAAGCAAAGGAGGCAAAGCCTAGACAGATGCCGCTCCATTATCAACTCGCGCGGTTGCTGAGGCGCCCACGTCCAATCAACCGCCACGCGGCACCCAAGGCCGCAGGCTGTTAGGGCCCGCGGCGCTTCGCACTTGCCCTTTCGCCTCTCTGCTCGGCCAAGTCCGGGCGCGCCTTGGGCCGGGGGCTACTGTCGGCGTTCTGGGAATGGGGGTCCCCAGACTTACCTGCCTTCGGCCTGCGGCGTGGCTCAAAGGGGGGCCCAGCACGGCCCATCTTCGTCAACACAAGCTCAAGACCCTCGCGAGGGGCCAAGCCTCGCGGGGCAGGTGACAAGGAGCTTCCTCAGGCACGGCCTCATCAGCCTGGCTCACGAGGAGGCGGAGAGTTCAAGGCGGGGGTACCTCACAAGGTGCCCATGATGCAAGCCATGACGACCAAGGGCGCCAGTCGGGCGCCAGCCCGCGCAGTGTCCTCCTATCCTCTTTGGTGCAACGGGAGCAAGCGCAGGCGAGAGCATCAAGCAAAGTCATCCATTTCGGTGCAACAAGACCAAGACCAGCCCAACGGTAGGAAGGAAGTCATTGTGGAGCCCAAGCAGGCGTCACCACCGGAGCCTTTCACAGGCGAGGACCAACTTTAGTCAGGATAAGTGTACCAGATGTTCCCCTTCAAAATGGCCAATTGTTGGCGCCCTTCCCTCTCAATATTTGGGAAGAGGCCCAGGGCCTTTGCCTATAAATATGACTAGCCACCCCCAGGGTAGGGGCATCGAGAATCCTCACCAGAAAACCAATAGAGAGAGCGACTGAACTCCTCCTAGCAGTTCATTGCACCAGCTAAGAACAGACCCTCGCGAGGCTGTTCTTCCTTGTATTTGTTGGAAATATGCCCTAGAGGCAATAATAAAAGTATTATTATATTTCCTTGTTCATGATAATTGTCTTTTATTCATGCTATAAATGTATTTTCCGGAAATCGTAATACACATGTGAATACATAGACCACAATATGTCCCTAGTGAGCCTCTAGTTGACTGGCTCGTTGATCAACAGATAGTCATGGTTTCCTGTCTATGGACATTGGATGTCGTTGATAATGGGATCACATCATTAGGAGAATGATGTGATGGACAAGACCCAATCCTAAGCATAGCACAAGATCGTGTAGTTCGTTTGCTAGAGCTTTTTCAATGTCAAGTATCTCTTCCTTAGACCATGAGATCGTGTAACTCCCGGATACCGTAGGAGTGCTTTGGGTGTATCAAACGTCACAACGTAACTGGGTGACTATAAAGGTGCACTACAGGTATCTTCGAAAGTGTCTGTTGGGTTGACACGGATCGAGACTAGGATTTGTCACTCCGTATGACGGAGAGGTATCTCTGGGCCCACTCGGTAATGCATCATCATATTGAGCTCAAAGTGACCAAGTGGTTGGTCACGGGATCATGCATTACGGTACGAGTAAAGTGACTTGCCGGTAACGATACTGAACGAGGTATTGGGATACCGACGATCGAGTCTCAGGCAAGTAACGTACCGATTGACAAAGGGAATTGTATACGGGGTTTGATCGAATCCTCGACATCGTGGTTCAACCAATGAAATCATCGTGGAACATGTGGGAGCCAACACGGGTACCCAGATCCCGCTGTTGGTTATTGACCGGAGAGTCGTCTCGGCCATGTCTGCATATCTCCCGAACCCGTAGGGTCTACACACTTAAGGTTCGGTGACGCTAGGGTTATTAGGAAGACTTGTATGTGATTACCTAATGTTTTTCTGAGTCCCGGATGAGATCCCGGACGTCACGAGGAGTTCCGGAATGGTCCGGAGGTGAAGATTTATATATGGGAAGTTGTCATGCGGACACCGGAAAGTTTCGGGGGCATATCGGTATTGTACCGGGACCACCGGAGAGGTTCCGGGGGTCCACCGGGAGGGGCCACCCCTCTCGGAGGGCCACATGGGCCGCAAGGGGCAGGAAGCCAACCCCTGGAGGGCTGGGCGCGCCCCCCACCTTGGGCCCATGCACCTAGGGTTGGGGGGGAAACCCTAAAGGGGGCGCCCCCCTTTCTTGGGGGGCAAGCCCCCTCCCTGGCCGCCGCCCCCCTCTAGATCCCATCTAGAGGGGTCGGCCCCCCTTGCCCCTTCCCCTATAAATAGAGGGGTGAGGGGAGGGCTGCTGTACACATCCCAAGGTGCAGCCCCTCCCCTCCCCAACACCTCTCCTCCTCCGTTACGTGCTTGGCGAAGCCCTGTCGGAGTACTGCTGCACCAACACGACCACGCCGTCGTGCTGCCGTTGGAGCAATCTTCCTCAACCTATCCTTCCTACTTGCTGGATCAAGACGGAGGAGACGTCGTCCGTCCCGTACGTGTGTTGAACGTGAAGGTGCTGTCCGTTCAGCACTTGGTCATCAGTGATCTGAATCACGGCGAGTACGACTCCATCATCACCATCTCCTTGAACGCTTCAGCACTCGATCTACAAGTGTTATGTAGATGCAATCTCTCTCCCATGACTCGTTGCTTAGATGAACTCATAGATGGATCTTGGTGAAATCGTAGGAAAATTTTTAATTTTCTACAACGTTCCCCAACAGTGGTATCAGAGCCAAGTTTATGCGTAGTTCTCTATTGCACGAGTAGAACACAATTTTGTTGTGGGCGTGGATCTTTTCAACTTGCTTGCCACTACTAGTCTTTTCTTGCTTCAGCGGTATTGTGGGATGAAGCGGACCGGACCAACCTTACACGTACGCTTACGTGAGACCGATTCCACCGACAGACATGCACTAGTTGCATAAGGTGGCTGGCGGGTGTCTGTCTCTCCCACTTTAGTTGGAGCGGATTCGATGAAAAGGGTCCTTATGAAGGGTAAATAGAAGTTGAAAAAATCACATTGTGGTTATTCGTGGGTAAGAAAACGTTCTTGCTAGAACCCAATTGCAGCCACGTAAAAGATGCAACAACAATTAGAGGACGTCTAACTTGTTTTTGCAGCGATTGTCATGTGATGTGATATGGCCAGAAGTTGTGATGAATGATGAATGATATATTGTGATGTATGAGATCATGTTCTTGTAATAGGAATCACGACTTGCATGTCGATGAGTATGACAACCGGCAGGAGCCATAGGAGTTGTCTTTATTTTTTGTATGACCTGCGTGTCATTGAAGAACGCCATGTAAATTACTTTACTTTATTGCTAAATGCGTTAGCCATAGAAGTAGAAGTAGTCGTTGGCGTGACAACTTCATGTAGACACGATGATGGAGATCATGGTGTCATGCCGGTGACAAGATGATCATGGAGCCCCGAAGATGGAGATCAATGGAGCTATATGATATTGGCCATATCATGTCACTACTATATAATTGCATGTGATGTTTATTATGTTTATGCATCTTGTTTACTTAGAACGACTGTAGTAAATAAGATGACCCCTTACAACAATTTCAAGAAGTGTTCTCCCCTAACTGTGCACCGTTGCTAAAGTTCGTCGTTTCGAAGCACCACGTGATGATCGGGTGTGATAGATCCTTACGTTCACATACAACGGGTGTAAGACAGTTTTATACATGCAAAACACTTAGGGTTAACTTGACGAGCCTAGCATGTACAGACATGGCCTCGGAACACGGAGACCGAAAGGTCGAACACGAGTCGTATGGAAGATACGATCAACATGAAGATGTTCACCGACGATGACTAGTTCGTCTCACGTGATGATCGGACACGGCCTAGTCGACTCGGATCGTGTGACACCTAGATGACTAGAGGGATGTCTAATCTGAGTGGGAGTTCATTGTAATAATTTGATTAGATGAACTTAATTATCATGAACTTAGTCTAAAACCTTTGCAAATATGTCTTGTAGATAAAATGGCCAACACTCATGTCAACATGAACTTCAACGCGTTCCTAGAGAAAACCAAGCTGAAAGATGATGGCAGCAACTATACGGACTGGGTCCGGAACCTGAGGATCATCCTCATAGCTGCCAGGAAACAATATGTCCTAGCAGGACCGCTAGGTGACGCTCCCGTCCCAGAGAACGAAGACGTTATGAACGCTTGGCAGTCTCGTGCTGATGATTACTCCCTCGTTCAGTGCGGCATGCTTTACAGCTTAGAACCGGGGCTCCAAAAGCGTTTTGAGCATCACGGAGCATATGAGATGTTCGAAGAGCTGAAACTAGTTTTCCAAGCTCATGCCCGGGTCGAGAGATATGATGTCTCTGACAAGTTCTATAGTTGTAAGATGGAGGAAAACAATTCTGTCAGTGAGCACATACTCAAAATGTCTGGGTTGCACAACCGCCTGACTCAGCTGAACATTAACCTCCCTGATGAGGCGGTCATTGACAGAATCCTTCAGTCGCTCCCACCAAGCTACAAGAGCTTTGTGATGAACTAAAATATGCAGGGGATGGTGAAGACCATTCCTGAAGTATTTTCAATGCTGAAGTCAGCAGAGGCTGAGATCAAGAAAGAACATCAAGTGTTGATGGTCAATAAGACCACTAAGTTCAAGAAGGGCAAGGGCAAGAAGAACTTCAAGAAGGACGGCAAGGATGTTGCTGCGCCCGGTAAGCCAGTTACTGGGAAGAAGTCAAAGAATGGACCCAAGCCTGAGACTGAGTGATTTTATTGCAAGGGGAAGGGTCACTGGAAGCGGAACTGCCCCAAATACTTAGCGGATAAGAAGGCCGGCAACACTAAAGGTATATTTGATATACATGTAATTGATGTGTACCTTACCAGTACTCGTAGTAACTCATGGGTATTTGATACCGGTGCCGTTGCTCATATTTGTAACTCACAGCAGGAGCTCCGGAATAAGCGGAGACTGGCGAAGGACGAGGTGACGATGCGCGTCGGGAATGGTTCCAAGGTCGATGTGATCGCCGTCGGCACGCTGCCTCTACATTTACCTACGGGATTAGTTATAAACCTTAATAATTGTTATTTGGTGCCAAGTTTGAGCATGAACATTGTATCTGGATCTCGTTTGATACGAGATGGCTACTCATTTAAATCCGAGAATAATGGTTGTTCTATTTATATGAGAGATATGTTTTATGGTCATGCCCTGATGGTCAATGGTTTATTCTTAATGAATCTCGAGCGTAATATTACACATATTCATAGTGTGAATGCCAAAAGATGTAAAGTTGATAACGATAGTCCCACATACTTGTGGCACTGCCGCCTTGGTCACATTGGTGTCAAGCACATGAAGAAGCTCCATGCTGATGGACTTTTATAGTCTCTCGATTATGAATCATTTGACACATGCGAACCATGCCTCATGGGCAAAATGACCAAGACTCCGTTCTCCAGAACAATGGAGCGAGCAACCAACTTGTTGGAAATCATACATACCGATGTGTGCGGTCCAATGAGCGTTGAGGCTCGCGGAGGATATCGTTATGTTCTCACTGTCACTAATGACTTGAGTAGATATGGGTATGTCTACTTAATGAAACACAAGTCTGAAACCTTTGAAAAGTTCAAGGAATTTCAGAATGAGGTAGAGAATCAACGTGACCGAAAGATAAAGTTCCTACAATCAGATTGTGGAGGAGAATACTTAAGTCACGAATTTGGTACACACTTAAGGAAATGTGGAATCGTTTCACAACTCGCGCCGCGTGGAACACCTCAGCGTAACGGTGTGTCCGAACGTCGTAATCGCACTCTATTGGATATGGTGCGGTCTATGATGTCTCTTACCAATTTACCGCTATCATTTTGGGGATACGCTCTAGAGACAGCTACATTCACTTTAAATAGGGCACCGTCTAAATCCGTTGAGACGACACCATATGAATTATGGTTTGGGAAGAAACCTAAGCTGTCGTTTCTAAAAGTTTGGGGATGCGATGCTTATGTCAAGAAACATCAACCTGAAAAGCTCGAACCCAAGTCGGAAAAATGCGTCTTCATAGGATACCCTAAGGAAACCGTTGGGTATACCTTCTACTTAAGATCCGAGGGCAAGATCTTTGTTGCCAAGAACGGATGCTTTCTGGAAAAAGAGTTTCTCTCGAAAGAAGTAAGTGGGAGGAAAGTAGAACTCGATGAAGTACTACCTCTCGAACGGGAAAGTAGTGCAGCTCAGGAAAATGTTCCTGTGATGCCTACACCAACTGAAGAGGAAAATAATGATGATGGTCAAGGTACTTCGGATCAAGTTGCTACTGAACTTCGTAGGTCCACAAGGACACGTTCCGCACCAGAGTGGTACGGCAACCCTGTCCTGGAAATCATGTTGTTAGACAACGGTGAACCTTCGAACTATGAAGAAGCGATGGCGGGCCCAGATTCCAACAAATGGCTTGAAGCCATGAAATCCGAGATAGAATCCATGTATGAAAACAAAGTATGGACTTTGACAGACTTGCTCGATGATAGGCGAGTGATAGAAAACAAATGGATTTTTAAGAAGAAGACGGACGCGGATGGTAATGTTACCATCTATAAAGCTCGACTTGTCGCTAAGGGTTATCGACAAGTTCAAGGGATTGACTACGACGAGACATTCTCTCCCGTAGCGAAGCTGAAGTCCGTCCGAATCATGTTAGCAATTGCCGCACACTATGATTATGAGATATGGCAGATGGATGTCAAAACGGCATTCCTTAACGGACATCTTAAGGAAGAGCTGTATATGATGCAGCCGGAAGGTTTTGTCGATCCTAAGAATGCTAACAAAGTATGCAAGCTCCAGCGATTCATTTATGGGTTGGTGCAAGCATCTCGGAGTTGGAACATTCGCTTTGATGAGATGATCAAAGCGTTTGGGTTTATGCAGACTTATGGAGAAGCCTGCGTTTACAAGAAAGTGAGTGGGAGCTCTGTAGCATTTCTCGTATTATATGTAGATGACATACTCTTGATGGGAAATGATATGGAACTTCTGGACATCATTAAGGCCTACTTGAATAAGTATTTTTCAATGAAGGACCTTGGAGAAGCTACTTACATATTAGGCATCAAGGTCTATAGGGATAGATCGAGACACCTCATAGGTCTTTCACAAAGCACATACCTTGATAAGATTTTGAAGAAGTTCAAAATGGATCAGTCCAAGAAGGGGTTCTTGCCTGTGTTGCAAGGTGTGAGATTGAGCTCGGCTCAGTCCCCGACCACAGCAAAAGATAAAGAAGAGATGAGCGTCATCCCCTATGCTTCAGCCATAGGATATATTATGTATACCATGCTGTGTACCAGACCTGATGTAAACCTTGCTGTAAGTTTGGTAGGTAGGTACCAAAGTAATCCCGGCAAGGAACACTGTACAGCGGTCAAGAATATCCTGAAGTACCTGAAAAGGACAAAGGACATGTTTCTCGTTTATGGAGGTGACGAAGAGCTCATCGTAAAGGGTTACGTCGACGCTAGCTTCGACACAGATCTGGATGACTCTAAGTCACAAACCGGATACGTGTATATGTTGAATGGTGGAGCAGTAAGCTGGTGCAGCTGCAAGCAGAGCATCGTGGCGGGATCTACATGTGAAGCAGAGTACATGGCAGCCTCGGAGGCAGCGCATGAAGCAATTTGGGTGAAGGAGTTCATCACCGACCTAGGAGTCATACCCAATGAGTCGGGGCCGATCAAACTCTTCTGTGACAACACTGGAGCTATTTCCCTTGCCAAGGAGCCCATGTTTCACAAGAAGACCAGGCACATCAAGCGTCGCTTCAACTCCATCCGTGAAAATGTTCACGATGGAGACATAGAAATTTGCAAAGTACATACGGATCTGAATGTCGCAGATCCGTTTACTAAACCTCTCTCACGATCAAAACATGATCAACACCAGAACTCTATGGGTGTTCGATTCATCACAATGTAACTAGATTATTGACTCTAGTGAAAGTGGGAGACTGTTGGAAATATGCCCTAGAGGCAATAATAAAAGTATTATTATATTTCCTTGTTCATGATAATTGTCTTTTATTCATGCTATAACTGTATTATCCGGAAATCGTAATACACGTGTGAATACATAGACCACAATATGTCCCTAGTGAGCCTCTGGTTGACTGGCTCTTTGATCAACTGATAGTCATGGTTTCCTGGCTATGGACATTGGATGTCGTTGATAACGGGATCACATCATTAGGAGAATGATGTGATGGACAAGACCCAATCCTAAGCATAGCACAAGATCGTGTAGTTCGTTTGCTAGAGCTTTTTCAATGTCAAGTATCTCTTCCTTAGACCATGAGATCGTGTAACTCCCGGATACCGTAGGAGTGCTTTGGGTGTATCAAACGTCACAACGTAACTGGGTGACTATAAAGGTGCACTACAGGTATCTTCGAAAGTGTCTGTTGGGTTGACACGGATCGAGACTGGGATTTGTCACTCCGTATGACGGAGAGGTATCTCTGGGCCCACTCGGTAATGCATCATCATATTGAGCTCAAAGTGACCAAGTGGTTGGTCACGGGATTATGCATTATGGTACGAGTAAAGTGACTTGCCGGTAACGAGACTAAACGAGGTATTGGGATACCGACGATCGAGTCTCGGGCAAGTAACGTACCGATTGACAAAGGGAATTGTATACGGGGTTTGATCGAATCCTCGACATCGTGGTTCAACCGATGAAATCATCGTGGAACATGTGGGAGCCAACATGGGTACCCAGATCCCGCTGTTGGTTATTGACCGGAGAGTCGTCTCGGTCATGTCTGCATGTCTCCCGAACCCGTAGGGTCTACACAGTTAAGGTTCGGTGACGCTAGGGTTATTAGGAAGACTTGTATGTGATTACCGAATGTTGTTCTGAGTCCCGGATGAGATCCCGGACGTCACGAGGAGTTTCGGAATGGTCCGGAGGTGAAGATTTATATATGGGAAGTTGTCATGCGGACACCGGAAAGTTTCGGGGGCATATCGGTATTGTACCGGGACCACCGGAGAGGTTCCGGGGGTCCACCGGGAGGGGCCACCCCTCTCGGAGGGCCACATGGGCCGCAAGGGGCAGGGAGCCAGCCCCTGGAGGGCTGGGCGCGCCCCCCACCTTGGGCCCATGCGCCTAGGGTTGGGGGGGAAACGCTAAAGGGGGCGCCCCCCTTGCTTGGGGGGCAAGTCCCCCCTCCCTGGCCGCCGCCCCCCTCTAGATCCCATCTAGAGGGGTCGGCCCCCCTTGCCCCTTCCCCTATAAATAGAGGGGTGAGGGGAGGGCTGCTGTACACATCCCAAGGCGCAGCCCCTCCCCTCCCCAACACCTCTCCTCCTCCGTTACGTGCTTGGCGAAGCGCTGTCGGAGTCCTGCTGCACCAACACCACCACACCGTCGTGCTGCCGTTGGAGCAATCTTCCTCAACCTCTCCTTCCTCCTTGCTGGATCAAGACGGAGGAGACATCGTCTGTCCCGTACGTGTGTTGAACGCGGAGGTGTTGTCCGTTCAGCACTTGGTCATCGGTGATCTGAATCACAGCGAGTACGACTCCATCATCACCATCTCCTTGAACGCTTCCGCACTCGATCTACAAGTGGTATGTAGATGCAATCTCTCTCCCATGACTCGTTGCTTAGATGAACTTACAGATGGATCTTGGTGAAACCGTAGGAAAATTTTTAATTTTCTGCAACGTTCCCCAACAGTATTGTTCATCATCAGCCCAAGAGGCAATCCACCACACCACACACTAGAGTAGGGTATTACACCGCAATGGTGGCCTGAACCAGTATAAACTCTGTGTCTCTTGTGTTGTTCCTTTCGTAGTTTAGATCCTAGCGAGTCGGCGAGGAGCAGGTAGGTAGAGGGCGAAATCTCCGCGCGCACCCCAGTGTTCGAACCTTAAGGGTCTGCCGGAACCTGAAATCCGACACCGCCTGCTGAAGCGTAGGAAGTACTTCGCGACCAATGAGTAAGCCTTCTCCCTCCCCAGCTCCTGATCCTTCCGTTGCTTTTCCTGATTCTTGCTCCGCAGGGCCCTTCCCACCGAGCTCACGGAGATGACTGAGGAGCCATCCCCCTTGCCTCCGCCCTCTCCACCATCTTCGAGCACTCCGAGTAGCAGAGCCCTTGCGGTGAGGCCGGTTGGAGAGACGAACCATCCTGAGGCGCATCGCGACCCTGCGCGCCTCGCGACCTTTCTTCGCGAGCCTTCTCGTGGCATAGCCAGCCTGCCGTGGACTTCTCGTCTGGTCGTGGGCCGTGATTGGCTGGGGTACTCCCTGCGCTCTTCATTTGGGGATGGACTGGCTCCAGGCTGGGCTTCTGGCGAGGCGTGCCCGGTCGCCTCGAGGGCGCCAGCCCCCAGCCCCCTGCCCAGAGGGGGAGTGTTCATTCGTGCCCCCCGGCACTCGCTTGGGGCGGATGATGGTGTGGAAAACATAATCGAGCGCGCCCGGGAGCGTCGCGCTCTTCGCCAATGGTTTCTTCGGAGGGCGGCCGACGCGGTGAACCTGCTTGGTGAAGAGCTCGCTGATGAGGACGCACGCCTTGAGGCCGAGGGCCTGCGCCTGGTTGCAGAGAGGCGCAAGCTGGAGGCGGTTGTCGCCCTCGCGCGCTATCAGCGCATCTTGACGATGAGGAGGCCAAGGCGTCGCTGGCGGCCTCTTGGGAGGTCCGTTCCAGGGTTGTCGAGGAGGCCCGGGAAGCTGATCGGCGGCGAGAGGCGACGGAGGAGTGGGCACGGGAACTCCTGGCCCGGTGCCGCTCACTGGAGGAGCAGGTGGAGCTGCGCGAGGCGGCCCTTGCATCGATGAAGGTGGCTTCAGGCGACCCAACGGAGCTCCAGAAGCGTGAGGAGGCGCTGACGCTGGAAGCTGCTGAATGCGCACGTGAGTATGAACGCCTGGAGACAAGGCAGCGCTTGGTGACGCAGGCGGAGGATGATGTCGCTGCGCGGGAAGCCCGTGTCCTGGAGGAGGTCGGACGTCGAGTGGCGACGGCGCGCTTGAACCACGAGCGCGAGTTCGATGAGAGGCTAGGGTTGATCCGGATCGAGGCTGAAGGTAGGACCGCTGTTGTCACGCCCAATATGCGACCCTATCCAAAAGGAACTCGAAGGTCCCACCAAGGATAGACCCGCATATTGAAACGCTTTTGCAAGGTGGATATCATTACATCAACATTACATAATAGATGGGGATACATACAAAAGGCATACAATGCCACATGAATACAACATCATCTTACATAAGAGCACCATCCGACTACGGATGAAACACAAACAGAAACTCAAACGACATCCAGCCTGCTAGCCCAGGCTGCCGACCTGGAACCTATCCCCTGATCGAAGAAGAAGCAGAAGAAGAACTCCAAAACAAGCAAAAATCGCTCTCGCGTCATGACCATCGCATAACCTGTACCTGCAACTGTTGTTGTAGTAATCTGTGAGCCACGAGGACTCAGCAATCCCATTACCATGGGTATCAAGACTAGCAAAGCTTAATGGGAAAGGAAGGGGTAAAGTGGTGAGGTTGCAGCAGCGACTAAGCATATATGGTGGCTAACATACGCAAATGAGAGCGAGAAGAGAAGCAAAGGAACGGTCGTGAAGCTAGCAATGATCAAGAGGTGATCCTGAACTCCTACTTACGTCAAACATGACCCAGAAACCGTGTTCACTTCCCGAACTCCGCCGAGAAGAGACCATCACGGCTACACACACGGTTGATGCGTTTTAATTTGGATCTGGTGTCAAGTTATCTACAACCGGACATTAACAAATTCCCATCTGCCACATAACCGCGGGCACGGCTCTCGAAAGGTTATACCCTGCAGGGGTGTCCCAACTTAGCCCATGATAACTCTCGCGATCAACGAAGGATATTCCTTCTCCCAGGAAGACCCGATCAGTCTCGGAATCCCGGTTTACAAGACATTTCAACAATGGTAAAACAAGACCAGCAAAGCCGCCCGCTGTGCCGACAAATCCCGATAGGAGCTGCACATATCTCGTTCTCAGGGCACACCGGATGAGCCACACGTCGGTTTGGCATAGACCCTGGTTGCCTAGGGGGCGCCGGACATCGCTCGGTTTGGACCAACACTTAGACAAGCATTGGCCCGGGGGGGCTAAAATAAAGATGACCCTTGGGTTAATTACTCCCAAGGGAAAAGTAGGTGGTGGTGAGGCAAATGGTAAAACCAAGGTTGGGCCTTGCTGGAGGAGTTTTATTCAAAGCGAACTGTCAAGGGGGTCCCATAAATCACCCGACCGCGTAAGGAACGCAAAATCTGGGAACATAACACCGGTATGACGGAAACTAGGGCGGCAAGAGTGGAACAAAACACCAGGCATAAGGCCGAGCCTTCCACCCTTTACCAAATATATAGATGCATTAATAATATAAGAGATATTGTGATATCCCAACATAACCCTATCCACCATGGAGCAAACTTCAACTTCACCAGCAACTAACAACGCTATAAGAGGGGCTGAGCAAAGCGGTAACATAGCCAAACAACGATTTGCTAGGAAGGATGTCAAAGGTTAGAGGTTCATGGCAATTTAGGAGGCTTGAAGAGCAAAAGATAGGTAGCGCAGCATAGCGATAGAATGAAGCAACTAGCATAGCAATGATAGTAGTGAGATCCAGGGTAGCGGTCATCTTGCCTGAAATCCCGCAAGGAAGAAGAACGAGTCCATGAAGAAGATGAAGCCACGAAGACGAACCGAGCGTAGACGAACGAATCCTCACGATCGCAACGAAACAGGAACTATCGAGAAGAAGCACACAACATGGTAAACACACCACACATAGACAAGACATGATGCACGACAATCATGATGCATGACAAAGCTAGATGAGGCTACTCATGGCAAGAGATGATGCAAACAAGAACAACACATCAAGGCAAGTTTAAATGAGGCCAGAAACAACATATAACAATTCCGGTAAGTCCTCTTATGCAAATTTCGAAATTGGTCCAGATCTGAATAAACCTTATGTTCAAGTTGTTAAACAACAAGTTAAGATGCACCACGATGAACTACACGAAATTCTAGTCAAGTTACATATAAAGTTCATTAGATTCGGAGCTACGGTCTAGAAGATATGAGCAAAACAAGTTCAACATGGCATTGATGCAAAATGCATACAAACATAGAGCAAACACCTCAAAACAAGGATGCAACATGATAATATGAAACTACATGCAAAATCAAGCAAGTTTCATATAGAGCACACTCAAAACGGAGCAACTGTTCAACACACACACACTATACAAGTTATAGCAACAAGCTGTCCAAACAGCAACTAGGCATATTGCAAGCATCAAAACAACATGCTACAACACCCCAATATAATAACAAAAGGCATGGGCATGAAGTACAGGTAAAGCATGACAAAACATGAACACTGAGCTATCTCCAGAAATCACTAGAACATGCTCAAAAGGACATGGGAAGATTGCAAATAATAACAGTTTCAGACTTATCACGAAATAACATCAGGTTGCAATGTTTAGAGCCATGAAACAACATGCTACAGGAACTTAACATGGCAAACAAAGGCATGGCATGAATCTACTAATTGCATATAACAAAAGCCCCTTCCTGACCATGAGCCAAAAAGGATCAGAAGATATGATGGCACCCATGTAAACATGGCAAGTTATATGACAAATTCATACATGGCAGGAACAACAATAAGTAGGCATGTTGGTGAGCTTGAACCACTCACCACAGAACAATACATGGCATGGCAAGGCAACCAACAGTAAGAATACATGTTTTGGAAGCTAAGCATGGCAAGAGCAAGTTAATAGGGTACATGGATCACTAGAAAAGCACATGGCCAAAACTGAACTTCATGTTAACAGGCTGACAGCAACATTATGTAGCAAGTTTGGAGCAAGATTACAACAAGCTACAGTAGGCTATAAATGCAACCAGGGGCACTAATGGATAGAGCATGACATGTATAACAAATCATCCTTAGTAAACATCTCCAGATTATGCATAGTATGACTTGTAGCAGCAGGTTTACATAGCAACAAAATATAACAGAATCAGCCTAGCAAAACAGTAACAGCAAGTACCCTCCTTAACAAGCTTGATGCACTCAGTACCCAACTCACAAAAATACACGGATGGAACCCCTGGAAAGATGGCATGTCATAGATCAAAACACATGTAGACATCAACCTCATAGGATGCACACATCAAACATGGCAAAAATGACAAATGAGCATGTTATAACAGTTCCAGCAGATTAACATCAACATGCACTCTTCCAACAGCATTTCGGGCATCAAGATAAGCTCAAATGAAAATGACGCAATGGAATGAAATGAGGTACTCGTCGAGGCGAACAATTTGACATATTATACGCACGAAACGGAGCAGTATGCACATAGTTATGATGCAACGAACTGGGGCATAAAATGTTATAGAGAAAAAGGACTTGTTGATATATTAGCCTCCGGATCTAGGGTTGATTTTTGGCACGGAAGACGAGGCACACCGGAGTTCGCCGGACCCTCGCCGGAAAAGGGGCCGGAGAGGAGGAAGAAGATGCCGGGGCGGACGAGGGCGACCGGATCCGGGCGGCTCCGGCCGGGATCTGGCCGGAGGAGGCCGGGCGGTGATGAGGCGCTGAGCGGGGCGGCGGACTAGGCGGCGGCGACCGGCGAGCGGTGGCGCCCGGGCGGCGGAAGCGCCCGATGCGGGGCGAGGCGGGAGCTCGGCCGGATGGGGTCGGCGACCGAGGTTGGCGTCGTTGGGAGGAGCTGGGGCGCTGCGGCGGCGGGGCACGCGCGGTCCCGGCCAGGCGAGGAGTCGCCGGCGGCGGGGACGGAACCGGCGGCGGGCGGCGGAGGCGCGGGGACCCGAGAGGCGGCGGCGGCAGATGGGCCAGGCGGCGGCGGAGCGAGGGCCCGCGCGGGCCCGCGATGGGCTCCGCGGGCCGGCGGCGAAGTGGGCGCGGGGGCGCCACGTGGTGGCCTCCGGTTGGTACGGGCGTGGGCGGACATGTCCGGGCGGCGGGTGGACGTGTCCGTCGGCGGGAGGAGGAAGAAGTCTAGGGTTCATCCGGGATTTGGACGGGGATGGACACATATTTATAGGTAGAGGGAGCTAGGAGACTCCAAATGGGGTGCGGTTTTCGCCCACACGATCGTGATCGAACGATCGAGAGCATGGAGGGGAGTTTGCTGGATTTTGGGCCACTTTGGAGGGGTGTTGGGCTGCAAGCAAATGAGGCTTTTACGGTTACCCGGTTAACCGTTGGAGTATCAAACGACCTCCAAATGGCACGAAACTTGACAGGCGGTCTACCAGTGCTATACCAAGGCCGCTTGGCAAACCTCGGGCCATTCCGAGAAACTTTAACACCCGGTCACAACGAGAGACAAAAGGGGGATGCCGGAGGACATAGGAGTGCCGGATTGCAAAACGGACAACGGGGAAAATGCTCGGATGCATGAGACGAACACGTATGCAAGATGAGATGCACATGATGACATGATAAAATGCAACACGCAAGCAAATGACATGGCAATGACGGCGAATAACTGACAGACACCTGGCGCATCGGATTCGGGGCGTTACAACATTCCTCCACTAACAAGAGATCTCGTCCCGAGATCTTAGGACCGAGACGGAAGGGAAAAGGGATGAGGTGAAACAAGTACTCAAGAGAAGAAGCAAAGAATCGAAAGCACTCGAGAAGAAGAGAGGAACGACGAGGATGACGAGAATCGAAAGCTCACAGAATCAGATAGACTAAGAAACCACTCCGGTTAGGACGAGATAAGAAACGAATAAAACTGAAAGAATTTAGGCAGCGCTCCAGCTAAAACATGGAGGAATAGAACACGATCTTGAGAGTTTGGAATGATACTTGATGAAGACATGACACAAAAACCTCCAGAAAGAATTGAAAGAGTTGAAAGAAAAGAACTGGGAAGAAGATGACATCTTCTACCACGAATGAAATTGAAAGCATCTTTAGAAGGAAGGTTTAAACGGAGTTGTTGAGAAAATCAACAACGAAAGAATTGATTGTGTGGACTTATAGATAACATCTCAAATTTATGAGGTGATCTCCGACCACGAGCGGAAAAGATTGAATAGATGAGAAGAACGAAGAAATTCAAAACTCCACTTCAAAAGAATACAGAGAATTAAATGCACTTTGAGACACAAGAAAGAAAGATTCTTGAGCTCCTCCAAAAGAACCTTGATGAACACTTGAAGAATGAATTAAAACAAGACGAACCACCATGAAGACTCCGGTAACAAAAGATGATGAGATAGGAATGAAGGATGAAAGAATAAGATGAGCCTTGCGATGATTTAGATGGAGGTTCCGACACGATGGCAGAGGAAATTTGAACTCCGGAAAAGAAAATACGAAAACGCTTGGAACTAGAATTTATTCATCAAGAACAAACTCCGAAGGAAGGGATTACTTACTTGGAGGATATAAGAATAAGATTTATTGTATGCTTATCCTTCATCATATTAAATTGATGACAAGTAATGGATTTTTGCATACTACTTATTTTTCTTGAAAAGGATTGAGAAGAGATATATCGCAGACTTGAGAAGGTCTTCATGAACCACCGGTAGGATTGGAAAGAAACTAATGAATTAAAATGATAATCTAGGAAAAAGAATCTTGAACGAACCACCGTAAGAATTCGAAAATGACTGACGAAAGAGAATGAATCACCGGGAAGAATTAGAAGAACCAATATGCTAGAGGGGATTTAGATGCAAAAGAACAAAGAGATCAAGAGTAGATCAAAGAACACTTGAACGAAGCACCAGGATAATTAGAGAACGATAACTGGAATGATGGCCTCTGGTGAAAAGAAACGGGAAAACAGCTTCTGACACACTCCGGATGGGTGAAAAGAATAACTAACAAATGGAATAGTTGAGAGGATAATAAGAAGCTAGAACCAAGAATCTTCGGAAGAATGGATAGGATTTAGAGGAAAACTCTTCCTCGATCTTCAAAGTTGAGAATGACGACGAGAAACACCACCGAAATTACCGAGATACCCCGGAAGAATGAAAAGTGAAGAGGTTGAGCCAACAATGAAATGATTTGAAATCGATCTTGGAAAAGGCATGTGACTGATGGAATCCATTCTTACGTCACACTTTG
This sequence comes from Triticum timopheevii, assembly GCA_963921465.1. Classification (NCBI taxonomy): domain Eukaryota; kingdom Viridiplantae; phylum Streptophyta; class Magnoliopsida; order Poales; family Poaceae; genus Triticum; species Triticum timopheevii. The sequence goes on from OY997274.1 coordinate 128,138,201, forward strand.
AAAAGAATTGAGAATAGCTCCGGGGGAATTAGAAGAGTCAGGTAAGATCCTGGGAAAAGACCTGTGGGTTAGGGCCCACAGAAGAGAAAAACACCGTTGGAAAGGGATGTTGAACAGATAGATGATGCACCGGAACAATTGAAATATTTGAATGAGGTGACACCCTCGAATTAATTCGAACACAGACAAATCTCTTGAGATGTCTTGAACACTCCGGAAGGATAATCTGGCTAGAGGCAAATGAGCAAGGAGAACACTTGATCCAAGGAAAAGAATGTGATCAACCCGAAAACTTGAATTGAGTCCACCGGAAAAGAAAAGGAGATGAAGAATATCGAACAAAACGAGAATTCACTGGTTGAAATAATTGACGAAAGACTGAAGAGGTTCAGCACGAATGAAATAGCTTCTCGAATAGATGCTCAGACTCCCGGAAGAAGAGGGCGGGAGGGCGGGAAAAACAAAGTCAACTTGGAAGGGGAAACGATGAATATCTTGAAGAGAAAACACCGGTTGAAATCATTGAGGAAAAGAAAGCAAAGACTTCGCACGAGTAGGAAGGATACTCGATTACAGACTCCGGATTCGAGAAGAAGAAGGGAGGGCGGGTGGGAAAAACAAGGACAACTTCGGACAGGGAAACAACATCGATCGAAAAGAGCTGAGGATTGATCTCCCAAAGAGAGAAAGGTTTGAGTCGACTTGGCGAGAGATGCACCGGATGGAAAGAGCTGAGAACCAACATTCGGAAAACCAACTGCGTGAACCTAAAGAAAATTTGAAGGGGAAGAGGAGTAATTAAAAACACCTACATCAAGATTCCTTACCAGAGCGACGAAGGGGGCTGAGGAGTAAAAAGAATTCCTACTCTCCGATATAACTAGACTCCGAAAACAGTTTTCTTCTAGACTCAACAACGGCCAAACTACACGATCAATCAAGGGGGGCTCCTAGGGTCGGTCGAGGCTCTGATACCAAATTTTCACGCAATATGCGACCCTATCCAAAAGGAACTCGAAGGTCCCACAAAGGATAGACCCGCATATTGAAACACTTTTGCAAGGTGGATATCATTACATCAACATTACATAATAGATGGGGATACATACAAAAGGCATACAATGCCACATGAATACAACATCATCTTACATAAGAGCACCATCCGACTACGGATGAAACACAAACAGAAACTCAAACGACATCCAGCCTGCTAGCCCAGGATGCCGACCTGGAACCTATCCCCTGATCGAAGAAGAAGCAGAAGAAGAACTCCAAAACAAGCAAAAATCGCTCTCGCGTCATGACCATCGCATAACCTGTACCTGCAACTGTTCTTGTAGTAATCTGTGAGCCACGAGGACTCAGCAATCCCATTACCATGGGTATCAAGACTAGCAAAGCTTAATGGGAAAGGAAGGGGTAAAGTGGTGAGGTTGCAGCAGCGACTAAGCATATATGGTGGCTAACATACGCAAATGAGAGCAAGAAGAGAAGCAAAGGAACGGTCATGAAGCTAGCAATGATCAAGAGGTGATCCTGAACTCCTACTTACGTCAAACATAACCCAGAAACTGTGTTCACTTCCCGGACTCCGTCGAGAAGAGCCCATCACGGCTACACACACGGTTGATGCGTTTTAATTCGGATCTGGTGTCAAGTTATCTAGAACTGGACATTAACAAATTCCCATCTGCCACATAACCGCGGGCAAGGCTCTCGAAAGTTTATACCTTGCAGGGGTGTCCCAACTTATCCCATGATAAGCTCTCGCGATCAACGAAGGATATTCCTTCTCCCAGGAAGACCCGATCAGTCTCGGTATCCCGGTTTACAAGACATTTCAACAATGGTACAGACCAGCAAGGCCCCCCGCTGTGCCGACAAATCCCGATAGGAGCTGCACATATCTCGTTCTCAGGGCACACCGGATGAGCCAGACATCGGGTTGGCATAGACCCTGGTTGCCCAGGGGGCGCCGGACATCGCTCGGTTTGGACCAACACTTAGACAAGCATTGGCCCGGGGGGGCTAAAATAAAGATGACCCTTGGGTTAATTACTCCCAAGGGAAAAGTAGGTGGTGGTGAGGTAAATGGTAAAACCAAGGTTGGGCCTTGCTAGAGGATTTTATTCAAAGCGAACTGTCAAGGGGGTCCCATAAATCACCAGACCGCGTAAGGAACGCAAAATCCAGGAACATAACACCGGTATGACGGAAACTAGGGCGGAAAGAGTGGAACAAAACACCAGGCATAAGGCCGAGCCTTCCACCCTTTACCAAATATATAGATGCATTAATATAAGAGATATTGTGATATCCCAACATAACCCTGTCCACCATGGAGCAATCTTCAACTTCACCTGCAACTAACAACGCTATAAGAGGGGCTGAGCAAAGCGGTAACATAGCCAAACAACGGTTTGCTAGGAAGGGTGTCAAAGGTTAGAGGTTCATGGCAATTTAGGAGGCTTGAAGAGCAAAAGATAGGTAGCGCAGCATAGCGATAGAACGAAGCAACTAGCATAGCAATGATAGTAGTGAGATCCAGGGTAGCGGTCATCTTGCCTGAAATCCCGCAAGGAAGAAGAACGAGTCCATGAAGAAGATGAAGCCACGAAGACGAACCGATCGTAGACGAACGAATCCTCACGATCGCAACGAAACAGGAACTAGGGAGAAGAAGCACACAACATGGTAAACACACCACACATAGACAAGAAATGATGCACGACAAGCATGATGCATGACAAGGCTAGATGAGGCTACTCATGGAAAGAGATGATGCAAACAAGAACAACACATCAAGGCAAGTTTAAATGAGGCCGGAAACAACATATAACAATTCCGGTAAGTCATCTTATGCAAATTTCGAAATTGGTCCAGATCTGAATAAACCTTATGTTCAAGTTGTTAAACAGCAAGTTAAGATGCACCACGATGAACTACACGAAATTCTAGTCAAGTTACATATAATGTTCATTAGATTCGGAGCTACAGTCTATAAGATATGAGCAAACACCTCAAAACAAGGATGGAACATGATAATATGAAACTACATGCAAAATCAAGCAAGTTTCATATAGAACACACTCAAAACGGAGCAACGGTTCAACACACACACACTATACAAGTTACAGCAACAAACTGTCCAAAACAGCAACTAGGCATATTGCAAGCATCAAAACAACATGCTACAGCACCCTAACATAATAACAAAAGGCATGGGCATGAAGTACAGGTAAATCATGACAAAACATGAACACTGAGCTATCTCCAGAAATCACTAGAACATGCTCAAAAGGACATGGGAAGATTGCAAATAATAACAGTTTCAGACTTATCAGGAAATAACATCAGGTTGCAATGTTTAGAGCCATCAAACAACATGCTAAAGGAACTTAACATGGCAGACAAAGGCATGGCATGAATCTACTAATTGCATATAACAAAAGTCCCTTACTAACCATGAGCCAAAAAGGATCAGAAAATATGATGGCACCCATGTAAACATGGCAAGTTATATGATAGATTCATACATGGCAGGAACAACAATAAGTAGGCATGTTGGTGAGCTTGAACCACTCACCACAGAACAATACATGGCATGGCAAGGCAACCAAAAGTAAGAATGCATGTTTTTCAAACTAAGCATGGCAAGAGAAAGTTCATAGGGTACATGGATCACTAGAAAAGCACATGGCCAAAACTGAACTTCATGTTAACAGGCTGACAACAATATTATGTAGCAAGTTTGGAGCAAGATTACAACAAGCTACAGCAGGCTATAAATGCAACCAGGGGCACGAATGGATAGAGCATAACATGTATAACAAATCATCCTTAGTAAACATCTCCAAATTATGCATAGTATGACTTGTAGCAGCAGGTTTACATAGGAACAAAATATAACAGAATCAGCCTAGCAAAACAGTAACAACAAGTACCCTCCTTAACAAGCTTGATGCACTCAGTACACAACTCACAAAAATACATGGATGGCACCCCTGGAAAGATGGCATGGCATAGATCAAAACACATGTAGACATCAACCTCATAGGATGCACACATCAAACATGGCAAAAATGACAAATGAGCATGTTATAACAGTTCCAGCAGATTAAAATTAACATGCACTCTTCCAACAGTTTTCGGGCATCAAGATGAGCTCAAATTAAAATGACGCGATGGAACGAAATGAAGTACTCGTCGAGGCGAACAATTCGACATATTATACGCACGAAACAGAGCAGTATGCACAGAGTTATGATGCAACGAACAGGGGCATAAAATGTTATAGAGAAAAAGGACTTAGTGATATATTACCCTCCGGATCTAGGGTTGATTTTTGGCACGGAAGATGAGGCACGCCAGAGTTCGCCGGACCCTCGCCGGAAAAGGGGCCGGAGAGGAGGAAGAAGATGCCGGGGTGGATGAGGGCGACCGGATCCGGGCGGCTCCGGCCCGGATCTGGCCGGAGGAGGCCGGGCGGCGACGAGGCGCTGAGCGGGACGGCGGACTAGGCGGCGGCGACCGGCGAGCGGTGGCGCCCGGGCGGCTGAGGCGCCCGATGCGGGGCGAGGCGGGAGCTCGGCCGGACGGGGTCGGCGACCGAGGTTGGCGTCGGCGGGAGGAGCTGGGGCACTGCGGCGGTGGGGCACGCGCGGTCCCGGCCAGGCGAGGAGTCGCCGGCGGCCGGGACGGAACCGGCGGCGGGCGGCGGAGGCCCGGGGACCCGAGCGGCGGCGGCGGCAAATGGGCCAGGCGGCGGTGGCGCGAGGGCCCGCACGGGCCCACAATGGGCTCCGCGGGCCGGCGGCGAAGTGGGCGTGGCTACGGGCGCGGGCGGACATGTCCGGGCGGCGGGTGGACGTGTCCGTCGGCGGGAGGAGGAAGAAGGTTCATCCGGGATTTGGACGGGGATGGACACATATTTATAGGTAGAGGGGGCTAGGAGACTCCAAATGGGGTGCGGTTTTCGCCCACACGATCGTGATCGAACGACCGAGAGCATGGAGGGGAGTTTGCTGGGTTTTAGGCCACTTTGGAGGGGTGTTGGGTTGCAAACAAAAGAGGCTTTTACGGTTACCCGGTTAACCGTTGGAGTGTCAAACGACCTCCAAATGGCACGAAACTTGACAGGCGGTCTACCGGTGCTATACCAAGGCCGCTTGGCAAACCTCGGGCCATTCCGAGAAAGTTTAACACCCGCTCACAACAAGAGACAAAAGGGGACGCCGGAGGACATAGGTGTGTCGGATTGCAAAATGAACAACGGGGAAAATGCTCGGATGCATGAGACGAACACGTATGCAAGATGAGATGCACATGATGACATGATAAAATGCAACACGCAAGCAAATGACATGGCAATGACGGCGAATAACTGACAGACACCTGGCACATCGGATCCGGGGTGTTACAGCTGTCTTGAGGGTCAAGCTGGAGGAAGCGATGCGGCGGGTCGATGCTTTGTGGGCCGCACTTGAGGTGGCGCAGGGGGAGTCAACTACCTCCCATGCCGAGGTGCTTCTCCTTTGCCAATGGGTGGCCGAGGCTGAGGCCATCGCGCGCCAGAATGCGGACAAGATATGCCAGCGGCGGCTCCTGGAGCATGATCACGGCCCCATGCTCACCACGCTTCGGGAGAGAGCCAACACGGCCTTGGGTAACATCTGCGAGGCGGCTGTTGGCGAGTCGCAGGCAATTTACTACGCCGGCAACCTTCAGTTCTTCACCGACGTGGTGACGCAGCTGGAGGCGCGGTCGGTCGGAGCCGACAGGTTGGTGGAGGAGAGGAGCCGCGCCCTGCTCGGGCGCGCCTTTTCCCGCGTCTTCAGCCATCTCCGGAACATGGATCCCCACTTCAACTTCGACGCCGTCATCGCCCCAGTCCCCCAGGCCGTCCGGGACGACCTGGCGCACTGGGTGGAAGACAACATGGACGCTCTCGTCAGGGCCTTCGCTTCAGATAACGACGACGCGATCATGGCCGCCGATGAGGGTGGTGTGGTGAACGGTCCTGACGCCGCTGATGACAACGCAGAGGGCGATGGCGAGGCCAGCGACGCCAGCAACAGTTCGGGCGGTGCTCTTGAGGATGCATTGGGGGATTTATCTGACTGACCGCGTATCGTTCCCGTTTCCTTAGCCTGCATGAATAGAACTCAGGTTTTGACCTGATGGTTGTAAGAGCATTTTGGGAGGGGGTGCCCCTCATGTAAAACTCATGTTCAGCGTACTAGTGGATGCTACATCACCCGTACGCCCGCGCCAAGTGGTTGGCTAGGCGACGAGCCGGCTGGCTAGTTTACCTTTATCCCGTGTGGGCCCTGAGATAGCTTGTGGGAGGCTGTGGTGTCTCGAGTGTCTCCTGATCGAATCCGTAGGACCTGCAGTAGAAGCCTCGTGAGAGGATACGACGGCGGCAGTCTGGGTTGCACGCAAGCTAGGCCAGACCCGGCTCGTGAGGGGCTCACAAGGGGAGGCAGCTGAGACGAAGTGGTAACCGAAACGTGAGAGATTGCTCGAACGAGACTAAGCACCCCTTCCCCGAACACATGCAAATCTCAAATTCGAGTCCAACTTAAATCCAGCGGGGGAAAGCGACAACCAAGGGAAAAGCAATGAAAGCAGAAAAAGGCCGCGTCCGGCACCTAGTCTAGTCTTGGACGTCTTCTCACCAGCGCGGAGCTAAGTGCTTCCACTGGGCGTGGGAGGGAGCCCCAGGGCCTGAGGCCGGCACCCTGAGACTCCGGGGCGTGTACAGCCCCACTCATTATGACGTGAGAGTATCACGGGGCGGCGAGCTTCACAGGCACTGGGCCTTCTTCACAGGTATCGGCCTTGCTTCATATCGCTAGACGAGGGCCCCGCCTTGCGCCACACTCTAGTGCCATCAACAGCAACCGGAAACCAGGACGCCGCCGATGTGGTAGAGCGGTCGCCAGCGGTTCCCACGACGACCACGGGTCCTCCGCCAGAGGCAGGCCCTGAGGTACCTCCCAAGCAGAGGGCCTACCTCCTGAGAACGCCTTGCTCCGAATGCCGCGGTGGTGATGCCGGATCCCGGCCCCTCTCCTGCAGCCCTCGGTGCCCTCCTCCTGAGAGGTAGGAGACCGCGGGAGCGGGGCATTTGCTCGCTGCGGCGACCTGCACCTCCTGCGATCCATGATTAGCGTATGCCTGCTCCTGAGGAATTAGTGGTACCCGATAATCGTCACTTCCTGCGTGGCTGGTGGGGTCATCCCAGGGCTCCTGGAAGAGCTCAGCTTCTGGCGCCTTGTCCCCCCAGCTTGGGCTGAGGAGCGAGCCTTGTTCGCCCTCATGAGGGTGCCCTTGGTCCATCATGTGGGGCATGTATTCTTCTGGGGCCGCCATCCCAAAGGCCGCGCCATAGCGCTCCGCGTGCCATGCAGCTCTGCTTGATGCGCCCACCTGGGGGTGGTAGCATGGCGGCCCACTGGGGCCGTGGGTCGCGACGAGTCCTTCTTCGCTGGCCGGGGACAGAGTCAGAGCTGCCGCTGGCCCGGTGCGGACAGCTTCGCTGGTGTTGGAGTAGCCTTGGAGCCCGCAGGCGCGCGTGGAGCCCCCGCGCGGGCCGCCCTGGACCTGAGATGGGAGCTGGGTGCAGAAAGGGTGAGCCCCCGAGGCGGCAAAGCCCAGAAGCTCTACCACCCGCTCCAGTAGCACGTTGCGGCCGCCTTCCATCAGCCTGCACTGCAGCAGCTCTCGGGCCACTGTGAGCGCGGCCCTTGAGTTCGCCTGCTCCCGGCGGGTGTACGGCGCCGTGGCCGCGGCGTGGTTGGAGGCCCTTGCTGCCGACCGCGCCTGCCGCGGTGTTAGAGCTGTCAGAGCCTGTCCGCGTCGCCTGCGGACCGCGAGCTGCCTGGGGCATGGGGTCGCCCGGGGCGAGCGACTCTGCATGGGCGGGCCAAGCCGCCCAGGGATCAGGGTTGCCCGCCTGGTCGCCGGACATGGTGATGACGATGCGACGGGACGCGAAGTGGCAGAAGGCGAATCTCGGCGCACCCCTACCTGGCGCGCCAAATGTCAGATTTCGGGTTCCGGCAGACCCATGAGGTTCGAACACTGGGGTGCGCGCGGAGATTTCGCCCCCTACCTACCTGCTCCTCGCCGCCTCGCTAAGATCTAAACTACGGAAGGAACAACACAAGATACACAGAGTTTATACTGGTTCAGGCCACCATTGCGGTGTAATACCCTACTCCAGTGTGTGGTATGGTGGATTGCCTCTTGGGCTGATGATGAACAATACAAGGAAGAACAGCCTCGCGAGGGTCTGTTCTTGGCTGGTGCGATGAACTGCTAGGGGGAGTTCAGTCTCTCTCTCTACTGGTTTCTTGGTGAGGATCCTGTCTTGATTCTAGCTCCTCAATTCTAGATTCCTCTACCCTGGGGGTGGCTAGTCCTATTTATAGGCAAGGGCCCTGGGCCTCTTCCCAAATATTGAGCGGGAAGGGCGCCAACAATTGGCCATTTTGAAGGGAAACATCGGGTACACTTATCCTGACTAAAGTTGGTCCTCGCCTGTCAAAGGCTCTGGTGGTGACGCCTGCTTGGGCTCCACAATGACTTCCTTCCTGCCGTTGGGCTGGTCTTGGTCTTGTTGCACCGAAATGGATGCCTTTGCTTGATGCTCTCGCCTGCGCTTGCTCCCTTTGCACCAAAGAGGAAAGGAGGACACTACGCGGGCTGGCGCCCGACTGGCGCCCTTGGTCGTCATGGCTTGCGTCATGGGCACCTCATGAGGTACTCCGCCTTGAACTCTCCGCCTCCTCGCAAGCCAGCCTGATGAGGCCATGCCTGAGGAAGCTCCTTGTCGTCCGCCCCGCGAGGCTTGGCCCCTCGCGAGGGTCTTGAGCTTGTGTTGATGAAGATGGGCCGTGATGGGCCCCCCTTTGAGCCATGCCGCAGGCCGTAGGCAGGCAAGTCTGGGGACCCCCGTTCCCAGAACGCCGAAAACATCCTCACAAATATCGACAGGTATAGCAGTTGATTTGTCAACCATTTGCAAAGATATTTCAGTAGGTGTCAACTTATTCAATTCAAGTCTACGATATAAAGAGAGAGGCATAACACTAACACCGGCTCCAAGATCACATAAAGCAGTTCTAACATAATTTCTTTTAATGGAGCATGGTATAGTTGGTACCCCGAGGTCTCCAAGTTTCTTTGGTATTCCACCCTTAAAAGTGTAATTAGCAAGCATGGTGGAAATTTCAGCTTCCGGTATCTTTCTTTCATTTGTAATGATATCCTTCATATACTTAGCATAAGGATTTACTTTAAGCATGTCGGTTAAGCGCATACGTAAGAAAATAGGTCTAATTGTTTCAGCAAAGCGCTCAAAATCCTCATCATCCTTTGTCTTGGATGGTTTAGGAGGAAAGGGCATGGGTTTCTGAACCCATGGTTCTCTTTCTCTACCGTGCTTCCTAGCAACAAAATCTCTCTTGTCGTAACGTTGATTCTTTCATTGTGGGTTATCAAGATCAACATAAGGTTCAATCTCTACTTCATTATTTTTGCTAGGTTGAACATCAACATGAACATTATCATTAACATTATCACTAGGTTCATGTTCATCACCTGATTGTGTTTCAGCATCAGAGATAGATATATCATTGGGATTCTTAGGTGTGTCTACAACAGGTTCACTAGAAGCATGCAAAGTCCTATCGTTTTTCTTTTTCTTCTTTTTAGAAGAACTAGGTGCCTCTAAATTGTTTCTCTGAGAATCTTGCTCGATCCTCTTAGGGTGGCCTTTAGGATACAAAGGTTCTTGGGTCATTCTACCAGTTCTAGTAGCCACTCTAACAGCAAAGTCAGGTTTATTATTTAATTCATCAAGCAAATCATTTTGAGCTTTAAGTACTTGCTCACCTTGAGTAGCAACCATAGAAGCATATTTGCTAACAAGTTTAAGTTCACCTTTAACTCTAGCCATATAATCACTCAAGCGTCCTATATCGAAAGCATTATTCTTTAATTCTCTACCAACATAAGCATTAAAACTTTCTTGTCTAGCTATAAATTCATCAAATTCATCTAAGCATGGGCTGTGAAATTTAGTAGAGGGAATTTCAACTTTATCATATCTATAGAGAGAATTTACCTTTACTACCTGTGTCGGGTTATCAAGACAATGTGGTTCTTCAACAGGTGGTATATTAAGACCATGTATTTCTTCAATAGGTGGTAAATTCTTAACATCTTCATCTTTAATACCTTTTTCTTTCATTGATTTCCTTGCCTCTTGCATATCTTCAGGACTGAGAAATAGAACACCTCTCTTCTTCGGAGTGGGTTTAGGAATAGGCTCAGGAGTTGGCTCAACTGGTTCAGGAATTTCCTCAGGAATTGGCTCAGGAAGAGTCCAATTATTTTCATTAGTCAACATATTATTCAATAGTAATCCAGCTTCGTCGACTGTTCTTTCCCTGAAAACACAACCAGCACAACTATCCAAGTAGTCCTTGGAAGCATCGATTGGTCCATTAGAAAAGATATCAAGTATTTCATTTTTCTTAAGAGGATGATCAGGCAAAGCATTAAGTAATCGGAGAAGCCTCCCCCAAGCTTGTGGGAGACTCTCTTCTTTGATTTGCACAAAATTATAAATTTCCTGCAATGCAGCTTGTTTCTTATGAGCATGGAAATATTTAGCAGAGAAGTAATAAATCATATCTTGGGGACTACGCACACAACCAGGAGCAAGAGAATTAAACCAAGTCTTAGCATCACCCTTTAATGAGAACGGAAATATCTTAATGATATAATAATAGCGAGACTTGGTAAGATGTGCCACAACAATTTCAGATTCAAGGCCATAAAAAGGATCTGATTCAACTAAAGTAATGATTTCAGGATCAACAGAGAATTCATGATCCTTATCAGTAACACAGATAGGTGAAGTAGAAAAAGTAGGGTCAGGTTTCATTCTAGCATTAAGAGACTGGTGCTTCCATTTAATTAGCTAATAATGTTTTTAAATCATATATATCTTTACAAGCAAAGATAGCTCTAGCAGCTTCCTCTTCCATAACATAACCCTCAGGAACAACAGGTAATTCATAATTAGGGGGAGAACTTTCATCATCACTATCATCAATAATAGCATCTTCAATAATTTCATTCTCTCTAGCCCTAGCAAGTTGTTCATCAAGAAATTCACCTAATGGCAAAGTAGTATCACGCACAGAAGTAGTTTCATCATAAGTATCATGCATAGCAGAAGTGGCATCATCAATAACATGCGACATATCAGAATTCATAACAGTAGTAGGTTTAGGTGTCGCAAGCTTACTAATAACAGAAAGAGAATCTAGTGCAGAGCTAGATAGCAGTTCCTTACCTCCCCTCGTAGTTGAGGGCAAAGTCTTGGTTCTTTCGTCTTTCAAGTTCCTCATAGTGATAAACAGATCGATATAAATCCCAAGTGACACAAAGAATAGAGCTATGCTCCCCGGCAACGGCGCCAGAAATTAGTCTTGATAACCCACAAGTGTAGGGGATCGCAATAGCTTTCGAGGGTAAAGTATTCAACCCAAATTTATTGATTCGACACAAGGGGAGCCAAAGAATATTATTGAGTATTAGCAGTTGAGTTGTCAATTCAACCACACCTGGATAACTTAGTATCTGTAGCAAAGTATTTAGTAGAAAAAGTAATATGATAATAAAGGTAACAGTAGCAAAAGTAATATTTTTTGGTTTTGTAGTGATTGTAACAATAGCAATGTAAAAGTAAATAAGCGAAGCACAAGATGTGAAAAGCTCATAGGCATTGGATCAGTGATGGATAATTATGTCGGATGCGATTCCTCATGTAATAGCTATAACATAGAGTGACACAGAACTAGATCCAGTTCATCAATGTAATGTAGGCATGTATTCCGAATATAGTCATACATGCTTATGGAAAAGAACTTGCATGACATCTTTTGTCCTACCCTCCCGTGGCAGTGGGGTCCTAGCGAAAACTAAGGGATATTAAGGCCTCCTTTTAATAGAGAACCGGGCCAAAGCATTAACACATAGTGAATACATGAACTCCTCAAACTACGGTCATTACCGAGAAGTATCCCGATTATTGTCACTTCGGGGTTGTCGGATCATAACACATAATAGGTGACTATAGACTTGCAAGATAGGATCAAGAACACACATATATTCATGAAAACATAATAGGTTCAGATCTGAAATCATGGCACTCGGGCCCTAGTGACAAGCATTAAGCATAGCAAAGTCATAGCAACATCAATCTTAGAACATAGTGGATATTAGGGATCAAACCCTAACAAAACTAACTTGATTACATGGTAAATCTCGTCCAACCCATCACCGTCCAGCAAGCCTATGATGCAATTACTCACGCACGGCGGTGAGCATCATGAAATTGGTGATGGAGATGGTTGATGATGATGACGGCGACGAATCCCCCTCTCTGGAGCCCCGAACGGACTCCAGATCAGCCCTCCCGAGAGAGATTAGGGCTTGGCGGCGGCTCCGTATCGTAAAATGCGATGAAACTTTCTCTCTGATTTTTTTCTCTGCGAAACAGAATATATGGAGTTGGAGTTGAGGTCGGTGGAGCCTCAGGGGGCCCACGAGAAAGGGGGCGCGCCCAGGGGGGTGGGCGCGCCCCGACCCTCGTGGACAGGGTGTGGGCCCCCTGGTCTTGATTCTTTCGCCAGTATTTTTTATATTTTCCAAAACGTGCCTCCGTGGATTTTCAGGACATTCCGAGAACTTTTATTTTCTACACATAAAACAACATCATGGCAGTTCTGCTGAAAACAGCGTCAGTCCGGGCTAGTTTCATTCAAATCATGCAAGTTAGAGTCCAAAACAAGGGCAAAAGTGTTTGGAAAAGTAGATACGTTGGAGACGTATCAAGTACTGGGAGGAGTTTGCAGGTGACACAAGGAACGTATGGTTTGGTTTAAGTGCGGATGGCATTAATCCTTTTGAGGAGTAGAGCAGCAATCACAACACCTGGCCCATGACTCTATGTATCTATAACCTTCCTCCTTGGCTGTGCATAAAGCGGAAGTTCATTATGGTGCCAGTTCTCATCCTAGGCCCTAAGCAACCTGGCAATGACATTGATATGTACCTAAGGCCATTAGTTGAAGAACTTTTACAACTGTGGATTGGAAACGGTGTACGTGCGTGGGATGAGCACAAACAGGAGGAATTTGATCTGCATGCGTTGCTCTTTGTCACCATCAATGATTGGCCTGCTCTCAATAACCTTTCAGGACAGACAAACAAAGCATACCACGCATGCACGCACTATTTCGATGACACTGAAAGTATATACCTGGACAAATGCAGGAAGAATGTGTACCTGGGGCATCGTCGAGTCCTTCCGACCAACCATCAATGTCGAAAGAAAGTCAAGCATTTCAAAGGCGAGGCAGATCACCGGAAGAAGCCCACCATGCGTACCGGTGATCACGTACTTGCTATGGTCAATGATTTAAAAGTAATCTTCGGAAAGGGTCCTGGCGGACTATCTGTTCCGAATGACGCTGAGGGACGCACACCCATGTGGAAGAAGAAATCTATATTTTGGGACCTACCCTACTGGAAAGACCTAGAGGTTCGCTCTTCAATCGACGTGATGCACGTGATGAAGAACCTTTGCGTCAACCTGCTAGGCTTCTTGGGCCTGTATGGGAAGACAAAAGATACACCGGAGGCATGGGAGGACCTGGAATGTTTGCTCGAAAAATACGGCAAGCCTCCAAAGCAGTATGAAGGTCCTGCCAGCTACACTCTTACCAAAGAAAAGAAGGAAATCTTCTTTGAATGCCTTCTCAGTATGAAGGTCCCGTCTGGCTACTCGTCGAGTATAAAGGGAATAATAAATATGGTAGAGAAAAAGTTCCAGAACCTAAAGTCTCATGACTGCCACGTGATTATGACGCAACTGCTTCCGGTTGCATTGAGGGGGCTTCTACCGGAAAACGTTCGATTAGCCATTGTGAAGCTATGTTCATTCCTCAATGCAATCTCTCAGAAGGTGATCGATCCAGAAATCCTACCAAGCTTAAGGAGTGATGTGGCGCAATGCCTTGTCAGTTTCGAGCTGGTGTTCCCACCATCCTTCTTCAATATCATGACGCACGTCCTAGTTCATCTAGTCGAGGAGATTGTCATTCTGGGCCCTGTATTTCTACATAATATGTTCCCCTCTGAGAGGTTCATGGGAGTCCTAAAGAAATATATCAGTAACCGCGCTAGGCCAGAAGGAAGCATCTCCATGGGCCATCAAACAGAGGATGTCATTGGGTTTTGTGTTGACTTCATTCTTGACCTTAAGAAGATAGGTCTCCCTCAATCGCGGCATGAGGGGAGACTGGGTGGAAAAGACACGCTAGGAGGGGACTCAATAATATGTAGGGACGGGCATTTTGGTCTCAAGCACACTACACAGTTCTACAGAATTCTACCTTGGTGACCCCGTATGTCGATGAACACAAGAACATTCTGCGCTCCAAAAACCTAGACCAGTGTGACGACTGGATTACATGTGAACACATCAGGAGTTTCGGCAGTTGGTTCCAAACACGTCTCAGCTGTGACAACACTATTTCTGATGACCTGTACTCGTTGGCAAGGGAACCATCTTCGATTGTAATGACTTACAGAGGGTGCGAGATAAATGGGAATACATTTTACACGATCGACCAAGATCAAAAGAGCACCAACCTAAACAGTGGTGTCCACTTTGATGCAGCAACCTAGAGGGGAAAGGACACATATTATGGTTACATAGTGGACATATGGGAACTTGACTATGGATATGAAATTAAGGTCCCTTTGTTTAAGTGCAAATGGGTCAATCTGTCAAGAGGCGGGGTATAGATAGACCCACAGTACGGAATGCCAACAGTGGATCTGAATAATCTGGGGTACACAGACAAACCATTCGTCCTAGCCAATGATGTGGCACAGGTTTTCTATGTGAAGGACATGTCTACCAAACTGAGAAAAAGAAAAGATAAGGAAGCCGATACATCATACGATGAGACAAAGAGCCACATAGTTCTTTCAGGAAAAAGAGACATCGTGGGATTGGAGGGCAAGACAGACATGTCTGAAGATTACGAAAAGTTTCATGAAATTCCTCCCTTCAAAGTCAAGGCTGACCCAAGCACCCTGTTAAACGATGAAGATTATCCATGGTTACGGCGCAATAAGCAAAGGACACAAGCGAAGAAAAAGTGAAGACTTTCTATCAACAACTATTATGATGATGCCTTTCATCTAGAATATCACTGCAGTTACATGTGAACAAATGAAATCCCTTTGTAACAGATGAGTCTTCGTCCGAAACCCTGATACTTCCAAAGAGATTGTCTGTTTTGTACACGAAGTGCATCCAGTTTTTGTAGTAACTTTCTCAACCTTTTAGCACATCCTATCTGGGTGAAATGATGATATCATGCCAACTTTCAGCCTTTCAGAGTTCATTTGTAGTGCTTTTCAATTTAAGGGTCATTTAGCTAAAAAAATCAGTACATGCATGAAAAATACCAAATGAAGTTAGAGAGGGTTGAAAATTGATGATGTGGCTTTTAATGGTGCATTTTGAACACACAAAAAGTCTGGAGTTCAAATAAGTTAAAAAAATGGAATCCCTTTGTAACAGATGAGTCTTCGTCTGAAAACCTGATACTTCGAAAGAGATTGTCCACTTTGCACACGAAGTGCATCCAGTTTTTGCCGTAACCCTCTCAACTTTTTAGCACATGCTATGTGGGTGAAATTGATGATACCATGCCAACTTTCAACCTTTTCATAGTTCATTTGTAGTGTTTTTCAATTTTAGGGTCATTTAGCTCAAATAATGAACTAATAGCAAAAAGAATGAACTAAAAATAATCAATTAAAATATTCTGTTATGATCAACTAAAACAAAACTATAATATCCATCAATAGCAAAAAGAATCAACTAAAAAGCTTTTATAAAACTCCAATGGCAACAGGAATCAACTCAAAAAACTTTTATAAACCTCTAGTATTATTGAAACTAAAATTATACTCCCTCCGTTCCTAAATACTTGTCTTTCTAGAGATTTCAAATGGTCATCACATACGGATGTATATAGACATATTTTAGATTTTAGATTCACTCATTTTGTTTCGTATGTAGTCATCATTTGAAACCTCTAGAAAGACAAGTATTTAGGAACGGAGGGAGTATAAAATTTATGCAACCAAAATTATCAAAGTATTTTCTGTTCAAAACATTAAAAGCAAAAAGAATTTTCATAAAGAATTTTTTTGTTAGAAATTTAATAGCAGAAAGAATTATCATAAAGAATTTTTGTGTTAGAAACTAAAATAACAAAATCTGTTTTTGAATATAATGATAAAAACACAGCAATATTAAATAGCAGGAAAAAGAATCACTCAAAAATCTATTTTTATAGTAAAGTTATTCAAAAACTAGTGATTCACACAAATTTCAAAAAATTCAAATTTAAACTATTCAAATTGGAAAACAAATGGCACTAACAGAAAGTTCATAATTTTTATTACCTAAAAGCAAAAAGAACTAAAAAATAAATCAAAAAACAAAAGAAAATAAATAATGCAAAAAACAAAAAAACTGGAAAAAATGCCACGTACTAGGCCACCACGGCATGAATACGACTAGAAACCCAACCATGGGCCAAGATTCAGGCCCGCAGAAGGCCCAGTAGGCCCATCAGGCAAAGCAGTGTCAGATTAGGCACGTAAGCCTGCAATGGAGAGGAGCTCGAGAGGGGTGCGGAAGTGGGGCTTATAAACCACTGCGCACCCCTCTCAACTAGTGAGGTGGGACTAAAGGTTTTGGCCACGGGCAGCATGAGGTCTTTGGTCCCGGTTGGTGGCACCAATCGGTACCAAAGCTGGGCATTGGTACCGGTTGGTGCCATCAACCGGGACCAAAGGCCCCTGTTTCCCGCCCTTTGGGCTGCTGAAAAGAGACCTTTGATCCCGGTTGGTGGCACGAACCGGTACCAAAGAGGGGCATTGGTACCGGTTGGTGCCACAAACCGGTACCAATGCCCTGGGTATATAAGAAACACTTGTGAAAATTTTGTTTCAGTTCTTCTTCCCATTGCCCCAATGACGCCGCCAGGCTGCCCTTCTGCCCGGACGATGCCGCGCCCCTGCCTCCGACACCCTCGTCACCGCGCGCGCCCGTGCCGCGACGCCATCGCCGCGCGCGCCCCTACCCCAACACCGTCGCCGCGCGCCGCCCCTGCCATGACGCCCTCGCCGCGTGCCGCCCCTGCCCTGACGCCGTCACCGCGCCGCCCCTACCCGACCTCGTCGCCGCGCTGCCCCGTGTCGTCATCGCCCCGGTCCGCGCCACCCCTGCCCCGATGCCGTCGCCGCCCCGCGCTAAGTCCGGCCGGCCTCCTCCATATATGCATTTTTTCATACATGTTGATGATGATATGATGATGTTTTTTTCATATATGTATTAATTTTTTTATTTAAGTTGTTAGTAGGTATCGATTTTAGGTTAGTGCACTTTATCACTAATTTTAGGTTAGTTGATCGATTTAGTGCATTTTAGGTTTGTTGTACTGTTAGTGCATTTTAGGTTTGTTGTACTATTAGTGCATTTTAGGTTAGTGGAGTGGAAAAAGTAAAATAAGGAAAAGGAAGAAAAGAGGAAAGAAGGAAGAAGGAAGAAGAAAAAGAAAAAGAAGGAGAGTAAAATAAGGATAATGATGATGATATATATGATGACATATGAAAACTAGCTTGGTCAATTTTTTGTACTAGATGATGATGATGATGATATATGAAAACTTTTTTAGATGTATATATATCATGATGATGATGTAATTTTTTCGATATATATACCCCATCCCCGATAACTTCGACATGAGGGGGTCGATATACCCCCTCCCCGATAACATTTTTTTCTATGTATATGTCGTCGTTGTCGATATACCCCTGATACGTGCCCTTGTTTTGGACTCTAACTTGCACGATTTGAATGAAACTAACCCGGACTAACGCTGTTTTCAGGAGAACTGCCATGGTGTTGTTTATTGTGCAGAAAACAAAAGTTCTCGGAATGACCTGAAAATCCACGGAGATAACTTTTGGAAAATATAAAAAATACTGGCGAAAAAATCAAGGCCAGGGGCCCACACCCTGTCCACGAGGGTGGGGGCGCGCCACTCCCCCTGGGCGCGCCTCCCTATCTTGTGGGCCCCCTGATGCTCCACCGACCTCAACTCCAACTCTATATATTCCGTTTCGCGGAGAAAAAATTGAAGAGAAAGTTTCATCGCGTTTTACTATACGAAGCCGCCGCCAAGCCCTAATCTCTCTAGGGAGGGCTGATCTGGAGTCTGTTCGGGGCTCCGAAGAGGGGGATTCATCGTCATCGTCATCATCAACCATCCTCCATCACCAATTTCATGATGCTCACCTCCGTGCGTGAGTAATTCCATTGTAGGCTTGCTGGACGGTGATGGGTTGGATGAGATTTACCATGTAATCAAGTTAGTTTTGTTAGGGTTTGATCCCTAGTATCCACTATGTTCTGAGATTGATGTTGCTATGACTTTGCTATGCTTAATGCTTGTCACTAGGGCCCGAGTGCCATG
This sequence comes from Triticum timopheevii, assembly GCA_963921465.1. Taxonomy (NCBI): domain Eukaryota; kingdom Viridiplantae; phylum Streptophyta; class Magnoliopsida; order Poales; family Poaceae; genus Triticum; species Triticum timopheevii. Next base: position 128,156,854 of record OY997274.1, read on the forward strand.
ATTTCATATCTGAACCTATTATGTTTTCATGAATATATGTGAGTTCTTGATCCTATCTTGCAAGTCTATTGTCACCTATTATGTGTTATGATCCGACAACCCCGAAATGACAATAATCAGGATACTTCTCGGTGATGACCGTAGTTTGAGGAGTTCATGTATTCACTAAGTGCTAATGCTTTGTTCCGGTTCTCTATTAAAAGGAGGCCTTAATATCCCTTAGTTTCCATTAGGACCCCACTGCCACAGGAGGGTAGGACAAAAGATGTCATGCAAGTTCTTTTCCATAAGCACGTATGACTATATTCAGAATACATGCCTACATTACATTGATGAACTGGAGCTAGCTCTGTGTCACCCTATGTTATAACTATTATATGAGGAATCGCATCCGACATAATTATCCATCACTGATCCAATGCCTACGAGCTTTTCACATATTGTGCTTTGCTTATTTACTTTTCCGTTGCTACTGTTACAATTACTATAAAACTACTATCGTTACTTTTGCCACTGTTACCATTACTATTATACTACTTTGCTACTAAATACTTTGCTGCAGATACTAAGTTATCCAGGTGTGGTTGAATTGACAACTCAATTGCTAATACTTGAGAATATTCTTTGGCTCCCCTTGTGTCGAATCAATAAATTTGGGTTGAATACTCTACCCTCGAAAACTGTTACGATCCCCTATACTTGTGGGTTATCAACCCCCTCCCCGATAACTTCGACATGGGGGGGTCGATATATCCCCTCCCTGATAACATTTTTTTATGTATATGTCGTCGTTGTCGATACACCCCCTCCCCGATAACTTTGACATGAGGAGAAGAAGAAGGAGAAGAAGAGGAGAGGAAGAAGAGGAGAAAAATAAGAAGAGGAAGAAGAAGAAAAAAAAGAGGAGAAGAAGAAGGAATAGAGGAAAAGAAGAAAAAATAGAAAAAAAATTCTATTTTTTGTTCTTCTCCTCTATTCCTTCTTCTTCTCCTCTTTTTTTCTTCTTTTTTTTCTTCTATTTTTTCTTTTTCTTCTCCTCTATTTTTTCTTCTTCTTCCTCTTCTTATTTTTTATCGGGAACGAGGGTGTCGGGAACTAGGGTGTCGGAAACTAGGGTAGAGGGTCGAGGGTCGCCGAGGGGTAGAGGGTCGTCGAGGGGTCGAGGGTCGAGGGTCATTGAGGGTCGAGGGTCGATGGTTGTCGAGAGTCGAGGGTCGATGGTCTAGGGTCTTTGAGGGGTCGAGGGTCTAGGGTCGTCGAGGGGTCGAGGGTCGAGGGGTCGATGGTCGAGGATCGCCGAGGGTCAAGGGTCTCCGTTTAACAAGAATTCCCCCATTATGAATGTGCACAAGTTGATCCATTTTTTTCTAATCTCATCCATGGCTCATCATTTGCTGGAAGTAACACGCGTATGACGCTACGAAACTTTTCAAAGTTGTTTTGAAATGGAGTCCCGGATAGGATGATTCGCTTTTTGGTACGGATTTCAGCAAACGCCTTCCAAATAGCGATATTCGAAAGGTTTTTGCTGAACTTCGTACCAAAAAGTGAATTATCCTATCTGGGACTCCGTACCGTTATGCGCCTGTTACTTTCAAAAAATCATGAAGCAATGGTTTTCTTGAGATCAAGAAAAACATGGACCATTTTATGCACATCCAGAATGACGCCATCTTGTTAAATCCCTTAAAGGTTAAGAGAATCCGAGCAGTCGAGGATCGGAACTACCTAGGGTAGGGGGTCAAGGGTCGCCAAGGGGATGAGGGTCGAGGGTCGTCGAGGGGTCGAGGGTCGAGGATCGCCGAGGGGTCTATGTTTGCCACTATTAATATATCCATCTCTCATGTTTGTATATTAATTGCCATGTTGTAATATTTGCAGAAACTATGGATCAACAAAGAGACTTCGAACAAGAAGAGAAATTGGGGGACATAATCTACGATAGAGGTGATGTCTTGTTGTTCCTCAACGACCTCGAAGAAGGTCTAGAAGGAGAGGAAGCAGGCTACGATGATCAAACAATGGAGGAGGAAAGTCATGATCATGATGGTGGTTTCGGCGACCGTGATGACGGCTCCGGTGACCGAACGGAGTCGGGATCAACTGTTGCAAAGTCCGGCGAGGTATATATATATATGTATGTATGTATGTATATATATATATATATATATATATATATATATATATATATATATATATATATATATATATATATATAAAGCCTGTGCTGACTAGCTAATTGATGCATCAATTGTTTTGGTATGTACATATATTAACTCTTCCTTCTTCTTTTATAGCCCTACGGGTCAAGCAAAACTTCGGTAACGAGACGAGGCCCAAAGAAAAAGTTGCGCCAGGATGAAAGGTTCACGATCACAGAAATTGCGTGCGATGGTCAACCGATTAACCCCCTCCAGACCAAGGAAGCATTTTCTGCTCAGTGCGGGGTTCTTGTTAGGGACATAATCCCGATCAGCATCGAGCAACGGAATCAGCCTAAGAAGGAAGAGCTTCAAGTTTCTTTTGTCGAAGATAGACAGAAAGCTGATCTTTGGACCGCGCTGAAGGTAAATTTCACCCTACCGGAAGAGGAGGATCCGGAGAAGCCAGTTATAGAGCCATTGATCAAGTCTCATGCTCTCAAGAAGATGGCATGTCTATTCAGGAGGTGGAAGAATGAGTTGAAATCAACGTATGTCGACCAAGACAAGACTCCAGAATTCACCGGCCGATTTGAGAAGATAAGAGATCACTGGCCCGCATTTGTGGCCCACAAGACATCAGAGAGGAGTAAGAAGATGTCAGCGATTAACAAGATAAATGCTGCAAAGAAGGAGCATCACCATCGCACGGGATTAGGTGGCTACCTCAAAGCTCAACCATTGTGGGACAAGGCTGAGCATGACCTGATTACTAAAGGGGTCGGACCAGAGACATTGCATTGGCTAGACCGTTCAAGGACTTGGTTCTTCGGGGTTGGGGGAACTTTGGACCCTGAAACAGGGAAGTGCTGCTGGACGGACGAGCAACTTGCAACACCCATCACGAAGCTTCAGAAAGCAATCAAGGAAGTGCAGGAAGGGATGTTCGTTCCCGACAGAGAGAACGACGAGCTCACAAGGGCCCTCGGAATCCTGAGCACCCTGGACGAACACGAGGCACGCCAAGCTCCGTTGCGTGGAAGGTTGGGTTTCCTGACGCAGGCGGTTACAAAACCCAAGAGAGGAGGAGGAAAGTGGAGTAGAGCGAACTGCAGCAGGTTAAGGCAAGGGTCCGAAAGCTAGAGGAACGACAAGATGTTGAGAACCAGCTGCGAGATCCTGCCAAGAAGCTACCCCGCCATCTTAGCGGAGAAGCAGCGTGGCTTCCACCGAGATCGTTCAGCAGCTTGACTTGACGGGTCCTAGCTACCCTCTGGATTTTATCACGGATTCACACTAGTGCCGCCTTATGACGCAATGGCTTCAGCTCAAAGTCAAGGCGGTTGTCGGCTATGTGTTCCCTCCTTCAATCGGAGCAACTTTTCACTACCGTCCGATTCAACAAGGCTATGCTGTTGTGATGGTGGACGAAATAACGGAGGGATTTGAGGAGCTCCAGCTTGAGCACCCTACAGGTGATGGGGAGACTCAGCTGGGTCTTTCTATGAAGACTCCGTGTCTATGGCGGAAGGAGCACATCAACCTTCTGAACTTCACGGCTCCTGCGAGTCAGATGGGCACTCCGCCTCCTCCTCCTCCTCCTCCGGCGAGTGATCAGGGCACTCCGCCTCCTGCTCCGATGCGTGAGGGCGGCAGTACTCCACCTCCTTCTCCGCTTGCTCCGGCGCGTCCGAGCAGCCCGCCTCCTCCTTCGCCGCCTCGTAAGTGATGGTGGAACACATACGCCGCCGCTCTGGCTGCTCATGCGTGTCATAGCAGTTCGCCTCTGGCTTCTCTACCTCTTAAGCAACGAAAGAAGACAGCTGGAGCCGCTCCGGCTGCTCCGGCGTCCAGCAGTACAGCCAGAGGCGGGAGGCAATACAGATTCGGTCCATCGTCTCTCAAGCCTCTAGAGAAGTTACTATATGAGGGGAGCGAGGAGGAAAACCAGAAGATCTGTGAAGGCCAAGTGAAGGACTTCTTTGAATTGGTAAAAGCTAAGAAACATCCACCTCCGGAGGAGAAGATAGATCCAGTGAAAGCGAAGCGCACTTTGGATGCCCTGCAGCGACCATCACCGCCTCCGCTGCAATCCAACTATGACCGCATCATTGAAAGGACATATAAGGAAGCAGAGCAGTCGGGAAGTACTTGCATTGATCAAAGGCTAGCAGAACGAAGAAGAGGGAAAGAAATTCCCCAGCTCGGCGAACAAGCGAGCAGTCGTGCACCCCCTCTCAATGTGTCTAGCGATATCATAGCTAATCTTCCGGGGATACTGCCCAGTACCAATCTTGGAGATTACATGCCTGACGATGCACTTTTTGAAACAATGGAGGTAGACACATTAAAATTCTGGCACCGGAAGCTTCTCGTCAAACTTGGTACTCCTCTAACAACGATGATGTGAAGATTCCATGATTGGTACATGGACATCTGCAGGAAGTCTGGGATAGATACTTTGACGCTGAGAGTTAAAGAGGAGCACGACCTCGTTGGAATTGCTCTGTTGTCTGTTCCATATGAGGAGTTCTTCTAGTTTTTCAATCAAAAGGCCCTCGATAAAACAATCATCACTTGCTACTGTCTGTAAGTACTACTTCTGTGTAATTAATTAAGTCTCTAAATATAGCTCAGCTCTTTCATTGCATGCATATATAATTATCCTCACTATATTATGCAGATTGAAGATCGCCGAATTGAAGAAAAGACAAATAGGTGATATTAGGTTCATTAACACAAATCTCATGGATGAATGGAATGTTAAACATGATCCCAAAGAAACCGAGGCCAACTTGCTACGATCGTTACTTCGAAATCAAAACAAAGATACAATACTCTTTCCTTACAAATACAGGTGAGTGTTACTGTCTTGTGCATATTCGGTTTCCATTATTACTCGAGGTTATAGTAATGTAATTGATGAGTATGCATGTGTGCGCAACTTTCACTTTATTCTGCTAGAGATTAAGCTTGATCAGGGACTAGTAACCATCATAGAATCGAAACGAAAAAATCCGGAGGAGTATGCGACCATGACTAAAATGCCCGAGTAGTAAGTTCAATCGATCATTATCGCACCATATCGGCAACTTTCTTCATTTCCTGATATCAAGTAATTGTTTTCTTTGTCTGGCAGGGTTTGGAAAAAGTTCACCGCACAAGCTCCGGGACTGCCGGCGCAGCTGCAATTTAACCACCCGAAAGTAAGTACTACTAGGTAGTTCCGCGCATCTCCCATTAATTCTAGCTAGTTTCATCAATACCATTTAGCATGCTTGCTTATCAGTTTGATTGACCTCTATTTCTTGTAAAGTGGTTGTGGCAGGAACCCGCGAATGATTTCTTTGGATACTACATTTGCAAGTTCATCCGTCACACGACCTGTGAGCGGGGCTACTCTAAACAACAATATGAAGTGCGTAAGCAATAATATTCATAATTTTATTTTATTATCATCATTTGTGTTGAGTTTCATTCATATATATGTATTGACCCCCTTCTTCAAATTAGATATTTCAGATGCGGGGTGAACTCCTACCACAAGATCGCATACGAGCAATTCATATATATGTAGCCAGTAGCATCGGATAGATATGCGAAAACTTGTTGTTCGACCAATCTATCGGAGAAGGAGAGGTCAATCACTTCTCTCTGTATATGTTGATGACGATCGTCTGTACTTAATGGTTTTCTTCATTTGCTTACTAGCTAGCTAGCTTGTCAAGTCCTCTCTATACGTATATTACGTAGCGTCAACCAAGCACGGAGATAAGAGAGGACACTTCTCTCTATTAGCTAATTAACACAATATATGAAACCCCTAAATTAACCCTACAAAACCCCCCAACCCCCCTCCCCCCCTTCAGAAAAAGAAAACAAAAAACCCAGCCCCTGAACTGCTGACGCGTGGAAACCTTTTGGTCCCGATTGGTGGCACCAACAGGGACAAAAGGCTCTCCTGCCTGGGCAAGCGGCAGCGGCCACGTAGAGCCCCATTTGTCCCGGTTCCTGGGCGAACCGGGACTAAAGGTATTGAGCTTTAGTACCGACCCTTTAGTCCCGATTCGACAATCGGGACAAATGGGCCTCATGAACCGGGACAAATGAGGCTTTTTCTACTAGTGGTGGTTAATAACCCCTCGGAAGTTGGCTTAGCGATTGCTAAGGCGCGACGTCTCGCACGTTCGTAGTCGGATCATCAAGATCGACTCCCACAGAAAACGATAGCTACCATCTCATCGAGACATCGGGACAAGTTCACCTATATCAAGCTAGTGAAGGGTCGGGCGGATGAGGGAGAAGAGAGGATAGGAAGATGACTCGTCCGACAGGGTTGTGGGATTTGGTGGAATATGTGGTGAGGCAGTTGGATGTGACGCGACGTCCTGGTGACGCCACTCCCTGCCGTTGGATTTAAGTGATGCGTGTGTTCAGGATTGTGTTGACACTTGACCGGCTTGTCCTTATGAATCTGTGGCGTCCTTCCGGGCGCGACTAGCATAGAAAAGCAGCCACGGGTAGAAAAATAGAAAAAAACTATCTGAGCCATCAGTTCCAGGATGGGTGGTCCAGATTGTAGTGGATGGAAGTGACAGCACACGTGCTAGCTTCTTTGCACAAAACCCCCCCACTTGTACTCATTTTCCATTCAGAATCTGCTTCTTCCTTCGTCCGATAGCAGCAGCACAGCCCAAAATTCCCCAATCTAGCTTGACTGCCAGCCGCCTCCTGATCAATCCTCTCGCTCATCGTCCTCTAGCTTGCCGTCCGTGGCGGAGGTCCAGATCCGGTGCCTACCTGGGCGAGTATGTCCAGTAGAGGTGCCGTTCCAGCTCCTGGTCGTCTCGTTGCCGTCGGTGCTGCTCCAGCGGATCTCGCCCTGTTCCAAACCGCAACCTTGTGCGAACAAGCACTTGAGGGTACTCTGCTCCGGCGTTCAGGGGTCGACCTCGCCCCGTACTTTTTCCTACCCCAACCCGCCATTCTCCACACGTTGCCCCTACTCCTGTGCGGCTAGCTCGGCCACCCACCGACGCCAGAGAAGAGAACTCGGGTCTTAAGGTATGGTATCTGCTGAAGCTGCTACCAATTTCAGATTTAATTCTAGAGCATTTTACTTAGAAATTACTCCTTCGTTCAGATTTGACTACGACTGTACATATCATGTGCATAATATTTTCGTTCATAGTTAGTTACTTGAGTTCTTCCAGTCAAAAAAGCAGTCTCACTTTAAATTTGTGCTAGGAGCATCTGTTGGATTGTTGTTGAACACTGTATAATTTTGTTTGTTTTCACCAAGGTATCCTCTAGTAGGAGATTTAGAAACATTTAGAAAATCTGGATCTTTGGAAATGACATGAATGGCTGCATTTAAAATTTTAAACATATGGACGTATAGTGTAGATGATATAATTTGATTGTGAGTAGCAGTAGCTTGGAAGCTTAAAACGGTTTTTGAGCAAAGGCTATATTCAGCTAGATATGCTTGAAAAGTACAGTAGCTAACCTGCTAGCGGCACAGTATGTTATACATAGAGAGAGCTAAAGGAAATCGCCCAGGACAGAAAATCCATTAATGCAACAGAATAGCTATATTGCTAGCATATATGCTTACAACTTTTCGATCAAGCTAAAAATAAATCTCAGTTTAGTATGTACTCGCACTCTTTTGAGCCAATTTCAGTTAGTTGGGAGAGACCTTTCTTCAGTGTTCGTTTTCCATAACAAGAAACAGAAATTCTGTCAACTTACCGGATACTGTACATGAGAACAAACTAAACTCACATACTACCTATTAAAGTATCTGAATGTGAAGTGCTTGCTGGAACAAGACAGGAATGTATTACACACTTGCAAATATGTGTCACTTCATTGATTTCTGGGAGTTCACTATCTATTTGGATTTTGACGTAGAACACAATTTCTGCTCTTGGTGTGATGGATAGATCGGAGCTCGTCGAGTAGTGCTAAGCTCAGCCCCCATTGTTCTGTTGTTGCATCTTGATCTGAAATGCAGGCAAGTAGTGGAACGTCGCCTTTAGGGCAGCCTATAGCTCCATGGAAGGAATTGAATTCCCGCACACTAGTTTGTGTAGCCTTGAGTTGGGTTTAGCCCAACTTGTATCGGCCATACCATGCAATACACGAGAAAATGAGGAGTCTTTTATTGGCAGTGTCATTCCAAAGCATGTTACCATCCTCACGCCTACTGATATCAGTGCAAGGGGCACATGCTCTAGAATAAAGGGCCATAGGGATGGTGTGAGGAGTGGATCTGGTGAGAACAAAAGAAGGCCTGGAATTCATCAAAAAGTCGCACGCAAATGCAGCATTCGTAAGGAAGTGGTGCTTCATGATGCAAGAACATGCCCTAAGAAACAAACGACCCAACAATAGAGGTTTGTGTTTTTCTTGCTTCGAAGACTACCACCTTTTTGTTTGCTTTGACTGATCACAACTAGGTGGATTGAAACGACCAGGCTTAGATTGATCATTTTACGGAAGATGTGTAGGCCTTTTATCTTGACTCGCCTATGGTATCACTAAAGCAAGGATGTATGTGTGTGATTTAGTATCAACCCTTTTCCAACACATGAGCCTATCTGGCATCTTGTTCATTTTATTTATTTTCCCATGCTGCTGTAGTTTTCTTGTAATTACAAGGTAATATAATGCATGCCATATAATTCTTTGTTTATAGCTATTGAATTCTAATAATATTCTGCATCTCTAGGACTGTCATGAAACTTCTTTTAAATTGCTCGATGACATTTTTTTTGTCCTTGCCATTTATGTTTTTAAATAATCCTTGGAAATGCAATATGTTGATCGTAAGTTTATACATTGTGCAAGCTTTCAGCCCGTGTGAATCTGGAGCCTATGTTCATATTTTCTCACGGTATCCAGATCAAAATTTGTGCATGCGCAGTTTGATTGAATCTAATTTTGCAAGGTATTTTACATATGTCATGGCCTAGTGGAGTGTCCGAACAATAGTTGTTGAGCTCTTTTCAGTAAAAAAAAAGTTTGTGTTCATCTCTTTCTTAGGACTAAATTTGTCAGTTGTGGCAAATGGCGTACGAAGCTGGACATAACGATTTCCTCTCTTCTCAATATATGATGTTTGATATATGTTTCTAACAGACACATATTTATTTGGTGTGCTTAACTAGGTGAATTGAACTGATGAGGTTTATATAGAGTCGCCTTCAGAAAGAAGTTTATATAGTCCATGGAGGTTGTCATCTATTCCAGCAGATGAAGCTCGATTAGCAAGAGTCACTAAAATAGGAAGGCAAGATCATAGATCTTTTCTGTCATCCATCAATCCTTAATACTTGGTTTTCCTGGAAATGTACTAAAAATGATCTATGTATGCCTCCTGTGTTGTGTTCTCATGTAGTCGAATACTCAAACGCTTGTTGAGATATAATGTACCATCAGTCCTTCATTCGCGGTCTACCTGGGAATGTACTAAAAAAGATCTACGTATGCCTTTTGTGTTGTGTTCTCATGTACTCGAATACTCTGCTGAGCGGGCACTTCAGTCCTTTTTTTCGCATGCACTCAGGTTGACATGTACGATTCATGTAGTTCTGCTTGATATGGGATAGTTTAATTTTCTCATCCGCTCAAATCTTTTTTATATATGTTTTTTTGTGACCAACATGTTCAACTCTCTTGAAAAATTAGGACTTAAATGTTCATTGATCTCATGCAGCAAATATTTGCAAAGATTTTATACCCAACTAAGAGGAGAGGGTAATCACCACTGTGCATATCTGAAAATAAACTAATTTTACAAAGACCTGAGATTGTACTGCAAAAGAGCAGACATCAACGCTGCCAGCTTTGAAGAATAGTCATATTACCAAGGACCAAACGATTGGATATGAGGAAGTCGAGGTGGTTATGGCAAAAATCATGTTTTTATATCTAACGTGTATCAGGGGGGTTTACGTGAAATGTACATTAAGTGGCCTGAGGTGCCTCCACTAGAATCTGAGCCGTACATGCCTGATCTGATGGCCCAGATTCATTTTTTCTATTTTTGTACTACATGCCCAGATTCTATCCTAGTTGCTCCCCGTCCTTCTCCTCTAGCGCAGGGCAAACTCAGCGACGAGGGAACCAAAAAAAATAATAAAAAATCCCCTCGTGTCCCCCGGCACGGCACGCCTTCTCTCTGCTGCTCCCCTCCCTCGATGGCATGCTGTCACATCTAAGGCGACACCGGCCTCGCAACAGCAGTAGCACAAGGCATCCGCCGCCCATCGCCGTTGCTCACTGGCTGGCCTCGCGGCCCCTGGAAGGCGTCGAAGCGCCGGAGCCACGCACGTAGCCATGTCAGCGCTCCTGCCGCGACCGCGAGCTCTGCGTCGGCGTCGGCCTTGAGCTCCCCACGCTGATTTACCTCGAGCTGAGCTACTCTGTCAAGCCAATAGCAGCTTCTCTTCTTTGCCCAGGTCCAATCCTTCCTCCCGTGCTTCAGTATTTCCCTCTGGTAGGCAATGCACTTCAAGTGTTTGCTAAATTGTTTGCTTGCCAAGAAGGTGGTTTTAGATAAATGCATTGCAAAAAAATTGTCGTTATTGGCCAAAAAAATACAGAGCTGCACGTTAATTTTACCCTCACAGACCAAGCAGTTCCTCTAGCAACAAGAGTTCTTTACACATCTTAATCATTTAGTGCAATGTCTTCCGCAAGGATGTCCTAATCTCCATGCGGTTAGGCACTCTTCAAGTAGGAATCCATTTTCTAGTCATCCTGTTTTTCCATCAAATTGACCACTGCTCTTTTTTCCCATTTTCCTGAACCTACTGTGTTATTTCGGTAATTATTATAGTTAAGGTCAGCAAGAACTGTCTACTATCTATATGCCACACGATAAATTATATGTTCTGCCTTTTCCACGGATGCAAAACTGAGGAACTGAGCCACGCGTTTTTCACTCTGGTGTAAAAAGTACGTCCGTGTTAATTTGCAGTTCCGTTCTAATCAGAATATATAGGAATCTTGACTTAGTTTCTAGAGGTAAGCTTATTTTTCTTTATGTGCTAATATCAACATTTCCTTCGATCGCAGCAAGCCTGTTTTAATCAGCTAATATAATGTATGCAACTTTATGTGCTAATATAATGTCAGTTCTGGAAGAACATTGCATACATCTATCTCGAAAGACCGTTGGCCAACATTGCATACATCTATCCATTTTAATTTCTTACTCTAGTACTACCTGATATATTTAGATTTGTATAAACCAAGCGTACCAAGACGAGTCTATCTGTCATCTATAAATCCTGCAATACATGAACGCCAAGGCTGCCGTATGTTCGTGAACAGGCCACCCTATCGAACGGCACCAATGGGTGCTAAGATTTGTTCCGAAACAGGGGCAGAAGCAGAGTTTCTCCGAGAATCCGATTCATCCACCGGAGCAGAGACAATAGAGTCTCCCGTGGCTCCTTCTTGCTCTGTAGATCCGTCGGCCAGACCTTGATGATTTGGCTCATCCACCCGGCGGCTGTTGCTCACAGGCTGGCCTTGTGGCCCTTGGAAGGCGTCAAAGCGCCGGAGACACGCATGTAGCCATGTCAGTGCTCCCGCCGTGGCCGAGAGCTCTGGGTCTGCGTCGTCCCTGGGCTCGCCGCGCCCCCGGTAGACAAACTTAGCGAGGTGGATAAGGAGCATGAGGCATGAGACAATACTGTAGGTGAGGAACAGCCCACCGAATCTCCATAGCCCTAGCCTAGTATCGGCGCCGCCATTGCCCCTACCCACGCACGCCCCAGGGTGGCCGAACCACTTGTTCTCGATGCGCGCAAGCTTATCCTCCTCCGCCAGCTCTAGGATGGCACGCGACACATCCACCGCCAGAGGGGATCCCATTGGGAACACCTGAACAACAAGAAAACTTATAGTTTCAACATTTCAATGTAAGTGAACATTCAACCCTGGAATGGGTATAAAAAAATGTTGGGAACACATACGAATCCAAATCCACCGCTCTTGTAGGTCGGACCGGCCATGGAGTAACCTTCACAATAGCGTGACAGGAAGAGCCTCAGGTATGGCACCTCGTCAAAGATCGCTGTGACGCCTCCGTTGTCCGACCCTTTCTTGAGGGCGTCAGCGTATTGATCCATGGAGGAGTACGTCCTCAACCTCGCCTCTTCGAAGCCCATCTCCTTGAGTATGCCCCCGATGAAGGAACCCTCCTGGTACCCCACATAGTCCCACTCTCTTAGGTTGTTTATCGCTGGTTGGAGCTGCCGTATAGTCAGCATTGAGGACAGGTTCGCTGTGTAGCTTGTCGTCAGGATAAGCACAACAAATACCCACATGATTACCACAAACTTCGATAGATTGCTCTCCAGCTTCTCCTCTGCAAGCATGTGTGCAAACTATTAGTTTTCGTCTACATATACATGCAGTAGTATGTGTATCTAGAGAAAAACGATGGGACGTGGTGGTGCTTTACTGTGGGAGAAGACCATGGTCGAGAATGCAAAGTACATGAGGACGCCGAATTGATTCCACGGTGTGCCACGGAACCGATGGTTGTTTTCGTGCTCGATTGCCCACACGACGAAGCCAGTGAAGAAGAAGAAGGCAAGGCTGGTGAGCCACAATCCTGGTGTCAACGGCTTCACGAAGATCCACATGCTGTTGCTGTTGTCTTGCTCTGCTACGATCATTGACCAGCCTGTGTCAGCGAATGGCATCGTGAAGGAAACCATCTTCATCCTGCTCGCTGTTATCGTGACGTCTCCAACCACCACGTCCGCCTTCTGCGAAGACGACTTCAGCAAAGTTCAACTTGTTAGTCTCTGGGTACAAATATTACTAGCGAAAATATCAGTGTTTGGATGCTCCTACTAACCTTGTCAGGCACCAGCTCTACAAGTCTTTCGTATGACTCGGAGTCAGAGCTGTTGTTAACTGGCACGTAACTGTACGCAACTGGATACTTCAGCTTCGTCATGACAGCGTGGAACACATCTATGCAGTAGCCTGTCACTCTCTCGGTGGCGCTACTCGGGTTGCCGGAGATCTCCACGAACTGGCTGAATCCACGCTTCACCGGGACGGCGACGCGAAGTAGTCGGCCGTTTGGTGACATGCTCCACCCGATCGGCACGGCGGCCGTTTCGCCTGGCCAGACTATCTGTTTCAGCTCTTTGCCTGCACTCTTGAGGTCCAAGCTCGTCGTGATCCCAGACTCGGGCGTCCAGAAACCCACCGTCCTTTCGCCTTTTCCGATGACATTCACGATCTCATACGCCAGGACTTGTCGCTGCCCATCGACCAGCCTGAATCTTCCTGCCAGGCCGTCGAACTTGGCAGCGACCAGAGCATCAAGAAATGTAATTCGTTTTGCTGATCGGAAGGAAATCTCAGTTGCCGCCGCAACTGCCCATGCTGTGTCATACAACCATATCAGAGACACGGGCGCACTCGGGTCACCGGTAGCAGTGCTATCCTGGCTAAGCCTCGCATTCATTCGTCTTGAGAAGCTCTTGAGTTGCTCTGTTTCCTGCACATGAGGCCGCAGGCTGATAACACCCTGCATGTTATCAATGCCACCGAGGTTGTACGCAGCTTCACCAATGCCGGTGGTGCTGATCCAGACATACCCCTCCGACATCATGCCCAGGACCATGGCCCGGTGAAAGAGGCGGACCGCTAGAGTGGGGAGCATGTGCAAGATGTACACCCTTGCCGACATGGCCTTGATGGCAAGGAGTGCCACGTCGAGGCGGCTGTCAGTTGCATCGGCGGGCACAGCCACAGAATCTGTTAGGCCGCGTGACCCCTGGAACGCGTGGACCAGTGCCGAGAGAATGCCGATGCCATAGGGTGAGTCCTCGTGCAACAGGACGGCGGAGTGCCATGCGAATGCCTCGAGAATGGCCGCAATAGGCGTGGCCAGCTGAGAGTTGCTGTTGGCTGCGGTGTGCAAGAAGAAGCGTCCTTGTGACGAACTTGATGTTGGCATGGTGGCAGAGAGAGAAAGTATCGGGATATTGCTGCGTTTCGCCATGCTAGCAATTAACTCAACCTCTGGTGATATCTGAGGCGAGATGATCGCTTGCACGAGTGCATTCTTGTTCATGAGCTCCTCTGCTGCAGAAACATGCATATAACAAAAATGAGAACCATCGATATCAAAGTCCAGTATCCTACTTTACATTCTGCAATGTCACTCTACATTGCATAGCCAGTAGGGTTGTGGTGAAACTAGGAGGTAATCCAATAGGGGTAGAGAAAATTGTTCCTACTATTAGAGATTTAGTGAAAAGAGTAAGAGGAAGCCTGGGTGTGAACCTTCTAAGTAAAATAGTTTTTATATTAAGCCTAATAAGGAGTTATTTTTTGATGAAGATGATGAAAACAATGTATAGTGCATGGATTGGCTAGTCTTATGAGTAAGAAAAATCAAGTTGGCAGGAGGCCAGGAGCTAGGGTAGAGGTTTTAGAGGTAGAAGTAGGGATATATTCCCTGGAACAGTATTATTCAGATGGACTGGAAATGTTCTGGAATGCTAGAAGGCAAGGTGAACCAGCAAAATGGAATTTCCTTAGGAATGCTATTACTGATTACAGGTTCAGATCTGTAGCGGTGTTCAAGAAACTAAAACAGTGTTTTAATTAACTGAATATATAAGTGGTAGACATGGCTTCATTTGGATTTTTGTTACTTCTAGTGGTAGACAGAGTTTTTAGAGTCTTCTTTCAAAAAAAAAAAACAGAGTTTTTAGAGTTTATAGATTCTGATGTGGGTAGGACGGTGGTTAAAGACAAAGTCTCTAGGAGACATGGAATTTAGTTGCTAGCATTTATGGTGCTCCACATGTTAGAGACAAGGATGTTTTATTTGAGGTTGTTTGTGCTTTCATAATGGTACTTTGCCTATTATAGCTGGTGGTGCTTTCAATATTATTAGAAAATTATGAGTGCAATAAAACTTAATGATTACCAAAATGGTCACATCTTTTCAGTGCTAATATTGCACACTCGAGCTTAAAGAAATAGAGATGGCTGGTACAACATATAATTGGACTAATAATCCAGAAAGTTCTACTTTTGAGAAGCTAGGAAATCATGTGGTTCCAGAGAGCTAAAGAGATATAATTGTTAGACGGTGATGTTTTAACTTCCTATTTTATGAAAGAAAGCTGGTGGTAAGAAAGAAAACATAAAATTATGTCTTCACAACAAGAGGTTGGGGTCAGCAATAAAAACATTTTACTTTATGCTACAATTTTTTGTACAAAAATGTTTGGTCCTTTTGATGATTTGGTAAATGTTTCTTTA
Source organism: Triticum timopheevii (assembly GCA_963921465.1). Lineage (NCBI taxonomy): Eukaryota > Viridiplantae > Streptophyta > Magnoliopsida > Poales > Poaceae > Triticum > Triticum timopheevii. The sequence continues at coordinate 128,172,315 of OY997274.1, forward strand.
GATTGCCCTATGTCTGGTGTTCTAGATGATAGTGATAGAGCTTTTTCGGGACATAAAGTTTCTATAGTAGAAATTGGGGAGGCTGTTTTTTCAAATGAAACACAACAGGAGTCCTTATTCTAGATGGGTTCCCTGTTGTGTTTTAGCAACATTTTTGACCAATTATGTGTAATGATTTACTGTATGCAGTTTTAACTTTTCTGGCAAGATTTGTGGGTGCTGATAAAATGCAACAATATATGCCTATATGTTTGCTTAATGTGTTGTCTACAATTTTCATTGAAGTCACTAATGAAAGGGATATTTCAGTAGCCAATAAAATAATTTCCCATAGGAATAAAGTAGATGTTTTATTTCAAGTTGATTTTGAGTAACTTATTATGAAATTGATTGGTCTTTTTTGAAAGAAGTAATATCGCAAAAATGATTTCTATTAATTTAGTAGAATCAGTAACTCATGGTAAAGTAGTAGTGATGGTTAATGACCAGGTTGGTCATTTTTTAAAACTGGAAAGTGGCTTACACAGGGAGATCCTCTGTCACCTATGTTATTTAATATAGAAGTTGAACATGTTGATTATCAATGCATTTGAACTGATGTTCTAAGTAGTAGTGATGTCTTGAACCTGTTGATTATCAATGCAGTTGAGGCAAATTTGCCCAATACCTTTGATTTGTTAGAAGGGGGTGTTAGTATGTTACAATATGCAAATGCCACTATCTATATTTTCCAGGACAATTTAGAACATGCACCGGGTTGCCCTTATTTTATCGGAAGGTGATATGTAATGGAGTAAGAACTTGATTTTATGAAGATCGATGGACTGGGGATAATGTTGTGTGTATGAAGTATAGTAGATTGTTTACTTTGACCTGGAGGAAGGTTCGGGCATGATCATGCTTTGAAGGTTCATGTTGGTGACACTGCTGCTATGTCGCAACAGTTGCAACATCAGCGTGTTAATGTTGTTTTGTCTGAAGAAGAGGATAAGTGTAGATGTCCTCAAACCAAGCCAGGTATTTTCTATTAGTTCTTCATATTCAGCCATTACTGCTCTGGTAAAATGGCATCATAGGAAACTCTACTAAATTAGGTCACCTTTAAAGATCAAAGTTTTTGGCGTCTAACCACTAGCAATAGTATTTGACTCAAGTTGTGTTCACCAGGAGAAGATATCAAGGTAATCATAGCAAATGTTGTTTTCTCTGATGAAAGAGAAAGCCTAGATCATTTTCCCATTACAAGTTAGCTAGATATTTGCGGGGAGTTGTGATTTGCGCTTCCGGTATTGATAATGTCCTTGCACAAATCTTTGATATTAGTAGCGGGATTATGGGTTTCCCTAGTAGAGATATAGGGATAGTTTCCCTTGGAGTAGCTATGGTAATCTGGTTTGTTTGGAAGACCAGAAACACAACATGTTTTGATCATGTTTACCTGCGTGATCATATTTTAGTGGTGTATCAGATTTCCCATTTGATTAATCTTTGGAACGGCTTCTAGAAACCAAACAAATGAAAGTATTATCACTACGTGGCGCTGATATAGGCAAAGGTGGTGTGTGAGTTCTTCAGTCGACACATTGGATGTGCGCTACTGACGAGAAAAAAACAACATTGGATGAAAAGACAAGTCGGCGAGGCAGGATGTTCATTATTCTAGAAAGATGTGTTTTTAACATAGTAATTTAGTGAAGGACATCATGGTTTTCATCCTCAATCCATAGTAAAATATTTTGCTTTTCACCCTGTTTGCGCATAACAGTTTAATAGTGATCAAAGTTTCAAGCCCATGATTAGCTGCAAGCATAATAACACGTCTATATTTCTGAACAAGAGTAAATATTTTGAATGCATATTTTATAGTAAATCTTACAATATCAATCTCATGTTGTCGATGAGTTATTTAGTGAAGGGCATCATTGGTAACTTTATTATCAGGATAAAAATAGGGTACTTAATGATCCAATACAAGAATTTTCTACTGATTGTTTTCTTACTAGTTGTGGAATACTGTATATAGATTTATTTTTTATATTTAAGATTTATAATTGAGAAAATGTCTACATCAACAATAACAAATAAATATCATTAGATACCTATGAAATATTATATTGTATTGTATTTATTTGGTATTATTGATGTTGATATTTTTCTATAAATTTGGTCAAACTATCCAAAGTTTGACCTTTAAAAAACAAGCATATTTTAGACCGGACAGAGTATGTTTGACTAGTATAAGAATACGTAGTCGTTAAAAGAATGCATAGCGTTGGACCCACGGTTCTTTGTTACAGTATTATTATTTTTGAAATTGGACCGACGGTTCTTGATAATAGCCATAATTCATTGACCCCGGAGGCCATTTATATAGTCTTCTCAGTGAGCCTATCAGCCATACGACCATTGAGCCATTGATCCCCTAGCTATCTCGTGAAGGGCAGATACCCCTATGGACCGGCTATACTCCCTCCGTTTTAAACTATAGCGCGTCCGTGCTTTTCAAGGTTCAACTTTGAACACAAATCTAACCAACGAGACCGTTGTATTCAGAAGGAGTTTTAAATCATATAATTTTTGCTCCCGCCGCAGTTGGTCTCGTTGGTTAAATTTATGGTCAAAGTTTAAGCGCGGAAACCAAGGACACACTATATTTTGAAACGGAGGGAGTATATATAAAGAGGTAAGAGCGTCTATAACCACAACTTGTAAAATCTGCCATCACGCCCATGGACGCCCTCGGCGGCCGGCTGCGCCGCTCGGAATGTTCGTGTGATCACCGGCGAGGTAGAGTAGGACACGGGACACGCAATGGCTCACGGGACTCGAGGTGTTCCCGTCTTTCATGCCCTACTCTTCCTCGCCGGAGCCCTTTCTTTGCACGTCGCCGGTGGATGTGAGGTCAATGATGGATCCATCATGATCGGAGCCGGCCACGTCCACCACAACGCGGTTGCGGCGCCAGGGATTGCCAGGCACCATACGCAGCGCCGAAGAGTGACACTCTGCCTCACCGGCTTCTGTCGCGGCCTTCCACGCCCGCTGCCTCGTACGATGGGCACGCCGCGCCATATTTGCATCCGATGTGAGGTGGTTGTGCAACTCTTACTTGGAGCATGAACCGAGGGGCTGTGGATCCGCCATAGCGTTCGGATGCCAGACAGACCACACTGCCTCCGGCCAGGCAGCGATGACTGCCCCTGGTTCTGGATCGATGCGCTATTTGGGCGGACGCAATGGATTCCCGCCGAATGACGACTGAGCGCTGCTAATAAACTCACTATATTTCCCCGGAAAAAAATGACGAGCCTTTTCTATTATGGGCTTATTAGAGTTGTGCAGAAAATTCGAAACATATCTCATTTTTTTTCTCCAAAAGAAGTAGTTTTCGTTCTTGCAACATAAGAAAATCCGGTGATCCAAAAAATGTGCAGGAAGTACTCCTACAATGACAGTTGCTAGTACTCTACATAATTTGCCCATGAAATGACCGAGTCTACTATCCGGTAAAATAACCGCAGGTTTGCGGGATAGAGCTCGTAAACCTGGCCAGAATAGATCCCCTAAAGTCGTGTCTCGAATTTTTTACGGGATTCCGAATCCGCGAGCCATTTTCTCTATAGCTACGGGATCTCGTCCTCCTTTTACAGTATCCTCTATTCTTGGCCGACGGAAATTTCAGCCCTAACTGCTTCCCTCGTAACCGGCGCCACGCCCTTCTTCCGAGCTCGATTCCGGCTGAATAGAGAAGGCCCGCATCTCGCCGCCGTAGCCGGTGCCCTGCCATGGCCTAGGAATCGACCACCGGTGCCCGCGCGAGCTGCCACCGCCGCCGAGTTGCTGCTGCCGTCACCCGCGAGCTCCCTCCCTGTCGCCCCCTACGAGTTGTGCCTCCGCCACTGCTAGCACATCCCTCGGCCACGCCGGAGCTCATCCGGCCGCAGCGCCGGAGCTCCTCCACGCCGCAAGGTGCACCCAATTGTAATTTAGATTGTGTTCCTAGGGTGTTTTGTGACATTTTGCAGGGACCCGGTTGTTAATTTAACTACTGACTAATGGGCTTCACATTTGACATGATTTTTTATGGGATCTGTTATGCCAGAACAATTTTTTTTTGACAAAGGACATATATTAATATCACGGAGATGCCAGAACAATTGTCATACTGTAACATGTGAAAATAAATATTTTGTGGGATCCTGCAAACTGATTTTATGGTGTAAGGTTTTAAGGCATCCACTAGAGATGCTTTTAACACGACACTGACTATTAAAAGAGTACAACTAAAAAAAAAGAGTAGGACAAGTTCGATGACAAAATTGAAATTGTGCCGTGGGGCTCGGTATGCATGCCGGTGCGGTGCGTTAGGTTGTTTGCAGAATCTTGGTATTGTGAACCCTCGACAACACCCCACATACTTGTATCTCTCGTGGTGTTGGTTTTTCTGCATGCTAGCTAGGTCATGTTTTCTCCTGGGTGGCAATTTTCTCTCATCTTTTGTAACCTTGTTATCTGTACAGTTTTCGGCTCGGTTTTCCTCGTAAATGGGGTCAATTTGTTTAGGTTTTTGATCCGGTTTCCCTTATAAATTGGATCGGTCAAAGTTAATGGATGACTCTTGGCTTTGGCAGCTTTTTGAGCAATATATTCAGGTGGGGATCCTCTCCCCTGTGACGGTTCAAAAAAATTAATTAAAATTTACCACGAAATCATTCGAAGAGGATCGAGCTTACCAGCGTATGCGGCGGTGACGATGTCTCCGCGCGAATCCATGACGCGCAGCTCCACCCGCGTGGCGTAGCTTGGGTGCTTGAGGTAGAAGTCTTCAAGGGCCATGGAAATGCATGTGAGGCTCCTCCTCCCGGCGTCGCTGGTGAGGTCCAGCACCACGCCGACTCGCACCGGCACCGCGGCAGCCATGACCACACTGCTCCGGAGCATGAGCATGGAGAGGATGCCTGCAGACGCAGCGACGGCGAGCAAGCGCCTCGCTGACCACTCCATACAGCCGAATCTTCACTTCGGCACGTGTATTTGGTATAACTTGCTAGGTTGGTGTATCTGATACATAACATATATATATATAAGGCACAGCGAGGAACGGCGTGAACCAGCGAAGACCTGTGAAATTTCGGTGAGTATCTTCCACGCCAGCGAGGACCGGCGAAATTTCGGCGAGCATCTTCCACCACCATCTGGTTATGTAATAGTATATGCATATACTACAAGTCAACCTCTCTCCGGAATATATATGATGCGATTCTACCCTACTATTTATAATCTTGAGTTGGAGGGATCTCATGAATTTGTATATTTCTTGGTCAAGTCTCACCAGGAACCAAATTTCAGGTCTGGCGCTTTGTTATCTCATTATTGCGGCTCATTCTTTGAGTGGGAGGCGATGTTCCTATTTACAGCAAGACGTCTATGATAACTTTGTCAATCTTAAAGCTTTGCATCAAAAAATAACTACAACTACTCAATCTGGATTAGAGAAGGACTAATCAGCAACCCATGGGGCATATACATATTCTAATTGTTTTATGGTTATTATCAAAGGAGTGTGCTAACCACCAGTCGACTGGTGGTTAGCAACAGATCCGCACGACCTTCGATCGATCCTTCCGCTCGTCCCCCTGCATCGTTCCTCCCGCTTCCACTGATTTTTTTAGTATGTGAGAGAGCGC